>OX123186.2:9012994-10445917 GCA_944739405.2 Euclidia mi | reverse complement strand
AGGGAAGATGGTTGGAATGTTCCTCCAGCTTGGGACCCTGTCATAAGGCTAATGAAACCCAAGAAGGACAAAGTCACCAGAAGACCTAAGGACACTGTGAGCTCATTCTGCGTAAATAGTAACACCAGTAGATGAAAAATGTTCGGGTACTTTGAGATAACTTATACATTCAGGAAAAAGACAAATATCACCTCAGTCTGCCGTGAACATGAATTCTGTAAAGAATTCGAAACGTCGGCTAGTAATAAATTAAAAATATAGTTCTAAATCATTAGTTTCAAATGTAATAACTTAGTGAAACCAATACATCGCGATAAAATCCGTAAACTGTAGTTTAATTTCAATGTGTAACATTCGCGTAAACCCAAGAAGATACTATGTGAACCAGTACGGACTGGAAACAGCAACAAAAATACGCCGGTTAGAAGATCTACAAACCAAGCGCGCAAGATACATAACATCTTTAAATTTCTTGAAGAGATGCCGGGATCACGATCTCATCCCTACATGCTGCAAGATATCAGCCAAGAAGGACATACGTGGGAGCGCTAAGATCTTAAAACAGGCAAGTCAAAAGTTACTCATACAAAAGATCCATGAACACCGAGCTGACTTACGCAGAATAAATAGAAAGGTTGAGAATTTATCTAACGAAATATACAGATTGATAACTTCATTTGATTTTAAACAATGCATAGATGCAATAAACAATAGAGAAACATCAAAATATTATGCGTGTAAACGTAACAAAATTCAAAAATTTGAAAAATTACAACAAAAATCAAATGACCAGTACAACATGAAACAGAACGTTTTCGCACGAACCAATCACACGCTATCGTCCGCCCATAGACAAACAGTTGTCAATCTGTCAAAACACATGTTAGATCAAAATACCGAGAAAGTGCTTACCAGAGGTTTAAATTACGCGATAACTCCATCAAGAATACCGTATGAAACCATTATTTGCAACGTTGAGGATTGCCTAGTGAAGAACAATGTGAGTAAGGAAGATTTCGAGGCCATACGACAGGACGTTTCTGCTGTATTACGTCAATCGAAAGTGCCGGCAAGGAATCTACCAAAGACCGAATATCTCGCACTGAAGAAGTTACAAGCTAGGCCTGAACTTACAGTACTCCGAGCAGATAAAGGAAATGCAACGGTAGTGATGGACACGTCCGAGTATAAACAAAAAATGGAACATCTTTTGTCGGATGAAAGTACCTACAAGTTGGTTAAGTCAGACCCTACGAACAAAATACTCAAGCAAACTTGTGATATTGTTAAGAAATACTCCGAAAAACTTAATTTGGACGTGAAATATTTAATACCATCGTGTGTAAAACCTCCTCAAATGTATGGGCTACCGAAAATACACAAGGAAAACGCTCCTCTGCGCCCGATAGTTAGTCAGATAGGCGCACCAACTTACAGACTGGCTCAACACATGGCAAAGATTCTCTCACCCCTCAGAGGCAATACGAGAGCACATGTGAAAGATTCCTACCATTTTGTCAGTGAAATCAAACACCTACATCTCTCTGACAAGGAAACTATGGTTAGTTTTGATATACAGTCATTATTCACATGCATACCAGTACATGACTGTGTAGAAATTACTAGAAGGAAGCTGACAGAAAACAACATGCCTGAGGAATATGCAGAAATACTCAAACACTGCCTGACAACGGGCTATCTGTTATGGGACAAGAAATACTACATACAAGTAGACGGTGTAGCAATGGGCTCTCCAGTATCGCCTGTTGTCGCTGACATCTTCATGGAGGACTTCGAGGCGCGAGCCCTGCAGACTGCCACCATCACACCGAGGTTCTACAAGCGGTATGTAGATGACACTTTCACAATTTTACCAACAGATAGTGTTAATGCTTTCCTAAACCATCTTAATTCTATTAATAACCAAATACAATTCACAATGGAATTAGAGGCAAACAATTCTTTAGCTTTCTTAGATGTACTTGTCATCAGGAATAAAAACAACTCCTTAAGCCATACTGTGTATAGGAAAAAGACCCATACAAATAGGTACTTAAACGGTGAATCTCACCACCATCCTAAACAGTTAGCTACTGTAGGAATGTCTCTGTTTCAGAGAGCCCGCGGGATCTGTGACAAGAAACACCTGGACGCTGAGCTTCAACATGTCAGGCAAGTTCTGCAAGACAACAAGCTCCGACCGCTGCGCCACTGTCACAGATCCCAGAAGAAAGAAAAACCAGCCACAGTAGAAAGACAACCTGCTGTCCTCCCATACATCAAGGGTGTGACGGACAAAATTGGCTACATCTTGAAGCGAGCTTCTATCAAAACTTACTACAAGCCGCCAACGAAGATCAGTCAATTATTACCATCTGTCAAGTGTCAGTTACCCTTGCAAGAGGCCGGTGTCTACAAAATTGACTGTGAATGTGGGCTCTCATACATTGGACAAACCAAGAGAAGCATAGGCATTCGACTCAAAGAACATATAGCTGACATAAAACATAAACGCTCAACAAAGTCTGCTGTGTGTGAACATGTGGAACAGGGACCCAACCACTACCTGCGATTTGATGAACCACAGATACTCGCAAAAGAACACCGTTTTCTTCCAAGGATGATACGAGAGGCTATTGAAATTAAAAAACACCCTAATTTCAATAGGGAAGATGGTTGGAATGTTCCTCCAGCTTGGGACCCTGTCATAAGGCTAATGAAACCCAAGAAGGACAAAGTCACCAGAAGACCTAAGGACACTGTGAGCTCATTCTGCGTAAATAGTAACACCAGTAGATGAAAAATGTTCGGGTACTTTGAGATAACTTATACATTCAGGAAAAAGACAAATATCACCTCAGTCTGCCGTGAACATGAATTCTGTAAAGAATTCGAAACGTCGGCTAGTAATAAATTAAAAATATAGTTCTAAATCATTAGTTTCAAATGTAATAACTTAGTGAAACCAATACATCGCGATAAAATCCGTAAACTGTAGTTTAATTTCAATGTGTAACATTCGCGTAAACCCAAGAAGATACTATGTGAACCAGTACGGACTGGAAACAGCAACAAAAATACGCCGGTTAGAAGATCTACAAACCAAGCGCGCAAGATACATAACATCTTTAAATTTCTTGAAGAGATGCCGGGATCACGATCTCATCCCTACATGCTGCAAGATATCAGCCAAGAAGGACATACGTGGGAGCGCTAAGATCTTAAAACAGGCAAGTCAAAAGTTACTCATACAAAAGATCCATGAACACCGAGCTGACTTACGCAGAATAAATAGAAAGGTTGAGAATTTATCTAACGAAATATACAGATTGATAACTTCATTTGATTTTAAACAATGCATAGATGCAATAAACAATAGAGAAACATCAAAATATTATGCGTGTAAACGTAACAAAATTCAAAAATTTGAAAAATTACAACAAAAATCAAATGACCAGTACAACATGAAACAGAACGTTTTCGCACGAACCAATCACACGCTATCGTCCGCCCATAGACAAACAGTTGTCAATCTGTCAAAACACATGTTAGATCAAAATACCGAGAAAGTGCTTACCAGAGGTTTAAATTACGCGATAACTCCATCAAGAATACCGTATGAAACCATTATTTGCAACGTTGAGGATTGCCTAGTGAAGAACAATGTGAGTAAGGAAGATTTCGAGGCCATACGACAGGACGTTTCTGCTGTATTACGTCAATCGAAAGTGCCGGCAAGGAATCTACCAAAGACCGAATATCTCGCACTGAAGAAGTTACAAGCTAGGCCTGAACTTACAGTACTCCGAGCAGATAAAGGAAATGCAACGGTAGTGATGGACACGTCCGAGTATAAACAAAAAATGGAACATCTTTTGTCGGATGAAAGTACCTACAAGTTGGTTAAGTCAGACCCTACGAACAAAATACTCAAGCAAACTTGTGATATTGTTAAGAAATACTCCGAAAAACTTAATTTGGACGTGAAATATTTAATACCATCGTGTGTAAAACCTCCTCAAATGTATGGGCTACCGAAAATACACAAGGAAAACGCTCCTCTGCGCCTGATAGTTAGTCAGATAGGCGCACCAACTTACAGACTGGCTCAACACATGGCAAAGATTCTCTCACCCCTCAGAGGCAATACGAGAGCACATGTGAAAGATTCCTACCATTTTGTCAGTGAAATCAAACACCTACATCTCTCTGACAAGGAAACTATGGTTAGTTTTGATATACAGTCATTAT
Source organism: Euclidia mi (assembly GCA_944739405.2). Classification (NCBI taxonomy): domain Eukaryota; kingdom Metazoa; phylum Arthropoda; class Insecta; order Lepidoptera; family Erebidae; genus Euclidia; species Euclidia mi. Next base: position 10,441,666 of record OX123186.2, on the reverse strand, counting down.
TCACATGCATACCAGTACATGACTGTGTAGAAATTACTAGAAGGAAGCTGACAGAAAACAACATGCCTGAGGAATATGCAGAAATACTCAAACACTGCCTGACAACGGGCTATCTGTTATGGGACAAGAAATACTACATACAAGTAGACGGTGTAGCAATGGGCTCTCCAGTATCGCCTGTTGTCGCTGACATCTTCATGGAGGACTTCGAGGCGCGAGCCCTGCAGACTGCCACCATCACACCGAGGTTCTACAAGCGGTATGTAGATGACACTTTCACAATTTTACCAACAGATAGTGTTAATGCTTTCCTAAACCATCTTAATTCTATTAATAACCAAATACAATTCACAATGGAATTAGAGGCAAACAATTCTTTAGCTTTCTTAGATGTACTTGTCATCAGGAATAAAAACAACTCCTTAAGCCATACTGTGTATAGGAAAAAGACCCATACAAATAGGTACTTAAACGGTGAATCTCACCACCATCCTAAACAGTTAGCTACTGTAGGAATGTCTCTGTTTCAGAGAGCCCGCGGGATCTGTGACAAGAAACACCTGGACGCTGAGCTTCAACATGTCAGGCAAGTTCTGCAAGACAACAAGCTCCGACCGCCGCGCCACTGTCACAGATCCCAGAAGAAAGAAAAACCAGCCACAGTAGAAAGACAACCTGCTGTCCTCCCATACATCAAGGGTGTGACGGACAAAATTGGCTACATCTTGAAGCGAGCTTCTATCAAAACTTACTACAAGCCGCCAACGAAGATCAGTCAATTATTACCATCTGTCAAGTGTCAGTTACCCTTGCAAGAGGCCGGTGTCTACAAAATTGACTGTGAATGTGGGCTCTCATACATTGGACAAACCAAGAGAAGCATAGGCATTCGACTCAAAGAACATATAGCTGACATAAAACATAAACGCTCAACAAAGTCTGCTGTGTGTGAACATGTGGAACAGGGACCCAACCACTACCTGCGATTTGATGAACCACAGATACTCGCAAAAGAACACCGTTTTCTTCCAAGGATGATACGAGAGGCTATTGAAATTAAAAAACACCCTAATTTCAATAGGGAAGATGGTTGGAATGTTCCTCCAGCTTGGGACCCTGTCATAAGGCTAATGAAACCCAAGAAGGACAAAGTCACCAGAAGACCTAAGGACACTGTGAGCTCATTCTGCGTAAATAGTAACACCAGTAGATGAAAAATGTTCGGGTACTTTGAGATAACTTATACATTCAGGAAAAAGACAAATATCACCTCAGTCTGCCGTGAACATGAATTCTGTAAAGAATTCGAAACGTCGGCTAGTAATAAATTAAAAATATAGTTCTAAATCATTAGTTTCAAATGTAATAACTTAGTGAAACCAATACATCGCGATAAAATCCGTAAACTGTAGTTTAATTTCAATCTATCTCTTGAATGTTTATATCCACTTGGTAAATGTTCAGCTTATTCTCTGATTTGATTTGTTGCTTAAAATTCATTATTTTAGTCTTATTTAAGTTAATTTTTAAGTCATTTTCGTTTAACCATTTAATAATTGATGTCAAAGATGTATTTATGTCATATTCTATAGTAGTCAAGTTTTTTCCTGTGAATAGTACAGTACTGTCGTCAGCAAATAGGGTCATATTATAATTAATTGTTTTTGGCATGTCATTAATATAAATAAGAAACAATAGAGGACCAAGGATACTACCTTGCGGTATCCCAGTGTTAACATCTCTTATTTTAGAACTTAAGATTTCTTCCATTTTAGTATTTATAGATACCTTTTCAACAACCGTGACCTGTCTCCTATTGTTGAGATATAATTTTATTAGTTTATGTACGTTACCTCTGATTTCATACCTATACATTTTATTTAAAAGATTTTCGTGATTTACATGGTCGAACGCTTTCGTCATATCTATATATAGCGCTACTGCTGGCGACCACTTATAAATGTTATAGGTAGCTTTTATATCATGGGCTGAGTACATACTATTCGGGAAAACACTGACTTAAAATACATGGTGTATATCCGATCGAAATAGCCCATTTGTAATTAAACGAGATATATATGGCGCATAAACGGCGTATTGGTCTGGGGTAGATAGTACTACCAGAGCCTGTAAGGGAGTTGGTGTAATGCTATCCGCGCGAATGAATGAGTGTGTAAAAGAGTTTGAATGTGTAAATGCTAGGCTACTATGGATGAGAATTAAAGTAGGACTTAAGCCAGGATCAAACCAACGCGTTCAACTCGCGTCCGCGGTGGCGTGCGCGGTGGCGATTATTGCGTGTGCAAAATTTGTGCACACTGTTGCGTTCGTTCAGGCGTTCACCACGCTGTAGTCGCGTCACTAAAATGCTGTCTGATACCGATAGTGAAATTGAAGAAGTTTTACTTCTGTCTGCAATTATTGAAGACGAAGAGGAACAAGAAGTGAACTTGAGGTGGGTATGATATACTGTACCAGTGAAGTAAATATTTCATCTTTCGATAACGCCTTATTATTATTTTTTCAGAAAAACAAGAGTTTGATTAGTTATCATACAACAATGGGTATTTGTGGACCTCATTTATAATTTCTTGCGTTTACACCATACTTAAAATCTACAAATCACAGTGTCCTCAACAAATAATAGCTGCGTGCAGCGTCCTAACGTAACAAGCGCGATCTGATCGCAACCGCCGCGTGCAGACGCTGCACCGGACACCGCGTCCAAGCAGAGGACGCGTAGATGTGAACACGTCGCTATAAGTTCGTACACAACATCTGATCGCCACCGCGGACGCCACCGCGGACGCCAGCTGAACGCGTTGGTTTGGTCCTGGCTTTACTCGTGTCTTTATTATTGGGGTGTACGCCCCGGTCAATATAGTTACGGGTATGTCACAGCAAGAGCAAGACGAAAGGCAGGAGTTTTGGGAGTGTTTAAGAGATATTTTGAGGAAATGTAAAGATAACGAAAGATTGATCTTGTTAGGGGATTTCAGTGGATGGGTGGGAGTAAAACGAGATGGATTTGAAAAGGTGTTAGGTGCCCTTCGGTGATGAAAGTGTGAATGACAATGGAAAAGCACTGCTTAAGGTTTGTTTGGAGTGGAGCCTTTGTGTGACAAACACCATGTTTGATCACAAAAGGATACACATGTATACGCTTGAGGCGAAGAATATTAGGAGAAGTATGATTAATTTTGTAATAGCAGATGAACGATTGAGAAAGAATGTATTGGATACGAGGGTGTATCGAGGGATCGGCATCCAAACAGACCACTTCTTGGTTGTTTGTTTTTCGTGTGAGCGTGTGGCCAACTCTGGTGTCGGAGTTTTCAGACCGCCCGAAGGCCTCCGACATGGCCTAACGATCCTTATCCTTGGACAAGAACCGGGACCGACAGCTTTACGTGCCCTCCGAAGCACGGTAGCGCTCAGATGTAAATGCCACACACGGTCACCCATCCAAGTGGTAACCTGTGCAAGCGTTGCTTAACTTTGCCGATCTGTTACGAACGGCAAGCCAAGTCTCGCTACGAGCGCTACTTCTTGGTGTTGAGCCGGATATGTGGGCTCTTTAAAGGATGGCGACACCGAGAGCATAATGAAAATAGAGTCTTGGAAAGAATAAAAGTAGAAAATCTACAAGATAAAGATGTGAAAGATGAGTATAAACAAAGATTGATAGCAAGATTTGAGAGGTTTGATGGCATAAATGATATGGATGAATTGTGGCAGTCCTTTAAAGAAGAGGTAGTATGTGTAGCGTCTGAAGTATGTGATGTGATCAAGAGAAGGAAAATACGAAAGGTTAAGAATGGTGGGACAAGGATGTACAATCAGCAGTGTCAGAGAAGAAGAAAGCTTGGTTAGATTGGTTGGCTGTCAGAGCAAATGAAAGAATGGGAAAAGCAACGAGTGAGGACATAGATGAAGCAAGAAAGGAGTTTGTTTGGTCAAAAAGAATAGTGAAAGAAATGGTTAAAAGGAAAAAAGAGGAAAAGAAAGATGAGTTTGATAGCAGATTATCTGACGATTTCCAGAGAAACATTAAGTTTTTCTAAAAATCCATTCGTGCAGTTTGAGGAAGAACTCAATCCTCAGAATACACATCGATCAGAGACAAGAATGGAAGGAGAGTGAATGGTGAATCGTGCGTGCTGAAGAGATGGAAGGAGTATTTTGAAGGTTTATTTGAAAGAACGGCGATAGAGACACCAATCGATGAAAAGAATGGTAACGATAGCAACGAGGAAAGCGTTATTGGCGAGGATGAGATCGTGAAGGCACTGGGAAGTATGAAAGTAGGTAAGGCTGCAGGATATGATAGGATTACAGTCGAAATGCTGAAGGCTGGACAGGGCATCGTAGTTGGTCAGTTGCAGCGGTTATATAACTTGTACTGGAGCACCAACCGAGTACCTAATGACTGGACCACAGCTGTGCCTCTTTATAAAGGAAAAGGCTAGCAACAAGACTGCAAAACCTATAGAGGCATTAACCTTCTCAGCATTGTAGGTTAATTGTATGCAAAGGTACTGATTGAAAGAGTTATGAAAGTAACCAACAAGAAAATATGGGATGTACAAGCGGGATTCCGAAAGGGTATGGGCTGTACGGATCAGGCTTTTTTCCTTGCGAAGTATAGCCGAAAAGTTTTTGGCCAAAGGTAAAAAGGTCTTTTGCGCATTCATGGATTTGGAAAAGGCTTACGATAAAGTGGTGAGGAATGAAATGTCGTCGGTGCTGTCAATGAATGGGGTGGACAGCAGCCTCATTCGAGCTCTGAAATCCCTTTATGAAGATTCTAGAGCTCGTGTGAGGATAAACGGGGCATACACTGACTGGTTTACTATCCAGAAAGGTGTTAGATAGGGATGTGTAGCGTCACCGTGGCTGTTTAACCTCTTCATGGACAGTTGTTTGCAAGATTTAAAACATAGTGACTACGGATTAAGGATGAATGGGTTACTCGTCAAATGCCTCCTTTATGCTGATGATCAGGTAATACTTGCGTCTTCAGCGGAGGAATTGCAGGAGATTGTAACAATCATGCATTGTGCGTTAGAGATGAAAGGAATGAAAGTGAATGTAAGTAAAACGAAAGTTATGGTTTTTGAAAAGGAGGAATGCGTTACGGCTTGTAATGTTTTGATCGATGAACAGCGAGTGGAACAAGTGAATGAGTTTGTATACTTAGGTACGTTGCTTACAAGAGATGGTAAGAATGAAAAAGATATTGAAAGAAGAGTTAATGCTGGTAATAGTGTGAATGGAGCTCTGAAGGCGTTTATGAACAGTCAAAACGTGTCCAAAAAGGCACGTTTGGCTGTACATAGAGGGGTGTTAGTGCCTACCCTTATGAATGGTAGTGAAAGTTGGGTATGGCAGAGGAGACTTGAAAGAAGAATAAGTTCTGTAGAAATGAGCGCACTGAGAAGTATGTGTATTGTGTCTATGACCGACAGAGTAAAGAATTGTGTGATACGAGAGTGGTGTGGGGTAAAAGAAGATGTAGTGACAAGCATCGAGAAAGGCATGTTAAGATGGTTTGGACACAGGAGAGGATGGATGACGAAAGACTGACAAAGAAGATATATATGGCAAGTGTGAATGGGACAGGACGAAGGGGAAGACCTAGGCGGACGTTCTCTGACCAGATTGGAGACATCCTAAAAAAAGGACAGGTCAGAAGTACCCTAAACATAAGAGCATGCATGAGAAACTTAATGGGAGTGAATGAAGCAAGAGGGGTATGTCAGGATCGTTGCAAATGGCGTTCCGTAGTCTCTGCCTACCCCTCCGGGAAACAGGCGTGAGTCTATGTATGTATGTATATTTACGACTAAAACTACGTAGTATTTCATAAAACAGTTTTTGTCTTATATTTAATTATATACTATATTATTATTTTGTCCGCATCTTGCCTTCACGACCCAGCGGGCTCGAGTTTAAGATTGATAGCTCCACTAAGTGTTCCCCCGGTATCACCTGGCAACTTCGCTGGTTAACTCAGCGGGAAAATTGCAACAGCGATACAACACAAGGGCTAAATAAATAGCTGCCAGTACAGTTCTACTCTATATTAAACTACTCAAGGAATTGAGCAGTATGTTGATATTTTTTGGCGGATAATCGTTGGAATTTTTTGTTTTTCAAAACATATTTACTTCAAAAATCTTGACTATAACAGACATCGGCGACATGTTTACAGATTTTTTTTTTGTTCAAATACTACCAATACAATTTTTAGGGTTTTATCTAATAAAATTTCTTTCACACTTAAACTATAGTATTTTATAAAATTAAAAATCTATGCTGTGACTTAAAATGAATACTGCACTAATAAAGCACTAAGAACAAATTGTTTAGAGCATTTTTTGACGTGACAACGTCTTATAAATTGGTTTGCCGGGTGACACTTCAAGAAACTGCGTTACGCTCCGCTCACGTTATGCGCTCACAATGAGAGCGAGTGAGAGGCACGCGTCCCGCCTAAGAGCGAGAGAGACAGACATAAAAAGTGAAAGGCACGCGTCTTTCATCCTTCTTCCTACTATACGAATGAATATTCACATTAAAATTATTTTACCACTCAAAGTCGTTGTCACGTAAAACTTTCGCCCGTATACCGACTTTACAGGCAACCAATTTTTTTGTTTCTTTTAGCATGGATCTGCGAAAATATTTATTGTTATGTTACTAGCACCTCGATAGCTCTATATTTTATTGCTAGTACTTTTACAACTAGGTGAAAAAATCTTTAAACGTCATTCAGCTCCCAACTACACATTTGCAGAAAATAGGCGACAATATAAAAATACTAATATAATCAAAATATTATCGCCCAGTTCGCTTTTAGTGATCATTTTGCACACATGTGAACCGGCTCTGAAATAAACTGCCTTCCTCGATGTTTTCTGTACTGTGACTTCCATAAATGAAGTGAGTTCTCATTACTTTTAATAGGATATTTGATTAGTAACAAAATATTCTTTACTCCCCTGTTAGATGTAAATCTATAGGTAGTATTCATTTAGTGAAAAACTCATATAAATTATGCTTCATGTTACATGACTTTTTCACTAAATGAATAGGTATTTGTACGAGTTTAGTCTGCGATAAACATATTAGTTGCTGACGTCACATGTAAGTCTGGCCCTCTCTTTCTAATTAGAGATCTTTATCTTAATATATAAAATCCTTGCGTTACTAACTGACTGACAGACACGCTACAGCCGAAACTACTGGTCGTAAGAAGATGAAATTTAGCATGTATGTTCCTTGGGCACCGTAGGGGTGCACTAAGACGGGATTTCTCGAAATTCCCAAGGGATCGGGCAAAACGGGAAATTCGAAAATATGTGCGTGCGAAGCCGCTGGCGTCGACTAGTTTTATATAAACAACATGTTGTTTTTGCAATTCAATATATTTTTACTCTATTTTACATCAATTTAAACACAAATCAGTGAATCATGTCACTATATGAAAATAATGCGTTTCACAAGGATGTGGCATTGCCCTTAATATGTTTACTATGTTAGGATTCATGTTTCGGTAAAATTCCGTTCTAACTTTATTTTAATTCAAGCAAAGGTTGTTTATTGGACGTGTTTACATTGTTGTAAACAAAACTCTTTTAAAACTAGAAAGTTGATGACGGCCACATTAACACTTACACTACGAGCACTAAGCACTTACATCACTCGCATTCTAAACTAATAAAGCATGTATTCACAAATTATTACGGGTGTGTTCATAACCCGGCCCGATATTTACTGCGGCGTGTCCCTGACAACTTTACGATCCGTACCTCCCGGCTTTTCCTTTTGTGTCAAAAACAAACCCAGAGGTTAGTTGTTAGGACGTTTTCTTTATTTTATTGTTTATATTGTTGTTCTATATACTGAATGGGTTTGTGAGCAATTTCCGATTGAATATGGCTTGTTTGAATTGTGCTTTTGACAGACACGTTTTATTGTCTTCAAGCATACGTGGTTAGCTTTTTTCCTTTTCAATAAGGATGAAGTAAATATAGATTCCTTTTAATGTATTTTGTTATTGTTTCTTGCTACCATTACACTGAATTTCAAATTCCTAGGTGAAAATAATTTAACAGTCATCTGCTTGTTTTAGAAGCCCATGACAAACGATAACCCAAATTTAAGCTGATATAATAAAAAAAACAAATTGAAAAAAAGAATCTGTCCTCTTTTGTAAAATATTTTAAACAGGCCATGACGATCAGCAATAATTTATGTGAACAAATTTCGTTGTCCAATGAATGGGTATTCCTAAAAGCGCAACTATTTTTGAGCGCAACTAAAAAGCGCAACTACTTTATTCCACAAAGCGCAACTACTTTATTCCACAAAGCGCAACTACTTTATTCCACAAAGCGCAACTAAATATCAAGGTGTAATAGTGCTGGTTAATAACAAACGGAAAATATCGATAGTTGATAAGACAGGACATTTTAGTATACAGTAGGTATACTAAAATGTCCTGTCTTATGACATTTGATGGATATAAAAATAATACAATGCAGTGAGGAGCGAAGTGCAGTGCGGGGAGCGGTGACCACAGGGCAGAGCTGTTGCTGTGCGCCTGAGTTTTACCTATGCAGTGCCTTATTTTTTATTCATGACCCTAAAACCAGGTTTTTTATTAGGCTACTAACTTATGTTCATATATATTTTTTTTTTTTTATTTATTACTTCATATACACAGAGTATATAGGCGGACTTAATGCCATGGGCATTATCTACCAGTCTACCTTAGAGTGGTGCAGAGAGATAAGCAGTAGGTGTATTATATGATGCATCGAAATAATTGTAACTGTCGAATTATTGCTCATAATAAACATACATACTTACATAACTATATAATATAAGAAAATACATAAACGAAATACATACACAGTTAATACATAAATACGAATAAAATCACAGATAAATTATACTTAGACTTACATACACTAATACATATAAATATACATACATATATACATAAACATAATATATACTTAGTTCAGATAGCGACTTATGATACATTCGCCTCAGCCAACAAGAGTTTCTTTACTTTGGCCTTGAATGTAAATTTTATATGTTACCCTGGTACTTTTCAAAACATCTTACTTATTGATAACTTTGTTACCTCCTTTGTAACCTCTGTTCATTTCTGTTATCCTGGTACTTTTGAAAACGATCACCATAATATAATAAATAAAAAATGGGCAGATGATTTAAAAATCCTATCGATAGTAAATAGGCCTTTATGAATCTATTCTCCCCTTCACTATTTTTCGACGTGGTTGCGCTTTGTGAAATAAAGTAGTTGCGTTTTTTAGTTGCGCTCAAAAATAGTTGCGCTTTTAGGAATACCCCAGAGTCACGAGTTCATATTTATATAAAAAAGTAACTCTCTTCACTAAAGACATTCAAACGCGTCAACAATTAAAACGCTTTCGCTTTTGTACGGCAAATATAGTAAACATATTTTATAAGTATTGGTGATTTGACGTAAAATCTGTAAGCCCAAAATATACCTAATTCCAAAATAATATCTGCCTGTTCACCTAGTAACATAATTATAACTATAAATCATATAACAATAAAAGCAACCTGCATCAACGCCAGCAAAACAAAACGCTACAACGCTGAGTATCAAATCTGACGCTGATTCAAACAAAGTCATTTTCAAATATTGTTACAGCAGAACATTAACAGGGGTTGTACGGATATTTGCTCCAACTCAACTGGCTATGACAAACATGACACAACCCTTTTAAAATAATTAACAAACAAATCAGCTAATTACAATAAGGGACTACCTCCGAGGTTCAGTGAGTAGCGTACGCATCTGCTGATCGAAGGTCCTGGGTTAGAGTCCCAGATCTGGCAAAATTGTTACCTACTGGGTTTTTCCGAATTCTCAGTAGCAGCACGGAGTCTGGTGTTGTGCCCGGTAACGGCAATCTAAAATGTCACAGTGAATTTTGGATGTAATATTACATCTCTGCCTACCCCTTCGCGGATACAGGCGTGAGTCTATACAAAACCAAAATACAATAAGGAGTAAGATGAATAAAGTAATCAATAAAAACAAACATTGAAATCGATTGGCAAGATTACAATTACATTTCTAACGCAGTCACTTCGGATGAAATCGAGTAATTCTAATATAAACTGGTTCGAGAAATATGATCTAATTTGGTTCCTAATACAATCTTGTAAACTCAATTTGTTAGGTACTGGGAGTTACAATTATGTTTGAGTTTTAGGGGTGAAGGGCGATTTTCTAAGGCTGTTAAAGAATGTTCGAGGATTCAATATTGTGGCTGCGCCTTGAATTTAGGTATATGCTGATTGGTATATATCTGAATATCCTTATGATTATTATAAATAAGAAAGTTAATATAGATTAATGGACGTTTGTAACTCTGTCACTCTAAAACTACTTAACAGATTTTGACGAAACTTTGTGCAACCTTTTGTTATAAAAACCGACGCCTAGATACGCGAAGCCGCAGGCAGAAACTAGTCTATGTCTATAAATGAAATTATTGACATATGCACACTATAACTTCATTCCAATATTATATGTTACCAAAGCTTGGTAAAGGGCAGCGATAGCCTAGTGGAGATACAAACAGACTGCGATGCAGCCCGATACCCTATCGGGTTCAAATACACGGCGCGCACCACTGACTTTTCGGATTTATTTGCAAATTGAACTCTTAATTATTATCACTTGTCCCGTGCCTCAGAGAGCACCAGGCTAAGGCGTCGGCCTGGCTGTAATGAAGAGTTTTGACAGTCGTTATAAGGAGTCTGTACTCAGTAACATTGAATAAACTGACACTAGACTAAAAAGACAGGCAGTCGCTCTGTGGAAAAGGGCGGTACTCGGATATATACTAATTATTTATGTTTAGTGTGAGTATTGGTGTGGGGTCCATATTGGCTCACCTAAAGTTCTTTACCCGAAATTGTTCTTCCGAATGATCACTCTTCCTAAAATTTTTCATCCTAAAGTTTTCATTCATACTATTTGTAGCGCAACCGACGATATTCATAACACTCATGTTTCCGAAAATTGTAATTAATAATATCATTAATGTAAATATATTTAAACTCCTACTGTCTTTTATCATGACGCTTTTATCCCTAAACATAATATTTTCACTTATATCAGAAAGACACATTTACCAAGTGTACCTAATAAAAATATATGACACTTTTACCAAGACACTTTTAGCCTTATATTTAGGTGTTTTATACAATAGAATCGAGAAAATAAACAATTTGCAAAAACAACACTTCTTGGCTAAATTTTTTTTAAGTCCTCGCACAGTAGCGCACATAAGGCTACACTCCAACCGAAATGGTCACAGTTCTAACCTAACCTACACCAATAATTATTAATACGCCCGATTCGGTTCTGGAACTTGACCATTATACTATTGTGTATTTGTACCATGGTACTATTATTCTTATATGTTATACATGTTATGTGAAAATAAAGTTATACTGATTAATATGAAAACAAAAAGAAATCTAAACAAAAAAGATATGACTTTGAATAATAGTGTAAAAGATGGTCATGTTGAGAAAATATAGGAAACGAAATAAAAGTATAATAGATGTTTATTGCTACTGACATTATGAAGTTGAATGCATCGGAGTTATGAACATTAGAGACAGAGTAGTTAGGAATTGTTATTGTTAGGATGAAAAATGTTAAGAAGAACATTTTCGGATTTCCAATAAACGGAGTTGAAAATTTAGGTGAACTTTGACGCACCGATTGGTGTGATACTGCATCGCTATTTCGTATCTGAGTTACAACAATAGTTGCTATAGAGTAACGTGTCTTTGAGTTATCGTTATATCGTATATATAAACAATATCGTTATATCATAACAGGTAATAGTTTAATTACTCTACCTCATAATACTTGATCAAATTTAATATCTTTTATATATTATCTTAAAATTGGAGCGCTTTCCAGTTGTGACTCGGATTTACTTGGGATAACAAACCGCAATTAGACCAGGAAATAAATTTGAAATTGACTAATATTATAGCTTGGTTGACATTAAATAATTTAAATCTAAACATTGACAAAGAAATTTTATGACATTCAGGAATAGGGTAAATAAAAACTCTCATGGATATTACTTGTTTAAATAAAAAAATTGCCGAAGTAGATATGATGAAATTTTTGGGAATGTATATTGATAGAAAGGTATGAAAGTTAATGCAAGAAAGACGAAAGTGATGATGTTTGAGAAGGATGAAAGTTTGACTGAGTGTAATATTACGATTGAAGATGAAAATGTGCCAACGAGAGCGATGTGGCCTGAAAGAAGATGTCGTGACAAGGATTGAGAAAGGAATGCTGAAATAGTTTGGACACGTGGAGAGAATGAGTGAAGAAAGATTGACGAATCAAATATATATGGCAGAGGTGTATGGGCAAGCCGGTTGCGGCAGACCTCGTAAGACGTTCGTGGACCAAATTGGGGACGTCTTGAAAAACGGAACAGTCCGAAGCACCCGCAACCGGCGAGCATGTATGAAAAGAATAATGAATGTAGAGGAAGCACGTGAGGTTTGCAAGGATAGAAGCAAGTGGCGATCTGTTGTCTCTGCCTACCCCGACGGGAAAAAGGCGTGAGCATATGTATGTATGTATGTATATTGATAATTCTTTAAATTGGAAAAACCACATCGAAATGCTTTGTAATAGACTCAATACGTTTTCATATGCATTGTATATGCTAAGATATATATAAATAAAATCAGCAAGTCAAGCAACTGTGTTCACTGCAAATCATGGATATGTTGCGCCTCTTTTAAGGTATGGTATCATGTTTTGGGGCAACTCAACTGATAAAGAAGCTGTTTTTGTGGCACAGAAAAGGTGTGTAAGGTCAATATGTCATCTGAAACCTACAGAAAGCTGTAAACCTTTTTTGCACAGCTGAATATATTAACACTACCATGTTTGTATATATTGGAAGTGCTTTTGTTTGTAAGAAAAAACATTCAGTTGTTTACAAAACTAAATAGTAAAAGACACAATTTAGCTATAACTATGCCACCAAATAACACAGTTTTATTGAATAAAAGTATATTGAAATCTATTCTTCAAATTTCAGATTATACTGCATTCAAAAATAGAATTATTTATTATTGTTTAATAAGTGTTACTAATCGGTCAATGAATATTTAAATGACAAAATTTTATGAATAATTATAATTGATTAAGTTTGACATTTCTTATAAATTGACATTAATGATAATATAATTTTAACTCCTTTATAACTATAATATAAATTTAATTAAATATTTATTGACATACCATTCCTAACATTGATATAGGCTTGACATATAAGTTGACATAATAATTATACATTTGCTTTCAATATAATTTCTGTTTAGTATTTATTGTAATTATAAAATATTCACTTCTGGAGATAATAATAATATAGTCACTTGAATTTTAACTCAATGATAATATAATATAGACGTTTTATACCGCTTTTCTCCTACATGGACTACTATGAAATGTAAAGAATAAACAGAAAAGTTGTATTTTGCACAAATATGTAACATTTTGCATGCCTGCCTGGTTGAAATATGGTGATACCTTACTACCGCAATTGTAACAACTGATAATATTTGTAATACCCATATATCGCAAATAAAAAAATTGAATTTGAAAATTAAACACTACTAAAAGAGCAGACCTCCTTCCCTCTCAAACAAAACTTTGTTGTACCATACAACTACAAAATAAACTACTCATCAATTATTCAAATCACAGAACAAATTAGAGTGACTCTATAGTTCACATCATTTAAGAAACCATCAACATAACCAATTAAAAACTTCATCAATCATTCCTTAGTTTAACATGCTACTAATTCCTTTATATCCCCTTACTGTAACCACTTTATACTCTAAAATACTTACTACTACAACAGATCTCAATTAAGTGCCAGAGCATTTATCGCAATTAATCGGATTGAACCCTTATATATTTTTGCTAATGCTTTTAACGAGGCGCGATGTGTGAACTCCCTAAGGGCTTGATAGAAAGATATTCCGTATTCTGTAGATAGACTCATTTAGTCTTGAAAACCATTTAATGGGACGTAAATATTAGAAAATTTTTGTGCCAAAACTTTTCATAAAATTAGTTTTGTACATTCATAAAATTATGCATACAATAGTGAAACTAAAATAAATTATTTTCTTTTCCTAGTGGAATAATTACTGCTTGAGAACTTTAAAAATCTTGAAAACTGAAGACTTAAACTATAAATTATATGTATGGAATTAGTTTTCAAGTACCCTTTATTTCGGGGCTATTTACCTCCGTAAACATGGCACTTGAATCAGAGCCTGGATATCGAGTAGTCGAAAGAAATGGGCAAACGTATCTTAAAAATGAAAGATTTTGTCAAGGTATGAAATGCTGGCAAAATGATCATCCTCTCTGTATTTTATCCTTTATAATAATGTACTCCTATTATCGCTGTACAAAATTTTATCGTACAACCTTGTTAAATAATCTATAACTCGTTAATTTTAGGAACCTCATAAGAAGCACATTATCATAACAATTTGTAATTTCTCATGGTTCATGAAAATTCAACACCCTGTAATTTCGATAATGGCTGCCAAGCTAATCCAAAAAAGTGAAGGAGCAGACACCTTATATTTTAATCTGTATTACTTTAATAATGGAATTAATTAGACGGAAAAGTGGATTAGCTGAGCTGTGTGTAGCGCACGATTGTCACCAGCTGCTTTCTCAACAAGTAATACTTACTGCGCATTTGTTTGGCCAACTTATATATGTTTATAATATTATATATCTTACGTTAAAATATAAGGAAAATTATTAATAACATCTCGAGTCGAAATGTAATTTGATATTTTCAATCTAAGTAAAATTGATGTGGTCTAGTCTCTTCCACACACCTTCCTTCTTTTTGCAAACATCTGGTGCCAATATGATCATCAAATATTGCATAAGTACGTCATGTATTGTTATCACTGTTTTAAATTCGTATCATTCATTAGACACCTTAACTAAACGAAGTGGGTACAAATATCTATATATAACAAGCTATGTAGCTAGTATTATTGTGTGAGTATAAATAATATCAATCAACTATACATTATAGACATAATATGTACAAAAATTGAACGATGCTGCAACTTATCGATTTAAAAGTGTCCAATAAACACCACCAGTCAACCCACGTGCGAATGTATTATTAGAAACACCTTTTCACAAGTAAGCTACATAGATTTTTCACACATGTTTGCTATCCAGCTTATCTGTATGTCACAAAACAAAGGCCATCTCAGCCGGCATTATTATAATACATTGCCATAATTCGCGACATCCATTCCCGACTCAGCGCGGTTACAAAGCAATTTGCTGGCCTAACGGAACGGTAATGTGTGTTATAGTTATTACATTGATTAGTTAAACTTAGTTAAAGAAAGACTGGTTTTCATGCAATTTTCACGTTCGTTAAAGGACTTCTGTTTTGCGTTCGTTTTAAAACATGTTTATGTACTCATCTCTTCCTTTGTCAATAAATAATATATAGAATAAGTTTTCGTAATTTAAATTTTGCAAAATCAAGACATTGCCAAAAGCTTTAAAATTTAAAATATATAAATGCATAAAACTCTTGGATGTGTATGTTCTCGCGGTGGTAACCCTAACTCGACTCCGGAGTCGAGGAGTAAGACTCCTTAAAGGTGTCGAGTTTGAGCAGCTTAAAGAAGTGTCCGAGTCTGACATCCAGCGTCTTTAGGGGTTCCTAAAGACGCTGGAGCCTCCTCATATAAACCACCGACGTGTCCTCGATGACATATAGTTGCGGGGTCACGTGAACCGGGGTAAGCATATATTGTTCTGACCCTACCGGGACACATACAATAATTTTACATAAATTCAAAGTTTGACTTTAGACACTGGAAACTGAACGTGAATTAGGAAAATGTTAATTTAAAAATTGAGTACCTAAACAGTTAAAATTCATTTAAGACCAGCCAAAAAAGGCCTATTCAATTTAATAGCATATAGTGATAAACTCTTCTTTATATATTTCCACATGTAGTTAGTTAAAACAAAACATTAAGTCATTGAACAACTTCTCGGTAATTTCGAGGGACCTAAACCTAACGTGTGAAATTCAGGCCTTTCATAGTTACAATGAAGCTAATTATAATAATGTCTAGGTACATCGTCAAAATAGATATTGTTGTAAAGTTGGTAAGCTAAACAGCGATGTTTTATATTCCTTTAGGAAGGGTGCGTGTTCGTGTATTAATTCAAAGTTGTCATGATGTTTGAAAATTATAATAAACAGGTAAATAGCTCCGTTGAGAAGTTAAAACGAGTTTCTAGCATTTGCTTTTTTTTATGGACTCACGCCTGTATCCCCGAAGGGGTAGTCAGAGGTGTAATATTACACCCAGATTTCCCCATGATTTTTAGGTCCCACGTAATAGGGGGCGAGCCTATTGCCGCTACCGGCACATCAACCAGACTGCGTGCTGCTACTGAGAATTCTGAAAAACTCAGTAACAGTTTAAAAAATATAATAAACAGGTAAATAGCTCCCTTGAGAAGTTAAAACGAGTTTTAAGCATTTGCTTTTACATGTGTGCAAAAATAAAATGCATTTTTATTTAATCTTCGTGTCCTTTTCTGTGTCCCTTAAATTGTTATAATCTTATATACATGTCGAAGATTGGAAAACGGAACGTCAAATCTTAATAGATTTGGGCGTATTCGGATACGATGGTTGGCAACACTGAGGTCGGCAGTTGACAGCTGTCATTTGATGTTTTTATAAGCGAACGTGGAGCTGTCGACGGAAACTTTGGCGACAGACACAGCGGAGGAAACAAGTGTAGCCTACCTACGTCCGACTTCGCCGCGTTTCCAAAAGTTATCCATCCGAGCCACGTGTGCATATTAAGATAGTGAAGATACTGTATTTTGTGTCCTCGAATAAACAGTCTGTTGTACTGTGTGTATTCATTGCAAAGAGACCCAGCTGTGCCCACCTACAACTGTGAAGCGTTGACACCGGCCAAAATGAAGATACCCTTCGTCATACACTTGTTATAATATTATGAGGACATCACTATATACCATACATACTGAATAAGTGCATCTGTGATTAGAGTGATGCAACAGTACCGAAACATGAAAACCTTAAAACTGGGGTTCGACTACTACTAGTGTGAGATTTTATAAAGGGGCAATATAAAAAAAGTAACTATTGTGTATGTTACCAAAAAAGTTCGAAGATAAAAGGTAAAAGTTAGATATATTTATCTCCATATAATTAGTGTGCAAACTTATCAGAAAAACAGCTAGTCACATCTCCAAAAACACCGGTACACAAAATGTAATCATTACACCCCGCATACGAGGGTCAAACTGAAAGTTCTTAGAACTGGCCACTTATAAAGAATATAATAAAAAAAATATTCTAAAATTTGAAAATAGAACTCTTTGCCAATATTACTGAGTATATATTTCATTCATTTGTCATTTGTTTTACGATTTGGCGGCAAATTGAAAATTGTCTGTGTCACGTCAACATGAATTTAACACGAGAAAATTTTCGTGCAATGATTTTTTATGACTTTCGATGTCATTTAAGTCAACAAGAAAGTTATGATAGACTACGATTGGCCTTTCACGATGAAGCCCCATCTCGTGCGACTGTTTACAACTGGTTTAATGAGTTTAAACGTGGTCGCACTAATCTCACTGATGATGTATGTGAGGGACGGCCTTCTACGGCGACGACTGAAAATAACATCTGTGTTGTGCGGCGTATGATAGAGACTGACAAAAGAGTGACCTATCAGCAGATTCGGACAAGCTTAGGCATCGGTATGAGTCAAGTGCACAAAATCCTCCACGAACATTTAGCGGTCAGGAAGCTTTGCGCCCGGTGGATACCTCATAATTTGACTAAGGCTCAAAAACTCCATCGTGTGGATTGGTGCCGTAAAATGATTGAAAGATTTAACGGAGGTGACTCAAATGCTGTGTTCGACATACTAACAGGTGACGAAAGCTGGATTTACTGTTATGATCCTGAAACCAAAAGGCAATCTGCTCAGTGGGTGTTTCCTTTCGAGGAGTTGCCAACTAAAGTGAAGAGAGATCGAAGTGCGGGAAAAAAAATGGTGGCCTCGTTCTTTGGAAGGATAGTCATTTCGCAACAATTGTGTTAGAGGATCAAAAAACAGTTTCTGCAGAATGGTACACTACCAATTGTTTGCCACTTGTCTTAGAAAAAGTTCGAGAGAAACGACCTCGCAGTAGGATCCTCCTTCACCACGACAACGCCTCGTCGCACACCGCCAAGCGAACGATCGACTATTTGGCGACATCAAACGTTGAATTACTGGGTCACCCGCCGTATAGCCCCGACCTCGCGCCTTGTGATTTTTATTTATTTCCAAAAATTAAAGAAAAACTTAAAGGAAAGCGGTTTATGAATGCTGAAGAAGCGGTGGCTGCGTATCGCGATGCCATTGAAGAGACCCCTAAGGACGAGTGGGCAAAGTGCTTTTCCCAGTGGTTCCATCGCATGCAGCGGTGTATTGACGTCAATGGACAATATTTTGAAAAGATATAATAAAACTAATAACTGGCTAATGTAATCAGTTTTTGATTTTCTAAGAACTTTCAGTTTGACCCTCGTATTCCCCGTGGTACCTGAAATAAATGCCCATAAACATCGCACTCGTTTACAACTTCAATATGTTAGAAAAAAGCCTTCCCCCTTTCTCGCAGAGGGTTGGGGGTGAGACAAAATGGATACGACCCCAGACAATCCATCAAAGGTTTGAAACCTAGATGGCGAGCTTGCCGATATCAAAATGTAGTTACCATTGTCCCCAAGTTGATAAAATATGAGCCGTGACATTGACAAATCGGCAGCGCACAGGCGAAAGAAACGGCAAAGTTACTTAGAGAATAACAATTCATTGAGGGATTGAGATATTTGAACGATTACACTGTGTTTTGACGTTGTCTTCTTTATTTTTATTTGTTAGGTGATCTATTTAGTCACATAGGGATTTGAGGCTTAAGCGCTTTCATATTTGCAATGTGCTAGAAACTGTATTCCTAGCATAATTATTGGCGTATTACGCCTTCAACTAGACTAGTTTCGTTCTTTTAAATAAATATTAACCGTGAGAAATTAATAAAAGAAATATTGCTTTATACATTACTCAGTTTATTTGAAAAAAGTTTTATTTTACCACAAAAGTGAAAGTGTCACAGTCATGCGTTAAGGCGACAATGATGAGTATTGCTTCGACCTTCCAAATACCTTTTTTCCCTTCATACCGTAAAGATTTTCCTAAGAGGAACAAGAGCATACAGTGGAAGTGTAGAAATATTGCTTTATACGGAAGGGGCAATGGAATGACTTTCTTTGAACTGAATGTGTTGTGTTTTTGTTAACTTCTCATGATAACGCATCGTGTGCTATTAATAACTTAAGAAATATATTTAGCATTTACATATACCTACGTGGTTTTTAGCATTATTTGTTTTACCTTCATTGGATCCAATATTTGCTAAATATCTCGAAAAAGCCTAAAACTCACAACCATAATAATTATAACAAAGTACGTGATTACAATTCAATGTTTACACAAAGTTGGGAAATAAGCAACAACCCAAAATTAACAATGAAATTTATTCTTCTAATGCCGACTACTGTTTATTCCCTTGGTCGTTTCCAACCCAAAAACCGTAAGAAACAGTTAAGTTTCATTAGAAAGTAGGTGTATTGTTTTTAGAAATGTTTGGTAGGTATTTTAATGATCGGGTTAGTTATCTTTGCGAATAATTAAAAGAAACTAAGCAAATTGTTCAAGGTATGCTTTAATTTGGTTCTGTGATAGGTGTTTTACTTATAATGTGTTGGCATTATGGAACATTCAAATGTGGCTACCCCTTATTGCAGTCGATCCGCAAAAAAAACAAACTTATAATATTATGTCAAATCAGACAAGATTAGGGAATGCCGATGTTATAATAATGATAATAAATTAACAAACTATACATGTTTACTTATTATTGTGTTAGAGCATATTCGAATTAAAACATAATATAATTACAAAGAACTGAATCTGTGAACCAAGCAGCCCTAAATACTTTTGGTAAAACATAGCTCCCCATTACACCAGAAACATCAATAACCCTACAGTAAATAACACAGCAAATAACCCGAACACAGTTAGCGAAATAGTCCAGGAGCTGTCGTACAAAAAGTTAACTCCAATCTTGAGTTATTTAACAAAATACGGGTACCAACGATCTGTCAAAGTCTCGCAGCCTATTCATGCCAAGATAAATACCCGCGGAACGTGATAAGAGTGAGAGAACTGTAAACATTATGCCACAAACGCCAGTACGTCAGTACCTACTACATTTTTTGTCCCTCTCTTTGATTAATGCTCTGATACGTCAAAAACATTTATGTAGTCTGTTTTATGGGATGACAAACGGGTGTTGGTTTGTGATGTAGCACCGGAATGGATTGATGGAGATATGTTTGGCGATTCAAGTTTGATCGGACTTATAATTGTTATGAGATATTGCTGTTACGGTTTCCAGTTTAGGGTGGTAGAAACATAAATAATATTATTGTGCCAGTAGGGCATGTACTGTTGATTTATTGGATGTTATGGGTAGATTACATGTAGCTATAATGCACCTGCCTGGGAATACTCTATATATCAAACTCACATCTCGATACATATTACACCTATCCATCTACGTTGCAGGATTCATCCATTCTACCTGGAACTGTCTGAGATATTGCTGTTACGGTTTCCAGTTTAGGGTGGTAGAAACGTAAATAATATTATTGTGCCTGTAGGGCATGTACTGTTGATTTATTGGATGTTATGGGTAGATTACATGTAGCTATAATGCACCTGCCTGGGAATACTCTCTATATCAAACTCACATCTCGATACATATTACACCCATCCATCTACGTTGCAGGATTCATCCATTCTACCTGGAACTGTCTTTGTTTAGCACGATAGACTTTCAACGATTACTACTTCCACGTACCTGTTTATAAGCTTTTGAATGAACAATAACATGATTATTTCCTATGTTTAAAACCCAAGCTATGTTTATCTAATCAATAAGTAGTACTACCCGTAGTTGTTTTAATCCTGAATTGCAGAGGACCTTCTTAATATTTTAACATAGAGCACCCTGACTCAAATCAAGAGTATATTGGACTACATAACTCGTTACAGTGCTAAATGGCAATGCTATAAATCACTACACTAGCCATCCAAAACTTCAAATAACATCTAATGGTATAAATATAACGAAAAGTGGCAGATAAAGTAAAAATATATGCGTACAACGCTACATATAGGACTGTATGTGGCCATTCCAAGATTATTTATTTTATCACTTATTTCAGCTGCCTGTTACTAAGTAGCTGTTTTATGAAGCCTTGCTCTATTTCGATAAAAACTGAACCAGTGACTTAGATCGTTGTTATTACGTTCTTAACGTTTATGTATTTTAGGGCTAGGATATTTTGCGTTGTAGACATCGTGGCTTGGGTTTTTGTAGAATATAGTGTAACATTCTTTATTGTTCGCCAAGAACCTCACGTTATAATTATTGTGTGTGTGACCTCTGCCATGTTACCTCACAATGTAACGAAGTAATGTTATCATTAAAGTGCGCTGTTTAATGTGATAACAAAGACGAACATTATAATAAAAATGCCAAATATATAATTATACCATCTGCTTACTTATGTACACACACAATAATTTATACAATCATACATCATAGTTATACACATTATATAACTACAATGTGCAACGTCAAATGGTGGTTGTGCGTTTTTAAAATAGCTTGTACACTAAAAGATTTATAAAACTAAAATGCAAAGACGTAACCTTATAAAAAAATGTAAATTATAATTTTCATTAACTTAACATCAAGAGTCATTTGTCACGGACAAAATAGTAAAATACTAAATCTTTTTTTTAACCCTCGGTATGTGAATAATTCCGTTGTCGGATACTTTATAAAAGTTCAATTAACAGACATAATAACAACCTCTGTGTCTTAAGAACAATATAATATATGTGGTTCACACATATTATTGTGTTCTGGAGTATCGTATCTATGAAACGGAGCGCAATGTCAAATGAGGAGGCAAATATTTGGACGAACCGCGCAGTTATTTGCCACTTTATGAAATGAAATAATACAATATTACGTGACCGATAGCAAAATATTCCATTAAGAAATTGTTTCATAAACAGACACAATGGTCCTTTGAAATAGACACAGATGCAACGGACCCACATTTTCATTTCGTTTTAATTTAATATCCAAGGGGGCGAGCATATTGCCGATTATCGAGCAATTTTATGATTTCATTAAGACAACACTCGTGCGGAGTAATCAAAACGGCTACTAAGAACATTAAGACTTAGGATAAAGTGTTAACAAGTTGCACAGTGAATGATCTCTGGCCAGAAGCCCGTCTGAGTAACTTGTCATCATTGAATTGTCATGACAATTTTCTTCTTCAAACATTTGCTTTTGTTTATTTACTAATATGTAATATGTTTGTATGTCAGGGTTCTCAATCGCGTTAATATTTTCACAATTTTAAAGTATATTACGTTTTGATGAAATACGTTTCGGCATGGGTTTTACCAACCGAAGTCACTAGCTATTACTGCCCGCATAATCTATTAGTAAATTTATAAACCTCTATTAGTAAAAAAAAAAATGTCATATAAATTGGTTTGGTTATATTAGTGGAGATCTTAACAAGCGATATGTGAGAAATATACATTATTTATGATGAATGAGTTGCAGGCAATTCTGCACCTTTTTGAGCACAACAAGACAGATTTGGTTCAATTCTAACTATTACAAAATATAAACTAGGTAGGTACTTATATGTGTTGTGTATTTGTTAATTTGGCTATATGTATGATAATATAGTAGTTTCAGAGGCCGTTCCAATACAGCCAGTTTTCATTTGTTCGTATTTTACTTTTGTGATATCTTCCGAAAGCTGAAACCGTATTTTAATTTACCAATATGAACATACTCTCGTTAGCTTTAAATATCCTTTCATTATTTGCCCGTGTGTGTAAGTACAAATGCAAAGGATCTAAAATATGTGTCATTTTTCGGCCATTTTCAATATTCGAACTATAGATAGATCTGTAGATTTTCGATTCGTGTTTGACATATTTTGTATGGAGCTTATGTCAAAAACTATCAAAAACGAATCTAAAATCTACAGATCTATCTATAGTTCGAATATTGAATTCCGTAGTTAATCATCTCTTTTGTTTATTACAACCGGGGGGGGGGGGGCTCCATTAATGTAATCAGTGTATTTGTTGGTAAAGTCTTTTTAATTTCGGGAGTTCAGCTAGTGGTTAATTTTTTTCTTTATTCAGCTTTATTCAGCTTGCTAGTGGTTTATTATTTTTGAAAGTCAATCAAATTAAAGTGAAGTTACACTGCCTGATGGAAGTAATTGCTAGTGAAATGTATTTTGATATTTTTAGGCAATTAGTGGCATAGGAGAAAAATCGGGTCCGATCTTGTTTAAAAATTTGTTAAAAGCCGCTGATTTCGGGGGGATGGGCCTCGTTAGCCTTGGATGGCAACCCGTCTAGGAGAAGGAAAACTCCGAAATTAAACCACTCTCTTTGGGGGGATGGGCCTCGTCAGCTTTGGATGGCAACCCGTCTAGGAGAAGGAAAACTCCGAAATAAAACCAAAATTCAGGGAGCATACCCGAAAACAAACCCCAATCCAAGGTGTCAACCGACCCGTGCCGAGGGATTCATGGCCAGAGGGCAAGCTGGTCACTAACGGAGGGTGCATGTGTTGGTGGTCACAGGGCACAGCTAGTATTCCATCTTATCCCCGTACAGGGCTCTGCGGGGATGGACATTCTAAATCCCTATTACTCGTGGGAACGCTATGAGAACTAAAAATAATATTTCTCCAGACGGCGGCGACGCGGTTCGCAACCCATCACGTCTCGTTTCCCGCAAGGGCGAAAAGCGGCCTACGGAAAGCCGGTTTGCAACATTAAATGTTGGAGGAGGAATGG
Source organism: Euclidia mi (assembly GCA_944739405.2). Lineage (NCBI taxonomy): Eukaryota > Metazoa > Arthropoda > Insecta > Lepidoptera > Erebidae > Euclidia > Euclidia mi. The sequence continues at coordinate 10,417,445 of OX123186.2, read as the reverse complement.
ATGGTAAATTGAATGAAGTATGCCAGATGATGGATGATAGAAAGATTGATGTTCTATGTGTGAATGAGACGAAAAGGAAAGGTTGTGGCCCCACCAAGCATGACAGCTACACGGCTTATTGGTCTGGGGTAGACAGTACCACCAGAGCCTGCAAGGGAGTTGGTTTAATACTGTCTGCGCGAATGAATGAGTGCGTTAAGGAATATGAATGTGAAAATGCTAGACTATTGTGGATGAGAATGAAAGTAGCACTTACTCGTCTCTTTATTGTAGGGGTTTACGCCCCGGTCAATATAGTAGCGGGTATGTCACAGCAAGAACAAGACGAAAGACAGGAATTTTGGGAGAACTTAAGAGCGATTTTGAGGAAATGTAAGGATAACGAAAGATTGATCTTGTTAGGTGATTTCAATGGATGGGTGGGAGTAAAACGAGATGGATTTGAAAGGGTTTTAGGTGGATTTGGTGATGAGAGTGTGAATGAAAATGGAAAAGTTTTGCTTGAGGTTTGTTTAGAGTGGAGCCTTTGTGTGACAAACACCATGTTTGATCACAAAAGGATACACATGTATACGCGTGAGGTTAAGAATGTTAGAAGAAGTATGATTGATTTTGTAATTGTAGATGAACGTTTGAGAAAGAATGTGTTAGATACAAGGGTGTATCGAGGGATCGGCATCCACACAGACCACTTCTTGGTGATGAGCCGGATAAGTGGACTCTTTAAAGGATGGCGACACCGAGAACATTATGAAAATAGGGTCCTAGAAAGAATAAAAGTAGAAAATCTGCAAGAAAAAGATGTGAAAGATGAGTATAAGCGAAGATTGATAGCAAGATTTGAGAGGTTCGACGGCATAAATGATATAGAAGAATTATGGCAATCTTTTAAAGAAGAGATAGTATGTGTAGCGTCTGAAGTATGTGGTATGATCAAGAGACGGAAAATACGAAAGGTTAAGAATACATGGTGGGACAAGGATGTACAATCAGCAGTGTCAGAGAAGAAAAAAGCTTGGTTAGATTGGTTGGCTGCCAGAGCAAATGAAAGAATGGGAAAGGCAACGAGTGATGACATAGATGAAGCAAGAAAGGAGTTTGTTAGGTCAAAAAGAATTGTGAAAGAAATTGTTAAAAGGAAAAAAGAGGAAAAGAAAGATGAGTTTGATAGCAGACTATCTGAAGATTTCCGGAGAAACATAAAGTTTTTCTGGAAATCCGTTCGTGCAGTTCGAGGAAAAACTCAATCCTCAGAATACACGTCAATCAGAGACAAGAATGGAAAGATACTGGATGGTGAATCATGCGTGCTGAAGAGATGGAAGGAGTATTTTGAAGGTCTATATGAAAGAACGGCGATAGAGACATCGATCGACGAAATTAATGGTAATAATAGCAATGATGAAAGCGATATTGGTGTGGATGAGATTGTGAAGGCGTTGGGAAGTATGAAATAAGGTAAGGCTGCAGGATATGATAGGATTGCAGTTGAAATGCTGAAGGCTGGACAGGGCATCATAGTTGGTCAGCTGCAGCGCTTATTTAACTTGTGCTGGAGCACCGGCCGAGTACCTGATGACTGGACCACAGCGGTGGTTGTGCCTTTTTATAAGGGAAAAGGCTCGCAACAAGACTGCAAGAACTATAGAGGCAGCCTTCTCAGCATTGTTGGCAAATTGTATGCGAAGGTACTGATTGAAAGAGTTATGGAAGTAACCGACAAGAAAATATGGGATGTACAAGCAGGATTCCGAAAGGGTATGGGGTGCACGGATCAAGTCTTTTCCTTGCGGTGCGTAGCCGAAAAATTCTTGGCCAAAGGTCAAAAGGTCTAATGCGCATTCGTGGATTTGGAAAAGGCTTACGATAAAGTGGTGAGGAATGAAATGTGGTCGGTACTGTCGATGTATGGGGTGAACAGCAGCCTCATACGAGCTCTGAAATCCCTTTATGAAGATTCTAGAGCTCGTGTGAGGATAAATGGGTCGTACACGGATTGGTTTACCATCGAAACAGGTGTTAGACAGGGATGTGTAGCGTCGTTGTGGCTGTTCAACCTCTTCATGGACAGTTGTTTGCAAGATTTGAAAAATAGTGACTGTGGATTAAGGATGAATGAGTTACTTGTCAAATGCCTCCTTTATGCTGATGATCAGGTTATACTTGCGTCTTCAGCGGAGGAGTTGCAGGAGATGGTAACAATCATGCATGGTGCGTTAGAGAGGAAAGGAATGAAAGTAAATGTAAGTAAAACGAAAGTTATGGTTTTTTAAAAGGAGGAATGCGTTAAGGCTTGTAATGTTATGATCGATGGACAGCGAGTGGAGCAAGTGAATGAGTTTGTATATTTAGGTACGCTGTTTACAAGAGATGGTAAGAATGTAGAAGATATTGAAAGAAGAGTTAATGCAGGTAATAGTGTGAATGGAGCTCTGAAGGCGTTTATGAATAGCCAAAACGTGTCCAAAAAGGCACGTTTGGCTGTCCATAGAGGGGTGTTAGTACCTACTCTTATGTATGGTAGTGATAGTTGGGTGTGGCAGAAGAGTCATGAAAGTAGAATAAATGCTGTAGAAATGAGAGCACTGTGAAGTATGTGTGGTGTTTCTTTGACTGACAGAGTAAAGAATTGTGTGATAAGAGAGTGTTGTGGGGTAAAAGAAGATGTAGTGACAAGCATCGAGAAAGGTATGCTAAGATGGTTTGGACACGTGGAGAGGATGGATGACGAAAGACTGACCAAGCAGATATATAAGGCAAGTGTGGAAGGGACAGGACGAAGGGGAAGACCTAGGCGGACGTTCTCTGACCAGATTGGAGACATCCTAAAAACAGGACAGGTTAGAAGCACCCTGAACAGAAGAGCATGCATGAGGAATCTGATGGGAGTGAATGAAGCAAGAGAGATATGTCAAGATCGTTGCAAATGGCGCTCCGTAGTCTCTGCCTACCCCTCCGGGAAACAGGCGTGAGACTATGTATGTATGTATTTCGAAGATAATCAAAATAAATTGTATTGAAATTTGAATCACTACGCTGTAGTAAAAGTAATTATACTTAATCAACTATTGCGTAGTCTTTTTACCCGACTACGGCGAAGCCAAAAGGAAGGGTTATGTTTCTGGCAGTCTATGTATATATGTTTGTATGTTCCACCGTAGCGCCTAAATTACTGAACCGATTTTAATAAATGGGGTGTCAAAAGATGCGTAATAATGGCCCGGGTGACATAGGCTATATAAATGTTTACGTAGTCGGGTTATAGTTTTGAAACTTATACAAATTTATTATTTTCTTTATAATTGGTTAAGTTTCCGTCTGATTTTTCTACCAGAATATTCTTAGTAAATACAAAAGTATAAAATTGAGGAGAGCTATTGGCACGCACCTATCATGTACTTTTAGCACTTTAATAATAGCTGAATATGAACTAAATAATACATTTACAACACATCGACAGCTTACACCCATCGGATGGCGGATATACGGGCATAAGTTTGTTATGATATCATTATTATCATTAAAATTTAAAACTTAAATAAATAATTCAATATTTAAATAAAATTTAATCTCCAAGAGTATTTAAGCTAAAGTAAGGGTGAGCATCATATTTTGTTTGCTTTATTTATAAAACAGGTAATATGATACTTAAGTATACGGGCCTAACCATTACAATTAGTTTAATAAATTCTGTTTCATTTTATTGTTTCATAGTTGTATACAGATAAAAACTTAAGGATAATTATGTTGTATCATATTGTAGTTTTTATAAAATGTTCAATTCCCATAAGAGAAAATTATTAAAAAAATATTGACAACGTTGATAAGACTTTTATTTTCTTTTTTGGGCAAATAGCTCGAAATACTGGTCGTCGTTGGTAAGCAGGTTTTAGTAGTGGTGGCCACGTATGGGCGGATATTATAGCAGTGCTAGGCCTCCCGCAATGAGGTTTGACGATCTGTGGTTAGACGCGGGCGGCACAGGATCGGCCTATGAAGAGAGTATTAATAGAAGTCTCTAAGCTGAGATGAGAAGACAAGACTTTTCGGATACCTACATAATAAAAAATATTGCAATGAAATCCCTACCATCTCCTTTATTTCCAAAACCTTTCAAAGTCATTTCAACACACAAATTACTCTACACTGTAGATAGTTATAATGCCAAATCTCAGCTATAACTTTATACCACTTACCCCACCCTAAGCTTTACGTTCAATCCGGTTACAGCGGCAATATACCGGCCTACCCCTGAAATATCACCTTAGGGGGTAAATAATTGCTAAGCACATTAATCATACGAAATAGAGGCCCTCAATGACGTACTAATGATTCATTGCAACTCCAAGGCTATAGAGTTTAGTACACTATTGTGGGGCGTAAGGATTTGCTTGTCTTGTAAGCATTTAATTACGATTTGAATTGTTTGAATTTTTTTCGAGTGGTTTTAAATTCACCTTATTATTAGGTTTAATGCTCGAATTCTAAATCTTGTCTTCTATACTAAAATTGCCTTAAAGTAAAAAATATATAAGGTGGCAAAATAAATCGAGGCCCTCAATGACGTACTAATGATTCATTGCAACTCCAAGGCTATAGAGTTTAGTACACTATTGTGGGGCGTAAGGATTTGCTTGTCTTGTAAGCATTTAATTACGATTTGAATTGTTTGAATTTTTTTCGAGTGGTTTTAAATTCACCTTATTATTAGGTTTAATGCTCGAATTCTAAATCTTGTCTTCTATACTAAAATTGCCTTAAAGTAAAAAATATATAAGGTGGCAAAATATTATGGTATTGACGAAAATTAGCTACGCAAGTCTCATCTTAAGCTTGCTATTCCCAAATAATAATTAATTCTGCAACTAGAGGCAATGAAAGCGTGAATTTAAAAAGCATATTACCGCACTTTGTCTTCAGCAGTGACATGTAAATGCATTTATGACAAAGAGAAGGAAGATTCGTAGATTTTTCTGACCGAACACAACTGTATGGCTACCTTGAGTCGATATTTGGATAGCGTAGAAAAAAGCTCAGGCCATATATTCCATATTTAAATTAACAAGGTTTTAGTTAAATTTGATGTCTGTACAATACATGGCACAGAAATCATATTACATTCTCTATTTAAAATAATAACAACGCAAACTTTTGAGAAGAAAGCTCTCGTTCTTTATAATTCTAGTGTCACTTGGGCTTTACAAAACAACAAAAACAAAGAACATTAAATTTATATTTTGCTGCTGCATACATCCTATAAATAGAAAACAATCACTCAGAATTGAACCAACAAATTTTTAATCATAAAAACACACAAAACTCGGTGCAGTGTAAAGCGTTAAGGCAGTCCTTTTACCAATCGCAAGTCACCTTTCGTCAAGCGTTTGAAAACATATCATAACTGTGTTTCTTGCCATTTCTATTTTCATCTACGATAATCTTAAGAAACTCAAACACACACTCTCACAATATTCACAGTGCGTAGTTAGCACTACGTACTAAGGAACATTACACCGGATGGAAGCTATGATTTACTGCCCAACTAATCGATTCTGTGTCGTGCAAAGCAAATGATTCAGAGTTCCTACATAAGGCACTTTTGCGATATCTCCACTTCCGTATAATGTATGTAGTAAATAATAAAGGTGAATGATGTATGAATAAATTGTGTATATTGATATAAGTATAAGTTGGAATGTCGATTATAGGTACCTATATAGCAAAGAGCAGTCCTTTCTCTCTTTATTCAAGGAAATGATTAGTTAGAAGTGGGTGGATCTATTTCCAAGTGTTAGTAGAACATCTATCTTTAAGTACTTATCAGCAAATTGATGAAAAATACGATGGGCGTCGTTAATTGCTTATAATTATAATACGGCGTAAATAAATTGATTTGTTCTAATAAGTTTCAGATATTTAAAATTATTTTATTTTCTATTTTCCTAAGGACTAGACGACAGGCTATTGGGAACACCAACCCATTTGCTACGCGGAGGATCTCAGGTACACACATTACACACGGCTCGCACCACCGACTTTTCAAGTATATGTGTGTATCAATTTGTTAATTTATCAATGTATTGTTTACTTAACGAGTACTTTTGTGAGAAAACCTGCACGTGTGAAAGTTCTTAAAGTCATGTGAAGTCTGCCAACCTGCACTTTGTCTGATTGATGGAATATGGTCTTATCTTTCTTATGAGAAGAAGTTTGTGTCCAAATGGGTAATAATTTATGAACAGGGGTGATTCTACATTATGAGAATGTAAGCAAAATGCAAACTACGAGCAGCCTCAGGTTACTTTTATGGTACTATATTCCATAAACTATAAAATACACGTATAACCAAACATTGCACGTTGATTAAAAAAGTAATAAACACCATCAAGTTAAGTGTTTTCTGTGAAAGAGGGATTAAAAATTATAAAAATACGATCTCATTTTCGTAACCGCTAGCAATGTGCTAGTTTGAAAGAGCGGTTTCACCATTGCAGTATTATTGAAACATAAAATTCTTCTCTTTAATATAACACAACTAAAGAGCGTCTCATATTTACAAATATTCTTAACTCGATGAAAATATTTGTAAACAAAGCTTGATGAAATTGTATCTACGGAAACAATTTTAATTTGGATTATATTGGAGCACACAAGCATTTAAAGTGCTTTTTAAAAGTATTTTACTTTTTGCAAATATTACACATTGAATACATTATTGAATTTACAAAGAAAAAGATTTAAGTGGTTTATTTTTTGATAGATTGACACACTTTCAGTTGTTTGTGCATATTTTATATGTATATTAAATGTTAGAAAATATAATTTCACTTTAAAGACCGAATAGAGTACTTACATAACTCAGAAGGCCTCTGCGTGTTGTGCCGTGTCTCCATGCATGCCTCGCTTGCCATAGGGCCGTATAATTACCTAACAACTAATTCATTTTGAATATATTATTAAAAATGTTAATTATCGTTCGCTTAATAATGTGCCCGGCAGATGGCAATAGGCTCGTCCCCTATCACGTTGGGACCCAAACATAACTGGCGAAGTGTGGGTGTGTGTTACACATCTGCCTACCCCTTCGGGTACAAAGGCGTGAAGTTATGTTATGTTATGTTATGTTAACTAATACATATACCATAATGTATATGTAGGTATTTATCAAGCATTAAACATTTTTTCTAAATATAAGACACTAGTGTCGCCAGGGACTTTGCCCACGTCAATTATACATATTATCAACCTTCCTCTTGAATTATTATATCTATTAAAAAAAACGCATTAAAATCCGTTGCGTACTTTTTAAGATTTAAGCATACATAGGGACAGACAGACAGAAGACAGACTTTGTATTATACTATACAGGTTGGAATTTTGTAATGCCACCTGATGGGGAAGTACTCTTAATACTTTAGATAGAAAATTTTACTCAAAGAAAACATTCCTTTATTTTTGAAAAGAAAGAAAACGGCATTCAAAGATTTTTTAAAATTCGCTTGTCGCACACGGTAATCGAACCGACTTAAATCTGTAAAAGTTGCACCCTGTACTTTTATTGCATCGATCGTTAGGTTCAATAAGGATGAAATCTCTTTAAAAAACTTTATAAGTTAAATGAAAGGAAAACACGTGTACTTTATTATTAATTAATTATTATCATTGACGTCATTCATACATATCCATTGAAATGACGAATTACTATTTAGATAAGACGATTGCAATTTGCACGTGTTTATAGTGTTTATAATGCAGACTCATTTCTTAGACGCGACATAACTGCGTGTGTGACGTAGTTTAAATATGGAATGTTACATTTGAAAATAGATTTTCATCTGTTATTCACATTTGATTGTTTTTACAAATCATTTCATATTTGTTTCACGGTAAAAATGGCTTATCAAGAACAATTTGATTTAATGGAAGCTTATTTTTAAATAACAAAGATGTGAATCGTGCTCTGCGGTGGTATGGAGAGAGATATCGAGACCGTCAGGCACCAACTCGGTTTGTACTGAAAATCTTTCTCTTAGCGTTATCCCAGTTTCAGTCTGGGGTCCGCTTTCTAGTCTAACCGGATTTGGCTGAATATTAGCTTTTCCACGGAGCGACTGCCTGTCTGACCTCCGCAACCCGAAAGGATAGCGATATTCCATGGTTTAGACTAGTGTCAGTTTATTTAGAAGGTACTGACGCTCTGTAACGACTGCCAAAGATCTTCATGACAACCGGGACCGACGGCTTAACGTACTCTCCGAGGCACGGGACAAGCGATAATTAACAATTCAATACGCACATAACTCCGAAAAGTCATTGGTGCGCGCCGTGGATTCGAACCTGATACCCTCTGCATGGCAGTCTGTTGGTATATCCACTCGGCTATCGCTGCCTTGGTATATCCACTCGGCTATCGCTGCCTTGGTATATCCACTCGGCTATCGCTGCTGTACTGAAAATAATGGTAGAAAATTTAAAGAACACTGGAAGTTTCAAAAAGCGATGGCAAACTCTTCAGCAGAACAACTTCGATTTTGATCTAAATATTTTAACATACTTCAAAGCATTTCAGAAGGCTTCAAGCAGAGATGCTGCCGAAATAATTGGAACAACCCACACTCGCGTACTTAAAGTGCTGAAAAAGTATAAGTTTAAATGTTATCGTGATTGTCGGTTGGTACAAAAATTGCATCCTGGGGATTGTGAGAGACGACTACAATTTTGTCAAAACATGCTGAGAGAAATTGACCGTAGCCCTAATTTTTTGAGTAACATTGTATGGTCTGACGAAACCAACTTCAGCAATAACGGCATGTACAATCGCCGCAATAATCACTATTGGTCTCAAGTGAATCCTCTTCGTGTTCATGAAACTAACAGTCAAGTAAGATTTTCTTTTAACGTACATATACATACATACATAGACTCACGCCTCTTTCCCCGAAGGGGTAGGCAGAGGCATATTAAACGCTCACTTTTCGCCAGTGTTTTGATCCCACGTAATAGGTGGCGAGCCTATTGCCGCTTATCGAGATATTTTGTTTGCCAGAGCCTCGTCCGTTGATCGGCAGGTGCACCACTTGCAGGTGAGGTTGGCTTGGGACCCTATGTTCTTGGTGGGAACCCTCTGCATCTTTCAACGTTTGATGCGGAATTATGAGAAATATGGTTGTGTTAGTCCATGTGTATGAAGGTCACTTAAACACTGTCAAGTATTTAGAAATACTGGATTTAGAAAGAAATGAGTTAAATAGTTAGAAACCAAATAATTCTACAGCAAGATGGTGCTCCAGCCCATAACAGCAGAATCACTACTGCCTACATTAAAAACCATTTTAATACCTGGATTGGTATAAACGGCACAATCAGATGGCCTGCGAGATCACCAGATCCAACCCCTTAAGTTTTTTTTCTGTGAGGATATGTAAAAAATCAAATTTACACTAAATCTTATGAGAATGTAAACGAGTTGAGAGTTGAAGTTCAGAATACGATTTATAACATTCACCACAACACGTTATTAAAGGTTACTAGAAATGAATTCGTTAGAAGAATAAATTTGTGTATCCAAGAAAATGGAGCCCATTTCGAGCAATTAATTATGTAGTTAGTTTACCATTTTTGTAAATAATGAAATTAATTTAAGACTTCATTGTTTTCATTTAATTCAATTTATGAAGTTTTTTAAAGAGATTTCATCCTTATTGATCCTAACAATCGATGCAATAAAAGTACAGGGTGCAACTATTACAGATTTTAGTCGGTTCGATTACCGTGTGTGGCAAGAGAATTTTTATAAAATCTTTGAATGCCGTTTTCTTTCATTTCAAAATGAAATAATGTTTTGTTTGAGTAAAATTTTCTATCAAAAGTATTAAGAGTACTTCCTCTTCAGGTGGCATTACAAAATTCCACCCTGTATAGTGATTATGGTTTCATCCAGTTATTTTGATACTTAATTTTTCTCTAAAGTAAGTTTATGCACATAAGTAAAAACGTTTAGTAATTCTACAGCTATCAATACACTACAGGCTCTTTTATAAGGAACTGTTCTATCTATAACCCATACAGCGTCCTTTTCAAACTTCAATAAACTGCAGTACGTTGTTAGTTTGATACATAGTAAGTTACTTTCTTCACAGTGACTAGTTTACAGCTGCACTTAGCTTCCATAAATTTAATTTTAATTGATAAAGTGCCTGTATGAGCCTCGGTATCTAATATATTTTTCTTGTACCCCATCGGTATTGCACTTCGCTTATGTAATAGTGAAGTATGATCGTTCGCTGGTATTGAGTATCGGCTATGTTTGATACTTTATTAAACCTTAAATGTTGATTTTACGTTGGTAATAATTTTTTGTCACGGTTTACAATCTCGGGTCTTTATTTGAATTTTAATCTTGTTTATATGGTATTTTCTTAAGTTTACGCGGATGTTATACCATCGCGATATATTGGTTTTATAGATATTATATTGAAATTGAATTGTCCAGAAACTACATTTTATATTACTAGCCAACATTTGAGTTTATTTAAAGAAACCGTCTGTCGTGACTACGGGTCTCTTCGTAATAGGTATTGTGTCTGAGGCGTGGTTTCCTCAAGATGTATTCCTTCATCGCTAAGCATGCGATGATTAACAATTATTTATGTAAGAAACGTTAGAAGGGCGCTTCGTGGGTTTGATCCTGATACCCTCTGTATAGTTGTTGTGTTGTGTAGTTTGTTGGTTCAAACTATACACTGACTACTTAACACGAGAGTGCACGCACCCATTAATACTCCTTGATTGCACGCACGAGCTACAGGTGTAGCCCATTTGTAGATAAATTAAATGTATGCAGAAGTAAACAAATTAATTAAACTCATTGTTTAATTTATAGATTTCAGGCTTGAGATGCCATAGTCTTATTTTCATTTAGGAACGAAATATTTACCTTAAAACTACTATTAGGAGCGGAGACAACCAATCGAAGAATACACAAGACGATTGGCTGTAGCATACCTGGTTTTGACAATGTATGAGAATATTACACCCTAGGTTACATATGTAGCCCACGCGTGTACTCTAGTGTTAAAACAAAATTAATATGTAATATATAGGCGTCAATCTCTGAACAGGAGACAATTGTAGGAGTATGTCTTTTGATGAATGCATTTCATAAAGCTCGTCCATGTTTGTTCAGCATAGATACATATGTATATTAAAACAAGCAAACACCAGAAACACAACGCAAAAACCAGAAATACAAAGGTACACAAACATTCGTGTACGGAAACACAAAGAAAGAGTTTCGCAGTGCAGATCGGATTTCACAAAACAGCTGAAAACAACCGTTCGGTGAACGTTGAAGAAGTTAGTGTTGTAGTGTTGTCCTCTCTCGGATTACGTTATCCCGGGCCCGGGACATCCCGGGATTTAATGAATGCTTCTGTGAACCAGTAGCACGGTTATCAATCTTTATGAATGCTTGTTTCTTTGTTAACTGCTATTCTGAGTATTATTGTTAAACTGTCACGTTCTCAACACAAAGAAATGCTTTCTGTTAATTAAAAATACTTTGGAAAAGGAGTATTAACTGATTAGTATTTGTAGTTTGAGTTCCTAGCTACATAATAGTATAAAGTAAGCACCATACTTTCACACGAGTACACTCAATTTTAAAAAGTTGAGCGCATATGAAAAACTAAAAAATAAAAATAGACATAATTATCATAAACCAAAAACGAAAAGTATTATATAAATTGACCACAATGAACAAACTCAAAACTATTATTAACACACGTCAACTGGTTAACATAAAACATTTATAATAAGATTTACGCTTTAACTGAAAGGTATTTTTCGAGTATTTCGAAAGCTTAAATTAAGAAAATTCTAAATATTAAGCCTTCTTACAGATCTTAGCCATTATTGTTAGGTAACACATTATTTTCCTTCTGTGTATAATTTATTATAAAATCAAGACAAGTTTTCTTTATTTTAGAAGCATGAATACAATAATAACATTTTAGTAGACTTACTAGTTATATTACTAACCATTCTATTTGCAAGTTCTTGGTGGGACAGTTGTATTTCCTTGATTTTATAATAAAAAGCTCAAAGAAATATTTAATCGTTTGTAGGTAGCAACTTTGGCAATCGGCTCAGAGTTAAATACGAACTTGGTAAAAAAAGATATTTGGAATATTAAAATGATTTAAATTCAATGCAATTATTTTACATCATGCGCTATTTATTATTATTGTACTGAAATTCTTGTCATGCGTGGTACGTCATGAAAAATACTCAACTTATGTAGAATGTTGTCTGCTATCCAATTAGTACAACATTCTTGAAATGTTAACTAAATATTGGATAGACATAGGACCTATAATATTATAGTGTTTCAAAAGAGTGCTTCCAAACGAACCGATCTGATCCGAGTTGATCTTTGTTACCTTTGTTTTCTCTTTTAGGTATTGCAATTAATTTTTTGGTCAAATAAAAGGCTTTGAAATATAATACAAAGAATGAGGATATGTTTTTCCAATGTACATAAACAACCCATACAACAAACAAAAGGAGGAAAACGTGAATTGCCTTTATAAGCCGAGTGTATTTGACAGATTAATCATATTCTATTCAGTTCACCAATGGATTTGCTTATAATAACTACGTACCATTTCAAAGGTTTATGTTTCAACACAATGAACATGCATATTGAACGTAAAGTGAATAAAAATACGTAACAATAAACAAAGACCGTATACTGCGATCCCGTTTCCGGGACTCACACAAATGTTTCAGCACTACACCAGTTTCAGAAACAAAGTAGGTTTTGAAAAACAAAAGAAGTAGATCACAAACATCAACGCTAACTTGTGAACGTACTAGGTGCAACCTTTTTGTGACTGACTTTTGACAGAAATAATCTCTTGACTGGAGGTAAAAGTTTCGTTTTTAGTATTAACCACGTCCTTTGAAGGTTAAACGCACATATTTATCCGAGATATGTAGGTTTCATATCATAACAATAATCTGAAAGATGCGCTTGATATGTGATATTTTAGGCTTGCTATATACCTTCTACGATAGCAGCAAGATGAAAACTATCAGAGCAAAATAATGATAGAATATAATTATTCTCGACATGGTATTCTTGGTGACACAATTTGCTATAGGAGAAGTGCCGAAGTGGTACAAAAAATACTACTTCGCCGTGCAAGATAACATTGGCTTGCCTTACACACGCCATTTATACACCATTCAGCGATAAACCCTTTGTAACTAGATTGTACAAAGTTAGTACAACGATACGTATAACTTCTTAAGCCACGACATCAAGTTTGGCACCGACTCGCTTCTGACGTTCGAACAATGCTGCTTCAAATGTGTTTTGTGTTAACTACGATTGCGGTTTGGTCTAGCTATGATTTGGTGGACGGCGGTAAGTTTGATGTTTTTATGGATGACAATTGCTTTGTTTCTGTCGAAGATATGTGATACGGCTAGGCTTTGATGTGGCTAGGTGAAGGCAACGGAGCGTTGATTTTATGGTATGTGCGATAGTACAACTGGGTTAACTACATTCTACATATTCAAGTTTGTTGAAGTCTGAACGTTGAAATATTGTTGAAAAAATCGTGCTGATCTTTAAAGAACTGAACACAACTGAAGAGTATTTATCAATACTAGATACGTATGCTTAAAAGTACAATGTTTTGAAACTTATATATAGGTATGCCATTTATAATTCGAAATTTATCTTAAGTTTTGTTATCTTGCAACTCTTACATATCAACTCACTTGTACATACGCACAACATTCGCAGAACCCATGTTTGAAAATGAAATGCGATTACGTCACGCGAAACTAGTAACATTATCGCTTCTGGCTTCTGTACATATATGTTGAGACTTACAGTGATCGAGTTACTCACAAAAGTTGATACTACTTGCATGATACGTGTTTTACTACAAATAATGATTTATAAACCGTCGCATTTGAGCTCTTCTCACTATGGGAAGGTTAAGGACATTGTCCTCTGCGCTGGTTAGCGCTGTAAGTGCAGAATTCGGAAAACTCAGTAAAACTTTTGCCCCACCAGGTAATTGAACCCTGGACCGCCCGATCAGGAGACACATACACTATTCACTAGACCAAGGAGGCAGTCATCGCATATATGCGGTTATCATAAAATGATTGAAACCCGTTGTCTCGTGAACACAATACATAATTATCCCACGTTAATTTAGATTGTTGATTTATGAATATAATTAACCCATAACCAAATTGTGATAACGCATCATATATTCAAATCGTTTGTATATTTTGGTGGCAATACCAATAAAATAATTATTTGAATGCATTAACTGGTGATAGATTTTCATTGGTCGTTATAATAAAATTGAACGTTCAGACTTAAAGATTTAATTACTATTGTAGGGACCCATGTGTGTTATTGCAAGTAGACATAATGGATTGGTGTGTGTGCCTACGCGCGGCTACGCCCGTGATTGACTATTTCTTTAGGGCGGTTTCAGATTAGCGTATTTTTCTGCGCGTATACGGTCGTTTCTGCATACGCGCTTACACGCGCGCTCTATTACGCGCTTCAAAAAACCAGACTCACGTATACGGGCGTGTTCGCTCGAAACGGTAGTGACGTCTTGTCAGTGTCAACATGGATTCTGACTGTTGGTAGTTATACGAGCTTAGAGGCGCTTCAACGCTCGTACGAGTTACGCGTGTGCCAAAAAGCGCGCCTATACGCGCCTACACGCGCTTCTAAAAACGAGCTTATACGCGCGTATAAAACGCTAATCTGAAACCGCTCTTAGTCGCAATAAATCTTCCATCTTAAACTCTTGTCCCGTGTTGGCATTTACGCTCCTACACACAACTCAGAAGACATATATAGGCAATACCTTAGACATACCTAAACTATATAAACATGCAATAAACCAATAGTGCCTATACTTAAATAATTACAAATGAATTAAATTCATAGACGTTATTATTGCTAAATATGTATATATTAAGTACTGTGATCAGTTGAGGCACAGTAATATTATTTTATTATGATATCTGTGCCTATTATCGGCATAGCTAACTCACAGCACAATTTTAAATTGGCCATGACGTGATCCGATTTCTACGCCAATCAGCTGTGATTTTCCTGTTAACCAACTTCAATTAAATGTGTGTGGCCTATTTATATTGATTTTTCTTTACAGCAATGCCAGCGTACATCAAGAAGCACTGCTAGAGAAGAATAATTACAGACCAGCTCCACGGCATAAATCAAAGGTCGTACGAAACCTTACACTGCAAGAAATATTCACAAAAATAAAAGCCATCACTATGAAACTAAATAAACATGCCAAGAGAAATGGATACAAAGTGGATTATCAAATCAGAGTGCTAAATAAAAAGTCTAAGCGATGAAATAATAAAACTAAGAGTATAACAGCTACTTTGTTTTTCCTTTTATCGGACTACAACTTATGTACCGAATAAGTAATTTTTTGATCTTGACGCTAGAGATTTATTATTTTATCTGTTACGTTACATTTCTTTACTGATTAACTTTAAAGGCCATTGCAACGACAAACTAAAAAACTGCTTAGTTTTAGTACATGTAATATATGGTTAGTCCCTAATATTTTGAGTGAACAATCATCAAATTCATGACATAAAATAGGTTCCCTGCAGTTGATCGGATCCGGCTTAGTGTGAACAGCGTCATATAAATCGTACTGCCACTGACACGTTCGTCGCCGGACCGATCAAACTGCAGGTCCGATTAAGTATTCTTATTACACTCGCTAACAAATAATAAGTAACCTCGCAATACCTTTATACTTATATATACCGTCAAAAAGTAAACGAATAACATTTACTGTACAAAAACCCACTTACAACGACACGTAGTAGGTAATATCACATTCAGCACTAAATATTTGCGGGTACTACCAACAGAACAAATTTTAATTACATAGGTATTCTTTATACTCTCTGAGAGTTTTCGTACTAGATTACTGACTCACAGATATTGTTTTATCTCATATACGTATAAGACAAATATATGATTTAACTTCATACAAAATAATGTAAGACCATACCATTGTTTTGTGTCACTTTAATATCACCTGTCAATGTAATTGGTAGCGCCATCTACCTTCCTATCTATAACTAATCGCATCAAAGTCAATCGTTCCACGCTTGTCTAGTGCGAGCGATACCATATTTCCGTCCCTCTCTATCCCACTCCCTGGAAGGGGCACTGCCTTTCCAATCCTACTTCCTCTTCCCTTATTCCTTTCTAGGCGACCCAGAACTCGCCCTAATACAGTCCATTTTCCTTCTCCAAGTCGCCTAGAACCCTTCGGTTTCGGTGTAACGCCGATCCAGTAATTAAAAATAAAATCCTCACATCTGTGAGTTTGTAAATACAAAATAGTCTCTAGAACTGTAAACAAATCAAAATAAATATGTGACAATATTCTTAATTGCGTCTTGTACAAAATATTTTCGTATTTGGAGCTATACAGACAAAGCACAAAGAAAACTAAAAGATTACACAACATCGCCACATTTCTCAACGTACTTTGTAATAATTTACTTGGTGCACAGGTGCTTTATTATTATCATTGTTCACCCTTTGATACACTCCAAATAATTGCATGCGTGTAGAATTTTACGTCTGATAATATTCGTATTCGAATCATGATTAATCTTAAAATATTTTATAAATAATTTTCTAAGCAGGTAATTTTAGTGGATCAAAATATATGTACCCAAGCAAATGAAACTAGGTCAATACGGGTATATTTTGCTGTGCCGTAATTGTCACAATATGCCCGTGGCAGTCACGAGGTAAAGCACATTTCCATATTTTTGCCACTTCTGAGAACAGGGAATCCAAAGGCGAACAGGTAGATCAAAGCCTATTTGTCGCCACCGATCGTACACATCACTTGTACTCCGGCAGCAATACGATATTTGCTGCGGATAACATTGTGGATTGCAAATTGTATGTAAACTAATTTGAAGAGCCTAGATACGCATGAAAGATTTACATAGGCAAAGTATATCATGCGGGAATTTGCTTAAATTAACGCTTCCTTTGAGTTCAATTCTCATATATAAATTTTTGTAAATACATACATATTATAGAAACACCCAGACTAATTTTGGTATACATGACAAAATAATATGAATATCGTTAGATGACTTTCCAGGCTCACTGGGTAGGTAGTAGGGCTTTGCAGATTTTACATTTATGCTAAGCCGGCTTGGCTGGGAAAGTACTGCCCTCTTACAGAAAATGGTCGTAAAGAAACAGTGCCTATACTGTTACATTTCGTTCGGTGAGTACGGTCTCCGTCATTCCATTCCTCCTCATATCCCTTTTCCTAACCCAAAGGGCCAAAAGGGCGGTAATGCAGTTGTGCCTCCTCTGGTGTTGCTTGTGTGCGTGGACGGTGGTAATCGCTTACCATCAGTCAATCCGTATGCTCGTTCGCCGCCTACAATATAAGAAAAGTTTTAATAATACTTTTCATAGACTCATAATTAAAGTTTTTTATGATGTTCCATTAAAATAATTTAATAAACACCAGAATTTTACCAGCAGTTTAAAACAACAATATCGAGACTAATTTCAAACAAATTTGCAATTGCATTGCCTGGACACGGTAATACCTTTTTAGTGTGCCGTGCTAATCTGATGATCTGTAACGCAGTGACGTTAAATTTAAATTGTAAATCCGGCTGTAAACCACGGACGCAAACCTAGCCGCTTCAAATGTAGTGCTTAGATATTCTGCTGAACTATATACAGTTTTGGGGTAAATGAAAACCATATATGTTAAGATTCTGATATTATGTTTGTCGTATATAATTAATTTAAAAAGGTTCGCTTATGGGACATTTCTTTTAAATTAAATGTGTAGATAGAAATATAGGATTAAAGATATTAATCCCAAAATTGTAATGAGAATTCAATCTCTATAGTTTTGAAAAATTAACAATTTTTAATTATTGTACAATTTGCTTCGTCATTCAGCCACGTCGAATGCTATAAGTACCAATGCTACGTATAGAAAGAAGCTGGTCCTCATTCTATCACAAAGTGAAAATTGCGTGAAAATTTCGGGATCATCGAGAACTCATAGTATGTCAGTGGAGGTGAGTTATGTTATTTCGAAATACCTAAGTAAACAGTCTACCTTGAGGCATGTTTAGGCCAAACCCTGGTTAAATAATAATTGTGTTATTAGATTTCTAGTGAGGGGATAGAGGACAATAATTTGCATGCAAATGTTTGCACATGTGATATTAAATGCAAATAGTACGAATAGGATTAATGTTTACTTATGTTTTATTGCATATTTATTTTATAAAATATAATACTACGAATAATATTAGATATGCATATGTATTGAAAAAGCTTTGTTTCGTTTGGAATAAAATAACATTTCTTTGAAGTAGGTATGGCTCGAGAAAATGGATAGCAGTATATCTTGAGTACACAATTCTTAGAAGTTTGAGCGTCATCCTGTATCGTACAAGTCTTCTTGTGAATCTATGCGACACTACTTATTTTTCAAATACAAAGCTGGCGTATCTGTTTAAAGGGCCGATTTGATTCTTAACGCTGCGTTGCATGTTGCATTGCATGCAACGAATTGTTGTAATTTGATTGATTTTGTAATCCACAAATTCTATCAAGATATTAATGTTCCTACTCTAGACAACCCAGGTACCTAGACTTTCTGTTCATAAACTTCTCAGCAAGATGTATTAAAATATTTCAACGTCCTACATCATCAACATACCATACTAGTTAATATTTTTTCGCTTAGATTATTTTCGGCAAATTCTGTATCTGGATATGTGATAAGTGGTAATATAGTGACTCAGCTAGTCCTAAACTCGCTCTATTTTGCCCAATTTTCAATATTAGTTCCATTATTTAATACTTTAATCTGTATGACAGACATTTGATGAGGCATTTTGAAATTTCGCATCTCAGAGATCAATTGTTGTTGCCTGTTGATAGGTGGATATAATTTGCTAAAGTGTTAGTGCTTTTTTCACCTCGTAAGAGAGTGCCGTTATGGTTGATTTTGTATAAGGAGTAAATAAGGAGGCTGAAGAGGAACATACTCTCACTCGGCCAGTTTCACGGCCGAAGTCTAGTAGTCAATACAGTATTGAAGCAGCTATAGGAACTGACTACTAGGAAATAAGTAAAAATAAACCGAAATCTTTAGAAATACGTACCAGATCTTGCGTTATAGTTTAAAGCAGCAGTATTATTAAAGGCTTTAGTTAAAACCCCGCAACTCGAGCTTCGACGCTCGATATGTTTCCAATTGATCCTTTCCGTCGAATGGATTCGTTTGCTAGAATAACTTGCTTCAGAAACTAGTCTTAGGAAGCCTGTCGTTTCAATGACACAGTTTGTAGCAAATCACAAAAGTCTACTTTACTAGCAAAAACCTTAACTTTTCTCTGGAATCGCACTATCTATTCGTTAATAGCGTATAAAATTTTCGTAGCGTATAAAAATTAGTGTCTGCCTTTGTCGCGTTCATGCAGACAGACAGGACGGCTGGGAGCCTTTGTTTTATAATATAATTCATCATCATCAGCCTGTCTTAGTCTACTTCTGGATATAGGCCTCTCCAATGACACGCCACTGAGCCCGATTTTCGGCTATTCGTGTCCAGTCGCTGCCAGCCACTTTGCGTATATCGTCACTCCACCTAGGCGGAGGGCGTCCTACACTATTGCCAAGGCGCGGTCATATCTACATCATATAATTATGTAGATACAAACAACAGTATTGATTAGGAAAGCTGCATATCATGAAATTTTAATTAAGAATATTGCAATGTTTAAAAAGTTATGAGGCAAAATGTTGTTCCAACTAGAGGGAGGATACCCTGGCTGGGCTTGTTGATCATACCCATCGGATTGATGTGTATGTAGCATAAAGTTTTATGTTCTTCGTAGATCGGCCGGTATCTGTTAGATATAACAAGTGTAGATATCTTCGCCATTGTACAAAAAGTACAACTTAAATGTCACCTAAAGTTTACGTAATGATTTATCACAGCAACATTAGCATACTTAAATTTCTATAAATAAGTATAAAACCCAATCTTAACAACCTTTAATGTTTTTATAGCTTGTGGACAACTCTTAAGATTTTACAGCACCGTTATAAAAATATTATGGAGCTCTGTAGCGGGGATGACACGGGACTTAAAGATCAGGAGTCAGATTAAAACAGATAACGTGTCAAAACACGGCATCTCCTTCATCTCGGAAAGTGGGAGAGGGATGCACTAAAGACGTTATCATATTGGTGATTTTAGATTTGTTTCTAGGAAGACGGTTAATTAATGTTTAATTAAATTAATATTCTAACATATTCACACAACACAAAATATACAGAGGTTGTACTATCGGTACTAGACACTGGATAAACATTTTTTTTGCCTGTATCCCCGAAGGAGTAGGCAGAGGTGTAAATATTGCACCCACATTTCGCCATGAATTTTAGGTCCCACGTAATAGGGGGCGAGCCTATTGCCGTTACCGGGCACATGACCAGACTCCAGGCTGCTACTGAGTATTCGGAAAAACCCAGCAATGCTTTTGCCCGACCTGGGAATCGAACCCGGGATTTCCGATCAGCAGTCGCATACGCTATCCACTGGACCACGGAGGGAGGCAGTCTAAGATAAACATACATAATTATATACTTTTTTATTTGTAAATAAATACATATTCCACATCTTAACGCCAAAACCAAGACAAACATCCATGTTGAATGTGTGACTTGAGCGGGAATCGAACCCGCGATCTCCGCCGTGATGAGATGCATGAGCAGTTTGCGATGCCCCGTCTGCTTGTAAGTCAGCGTGACTAGCTTATCAATGCGTGCGTTCAGTGAAGGACGTGGTTATTCATTGGACAACGAAATTCGTTCACATAAATTATTGCTGATCGTCATGGCTGTTTAAAATATTTTACAAAGTAGGACAGATTCTTTTTTCAATTTGTTTTTGATTATATCAGCTTATATCTGTGTTATCGTTTGTCATGAGCTTCTAAAACAAGTAGAAGACTATTGAATTATTTTTACATAGGAATTTTAAATTAGCAAGAAACAATAAAAAAATACATTATAAGAAATCTAGTTTTACCTCATCCTTATTGAAAAGGATAAAAACCAACCACGTATAGGTACTTGAAGACAATAAAACGTGTCTGTCAAAAGCACAATTCAAACAAGCCATATTCAATCGGAAATTGCTCACAAACCCATTCAGTACATAGAACAACAATATAAACAATAAAATAAAGAAAATGTCCTAACAACTAACGTCTGGGTTTGTTTTTGACACAAAAGGGAAAGCCGGGAGGTACGGATCGTAAAGTTGTCAGGGACACGCCGCAGTAAATATCGGGCCGGGTTATGAGCACACCCACTATAGTTTGTGAATACTTGCTTTATTGGTTTAGAATGCGACTAATGTACGTGTTAATGTGGCCGTCGTCAACTTTCGAGTTTTAAAAGAGTTTTGTTTACAACAATGTAAAGACGTCCAATAAACAACCTTTGCTTGAATTTAAATAAAGTTAGAACGGAATTTTACCGAAACATGAACCCTAACATAGTAAACATATTTAGGGCAATGCCACATCCTTGTGAAACGCATTATATTCACATAGTGACATGATTTACAGATTTGTGTTTAAATTGATGTAAAATAGAGTAAAAATATATTGGATTGCAAAAACAACATGTTGTTTATATAGAATAAAGATCTCTAATTAGAAAGAGAGGGCCAGACTGACATGTGACGTCCGCAACTAATATTATTATCGCAGATTATACTCGTACAAATATCTATTCATTTACGGCCATTTTCAATATTCGATCCATACATGGATTTTGAGATTCGAGACTTGTGTTTGACATATTTCGTATGGAGCTTATGTCAAAAACGAATCTTAAATCTACAGATCTATCTATAGTTCGAATATTGAATTCCGTAGTTAGTGAAAAAGTCATGTAACATGAAGCATTATTTATATGACTTTTCACTAAATCAATACTAGGTACCTTCATTTACTTGTTACTTTTTAACAGTAATGTTTTCCTATAGATTTACTTAAATTTACATCTAACAGGGGAGTAAAGAATATTTTGTTACTACTCAAATATCCTATCAAAAGTAATAAGAACTCACTTCATTTATGGAAGTCACAGTACAGAAAACATCGAGGAAGGCAGTTTATTTCAGAGCCGGTTCACACGTGTGCAAAATGATCACTAAAAGCGAGCGAGCGAGCTGGGCGATAATATTTTAATTATATTAGGATTTTTATACTGTCGCCTATTTTCTGCAACTGTTTAGTTGGGAGCTAAATGACGTTTAATGTGTTTTTCACCTAGTTGTAAATGTACGAGTACTAGCAATAAAATGTAGAGCTATCAAGGTGCTAGTAACATAAAAACAATTATTTTCGCAGATCCATGTTAAAAGAAATAAAAAAATGTTCTAAGCAACTTATTCTTAGTGCTTTATTAGTGCAGTATTCATTTTACATCACAGCATAGATTTTTAATTTTATAAAATACTATAGTTGAAGTGTGAAAGGCTAAACCCTAAAAATTGTATTCTTCTTCTTAGCGTGTCGATGGCAATCTAAATTGTGTTAGCCCAGAACTTAGCTACGAGTATGGCATTTTCAGTAGCGTCCATAAGTTCATGTAGAGTGCAAGTATTGGTTGTATTTGAATATTAAAAAAAAACTGTAAACATATGCCGATGTCTGTTATCGTTAAGTTTTTTGAAGGAAATATGTTTGAAGAAAAAAAACAAAAATTTGCATCTGTATTATTTAGTAAACATTTACTTACACCTTATTTTATAAAAACAAACTCCAACGATTTCTCACTATTATCAACATACTGCTGAATTCCTTGAGTAGTTTAATATAGAGTAGAGCTGTACTGGCAGCTATTTCGTTAGCCCTTGTGTTGTATCGCTGTTGCAATTTTCCCGCGGAGTTAATCAGTGAAGTTGCCAGGTGATACCGGGGGAACACTTAGTGGAGCTATCAATCTTAAACTCGAGCCCGCTGGGCCGTGAAGCCGAGATGCGGACAAAATAATATAATATTATGTTTAATAATACTTCACAATATTATACAGTGCAAACTTACTTCACTAAAAAAGAAATGTGTTCCTGTTTAATTTGTTCATTAAACACTAGCAGTTTAAAATCATTTAAAGATTACACGACATAAAATACATTTTATTCATACATAAATAAAGCACGATATAAAAAAGACATAGCAATACCTGTAGTACTAGTGAACCCCTACTTATGTATTATTTACACAGGGTCCATATTGGCTTACCTAAAGTTCTTTACCCGAAATTGTTCTTCCTAAAGATTTGTAATCCGAATGATCACTCTTCCTAAAAATGTTGATCTTAAAGTTTTCAGTCAAACTATTAATTGTAGTGCAACCGGCGATGTTCATAACACTCATATTTCCGAAAATTGTAATTAATAATATCATTAATGTAAATATATTTAAACTCCTACTGTATTTTATCATAACGCTTTTATCCCTAAACATAATTACCATAATATTTTCACTCATACCCAGAAAGAAACATTTACCAAGTGTTATAAAAAATACATATACATGACACTTTTACCAAGACACTTTAACCCTTATATTTAGATGTTTTATACGATAGAATCGAGAAAATAAAGGATTTGCAAAAATAACAATGTTTGGCTAAATTTTCTAAGTCCTCGCGCCGTAGCGCAACCAAGGCTACACTCCAACCGAAATTAATAAAACACGACTCATTTATGGTTATGTTTATGGTCTGGGAGTTTATACCGCAGTTTTAACCGTACTTAAACCAATAACTATAGGACCGATTCGGTTCTGGCACTTCGCCGGCCGCTACCGCGGCATGCTCGCTTCGCTCACTCGGCTCGTGCATTATGGTCACAGTTCTAACCTAACCTAAACCAATAATTATTAATAGGACCGATTTGTTTCTGGAACTTGACCATTGTACTTGTACCTTGTGTATTTGTACCATGGTACTATATTATTATTATATATTTACATGTTATTTGAAAATAAAGTTACGCAAAATGAATGAATATAATACTGATTATTATGAATAAAAAGAAATCTAAACAAAAAAGATATGAATTTGAATAATAGTGTAAAAGATGGTTATGTTGAGAAGGTTTCGATGAAATTGTAAAATTAGTTTCAATATGAGCTTTAGGTTGTAGCCGTGTATAAAGGTGATAGAAGCCGATACTTAAACTTATTTATTTTTATAGGATGCTCGTAGCTACGCCGGGACATTTTCTTTTTTATTTTACTGTTTCTGCTCGATCCCGGATGAATTTCTGAGTGCACGATTGGCATAGTGGTTTAAGCGGTCACCTCGCCGCTTGGCACTGCGCCGAGTGTTGTGGGTTCGAGCCCCACACGAGGCAACACTTTGTGTAATCCACAAATTATTGTTTCTAGTCTGGGTGTTCATTGTGTCCGTTAGTTGTATGTTTGTAAAGTCCCCCGCGACACAGGATTTAGTCCTAATGCGGGAGTTGTCGTTTTTTCAATAAATAAATAAAATAAAATTGTCGGGAAAACCCTCCTGAGCACCTTTACGCTCCTCAAGGAACATACATGCTAAATTTCTTTTTCTTGTGCACAGTAGTTTCAGTTGTGCTTTGTCTAGCAGTCAGTTTACCTACAGAACGATGATGTAACATTGAAATATAGACAACAAACATAAAGACCAAAACTTGTGTCCATTGTAATACACAAAATAAGGTTTTAAAATGACAGCAACGCACGCATATTTAAAAACAAAATATCATTCTTAGTCTCAGTTGTATTTTCAGCTCACAAATAATAATTACATACATACATACATATTGTCACGCCTTTTATCCCCGAAGGGGTAGGCAGAGGTGTATTGCTACACCCACTTTCCGCCAGATATGCTTTAGTCCCACGTAATAAGGGGCGAGCCTATTGCCGTACCGGGCACATTTCCAGACTCCGTGCTGCTACTGAGAATTTCGTGACAGAAAAACCCAATAGCACTGCCCGACCCAGGAATCGAACCCGAGACCTCCCGATCCCACGCGCACATTTATGCCGCGAGAACAACGAGGCAGTCGTATAGGGTTTGATGTCGAGTTTTCCGTCTCTGCGCAAAGATGGTATTTGCATCGTGTTATCCCTTAGTCGCCTCTTACGACACCCACGGGAAGATGGGGGTGGTGACACTTGTATTCTATGCCGTCAACCACACGGCATAAATATATATGACTCGACATAAATAATAATTATATTAGACATAAATAATAATTATACTTGCGTAATATTACCTTTATGTTTATGAACTTGAAATATTGCGCCCAACTAAGCTACTGTAACTGACTGATCCTTCAGATGACCGCTCGCCTATTTCTACCGTTTGGATTTGACAGTCGGATATGACGTCACGGACGGTCACTATCTCAGCTGACAGTTACGTCACTTACCTGTCGGAGAATGGCTTTGGACTTGGGCAGGCGCGTCGAGGCTTAAGTTTGTATTTAGCAAGGGTAGAGGAAATAAACTTTCATCTCTATGTTACAGAGCTTAAACTATTATGAAAACTTATTAAAACTACTATGTTAAAATATCGTCTAGTTAGGCGATAAAGTTCAATATTCACATACTGTAAACGGTTTTCAAAGACTCGATGGAATTATAGACGGTCATAACTGTATACCAGACCAATTTTCTCCTCAGGTGTAAAAGTTCATTGTAGACCCGCATATGAAACCACGAGTATGTCGATACCTAAGTATTGATTTATTGAATGTACGGGTACATACCACTTTGAACTTCAATTCAAGAGTGTCAAGCCATTCTATGATGACGTTATTCAAAAATAATTATCACGCAAAGGTAACTAATCTATCAACCAAATACCTAATATCGATTTGACTTATAGTAACGAGTATCTGTAAACGAATAATATTAAGTAAAAGATACTCGCAAACATTTATATTCTCTCCAATTTAATCAATATAAAGTAAAAAGATAGCAGCGATAGCCCAGTGAAGAGACCGACGGACTGCTACGCAGAGAGTCTCGGGTTCGAATCCACTGCGCGCACCAAACACTTTTCGAAGTTATGTTCGCATTAAATTTTGTTAACTATCGTTTGCTAAACGGAGAAGGAGAACATCGTAAAGAAACCTGCATTTCTTAGACTTCTCCATAATGTTCTCGAAATGTACTATGGCTTTACCCTTCTCTTAGTGAGAAGAGGCCCGTGCCCAGCAGTCGGACAATTTATATACAATTATACAGGGCTGATGATGATGATGAAAGTAAATTAACAGAAATATCACTAAATTTGTCTTACTTGAGCTACTTTGATTATAAAATGAGCTATTGGCTAAGATATTTACTACGAACATAAATGCATAAAATAGTAATCCAATCATTCATCTAAAAAATGTTTACTACTGTTTTATAGCTCTGAGGTACACAATGTTTTTATGCTTTTCAATCTATTCCTATGTTCTCAACTATAAGTTACTTTCCTGTCAGTTTACTAGTCCAGTTTTATGTCTGATCAGCTAATATAGATGTTGTATGAATGTTCTATTTTCCGTCCTCATGACAGACTACCAGCTCCTTCGGGATTAGTTTACGTCCAGAAGCATAATCTGACGAGATGTTTACGATGTGTAACTATGAATACAGACACTAAACAGGGCCGTCTCGAAAAGATATTGCGATATAAAATAACCGTATTCTTAAAAACCGTGTCCATGTGGTGACGAATTAAGAATACGGAATGTAACCACCCCATATCATCTCATGGGTGTCGTAAGAGCCGACAGAGGGAGCATATTATGCAGAGAACAGCACTGTGAGAGAAGGAAAACTTGATACAAACCTTATACCAACCCGTTTGGCCAGCGTGGTATAGTAGGCCAATTCGTCCTTTCAAAGAAGAGGCCTAGTCCAGCAGTGGACTGTTAAAGGCTGATGATGATGATTCTTAAAAAAGTGTATTATATGTATAGGTTTACTTGACCGGCTGTTTAGAAATATTGTTTACGCTATGGAATCAAAATATAATGTGCCAAATGAAGAAAATCAAAAATAATACTAAGTATTATTTTTGATTCATAATAATAAATAAAAAATCTTCTAAGTCTTAGAAGATTTTTTATTTATTATTATGAATTATACTTGGCAAATTAGTACATAATTTCAATAATGTACATACTACATTATTGAAATCGGCTAATGATAAAGCATTAAATGTAGAAACAACGTTATATCTCATTACTTGATTCAATTTATCATTTGATATTTCAAATTGTGTTTTTTTTTAATTGCGGGACATACGATTGAATCTCTACTAATTAATTTATAGATATGTTTAACTAGTATAATTTCTAACTTAGATTGAAAAAAATGTTGAATTAATTATAGATTTTTATTTCTTGATACTGTGTTTGTCAAGATTTGACATCGCTTTGTATCTATAATTTTATTGTCAACAACTTGTAAACCTATATCTACGTAACATATTAAACGGAACACAATCTTAAGTGCTAATACATAATTATTGTAGTTCTGAAGTATTAGTTCAGAACTCTGTTGTGGTGTTCATTGTGTCGATTAGTTGTATGTTTGTAAAGTCCCCCGCGACACAGGATTTAGTCCTAGTGAGGGAATTGTCTTAAAACAAAAAACTCGTAGCCTAAATTAATAACTGTCATCTATCTAACTCCTCGAATTAAAGGGCGTACTTTTATGTCACAATAGGTCCGCATGTATACTTTGTATATCTAATATTTTATTCCACTGACGGTTTAATCGTTTACATACAATCTCAACAAGAACTCCATACTTATAAAGTCAATAAAGTAAAGTGAAAAAGTCTCAATGAGCAGACGGGAATCAACAAAACCGTTAGACGTCATAGTGCTCTCATAAAAATATAGAAACTGCTTTACCATTCTTGAAGTATCTGCCAAAAACTGAAAGACAAGCAAAAATGTTTGCTATGTCATTAAAATAAAGATTGCGTACAAAAATATGAAGTGTTTTGATACTTTGGGGTCTTGTCTAGTGATAAATAAGAGGTCTGACTTTGAGTGATAGTGGGTACATTTACAGAGCCCGAGGCCCTATTCAGATTCGTGTTTGTCGCGGGAAAATGTCTTGTGCCTTAATAAATTAAGATGGCGAATTATTGTGATGTTTTTGGGTAATTAATGTTTGGAACTTCGCTATATTTTGATTATGTATTGGATTTTAGAGTTGTTGTTGATGTTGTTTTCTGGAAAACTTTGGTTGTTATTACGGCAATGTTGTGATATTGAAAGGTTTAAGATCTTGAAGATAATTAGGTAGATTTGTTTACTTGGTGGTGGGGAGTAAATAAACTTTTTGACTAGTTAAATTCTGGTACATTGTCTGTAACGTTAAAGAAACTGTTTGACAGTAATAAGATTCAGGGAATTAATTTTGTCTATAAACTGTCCTGCAGTTGACCTGTTGAGGTAACATTTTTGGGTAGGTACCGTACTCAAATTAATGGAATCCTATTTGAAAAATAGAACACAATACACCGAAATTACCAGAATAAATATAAACAAAAAACGTGAGGAAACTTTCAACTCCTATAACCGTAAAATCATGTTTGGCGTACCACAGGGCAGCGTATTAGGACCGCTACTTTTTATTATATATATTAATGATTTACCACTAGTGACCAAATATCCAATAACGCTATTTGCCGATGATAGTACAGTTACCGTAGACTCTAAAGGAAACGCCTCACATGAGGACGAAATTAATAATACCATCCAATCATTAATACAATGGATGAATAATAATAACCTGAAGATTAACTTAGCCAAAACAAAAATAATGTATTTCAGTCAACGTATAGCGACTCCAAATTTTAAAATCAGTTATCAAGGCACATTACTTACTAGATACAGTTGCTACAGCGAAATTTTTAGGTATTATCATTGACAAAAATATGAATTGGAAGACACATACAGAGGAACTCACAAAAAGAGTTAGTTCCTCCGCATACGCTCTATACAGACTCTCAGCCATCATAGACACTGACGCCATCATTACAGCATATCATGGCATAGTTGACTCCGTCTTGAGATTCGGAGTAATATATTGGGGCAACTCAACCAACAAAGAAATAGTCTTTAAATCTCAAAAACGATGCATCAGGGCAATGTTTGGTCTTCAAAGCACTGATAGCTGTAAGCAATATTTCATTAAATATAAAATACTAACTCTATCCTCCCTATTTATATATGAGGTCGCTATATTTGTAAAAGCCAACCCAAAGCTATTTAGTCGCCTTGCCGATGTAAGCAATCGTAGCCGTAGGGATGGTGACAAACTAAGTATTGTGCCATGCAACACTGCACTAATGCACAAAAGAGTATTCTGCCTAGCGCCTGTCATTTATAATAAAATACCCAAATCCATTCAGCAGCTTCCCTTAAATAAATTTAAATTACAATTAAAGAAATTTCTTATTAGCAAATGTTTTTATAATCTGAAGGAATACTTAATTGATGCCTAACATTATGACGTTTCGGTTCAAATACAACAAAATTTTGTACGCCTATCCTAGGCAAAACATGTAAGGGTCTGATTATTATTATTTTACACCTTATGTTGCAATCATTTGCTTTGTACACATACACCCATGTTTTACAAAAAATAAATTATCTTTTATCTATCTTTTATCTTTAGGTAAATGGCACTGTTTATTTTTTTTTTATATTCTCACGCCTGTATGCCCGAAGGGGTAGGAAGAGGTGTAAATATTACACCCACATTTCGCCATGAATTTTTTAGATCCCACATAATAGGGGGCGAGCCTATTGCCGTTACCGGGCACATCACCAGACTCCGGGCTGCTACTGAGTATTCGGAAAAACCCAGACTAGTTTTGCCCGACCCGGGAATTGATCCCGGAACCATAATTAACCACATATAATTATTATAGACATCTCGGGAGCCCTATAGCTTTACGTACCACATAAAAAATGTAAACATGTTAGCACTAGACTTGTACATGTAGTTACCCATACCAGAGGAAACCTCTAAAAATGTCGCAAAACTTTTTCGATCAGTTACGAACGGAAAGTCGTACAACGCTACTCAATACACCTAAAAGAAACCAATAGGTAACTAATACTAGTTAAAATTGGCCAAAGAAACTCATTTATTCATACAAATAACTCCAAGTCGTCAAATAGATGTATCATCTGATACTTGACAAGGGAGCTACAAAATACATCAGGAGATACGTAAAGGCATACAATTTATCGCTAAATTCTCACACCGTCGCGTCGTATGTGGGTAAGCAGTGTGTCTCATGAATATTCCTCTCGGATAATAGCTACGTGTTTAATATCGCCAAACTGCAAACTGTTACACTTTGTGTTATCAGATTTTGTTACATTGCCAACTAGGTTTTAGTGGACATTGTTTTTTCTAGATTGTTATTTTGATCTTGGTATGGGTCATAATGTAGTACTGAAAGAACACTGCGAAAACTCTAGTTAAATTTGTGATTTGTCTTCTTTTAGGGCAGTCTGTAAAATACTCATAGGGAAAAGAGGGTCAGAGCCCATTCGTCCCCTAAAATTCGTCCCCCAGCATAAAAGTTGTGGATTTGGCCCCTATATAGGTGCCCATTGGTCTCCTGGTGGGGACCAATTAATATTTTAATCTTAATATATAAAATCCTTGCGTTACTGACTGACTGACAGACACGCTGCAGCCGAAACTATTGGGCGCAGGAAGCTGAAATTTGGCATGTGTGTTCCTTGGAGACCGTAGGGGTGCACTAAGAAGGGATTTTCCGAAATGCCCACGGGATCGGCCAAAACGGGTAAATTTAAAAAAATTGCAAGCGTAGCTGCTGGCTTCCTCTAGTAAAAAATATAATTTTTAAGGTACCCATTTGTCCCCTCTAATATATATACAATATAAGTTAAAGATTCGGCACCTATTCAGGTGCCTATTGATCCCCTGAGATAAAATTAGCTATATTTTACATAAGAAACGGTTAACATAGTACACTTGTGAACAGTTTATTATCGGAATTAATTTAATAAATCATAACAGATCATTGAATGAATGATAATCCGTCATGATAATAATATAACCTGTCGATAGGCTTACGATGTAATAGTGTCTCTCTACGAATGGCTTGTTAAAAAAACGGGTTACAAAGTAGATAAGGGTGTTTTGTTTGTATGTTATGGCTGCCTCGGTGACATATTGGTTCTTGAAAGTGACTGCGACTACGAGACTGTTCAATGTGTCTTTGGTCTTTTATTAAATGAAGTTCGCCTAACGAAATAAACAATACTGTTAATATTATAATAATAATATTTTTATCATAATTGAGTCGAATTATCTCATTTGATTCCTGGAATATGATTAGTATTATTATTGATGGTAATTCACTTTATGGTGGAATACTACAGTCATATTTGGACTAAAAAGTCAAAACTAAATTATTTACCTAAATATGTATAGCAATTTTTTAGCCACAATTATAACTTTATCGTATTAGTGGATGTTATTTTATGTTCTTGTATTCTAAGTGTTTCGTTTTAGCTTAATGTGGAGTCGTTGTCACCCTTTTAATATACAAAAATAATGAACGTTCTAACATTAATTCTGTTTTGCTCCAAAAATTGCGTTAAAATTGGTTTATAGAGTAGATAAATAGTTTGTTTATTAATCGATTCAATCACACCATCATATATAAAAACAGCATGTTTTGATAATATGTTGCTTTGATTTATTTTGCATTAATTCGTTTACATGTTTGGAAAGCAAGGGACATACGATTTGACATAAATGTGCTGAGAATACAACATCTTAAAACTCTTGTTTGAATATAGTATTCGAAGATAAATGTTTTACAAATGGTGCCAATCGGCTGATTTTTTAAAAAGCAGAGGAAGTAGTTGTACCTAAAAAAAATGAAGACTATTTAATATGTGATTATCAAGAAGATTCAAACCGAATTTTAATATTTTCTGTGGTAAATGAGGTGACAATATCAAGTTTCTCCGATTTCTTTTTAGATGGAACCTTTAAATTTGTAATTCATCCATTTGTTTAGCTATTTAGTATTCATGCTGATATTGGAAGTTCTACCACCAGTACAAATGTTGTACCGTTAGTAGTTGCGCTGCTTTTAAAGAAAAAGCAAGCTACTTACGAAATTCTACTTTATATGCTTAAGGCCCGTTTTCCCAATTGGTGTCCACGTCAGTTTACCATGGATTTGAGATGGCAATACAAAACGCGGCACAAAATGTTTTCCCAAATACGCTAATTTCTGGATGTTATTTCCATTTTTTCCTGTGGAAAAAAGCAAAACACTTAGCAAAACTCAAATCTAGACTACATAAGCGTCACGTTGCTCTTTGCGCCTCACTAGCTTTAATACCAGAACAATATATAGATGACGGTTGGCTTTATGTCATGGAGGACTGCCCTCAAAATAATCTAATTTCAGCTTTTAATGATTATTTTGTCGAGAACTGGCTCGATAATAAAACTATAGCCAGAAATTGGAATGTATATGGACAACGTCATCGGACGACTAACCTTGTAGAAAGTTGGCATTCCAAAATTAATCATAAAATTAATGGTAGAAATAAACCAAATATTTTGCAATGTTTAGACACTCTACATAAAGAAGCGAATTTATCAAAAAATAAAATAGATCAGGTGCAAAGGGGTGTCCAAACAAATAATCGGACTCCTGAATCGATTGAAAATGAAGCGAGAATAAATCGCATAATTTGCCAATTTTTTGAAAATCAGATTTCACTAGGCCACTGCATGAAAAAGCTATGCATACATTCTTAATTAAAAATGAAAAACAAATATAAGATTAGTTTTATACTAAAATAATGTTGATTTGTTTAATCTTCAATAATTATTGTGATTTTAGTCATTTTTTGTTATTGTAGTTATAGTTTGTTAGATTTAAGTTATTGTAAATATACAAAAAATACGATGATTTTAGTTTTTTTTTGTACTGTTATAATTTTTTACATTTAAGTTACCTACTATGATTTTGCATGTATGTAGTTGGTAAATGTACAAAAAAATAAGAAGTGAGTATTTACTGTTGATATGTGTTTTATTTTTTTGCATATTTTATATTTAATGTTGATTTATATGATGGTCACTCAAGGCTGATTTTTGTAAAAGAGTTGTATTTTGTTAGTTTCTAGGACATTGTGATTTTGCATGTGTATTTGTAGTTAGTAAAAATGTTGGTTTTACATAGTTGATAAAGACTGATTTTACTTTTTATATTTCTTTTAAACAAAGTTATTGTGATATTGCATTATTTTGTAGATCTCTTTGACTGTACAAAGTACTAACAATTAATTGTTATATTGGTATTGATATTTGGTTATTTGTTTGTACACTGGATGTAAATTAATCTAAAATTGCCACTAAAACTGCACTTTATTTTACAATCAACAACACTTAATTTCACACTACTAAAAGACTCTATTTCACACCACTAAACACTTCCGACTCTTCAGATTCTTCGCTGATCTTGATCGCTTCGCTTATTCAAATGAACTGTGTCCGGTCCGCTCGTCCACGCGCTATTTATACCGACCGGATAACAAACTAGTTCATTCGAGCGTATTCCAGAACATTCTTGTAACGTGCGAGCGTTCTATAGTAGTGATATTGTTCTAGTATCAACAGCAACGCCATCTATTGGAGGATAGATGAAACACTGGTGTTATTTTCAAATATTGCCATTCGTAACAATATGTATAATTGACGCGGGCGAAGCCACTGGCAACATGTGGTGTCTGATATTTAGAAAAAAAATTAATGCTTGATAGATACCTACATATACTAAATAGTATATGTATTAGTTGTTAGGTGCATGGAAACACGGCACAACATGCAGAGGCCTTTTGAGTAATATAAGTACTCTACTAGTAGTTTGTAATATGGTCTTTAAAGTAAAATTATATTTTCTAACAAATTTTAATATAGAAAATATGCATAAACAATCGAAAGTGTGTCAATCTATTAAAAAATAAACCTATAAAATCTTTTTCTTTGTAAATTCAATAAAGTACTCAATGTTTAATATTTGCAAAAAGTAAAATATTTTTAAAAAGCACTTTAAATGTTTGTAAATACAAAAAAGTAAGTGGATCCAAAATAATCAAAATTAAAATTGTTTCCGTAGATACAATTTCATCAAGCTTTGTTTACTAATATTTTCATCGAGTTGAGAATATTTGTAAATATGAGACGCTATTTAGTAGTGTTATATTAAAGAGAAACATTTTATGTTACAATAATACAGTAATGGTGAAACCACTCTTTCAAACTGATGTGCTAACGGTTACGAAAATGACATCGTATTTTTATAATTTTTAATCCTTCACAGAAAATACTTAATTTGATGGTGGTTATTACTTTTTTAATCAACGTGCAATGTTTGGTTACACGAGTATTTTATATTTTATGGAATATAGTACCATAAAAGTAACCTGTGGCTGCTCGTAGTTTGCATTTTGTTTACGTTCTAATAATGTAGAATCACCCCTGTTCATAAATTATTACCCATTTGGGCACAAATTTCTTCTCATAAAAAAGATAAGACCATATTCCACCAATCAGACTAAGTGCAGGTTGGCAGACTTCACATGACTTTAAGAACTTTCACACGTGCAGGTTTTCTCACAAAAGTACTCGTTAAGTAAACAATACATTGATAAATTAAGAAATCGATACACACATACACTTGAAAAGTCGGTGGTGCGAGCCGTGTGTAATGTGTGTACCTGAGATCCTCCGCGTAGCAAATGGGTTGGTGTTCCCAATAGCCTGTCGTCTAGTCCTTAGGAAAATAGAAAACAAAATAATTTTAAATATCTGAAACTTATTAGAACAAATAAATTATTTACGCCGTATTATAATAAAATTATAAGCAATTAACGAAGCCCATCGTATTTTCCACTTATTTGCTTGCTTGTACCGTCGACCCTTCTTCAATTTGCTTATAAGTACTTAAAGATAGTTGTTCTTCTAACACTTGAAAATAGATCCACCCACTTCTAACAGAACTAAGCATTTCCTGGAATAAAGAGAGAAACGGCTGCTCTTTGTTATCTTATCTTCTATATATATAAAATCCTTGCGTTACTGACTGACTGACAGACACGCTACAGCCGAAACTATTGGGCGCAGGAAGCTGAAATTTGGCATGTATATTCCTTGGGGACCGTAGGGGTGCACTAAGAAGGGATTTCCCGAAATTCCCACGGAATCGGCCAAAACGGGTAAATTTAAAAAAAATGCAGGCGTAGCTGCTGGCGTCCTCCAGTATACTATAATTATAATCTATAATTGACATTCCAACTTATACTTTGTACTTATAAGTATAAGTACACACAAGTTATTCATACATCATTCACCTTTATTATTTACTACATATATTATTCGGAAGTGGAGATATCGCAAAAGTGCCTTATGTAGGTACTCTCAATCATTTGCTTTGCACGACACAGAATCGATAAGTTGGGCAGTGAATCATAGCTTCCATCCATGTTCCTTAGTGTGTAGTGCTAACTACGCGCTGTGAATATTGTGAGAGTGTGTGTTTGAGTTTCTTGAGATTATCGTAGATGAAAATAGAAAGGCCAAGAAAAACAGTTATGATATGTTTTCAAACGCTTGGCAAAAGGTGACTTGCGATTGGTAAAAGGACTGCCTTAACGCTTTACACTGCACTGAGTTTTGTGTGTTTTTATGATTAAAAATTTGTTGGTTCAATTCTGAGTGATTGTTTTCTATTTATAGGATGTATGCAGCAGCAAAATATAAATTTAATGTTCTTTGTTTTCGTTGTTTTGTAAAGCCCCAGTGACACTAGAATTATAAAGAACGAGAGCTTTCTTCTCAAAAGTTTGCGTTGTTATTATTTTAAATAGAGAATGTGATTTGATTTCTGTGCAATGTATTGTACAGACATCAAACTTAACTAAAACCTTGTTAATTTGAATATGGAATATATGGCATGAGCTTTTTTCTACGCTATCCAAATATCGACTCAAGGTAGCCATACTGTTGTGTTCGGTCAGTAAAATATACGAATCTGCCTTCTCTTTCTCATAAAATGCATTTATATGTCACTGCTGAAGACAAAGTGCGGTTTTATGCTTTAAATTCACGCCTTCATTGCCTCCATATATATTTTTTACTTTAAGGCAATTTTAGTATAGAAGACAACATTTAGAATTCGAGCATAAAACCTAATAATAAAGCGAATTTAAAACCACTCGAAATAAAATCAAACAATTCAAATCGTAATTCAATGCTTACAAGACAAGCAAATCCTTACGCCCCAAATAGTGTACTAAACTCTATAGCCTATAATATAAGAGTTGCAATGAATCATTAGTACGTCATTGAGGGCCTCGATTTCGTATGATTAATGTGCTTAGCAATTATTTACCCCCTAAGGTGATATTGGAGGGGTAGGCCGGTATATTGCCGCTGTAACCGGATTGAACGTAAGGCTTAGGGTGGGGTAAGTGGTATAAAGTTATAGCCGAGATTTAGCATTATAACTATCTACAGTGTAGAGTAATTTGTGTGTTGAAACGACTTTGAAAGGTTTTGGAAATAAAGGAGATGGTAGGGATTTCATTGCAATATTTTTTATTATGTAGGTATCCAAAAAGTCTTGTCTTCTCATCTCAGCTTAGAGACTTCTGTTTCTGCTCTCTTCATATGCCAATCCTGAATTCCTGAGCCGCCCGCGTCTAACCACAGATCGTCAGACCTCATTGCGGGAGGCCTAGCACTGCTATATCCTCCCGTACGTGGCCACCACCACTAAAACCTGCTTACCAACGACGACCAGTATTTCGAGCTATTTGCCCAAAAAATAAGGTAAAAGTCATAACAACGTTGTCAATATTTTTTAATAATTTTCTCTTATGGGAATTGAACATTTTATAAAAATTACAATATGATACAACATAATTATCCTTATGTTTTTATCTGTATATAACTATGAAACAATAAAATTAAACAGAATTTATTAAACTAATTGTAATGGTTAGGTCCGTATACTTAAGTATCATATTACCTGTTTTATAAATAAAGCAAACAAAATATGATGCTCACCCTTACTTTAGCTGAAATACTCTTAGGAGATTAAATTTTATTTAAATACTGATTCATTAATTTAAGTTT
Organism: Euclidia mi; assembly: GCA_944739405.2. NCBI lineage: Eukaryota > Metazoa > Arthropoda > Insecta > Lepidoptera > Erebidae > Euclidia > Euclidia mi. Next base: position 10,380,038 of record OX123186.2, on the reverse strand, counting down.
TAAAATTTTAATAATAATAATTAAATAATAATAAACTTATGCTCGTATATCCGCCATCCGATGGGTGTAAGTTGTTGATGTGTTGTAAATGTACTATTTAGTTCATATTCAGCTATGATTATATAAAGTGCTAAAATACATGATAGGTGCGTGCCAATAGCTCTCCTCGATTTTAAACTGTGTGTATTTACTAAGAATATTCTGGTAGAAAAATCAGACTGAAATTTAACCAATTATAAAGAAAAAAAACTACGCCATAGTTACGCAATAGTTAGTACGCAAAGTATAATTACTTTTACTACAGCTTAGTGATTCAAATTTCAATACAATTTATTTTGATTATCTTCGAAATCAGCGGCTTTTGACAAATTTTGAAACAAGATCTGACCTGATTTTTCTCCTATGCCACTATTTGTCTAAAAATATCAAAATACATTTCACTAGCAATCACTTCCATCAGGCAGTGTAACTTCACTTTAATTTGATTGAATTTCAAAAATAATAAACCACTAGCAACTCTGAACTCTCCAAATTAAAAAGACTATACCAACAAATCATGGCGTCGGGACGTGACGACCCACCGCCCACTGGGGGAGTTACTCTGACGAGTAGATACTCGTCATAGTATCTCCCCCAGCGCAAGCAGTCAACCGAAAGATGGCGGTCAAACCATCCGAACCTGGCGGAAGTAAATCCCAAGATGCTAGATGGGCAGCAGCGTCCAGCACTAAAAACTTCCGCCACTGCAATCGCCAATACGCCTGCCAAGCGTGGCGATTATGGCAAATCCCCCCAAACATGAACCACATCTATAAAAACCGGCCCCTAGTCCCCGGCGGCCCCGCTAGTCCTGGTTATGGTAGCGGCCATGGTAACGGCGTAGCAAGCGGTGCGAAGAATCTCCGGAAGAGATCGGGCTACCACCACCAACGACAATTGGCCCTGGCAACACTAAAGACGCGCACACTGCGGACCGACGAGAAGATCGTCGAGCTGGAAGAAGAATTGAGCAAGTTGCGATGGGATATCATAGGCCTATCTGAAGTCCGAAGACAGGGGGAGGACTCGATAGTTCTCAATTCCGGTAACGTGCTCTTCTACCGGGAGGGCGACCAACAGTCCCAAGGTGGTGTCGGGTTCCTCGTCCACAAATCTCTCGTGACCAACGTGGTAAATATCGGGAGTGTGTCGAGCAGGGTAGCGTACCTTATACTCAGAATATTCAAGCGGTATTCGCTGAAGGTCATACACTCCGATCTCGACGCACCCCGATGAGGAGGTGGAGGCCATGTACGAGGACATATCTCGGGCTATACATGGCTTCAGAAACCATTACACTGTGGTCATGGGAGATTTTAACGCGAAACTGGGTAAACGCGACGGTGATGAGCTGAGAGTGGGGCAATTTGGTTATGGGCATCGGAATTCCCGGGGTCACTTGCTGGCTAGTTTTATGGAGAAGGAAGGACTCTACATGATGAATTCCTTCTTCAAGAAGCGAGAATGCCGCAAGTGGACCTGGGTAAGTCCAGACGGTGCCACCAAAAATGAGATCGACTTTATCATGTCGACAAAGAGGCAGATATTCAATTATGTCTCCGTGATCAATTCACTTAAAGTGGGGAGCGATCACCGAATGGTAAGAGGCACATTGAATATCTGTACAAGCCTCGAACGGTCAAGGTTGATAAAGTCCACGCTCCGACCGGCAACGGTTCATATCCAAAACCCCGAGAGCTATCAGCTCGAACTCAAGAACCGTTTCGAATGCTTGGGCGAATGCGTAGATGTGGATGAGTACAGTAATGGGTTCGTGGATGCTGTCCATACAGCAGGGGCAAAATTTTTTAAGCCCCCAGAAAAGCAAGAGAACCAGCAAGATCTCGGGTCCGACCCTCGAGCTGTTAGAGGAAAGGCGCAAGATGGTTCTGGTATCCTCCGACGACATGCCGAAATATCGGCACCTCAACAGACAGATCTCTAAGTCTCTGACTCGCGATCTCCGCCAATACAACACAAAATGTGTTCGTGAGGCGATCGAGCAGAATAAGGGGTCCAAAGTGTTCCAGAGGGATCTGTCTGTTGGGCAGAGTCAGCTGAAAAAGCTGAAGACGGAAGATGGCAGAATTGTATCGTCCTAGCCTGAGCTCTTGGAGGAGATCGAAAGGTTCTATGGACAGCTATACACGACAACGCAAAAACCCGCAAGTACTCTAGCGTCAGACCCTAGAGCTGGATTGACCCGACACTATACCGAAGATATCCCAGACGTCAGCATGCACGAGATTAGTGTGGCTCTCAAGCAGCTTAAAAGCAACAAGGCGCCGGGTGATGACGGAATTACGAGCGAGCTTCTAAAGGCCGGCGGTACACCCGCTAGAGAAGCCCTTCGGAAGCTATTTAATTCCGTCATTCTCGAGGGTAAGACGCCACAGGCGTGGCACAGAGGTGTGGTGGTGCTTTTCTTTAAGAAAGGGGATAAAACCCTCTTAAAGAACTACAGACCCATCACACTTCTGAGCCACGTCTGCAAGCTGTTTTAGAGGGTCATCACGAATCGTCTCGAGAGTAAGCTAGACTACTTCCAGCCTCCCGAACAAGTCAGTTTCCGTAAGGGCTATAGTACCATAGACCACATACATACGCTGCGGCATTATAGTTTAGGTTATACAGAAGTCCGAGGAGTATAACTAGCCCCTATGCTTGGCGTTTGTGGACTATGAGAAAGCCTTCGATTCGATCGAAATCTGGGCGGTGCAATAGTCTCTCCAACGGTGCCGGATTGACTACCGATATATCGAAGTGCTGAAGTGTTTGTATGAAAACGCCACTACGTCAGTCCGCCTCCAGGACCAGAGTTTGAAACCTATTCAACTCTAGCGAGGGGTGAGACAGGGGGATGTCATATCCCCGAAACAGTTTACCACTGCGCTGGAGGATGTTTTCAAGCTTTTGGACTGGAATGGACTCGGCATCAACATCAACGGCGAGTACATCACTCACATTCGATTCGCAGACGATATCGTAGTCATGGCTGAGACCATGGAAGATCTAGGTAAATGCTCGATGGCCTCTGTAGAGTCTCCCAACAAGTAGGTCTTAAGATGAACATGGACAAGACGAAAATCATGTCGAACGTCCATGTTGTACCTGCTCCTATTCAGGTTGGGAACTCTAAGCTCGAAGTTGTCGACAAGTATATCTACCTGGGACAAGTAGTCCAATTAGGTAGGTCAAACTTCGAGAAGGTCAATCGTCGAATCCAACTCGGTTGGGCAGCGTTCGGGAAGCTACGACATATATTCTCGTCCGATATCCCGCAGTGTCTCAAGACGATAGTCTTTGACCAGTGTGTGTTGCCAGTGATGACTTACGGATCAGAGACCTGGTCGCTCACTATGGGCCTTATCAGAAGGCTCAAGGTCACTCAGAGGGCGATGGAGAGAGCTATACTTGGAGTTTCCCTGCGAGATCGAATCAGAAATGAGGAGATCCGCAGTAGAACCAAAGTCGCCGACATAGCTCTCCGGGTAGCCAAGCAGAAGTGGCAGTGGGCAGGGCACATAGCTCGAAGAACCGATAGCCGTTGGGGCAGAAAGGTTCTGGAGTGGCGGCCACGTACCGGACGACGCAGCAGAGGTAGGCCCCCCACAAGGTGGACCGACGATCTCGTCAAGATCGCGGGAGGCGGTTGGATGCGGGCGACTCAAGACCGGTCTGTGTGGAGAACCTTGGGGGAGGCCTATATCCAGCAGTGGACGTCGTTTGGCTGATATGATGATACCAACAAATACAGTGATTACATTAATGCAGCCTCGGTTGTAATAAACAAAAGAGTTGATTAAAAAGACACAAATTTTAGATCCTTTGCATTTGTACTTCCACACGGGCAAGTAATGAAAGGATATTTAAAGCTAACGAGAGTATGTTCATATTGGTAAATTAAAATACGGTTTTAGCTTTGTTAGAAATCACAAAAATAAAATACGAACAAATGAAAACTGGCTGTATTGGAACGGCCTCTGAAACTACTATATTATCATACATATAGCCAAATTAACAAATACACAACAAATATAAGTACCTACCTAGTTTATATTTTGTAATAGTCAGAATTGAACCAAATCTGTCCTGTTGTGCTCAAAAAGGTGCAGAATTTCCTGCAACTCATTCATCATAAATAATGTATATTTCTCACATATCGATTGTTAAGATCTCCACTAATAACCAAACCAATTTATATGACATTTTTTTTACTAATAGAGGTTTATAAATTTACTAATAGATTATTAGATTATATTCAGTTATAGCTAGTGACTTCGGTTGTTAAAACCCATGCCGAAACGTATTTCATCAAAACGTAATTTACTTTAAAGCTGTGAAAATATTTACGCGATTGAGATCCCTGACATACAAACATATTACATATTAGTACATAAGCAAAAGCGAATGGTTGAAGAAGAAAATTGTCACGACAATTCAATGATGACAAGTTAGTCAGTCGGGCTTCTGGCCAGAGACCATTCACTGTGCAACTTGTTAACACTTTATCCTTGTTAACCAACACTTTATCCCAAGTTTTAATGTTCTTAGTAGCCGTTTTGATTACTCCACACGAGTGTTGTCTTAATGAAATCATAAAATTGCTCGGTAATCGGCAATATGCTCGCCCCCTTGGTTATTAAATGAAAACGAAATGAAAATGTGGGTCCGTTGCATCTGTGTCTACTTCAGAGGACCATTGTGTCTGTTTATGAAACAATTTCTTAATGCAAAATTTTGCTATCGCTCACCCAATATCGTTTTAGAAAGTTCATGAAAATACTAACAATAAATAACGAAAACAAGACTTATAATTAGATGGATAAATCTTTTAAAAGATTAATCAAACATAGCTTGTACTTGTCAAACAAGCAATGGCAAAAACGCACGGCGCGCGGCGCGGTGTCCATTTGAGTTCAAATATTGTAGTATGTATAATTGTATATATCATTAAGCAATTTATATATTTATGTTTGCCATTTAATTAATTCTAGTTGCCTTACATTCTACATACACACAAACATACACACACAATATAATGCAAGGTTTTTGACGAACAACAAAGAATATTACATTGTATCTTAAAGAAATCAAAACACGATGTCTACAACGCAAAATATCCTAGCCCTAAAAAACATAAACGTTAAGAACGTAATAACAACGATCTAAGTCACTGGTTCAGTTTTTATCGAAATAGAGCAAGGCTTCATAAGACAGCTACTTAGTAACAGGCCGCTGAAATAAGTGATAAAATAAATAATCTTGGAATGCCCACATACAGTCCTATATGTAGCGTTGTACGCATTGATTTTTACTTTATCTGCCGCTTTTCGTAATATTTATACCATTAGATGTTATTTGAACTGCTGGATGGATATTGTAGTGATTTATGGCAGTGCCGTTTAGCAATGTGACGAGTTTTGTGATCCAAATATTCTTGTTCGCGTCTGAGTAGTGTTGTTTGCGTTCAGTTGATAAAATATTTGGAAGGGCCTCTGCGATAAATAATAATTCAACTATGGACAGTCTTAATTGTTAATTATATAAAGATATAGTTACGATTTTTAACACAGGAGAACCATGTTTTTGTTAATTACAAAGCTTGTAAACAGGTACGTGAAAGTAGTAATCGTTAAAAGTCTATCGTGCTAAACAAAGACAGTTCTAGTTAGAATGGATGAATCCTACGATGAAAATAGATGTGTGTAATATGGATCGAGATGTGATTTTGATATAGAGACATAACAAATAATTCCCAGGTAGGTGCATTATAGCTACATGAAATCTACCCATAACATCTAATAAATCAACAGCACATGCACAATAATATTTACGTTTCTACCACCCTAAACTGGAAACTGTAACAGCAATATCTCATAACAATTACAAGTCCAATCAAACTTGAGTCGCCAAACATATCTCCATCAACCATTCCGGTACTACATCACAAATTCACAAATTCCGGTACTACATAAAACAGACTACATAAATGTTTTTGACGTATCAGAGCATTAATCAAAGAGAGGGACGAAAAATGTAGTAGGTAGTGAGTGTCGTACTGGCGTTCGTGGCACAATGTTTACAGTTCTCTCACTCTTATCACGTTCCGCGAGTATTTATCTTGGCATGAATAGGCTGCGAGACTTTGACAGATCCTTGGTACCCTTGTTTTGTTAAATAACTCAAGATTGGAGTTAACTTTTTGCACGATAGCTCCTGGACTATTTCGCTAACTGTGTTCGGGTTATTTGCTGTGTTATTTACTGTGGGGTTATTGATGGTTTTTGTGTAATGTTTTACTAAATGTATTTTGGGCTGCACAGGTTTAGTATTTGTAATTAAATATTTTATTTCGGTTATGCTACGACATGAGAGTTAGTAAACAATAATGTATTGTGTGTTAGTTAATTATCTAATGTTGGCTGATTTGAGATATTATAAGTTTTATTTTGCGGATCGACTACAGTCTGACCTACGCAATCTTAAGGGGTAGTATCCATATTATGGTCCTTCTATATTCTTCACTTTATACCTACTAATGCCAGTTAGGATATTGAAGAGTATTGATTCTTCGTAGAAACTACCTCAATTTATCATTGCGACAACAATGTGTAATCGTTTAAGATGTTCACCGAGGTACGGAGTGCTATTACTTTTATGAGATTAGGAAATAACCCATTAACCAGACGATGACTAACTCGTTTAAGCACGCGTATCAATATTTTATCTGTGAAGACGTGAATCAATATTTCCTAGGCCTCTTATCAAATATTAAACATTTTAATTTTAAACATCAAAGTAACTATTTCTTTCGCTCCGAAACAAAAGCGATAACTACCTTGAAGTAAGCTTTCATCGTGAATTATCAAACTCTCAGAAAATCATTTGTAAAGTTTTAGAAAACCCAGAAGTAAACAGGTAAACTAACATTGCTTTAACCGCAATATTGGCCTGGGAAAGGCACATCGTTTCTATGAAACGTATTATACTATTAATGAAAAATATTTTACACCTTCAGATTTATATTTATTTTATTGGGTAAGTGTTCTAAACACCACTTTGAACTTATGTGTTTAAACGCTTAACCGGAATTGGAGTACCAAAATGATTTTGGTTCAAATAAACACGATATTGGTTTAAAAAGGACTATAAGGTTTCAATATTAAGTTTCAATTTTTTCCGACATTAAATTTGTGTTGTGTAATGAATTTTCCATTCTATTAATTCTTTAGGTCTCACGCACATTGGGTATAAGCGTTTGTCCAGCGTGTGTTCGGCGTGCGTCCGGCGCGGCGTGCGTTCGCATAATGAAAGGTAAGGCGTAAGGGCGGCGGTGGTTGAATACACCAACAAATACCTCGTTGAATGTAGCCGTACATTTAGATTCATGTGAATCACGAGTATGACGTTTTATAAGGCACAATCTCTGTTGCTTACAACCTACACCTTGACAATACACACATAATGCTAACACATTATTAGTAATACACCTATCACAGAACAAAATTAAAGCATTTCTTGTAATTGTTCGCAAAGATAATCAACCCCATCATAGAAATACTTACCAAACATTTCTAGAAACAATACACCTACTTTCTAATAAAACTTAACTGTTTCTTACGGTTTTTGGGTTGGAACAACCAAGAGAATAAAACAGTAGGCTGAATTAGGAGAATATAATTGCTTATTTCCCAACTTAGTGTAAACATTGAATTGTTATCACGTACTTCGTTATATAATGGTTGAATGTTTTAGACATTTCATTTATGATATTTCGCGAATATTGGATCCAATGAAAGTACAACAAAATTAGTAAAATGTTTTTCTAGCCTCATAAAATTATAAGGCTAGAAAAACATGTACCTATATATTGGTGTTAAATATATTTTAAATAGCGATTAAATCAATAATTTTTACTTAAATAATTATTAGGAACGCAAAGTGTTATTATTACCATGCGAGGTATTCAAAAACACAAAACGCGACGCATTTTCAGTGTCCTTCCACCCACAAACGGAGCATAAAACAGTACTTCCGCTGATGTATGCTCTTGTTCCTGTAAGGAAAATCTTTACGGGATGAGGAGGCAAAGGAGATTTGGAAGGTCGAATAATATTAATCATCATATTCATTGTCTACGTATGAGCGTCATTCTTTCTGTTAGCTAGATTGTTCCTAGGCTACCACCTGTTTAGTATAAGAAAACAGCATTACATCCAAATTAAATTAGTAATATACATATAACACAATAATACTGAAACTTCTCACAATGAATTTTGTTACTTCTGTAACAGAAAGCAGCTATAAAAATTCTAGTTGAAGGTACTAATGTCAAAAATACAGTTTTTAGCACATATTACAAATTTCATTCACGTGTTTAATGAAAGCGCACTTTCTCCAGTTTCCAGTGTCTAAAGTCAAACTTTGAATTTATGTAAAATTATTGTATGTGTCCCGGTAGGGTCAGAACAATATATGCTAACCCCGGTTTAAGTGACCCCGCAACTATATGTCATTGAGGACACGTCGGTGGTTTATATGAGGAGGCCCCAGCGTCTTTAGGAACCCCTAAAGATGCTGGAGTCCTGCTCAGACTCGGACACTTCTTTAACCTGCTCAAACTCGACTCCTTTAAGGAGTCTTACTCCTCGACTCCAGGGTCGAGTTAGGGTTACCACCGCGAGAACATACACATCCAAGAGTTTTATGCATTTAAATGAAATGAAATGAAATGGTTTATTGTATATTTTATATTTTTATGTATATTTTTGGTTTTTTACATATGTTTTTATATATTTTCCATTTTAAAGCTTTTAGCAATGTCTTAATTATGCTAATTTAAATAACGAAAACTTATTATCTTAATATATAAAATCCTTGCGTTACTGACTGACTGACAGACACGCTACAGGCGAAACTATTGGGCGCAGGAAGCTGAAATTTGGCATGTATATTCCTTGGGGACCATAGGGGTGCACTAAGAAGGGATTGCCCGAAATTCCCACGGGATCGGCCAAAACGGGTAAATTAAAAAAAAATGCAGGCGTAGCTGCTGGCGTCCTCTAGTATATTGATAAAGGAAGAGATGAGTACGTACATAAAAATGTTTTAAAACGAACGCAAAACAGAAGTCACTTTAACGAACGTGAAAATTGCATGAAAACCAGTCTTTCTTTAACTAAGTTTAACTAATCAATGTAATAACTATAACACACATTAACGTTCCGTTAGGCCAGCAAATTGCTTTGTAACCGCGCTGAGTCGGGAATGGATGTCGCGAATTATGGTAATGTATTATGATAATACCGGCTGAGATGGCCTTTGTTTTGTGACATACAGACAAGCTGGATAGCGAACATGAGTGAAAGATCTATGTAGCTTACTTGTGAAGAGGTGTATCCAATAATACGTTCGCACGTGGGTTGACTGGTTGTCTTATTGGACATTTTTAAATCGATAAGTTGCAGCATCGTTCAAATTTTTAATATATTATACATATTATGTATATAATGTATTGATACATATTTGTACTCACACGATAATACTAGCTATATAGCTTGTTATATATAGATATTTATACCTACTTCGATTAGTTAAGGTGACAAATAAATGATACGAATTTAAAACACTGATAACTTGAAGAGACTAGACCATATCAATTTATAAATTTAGTTAGATTGAAAATATCAACTTACACTTCGACTCGAGATATTATTAATAATTTTACTTAAATTGTTATGTTATATAATATTATAAACATATATAAGTTGCCCAAACAAATATGCAGTAAGTATGACTTGTTGAGAAGGCAGCTGGTGACAATCGTGCGCTACACACAGCTCAGCTAATCCACTTTTCCGTCTAATTAATTCCATTATTAAAGTAATACAGATTAAAATATAAGGTGTCTGCTCCTTCACTCTTTTGGATTAGCTTGGCAGCCATTATCGAAATTACAGGGTGTTGAATTTTCATGAACCATGAGAAACTACAAATTGTTATGATAATGTGCTTCTTATGAGGTTCGTAAAATTAACAAATTATAGATTATTTAACAAGATTGTACGATAACATTATGTGAAGCGGTAATAGGAGTACATTATTAAAAAGGGTGGATGAAAAAGTATCATTCTATTAGCCTAAAAGCTTAAAAATTGCATCTTACAAATGGCAGTAGGAATATACCTCACAATCAAAAACATTTTTTTTTAATTCCGTTTTCTTGCTAATGTTCCAAGTACGTTCTTTCGTGTATAGTTTTCGCCAAACTTTTAGTGCTCTCTGAAGTTGAACCTTACAGGTGTTTGCGCAGGTACAGTCAAACAGAAAATCTTTACGAAAGAAATATATTTCAATATACCTACATATTTTTGTTACCATGACAAATAATTTAACTTTTAGTTTATTGTGACAACAAAGTAATGAACCAATTGTAAACCAAGGTCTAATATTAAGGCAAAAGATGTTGAAAACTGTAAACAATTATTATCTACGTACATTCATCACCATTTTCCTTATCGATTCACGGTAGAGGTGAGGAATATTCTTGGTGGATGACAAACAATTAAACAAAATAGTAAGTGAATATCACAGACGTATTTAAGAGTATATGGGTAAGTATAAAATAACAATCAACACAACATATTATATCAAATGGATAATTTAAAGTTGCGTGGCGCGTTTATTAGTGAATGTACTTTACGGAAAATTCGAACACAAATTCAAATTTCAAATGGAAAAGAACATAAGAATTATCCGAATTTAACCAATCATAGCCGAATACGTCACGCTACGAATCGTGAAGTCCCCTCCCGCTACCCGCCCCTATCCCGCTGACACCTAATTTTCGATTACTGCGCAGCTATACGCAGCAACTTCAGAGGGAACTAGAAATTTGGCGATACATATACTCGTTGCTACTCGTATACTGCTCGTGTACTGTTTTAAATGCCACGATTACGGAAGTAAATAGCGCCTAAATAATGGACACTTTAAACCTAATTTTATACATTTAATTAAAGTTTAAGTAAAGGACTTCAGTTTCCAAGATTTGTAAAGCTCTCAAGCAGTTATTATTCCATTGGGAAAAGAAAATAATTTCTTTTAGTTTTACTATTGTATACCAACATAATTTTATTTTATTAATGTTCGAAACTAATTTTATGATTTTTTTTTGGGACAAAAATGTCCTAATTTTTATGTTCCATTAAAAGGTTTTCTAGACTAAATGAGTCTGTCTACGGAATACGGAATATCCTTCTATCAAGCCCTTAGGGAGTTCACACATTGCGCCTCGCTAAAAGCATTAGCAAAAATATATTAGGGTTCAATCCGATTAATTGCGATAAGTGCTCTGGCACCTAATTGAGATCTGTTGTAGGTAGTATTTTAGAGTATAAAGTGGTTACAGTAAGGGGATATATAGGAATTAGTAGCACGTTAAACTAAGGAATTATTGATGAAGTTTTTAATTGGTTATGTTGATGGTTTCTTAAGATGATGTGAATTACAGAGTCACTCTAATTTGTTCTGTGATTTGAATAATTGATGAGTAGTTTATTTTGTAGTTGTATGGCAAAACAAATTGTTGTTTGAGAGATAAGGAGGTCTGCTCCTTTAGTAGTATTTAATTTGAGGTTGAAGCGGTGACTTTGGCGCGCTACATTAAGGAAGGAAACTTGCATATTGCTATTGCAGCAGTGGACACAACAAACAGCTAGACTTGGAAAAATATTTGTAGATTGCAATAGATTTTGTCTCGCCTCTTGTCGAACCTGCGACACCGGACACTTTTCTAAAACGCACTTTGTTTAAATCACTACGACATCGCGCAGTAATATGTATGTTGATGGTGTTTTCAGTGGACGTCATCGGAACATATTTTCAGTATCCATAATAGCAACATGCTTTGCAGACGACCCTAAGACTACCTTGCCTACAAGTCTTAAAAATGGCGTCACCATCTCACAAACCTACTATGGGTTTTACAAGCCTCGTAAAATTCATCATCCCATACATTCCGTGCGAGATAGACTACACCATGATTTATTATGCACACCTTATGTTCCCATTATGAGTAGGTCCCGTCCCATGACCGCTATAAGAGACGTTAAATGGCGATTATTATGGCGTTTGTATGGGGATAGCCGTGAATAAATAACAGCTTGTTATGGTGATTGCTAGAACTGGTGATTAAAGGACATTTTGAAATCAAGACTTTACGATGATACGGTATTTTGATTTAGATTGAAATTTAAGATAACTGAGTTCCAAGTTAATTTATTTGTTTCAATACATGGCTATATTTTAAGGTATAATTATTGTTTGAAATAGAATTAGTTTTTATTATAAGTCAAATCGATTATATCGATTAAGTAACATTTTGTTTAGTCTATTGAAAATTTCTGACAATGGTCACACTGAACTGTCATTCACTTCCTATTCTGAAAAAGTTGCTTGGAAGACACGAATTTCTTGCGCCCACGCAGTATTGGAAATTTGTATTTTTGCGTGTTGGAATTAATAAATTGATCGCCTTTTGAAAGCACATAAACCAGCTTCGCGAATTTGTATTGTGATTTCTCATAAACTGCCGCCTTTGGTTTGCTCGGCAAATGTTGTGTTGAACATTGACAGTTGCAAAACTGAATTGTGAATCCTGTGAACGTGCATCGTGACCTCGTGCCAACGGAGAGGACATCAAGTTGGAAGGAACAGCTAAGTGGATAATTCATTCAATCTATCGTGGCCACCTTAGTTTTGTTTGTTTTTCCCTAACTTAGTTCCAGGCCTGACATCAGTGAAGATACAGGTAATTGTACATTGTTAAATTCTTAGCGCCAAGAAACTTGGTCCATGTGTTTAGGTCCTTTGCCTTGGGCTAAGACTGGATAAATTAATCGCTTCCACTGATCTCTGTATAAAACTTACCCATTCATAGCCCGAACTCTAGACATAATTTTTGGTAGCAGAGCGTAGTTAACTGTGCCTATATTGTAAACTTGTATCTGAGCTAAGCATCTCATTTCTTAACAGGTTAACAGTGTTGTAGTGTTCTCAGGTCAGTATTGTCTAAAATACATAATATTTAATTGTATAAGTTGACCTAGATAATTTGAAACACATGTCATACATAACCTCAATCAGTAATTGTTTGATTTAAATTGTTGAAATCTAGCATAGATTTGTTGCTGATACTATTAATAAGTCATTTTGATTGGATACATATCAGTTATATGTATCAATTGATTTAGTTTATTGCATATATTGATATATTAAGTTTGAACCTTACATTGTTAAACCTTGTTATAAGTTACAAGTTTGAACTTTTGTGTTTGTTTCACTATATTGAAACTATTAATTTTGTTGGACAGTAGATACCTGTCACTTGCTTGTACCAACAGTAAACAGGCTAATACTTTGTCGGTTTCAAAGAATTAAGAAAAATTAAGTTTTGATTGTTAATATTATTTAACGCTTGTCCGGGTTATTTTGAATTTTGATTATGTCAGCTATCAAGGACTTGCGTGCGGCTGCTGGTGCTATTGCATCAGATTTGCGCTGGTTTGCCTCAGCCAGTGCTTTAGTAAACCGGCCTGATCGCCAGCAGGCCTTACTTCAAAGATACGAGCGGATCGATGATCACCTGGCAAGTGTGGAACAGCAGTTCCGCACTTTCAGCGCTTGCTGTCTCGAAGTGTCAGTCACTGATTTCACTGCTGACCAGCGAAATAAGGTCAGCGAAGACTATGCCCAGGTCTTAGACCTGTATGATGCTGTCTCCAATACTGCGAGACAACTAGTTGCCGATAGGGAACGGCAACCCGGCCTGAAGCAGGAGCTTCCTAGGTCAGCACCGGGGCTGGTGAGTAGGCTCCCTACTTTGGACCTCCCCCATTTTGATGGCTGCCTAGGAAGCTACCTGGGCTTCATTAATTTGTTCGACAGCCTGGTCAATGACAGGGCTAACCTTCGGCCAGCACAAAAATTGGCATATTTAATGTCGGTTCTGGATGGGGAGGCTAAGGGCCTCATCCAGCATCTGCCCGTGTCTGACGAGGCGTACCAGACGGCTCGGGACCTAATTACCCGTAGGTACCACAATAAGCGTGGCCTCGCCGACACGCACATCGAGCAGATTTTGGGTTTGCCGACGCTCACCCGGGTCTCTGGGTTGCGCACCCAACTTTTGGTGGCCATCAACGCACTTAAGTGCCTTGACCTGCCCGTGGACCAATGGTCCTATCTATTGGTGCACATTGTGCTGAAGAAGCTGCCTGCCGACCTGAGGTCGCGTTTTGAGCAGCGCTTTGGTGGGGATAGCGCGACCCATCTGCCCCCCTTTGCTGACCTGGAGAAGTTCCTGGAGGATAAGTGCCGGGTCTTGGACAACTCCGGTGGTGACACGCCGGCTAAGTCGCAGCCGCCCAAGGTCAAGGAGCATGCTCGCGTTCACACCCGAGCCAATGTTGACCGGCGCCCTCCTCGCTTTGCGGTCACGCAGAGCCCAGCGGAGTGCTCCTACTGCAAGGTCACGGGGCACAGAACGGCCAGTTGTAGAGCATTCTTGGACCTACATGTCGCCTCTCGTAGGCGCATCGCGAATGCCCGCCGCCTTTGCTTCTCTTGTTTGGGGTCCCACTACCAGCGAGACTGCCCAAACTCTCGCCCCTGTCCTCACTGTGGAGGACAGCATTTGGACATTCTCTGTATGAATGCCAGAGAGGTTGGCCGCTTGTCCAACCAGCCGACGCCGCGCACGGGCGGGTGTTTTGAAGGTGGCAGCCGAGGCTCACCGGCGCGTAGCCGAGAGTCGCCTCGCTCAATTGATCGCCACTCGCCCCGCTTGGAGAACCGTAGCGTGCGCACGCTTCCTCTCTCTCGCGCACCTGAAATTGCTGTTCAGCGTCACCAGCACCATGACTGCTGCCCCAGGTATTCCCCTCCTTTGGCGGAGCGTCCCCACCTTGACTCGCGCCCACCTCGTTTTGGGCGGGTGCGTCATTATGACCCCCCACAGATGGCGAGCGGATCAAGTCATCGCGCCTTTGAGGACTTCAAGCCGCACCCTCATTTTGACTTGCCAGGTCCTGGCCAACGGTCGCCGCCCAGGCAACAATAGGTCATTGACCCCTGCCCTATAACGCCAACCTCCCCCATTGAGACCGTTATCCTACCAACGGTTGCTGTTAGGGTCTGGGGACCCACGGAGACCTCTGTTGTTGTCCGTGCTATATTGGACACAGGTTCACAAGGTTGCATTGTTTCCACTTATTTGGTAGGGCAGGTTAAATTAAATATGGGCTCTTTTCCGATTTGTATACGGGGTATAGGTGACGTAGCCTCTAATGTTGAAGGGCAAGTTAAGGTTTTGTTTGGCCCTGTTGAATCTTCACACCCGAGGATTAAAACCTCGGCTATTGTGCTGAAGAATATTTTGGGTATGCACCCACAGAAGCAGCTACCTGCTGCTGTGGTGAATTTGACATCGGGATTGGAACTGGCAGACCCCAAATTTGACACACCGGGACAAATCGACTTGTTGATTGGCTCTGATATCCTCCGTGGAATTTTGATTGGTGGGAAACGGGTCTTGGTGCCAAATGGTTTGACTGCCATCCCGACCATATTTGGATTTACTTTGATGGGACCTGTACCTAGGGACCCCCCTCCACCCGAACTTGATAATTTGTTGGCTGTAGGCTCTGCTCTCTCTGATGCAGTTCAGAGGTTTTGGGAGGTAGAGGAGCCCCCTCAAGTTGCCCGTTTGAATCCAGAACATGAGGAGTGCGAGCTGTTCTTCAGAACAACACTGGTCGACTCCGTTCTGGTCGGATTATCACGAAGCTGCCCTTTCTGTCTGTTCGGCCTCCGCTTGGTGAGTCACGACCTTTAGCCGAAAAGAGATTGTTGGCTATGGAGCGTCGCATGTGTCGTGATCCGGAGCTCAGACAGAAGTACATTGAGTTCATGAGGGAATATGAACAGTTGGGACACATGTCTGTGTCAAATTTGGATTGGCGTTCGGTGGAGCACTACTTTCTCCCGCATCATGCGGTATTGAAGCCATTGACTGGGAAGCTGCGCACAGTATTTGATGGTTCTGCGCAGACTTCAACAGGCGTATCCTTGAACCAGTGCTTGCATTCTGGTCCCAAGTTGGTCAAGGACCTTTGTGACGTCATCACCAGCTTCCGACGACATCAGGTTGTCTTTGTGGCCGACATAAAAATGATGTTCAGGCAGACTATTATCCACCCTGATGACCGTCGCTTCCAACTGATCTTTTGGAGAGAGTCTCCTCGTGATCCCATGGTCGTCTACGAGCTCAATACTAATACTTACGGGTTAAGGTCAAGACCCTACTTGGCAATACGTTCTCTTTGGGAGCTCGCAGACCGCGAAGGCTTACGTTTCCCACGAGCCTCCGCCATCATGAGGATATTTGCATCGATGACATTTGCTCGGGCGTCTCCACAGCGGACGAGGCGATCCTCCTGCGGGACGAATTGATAGGTATTTTGGCCTCCGCTGGTTATGAGTTGCGCAAATGGATTTCCAACTCACCAGCGCTTTTGGAAGGCTTGCCAGAGGATCATCAGCAAGATCCACATCTATTTGAGATTGTTGACAGCCCCGCCATGATGGCTGTTCTTGGCGTTCAGTACGGACCGGTCCAAGACATCTTTACGTGTAACGTGGACTTAAGATTGCCTTGTTCTTGGACTGAACGTCTCGTGTTGTCTACTGTCGCCAGAACCTTTGATCCGAACGGTTGGATTTGTCCTATCATATTTTGGGCAAAATGCTTCTTGCAGAAGCTTTGGACAGCAGGATTGACCTGGGACGAACCTCTACACGGCACTCTTGTTGAGGAATGGACCTCTTTTGTATCCTCACTTTCTGCCGTCAACGAGATCTCGTTGCCTCGTCCCATCCTTCCTCCCGGGAAGTACAAGGTCACCCTTCACGGGTTTTGTGATGCCTCGGAGCGTGGGCACGCGGCCGTGGTGTACTTGCGCACAGTTAGTGCCTCAGGTCAGGTGAGGGTTTCCCTGATCATGGCGAAGAGCAAGGTTGCACCCCTTCGGACATCTCTGACCATCCCAAAATTGGAGCTCTCGGGAGCAGCCCTACTTGTACGCTTATTGAACCACGTGTCTGGCACTTTGGGTAAAAGCATTTGTATTAATGGGACTTACGCTTGGACAGACAGCCAAATTGTTCTTTGTTGGTTGAAGGCGTCTGTCCTCACTTTGGAGGTATTTGTTGCTAATCGCGTTTCCCAAATCCAGAAATCCGAAGTCAAGCTTGTTTGGATACACGTGCCAGGTGAGCTCAACCCCGCTGATTGTGCCTCGCACGGATGCTTGACGCCTAGTTTGATAGGTCATTCGCTGTGGTGGGGTCCGGAATGGTTGAGTCGACCAGAAACAGATTGGCCTCGAACGCCAGTTTTGAATACTTCTAATTTGCCGGGTCTACGAACACTCGCTCTTGAAAAGGTGGAATGCGCCTTCGACCTCGATTTTTTGTTGAATCGCTACAGCTCCCTCGACAAGTTGTTAGGTGTCACTGCTTGGATAAAGCGTTTTGTTTTTAATTTAAGGCACCCACAACAGAAACGACTGACACCGTTTCTCTCACCACAGGAACGACAGGAGTCCCTCACCTTTTGGGTTCGTTCTGTGCAATTAGTGCACTTTGAGAAGGAGATTGCTATCCTCAAGTCAGGGAAATTGAAATTATCGGGCGCTGTATCTAAATTGAACCCCTTTTTGGACGATACGGGTCTCTTGCGCGTTGGAGGGCGTCTCAAGAACGCCAACCTCCCTTACGGAGCACGTCACCCCCTTTTGTTACCCAAGGACGGTCATTTGGTACGCTTGTTGGTAACTGACCGTCACCTTAAAATTTCGCATGCTGGTTGTTATGCGCTCTTGGCCATTTTGCAACGCGAATTTTGGATCTTGTCTGCCCGAAGAATTATTCGGAGTGTAGTCTTTCGCTGCATCCCTTGCTATAAGCTCAAGGCTTCTACCATGCAGCCGTTGATGGGAGACTTACCGGCAGATCGCGTAACGGAGAGCAGGACATTTGACGGTGTTGGCACGGACTTCGCTGGTCCCTTCTTGGTGAAAACGTTGACACTTCGCAACAGCAAGACTGTTAAGGCCTACTTGTGTGTTTTTGTTTGTCTTTCCACAAAGGCTTTACACTTGGAACTGGTCTTCTCGCTTACGACCGAGGCGTTTGTAGCCACATTTGAGAGATTTGTATCCCGCAGAGGGCTGCCTTCCTTGATCCGTTCTGACTGTGGCACTAACTTCAAGGGCACGTATAATTATTTGAATGACGTTGTTAATTTCCTTGAAACCAACAAGGCTGATATAGGTGATAGGCTTGCCCGACGTGGGATAAATTGGTTGTTTTCTCCACCAAATTGTCCACACTGGGGTGGTATTTTTGAAGCCGCTGTAAAATCGGGCAAAACACACTTGCGCAGGACAATCGGTGAATCTGTCCTTACATTTGAGGAACTCGCAACTGTGTTTTGTAAGATTGAGGCCGTTTTGAACTCTCGGCCATTGTGCCCGATCTCCTCAGATCCGAATGATTTGGAGGCCCTTACGCTGGGCCATTTTTTGATTGGTCGCCCACTTGTCGCCTTGCCTGAGTACCCCTATATTGATACGAGATCTGGTCGTCTCTCGCGTTTTGAATTGGTACGCCAGATTACTCAGAGCTTTTGGAAACGCTGGAATTTGGAATATTTGCACATACTCCAGCAACGCGTTAAGTGGACCGACAAGACCGATCCACCCAAGATTGGAGACCTCGTTTTGATCAAGGAGGCTAACCTTCCGCCACTCAGATGGCGCAGGGGGCGCATCCTTCATTTGGTAACTGGGGCTGATGGAGTTCCCCGATTTGCTGAGGTCATGGTGGACGGTTCGATTCTGAGGAGAGCGGTTGTCACGTCTACCAACCGATTAGCGGACCGATAGGCCGGTCCGAGGCGGGTGGATGTTTGAAATAGAATTAGTTTTTATTATAAGTCAAATCGATTATATCGATTAAGTAACATTTTGTTTAGTCTATTGAAAATTTCTGACAATGGTCACACTGAACTGTCATTCACTTCCTGTTCTGAAAAAGTTGCTTGGAAGACACGAATTTCTTGCGCCCACGCAGTATTGTAAATTAGTATTTTTGCGTGTTGGAATTAATAAATTGATCGCCTTTTGAAAGCACATAAACCAGCTTCGCGAATTTGTATTGTGATTTCTCATAAACTGCCGCCTTTGGTTTGCCCGGCAAAAGTTGAGTTGAACATTGACATTTGCAAAACTGAATTGTGAATCCTGTGAACGTGCATCGTGCCCTCGTGCCAACGGAGAGGACATCAAGTTGGAAGAAACAGCTAAGTGGATAATTCATTCAATCTATCGTGGCCACCTTAGTTTTGTTTGTTTTTCCCTAACTTAGTTCCAGGCCTGACATCAGTGAAGATACAGGAAATTGTACATTGTTAAATTCTTAGCGCCAAGAAACTTGGTCCATGTGTTTAGATCCTTTGCCTTGGGCTAAGACTGGATGAATTAATCGCTTCCACTGATCTCTGTATAAAACTTAACCATTCATAGCCCGAACTCTAGACAATTATGTAAGAGTGGGAAACTTCATAATTATGTTTTATTGGAATATAAAAAATATTTCACATGAAGACATATTTGGTTTCATTGTTTTTAATTTTTGCCGTGTGGTTGAGGGCATATTTTCCGTGTGGTTGACTAAGGGATAACACGATGCAAATACCATCTTTGCGTAGAGACGGAAAACTCGACATCAACCCCGACTGCCTCGTTGGTTTCGCGGCATAAATGTGCGCGTGGGATCGGGAGGTCCCGGGTTCGATTCCTGGGTCGGGCAGTGTTATTGGGTTTTTCTGTCACGAAATTCTCAGTACCAGCACGGAGTCTGCAAATGTGCCCGGTACGGCAATAGGCTCGCCCCTTATTACGTGGGACTAAAGTATATCTGGCGAAAAGTGGGTGTAGAAATACACCTCTGCCTACCTCTTCGGGGATAAAAGGCGTGACGATATGTATGTATGTATGTTTTTAATTTTCATCCATGTAATTTAATTATTTTTTTTTGTCTTTTATATTACATCATTTTCTCTATTTTTTCTTCTATTTAATTATAAGGCAGTAACAAACGCCGGTATTCCGCGTGGTGAAGGATTAAGAAAACGGAATGTCACCACCCCATATCATCCCATGGATGTCGTAAGAGCCGACAGAGGGAGCATATTATGCGGAGAACAGCACTATAAGAGAAGGAAAACTTGATACAAATCCTATACGAACCCGTTTGGCCAGCGTGGTATAGTAGGCCAATTCCTCCTTTCAAAGGAGAGGCCTAATCCAGCAGTGGACTGTTAAAGGCTGGTGATGATGAACAAACGCCGGATTCGATGCGGATGGTGGAGGTCGTGTACTTAGACGCGTGTTGGAAATGTCCTATATCCAGCAGTGTACTGCGATAGGCAGATAGAGAACAGATGCTGCCAACCTAAGGGGAATTGCGTGATTTACATATTTTATGGATCTTTACTGCCGTACTTGCTATTATTGACGTTAACAGATAAAAAGACTTTCGCAACTGATAAATCCAGGCATCATCTGTGCCATTACTTATCATATTTTTATTTAACCAATGGAACATAAACAAAACTTTCTATAATCCAAATTTTATAACAAGGCAGCAGTCTTCAAACGTACAATTCCTCCACATATCAAGGGGAACCAATGTCGGGATGTCGTTCGTTCTCGAGTCGGACATTGACGCGGGTCGACATCGCGGTTCCACCCTCACTAAATCCGATTTTGCTTTATATTTCATGCGTCGTTCTTTTGTCGTTCAATGTACGGATTTTACTTAGATTTTTGCCCTAACCTTTGTGTAAGGATTAATTATCAAAATCCCGGTATTTTGGCTGCCGTGTACTTAAGTTTTTGTTAACAGCTCATGATGGGCCCAACATTTTTAGGGTTCCGTACCTTACAAGGTAAAAAAAAGGAACCCTTATAAGATCACTTTCTTTTCCGTCTGTCTGTCTGTCTGTCCGTATGTCTGTCTGTCTGTCCGTGTGTCACCACCGATTTTTTCAGGAACGGGTGGACCTAGCAAATTGAAATTTATACCAGATACTAAGGTCTATGATTCCTATTAGGTGTATAAAAATCAGGGTCCTGGGTCAACCCGATTTTTGCCGAAATTAGATTTTTGCGAAAACTTGTGCCAAAATTAACCTTAATTTTCAACTTTTTTTTATTTTCGGAATTTTTCCTTTACTTGTGCTGTAAGACCTTGGTTTTGACCAAAATTGACAATTCTAGGTCAACCGTAAGTACCCTATAGGTTTTGGGTCGAAAACCTATATGGTAGTTCCCGTTGAACTAGAATCACGAAATTTGGCCAAAAGCAGGGTCTTACAGCACAAATAAAGGAAAGATTAAAAAAAATAAAAAAGTGGAAAATTTAAGGGTGTCCCCATACATACATAGTAGACTCCATTTAAGATAGTCCTCTAAGTTGTATGGGCGCTCATACAGATTTAGAGAACTAGCGTAATTAGCACCAACCACAAAATTAAATAAGGTGAAATGCGTACGGAACCCTCGGTGCGCGGGTCAGACTCGCACTTGCCCGAATTTTTTTATGAGAATCAAAGATTTACGGAGAAGTGTGAGTATATGATACAGTGATGATCATCTTTTGATTTCAGCTTGAAAGAGCTGGCTTAACTGGGACTATTCTGGTAGGCTTCCTGCACTTAAACTCTTGCTTATCTCAATGTAAAATTTACCTATCCGTAATAACACATCTCTCCTTGGTTCTTTAAATAGCAAACTTCTTTCTTGTTTCCTTACTTAACTTCTGACTCAACTCTCTGGAACAATAATTTGTGGCCACAAAATGCAGTGTTAAACGTCGGGATGACCGCTCAAACTTACGCTATATGCACAGTCACAACTATCATAGCAAAAATCAATCCGCTGCCACATTAGGCTACAATAATCATAATTACCACTACAAAATATGTGCCACAACATATTTTTCGGGTCGCGTATGGCAATTGTGTCAAAACGCACGCTTACTAGCACGGAGCACTGATAAAGCGACAAAAAATCTACTACGCTATAATATAATATGTGCAGTGGCATTATTAGGCTGATAAGCCCATGCATACATCACGGTAAAGCAATAACATAAATATTCACAGTTTTAATGAATGAATTTTGCCTTGTTAATCTCATAGCATCCTAAACGTGCAAATAGTTGCTCTCACTTTTGGTGTGGGTATTCACTATAAAAATAAAAAAAACCTCAATGTACTTATAGAGGTTGGTGCAAAAGTAATGACCTTGTAGAAATTCCTTATATTTTTCATGACATCTCCTGTCAATCTGATATTGAAAATTTCGTAGTAATCAAATGTAAAATTCACTAAAAATACTCTTTACTCCTCAAGAACGTGGAATAATCGAATACTTTAAAAAAAGGATAATTTTTCTTCAAAATTGATTATGAGTGGCCAAGCGCATTTCCAATTCTCGGGGCATGTCAGTAAGCAGAATACTCGCTGGGGCACTGAAAATCCGCGCATTATTCAACAAACACCTTTACATCCACTAAAAGTAACTGTATGGTGTGGCGTCCAGACTTCTTTCTTTGAGGTTATTTAAAATCTCGGGTGTATGTGAACAAACCACAGACTCTCGCAGCTTAAAAGAAAACATACACCAAGAAAGAGGAAACATATCGCAGGAAATGTTACGGCTAGTTATGGAAAATGTCATAAATAGGGTTCAAATGAGCTTCAACTCTGGAGGTCAACATTTAATATACATCATATTTAAATCATAATGCAACTAAAGTTGTTTTCATTTAGAAACAAAGAAAATGTTTTCTAAAGTTGTTAAAGTTTCTAAAGTTGTTTTCATTTAGAAACAAAGAAAATGTTTGTTTTCATTCAAAAACGAAGTTGTAGCTGAACCAAATAGGGTCCTTATTTTTGCGCCAACCTGTATATTACTTGAGGACGCCTGCAGCTGCGCCTGCATTTTTTTAAATTTGCCCGATCTTCTGAGAATTCCAAAAAATCCTTTCTTACTGCACCTCTACTGTCAGTAATGCAAGGATTTGATATATGCCTACAGAATTGTATTTTTAGAGGGCCAATATGCCACACTATAAGACAGACAGATGACCAAATAAGATAGATCAGCGGAGAATATTTTTCACCGTGCTTCGACGAACAACTAACTCCCTGGTAGCTTTAGTGGATATACCTCAAGCACCTAAAGGAATATCCTAGACGCATAAGACAAGCATGTGATTTGAGTTTCCACTGTGAAGAAAGAAATAGGAAGATTGTTGAAGACAGTTTAAAATCACACTGTACAAAAACATCTAGAGATCACAAAAACTCGTATTGAAATTAATTCCAAACATTAAATTATGTTGGTTCATATTATGGTAAAGTAAATGTACTACCAAATATCGCAAGGCTTTATACAAATTGCGTCAGTTGTACCTTTGTAAACGGATTATTTACAACCGCATTGATTGAAAATAATGTGGCGCCGAACAATACACGGGAATTGAGTTAATACGAAGGCGATAGTAAATTTTATACCGTTTAAGTACAAATGACTGAACCATCAACTGTATGCTGAGATAAAACACACTTTATGTGAAAAGAAATAAGTGTGGTTTTCGAGTGTCCTGTTACACGTTGACAGTATGTGTATTAAGGAATCCAAGTCGGTCGAAATTGTTGATAAGGGTCACCGCTCTTTAGGCGACAGTATCCTATTGAGCTTTACTCTTATTTAAGATATTTGATCAAGTAATAAGAGGTAGCGAGAAGTAATTAAACTATTACCTGTTATGATATAACGATATTGTTTCGATGAAAATATATTCGTAGTATTGGTTCGAGGAAAATAGCGGGAGCGGTTCCTCTTAGTTCCTAGTAATTGTTGTATATATATCAACACAGAAATTATATAGTGCAAAGATATACTTACGTGAACGGGGCAGAAATGAAGGTACAACTTGAACATAAGTACTAGTTTAATGGTGCGTAGGAGCCGATTTGGTAGATGTGAGCTATCATAATTATTCTATTTCAACGTTTCAATTTTTTTAACGTAAGTCCATAATAACCTATTCTAAATGAATTTTGGCCTTACTTAGAATTAATTCTTAGAATTTTTATTTTATTTTTAATTCGCCGTAGCTTCTCCTCACCAGGGTGTCAGTGTTCTTCATTCTATCTAATTAGCATGACTGTCGTTCCTGACAGCACGATACACGTATGGAGTAGTTGTTTCAAACGGCTTATAACGGTCGTGTTCGCGGAGGGACTCAACTGTTAGCCCCTTCGCAACTACGATAGTTGTAAGCCAGTTAAATACAATTGTAAGAATTTATGTCTTTTCAGCTACATAAGAACTCAAAGACACGTTACTCTACAGCAACTATTGTTGTAACTCAGATACGAAATAGCGATGCAGTATCACGCCAAAAGTCACGCTTAACATAAATAATTAGTATATATCCGCGTACTGCACTTTTCCACAGAGCGACTGCCTGTCTGACCTCCACAACGCGCAGTATTTTATGGTTTAGTCTAGTGTCAGTTTATTCAAAGGTACTGAGGACAGACTCCTTATAACGACTGTCAAAAATCTTCATGACAGCCAGACCGATGCCTTAGCTTGGTGCTCTCTGAGGCACGGGAAAAGTAATAATAATTAAGAGTTCAATACGCAAATAAATCCGAAAAGTCAGTGGTGCCCGCTGTGTATTTGAACTCGATAGGGTATCGGGCTGCATCGCAGTCTGTTGGTATCTCCACTAGGCTATCGCTGCCCTTTACCAAACTTTGGTAACATATAATATTGGAATGAAGTTATAGTGTGCATATGTCAATAATTTCATTTATAGACATATACTAGTTTCTGCCTGCGGCTTTGCGTATCTAGGGGTCGGTTATTAAAACAAAAAGTAGCCCATGTGCTGTTCTCATGTATAAGCTATAATATCACAAAGTTTCGTCAAAATCTGTTAGGTAATATTAGCGTGACAGAGTTACAAACGGCCATCAATCTTTATAAACTTTCTTATTTATAATAATCATAAGGATATTCAAATATATACCAATCAACATATACTTAAATTCAAGACGAAGCCACAATATTGAATCCTCGAACATTCATTAACAGCCTTAGAAAACCTCAAACATAATTGTAACTCCCAGTACCTAACAAATTGAGTTTACAAGATTGTATTAGGAACCAAATTAGATCATATTTCTCGATCCAGTTTATATTAGAATTACTCGATTTTATCCGAAGTGATTGCGTTAGAAATGTTATTGTAATCTTTCCAATCGATTTCAATGTTTGTTTTTATTGATTACTTTATTCATCTTACTCCTTATTGTATTTTGGTTTTGAATAGACTCACGCCTGTATCCGCGAAGGGGTAGGCAGAGGTGTAATGTTACACCCAAAATTCTACATGACATTTTAGATTGCCGTTACCGGACACATCACTAGACTCCGTGCTGCTACTGAGAATTCGGAAAAACCCAGTAGGTAGCACTTTTTCCAGATCCGGGACTCTAACCCAGGACCTTCTATCAGCAGACGCGTACGCTACTCACTAAACCTCGGAGGCAGTCCCTTGTTGTAATTAGCTGATTTGCTTGTTAATTATTTTAAAAAGGTTGTGTCATGTTTGTCATAGCCAGTCGAGTTGGAGCAAATATCCCTACAACCCCTGTTAATGTTCTGCTGTAACAATATTTAAAAATGATTTTATTTGAGTCAGCGTCAGATTTGATACTCAGATAAAGATAAAGATATTTATTCGGCACAACATGGTCCATTGAGGTGTTACATCATAATATGTAGTCCGACATATTCACCCTTAACGGGCATGCGAATTTTGATACTTAAAAACTAAACTATACTATCATAAAATTATACAACAAATATTATTCCTTACAGTTTAAAAATTCTGTTACACCATAAAAACACTTTTCGATCAACCAACGTTTTAGTCTGTATTTGAATTGCCGTAAGGGTAGTTCTCTTAAATCACGAGGGATATGGTTGTAAAGTTTTATTGACATATTATAGCTATTTTTATATCGAAGAGTGCTTTTACAGAATTCATGTTTAAGTTTATTAGCATCCCTTTTTACAAATCTACTACCCTCACTTACTTTGGTGAAAAAACGTATACCATTCTTAACGAACATAGCAATTTCCATAATATACAAGGATACCAATGTCAAAACCTTTAAGTTCTTGAATATAGGTCTGCAGCTTGTTAGTGCAGATACACCAGTAATTGCTCTTAAACATTTTTTTTGTACTATAAGGGCTCTACTTATATGTGTAGAGTTACCCCATAGAAGTATGCCATACCTTAGAACTGATCCTACATAACCATGGTAAGCGTTGAGAGCAGCATCTTGGTTAGCTGTGTTTCTTAGTTGTTTTAAGGCAAAGACAAATCTATTTAGCTTATTGCATATACTATCAATATGTGTCCCCCAGTTACAATAATTATCTAATTCTATTCCTAGGAACTTTATATTATTAACTTTAGTAATTTCTTCGTTTTGGTATTTTATATTTATGTTTTTTGGGTTCTGTTTATAATTTGAAAATTGTATGCATTTGGTTTTGGAAATGTTAATTTTTAGAGAGTTAGCTTCTAACCAGTTAATAATATTATTTATACTTGCATTAACCTCTTCATTGTGCATATTATTGTCAGTTTCGGGTATTAAGACTGATATATCATCTGCAAATAGTACGCATTTATGGTTTGTAATTTTTGGTAAGTCATTCACATATAAGAGAAACAGGAGGGGCCCTAGAATACTTCCTTGTGGCACCCCTGAGGTATTAGTTTGAAATGGGGATCTATGTGTTACGTCAGCGTTGTAACGTTTTGTTTTGCTGACGTTGATGCAGGTTACTTTTATTGTTATAAGATTTATTGTTATAATTATGTTACTAGCTGATCAGGCAGATAATATTTTGGTATTCGGTATATTTTGGGCTTACAGATTTGATGTCAAATAATATGTTTACTATATTTGTCATAAAAAAGCCAAAGCGTTTTAATTGTTTAGTCTAGTGTTATGTATTAGTTTAGTGAAGAGAGTTACTTTTTTATAAATATGAACTCGTGATGCCATTCATGTATGTCTCTATGGTTTGAATGCTACGAGTTATTTTTGAAACTGGAAAATAATTATGAAACCGAAACAGAAATAAAAATCCTTTAAAGTTATTCAACAAAGTTAACACTTTCGTTTTCGAGTGAAATTGCAATGCACTTTTCAATTTATTTACCTACTTGCGAATGTAGTCGAGATTATTTTTTTATTTTTCATACAAAGTATGCACTATATGATTGTCATAAATGATTCTATATGATGAGTTATGTGTGCAATGTCCATAACGACATCTTTAAAGATTGAGCTACATAATGTTTGTTCTACATCGTTAAAGTGAAATTAGAAAATAAAATAATAAAAATTGTAGCCTTTTGGTGTTTAAAGACAGCATTTGCACCCACTGTGGCCAGGTGGCGATTGATATGGTGAAACTATTAGGGGTTCTTTGTGCGTTACACAAGCAATCATAAAAAGTCAAATACAAAACAATTTAGACTACAGCAAACAATAATATTACTAAAATCTCTCATTATCACCCAGTAAATTAAAAACAAAAAATACCACTACCTCTAAAGAAGAACTCGTTTATACACCAAAAGAGTACCGAAACACATTCTACCATAACACAAAAAAACAGTAACCATAACCATTACATAAAGTACATAACTACCAGCAACTCTGCCTCCACAAACTGCACGCCACAGCACTTTAAAAATGTTATTACGAAAGTCCTGTCATCCGAAACAGGCGGGGAGCTCATTCATTTTAACTACATAAAAATTCTGCGTACAAATTCTATTGAGAAGCGGGAACGTTTAGTTAAAACGTTGTGAACGCTGGAATAAAATGCTAGAAAAACAAACAGGATGGATTTTACCACTGTAAAGGAATTGTGCAGTAGGCCAAATGCGTTATAAATCTTTATTATTTATTCATCGTCATTTTCCAAACGTTATCCTGGTTGCATTCCAGACTCTCGCCGTTTTCGAGCCCGTGGTCCACCTTTCAAGATAATCGAGTCTGACAGAATATTAGCTCTCTGTTGTGTGACTTTCGCAACCTATATACAACGTGTAAATGAAATAACGCACATCCTCAGACACCCCAATTAGAATAACTTGTTACAATCATAATGCATGCATTGAATTTTGTTTTTATTTGCGTAAATATTGTTTTTTGAAGAAAGTATAAACTCGATTAAAAGTAAAAAGCGTGGTCACTATAAAATTTGCGCACGCACACAAATACACGAAACGGTTGCTATGGTAAACAGACGACAGCGATCTGATAGGAACGAAATACGATACGACATAAACAAAATGTTTCAAATTTAGTCTTTATACAACACTCTGATAGAGTGGGGTTTACAAGAATGATGTTTGAGTAATTTGTCAGCTACTGTTGATATTTCCAAAGATATGACTACCTATTTCTTTCCATCACACTTTTTGGCTTTGGAGTGGACAGTCGACTTTGTATAAAATTATTTATAGTTTGTTAATAACATGCACACGATCCATTGTTTCATAATATTGTAAATGACTATTTAGTTACCTAGCATTATTGATAGATAAAGTAAAACAATATCAATGAGAGAATAGAGCAAGATCGACGTGTTTAAAGTTGTAAATTAATAGTTACATTAATAGAATCATCAAATAACTTACAGGATAAAATCACTATTTTAGTCCACTTAACACTTCACTGTTCACGCATCACATCTTTTCACTGTTTTAGTGTTTTAAAAGCAGCTAATATGTATCAACTTAACTCCTAGGCACTTGTTGTCTCCTCACAATAAACTAGTGATTTAACATTTTCCCACAGTGAAAAAGTCCGAGGGCGACAAGTTAACATCAAGATGATGCAGAACATTCCACACCAGCACCGTCATGTTGTTATTTACAATTTTATTCACACAATTAAAATATTTTTTCGCAACTCTCGCTGACAGATTCCCGATGGATGACTAGATACTTGTCATAATCATAACTTGTCAAAGCGCATCGCCAGCGCTTGTCATTGGCCAGCGCGGGCGACACATTACGTCTCGCTCTTGCCTGTTGATTATTACGTAAGCGAAAGATAGATGATAGATATTTTCGTGGTAAATTGTGTGTATTGTCTTTTGCCGCTATTGTGTTGTACTAATGTGTGCGTTCGTGTGACCGAACGTCAAACCATTAAACAAATGCATTTTAAAAGAAGGCGTTCTGCTTTGACTTAAGGTTTATTTTCGCATATTTCAACTTTTGAAATAAATGAGTGACTATAATTTACGTTATTTTTATTATTTTAGAACAAAAATAAACAATATTAAAAATGACAGTAATGGATTCAGTAGCCGATTCTGAACAAACTACTTTCAGAAAGTGCATTTAAATTTGTTACATGTTGTAGATACTGTCAAAGATCTACGTGACTGACACGAGTTCCATTGATTTGTGAAATAAAAATTTCAATGGCAAACGGCTATAGAAAAAAAAAACAATATTTTGAAATCTCCAACTATATACAATAATAAATTAAATAAAATCTTAAATATTATTTTCATAATATACCAGTTGTAAAATCAGGCGTGTCGGGCGTTCACACTGTGACTATAATTTTAAGGCAACCATTTTTCAATTCACCATTTTTATTATTTTAAGTTGCATGTAATCATGTATTGTGACTTTAAAGTCGATATGACTGCAAGCAATGACAACAATGCAACGCAAGATAAGATAATGTGCAATTTTCTGTGGCATTTAACGTGTTTTCTCAGTCACTCTTCTTGCAGAGCTTGATAAGTCGTTATTCACTGCAAAACTATAGAACTTTCAGTAGTAAAATATACAAACCAAGTTACTCTACTCTGTTGCACTGCTGTTTTATGATAGGGCTTGTAATATCCCTCTAAATCTATGTAAAATTTTGGCTTCTATTTCCGACCCTTAAACCGTGAAAATACCTTCCCTCACTGAAATGCGTGCTTAATAATGGGTATTTGTTAAGAAGCTGCCATAGCCGAGTAGAGAGACCGACAGATTGCTACGCAGAGGGTCTCAGGTCCGAATCCTCGGCTCCCATCAATGATTTTTTGAAGTTAAGTGCGTGTTATATTATTAATTATCGCTTGCTAAACGGCGAAGGAAAACATCGTGAGGTAACCTGCATGTCTGAGAGTTCTCCATGATGTTTGGTAGCGCCATCTACCTTACTATCTATAACTAATCGCATCAACATCAATCGTTCCACGTACAAGTGTGAGCGATACCATATTTCCGTCTCCCTCTACCCCACTCCCTGGAGGAGGCACTGCCTTTTCGCCTGATTCGTCGCCGCGATCGTCGACGCGAGTGACAGTCCAGAACATTCCGCTCGCTGAGAAAGTGTCCGCTATATCGTATCGCGCCGCATCGCTGTATGTGATTTATTACCGCATATATAAACCGCTCGCAAGTGGGAGTGACGGTGAATTGAAGTGAAACCAAGCAGCTGCATCACGAAACCACCAGGAGACTGCCCTACGGAAACGAAGAAGGTTGTATAAGGTAAGTGCCCTCCATCCTTGAATTATCCTATACCCACTCAATCACCCCTTCCCGTAACCATCTCCTAGGCGGCGAAGAACCGCTATCCTCTGTATACAGTCCATTTCCTTCTCCAAGTCGCCTAGAACCCTACGGTTTCGGTGTAACGCCGAACCATTTTTTGATCCATACGAGTCGGATTCATTTACGTTTTTATACGTTATATCGCTATACCTAGGCAGTTATAGCACCTAGCTATACTCCTAATATATTCACATAACCGTCACATGGTTATTTCCGCCCGCATCAGTAGGTAAACTTTTATCTACTTATTAAATTATTAATTCTGGAACTATCATAGTTGTCTTATAAATCTCATATTTCAAGCAACTTTTAGTTCCTCAGCTCTAAAGTGTTGCCTACTTAGCCTACTTAGGTAAAATAATAGGTACATTAGATATTCTTATTTTGTTTCGTTCTCATTAGCTTATACTTACGTAAGCATGTCACAACAAAAGAAGTCACGCGTGTCGGAAGACAAAGAGATGACAATCTTAGAAGCAAAACGCAATATTTTATTTGAGCGCATTCAAAACATCTATGAACGATCAAAAACCGCATCTATGTCTGACAGTAATAGCGAAGCATTTCTCAGTTATTGTATGACAGTAGATAGTATTCGAACAGATTTTCATAAGTTGTTAGACGATTGTAACGCAAGATTACTTTCTATCAATCCTGATGAAAAACCGAACTATCAGGCGTATACCTCATTCAAAGATCTTTATTGTATTATTAAGCGTATACAATCGCAATTGGAGGGTAAATGTTCGGCAGAGCCCGTTGCCCGCAAACCGAGATTACCGCCAATCGAGATTATGTCGTTTGACGGAGATATACGAAATTGGCCGTTATTCTATGCGAGTTTTAAGTCTACAGTGCACGATAATGGTTCTCTGACAGATGCTGACAGGTTGTACTATTTAATAGGTAAACTGTCACCGAAAGCCCAGTCCGTATTTGCAGGTGTCACACCCAGTGCTGAGAATTATCAGGTCATATTTCAGTCACTACTTGACAGATATCAGGACACGAGCGTCCTAGCGTCTACGTACTTTGACCAAGCTTTAAATCTTAAATTGTCCGGTGCCGCGTCTGTCTCGAATTTCCAGCTGTTTATAGACAACTTTGTTACCGCAGTTAATTCTCTTAGGAATTTAAAATTAGAAGATCTTTCCGACTTTATGTTGCTTCAACTCGCTTTAAAAAAGTTTGACACTGATACAATTCGCGCATTCGAGATGACAGAACGCAATAATAAAATACCTACACTAGATAGTTTTATTTCGTTCATAAAAGACCAGTGTCGAATATTTCATAATACGCAGTCTGGTTCACCTGGCCCGTCTAACACTAACAGCAACAAATAAAGGTTGAATAAATCGCGAAATAGTAATAATAACTCGGTCCCTAATCCACAATCTTACGTAACATGTTCGGAATCTAATAGTAATAATTCACAGAAGTGTCTGTGCAGTAATATAGTGCACGACCATTAATATAAGTGTCCTACCTTTAATGATTTAAATCCAATCGCTCGTTTTAAATGCGTAAAAGATAACAAAGCTTGCATTAACTGCTTAAGCATAAAACATAAAACAAGTAATTGTTCTAGTAAGACAAAGTGTCGAGCATGTAATCAAAAACATCATACACTGTTACATTTTGATAAAGATAACCCGTTGTCAAGCCAAGCCGCTAACCTTGACACACTTGCGCCGCAGGTGCAGACCACGGTAGCTGCGCCTTCCGCGTCTGAGGGCGAAGTATCGTTGTGTATGACATCCAATGCGCGGGCGACGCGCACGCGAGGACGGCACTCGCGCATCTATAATGATCCGCGCAGGGCCAAAACGCAGTGTACGGCGTCTAAGACGGTACTGTTAGCGACAGCGCAAGTTATCGTATATGATGTTAATGGGTCGCCGCACATGGTACGTTGTCTACTTGATAGTGCATC
The DNA here is from genome assembly GCA_944739405.2 of Euclidia mi. NCBI lineage: Eukaryota > Metazoa > Arthropoda > Insecta > Lepidoptera > Erebidae > Euclidia > Euclidia mi. The sequence continues at coordinate 10,347,184 of OX123186.2, read as the reverse complement.
TCAGACCAATTTAATAACGTTTGAGTTATTCAAACGCCTCGGATTATGGAATAACTTTAAAAATACGGTTTCAAGAGTCCGAGGGATCGGCGGTTTAGAAAAACATTGCAAGGGTTCCGTAGATATTAAAATACATTCGCGTTTTGATAGGAATATTAATTTTAACATTTCTTCGCTTATCGTAGAACGTATTACGGACACGTTGCCGAACGCTAATGTAGACGTAGCATCACTCACTCATCTCGAGTCTTTGCCGCTAGCCGACGCGGAGTTTGCGAATCCGGCAGGCATTGATCTTTTGATCGGAGCTTCAATATTTCCGCACTTGCTACTAACTAAAATAGTACGTAGTGAGCGATATGATTTACCGCCCGCTATTGAGACGGTACTTGGGTATGTGATTATGGGTACCGTACCTACGTTACATACTTCTCATTGTATTACGTCTTGTTGTTGTTCTGCTCTTCAAGAGATCAAGGTGGGTGCTAAAACTGTGTGTAAGATAAGGCACTAATTAGCTATGCTATGCTATGCTACGCCATGCTATGCTACGCTATGCTACGCTATGCTACGCTATGCTACGCTATGCTACGCTATGCTACGCTATGCTACGTTATGCTACGCTACGCTACACTATACTATACTACACATCCGCTTTGTATATAGATGACATTGCCTGTAATGGTATGACACCCGCTCCGCTAGCAATTTCGCTTTGTGAAGAGCTTATTCAGCTTTTCAAGCGAGGCCAGTTTGATCTTGTCAAATGGACAAGCAACTCTAAGGAGGTTCTCGCACGCATATCAGATTCTCGTGAAGCTTCTCTAGACATTGAGTTTGAGAAGTCTGTACCGCATAAAGTTCTCGGTTTACGCTGGGACAAATCCTGTGATAGTTTTCGGTTTGACGTCTCACCACCAGATGATAAGTGCACCAAACGCACTATGCTGTCCACAGTGGCTCGACTATGGGACATAATGGGTTTTGTGGCTCCCACAATTTTGTACGCCAAGCTCTTGATCAAAGAGCTTTGGCTATCAAAGTGTGAGTGGGATGAAACACCCCCTGACCATATTGTCGCCGCTTGGGGTCAGTTTTGTATTGAGCTTACCGCACTCAATCAAATTACTACTCCGCGTTATCTTGGGTTGGTAGATTGATGTACCATCAACTTAACAGGTTTTGCTGACGCCAGCGAGCGTGCTTACGGCGGAGTCGTATATCTGCAAGTCCGCATTGGTTCTAACTACTCGGTGCAGTTAGTTTGTGCCAAGTCTAAGGTCTCGCCTGTTAAAACCATTTCGGTTGCGAGACTGGAATTGTGCGCGGCTCTTCTGCTGTCTCAGTTGCTATTAATATATATACGCATTTTCCGACTCCAAGGTAGTGCTCGCTTGGATTTATTCTTCTCCTCACCGCTGGCAGACTTTGTCGCCAACCGCGTTAGTAAATTGATTGAACTTGTTCCCGCTACTTGTTTCAATCACGTCGCGGGTTATCGTACTCGTCTTCAGGAAGAACTTTCCATAGATCATATTGACTGGAAGTTTATTTCACCAGCATCACCACATCTCGGTGGATGTTGGGCAAGCATGGTCAAAGTAATTAAAACGCATCTCTTCAAAGTTATAGGTCAACCGATCCTCTCTTGCGAAGAGCCTTTAACTGTCCTTGCACAAGTCGAGGCACTGATCAACTCGCGTCCGCTTCCAACTCAGTGAGATCTAGCCTGAAGTTGGACCTACCTCTTAGTTTCAGTATTTAGTTAGTAGTTTTCGCTATTATTGCGTTTGTAGTTTTCGCTAAAGTTAATTTAGATTAATTTTATTGTCATATCGCTGTCTTAGCCTATTGATGGGTTATGCGGTAGTACACCTAACATAGCTAAGTTCAATTCTATTTTTTTTTTAAAGGCAACCCTTTAGGTCCAGGGGGATATGGTAGCGCCATCTACCTTCCTGTCTATAACTAATCGCATCAACATCAATCGTTCCACGTACAAGTGTGAGCGATACCATATTTCCGTCTCCCTCTACCCCACTCCCTGGAGGAGGCACTGCCTTTTCGCCTGATTCGTCGCCGCGATCGTCGACGCGAGTGACAGTCCAGAACATTCCGCTCGCTGAGAACGTGTCCGCTATATCGTATCGCGCCGCATCGCTGTATGTGATTTATTACCGCATATATAAACCGCTCGCAAGTGGGAGTGACGGTGAATTGAAGTGAAAAAAAAGCAGCTGCATCACGAAACCACCAGGAGACTGCCCTACGGAAACGAAGAAGGTTGTATAAGGTAAGTGCCCTCCATCCTTGAATTATCCTATACCCACTCAATCACCCCTTCCCGTAACCATCTCCTAGGCGGCGAAGAACCGCTATCCTCTGTATACAGTCCATTTCCTTCTCCAAGTCGCCTAGAACCCTACGGTTTCGGTGTAACGCCGAACCAATGTTCTCGAAAGACATGTGAAGTCTGCCAACTTGCACTTGGCCAGCGTGTTGGACTATTCCCTTACCCTTAGAAGAGGCTCGTGCCCAGCAGTGGTACAGTTTAAAGGGCTGATGATGATGCGTATTTGTTATGATGCTTCACAGTAGACTTGACTTGCCGTTCATATTAAACTGGGAAAGTTAAGCAACGTTCACACAAGTCACTACTTGTATGGGTTGTCCGCTTGTTTGACCGCTTGTTGTGACTTGTTGTTGTGTGTGAATATTGTAAGTCGTGGTGGTACAATATCATAACGCTAACATACTTCGGAAGTCGCCGTCTAGCCTGAATGTTGTCTCAGGACATGAATAGTTAGGCCATCGGATGGTGTGTAAACTAAGACACCGAACTTCGCCAACCACTGAGAAGAAAAGATAGATAGATTCTCTTGCTTTGCATAGTTTTAATTCAACATTTCTTCGTACCGTCTGTTATCGCTGCGGCCGGTACACCGCACAATGTCGTATTGAAGCAAGTAATTTATGATCTCTCGGTGATCAATCAATATTATTGGTGGCCAGAGGTCCGTGTTTACGAGTGCCGTCGACGGATATTGATGTAGCATCGGTGAGTACCTCTGTGTACCAGGTTGATTATAGTACCTACACCTTGTTGTAAAAGTGTTCTTAATTGAATCAGTAAAGACAGGATAATGTAGTTAAGAAGATATACTTACCAAAGGATTTTCCACTGCTTATTTCTTCTCCAATTCACATAATAGCAAACAGGGAATAGTGCCATCTCTTTGAGTTGCAGTAAAGAGCAGTGCAGTTGCAGTGTAGGAAAAAAAGAAGCAATGACTCTGAGTTTGTTTCGGCTTTTCTTCTCAAGAGGTAATTTAGCTACGTAAAGCCGGCGGTCAGTCAAATCTGGTTAGACTAGTAAGTGGACCTCGGGCTGTAACTGGGATAACACTAAGAGGATGGTAATATTTTTACATTAAAAAGTTATTTTGCTTCATTAAAAAGTACCTTTGAGCTGGAATCTTTTAGAAAGAAATGGCCTATCTCTACAGCTCTATCTCTATAATGTATAATTATAATGATGCTGAGCCTTTTAGTATCATTATAATTATACAATTACATTCTTAACAAGGCAGAATATGACATTGGTCCAAAGTCATATATCTAATACTTGGGGCTACCTGTAATCCATGCAAAAAAACTTCATTACATTTTACCAGTACATACATACATACATACATAACGTCACGCCTTTTATCCCCGAAGGGGTAGGCAGAGGTGTATTTCTACACCCACTTTTCGCCAGATTTACTTTAGTCCCACGTAATAAGGGGCGAGCCTATTGCCGTACCGGGCACATTTCCAGACTCCGTGCTACTGAGAATTTCGTGACAGAAAAACCCAGTAACACTGCCCGACCCAGGAATCGAACCCGGGACCTCCCGATCCCACGCGCACATTTATGCCGCAAAACCAACGAGGCAGTCGTATAGGGTTTGATGTCGAGTTTTCCGTCTCTACGCAAAGATGGTATTTGCATCGTGTTATCCCTTAGTCGCCTCTTACGACACCCACGGGAAGATAGGGGGTGGTGACACTTGTATTCTATGCCGTCAACCACACGGCACTTTACCATTTTACCAGTTTATTTATAAAAGAAGAATTTAGCTTCAACTTGCGGTTGCAGATTGCGCTACTTAAATACATCGCATTTGCTTTTAAGATGTAATACTATGACGAGATAGACTGATGTGGTGATAACCTAGAGGAGATACCAACAGACTGCCTTGCAGAGACTATCGGGTTCGAATCCCCAGGGCGCACCAATAATTTTTCGGAGTTATGTGCTTATTAAAATATTAATTATCGCTTGCCCCGTGCCTCGGAGAGCAAGTTAAGCCGTCGGTCCCGGTTGTCATAAAGATCTTTGACAGTTGTTATAGGGCGTCAGTACCTTCTAAATAAACTGTCACTAGTCTAATCCATGGCATATCACTGTGCCTTCGGGTTGCCGAGGTCAGACAGGCAGTTGCTCCGTGGAAAAGCTAATATTCAGCCAGATCCGGTTAGACTATTAAGCGGACTCCAGCGTGAAATTGGGATAACGCTAGGAGGATGATGACTATGATGAGATAGAGTAGGAGGTTTACAAGGTACAGTTCATCGTCAGAAACGTTCTTGTAACTTTGTTCTGTTGTGACAGATTCTTTTTAATTGCGGTTTTGCATTCGGATTGATGTATAGTTAATTTGAGACCATAGATACAAAAATTTGTCGGGCAGCAGTGTTGCAGTAGACCGTCGAAGTGAGATAAAGAACCACCATTAATTTTAAGGCAAGGACTAGGCATTTGATTTTGATTGATTTGATTCCCTTTTTCCTATGATCCCAGGTCCTTTATAGTAGGGGAACCCATGAAGGGATTTCGGGATTTACTCGAACGCGTCGGATATTGATAGCATCTATGTGCTACGTCTTTTTAATAATTCGCCATTTTGAGATACTCAAAGGCGTCAGATTAAGATATACAGGGTGTCACAAGACCCATCACCAAGCCGAAGTCTACTCGTTATGGACATCATGTTAAGTCATACTAACCAAAAATAATACCTGGGAAACGATTTTTTTTAAAAGTATTCTTTAAATTTTTTAAACCGGAATTAAAAACGCGCGCGTGCAATGCTCGAAATACTTACTTATCCACGGGGTCATATAAGTCTACAGAACATATTAGCGGGGTAAATGCATCAATTTTGTACCTAATTAGAAAAATTATATACTAACTTTGAGCCTCAATATCTCCTGAACCAGTAATTGGCATGGTGCCGAAGTAAAAAATGTTCGTAGTGCAGTCACTACGAACATTTTTTATGGGATTTCAGTTTTTGTTAAGGGTCTTTTTACAACCTGTATATGCTTTCATCCTAACAACCTAATTTGACGATTATCTGGAGGGATGAGCGCAATAGATTTTTTGAAGGTTTGAAAATCAATAGCCAGTTTCCCCACCGATGAAAAAGTATACATTATTTACATTTTTATCATTTCATCATATTAGTTTTGCGAACCAATAGGTCTCAATGGCGCGTATTTACATTATATACAAGGCCTGAACGCAGGGGTATGAAACTAATCGCGTATAGCTTGGAAATAACTTTTTTGCTGAGTTCTTCCAATCTATACACGATTAGTTCGCAAATACTCGAGTATACTTCGTAGTGATCTAACTGACTTGCTTATACCATAATATACAGTGCCAGTACGCATACGGACTAATCGTGTACATATCTGAAGATTATTCTGGATTTTGTAAGTAATTCATTATATTATATCACAAATATAATATGTAGGTAAGTAGACATTATGTCCAATTAAATAGTTTTTAATAAAATAAGTTGAAGGAGCCCTGCTTCGCAGGGCTCCTATGTTTGGGTTAAGGGTCAAAAGAGAACCTAAAATAACCTATTTAGTTACTTGAATTACATAAAATTTAATCCTCCACTTATAAAGTTCAAATATTATTTCATATATGCACCCATTATTTCACAAAACTATATCTCTTGTCTTGTCAGGCAGGTGTAACTAATGTAGCATAGTCCGGGACTAGGACGCATGCATTCACGTTACGAACTATACACGAGCAGTACGCAAAATTCGTGTATATATTGTAATCACAGATTTAAATATAGCATTACAATATGTACGCGACCAGTTCCCTATGGCTGCGTTTTGGCCTTGTATATTCTGTAAATACGCCTCAATGGCGGCTCGAGTAAATCCCAATTTAGCATCGTGAGCTCACCTACTATTACGGCCGTCGCGGTCGTGCGCCGCGCCGCGACCGATGCAGCGATGTCGCATCAGAGTAAAAGCTCGCCGCTGGCACCTGCCGCTGTAAGCCGTGGCTGGGCCGTTAAGCGAGGCGGGTAACACCTTTTTCTAGGCCATTAGAGTATGAGCCATCATGCCACTATTATGGATATTTTAGTGGCTTGATGACTTTTGTTATGTGACTCCATGACTGCTTAAAATCAGGCGGTAAGGTTTCATTTTAGATAAGCTACAATAAAAAAGAAACTCTGGTTTACTCTTTTCAAGTCTTAAGAGTTTCTAATGCTTGTGGGGTATGAAAATCCATTTATATATCTTGGATAGACATAATTGAGATTACTGTAAGATTTCATAATGAAATTACTCAACAAGAACTAAACTCGGCAAGCTGAGCCGCAACAAAACAAAAATTTACTAAGTTCGTGGCTTGTTTTGCGAACATATGTACGCAATTTAAATTTATAATCATCTTATCATGTTAAAGGAAAACATTGTCGGGAAACATGTTAATAATACAATGTGCTCGAACCCTCAGGGTAGGGAATTGACTGCACGGTTGGCGTAGTGGTTTAAGCGGCCGCCTCACCGCTTGACACTGCGCCGAAGTGTTGTGGGTTCGATCCCCACACGAGACAACACTTTGTGTGACTCATAAATTGTTGTTTCGAGTCTGGGTGTTCATTGTGTCCGTTACTTGTATGTTTGTAAAGTCCCCCGCGACACAGGACTTAGTCCTAATGCGGGAGTTGTCTTTTTAAAAAAAAAAAAGGGAATACCTGTTACGATTATAATGAACTATGCGTTATAGTTTTATGATCAAACTACACGGTTAATCTATGTTTATACCTATGAATTAATGGTTCATAAATTATCTAGCTTGTAACTTGAATGTCAGGCACAGCCGCGGCAGTTCACATCTACCATTAAGATTATTCTGATTTCCCTGCCGCGAAAATCAGAGAATCTGCAAATTATTTATTATCTTAACCGTCAGTTTAGACTTTCTAGAATATTGAAGAAAATACATCCAAGTGACTGCCAACCAGGAGGAAAGGCAGAAGATATAAGTATGGTGACCCAGAAAGGAAGGGTTACTAGACTTCTATCACTCTCATTATATCAAAAGAAAAGCAACACCAATATTGTTTGAAATAGAAATAGTTTTTATGACAAGTCAAGTCGATTATATCGATTTAGTAACGTTTAGTTTAGTCTATTGTAAATTTGGCTATGGTCACACTGAACTGTCAACTTCCGTTTACTGAAAATTGGCTCACGCTGTTTTGGGCTGTTTCGCGTGGTTTGTAATTGAAATAAATTGATCGCCTTTTGAAAAGCACATTCTGGTAGCTTCGCGAATAGTTTGTTCGTTTTCCGCAGTCAGTGAAAAAACCCGGTACAAAAAGTTGTCTTGACCACGCCGTATCTAGTAATGTCGCGTGCCCTTGTGCTATAAAAGAATATTTGGAACTCGTTTTGTTTGCCGCTTCCTTGATCAATAACCGGCAACGGTTTATCTGTGATAAAATTAGTATTTTAATGAACATTGTAAAACTTGAGTGAATCCGATGCACGTGGTTGCTGCCCGACGATTTTGCTGATGAAGGACGTCGAACTGGATCCTGTGGTATTTATTCGATTTTCTTGTTATTTTGGCCAAAATTATGAGTTAATCTTATAGGTCCACTCAAGAGCATCAGTGAAGATTTGGTAAGACATTTTATTAATATTAGGTGTAATTAGGATTATAATTCATCGCTGTGCTACCACAGTATATGTTAGACCTTTGCCTTGGGCTGAGACTGGATGAATTAATCGCTTCCACTGATCTCTGTAAACCTTATCCAATCTTAACTGAAACTCTAGACATAATTTTTGGTGCAGAGCTGTAGTTGAAACTTAGCCGTTGATTGTATCTAAACTCAGATTGGCATAAGCTTGTATCTTATCACCTTGTAGACAGTATTGTAGTGTTTGTCAGGTCAGTTTTTGCTTAAAATACATAATATTTATGTGTATAAGTTGACCTACATGACTTGAAACACATTGTCATACATAACCTCAATCAGTAATTGTTTGATTTGTATTGTTGAAATCTAACTTAAATTTGTTGTTGTTGGTATTAATAAGTCAGTTTGTTTTGATACATAACAGCTGGATGTATCAATAAATTTAGTAAATTTAGTTAATTGCATAATTATATTAAATTGAAACATTATAACAACCAAACTTTTATAAACCTTTGTTTTTTTATAATATATAGATAATATTGTTAGGTAACACATATTCTGTGCTTACTTACTATTGTATATCTCAAATAACACAGCCAGTCTGTCTGTTGCAAGTAATTAATTAACTTATTTGAAGTTTCAACTTTTGTTAACTTTGACTTTGTTTTGTGTCAATATATATTGAAACTATTAATTTTGTTGGACAGTAGATACCTGTCACTTGCCTGCACTTGCAGTAAACAGGCTAATACTTTGTTGGTTTCAAAGAATTGAGAAAAATTAAGTTTTGATTGTTAATATTATTTAACGCTTGTCCGGGCTCTTTTGAAATTTGATTATGTCAGCTATCAAGCAACAGACTTGCGTGCGGCTGCTGGTGCTATTGCATCAGATTTGCGCTGGTTTGCCTCAGCCAGTGCCTTAGTGAACGGGCCTGATCGCCCGCAGGCCTTACTACGAAGGTACGAGCGGATCGATGATCGCCTGGCAAGTGTGGAACAGCAATTTCGCATTTTCAGCGCTTGCTGTCTCGAAGTGTCAGTAAGTGACTTCACCGCTGACCAGCGAAATAAGGTCAGCGAAGATTATGCCCAGGTCTTAGACCTGTATGATGCTGTCTCCAATAGTGCGAGACAACTAGTTGCCGATAGGGACGGGCAACCCGGCTTGAAGCAGGAGCTTCCTAGGACTAGGACAGCACCGGGGCTGGTGAGTAGGCTCCCTACTTTAGACCTGCCGCATTTCGATGGCTGCCTAGGAAGCTACCTGGGCTTCGTTAATTTGTTTTACAGCCTGGTCAATGACAGGGCTGACCTTCGGCCGGCACAAAAATTGGCATATTTGATGTCGGTTCTGGATGGAGAGGCCAAAGGCCTCATCCAGCATCTGCCCGTGTCTGACGAGGCGTGCCAGACGGCTCGGGACCTAATTACCCGTAGGTACCATAACAAGCGTGGCCTCGCCGACACGCATATTGAACAGATTTTGAGTTTGCCCACGCTCACCCGGGTCTCTGGGTTGCGCACCCAACTTTTGAACCCGCTTTTGGTGGCAATCAACGCACTTAAGTGCCTTGACCTGCCCGTGGACCAATGGTCCTATCTATTGGTGCACATTGTGCTGAAGAAGCTGCCTGCCGACCTGAGGTCGCGTTTTGAGCAGCGCTTTGGTGGGGACAGCGCGACCCATCTGCCCCCCTTTGCTGACCTGGAGAGGTTGCTGGAGGATGAGTGCCGGGTCTTGGACTACTCCGGTGGTGACACGCCGGCTAAGACGCAGCCGCCCAAGGTCAAGGAGCAGGCTCGCGTTCACACCCGAGCCAATGTTGACTGGCACCCTCCTCGCTTTGCAGTCACGCAGAGCCCAGCGGAGTGCTCTTACTGCAAGGTCACGGGGCACAGAACGGCCAGTTGTAGGGCATTCTTGGACCTTCATGTCGCCTCTCGTAGGCGCATCGCGAATGCCCGCCGCCTTTGCTTCTCTTGTTTGGGGTCCCACTACCAGCGAGGCTGCCCAATCTCTCGCCCCTTTTGCTCACTGTGGAAGACAGCATTTGGACATTCTCTGCATGAATGCCAGAGAGGTAGGCCGCTTGTCCAACCAGCCGACGCCGCGAACGGGCGGGTGTTTTGAAGGTGGCAGCCGAGAGTCGCCTCGCTTAATGGATCGCCACTCACCCCGCTTGGTGAACCGTAGCGTGCGCACGCCTCCTCTCTCTCGCGCACCTGAATGTGCGACCGCCCAGCGTCACCAGCACCATGACTGCTGCCCCAGGTATTCCCCTCCTTTGGCGGAGCGTCCCCGCCTTGACTCGCGCCCACCTTGTTTTGGGCGGGTGCGTCATTATGACCCCCCACAGATGGCGCGCGGATCGAGTCATCGCGCTTTTGAGGACTTCAAGCCGCACCCTCATTTTGATTTGCCTGGTCCTGGCCAACGGTTGACGCCCAGGCAACAATAGGTCATTGACCCCTGCCCTATAACGCCAACCTCCCCCATTGAGACCGTTATCCTACCAACGGTTGCTGTTAGGGTCTGGGGGACCTCTGTTGTTGTCCGTGCTATATTGGACACAGGTTCACAAGGTTGCATTGTTTCCACTTATTTGGTAGGGCAGGTTTAATTAAACATGGCCTCTTTTCCCAATTGTATACGGGGCATAGGTGACGTAGCCTCTAATGTTGAAGGGCAAGTTAAGGTTTTGTTTGGCACTGTTGAATCTTCACACCCGAGGATTAAAACCTCGGCTATTGTGCTGAAGAATATTTTGGGTATGCATCCACAGAAACAGCTACCTGCTGCTGTGGTGAATTTGACATCGGGATTGGAACTGGCAGACCCCAAATTTGACATACCGGGACAAATCGATTTGTTGATTGGCTCTGATGTCCTAGGTGAAATTTTGATTGGTGGGAAATGGGTCTTGGTGCCAAATGGTTTGATTGCCATCCCGACCATATTTGGATTTGCTTTGATGGGACCTGTACCTAGGGACCCCCTCCACCCGAACTTGATAATTTGTTGGCGGTAGGCTCCGCTCTCTCTGATGCGGTTCAGAGGTTTTGGGAAGTAGAGGAGCCCCCTCAAGCTGCTCGTTTGAATCCAGAACATGAGGAGTGCGAGCTGTTCTTCCAGAACAACACTGGTCGACTCCGTTCTGGTCGGCTCATTATGAAGCTACCTTTTCTGTCTGTTCGGCCTCCGCTTGGTAAGTCACGACCTTTAGCCGAAAAAAGATTGTTAGCTATGGAGCGTCGCATGGGTCGTGATCTGGAGCCCAGACAGAAGTACATTGAGTTCATGAGAGAATATGAACAATTGGGACACATGTCTGTGTCAAATTTGGAATGGCGTTCGGTGGAGCACTACTTTCTCCCGCATCATGCGGAATTTAAGCCATCGACTGGCAAGCTGCGCACAGTATTTGATGGTTCTGCGCAGACTTCAACAGGCGTATCCTTGAACCAGTGCTTGCATTCTGGTCCCAAGTTGGTCAAGAACCTTTGTGACGTCATCAACAGCTTCCAACGACATCAGGTTGTCTTTGTAACCGATATAAAAATGATGTTCAGGCAGACGTTTATCCACCTTGATGACCGTCGCTTCCAGCTGATCCTTTGGAGAGAGAATCCTCGCGATCCCATGGTTGTCTACGAGCTCAATACTAATACTTACGGGTTAAGGTCAAGACCCTACTTGGCAATACGTTCTCTTTGGGAGCTCGCAGACCGCGAAGGCTTACGTTTTCCACGAGCCTCCGCCATCTTGAAAGACGATATTTACGTCGATGACATTTGCTGGGGCGCCTCCACAGCGGACGAGGCGATCCTCCTGCGGGACGAATTTATAGGTATTTTGGCCTCCGCTGGTTATGAGTTGCGCAAATGGATTTCCAACTCACCAGCGCTCTTGGAAGGCTTGCCAGAGGATCATCAGCAAGATCCACATTTGTTTGAGATTGTTGACAACCCCGCCATGATGGCTGTTCTCGGCGTTCAGTACAGACCAGTCCAAGACATCTTTATGTACAACGTAGACTTGAAATTGCCTTGTACTTGGACTAAACGTCTCGTGTTGTCTACTGTCGCCAGAACCTTTGATCCAAACGGTTGGATTTGTCCTGTCATATTTTGGGCAAAATGCTTCTTGCAGAAGCTTTGGACAGCAGGATTGACCTGGGACGAACCTCTACACGGTACTCTTGTTGAGGAATGGACCGCTTTTGTATCCTCCCTTCCTGCCGTCAACGAGATCTCGTTGCCTCGTCCCATCCTTCCTCCCGGGAAGTACAAGGTCACCCTTCACGGGTTTTGTGATGCCTCGGAACGTGGTCACGCGGCCGTGGTGTACTTGCGCACAGTTAGTGCCTCAGGTCAGGTGAGAGTTTCCCTGATCATGGCGAAGAGCAAGGTTGCACCCTTTTGGACATCTCTGACCATCCCAAAATTGGAGCTCTCGGGAGCAGCTCTACTTGTACGCTTATTGAACCACGTGTCCAGTACTTTGGGTAAAACCATTTGTATTAATGGGACCTACGCCTGGACAGACAGCCAAATTGTTCTTTGTTGGTTGAAGGCTTCTGTCCACACCTTGGAGGTATTTGTCGCTAATCGCGTTTCCCAAATCCATAAATCCGAAGTCAAACTTGTTTGGAGACACGTGCCAGGTGAGCTCAACCCCGCTGATTGTGCCTCACGCGGATACTTGACTCCTAGTTTAATAGGCCATTCGCTGTGGTGGGGTCCGGAATGTTTGAGTCGACCAGAAATTGATTGGCCTCGAACGCCAGTTTTGAATACTTTCAATTTGCCGGGTCTACGAACACTCGCTCTTGAGAAGGTGGAATGCGCCTTCGACCCCGATTTTTTGTTAAATCGCTTCAGCTCCCTCGACAAGTTGTTAGGTGTTACTGCTTGGATAAAGCGTTTTAGTTTTAACTTTAGGCACCCACAACAGAAACGACTGACATCCTTTCTCTCACCACAGTAACGACTGGAATTCCTCACCTTTTGGGTTTGTTCTGTGCAATTGGCGCATTTTGAGAAGGAGATTGCTATCCTTAAATCAGGGAGATCGAAACTATCGGGAGCTGTATCTAAATTGAACCCCTTTTTGGACGATACGGGTCTCTTGCGCGTTGGAGGGCGTCTCAAGAACGCCAACCTCCCTTACGGGGCACGTCACCCCCTGTTGTTGCCTAAGGACGGTCATTTGGTACGCTTATTGGTAACTGACCGTCACCTTAAAAATTTGCATGCTGGTTGTAATGCGCTCTTGGACATTTTGCAACGCGAGTTTTGGATTTTGTCTGCACGAAGAATTATCCGGAGTGTAGTCTTTCGCTGCATCCCTTGCTATAAGCTCAAGGCTTCTACCATGCAGCCCTTGATGGGAGACTTACCGGCAGATCGCGTAACTGAGAGCAGGACGTTTGACGGTGTTGGCACGGACTTCGCAGGTCCCATTTTGGTGAAAACGTCGACACATCGAAACAGCAAGACTGTCAAGGCCTACTTGTGCGTTTATGTTTGTCTCTCCACAAAGGCCGTACACTTAGAACTGGTCTCCTCGCTTACGACCGAGGCGTTTGTAGCCACATTTGACAGATTTGTATCCCGCAGAGGGCTGCCTTCCTTGATCCGTTCTGACTGCGACACTAACTTCAAGGGCACGTATAATTATTTGAATGACGTTGTTAATTTCCTTGAAACCAACAAGGCTGATATAGGTAATAGGCTTGCCCGACGTGGGATAAATTGGTTGTTTTCCCCACCAAATTGTCCACACTGGGATGGTATTTTTGAGGCCGCTGTAAAATCGGGCAAAACACACTTGCGCAGGACAATCGGTGAATCTGTCCTTACATTTGAGGAACTCGCAACTGTGTTTTGTAAGATTGAGGCCGTTTTGAACTCTGGGCCGTTGTGCCCGATCTCCTCAGATCCGAATGATTTGGAGGCCCTTACGCCGGGCCATTTTTTGATTGGTCACCCACTTGTCGCCTTGCCTGAGTACCCTTATATTGATACGAATTGGTACGCCAGATTACTCAGAGCTTTTGGAAACGCTGGAATTTGGAATATTTGCACATACTCCAGCAACGCGTTAAGTGGACCGACAAGACCGATCCATCCAAAATTGGAGACCTCGTTTTGATCAAGGAGGCTAACCTTCCGCCACTCAGATGGCGCAGGGCGCAGGGCGTATTCTTCGTTTGGTAGCTGGGGCTGATGGAGTTCCCCGATTTGCTGAGGTTTTGGTGGACGGTTCGATTCTGAGGAGAGCGGTTGCAACATTGTCACATCTACCAACCGATTAGCGGACCGGTAGGCCGGTCCGGGGCGGGTGGATGTTTGAAATAGAAATAGTTTTTATGATAAGTCAAGTCGATTATATCGATTTAGTAATGTTTAGTTTAGTCTATAGTAAATTTTGACTATGGTCACACTGAACTGTCAACTTCCGTTTACTGAAAATTGGCTCACGCGGTTTTGGGCTGTTTCGCTTGGTTTGTAATTGAAATAAATTGATCGCCTTTTGAAAAGCACACTCTGGTAGCTCCGCGAATAGTTTGTTCGTTTTCCGCGGTCAGTGAAAAAACCCGGTACAAAAAGTTGTCTTGACCACGCCGTATCTAGTAATGTCGCGTGCCCTTGTGCTATAAAAGAATATTTGGAACTCGTTTTGTTTGCCGCTTCATTGATCAATAACCGGCAACGGTTTATCTGTGATAAAAATAGTATTTTAATGAACATTGTAAAACTTGAGTGAATCCGATGCACGTGGTTGCTGCCCGACGATTTTGCTGATGAAGGACGTCGAACTGGATCCTGTGGTATTTATTCGATTTTCTTGTTATTTTGGCCAAAATTATGAGTTAATCGTATAGGTCCACTCAAGAGCATCAGTGAAGATTTGGTAAGACATTTACTAATATTAGGTGTAATTAGGATTATAATTCATCGCTGTGCTACCACAGTATATGTTAGACCTTTGCCTTGGGCTGAGACTGGATGAATTAATCACTTCCACTGATCTCTGTAAACCTTACCCGATCTTAGCTCAAACTCTAGACAAATATTGTTAGTTTACGTTGATATTCTGCAAGTCCACAGTACTTTTACTTTCCTGGTCGAGCCGGCACATACTAAAGACATAATGCTGTATTATGCATGCCCCTTATTTATGTAATCAGTTCACGTAGACCGACAAATTGCCATACAAAATACTATATTGTCAACCAGACCAAAACTGTTTACGATTTTATTTTATCGAACATATGTGTAAACTGATAGTAACCACTAACATCTCAAGGAACCTTGTTGAGGGTCAGCCGAACCCCTATAATCGCGAAGACGGTATATTTGCCTTACCACGCGTACAACTCCGGTATAGCTTGCCATTAGAAGGGTGGGAAAAATGTCTTATTTACCCAGCCATTTGGTGCGCTCGTGTTAACGACAAAAGTAATATTTGTGGCTTCAGATTTTAGTGTATATTTTCGTGTTACATTTCTTATGGTAACTTTGTACCACAAAGTGTATAGCAACAGTGTTTTATAAGGCTTTTGTTTTTCATGTGTAAATATTTTCAGATTTATTACAAAACTTATAATAAGGCTAGACTTATTTGGGGTAGGATAACACGAAATTAAAGCAAGATGGTTATACACGTAAATTATTTCAATTTTACATGTATATGTTCCAACAAATTTAAGAGATTTTTTGAGAAGCAGCTGCAAGAAGTTGCAGCGGACTTCATAATAAAATAAATTTCCACACCATATTTTACAACAAAAGATAGACCTTTGTGTTATCATAAAAAGCTTAGATGTAATCTGGAGTTAATGTTAATATTGGATGTGGTCCTAATTAGCCAATTAGTACCTACAAATATTATTATCACGCAATGCAATTGACAAACGTAAAATAAAGTAGTTTATATTTGTATTGACAGGAAACCGTAACGTACTTAAAAAAAAGTTTCCATAATTATAATGAATATTCGCCACATGGTACGGCAAGAATATTAGAAGACTATTATTGAGCACTGCTTCGTTGGTCTCGCGGCATAAATGTGCGCGTGGGATTGGGAGGTCTTGGGTTCGATTCCCGGGACGGACAAAGTGTTATTGGGCTTTTCCGTAAGAAAATTCTCAGCACGGAGTCTGGTAATGTGCCCGGTACGGCAATAGGCTCGCCCGCCCCCTATTACATGGGATCTAAAAAAAATTCATGGCGAAATGTGGGTGTAATATTACTCCTCTGCCTTCACCTTCGGGGATACAGGCGTGAGTCTATAAAAACATATTAATAAGCAATTTGATTGTATTTTTACCAATTTTTATTTGAGCATTTTCATTTAGTTAAAGTTAATTTAATATGTTCATGCTAGTTTCTGCAATGTTGAGATTATGTTATTTTCCTGGGATAATTGTCCATAATGTGGTAAAACTAATTCATATTATTAATATGGAAAACATTTGCCTTCCTTCGTTACAAAAGTGTAATTAAAACACGTTTTTCTTGAATTTTCATTTCCAATGTGCCTTTTATTATCTTAACATAAAAAACTTAAGTTACTCCCTTAACTTATCGAGTAGCCCTAAAACTAGTGTCACATAATAATTATTGCGACATATTTTTTCTAGTTTATCATAAAGTTGCCACAAACTTCAAAGCTAAAACACTCGCGATATATTTTTGACGTGCAATTTAAATATAAATTCTTACAAGCCAGAAAAAAAGAACTCAGGTTTATACATAGAAGCTAATTTTCTAGGGGCGCTCTGAAGACAAACTTTCTGGAAAAACTTTCTCAAAAGAACAAGAGAGATGGACATTCACCCAGTGTATCGAGAAAGAGTCGGAGAAACAATGCCAGCGCCGCCAACTACGAATTAAATTGGGAGCAGACACCGCATAGCATCGGCACACGAAATCATTAAGATCTGTGGTTCTATGTAAATTCGAGTTCTTTGCCAGTAAATAAATGGGTGAAATTCTTTCACTGTTCTTCTAACTTTATAATAATTTAGTATGATCAAGCCTTAGTAGAGCAGCCTCGTACACGTATTCACCTATAGTCAACCTATTAGTAAGCACATTGCTACCTTAAGCGTCCAAGTGCAAAATAATAGTAAACCAAGTATGCCAGAATATTGATTGATAGAGTAGTAAACGTGACTAATAACAAGATATGGGATGTGCAAGCGGGATTTCGGAAGGGAATGGGATGTACGGATCAAGTCTTTTCCGTTACCGTTCCGTTACCGAAAAATGTCTGGCAAAAAACCAGAAGGTATATTGCGCGTTCATAGACTTGGAAAAGGCTTATGACAGGGTAAATAGAAAGGAACTATGGAAGGTGCTATCTATGTATGGGGTGGACAACTTTATAATAAGGGCTCTAAAATCTCTTTATAGGGATTCGAGGGCCTGTGTCCGATTTAATGGTGCCTATACGGACTGGTTTGACATCTCTAAAGGTGTCAGACAGGGGTGTCCAGCCTCGCCCTGGTTGTCAACTTATTCATGGATAGCTGCATGAAAGATTTGAGGGAAATTGAATGCGGGATTGATATGGTAGGATTGCGTGTTAAGTGCCTCTTATACCCCGATGATCAAGTCATTCTTGCATCATCGAATGAGTTGCAACAAATGATGGACTGCATGAACGAGAGTTTTAAAGTGAAAGGTATGAAAGTTAATGCAAGAAAGACGAAAGTGATGGTGTTTGAGAAGGATGAAAGTTGGACCGAGTGTGATATTACGATTGAAGATGAAAATGTGGGACAAGTTGAAAGATTTGTATATTTGGGAAGCATGTTTACAAGAGATGGAAGATGTGAAGGTGATATTGAAAGGAGAGTGACAGCGGGGAACAGTGTGAATAGAGCGCTGCATGCCTTTATGAACGGCCAAACCGTGCCAAAAAAGGCGCGACTGGCGGTTCATAATGGAGTGCTGGTGCCCACCTTGATGTATGGAAGTGAGTGTTGGGTATGGCAGAAAAAGCATGAAAGCAGAATTAACGCAGTTGAGATGCGATCACTGCGTAGTATGTGTGGGGTGAGACTGATTGATAGAATTCTGAATGCAGTAATACGAAAGCGATGTGGCCTGAAAGGAGATGTCGTGACAAGGATTGAGGAAGGAATGCTGAAATGGTTTGGACACGTGGAGAGAATGAGTGAAGAAAGATTGACGAATCAAATATATATGGCAAAGGTGTATGGGCAAGCCGGTTGCGGCAGACCTCGTTAGACGTTCATGGACCAAAGTGGGGACGTCTTGAAAAACGGAAAAGTCCGAAACACCCGCAACCGGCGAGCATGTATGAAAATAATGAATGTAGAGGAAGCACGTGAGGTTTGCAAGGATAGAAGCAAGTGGCGATCTGTTGTCTCTGCCTACCCCGACGGGAAAAAGGCGTGAGCATATGTATGTATGTATGTACCAAGTGAGTATCAAATACGTAGACATTAACGGACATCACCCAACACCGTTCCGTAACCGAAGAATCACCCGTTAAGTGCTCACTTAAGTTGAGTCGTGTTAAATTACTGACGAGTAAAAAAAGTAACTCCTCGATTGCAATTTAAGTATTTTATCTCCATTTTCACTGCAGCATAATCATTTGTGAGACTTTGGCGACAATTTTTGTAATCTGAGTCGATTATGTAGGTATTTTATGACCTTCACAATTCAGACCTTGCTGCATTTATTCTGCAGTATATTTGTCACCTTTCTTTTTTGTGAAAGAGAATAAGCTTGCGTTGAATTATCTAGGCGCAATTTATTTTTATTTTTTTATTTACTATTTTATTATTACAATATTATATTAATTTACTTCGATTTTCCAGATAGAAAGAGATTTAGTTACAATTTCTTTACTAATGAAACTCATAAGGGTAAAATATTATAGATGTGACTGTTCATGCTGGGTTGACCATTTATATACGTAGCTGTAACCAATACGAACGTCGTGAATCCGTAGTCAGTTCAAATGCCAAATTGTATTTAGAAGTTTGTATTTAGAAATAATTACGGAATGGTCTGAAAATAACTGAAAACTCAATAATGTAAGAAAGTACATTCTTATACATAGTCATACCCTTTTGCTGTAACGACGTCATTCTACAAAGTTACGCATACCAAGTGGAAACGATACACATTGCTGTATGCGCTTGATATTCGCTAGTGTATGTACCTGATTGTTTTAAGTAAGATTTGAATTCTAATATCACAATAAAAAAAGCTGTAGGGTATTTATTTATACTTTGTAAACGCCTGATTTCACTGCATAGCACTTACACTTGGCGAGTGCTATGGTGTTTTTGTGAGGCGTATCATAACGAACTTAGTACCAGTGACCAGTAACTTCATTAGAAAAATGTGAACACTGGTAAAATTATGAGTGTCACTGTGTTACACAACGAAATAATTGTAGCGGTATGATTACAACTACTTTATAATTAAAACATAAACATAACTTCACGCCTTTTATCCCCGAAGGGGTAGGCAGAGGTGTACTACACTTTTCGCCAGTTATGTTTCGGTCCCAATGTAATAGGGGGCGAGCCTATTGCCAGCTACCGGGCACATTATTAAGCGAGCGATAATTAACGTTTTTAGTACACACATAACTTCGAAAAGTCAGACGTGTGCGCCCGTGGTACCTGGCTAGAACCCGAGACCATCGTCTTGGCAGTCCGTTACGTACACCTTATGTAACCGATTAAACCGTCAGAGGAATACAATATTTGATATACCAAGTATAGATGGGGACCTATTGTGACCTAAAAATACGTCCTTTATTTCAAGGAGTTAGATAGATGACAGTTATTAATTTTAGGCTACGAGTTCTGAACTTATACTTCAGAACTACAATATGTAGCACTTAAGATATGTAGTGTTCGGTTTAATAGATATGTTACGTAGATAATTATAGGTTTACAAGTTTTTCACAATAAAATTATAGAAAATTATAGATACAAAGCGATGTCATGTCTTGACAAACACAATATCAAGAAAAAAATCTATAATTAATTCAACAATATTTACAATCTAAGGTAGAAATTATGTTAGTTAAAAATCATCATCATCAACAGCCTTTAACAGTCCACTGCTGGACTAGGCATCTCCTTTGAAAGGAGGAATTAGCCTACTATACCACGCTGGCCAAACGGGTGGGTATCGGGTTTGTATCAAGTTTTCCTTCTCTTACAGTGCTGTTCTCTGCATAATATGCTCCCTCTGTCGGCTCTTACGACACCCATGGGATGATATGGGGTGGTGACATTCCGTATTCTTAATCCGTAACCACACGGACTAGTTAAAAATATTTATAACTTAATTAGTAGAGATTCAATCGTAAAATCCCGCAATTGAAAAAAAAATTACAATTTGAAATATCAAATTAATGATAAATGAATCAAGTAATGTGATAAAATGTTGTTCCTACATTTAATGCTTTATCATTAGCAAATTTCAATAATGTATGTACGTTATTGAAATTATGTAATAATTTGGCAAGTATAATTCATAATAATAAATTAAAACGTAGATCTTCTAAGTTTTCTTTTTGATTTTCTTCATTTGGCAAATTATATTATTTTAATTCGATAGCGTAAACAATCTTTCTAAACAGCCGTTCAAGTAAACCAATCTAATATGGTCAGAATACACTTTTTTACGAATACGGTTATTTTATACCGCAATATCTTGTCGAGACGGCCTTGTTTAGTGTCTGTATTCATAGTTACACATCGTAAACATCTCGTCAGATTATGCTACTGGACGTAAACGAATCCCGACGTAACTGGTAGTTTGTCATGACGGCAAATAGAACATTCATACTACATCTATATTAGCTAATCAGATATAAAACTGGACTAGTAAACTGACAGGAAAATAGCTTATAGACGAGAACATAACAATAGATTTAAAAGCATAAAAATATTGTGTACCTCAGAGCTATAAAACACGAGTAAACAATTTTTGTTCGTAGTAGGTATCTTAGGCAATAGCTCATTTTATAATCAAAGTAGCTCAAGTAAGACAAAAATATAGTGATATTTCTGTTAATTTACTTTCATCATCATCACTGTCCCACTGCTGGGCACGGGCCTCTTCTCACTATGAGATGGGTAAAGCCATAGTCCACCACGTTGGCCAAGTGCGGGTTGGCAGACTTCACATGTCTTTCGAGAACATTATGGAGAATTCTCAGATATGCGGGTTTCCTTACGATGTTTTTCTTCACCGTTTAGCAAGCGATAGTTAACAAAATTTAATACGAACATAACTACGAAAAATCACTGGTGCGCGCCGTGGAATCGAGCCCTAGACCCTCTGCGTAGCAGTCCGTGCGTCGGTCTCTCCACTGGACTATCGCTGCTATCTTTTTACTATATATTGATAAACTTGTAGAGAATATAAATGTTTGCGAGTATCTCTTACTTAATATAATTTTGAAATTAAACTACAGTTTACGGATTTTATCGCGATGTATTGGTTTCACTAAGTTATTACATTTGAAACGAATGATCTAGAAACTACATTTTTAATTTTTTACTAGCCGACGTTTCAAATTCTTTATAGGATTCATGTGCACGGCAGATTGAGGTGATATTTGTCTTTTTCTTGAATTTTATAAGTTATCTCAAAGTATATACTGTGTATAGGAAAAAGACCCATACAAATAATGTACCTACTTAAACGGTGAATCTCACCACCATCCTAAACAGTTAGCTACTGTAGGAATGTCTCTCTTTCAGAGAGCCCGAGGGATCTGTGACAAGAAACACCTGGACGCTGAGCTTCAACATGTCAGGCAAGTTCTGCAAGAGAACAAGCTCCGACCGCCGCGCCGCGCCACTGTCATAGATCGCAGAAGAAAGAAAAAAACCGCCACAGTAGAAAGACAACCTGCTTGCTGTCCTCCCATACATCAAGGGCGTGACCGACAAAATTGGCGACATCTTGAAGCGAGCTTCAATTAAAACTTACTACAAGCCGCCAACGAAGATAAGACAATTATTACCAACAGTCAAGTGTCACCCTTGCAAGAGGCCGGTGTCTACAAAATTGACTGTGAATGTGGGCTCTCATACATTGGGCAAACCAAGAGAAGCATAGGCATTCGACAACATATAGCTGACATAAAACATAAACGCTCAACAAAGTCTGCTGTATGTGAACATGTGGAACAATGACCCAACCACTACCTGCGGTTTGATGAACCACAGATACTCGCAAAAGAACACCGTTTTCTTCTAAGGATGATACGTGAGGCTATTGAAATTAAAAAGCACCCTAATTTCAATAGGGAAGATGGTTGGAATGTTCCTCCAGCTTGGGACCCTGTCATAAGGCTAATGAAACCCAAGAAGGACAAAGTCACCAGAAGACCTAAGGACAATGTGAGCTCATTCTGCGTAAATAGTAACACCAATAGTTGAAAAATGATCGGGAACTTTGAGATAATTTATAAATTCAAGAAGAAGACAAATATCACCTCAGACTGCCGTGAACATGAATCCTGTAAAGAATTCGAAACGTCGCGGTCGGCTGGTAATAAATAAAAAATGTAATATCTAGATCACTCGTTTCAAATGTAATAACTTAGTGAAACCAATAATACATCGCGATAAAATCTATAAACTGTAGTTTAATTTCAATGTGTAACATTCGCGTAAACCCAAGAAGTTAATATAATTTGTTTACAGATACTCGTTACTATAAGTCAAATCGATATTATTTGGTTGATTGATGAGTTACCTTTGCGTGATAATCATATTTGAATAACGTCATCCGCGAATGGCTTCACCCTCTTGACTTGAAGTCCACATACCCATTAAATAAATTAAAAATTATCGACATACTCATGGTTTCATATTCATATGCGGGTTTACAATGAACTTTTACACCTGAGGAGAAAATTGGTCTGGTATTCAGTTATGACCGTCTTTAATTCCATCGAGTCCTTGATAAACGTTTACAGTACAGTGTCTTAGTTATATCGCTGAGAATATTGAATTTTATCGCCTAACTAGACGATATTTAACATAATAGTTTCAATAAGTTTTCATAATAGTTTAAGCTTTGTAACACTGAGGTGAAAGTTTATTTCCTCTAAAGTGTGTAGCCTCGCTAAATACAAACTTAAGCCTCGACACGCTAAGCCGAAGTCTAAAGCCATTCTCCAACAGGTAGGTAACATAACTGTCAACTGAGGTAGCGACCGTCCGTGACGTAATATCCGACTGTCAAATCCATACGTTAGAAATAGGCGAGCGGCCATCTGAAGGATCAGTCAGTTACAGTAGCTTAGTTGGGCGCAATATTTCAAGTTTATAAACATAAAGTTAATATTACGCAAGTAAAATTATTTGTGAGCTACGGCATATATTATATAAAATGGAAGCAGTTTTTGCTCTTGACGGTATGCGATCTTGCAATCTATCTTCATCAATCTGCATAGTAAAAATTGTTGCGTTACTGACCGACTGACAGACAACGCGCAACCAAAACAACTGGGCTGATTTTTTTTGAGAATCGTAGGGGTGCATTAAGAAGGGATTGCCCGAAATTCCAACGGGATCGGGTAGAAGCAGAAAATATTGAAAAAATGTGCGTGCGTAGTTACGCACGCGGGCATTGTCTAGTACAAAAATAAAGAGGTTTAAATTATCTGCCTTGATCACCTTTATACACGGGTACAACCTAAAGCTCATTATTGGAACTAATTTTACAATTTTCTTCGAAACCTAAAAGCCCAATACCCCGAAACACTTAAAAGGAAAACGTTATTACGTTAAAAACAGTGACATAATACAGAGAGCGAGCGATGTATCGCATTTAGCTAAGCGGTAACACGAACCACTCTGTGTGGAAGATGGATCGTGATGAATGATATAACCAATTACTTTGAACTTTCTTCTATCTTAGATATTGGGTGAGTGTTTGGTTGGTGATATTTAGATCGCTTATGCGACGGCGGCTTTATGTAGACATGGTTGTGTCAATATAAAGGATACATAACGGTTATGATACAAAATATTTGAAGACCTATCCTAGACGTATTACTTATCAAATAAGTTTAGGTTTTTTTTACTAAGCTTAACCATGGAATATTGAACCCCTTTGGATTGTGGAGGTCGGAGAGGCAGTCGATCTGTTTATTCTAGTTAGCGAACTATGGACTGCAAGTGGAGAAACGCTAAGAGAATGATGCCTGTGACACGGAGGAACTATACAAACTACTACCTTTAACCAACAGATAAAGAACAGCGAGCCTCGGAACAACTGTTTATAAATCACACAAAGTATTGTTTTGAATTGGGATCGAACTCCCGATACTCAACCCAATCCTTAACGGCGAGACGATCTCATAAACCACTACACTACCTGCGCAGTTACCTCCTAAGTACAGAGCTGGTTAATCGATGCCTTCTAAGCACGCACAACCAATAGGAAATTCCTGTTATGTTCAAGCGATGAAACTTCAATTGCATGAATTTGGATTACTTGAAATCTAAAATAGAACGTAAATTATTCTAAACTATATCTCTATCTCTCTTTTTCACAATTGGATTTGTTTAGTCATCTTCCTCAAAAGGAATGATTCTTCCAGAAATTTGCAACGATTTTGAATGTGATTACAGTTTTTTTTACCATTGCTCTTTTGCCGATCGTCCGTTGTATTTTACGCACTTATTCATAAAACTCAATTATATTTGAGCAATTTCAAAAGTTTACCTTAGAGGCCATGGGCGATATGCGCATGTTTTTGAATGTTTAAGTCTTTGCTATTATAATAATGAAGGAGCCAAAACAACACAATCAAATAACGTACTCATAAGCTTAAGATCTTATACGAAGTGAACCCGTTAGTAGTTTCTGATAACTATAATAATGTAATCGACAGTTTCAATTTAAACTTGAGTACAAAGGAACTATTTAATTGTTCGGGGGGATGGGCCTCGTAAGCCTTGGATGGCAACCCGTCTAGGAGAAGGAAAACGCCGAAATTAAACCACTCTCTTTGGGGGGATGGGCCTCGTCAGCTTTGGATGGCAACCCGTCTAGGAGAAGGAAAACTCCGAAATAAAACCAACATTCAGGGAGCATACCCGAAAACAAACCCCAATCCAAGGTGTCAACCGACCCGTGCCGAGGGATTCATGGCCGGAGGGCAAGCTGTTCGCAAACGGAGGGTGCATGTGTTGGTGGTCACAGGGCACAGCTGGGATTCCACCTTATCCCCGTAAAGGGCTCTGCGGGGACGGACATTTTTAATCCCTAATGCTCGTGGGAACGCTATGAGAACTGAAAATAATATTTCTCCAGACGGCGGCGACGCGGTTCGCAACCCATCACGTCTCGTTTCCCGCGAGGGCGAAAAGCGGCCTACGGAAAGCCGGTTAGCAACATTAAACGTTGGAGGAGGAATGTATGGTAAATTGAATGAAGTATGCCAGATGATGGATGATAGAAAGGTTGATGTTCTATGTGTGAATGAGACAAAAAGGAAAGGTTGTGGCCCCACCAAGCATGACAGCTACACGGCTTATTGGTCTGGGGTAGACAGTACCACCAGAGCCTGCAAGGGAGTTGGTTTAATACTGTCTGCGCGATTGAATGAGTGCGTTAAGGAATATGAATCTGTAAATGCTAGACTATTGTGGATGAGAATGAAAGTAGGACTTACTAGTCTCTTTATTGTAGGGGTTTACGCCCCGGTCAATATAGTAGCGGGTATGTCACAGCAAGAACAAGACGAAAGGCAGGAATTTTGGGAGAACTTAAGAGCGTTTTTGAGGAAATGTAAGGAGAACGAAAGATTGATCTTGTTAGGTGATTTCAATGGATGGGTGGGAGTAAAACGAGATGGATTTGAAAGGGTTTTAGGTGGATTTGGTGATGAGAGTGTGAATGAAAATGGAAAAGTTTTGCTTGAGGTTTGTTTAGAGTAGAGCCTTTGTGTGACAAACACCTTGTTTGATCACAAAAAGATACACATGTATACGCGTGAGGCTAAGAAAATTAGAAGAAGTATGATTGATTTTGTAATTGTAGATGAACGTTTGAGAAAGAATGTGTTAGATACAAGGGTGTATCGAGGGATCGGCATCCACACAGACTACTTCTTGGTGATGAGCCGGATAAGTGGACTCTTTAAAGGCGACACCGAGAACATAATGAAAATAGGGTCCTAGAAAGAATAAAAGTAGAAAATCTGCAAGAAAAAAATGTGAAAGATGAGTATAAGCGAAGATTGATAGCAAGATTTGAGAGGTTCGATGGCATAAATGATATGGAAGAATTATGGCAATCTTTTAAAGAAGAGATAGTATGTGTAGCGTCTGAAGTATGTGGTGTGATCAAGAGAAGGAAAATACGAAAGGTTAAGAATACATGGTGGGACAAGGATGTACAATCAGCAGTGTCAGAGAAGAAAAAAGCTTGGTTAGATTGGTTGGCTGCCAGAGCAAATGAAAGAATGGGAAATGCAACGAGTGATGACATAGATGAAGCAAGAAAGGAGTTTGTTAGGTCAAAAATAATTGTGAAAGAAATTGTTAAAAGGAAAAAAGAGGAAAAGAAAGATGAGTTTGATAGCAGACTATCTGAAGATTGCCGGAGAAACATTAAGTTTTTCTGGAAATCCGTTCGTGCAGTTCGAGGAAGAACTCAATCCTCAGAATACACGTCAATCAGAGACAAGAATGGAAAGATACTGAATGGTGAATCATGCGTGCTGAAGAGATGGAAGGAGTATTTTGAAGGTCTATTTGAAAGAACGGCGATAGAGACATCGATCGACGAAATGAATGGTAATAATAATAATAATAATAAACTTTATTCAATAAAATAAACGTCACATGTTACATAGGAAAGTATTACATTAAAAATAATAAACTTTTATGATTAAGTATATTATTATTTATTTATTATTATTATATTATATTTTATATTTTATTATTATTATATTTGGTAAATATAGCTATTTTAATGTTTACCTGAACTAGGCTGTAACACCTGTGTTTCAGGAAAAATTGTAAATTATAATAATATAGGGCTATGCTTTTACAAAATAATCATGAACTGCTAATATGTAATAGGAAATAGACTTAATTATGATTTATTCTAACTTAGAGTAGGTACTTACACACTATTTTATAACTGTAAGCAAATTCTCTGTATCAGAGTAGGTCATTGTCATTAGGTGTTTTGTAACAATAAGGTGACTCTGCTTATAACTTATGCTATATAAATCTAAGGTTTTATTTAATTTATTATATAGGAAAGGTCCGAGGAAAGCAAAGAATCTATTTACATAAACATGTTTAGCTCGAGGTTTGATGCAGACTCGATCTTTCCGTCTTTTGCCTGATGGGATTGGTGTATAAGGAAGAAGGGTGTGTTGTTTTAGTATGGTGCGTAGAATGAATAATTGGCGCACAGTTAGAACTCCGGTGGACTGATATAACTCATAAGTGGGAAAAATGAAAGGGCGAAGGGTTGCTACCTTTAAAATAGCTCTTTGGGCTCGTTCCAAAGGCAGTAGGATCGTTTTAGCTGCCCTATGCCTAATAGCAATGATGAAAGCGATATTGGTGTGGATGAGATTGTGAAGGCGTTGGGAAGTATGAAATTAGGTAAGGCTGCAGAATATGATAGGATTACAGTTGAAATGCTGAAGGCTGGACAGGGCATCATAGTTGGTCAGCTGCAGCGCTTATTTAACTTGTGCTGGAGCACCGGCCGAGTACCTGATGACTGGACCACAGCGGTGGTTGTGCCTCTTTATAAGGGAAAAGGCTCGCAACAAGACTGCAAGAACTATAGAGGCATTAGCCCCTCAGCATTGTTGGCAAATTGTATGCGAAGGTACTGATTGAAAGAGTTATGGAAGTAACCGACAAGAAAATATGGGATGTACAAGCAGGATTGCGGTGCATAGCCGAAAAATTCTTGACCAAAGGTCAAAAGGTCTATTGCGCATTCGTGGATCTAGAAAAGGCTTACGATAAAGTGGTGAGGAATGAAATGTGGTCGGTACTGTCGATGTATGGGGTGAACAGCAGCCTCATACGAGCTCTGAAATCCCTTTATGAAGATTCTAGAGCTTGTGTGAGGATAAATGGGTCGTACACGGATTGGTTTACCATCGAGACAGGTGTTAGACAGGGATGTGTAGCGTCGCCGTGGCTGTTCAACCTCTTCATGGACAGTTGTTTGCAAGATTTGAAAAATAGTGACTGTGGATTAAGGATGAATGAGTTATTTGTCAAATGCCTCCTTTATGCTGATGATCAGGTTATACTTGCGTCTTCAGCGGAGGAGTTGCAGGAGATGGTAACAATCATGCATGGTGCGTTACAGAGGAAAGGAATAAAAGTAAATGTAAGTAAAACCAAAGTTCTGGTTTTTGAAACGGAGGAATGTGTTACGGCTTGTAATGTTTTGAACGATTGACAACGAGTAGAGCAAGTGAATGAGTTTGTATACTTAGTTACGTTGTTTACAAGAGATGGTAAGAATGAAGAAGATATTGAAAGAAGAGTTAATGCAGGTAATAGATTGAATGGAGCTCTGAAGGCGTTTGTGAATAGCCAAAACGTGTCCAAAAGGGCACGTTTGGCTGTGCATAGAGGGGTGTTAGTGCCTACACTTATGTACGGTAGTGATAGTTGGGTATGGCAGAAGAGTCATGAAAGTAGAATAAATGCTGTAGAAATGAGAGCACTGCGAAGTATGTGTGGTGTTTCTTTGACTGACAGAGTAAAGAATTGTGTGATAAGAGCGTGTTGTGGGGTAAAAGAAGATGTAGTGACAAGCATCGAGAAAGGTATGCTAAGATGGTTTGGACACGTGGAGAGGATGGATGACGAAAGACTGACCAAGCAGATATATAAGGCAAGTGTGGAAGGGACAGGACGAAAGGGAAGACCTAGGCGGACGTTCTCTGACCAGATTGGAGACATCCTAAAAACAGGACAGGTTAGAAGCACCCTGAACAGAAGAGCATGCATGAGGAAACTGATGGGAGTGAATGAAGCAAGAGAGATATGTCAAGATCGTTGCAAATGGCGCTCCGTAGTCGTTGCCTACCCCTCCGGGAAACAGGCGTGAGTATATATGTATGTATGTATGTATTTAATTGTTATTACTTTAGCGAAGAACATACAAACATGTGAGGTGCAATGATACGGAGTCGCTCTTTGGGGGCTAGCATCCACCTCATGTCGCTGCATAGGGAGCTGGATTTGATAATGTGGACAAAAAGTTTTTGTTTGATAATGTCTGGTATTTTGGCACGTATCGTGTTTTTTATTGTGTAAATAATACATAAGTAAAGGATCACTGACACTAGAGGTACTGCTATCTCTTTTTTTATATAGCGCTCAATTTATGTATGAATAAAATGTATTTTATGTCGTGTAATCTTAATGATTTTAAACTACTATTGTTTAGTGAACAAATTAAACAGGAACACGTTTCTTTTCCGTGAAGTAAGTTTGCACACTAATATTTTTCAAAATTTAAGTAAAGCACCAAAATGAATGTGAAATTATATTTCCACTGCAAATTAATTGCTGCACTTTTCTAAATAGGTACAACGTTAGTAAGTATGCAAGCATAAGGACAAATACACATAAAAAGTTCTCTCGTTATTTCATTCCATTGCACTTAATATCTAACTGCTATACGTCAATGTTTCGTAAAATTATAGCTGATCGAATTAGCCAATTCCTAATTTAATTGGCAAGTATTTACAATTTAAAAGTACAAAGTATTACTTAAAAAGAATTTGTGAAGTATAACTAAACATAATATTATATTATTTTGTCCACAACTTGCCTTCACAGCCCAATGGGCTCGAGTTTAAGATTGATAGCTCCACTAAGTGTTCCCCCGGTATCACCTGACAACTTCGCTGGTTAACTCCGCGGGAAAATTGCAACAGCGATACAACACAAGGGCTACATAAATAGCTAACAGTACTGCTCTACTCTATATAAAACTAGTCGAGAAATTCAGCTGTATACATATAATATACTAGAGGACGCCAGCAGCTACGCCTGCATTTTTTTTAAATTTACCCGTTTTGGCGGATCCCGTGGGAATTTCGGGAAATCCCTTCTTAGTGCACCCCTACGGTCCCCAAGGAACATACATGCCAAATTTCAGCTTCCTCCGCCCAATAGTTTCGGCTGTAGCGTGTCTGTCAGTCAGTCAGTAACGCAAGGATTTTATATATTAAGATAATGTGAGAAATCGTTGAAGGTAAAAAAAATTACAATAAGGTGTAGGTAAGTGATTAATAAGTAATACACTTGGATATGTTTTATAAAGCTACTTGTGACAATTTATGATAGATGCGCAAACACGTTGCCTGGAAAATATTTGTCTGTAATACACATCGTCGACATAACTTTATAAAAAGAAATGTGTTTTTTTTTAAATTTATTTAGAACCAATACTATGTGTAGGTTGTAGTCCATTTCTTTTACACTTCAACTTTAGTATTTTTTTAAATTGAAAAAGCTATGCTATTATCTAAAACTAGCTGATGCCCGTGGTTACACCCGCGTTATTTAAGACTACTGCTCCGCTCCCGTGGCTCATAGCGTGATGTTATATAGCCTCCTCGATAGATGACCTATCTAACACTGAAAGAATTTTTCAAATCGGACCGGTAGTTCCTGAGATTAGCGCGTTCAACCAAACAAACAAACGAACTCTTCAGCTTTATGATATTAGTATAAGATTAGATGTATACTGCATTAATAAAGCACTCGAAACGGGTTGTAGAGAATAAGTGTTGATTGCGTTTAACATGGATCAGCAAAAACGGGCACAATACAAAAATAATTATCATGATGTTACTAGCAGCCCTACATTGTATTACCAACACATTTTCAACTAGGTGAAAAAAACTTTAAATGATATTTAGTATCCAACTACACAGTTACAAAGTAGGCGGCACAATATAAAAATACTAATATAATCAAAATATTATCGCCCAGCGCGCTTTTAGTGATCATTTTGCACACGTGTTAAAAGGCTATAAAATAAACTGCCTTGCTCCATGTTCTCTGTACGGTGAGTTCTGTAAATTAAGTTGTCATTACTTTTAATAGGATATTTGTGTTGTTAAAAAATGTTTGATTGTTACTCTTACTATAATTAACACCAGTGGCCAGCTATAGAATATATATATATATATATATATATATATATATAGTATAGTAGGCCAAATCCTCCATTGACTCATAGTGTTACGTGAATATGAAGCAAATTAGGAAAAAAATAAGTGGACTGCAAAAGGTTGTTAAGCAGGATGTGAATTAGAGCAAATGTGTAAAATAGCGAGTACAAATTATAAACGATTAAATAAATAACAAGCTTATAAAGCTTAAGAGACGCATGTTTATACCTTTCTTGGAAAATAATTATTTGTTGCGATTACTATGCTACCGACATCACATACCTGTCTAGTCCTTTTAGTCGAATTGATAACTAACATTGAACTGCTGCTATCTGGCCCTATATGAAAGTTAGTACATACTGTTTATATAGGTAATATTCTATTTCTCATTTATGATATGAAAATAAATAACTCAAATACCATATTAAATGACAATAATCAGGTTACTGATTTGATTTTCAGAATACTGAATTGCATTAAATCTGTAAACAAATTTTAGGTTAAATTTTGTGATATTTTCCGTTGCGAATCTTAAATATTAATTTATCTAAGCTTGTGTCGCGTTTTTTTAGTTCTTTGTTTAACTTTATTGTTCTTTTTTTTCAGTATGTATGTACAAAAAACTCTAACTTTAAAGCTGGAAAGCTGATGACGTCCACATTAACACTTACATCACTCGCATTCTAAACCAATAACGCATGTATTCACAAACTATAACGGGTGTGCTCATAACCCGGCCCGATATTTACTGCGGCGTGTCCCTGACAACTTTACGATCCGTACCTCCCGGCTTTCCCTTTTGTGTCAAAAACAAACCCAGAGGTTAGTTGTTGCGACGTTTTCTTTATTTTATTGTTTATATTGTTGTTCTATGTACTGAATGGGTTTGTGAGCAATTTCCGATTGAATATGGCTTGTTTGAATTGTGCTTTTGACAGACACGTTTTATTGTCTTCAAGTATACATGGTTGGTTTTTTTCCTTTTCAATAAGGATGAGGTAAAAATTTAGGCTTATAATGTATATTTTTATTGTTTCTTGCTACCATTACACCGAATTTCAGATTCCTATGTGAAAATAATTTAGCAGTCATCTGCTTGTTTTAGAAACCCATGACAAACGATAACACAAAAAGCTGATGCAATAAAAACAAATTGTAAAAAAGAATCTGTCCTCCTTTGTAAAATATTTTAAACAGCCTTGGCGATCAGCAATAATTTATGTGAACGAATTTCGTCGTCCAATGAATAACCACGTTCTTCACTGAACGCACGCATTGCGCTAAGCTATTCACGCCGACTTAATACAAGAGACGGGGCATTCAAATTGCTCATCCATCTCATCACGCCGGAGGACGCGGGTTCGATTCCCGCTCAAGTCACACATTTGTGTACGTGAATATTGATGCTTGTCTTGGTTTTGGCGTTCCGATGTGTAATATGTATTTATTTACAAATAAAAAAGTATATAATTATGTATGTTTATCTTAGACTGTCTCCGTGGTCCAGTGGATAGCGTATGCGACTGCTGATCGGAGGTCCCGGGTTCGATTCTCGGTCGGGCAAAAGTTTTACTGGGTTTTTCCGAATACTCAGTAGCAGCCCAGAGTCTGGTCATGTGCCCGGTAACGGCAATAGGCTCGCCCCCTATTACGTGGGACCTAAAAATTCATGGCGAAATGTGGGTGTAATATTTACACCTCTGCCTACCCCTTCGGGGATACAGGCAAAAAAAAATGTTTATCCATTGTCTAGTACCGATAGTACAACCTCTATATATTTTGTGTTGTGTGAATATGTTACATTACATACATACATAGACTCACGCCTATGAATATATTAGAATATTAATTAAATTAAACATTAATTAACCGTCTTCCTAGAAACAAGTCTAAAATCACTAATAATGATAACGTCTTTAGTACATCCCTCTCCCACTTCCCGAGATGAAGGCGATGCCGTATTTTGATACGTTATCTGTTATAATCTGACTCCTGATCTATAAGTCCCGTGTCATCCCCGCTACAGAGCTCCATAATATTTTTTTAACGGGGCTGTAAAATCTTAAGAGTTGTCAACAAGCTTTAAAAACATTAAAGATCGTTGAGATTGGGTTTTATATTTATTTGTAGCAATTATAGTTTGCTAATGTTGCTGTGATAAATCTTTACGTAAACTTTAGGTGACATTTAAGTTGTACTTGTACAATAGCGAAGATATCCACACTTGTGACATCTAACAGATACCGGCGGATCTACGAAGAACATAAAACTTTATGCCACATACACATCAATCCGATGGGTATGATCAACAAGCCCAGTCAGGGTATCCTCCCTTTAGTTGGAGCAGCATTATGCCTCGTAACATTTTAAACATTGCAATATTCTTTATTGCAATTTTATGATATGCAACTTTCCTAATTAATTATGTTGTTTGTATCTACATAATTATATTATGCAGATATGACCGCGCCTTGGCAAACGTAGTGTAGGACGCCCTCCGGCTAGGTGGAGTGACGATATACGCAAAGTGGCTGGCAGCGACTGGACACGGAGAGCCGAAAATCGGGCTCAGTAGGGTGCTATTAGAGCGGCCTATATCCAGCAGTGGACTACGGCGGGCTGATGGTGATGATGATGAATTATATTATAAAACAAAGTCTCCCGGCCGTCCTGTGTGTCTGTCTGTTTACGCGAGACAAGTGAGAAACTACATAATGAATTTTTGTACGCTATTAACCAATCCAAATCGTCCGTGTGGTGAAGGGTTAAGAATACGGATTGTCACTACCCCATATTAGGCCATGGGTATCGTAAGAGACGACAGAGGTAGCATATTATGCAGAGAACAGCACTGTAAGAAAAGGAAAACGTGATACAAACCCTATACCAACCCGTTTGGCCAGCGTGGTATAGTAGGCCAATTCCTCCTTTCAAAGGAGAGGTCTAGTCCAGCAGTGGACTCTTAAGGGCTGATGATGATGATGATGATTAACCAATAGATCGTGCAATTCCAGAGCAAAGTTGTTTCTTAGTAGAGTACACTTCTGTTATTTGCCACAAACTGTGTCTTCAAGTACAGCTTGGCTAAAATGATTTAGCCATTTTACCCACTTAATATTGAGTCTTTAAAACTTATATAATAATTTCTAAACCCGAGCGCTTCATTGAAACGACAGGCTTCCTAAGACTATTTTCTGAAGCAAGCTATTCTAGCGAACGAATCCATTCGACGGAAAGGATCTAATGGAAACATATCGAGCGTTGAAGCTCAGGTTGCGGCGTTTTAACTAAAGCCTTTAATAATACTACTGCTTTAAACTATAAGGCAAGATCTGGTACGTATTTCTAAAGATTTCGGTTTTACTTATTTCCTAGTAGTCAGTTCCTATGGCTGCTTCAATACTGTATTTACTACTAGACTTCGGCCGCGAAACTAGCCGAGTGAGAGTCGGTTATCGCGGTTGAAACTATGTTCCTCTTCAGCCTCCTTATTTACGCCATATACAAAATCAACCATAACGGCACTCTCTTGCGAGGTGAAAGAAGCACTAACACTTTAGCAAATGATATCCACGTATCAACAGGCAACAACAATTGATCTCTGAGATGCGAAA
Organism: Euclidia mi; assembly: GCA_944739405.2. Classification (NCBI taxonomy): domain Eukaryota; kingdom Metazoa; phylum Arthropoda; class Insecta; order Lepidoptera; family Erebidae; genus Euclidia; species Euclidia mi. Next base: position 10,312,332 of record OX123186.2, on the reverse strand, counting down.
TTTCAAAGTGCCTAATCAAATGTCTGTCATACAGATTAAAGTGATAAATAATGGAACTCATATTGGAAATTGAGCAAAATAGAGCGAGTTTAGGACTAGCTGAGTCACTAGATTACCATTTATCACATAACCAGATACAGAATTTGCCGAAAATAATCTAAGCGAAAAAACATTAACTTAGTATTTACAAATTGCGAAGTTCAGTTAAGAGTATGTTGTGTTGATGATGTAGGACGTTGAAACATTTTTAAGAGATCTTGTTAAGAAGATGACGAACAGAAAGTCTAGGAACCTGGGTTGTCTAGTGTAGGAACATTAATATCTTGATAGAATTTGTGGATTACAAAATCAATCAAATTACAACACGCAACGCAGCGTTCAGAATCAAATCGGCCGTTTAAACAGCTACGCCAGCCTTGTATTTGATAAATAAGTAGTCTCGCACAGATTCAGAAGAAGACTTGTACGATACAGGATGACGCTCGAACTTCTAAGAATTGTGCACTCAAGATAAACTGCTATCCATTTTCTCGAGCCAACTTCAAAGAAATGTTATTTTCTTCCAAACGAAACAAAGCTTTTTTCAATATGCGTAATATTATTCGTATAATTATTTTTAATACATTAAATATACTATAAAACATAAGTAAACATCAATCCTATTCGTACTATTTGCATTTAATATCACATGTGCAAACATTTGCATGCAAATTTTTGCCCTCTATCCCCTCACTAGAAATCTAATAACAGAATTATTGTTTAACCAGGGTTTGGCCTAAACATGCCTCAAGGTAGACTGTTTACTTAGGTATTTCGAAATAACATAACTCACCTCCACTGATATACTATGAGTTATCGATGATACCGAAATTTTCACGCAATTTTCACTTTGAGATAGAATGAGGACCAGCTTCTATACGTAGCATTAGTACTTATAGCATTCGACGTGGCTGAATGACGAAGCAAATTTTACAATATTAAAAATTATTAATTTTTCAAAATTAAATAGATTGAATTCTCATAACAATTTCGGGATTAATATCTTAGATCCTATATTTTTATCTACACATTTTATTTTAAAATAAAATGTCCCATAAACGATGCATTTTAAATTAATTATATATGACAAATATAATATCAGAATCTTTACATATGTATATGGGGGCCAATTCTTCTATTTTTATATGACATTGATATTATATTTTGAATAGACTCAAAAGCGGTATTCTGATAAATTTATGTTATTATCGTATAATTTGAATTAAACAGTTCGTCGTTGACACATATTTTGATACTTTTTTCAATTTACGATCTCGTTACAACTTCGTTCAATTATCAGAGAATTTAGAAGAATACGTTTTTTGTGACGTAAGTATGACACTGACATGATATCGAAATTATATTTATTTAGGAGAATTGGGCCCATGGTTTTCATTTATCCCAAAATTGTTTATAGGTCAGCAAAGTATCTAAGCACTACATTTGAAGCGGCTAGGTTTGCGTCCGTGGTTTACAGCCGGATTTACAATTTAGATTTAACGTCACTGCGATGCAGATCATCAGATTAGTACGGCACACTAAAAAAGTATTACCATGTCCAGGCAATTTAATTGCAAATTTGTTTGAAATTGGTCTTGATACTGTTGTTTTAGGTAAACTGGTGAAAAAATTCTGGTGTTTATTAAATTATTTAAATGGAACATAACATAAAAGTTTAATTATGAGTCTATGAAAAGTATTATTGAAACTTTTTTTATGTAATATATGTAGGCGGCAAACGAGCATACGGATTGACTGATGATTACTACCGCCCACGGACACAAGCAACACCAGAGGAGGCACAAGTGGATTACAGCCCTTTGAGCCCTTTGGGTTAGGAAAAGGGATAGGAGGAGGAATGGGATGACAGAGAAGGTATAGGAGCTGAGGTCTGCGGCACTCTCTCTAACCGAACGAAATGCAACACTATAGGCACTGTTACTTTACGTTGCTTTTGCTGTGGAAGGGTATTACTTCCCCGGTCAAGCCGGCCCCTTCATGCTTAAATCAGCAGAGCTCTACTACCATATGAACCTGCAAAGTCATCTAAAGATATTCATATTATTTTAACATCTATGCCACGTCTAATCGTATAGAGGAGAACGTGCTAGACGCGGAGACATAGCATATTAGTAAAAGTTGGTCTGTAACATTTTGGATCTGATACGCATATATTTTTATTTTTGTAAATTAAAGTTGATCTCACTAGATGTTGTGCAGTGTTTTGAAATAATGATATAATCTAACAATGATTTCTTACATTTAAATATTGATCAAATTGTCAACACTTTGATTGCATTAAAATATTTAATTGATATAAGCACCTGACTGCCTGAGAATTAAACTCAAAGGCAACGTAAAAAACTAATTCTAGCCCGATATACAATTTTCTTTGTACAGCTTTCGTGCATATCTTCAAATACTCTTACATACAATTTGAAATCCACAGTGTGATTCGTAGCAGATATTGTATTACTACCGGACTACAGATCTTCACGATCGGCTGGGACAAATAGGTTTTGATCTACCTGTTCGCCTTTGGATTTTCAGCAATTCTCAGAAGTGGCACAAAGGACTGTGGGCAAAAATGTATGGGCTCCGTCCCCATATACCAACACACCTGGAACTGATGCCAATGTGTACCTTAAGTATCCACTATTTGATTAAAATCTTTCTTTTTACTTAAATTCATGGGGTATATCCAAAACAAAACAATTGTTTATAATTTTAAAGAAATGCATTTATACATCGCAACAAATTAACAACAATTATTTTTTTAATAGTGTTAAAAATAAATGCAAAGCGACATGGTCCATAATTAAAAATAATATTAGTAATAATAATACCAAGAATGACATACCAGATTTAATAATTCATGACAAAATAATTAATAATCCTTTTGACATATGTAACCAATTTAATAATTTTTTTATCGATCTGACACATAATGATAATTCAAATAATAATTCTTCTATTCCTAATCATATTAACATTAACTCCAACGGCAATAGTATATTTTTGACTCCTATAAATGTGACTGAGGTTATAAAAATCATTAGTTCTTTAAATGATACAAGATCAGCCGGACATGACGACATAAACACAAAAATAATCAAACTCAGCGCAAGAACTATAGCTCCTGTTCTTAGCTATCTTATAAATTTTTCATTTCAGGAAGCTATTTTTCCTACTAGACTGAAAGAATCTGTAATTAAACCACTGTTTAAAAAAGGTAATCCGACAGATATGAATAATTATAGACCTATTGCACTCATACCAATACTTGCAAAAATTTTTGAAAAGGCTATGCATGAAAGGATTACCAGTTTTATAAATAAACAAAACCTAATAGTTGATAGCCAGTTCGGCTTTAGAAAGAATAGCTCAACGACACTTGCTTGCTTTTCACTTGTAAAGCTTATAACGGAAGCACTAAACGACAAAATGTCAGTTTTATCATTATTTATAGATATGAGCAAAGCATTCGATTTTGTGTCACATCAACTATTATTAAACAAATTAGAGAAATACGGTATTAGGGGAAAGGCACACGATTGGATTAAAAACTATTTGTCGAACCGTAAACAAAGGACAGTGATATCAAAAATCACAAATAATACAAAAATCACATATAGTTCAGACCTAAAAGACAATAAATCCGGTGTCCCACAGGGAAGCGTCCTAGGACCATTATTATTTATATTATATATTAATGACCTTAATAAAATAATGAAACACAAATCTATACAATTTGCTGACGACACTACACTAACCATAAAATGTTTAAATAACAGCGATCTGATAAGCGATGCAAACAATGAATTAAATAATATCATTCAATGGTTAGGAGGCAATAATCTGCACGTCAATGTCAATAAAACAAAACTGTTAAAATTTCGAACAATTAACTCTAAAATTTCACCGGTATCAATAAAATATAAAAATTCAATCATAGAAGAGGAACAAATGGCAATTTTCTTAGGCATAGCAGTAGACAATAAACTCAACTGGAAGGAACACGTAAAAATAGTATGCACTAAGCTTGATAAATTTGTATTCGCCCTCCGTAAGCTTAGACTAATATCTGGCACACAAACAGCCTTAAGCGCTTATCATGGGTATGTTTCATCGGTGTTACGTTACGGGTTAGTGATATGGGGTAATTCAGTGGATGTGGATAGAGCTTTCCTTGTGCAAAAGAAGTGCATTAGAGCTTTAAGTGGTGCAGAATACCTTGATCATTGCAGGCCATTATTTAAGCAATTGCAAATTCTTCCACTTGCATGCTTATATATCTTAGAGATAAGTTTATTTGTGAAGAAGCACCCTCACTTGTTCCCTCTAAATGAACAAGTCTCTGACAGGCTTAGTAAAAAGAACCCTGGCAAACTCCTCGTGCCATCACAAAGACTACATTTACATAGTAGAAATGCATATTGTATGGCAATAAAAATCTATAACAAATTACCACCTGATCTAAGACTGCTTTCAATTAGTAAGTTTAAAACGATAATGTTTTCTTGGCTCCTAGACAAATGCTTCTATTCTGTAAATGAATTCATAAATTATAAAATTTGACACTGTTAGAGAATTAGACTTTTAGGAGTAAATATTGTCATTTTTAATTATTATATTGACATTTCGGAGTAAATTTTGACATTTTTAATTATTATATTGACATTTCGGAGTAAATTTTGACATTTTTAATTATTATATTGACATAATTATATTCGTTTCAATTGTTACTTAATTTCACTTCCATTTTTTTATTATATTTTATTGTATTAGTACCTAATAAATATAATTACGCGATTTTAATGACGACATGACATTTGTTTAATAAAGTTTGCATGCGTCATTTAAATATTTCTACACCAGTGATGGTAGTGTATGTGATTCTCAGAATACATGTAAGACCATAAATGTACCATATACTTAGAAATAAATGATTTATTATTATATTATTATTATTATTATTATTAATTAACCATTTTTTTCATTTTACTCTTCTAAGTTATTTTAACATTAAGGTTATATTACAGCACAAAACATGATTTAGTACCGATACAAAATAAAATTAATGTATTTTTAATAATATACTTACATTTAAATGAATATGAACGAATAATACGAAAATAAAAACTAAAGTAGAAGAAGTACGAAAAAGGCTGCTAACCTTAAATGAAACTGGGCGGGCCATGTCAGCCGTATACATGAGGATCATTGGGCGAAAATCTTGACACTGTGGGTGCCTGAAAATGGTCATCGTCACCGGAGTTGGCCCCGAAAACAGTGGCGAGATGACCTAGACGCCTACCACAAGAGTTGGCTTGAGATTGCAGGTGACAAGAGAGCGTTGAAAGATCTGGGGGAGGCCTTTGCCCAGCAGTGGGACAGTACAGACTAAAGAAAAATTATTAATCATTTAGAGTCATTGTCTTCTAATATTCATTCTTGCAATGCTCATAGTAGGCAAATAACAATAGTAATAGAGTGTTAATATTACTGGTCTATTTTTATATACTATATTGACGACCAGTTGGCGCCGCGGGAGTGTAAGCGACTGCTACGCCGAAGGTCGCCGGTTCGATTTCCGCTCAAGTCAAACACTTGTTTGCATGAACATGGATGTTTGTCTTGGTCTGGGTGTTTCTATATATAATATGTATGTATTTACAAAAAAAGAAGTATATATTTATGTTTATCCATTATCTAGTGCCCATATTACAAGCTTCTGCTTAGTTTGGGACTAGATGGTGTTGTGTGGATGTGGTAGAATGTACCATAATAGATAAATGAGTAGTTATTTTACAATTAATCGTCAATAATGCGTCAACAAAATATTTGTTTAAACGTTAATTACTATGACAACCCCATGCATTTGGGCAATGTCGCCATAGTAAAAAAATATCATCTTGCCAAGGTGTGTCGATTGAGCTACATTTCATTTCTGTTGATGGGTGGGGACAATTCCGCCCATGGTCCTTTGGAAATGTGCTTTACCTCCTGACTGCCACGGGCATATAGTGACAATTACGGCACAGCAAAATATACACATGGTGAGATAGTTACAAATTTTCCTTGGTAACATATATTTTGATCCGCTGGCAGTTTTAAATGGGTTGTATTTAACTGTTAGTCAAAAATACTAATTTTCCACCAAAAATATTAATTGCACCAGTAAGCTAAGTTGTCGGAGCCCTGCTTCGCAGGGCTCCGACAACGATGTTAGGTTAGGTTCTCTTGTGACGAGATGACTAGATGTCTCTTGTGACTCTTGTGACTAGATGTTAGGTTCTCTTGTGACGAGCAGGGTCACAAGAGAACCTAACATAACCTATTAAGTTTTCTGAGTGGATAAGTTTCCCGAGCGGACGAAACTTGTGCACTCAGAATATGATGATCATCTTCTTTATCTTTTTACAATGAAAAAATGATAATTGAAATCAAATGATATTTTGTAAAAAGATCATCATATTTGGTGTACAAATAGTATTTTAGTGTGCAAGTCAGTATTTTAGTGAAATAATAAAGATTTTTTGCGTAACTCACTTTAGTGTGTTACATAACATTTTTGATACGCTGTTAAAAATATTCCGTTTTAAATAAAATTACCTGCTTAGAAATTTTTTTATAAAATATTTTGATACAAGATGCAATCAAGAATATTGTCACATATGCATTTTGATTTGTTTACAGTTCTAGAGACTATTTTGTATTTACAAACTCACAGATGTGAGGTTTTTCTTTTTAATAACATTGACAGGTGATATTAAAGTGACACAAAACAATGGTATGGCCTTACATTATTTTGTATGAAGTTAAATCATATATTTGTCTTATACGTATATGAGATAAAACAATATCTGTGAGTCATTAATCTTGTACGAAAACTTTCATAGCGTATAAAGAATACCTATGTTATTAAAATTTGTTCTGTTGGTTGTACCTGCAAATATTTAGTGCTGAATATATGATATTACCTACCACGTGTCGTTGTAAGTGGGTTTTTGTACGGTAAATGTTATTCTTTATCAATATTGGCTTTCACGTTTACTTTTTGACGGTATATATAAGTATAGAGGTATTGCGAGGTTACTTATTATTTGTTAGTGTGTGTAACCCCCACACTCACAAATAATAAGTAACCCTTGGATCTCCACCTTGTGTGGGGGGGCTCAGTAACCGTGGGTTTGAAATACACCCACGGTGAAGCTAAGCGGGGTCCCGGGAGGGGACGCTCCACGTGGGCTTGTGTGAGGCCGGCGTAGGATGCGTCCCAAGGTGCGGGTGCGGGGGACAGTTCTGTCTGTCCCTCGCAGTCGGGTGCGGTCACGGGAGGAGAGGCGTGTCGGTGTTGCGTTGCCGCGCGCCCTATCTCCCGCGACCAAATGGGTTCGCACCATCGTTGTGTCACGGTGGAGCCGCAGAGGAAGAGGAGATGCGGTGTTGCGCTGCCGTCCTCCCTATCCTCTGCGGCCGCTGGGTGTTTTGGCGGCGGAGCCCAACACCTTCATCCGCCGCCAAGGGGGTTTCGTTCGGGGCCCGCCTGACCAACTGGCGGGCCAATACCCGTCGGGGGGTAGCGAGGAATGCTTCGGTGAAACCCTACCCTCCGACACATGGGTACATGAGGAGCACGGGTTGGTTTTTAGTCAGTAAGAGTCTGACAGTCCCCTTCGTCCTTCCCCCCCAGGGCGAAGGGACTCCATGAGGATTTTCCAACCCAAAACCAAAAAAAAAAAAGTGAGTGTAACAAGAATACTTAATCGGACCTGCTGTTTGGCCAGCCTGGTGACAAACGTGTCAGTGGCAGTACGATTTATATGACGCTGTTCACACTTAGCCGGATCCGATCAACTGAAGGGATCCTATTTTATGTCATGAATTTGATGATTGTTCACTCAAAAAATTACGGACTAACCATATATTACATGTACTAAAACTAAGCAGTTTTTTAGTTTGTCGTTGCAATGGCCTTTAAAGTGAATTAGTAAAGAAATGTAACGTAGCAGATAAAATAATAAATCTCTAGCGTCAAGATCAAAAAATTACTTATTCGGTAGATAAGTTCTAGTCCGATAAAATGAAATACAAAGTAGCGTTTATACTCGTAGTTTTATTATTTCATCGCTTAGACTTTTTATTTAACACTCTGATTTGATAATCCACTTTGTATCCATTTCTCTTGGCATGTTTATTTAGTTTCATAGTGATGGCTTTTATTTTTGTGAATATTTCTTGCAGTGTAAGGTTTCGTACGACCTTTGATTTATGCCGTGGAGCTGGTCTGTAATTGTTCTTCTCTAGCAGTGCCTTCTTGATGTACGCTGGCATTGCTGTAAAGAAAAATCAATATAAATAGGCCACACACATTTCATTGAACTTAGTTAAAAGGAAAATCATAGCTGATTGGAGTAGAAATCGGATCACGGCATGGCCAATTTAAAATTGTGCTGTGAGGTAGCTATGCCGATAGTAGGCATATGATATCATAATAAAATAATATTACTGTGCCTCAACTGATCACAGTACTTAATATATACATATTTAGCAATAATAACGTCTATGAATTTCATTTATTTGTAATTATTTAAGTATAGGCACTATTGGTTTATTGTATGTTTATATAGTTAAGGTATGTCTAAGGTATTGCCTATATATGTCTTCTGAGTTGTGTGTAGGAGCGTAAATGACAACACGGGACAAGAGTTTAAGATGGAAGATTTATTGCGACTAAAGAAATAGTCAATCGCGGGCATAGCCGCGCGTAGGCACACACACCAATCTATTATGTCTACTTGCAATAACACACATGGGTCCCTACAATAGTAATGAAATATTTAAGTCTGAACGTTCAATTTTATTATAACGACCAATGAAAATCTATCACCAGTTAATGCATCCAAATAATTATTTTATAGGTATTGCCACCAAAATATACAAACGATTTGAATATGATGCGTTATCACAATTTGGTTTTGGGTTAATAATATTCATTAATCAACAATCTAAATTAACGTGGGATAATTAAGTATTGTGTTCACGAGACAACGGATTTCAATCATTTTATGATAACCGCATGTATGCAATGACTGCCTCCTTGGTCTAGTGGACAGTGAATGTGTCTCCTGATCGGGCGGTCCCGGGTTCAATTACCTGGTGGGGCAAAAGTTTTACTGAGTTTTCCGAATTCTGCACTAACAGCGCTAACTAGCGCAGAGGACAATGTCCTTAACCTTCCCATAGTGAGAAGAGCTCAAATGCGACGGTTTATAAACAGGGCTGGCAATCATTATTAGTAGTAAAACACGTATCATGCAAGTAGCATCAACTTTTGTGAGTAACTCGATCACTGTAAGTCTCAACATAATATACAGAAGCCAGAAGCGATAATGTTACTAGTTTCGCGTGACGTAATCGCATTTCATTTTCAAACATGGGTTCTGCGAATGTTGTGCGTATATACAAGTGAGATGATATGTCAGAGTTGCAAGATAACAAAACTTAGGAGAAATTTCGAATTATAAATGGCATACCTACATATATATTAGTTTCAAAACATTGTACTTTTAAGCATACTTATCTAGTATTGATGCTTTAAATTAATAACCTAATAAGGTGACAGCATATTTTTATCAAATGAATTACTAACTACTATTCAAGGATTGAATTCAAAGATTATAATATAATTTAGTACCCAACACATTTATAAAATTTCATTATTTTAATAAATGGGCTATGTATTGACTCTGTGGATTTATGTATATTAAGAAAGTAATAATACTCTTTGGTTGGGTTCACTTCTTTAAAAATCAGCACGGTATTTCTAACAATATTTTAACGTTCAGTCTTCAACAAACTTGAATATAGTGTTCATGTAGTTGGCTCAGCTGCACTATAGCACATACCATAAAATAAACGCTCCGTTGCCTTCACACAGCGACATGAAAACCCAGCCCATGTTATATATTTCTGACAGTAAAAACACAGTTGTCATTCATAAAAACATCAAACTCACCTCCGTCCACCAAATCATAGCTAGACCAAACCGCAATCGTAGTTAACACCAAACATATTTGAAGCAGCATTGTTCGAACGTCAGAAGCGAGTCGGTGCCACACTTGTTGTTGTGGCTTAAGAAGTTATACTTATCGTTGTACTAACTTTGTACAATCTAGTTACACAGGGTTTATCGCTGAATGGAGTATAAATGGCGTGTGTAAGGCAAGCCAATGTTATCTTGCACGGCGAAGTAGTATTTTTTGTACTACTTAGCCACTTCTCCTATAGCTAATTGTGTCACCAAGAATACCACGTCGAGAATAATTATATTCTATAATTAATTTGCTCTGATAGTTTTGCCTCTTGCTGCTATCGTAGAAGGTGTATAGTAAGGCTAAAATATCACATGTCATATCAAACGCATCTTCCAGACCATTGTTATGCTATGAAACCTACATATCTCGGATAAATATGTGCGTTTAACCTTCAAAGGACGTAGTTAATACTAAAAATGAAACTTTTACCTCTAGTCAAGAAATTATTTCTGTCAAAAGTCAGTGACAAAAGGTTGCACCTAGTATGTTCACAACTTAGCGTTGATGTTTGTGATCTACTTCTTTTGTTTTTCAAAACCTACTTTGTTTTTGAAACTGGTGTAGTGCTGAATCATTTGTGTGAATCCCGGCAGCGGGATCGCAATATACGTTCTTTGTTTATTGTTACGTTTTTTTATTCACTTTATGTTCAACATGCATGTTCCTTGTGTTGAAACATAAACCTTTGAAATGGTACGTAGTTATTATAAGCAAATCCATTGCTGAACTGAATAGAATATTATTAATCTGTCAAATACACTCGGTTTATAAAGGCAATTAACGTTTTCCTCCTTTTGTTTGTTGTATGGGTTGTTTATTTACATTGAAAAAACATATATTCCTCATTCTTTGTGTTACATTTTAAAGCTTTTTATTTGACCAAAAAAATAAATACAATACCTAAAAGAGTAAACAATGTTAACAAAGATCAACTCGGTTCAGATCGGTTCATTTGGAAACATTCTTTTGAAATACTATAATATTATACGCTGACTATCTAACATTTAGTTTACATTTCAAGAATGTTGTACTTATTGGATAGCAGACAACATTTTAAATTATTTGAGTATTTTCATGACGTACCACGCACGACAAGAATTTCAGTACAGTAATAATAAATATCGCATGACGTAAAATAATTGCATTAAAGTTAAATCATTTAAATTTTCTAAACATTATTTTTCTCCAAGTTCGTATTTAACTCTGAGCCCATTGTCAAAGTTTCTACCTACAAACGATTAAATATTTCTTAAAGCTTTTTATTATAAAATCAAGGATTTACAACTGTACCACCAAGAACTTGCAAATACAATGGTTAGTAATATAACTAGAAAGTCTACTAAAATGTAATTTTTGTATTCATGTTTCTAAGAGAAAGAAAACTAGTCTAGATTTTACATTAAATTATAGAAGGAAAATAATGTGTTCCCAAACAATAATGGCTTACATCTGAAATGGCTTAATATTTAGAATTTTCTTAATATTTTAAGCTTTCAAAATACTCGAAAAAATACCTTTTAGTTACACAGGGTAAATCTTAATATATATATTTCTTGTGTGCGTGTGTATGTCACTGAACTCCTCCTAAACGACTGGACCGATCTTGATGAAATTTTTTGTGTGTGTTCAAGGGGACTTGAGAATGGTTTAGATTCATAATTTAGTCCACTGGAAAAAAATTTATTACTTAATTTTTAATTTGTAAGTGGTTGTGGATTTTGGAATGTTTCACATTGGAACCGACGGACTGCGCTACTATCGCAGTGTCAAATCTTATATTAATAATTTCGTCATGGAGTACATCGAAACCTTACCAGAAGGCCTAGCCAAACGGCATTCACTTCTGATATCTACTTTCGCTAACGCTTGGTTGCCATGGCAACACAAGCAATTCCTTCTTTGTTGACCACGTGATATACCGAAGGCTTATGTCAGTTCCATACATTTTTGCACTTAGCGATTAGCGACATCGTTAATCGAATGCCATTTGGCTAAGGGGGCTGAATAATAAAACATTAAAAAATAAAGATTTCGAGTCGACAACATATATCCGCAAAATTCGGATTGTCGAGTATTTTGTTAAATTCTAATGGTTCTGACAGACAAATCACAGTCGCCATATTGGCCACTCTAGAGAAACGTCACAGATACTGGATAACTCTAGGATAACTGGATAACATTTTGATTACTACTAAGTCTTAGTACTAATTAGTTTGTATGTGTAAATACTTTTTGCAGTTATATAGTATCCGCCCAATAAAGGAGATTTGTGTTACCCGAACATAGATGATATACCTACTGTAACTATAGAACCCTGAATTTACGCGAGCGAAGCCGCGGGCAAAAGCTAGTCTTATTATAAATGTTTCATGTTTATCAGTTGAAGTGTGTTAAGCGTGCGTTCACACTGCGCCGGACCGGCTAATAAGCTGGAAGCCGGCGCCCGGAGCGAGTGTTCACACTGCGCCGCGACCGGCTAATTAGCCGGAGGACGGCCGGCTCCCTAGATTAAATTTACTTTATAGATGGAAGTATTGCATCACAAGATCATCATTAAAATAATCTGACATTGGTGACCATGGGTGGCCATGGTCACCAATGTCAGATTCTTTTAGTCAAAATTAAATAGAACTTCATGTGAAACTTAGAAACTTCATTCATAGACATTTTGACTTATGCGTATAAAGATTGTACTGATATTTGTAGGGACGTTGAAATTTTATCGATACTTTTATTTAAAATGGTTTTTTATGAAAGAGAAACAAATACATCCTTAAAAACTTTCTCGTTCAAAATAACAGTATAAAACCATTTTCGGCAAACAACTACTAAGCTATGCATTTTTAGTCGCGATTTTTTCCTAGATCATAGCAAGAGATACTTACCTAATAAATGCACATAACTTCCAAAACTCAGAGACATGGGTTTGAATTTGAATTTTATTGCCATTTAAATTAAGTACACGGTGCCTGGTGGCAACCAAACATTGACGTTACTTCAATGTCCGTTTGACAATGAAATCAGCTAAAAACACGATTTGTTTATTTGTTTCTGACTTGGTTACATATAATAATAATATGCAGGTTTTAATTTGAACAGGTTTTGTAAATGAAATCACAAGTGTCTATCCCTAAGTTAAAATTTATTGATCTATATTTATGTTTCATCGATATTTACTTTATGAAATATAATACTAGGAGAGCTGGCATCAATTTTGGGTAGGTATTTGAGGCATGATTGCAGACCTGGCTGACGAGCAGCGAGGCTATAGAAAATTATGAAAAAATGAACAAAAATGTATTTGAGGCAACATGCAATTTTTAAATATAATAGTTTAATGTATATAGAATACAAACAAACATAAGTCAGATGATTTCGTCGGGGCTTTATTACATTGCCAGGCGTTTTTTATATTGGTTTGAAAATTATTTTTGCATGCGCCGGGCTATGTTAAAGCCACGACTAAATCAAATAATATAATCATTTATAAACATTTATCTTACTCTACGCTAGAAAAATCATAAGTCAAAATGAAGTAACTATGTAGGTATATTGGACAAGACTGCTATTGTCATGCGGTCTCTATAGTATTTTCCTTATTCTAAGACCAGCTCCGATCAGTGTTACCAACTTAGTAGAATTAGCACTAAAACTGGGGGTTTCAACATTTGCCTAAAATTGAATACAACGTTCGTTTTAAAATAATTTGTACATTGTTCAATCTATTATTATTATATTTGGTAGCGCCATCTACCTTCATATTTATAACTAATCGCATCAACATGAATCGTTCCACGCTTGTCTAGTGCGAGCGATATCATATTTCCGTCCCTCTCTTTCCCTCTCCCTGGAAGAGGCACTGCCTTGCGCCTGATTTCGTCGCCGCGAACGTCGACGCGAGACGGTCGAGAACATTCCTCCCGCTGAGAACGCCGTCTCGATACCGCTCCGCGCCGCACCGCTGTATCGCCGTCTCGTTCGTACCGCGCCGCTCCCGTATGTGTTTGTCACCGCTTCCACCAAGGAAAACCCGCTCGTGAGTGAAGTGAAACCAAGCAGCTGTATCACGAAACCACCAAGGCTGTATAAGGTAAGTGCCTTCCATCCTTAAAATAGCCTATACCCACTCCATCACCTCCTCCCGTATCCATCTCCTCTTCCCTTATTCCCTCCTAGGCGGCTAAGAACCGCTATCCTCTCTATACAGTCCATTAATCCTTCCCAAGTCGCCTAGAACCTAACCGGTTTCGGCACCACGCCATACCAATATTACTTGATGTGTTGATTTAACATTAAATTTGCATTTTTCTTTACATATTACCTAATAGAACGAATTATTATTTTTGTATACCAATTGTTTTCCGAAGTGAAATAAGTATTATAATGATAATTTAAGTGGGTGTCATGTGTCTAGGGAAATTTTATTTGTGGTTTCTGGTGGAGAGCTTAGTTCAACTGTTGGTAACACTATGTCACCGGCACTAGGCATGGGTCTGTGCACGTTGTCATAACTATCTATATTTCATAACTATCTATATCGTTCGATCACCTAATTTAAAGAAGTATTTACTCTTAGATATGTCTAATGCATAACTAGAATGATAACAGCAAGTGGTTTGGTAAGGCTCGTTTTAAAAAACCGTTAAGAATGCTAAGATTGTTATCGAGACCTATAATGAAATGTATTGAGATGGCAAAAACTACGGCAAAAATAGCAAAAAGTTAATCAACAAAAAATATTGTGAAAAAGAAAAATCTAAACAAATTACAAATGTGGCAAGATTAAAGAAATTTAAATATAATGCAAATTAAAAATAAAATTAAACTATGTGAAGAATACGCCAAAAAAATAACAAAAAGAAAAAATCTAATAGTATCACAAAAAGCTGTTTTTTTTTAAAGTTGACAAACATTACAAAACGTTAAAATTGAACAAATAAACCGTAACAAGACAACAAAAATACGCCAAAATGATTTAAAAGTTCATTGAATAAAAAAATGCAACAAAATGAAATTAAAAAATACATGTACAAAAAGCATACAAAGATAATGATTCAGGTCGTGCTGGCTCCCTCAATCAAGGTTGAGCCGTACGATGGCTGTTGAATGCGGGCCATCAGCGGGCTGAGTCAGTTATAAGCGTCAGATGATATCCTGCATTGTACTCGCATCTAAACCTATTATGTATGGACTTCAAAAGAATATAAACGAAGAGATGAAATGACAAAAAAAGCAATGACTCTGAGTTTGTTTCGGCCTTTCTTCTCAAGAAGTCATTTAGCTAGGAAAAGCCGGCTTCATATAGAATAGGGTTTTGACATGTATAAGTGTTGTAAACAACCAAAATGCAGAAATAAATAATATATGTCTTTATGTCTTTATCAAAATGAAATTAAAATGTAAAGTTAAATTAAACAAAAAAGGTGCTAATAATAACAAAAAGCTAAATGTAATAAAATTGAGCACAAAAGTGAAAAAAAAAAATTGAAAAAGTAATACCGTTACGTACAGATAAAATAATTATATTTTTATCTGTACAATGTAACATAAAAAGTTAAAAAAATTACATAAATACAAAACGTGTATAAAAATGGTAAAAATATATCAAATCGTTAAATTATTTAACAAAGAGTAAAGGAAACGCAACAATAAATATATCAAAAAAAGAATACAATAAGAAGAAATAAATAAGCCTTGAAATGTTACAAAATGTCTATCTAAATGGTCACCGGCCAACCATTCTGCTGTCAAAAAACGCTACGTTAAAATATAACTACATAGGTAAAGTTCTACCGCGCGCGGCATTTCATGGTGGTTATACTCGTTATGAAATTTAGATAGTCAAACAATTGACGTATAACTATCTATACCTAATATAGCATATGATCGTTGCCATAACGATCGGTATATTCTAACGCATACTCTTAGCTCAGCTCTACGAGTCCGTCTTAATGCCCGGATCCGGTCTATTGACCGGATCCAGCTTAGTGTGAATAGCTTAATACAAATTGTTCTGCCACTGGCTCGTTATTCGCCGGTCCGGGCATTAAGCCGGACCGGCTAATTAGCCGGTCCGGCGTAGTGTGAACGCTCGCTAACAGTTTTGAGTTTGATCATTGAGGTCATTTTATATAATACTTGTTTTTGGTTGATGATAATTATGTCTATTTTTATTTGCTTAGTTTTCACATGTGCCTGACTATTTAAAATTGAGTGTACTGGTGTAAAAATATGGTGCTTTTTTTAAACTTTTATATAGCTAGCAACTCAAACTACAAATATTAATCAGTACTAATAACTCCTTTTCTAAAGTATTTCAAATTAAGTGAAAGCATTTCTCTGTGTTGACAACACGACAGTTTAACAATAATACTCAGAATAGCAGTTAACAAAGAAACTAGCATTCATAAAGATAAGATTGATTACCGTGCTACTAGTTCGCAGAAGCATTCATTAAATCCCGGGATGTCCCGGGCCCGGGATAACGTAATCCGAGAGAGGATAACACTACAACACTAACTTCTTCAACGTTCTCCGAGCGTTTGTTTTCAGCTGTTTTGTGAAATCCGATCTGCACTGCGAAACTCTTTCTTTGTATTTCCGAACACGAATGTTTGTGTACCTTTGTATGTCTGGTGTTTGTGTTGTGCTTGTTTTAATATAATATAATATATGCTTAACTAACATGGACAAGCTTTATGAAATGCATTCATCAAAAGACATACTGTCTCCTGTGCAGAGATTGACGCCTATATATTACATATTAATTTTGTTTTAACACTAAAGTACACGCGTAGGCTACATATGTAACCCAGGGTGTAATATTCTCAAATGTTGGCAGAACTAGGTCTGCAACAGCGCAATCGTCTTGTGTATTCCTTGATTAGTTCTCCCCGCCCCTAATTGTAGAATGCCTATTATATCGGCATAAGGACGTGCGCAAAAATCGTCCAAGAAGTTGAGTGGACTACACCTGTGCCCCGCCCGTGCGTTTTAGGAAAATAAGTGCCTAGTGCACAAGTGGTAAATATTGTATTTTTTGTATTATTATGGCGTATTAACGGTTGATCAGTAACATAGCAGGTATAAACGGTCTTATAATAATATCACAAATGAATAATCTAGAAATAAAAGTGATCTGACGTCAATATATCTAAAAAGTGGAATTCTATCTAGCAAGATCGTGTCCCAATTGAGCGTTGAATTTCCTAGCAAAATGTAGGAACCAAGAGTTATCAAACTGAAAGGCAGGCTACTATAGGACTAAAAGAACATCCCTAGCAACAAAATATGCCTATTCGGGGACGAGTTGGTTGGCATTTATTCTGCAGCACATGCAAGCAATGCAGCAAATGTATGTGGTGCATTTGTAGTGAACATCAGGAAGGAGTGTGTCCCGATTGCTCGCCAATAGAATCTATTGCGAATTATTTAATTTAGTGAATATAGTTATAGTTATAGTTGGTCGTGGGTTTTCCGCACTTAGCCACTTATTTGGGCCATTGTGCGTATGTGGCGACTTCATTGACGCCGACTACTCATACCACTTTAGTTCCTTCCAGAAAGCCATTAGTTGGCTGGTGTCGTTTAAAGCTTCACTCATGGTTCTGGGGTTGTTCAGCAGCTTTGCCCGTTGATCGCTCACACTTGCACAGTGCAGAATGACGTGAGCGGGTGTTTCTTCGGTTTCCATACAGCCCCTGCACAGTGGGCTGTCCGTAACGCCTATGTTGAATAGGTACTTGTTGAGTGGACAGTGGCCGGTTATTATGCCCGTCAGATGCTTTAGTGTTTTCCTATTAGAATGCAGCAGCTTGTGTGAGAGTCACTTGTTCAAGCAGGGGATGGCATCTTTTGTTTGTCTGCATTCTTTTATGTTTGCCCACTGTTTTTCGTGTTCATGTGCGGTTCTCTCACGTAGCCACGTTTTGATTTGGCTTGCTGGTATCGGTACAGTCGGCTCGGGTCCCATTATCATTGTGTCCGATCCTTGCCGTGCCAGTTGGTCTGCGGCGTCATTGCCTGCGGAGTTGCTGTGGCTTTTAATCCATTGCAGCGTAACCCGATTCTTCTCTGCAATCTTTTGCAGCTCTGGGTGGCATTCCATGATGAGGCCGCTGTTAAAGCAGTTGCTGCCGAGAGCTTGTAGTACAGAGGCACTGTCCGTGATAATGCGTATAGACAGGTCACTTACGTTCCTAGACGCGATTGCTGTTGCGGCTCTTGTTATCCCAACACACTCGGCTTGGAATATGGTGTTATGGGTGCCAAGGGATGTTGAGATGTTGATGTTTAAGTCATGGGAGAATACGCCCGCACCCGTCCCATACTTCGTTTTTGAGCCGTCTGTGTATACTCTGACTTCGTGTATACCAGAGCAGTCTTTGTGTTCCTCCTGCAATTGGATGCGATATTTTTTGTCAAAGACAAAAGTTTTAGGGATGAGATCGCAAGCGGCCTCTAGCATCGGGATCTCTTTGGTTAAGGTCCCTTTTAGGCGTGCGTGAGTAATTCGATCATCCTTTCTCCATAGCCCGAGCTTGTCTAGACGGATTGCTGCAGCGCCAGCTTCCTGCTGGATCATTAGGTGCAGCGGTCTTAGGTCCAGTAGTATCTCCAAGGCGGCTGTTGGGGTGCTCTTCATGCAGCCTGTTGTGGCCAAGCAGGCTAGGCGTTGAAGGCTCTGTAGCTTTTTTGTGATTGTGCTTAGTTGCGTGCGTGGCCACCACACTACTGCACCATACGTAAGCATGGGGCGTATAATGGCAGTGTAGATCCACAGGGTAATTGATGTTTTGAGACCCCATTTTTTGCCTATGATTCTCCGACATTGCCAGAAGATTGTGCATGCTTTTGTTGTTTTTGTGCTGATGTGCTTGCCCCAGTTTAGCTTATGGTCAAGTATTACGCCCAAGTACTTGACTTCATTCGATAGGGTAAGCTCCGTTCCAAAGAGTTTTGGTGTTTTGCACATATGGGTTTTCCTTTTGTTGGTGAAAAGTACTAGCTCCGTTTTGTTGGGGTTAACCGTCAGTTCATGTTGGTTGCACCATTCCTCCATGATCCTGATGGCTGCTTGCATCCGATTTCGGATCGTGTCTTCTGAGTCACCTTTGATCAGGATGGTGATGTCGTTTGCATAGCCGACCGTGAAGAATCGTCTGTTGTTTAAGTTCCGTAACAGATCGTCCACCACAATGTTCCACAACAGGGGTGAGAGTACACCTCCCTGTGGGCAGCCTTTTGCAACTATGCCCCTTGTGGTGGAGTTTACCGTGAATTGTATTGCCCTCTGTTTCAGCAGTTGATCAATCCAGCCACTAAGGGTTTGCTCAACTCCGAACTTTTCGAGGGCCCGGCTGATACTGTTGAACTTAGTTTTGTCGAAGGCACCTTCTATGTCAATGAAGGCCCCCAGTGTCA
Organism: Euclidia mi; assembly: GCA_944739405.2. Taxonomy (NCBI): domain Eukaryota; kingdom Metazoa; phylum Arthropoda; class Insecta; order Lepidoptera; family Erebidae; genus Euclidia; species Euclidia mi. Next base: position 10,292,770 of record OX123186.2, on the reverse strand, counting down.
TTAACTTGTTGGTGAGCGCTGTTTCAATGGTTCCCACAACGGAATGCAGCGCCGATTCAGTTGACCTGCCACTTCTGTAGGCGTGTTGATGTGGGTGTAGTGGATTGCGCAGTAATGCGCCCTCACGGAGGTATCGGTCCGTAAGTCTCTCCAGCGTTTTCAATAAGAAGGAGGTCAAGCTGATGGGTCTGTATGCTTTCGCTTGTGAGTAGTCAGTTTTGCCAGGTTTTGGGAGGAATATGACTTTAACTTCCCTCCACCTGCAAGGTATGTATCTGTGCGCTATTGAGGCCCTGTAGATGTCGAGCAGGTGCGGCACAATCGTTGTGCATCCCCACTTTAGGAATGCTGGTATGATTTCATCCAGGCCTGCGGATTTGAATGCCTGGAAGCTGTCTATTGCCCATATCAGCCGGTCTGTGGTGACCACATTTTCGGCTACCAGCCAGTCTGTTTGGGTCGGTGGTCTGTAGTCTGACTCGTCCCACAGAAGGTCATTGGTTACTTCACAACCTGGGAAGTGAGTTTCAATTAGCACTTGGCTAATTTCAGCGTCCGTAGTTGCGTAGGTTCCATCTTGCTTTTTAATGGCGCCAAGGGTTTTGTTGCTGTCCTGAGACAAGATCTTTTTCACCCTGGCTGCTTCATTCGTGGTGTTTATACCGCTGCAGAAACGCCGCCTAATTTAGTGGATAATAACATTGATAGTGATAAACTTTAAGGTAAATATTACGTTCCTACATGAAAATAAGACTATGGCATCTCAGGCCTGCCAAATATTGATGATTTTTAAGAAGTTGTAGTTAATGTTTAATATTATAATTAAGAAGATATGTTTTGAATTTTGATAATTTTATGTTCTATTCTGATTATAATAAAGAAATCTATAAATTAAACAATCAGTTTCATTAATTTATTAACTTCTTCATACAATTAATTTATCTACAAATGGGCTACACCTGTAGCCCGCGCATGCACTCAAGGAGTATTAATGGGTGCGTGCACTCTCGTGTTAAGTAGTCAGTTGGAACCAACAAACTACACAACAATTAGACAAATAACTATGCAGAAAGTATATATATTCAAACCCACGAAGCGCCCTACTAATGTTTCGTACATAAATAATTATTAATCATCGCATGCAATATTATGAAGAGATAGAATATTATGAGTTACGACAGACGGTTTCTTTAAATAAACTCAAATGAAGGCTAGTAATATAAAATTTAGTTTCTGGATAATTCACTTTAAATATAATATCTAACAAATCAATATATCGCGAAAGAATAAGATCCGCGTAAACGGCCCGAGATTATTAACCGTGACAAAAAAATGTATTACTTATATGTAAAATCAACATTTAAGGTTTTATAAAGTATCGAACATAGCCGATACTCAATACCAGCGAACGATCATACTTCACTATTACATAAGCGAAGTGCAATACCGATGGGATACAAGGAAAATATATTAGGTACCGAGGCTCATGCAGGCACTTTATCAATTAAAATTAAATTTAAAGAAGCTAAGTGCAGCTATAAACTAGTTACTGTGAAGAAAGTAACTTTCTATGTATCAAACTAACAATGTTCTGCAGTTTGTTGAAGTTTGAAAACGACGCTGTATGGGTTTTAGATGGAACAGTTCTTTATAATAGAGCGTGTAGTGTATTGACAGCTGTAGAATTACTAAACGTTTTAACTTATGTGCATAAACTTACTTTAGAGAAAAAAAAAGTATGAAAATAACTGGATGAAACCATAATCACTATATAGTATAAAACAAAGTCTGTCTTCTGTCTGTCTGTCCCTATGTATGCTTAAATCTTAAAAACTACGCAACGGATTTTAATGCGTTTTTTTTAATAGATATAATAATTCAAGAGGAAGGTTTATAATATGTATAATTGACGTGGGCGAAGTCCCTGGCGACATCTTGTGTCTTATATTTAAAAAAAAAATTTAATGCTTGATAGATACCTACATATTCATTATGGTATATGTATTAGTTAACATAACATAACTTCACGCCTTTGTCCCCGAAGGGGTAGGCAGAGGTGTAACACACCCACACTTCGCCAGTTATGTTTCGGTCCCAACGTGATAGGGGCGAGCCTATTGCCATCTACCGGGCACATTATTAAGCGAGCGATAATTAACATTTTTAATACACTAATACATTTTTAATACATTCAAAATGTATTAGCTGTTAGGTAATTATACGGCCCTATGGCAAGCGAGGCATGCATGGAGACCCGGCACAACACGCAGAGGCCTTTTGAGTTATGTAAGTACTCTATTCGGTCTTTAAAGTGAAATTATATTTTCTAACTTTTAATATACATATAAAATATGCACAAACAACTATCAAAAAATAATAATAAAGAAAGTGTGTCAATCTATCAAAAAATAAACCACTAAAATCTTTTTCTTTGTAAATTCAATAATGTATTCAATGTGTAATATTTGCAAAAAGTAAAATATTCTTAAAAAGCACTTTAAATGTTTGTATATACAAAAAAGTAAGTGGCTCCAATATAATCAAGATAAAAATGGTTTTCGTAATTATAATTTCATCAACTTTTGTTTACAAATATTTTCATCGAGTTGAGAATATTTGTAAATATGAGACGCTCTTTAGTTGTGTTATATTAAAGAGAATAATTTTATGTTGCAATAATACTGCAATGCTGAAACAACTCTTTCAAACTGATGTGCTAGCGGTTACGAAAATGAGATCGTATTTTTATAATTTATAATCCCTCTTTCACAGATATCACTTAATTAGATGGTGTTTATTGCTTTTTTATTAAATGTGCAATGTTTGGTTATACGTGTATTTTATAGTTTATGGAATATAGTACCATAAAAAAACCTGTGCCTGTTCGTAGTTTGCATTTTGTTTACGTTCTCATAATGTAGAATCACCCCTGTTCATAAATTAATACTCATTTGGGCACGAATTCCTTCTCCTAAGAAAGGTAAGACCATATTCTACCTAAGTGCAGGTTGGCAGACTTCACATGACTTTAAGAACTTTCACACTTGCAGGTTTTCTCACAAAAGTACTCGTTAAGTAAACAATAAATTGATAAATTAACAAATTGATACACACATATACTTGAAAAGTCAGTGGTGCGAGCCGTGTGTAGTGTGGGTACCTGAGATACTCGACGTACCAATGGGTTGGTGTTCCCAATAGTCTGTCGTCTAGTCCTGATGAAAGTAGAAAACAAAATAATTTCAAATATGTAATACTTATAAGAACATATAAATTTATGTACGCCGAATTATAATTAACGAAGCCCATCGTATTTCCACTTATTTGCTTGCTTGTACCGTCGAACCTTCTTCAATTTGCTTATAAGTACTTAAAGATAGTTGTTCTACTTAAACTTGAAAATACCATACCTATATAATCCACCCACTTCTAACTAAGCATTTCCTTGAATAAAGAGATAAACGGCTGCTCTTTGTTATATACTATATAATCTATAATTGACATTCCAACTTATACTTTGTACTTATACTTATATCAATACACACAATTTATTCATACATCATTCACCTTCATTATTTACAACATACATTAATCGGAAGTGGAGATATCGCAAAAGTGCCTTATGTAGGTATTCGCCTTCATTGCCTCCAGTTGCAGAATTTATTATTATTTAATAGCAAGCTTAAGATGAGACTTGCGTAGCTAATTTTCGTCAATACCATAATATTTTGCCACCTTATATATTTTTTACTTTAAGGCAAGTTTAGTATAGAAGACAAAATTTAGAATTCGAGCATTAAACCTAATAATAAAGCGTATTTAAAATCACTCGAAAAAAATCAATCAATTCAAATCGTAATTCAATGCTTACAAGACAGGCAAATCCTTACGCCCCAAATAGTGTACTAAACTCTATAGCCTTGGAGTTGCAATGAATCATTAGTACGTCATTGATGGCCTCGATTTCGTATGATTAATGTGCTTAGCAATTATTATCCCCTAAGGTGATATTGCAGGGGTAAGCCGGTATATTGTCACTGTAACCGGATTGAACGTAAGACTTAGGGTGGGGTAAGTGGTATAAAGTTATAGCTGAGATTTGGCATTATAACTATCTACAGTGTAGAGTAATTTGGGTGTTGAAATGACTTTGAAAGGTTTTGGAAATAAAGGAGATGGTAGGGATTTCATTGCAATATTTTTTATAATGTAGGTATCCAAAAAGTCTTGTCTTCTCATCTCAGCTTAGAGACTTCTATTGCTGCTCTCTTCAAAAGCCGATCCTGAGCCACCCGCGTTTAACCACAGATCGTCAGACCTCATTGCGGGAGGCTTAGCACTGCTATATCCTCCCGTGCGTGACCACCACTACTAAATCCTGCTTACCAACTACTACCAGTATTTCGAGCTATTTGCCCAAAAAAGAAAGTAAAAGTCTTATCAACGTTCTCAATAATTTTTTTAATAATTTTCTCTTATGGGAATTGAACATTTTATAAAAACTACAATATGATACAACATGATTATCCTTACGTTTTTATCTGTATACAACCATGAAACAATAAAATGAAACAGAACTTATTAAACTAATTGTAATGGTTAGGCCCGTATATGTCGGCGATACGCCAGGGTTATCGTGTCCAGATAGACTCAATTATAATAAAAACACTCACGTAATATTACTTGGTTTATTTTCAGACGATTTATAGCACAGAATTGAATTAAAATGTGACCTACCGTCCTTTTTATACACTAACCGTCATTACATTTAATGTTTTAACAACTGCCACTTCCTTTACAACATATAATTGAAATTACTATACAATTAGTTATAAACTAATCAAAAATCGACATTAATATTGTAATGAATTTTGCACAACACCAAATGAATTATTTTACACGAATAACAAATTTATTTTATTAACCAAACGCTGCTTTACAACATTGTCAACAGATGGCGCTATCAACAGGACGCAAATATAAACGCATGTTATTTATTACCGTAAAAATAAGTGTCAGAATAATGTTATTTAAAACTAATTGATTTTAATTTGAAAGTTTCTGGAGTTATCTTAATAACTAAGCGATAAATTAAATACCCAATCTTTATAACAGTTAAGCAGCCAATACAGTGTCTAATATTGTAAAGTAGTGTAGTTCTCAGTTCTGTGTTCACAAATAGTTATTTAAATATCAATCTTAAATATTATTAACATTTTCGTAACAATATAATCATTATATATTAATTTGCGCCCATACGGCCATTCTGATCCAGCGCGCTCCTCGCGCTGACTATTTAGGTAACGGTTACAGAATAAACAGCAAACAAAAATAATGAATATAAAAATTACATAAATAAACATTTATCATACAGAATGAACTAAAAGTTCTTTACAAGGCTTCACCTAGTCATAGGATCTTAGCCTGTGTCATGCATCACCCATCACGGGATCTAACAAACAATGCTTCACCCATGGCTAAACCGATTACGGCATCACCGATTACGGGATCTAGCGCACACAGGCATCACCCAGATAGGGATCTAGCCCACAAACGGCATCACCCACATAGGGATCTAGCCCACAAACGGCATCACCCACATAGGGTCGATTTAGCTCACGCGGCATCACCCATTACGGGATCTAGCCAACACACGGCATCACCCATCACGGGATCTAGCCAACACACGGCATCACCCATCACGGGATCTAGCCAACAAGACCAGGATCAAGGATACGCATGGTGGCCAGCCAGCGTTTTGGGAAGGATGTTGGATAGGAAAAATAAAATTTTACTCAAACACATAAATGCAAAATTTGCCTCATAAACACATCAATGCATATACATAAAATAATCATCATCGTTCGTCATGATCAGTTATATCAATACAATGCAGTTACATAAGTCCAACAACGACAGTGGAGGAGGTAGAGGACCCCCCACGTAAATCGGTATCTGACGAATCCTCCGCCCATACGGTCAAGCTGCTCATACAGTTGTTGATGTTGATCAGCAACAAAGGTTAGCAAACAATGCTCGACTCCAGCTCAGTACAGCACTCATGCGGCATGTGTGCGCGTAGCCCACACACAAAACCACTGACGTCAAAAGAGTGGGCCACCGTCATCCATTCATATTAATCAGTAAAAGACCGCTCGTCCATCCTCTCTTCACACTAAGGTCAGGTCATCTGCTAGGATGTCATCATCAACCTGCAACACTCAAAAGACAGGTGGTGGGCAACATTTCCCACCCAAATATTAGTTCCATGAACCCTCGTAACTGTAGATGAAATAAAATTCTACTCTTACAAAGTGGTGCGGTCTATTAAGCTATATTTATATCTATATCAGGCATGTTCAACCTGTGCATTGGTCTATAGTTATCTTAGCTACAATAGTGTTGGAGCCCATATTTTACGCATAAGTTAAAATACAAAAGACATTGATTTTTCTCAGGTTCTGTCTGACAGTGCCATTTTAGATAATCAAATATAAAATTATCGGGATACCCATATTTTGCAATTTCGATAAAACAGTTAAAACTTAATATATTCAAAATAAGTTTTATCCACATCAAACAGGAAAACAAAATGGCAAGAACAAAGAGAGGCCTATGTTCAGCCGTGAACAGTCGGACTGTTCACGAATATGAAATGATTTCAAACCATGCAGATCCAAGAATTTCGAAAATACTAGTGCTATAATTATTACTCATGTAAGAACATGTTTAATCCAATATTGAATATTTTTAGGCATAGTGCAAGCTGTGAAATTGTTGAACTGTTTGCCAACTGAGCCATAAAAGAGAAATTTACAAGCTACCAATATTACAAAGCAAGAGTAGTGCAGTCTTATTTCTAAAAATGATTCCACTCAGTTTGTATAGTTAATATGGTGGTGAGTTTATATCAATAGTTTTATTTGACTTTATATTTAAGGGAATTTTCTAAATAATGTTAATACTTATTTTAAACTGTTAACATGTGGTGCCAATGTAATTCTTATTTATTCATACACAATTTATTGTTAATCTAAATAAATAAATTTAAACTGACCAATCACAACTGACTTAGAAACAAAGCATGAGTAGTCCACATATTTACTTTTATTTGCCAAGAATAAATACTGCTAAATGGGAAAAGAGATAATATGGATTTTCACATCACGTTCTTTAAACCCACTTATCATTATCCTAATAATCATATTTCTAACTGTCTGGTATCCCACAAGAGCTAAGCAATAAGGTTACACTAAACTTTATTGGTTTATCACTGGTTGTCATCTTGAATATAGATGCAACTAACTTTGCAAATGAACTCACAAATAAAATAAATTGTATTTACCAAGTAAAACACAAAGCCTTGGTATTTATACAGGATAGCAGTCACCTGCCTTAAGACTTTCAACCTAAAATGCTTAGAAGTGGACTATTATAGAACCTAAGTGAATGCATATATCCATAAAGAAATCTACTGTCCAGATCTCATGTTTCTAGCTTCAGTAGTTCGGGTTAGCAAGGACTTTTCATGGTCGGAACAAATCATTCTATACAGGCATAAAATTAAACGACAAATATTAAGATATGTTGGGTTCCCTTTTCTTATTATATAACCTTAACTTGAGCTGCGAGTTGACAGTAACAATTTCATCATAATGTTAAAATAAAATCATGTAGGCACCTACAGAGTCCACAAATATATAATAAAACCTATTTCGTAACTTTACAAATATTAGCTTTAAAAATGTGTATCACAAATTTATTTTTATATCTACCTTCTGAATATATATCTGTATCAATATAATAAAACTGAAGTTTGTTTTGTTGAATGCACTTATCTGTGAAACTACTGGTTTTATGCAAATAATTATTTTTCTGGTGGATAGTCATTTATCAAGAGAGGCTTCATATAATCGCGCCGTGAGCACTAGCCATAAGTAATGCAGTTAGTTAGCCTTATGTAATGTGTAACCAAGGGCTTTAAAGAATGTTTTGATTCCTTTAATGTTTTACTATTGGGATAACCTATTGACTACCAATTGAATTCATATTCAACACATCAATTAGCTTATTTAAACTGAAAGCAAATCAGGTAATTTATACGATAGATCTATATCAGAGCTTCAATTTGAAAAGGGTAGTTATACCGTTCTTTACTAATAATTACATTAGTAGAACCACATAACAACAAAGCTATTTTCTCTTTCTTGTGTAGATAAGTAAGTTTTACAGAAAGTTTCCGACATGAGCTACCGATTAATAAACAGACATGAGACAAGAGCCCCAGCCGAAGGCATAACATGACTATAAGCACAGTAGCACTGCCATATACCAAACGTGGATAAACAACAGTTACCTATAAGTTCTATTTGGGGTGTAACGTTCGTAATTTTGACTGTATAATGTTTATCTGGTAATCCTTACGGGGACACTAGGTAATCTTATAAGCACCATAATTTATAAAATTAGGATGTTTCTCAAAAACTAATCAAATCAGCTCTGGATAAATACCTCTGGTCAGTGCATCAACAACCCGCATCCGCAACCTCTGGTAGCACTCGGAGCAGAAAAGCGTTCACGCTACAGCACACCCCGGTGCGTGCACCCCGTCGTAGTCGCTCTGTCGCTCTCACTCGCACGTGGCCTCACGTGAAGTGTAGACGTGCTCACCATAACTCCGACACACCGTGTGGTCTCCGATCAGGGTTGACTAGCGCCAAACGAGGCTTCCAAGCGCTTGTCGCAACAGTCTTCAGGTCATCATTGGTAATGGCGGCTAAGCCAAGAGACCCATCACTCTCGCGCCAACCGTAGATCCCGAAGTCTCTTTGGGGGCGTTTATCCAACCGCTGCTGTCGGCGATACGCCAGGGTTATCGTGTCCAGATAGACTCCATTATAATAAAAACACTCACGTAATATTACTTGGTTTATTTTCAGACGATTTCTAGCACAGAATTAAATTAAAATGTGACCTACCGTCCTTTTTATACACTAACCGTCATTACATTTAATATTTTAACAACTGCCACTTCCTTTACAACATATAAATGAAATTACTATACAATTAGTTATAAACTAATCAAAAATCGACATTAATATTGTAATGAATTTTGCACAACACCAAATGAATTATTTTACACGAATAACAAATTTATTTTATTAACCAAACGCTGCTTTACAACATTGTCAACAGATGGCGCTATCAACAGGATGCAAATATAAACGCATGTTATTTATTACCGTAAAAATAAGTGTCAGAATAATGTTATTTAAAACTAATTGATTTTAATTTGAAAGTTTCTGGAGTTATCTTAATAACTAAGCGATATATTAAATACCCAATCTTTATAACAGTTAAGCAGCCAATACAGTGTCTAATATTGTAAAGTAGTGAAGTTCTCAGTTCTGTGTTCACAAATAGTTTAAATATCAATCTTAAATATTATTAACATTTTCGTAACAATATAATCATTATATATTAATTTGCGCCCATATATACTTAAGTATCAAATTACCTGTTTTATAAATAAAGCAAACAAAATATGATGCTCACCCTTACTTTAGCTTATATACTCTTGGGAGATAAAATTTTATTTAAATAATGATTAATTTATTTAAGCGTTAAAATTTTAATGATAATAACTACATTATAACAAACTTATGCCCGTATATCCGCCATCCGATGGGTGTAAGCTGTCGATGTGTTGTAAATGTATTATTTAGTTCATATTCAGCTATTATTAAAGTGCTAAAAGTACATGATAGGTCGTGCCAATAGCTTTCCTCGATTTTATACTGTGTGTATTTACTAAGAATATTCTGGTATAAAAATCAGACTAAAATTTAACCAATTATAAAGAAAAAAGACTACGCAATAGTTGGTAAAGTATAATTACTTTTACTACAGCGTAGTGATTCAAATTTCAATACAATTTATTTTGATTATCTTCGAAACCAGCGCTTTTAACAAATTTTTAAACGAGATCGGCCCCGATTTTTCTCCTATGCCACTAATTGTCTAAAAATATCAAAATAGATTTCACTAGCAACCACTTCCATCAGGCCGTGTAACTTCACTTTAATTTCATTGACTTTCAAAAATAATAAACCACTAGCAACTCTGAACTCTCCAAATTAAAAAGACTATACCAACAAATACAGTGATTACATTAATGGAGCCCCGGTTGTAATAAACAAAAGAGATGATTAAAATGACACATATTTTAGATCCTTTGCATTTGTACTTCCACACACGGGCAAGTAATGAAAGGATATTTAAAGCTAACGAGAGTATGTTCATATTGGTAAATTAAAATACGGTTTCAGCTTTCGGAAGAAATCACAGAAGTAAAATACTATATTATCATACATTAAATCAAATTAACAAATACACAACACATATAAGTACCTACCTAGTTTATATTTTGTAATAGTTAGAATTGAACCAAATCTGTCTTGTTGTGCTCAAAAAGGTACAGAATTTCCTGCAACTCATTCATCATAAATAATGTCCATTTCTTACATATCTGACTAATAACCAAACCAATTTACATGACAATTTTTTTTTACTAATAGAGGTTTATAAATTTACTAATAGGTTATGCGGGCAGTTATAGCTAGTGATTTCGGTTGGTAAAACCCATGCCGAAACGTATTTCATCAAAACGTAATTTACTTTAAAATTGTGAAAATATTTACGCGATTGAGATTCCTGACATACAAACATATTACCTATCAGTAAATAAACAAAAGCGAAAGTTTGAAGAAGAAAATTGTCACGACAATTCAATGATGACAAGTTACTCAGTTGGGCTTCTGGCCAGAGACCATTCACTGTGCAACTTGTTAACACTTTATCCCAAGTCTTAATGTTCTAAGTAGCCGTTTTGATTACTCCGCACGAGTGTTGTCTTAATGAAATCATAAAATTGCTTGGTAATCGGCAATATGCTCGCCCTCTTGGATATTAAATGAAAACGAAATGAAAATGCGGATCCGTTGCATCTGTGTCTACTTCAGAGGACCATTGTGTCTGCTTATGAAACAATTTCTTAATGGAAAATTTTGCTATAGGTCACGTAATATCGTATTATTTCATTTCATAAAGTGGCAAATAACTGCGCGGTTCGTCGTCTAAATATTCGGCTCATCATTTAACACTGCGCTCCGTTTCATAGATACGATACCATCGGAACACAATAGTTTGTGTGAACCACAAATATTATTCTTAAGACACAGAGGTTGTTATTATGTCCGTTAATTGAACGTTTATAAAGTATCCGAAAACGAAATTATTCACATTCCGAGAGTTAAAAAAAAGATTGAGTATTTTACTATTTTGTCCGTGACAAATGACTCTTGATGTAAAGTTCATGAAAATTATAATATACATTTTTTTATAAGGTTAAGGGGTACGTCTTTGCATTTTAGTTTTACAAATCTTTTAGTGTACCTACAAGCTATTTTAAAAACGCACAACCACCATTTGACGTTGAACATTGTAGTTATATATTGTGTATAACTATGATGTATGATTGTATAAATTATTGTGTGTTTACAAAAGTAAGCAGCTGGTATAATTATATATTTGGCATTTTTATTATAATGTTCGTCTTTGTTACCACATTAAACAGCGCACTTTAATGATAACATTACTTCGGTACATTCTGTGGTAACATGGCAGAGGTCACTCTTAGGAACACAAACATACAATAATTATAACGTAAGGTTCTTGGCGAACAATAAAGAATGTTACACTATATTCTACATAAACCCAAGCCACGATGTCTACAACGCAAAATATCCTAGCCTTAAAATACATAAACGTTAAGAACGTAATAACAACACGGCAACGGTCTAAGTCACTGGTTCAGTTTTTATCGAAATAGAGCAAGGCTTCATAAAACAGCTACTTAGTAACAGGCCGCTGAAATAAGTGATAAAATAAATAATCTTAGAATGGCCACATACGGTCCTATATGTAGCGTTGTACGCATAGATTTTTACATTATCTGCCGCTTTTCGTAATATTTATATCATTAGATGTTATTTGAACTTCTGGATGGCTAGTGAAGTAATTTATGGCATTGCCATTTAGGACTGTGACGAGTTATGTAGTCCAATATACTCTTGATTTGAGTCAGGGTGCTCTATGTTAAAATATTAAGAAGGTCCTCTGCAATTCAGGATTAAAACAACGACGGGTAGTACTACTTATTGATTAGATAAACATAGCTTGGGTTTTAAACATAGGAAGCAATCATGTTATTGTTCATTCAAAAGCTTATAAACAGGTACGTGGAAGTAGTAATCGTTAAAAGTCTAGCGTGCTAAACAAAGACAGTTCTAGGTAGAATGGATGAATCTTGCAACGTAGAGGGATGGGTGTAATATGTATCGAGATGTGAGTTTGATATAGAGACATAACAAATAATTCCCAGGTAGGTGCATTATAGCTACATGAAATCTACCCATAACATGCAATAAATCAACAGTACATGCACAATAATATTTACGCTTCTACCACCCTACACTGATATAGAGACATAACAAATAATTCCCAGGTAGGTGCATTATAGCTACATGAAATCTACCCATAACATCCAGTAAATCAATAGTACATTTACAATAATATTTACATTTCTACCACCCTAAACTGGAAACCGTAACAGCAATATCTCATAACAATTACAAGTCCAATCAAACTTGAGTCGCCAAACATATCTCCATCAATCCATTCCGGTACTACATCACAAACCAACACCCGTTTGTCATCCCATAAAACAGACTACATAAATGTTTTTGACGTATCAGAGCATTAATCAAAGAGAGGGACAAAAAATGTAGTAGGTAGTGACGTACTGGCGTTCGTGGCACAATGTTTACAGTTCTCTCACTCTTATCACGTTCCGCGAGTATTTATCTTGGCATGAATAGGCTGCGAGACTTTGACAGATCGTTGGTACCCGTGTTTTGTTAAATAACTCAAGATTGGAGTTAACTTTTTGCACGATAGCTCCTGGACTATTTCGCTAACTGTGGTCGGGTTATTTGCTGTGTTATTTACTGTGGGGTTATTGATGGTTTTGGTGTAATGTTTTACTAAATGTATTATGGGCTGCTTGGTTCACAGATTCAGTTTAGTCTTTGTAATTAAATATTTGATTTCGGTTATGCTACGACATGAGAGTTAGTAAACAATAATGTATTGTGTGTTAGTTAATTATCTAATGTTGCCTGATTTGAGATATTATAAGTTTGATTTTTGCGGATCGACTGCAGTCTGACCTACGCAATCTTAAGGGGTAGTAGCCATATTATGGTCTTTCTGTATTCTTACTAATGCCAGTTAAGATATTGGAGAGTATTGATTCTCCGTAGCAACTACCTCAATTTATCATTGCGATAACAATGTCTTATCGTTTAAGATGATCACCGAGGTACGGAGTTCTATTACTTTTATGAGATTAGGAAACAATCCATTAACCAGACGATGACTAACTCGTTTAAGCTCGCGAATCAATATTTTATCTGTGAAGACGCGAATCAATATTTTCCATGCCTCTTATCAAATATTAAACATCTTTATCTCAAACAGCAAGTAACTATTACTTCCGCTACGAAACAAAGGCGATAACTACCTTAAAGTAAGCTTTCATCGTGGAATATCAAACTCTCAGAAAAGAATTCATCAAGTTTTTGAAAACCCAGAAGTAATCAGGTAAACTAACATTGCTTTAATAATACCGGCCTGGGAAAGGTTTCAAGAAACGTATTATACTATTAAAGCTTAATATTTTACACTTTCAGGTTTTATTTATGATGTATATAAAGTGTTCTAAAGATAACTTTGAACTCATGCATGTGTTTAAACGCTTATCCGCAATTGGAGATGATTTGAATGATTTTGGTTCAAATAAACTCGATATTGGTTTCAAAATGGCTGCGTAAGAAAATTTCAATATTAAGCTTCTAATATTTCCGACTTTAAATTTGTGGTGTGACTTCCATTCTCTTCATTCTTTAGGTCTCCCACAAATTGGGCATAAACGTATCTCGATCGTGTGTTCGGCGTGCGTCCAGCGTTCACTTTGCACTACAGTCTCGTTGCATCTAGCCGTACACAAGGGTGATAACCCATAATCAGATGAACTATAATGATAACTTTGTTATACCATAATCACAGTTACTGTTGTTGACTAGAAGTCACCTTGAATGTACCATAATACATACTAACACATTATAAGTAAAACTGACAGACTGCCTCGTTGGTCTCGCGGCATTAATGTGCGCGTGAGATTGGGAGGTATCGGGTTTGATTGCCGGGTCGGGCCAATTGTTATTGGATTTTTCCGTTAGAAAATTCTCAGTAGCAGCACGGAGTCTAGTAATGCGCCCGGTACGTCCATAGGCTCGCCCCCTATTACGTGGGACCTACAAATTCCTGGTGAAATGTGGGTGTAATATTACACCTCTGCCTACCCCTTCGGGGATACAAAAATTATAAGTAAAACAGCTAACATAGAACCAAATGATAGCATACCTTGAACAATTTGCTTAGTTTCTTGTAATTATTCGCAAAGATAATCAACCCGATCATTAAAATACTTGCCAAATATTTCTAGAAATAATACACCTACTTCCTAATAAAACTTAATTGTTTCTTACGGTTTTTGGGTTGGAAACAACCAAGGGAATAAAACAGTAGGCTGAATTACGAGAATAAATTTCGTTGTTAATTTTGGGTTGTTGCTTATTTCCCAACTTAGTGTAAACATTGAATTGTTATCACGTACTTCGTTATATTATGGTTGAAAGTTTTAGACATTTTATTTGTGATATTTAGCGAATATTGGATCCAATGAAGGTACAACAAAATTAGTAAAATGTTTTTCTAGCCTCATAAAATTATAAGGCTAGAAAAACATGTACCTATATGTTGGTGTTAAATATATTTTAAATAGCGATTAAGTCAATAATTTTTACTTATATATTACACAAAGTGTTATTATTACCATGTGAGGTATTCAAAAACACAAAACGCGACGCATTTTCAGTGTCCTTCCACCCACAAACGGAGCATAAAACAATACTGCCACTGATGTATGCTCTTGTTCCTGTAAGGAAAATCTTTACGGGATGAGGAGGCAAAGGCGATTTGGAAGGTCGAAGTAATATTATTCATCATATTCATTGTCTACATATGAGCGTCATTCTTTCTGTTAGCTAGACTGTTCCTAGGCTACCACCTGTTTAGTATAAGAAAACAATACTAAATCCAAATTAAATTAGTAATATACATATAACACAATAATACTGAAACTTCTCACAATGAATTTTGTTACTTTTGTAACAGAAAACAGCTATAAAAAAATTCTAGTTGACGGTACTAATGCCACAAATACAGTTTCTAGCACATATTACAAATTTCATTCACGTGTTTAATGAAAGCGCACTTTCTCCAAATCCCTATATGACAAAATAGATACAGATCACCTGACAAATAAAAATAAAGAAGACAACGTCAAAACACAGTGTAATCGTTCAAATATCTCAATCCCTCAATAAATTGTTATTCTCTAAGTAACTTGGCCGTTTCTTTCGCTTGTGCGCTGCCGATTTGTCAATGTCACGGCTCATATTTTATCAACTTGGGGACAATGGTAACTACATTTTGATATCAGCAAGCTCGCCATCTAGGTTTCAAACCTTTGATGGATTGTCTGGGGTCGTATCCATTTTGTCTCACCCCCATCCCTCTGCGAGAAAGGGAAGGCTTTTTTCTAACATATTGTAGTTGTAAACGAGTGCGATGTTTATGGGGATTTATTTCAGGTACCACGGGGAATATGCGGAGTGTAATGATTACATTATGCGTACCTGTGTTTTTGGAGATGTGATTAGATGTTTTTGTGATACGTTTGCACACTAATTATATGGAGATAAATATATCAAACTTTTACCTTTTATATTTAAACTTTTTGGTAACTTACACAATAGTTATTTTTTTTATATTGCCCCTTTATAAAACCTCACACTTGTAGTAGTCTAACTACGTTAGTACTATCTATTCTGTGGTCTAACCCCAGTTTTAAGGTTTTCATGTTTCGGTACTGTTGCATCACTCTAATCAAAGATGCACTAATTCAGTATGTATGGTATATAGTGATGTCCTCATGATATTATAACAAGTGTATGACGAAGGGTATCTTCATTTTGGCCGGTATCAACGCTTCACAGTTCTACGTGGGCACAGCTGGGTCTCTTTGCAATGAATACTGTACACAGTACAACACACTGTTTATTCGAGGACACAAAATACAGTATCTTCACAATCTTCTTAATATGCACACGTGGCTCGGATGGATAACATTTGGAAACGCAGCGAAGTCGGACGTAGGTAGGCTACACTTGTTTCCTCCGCTGTGTCTGTCGCCAAAGTGTACGTCGACAGCTCCACGTTCGCTTATAAAAACATCAAATGACATTGACAGCTGTCAACTGCCGACCTCAGTGGTGCCAACCATCGTATCCGAATACGCCCAAATCTATTTAGATTTGACGTTCAGTTTTCCAATCAAATGTATATAAGATTATAACAATTTAACGTACACAGAAAAGAACACGAAGATTAAATAAAAATGCATTTTATTTTTGCACACATGTAAAAAGCAAATGCTTAAAACTCATTTTAACTTGTCAAGGGAGCTATTTACCTGTTTATTATATTTTTTAAACTGTTACTGAGTTTTGAAGAATTCTCAGTATCAGCACGCAGTCTGCTTGATGTGCCGGTAGCGGCAATAGGCTCGCCCCCTATTACTTGGGACCTAATAATGCATGGCGAAATCTGGGTGTAATATTACACCTCTGACTACCCCTTCGGGGATACAGGCGTGAGTCCATAAAAAAAGCAAATGATAGAAACTCGTGTTAACTTCTCAAGGGAGCTATTTACCTGTTTATTATATTTTTTTAAACATAAGTACAACTTTGAATTAATACACAAACATGCGTCCTTCATACAGTGGCGTAGCGTGGGTTTCTGCCGCCCGGGGCCGTTCGGCAATTCGCCGCCCCCTTTTTACCCCAATGTTTCCGCAAAAGTATACCTAACGTTTTTCGGGTTTTGGTATGTTTGTATGTTTATTAGTATGTCCTTTAGTTCGGCTTTACACGCTGAACGGCTTAAAGAATAAAAAAAGAAATGTTGTCATTTGATTCGTCTCATTTGCTCGAATATCATAGAGCATACAGTAATTTTACGACATAATGTGGCAGCTCTCAGCGGTGTTAATGGGTCGCGTTAGGAGTGGCCTCCCAGAGCTCAGACACGCAGTGCAGGTGCTCGGGCAAGAAGGGCATATCAGCAAGTGATCCATTGTCTGCTCCAGCTCACCACATTCACATGGGGCAAGGTCAATTCAAGTGGCCGAATATTATGCAGGTCTCATATAGCTGAAACCATTGACACGAAGAAGAAGAATGAGTCGCGCACGGCAGCGCGGCGGCTGTTTCTCAGCTGCAATATAAGTATAGCTTAGTATAGGCCTAGACGGCTTAAAGGATTTTAATAAGTTAAATGTCGATAAATTTCCGTCATCACTAGATGCTTTGTCGTTTTTAAGAGCCGACCACACCTCGACATTCGGGAAGGCTTCGGTGTAGTGGGGCGTCCGTAGAGCACTGTGGTCGTCGGTCTGCCTGCGAAGTAAACAAGTGTCGATAAAACCTTTCAACGTCTTCGAGAATCTCGAACTTTGAGTTCACGATGCGGCCATCCTTGATTGTATTGTCGTTTGATTGGGTCGCCTAAACTGCAGAGTGAATACTTATGATCCCTGGGTTTTCTAGATCGCAGCCTCGATGGCTCAAGTGTTAATGCGTCGTAGGTCCCATTGCGTAAGATTTCGTATTTGTCGTTTTACGGCCTGTCCTTCCGGCGAAGACAGTTGACAGGATGGCATCTCGCGTCTTTTCCTCATCGGTTCGAGATTCTCGGCTGGCAGTTTAGACTACTTGTTTTTTCTCTATGCGGAGCAGATCTTTCGAGATGAATCTCCTAGTACCGTGACCACTGTGGCCGTCGGTGGGAGGAGCAACGTAAGTCTGAGGAGCAACGTAAGGCTTCATTGACTGGGCCCTTTCAATTCTGAGGTTTATATTAAGAGAGCCTCGTACTTGTCGGTGATAGCTTCAGGTGTTTATTGTATTGATCACCGTCTTTAAGTATGTGGTTTCAGTCCGTCTTGATTTGGCCACCACTGGCGTCTTGGCGTCCACTGCCTGTGAGGTTTCTTCTTACAAAAGGAGTTCATAGAAAAAGGTCCTCGGCTACGAGGTAGTTAACTAGAATTCGGCCATATGATTCTCGTGCCCCACGCCGTGGCCTCCGATTTTCATTTCGCCGCGTTCTTGTACTTCTACTTTCGCGTTGAAGTACAGAGCTTTGGTCTTACTAGGTATTGCCTTAACAGTGTCCTGGACTGAAAGCCGTGTGGTTGACGGCATAGAATACAAGTGTCACCACCCCCTATCTTCCCGTGGGTGTCGTAAGAGGCGACTAAGGGATAACACGATGCAAATACCATCTTTGCGTAGAGACGGAAAACTCGACATCAAACCCTATACGACTGCCTCGTTGGTCTCGCGGCATAAATGTGCGCGTGGGATCGGAAGGTCCCGGGTTCGATTCCTGGGTCGGGCAGTGTTATTGGGTTTTTCTGTCACGAAATTCTCAGTAGCAGCACGGAGTCTGGAAATGTGCCCGGTACGACAATAGGCTCGCCCCTTATTACGTGGGACTAAAGTATATCTGGCGAAAAGTGGGTGTAGAAATACACCTCTGCCTACCCCTTTGGGGATAAAAGGCGTGACGATATATATGTATGTATGTAGTGTCCTGGACAGTCGTGGTACGTGGCCTCAGTCATCTCGTAAGGGTGAGTTGAGTTGCGCGCATATACTTGAATCATCACCTTTAGACCGCCCCTATGAGTAAGTTTACGGCGAGGTACGCTACCGACTTCCACAAACTGTTCCTCCTGACCAGGAGACCGACGCCACCCCAAGAGTAGGTCGCCTTCTCGATGGTAGCAAAAGTCACCTGACTCTAGAGTTACCATGTCCTCTCCCTGTCATCGGACTTCTGATAACCGCAGTATGTGCCACATTATGTGACTTAATTCTACCTTGAGCTCGCCGAGGTGTTCTTTTACCGTAGATTTTGTTCGTTGACGCAAGACGCAAGGTATACTGTATAATTGATTTTGGTAGCCTGCCGTAGCCCGATAGTATTACAGAACACATGCACTGCCGTACCCGCCACCACGTTCTTGGCCGTAAATAACGAAGCTGCCGGGAATTGGGGCTGTTGCGTCCAAAAATTAGTAGAAGGCGTTTATGTGAAATAATAGGCTTTGATTTTAACGCAAATATCATAAATATTGGAGTCAAAGTTCAAATAGAGTATAGTTAAACCGCAGGTGTGACTATTGTCTTAGGAGACCTGTGCCTGCTTTCTTCCCTATTCAACTATAAAGATTATGTTATATTATTTTATCTGGCACGCGTCACCCCTATTGCCCTAACGCCTATATACGCCAGTTGCGCGATGGCAATAGGGGCGGCACACATCGCACACAGGGGCGGCTCGGCCCTGATATATGGATTTATTAATTACTAATAACAGGCTTGCAGATCACCGTAATATTGCAACCTATTCAAGAATTAATAAACGGATACAAGCAAGTTTTCACGTAATGAAAATCATGATCATGATTTTGTTTTCGATTGGTGTTCTTTCTACTACGCCCGCGCCGCGGCACGATCCTACTAGGGTCTAGGATCGTGTCAGTGCGCGCGCCAAGTATTTAAAAATTAGTTTTTTTTTTCGCGGCGTCTTTTGCCGCCCCCCTAAATGTGCCGCCCGGGGCCATGGCCCCCCCGGCCCCCCCCCACGCTACGCCACTGCCTTCATAACGGAACATCAAATATCGCTGTACTTACGAACTTTACAACAATATCTATTTTGACGATGTACCTAGACCTTATTATAATTAGCTTCATTATAACTACGAAAGGCCTGAATTTCACACGTTAGGTTTAAGTCCCTCGAAATTACCTAGAAGTTGTGCAATGACTTACTGTATTGTTTTACCATACTACATGTGGAATTATATAAAGAAGAGTTTATCACTATATGCTATTAAATTGAATAGGCCTTTGTTGGCTGGTCTTAAATGATTTTTAACTGTTTAGGTACTCAATTTTTAAATTAACATTTTCCTAATTCAGGTAATAGCAGGTATTAATATTGTTTGAGTTTCCAGTGTCTAAAGTCAAACTTTGAATTTATGTAAAATTATTGTATGTGTCCAGGTAGGGTCAGAACAATATATGCTAACCCCGGATTACGTGACCCCGCAACTATATGTCATCGAGGACACGTCGGTGGTTTATATGAGGAGGCCCCAGCGTCTTTAGGAACCCCTAAAGACGCTGGAGTCCTGCTCAGACGCGGACACTTCTTTAACCTGCTCAAACTCCACTCCCTTAAGGAGTCTTACTCCTCGACTCCGGAGTCGAGTTAGGGTTACCACCGCGAGAACATACTCATCCAAGAATTTTATGCATTTAAATGAAATGAAATGGTTTATTGTATATTTTATATTTTTATGTATATTTTTGTTTTTTTTATATATGTTTTTATATATTTTCCATTTTAAAGCTTTTAGCAATGTCTTAATTATGCAAATTTAAATAACGAAAACTTATTATATATTTATAAAGGAAGAGATGAGTACGTACATAAAAATGTTTTAAAACGAACGCAAAACAGAAGTCACTTTAAGGGCGGTTTCAGATTAGCGTATTTTTCTGCGCGTATACGGTCGTTTTAGCATACGCGCTTACACGCGCGCTACAATACGCGCTTCAAAAAACCAGACTCACGTAAACGGGCGTGTTCGCTCGAAACGGTAGTGACGTCTTGTCAGTGTCAACATGAATTTTGACGGCTCGTGGTTATACGAGCTTATAAGCGCGTCAACGCTCGTACGAATTGCGCGTGTGCCATAAGGCGCGCCTATACGTGCCTACATGCGCTTCCAAAAACGAGCTTATACGCGCGTATAAAACGCTAATCTGAAACCGCACTAACGACGTGAAAATTGCATGAAAACCAGTCTTTCTTTAACTAAGTTTAACTAATCAATGTAATAACTATAACGCACATAACCGTTCCGTTAGGCCAGCAAATTGCTTTGTAACCGCGCTGAATCGGGAATGGATGTCGCGAATTATGGTAATGTATTATGATAATACCGGCTGAGATGGCCTTTGTTTTGTGACATACAGACAAGCTGGATAGCGAACATGAGTGAAAGATCTATGTAGCTTACTTGTGAAGAGGTGTTTCCAATAATACGTTCGCACGTGGGTTGACTGGTTGTCTTATTGGACATTTTTAAATCGATAAGTTGCAGCATCGTTCAAATTTTTAATATATTATACATATTATGTATATAATGTATTGATACATATTTGTACTCACACGATAATACTAGCTATATAGCTTGTTATATATAGATATTTATACCTACTTCGATTAGTTAAGGTGACAAATAAATGATACGAATTTAAAACACTGATAACTTGAAGAGACTAGACCATATCAATTTATAAATTTAGTTAGATTGAAAATATCAACTTACACTTCGACTCGAGATATTATTAATAATTTTACTTAAATTGTTATGTTATATAATATTATAAACATATATAAGTTGCCCAAACAAATATGCAGTAAGTATGACTTGTTGAGAAGGCAGCTGGTGACAATCGTGCGCGACACACAGCTCAGCTAATCCACTTTTCCGTCTAATTAATTCCATTATTAAAGTAATACAGATTAAAATATAAGGTGTCTGCTCCTTCACTCTTTTGGATTAGCTTGGCAGCCATTATCGAAATTACAGGGTGTTGAATTTTCATGAACCATGAGAAACTACAAATTGTTATGATAATGTGCTTCTTATGAGGTTCATAAAATTAACAAATTATTGATTATTTAACAAGATTGTACGATAACATTATGTGAAGCGGTAATAGGAGTACATTATTAAAAAGGGTGGATGAAAAAGTATCATTCTATTAGCCTAAAAGCTTAAAAATTGCATCTTACAAATGGCAATAGGAATATACCTCACAATCAAAAACATTTTTTTTAATTCCGTTTTCTTGCTAATGTTCCAAGTACGTTCTTTCGTGTATAGTTTTCGCCAAACTTTTAGTGCTCTCTGAAGTTGAACCTTACAGGTGTTTGCGTAGGTACAGTCAAACAGAAAATCTTTACGAAAGAAATATATTTCAATATACCTACATATTTTTGTTACCATGACAAATAATTTAACTTTTAGTTTATTGTGACAACAAAGTAATGAACCAATTGTAAACCAAGGTCTAATATTAAGGCAAAAGATGTTGAAAACTGTAAACAATTATTATCTATAGCCCAGTGGTGTACGTAACGGACTGCCGAGACGATGGTCTCGGGTTCGATCCCCAGTTACCCCGGGCACACACCTATGACTTTTCGAAGTTATGTGTGTATTAAAATAAAAATATTAATTATCGCTCGCTTAAAATTGTGCCCGGTAGATGGCAATAGGCTCGCCCCCTATTACATTGGGACCGAAACATATCTGGCGAAGTGTGGGTGTGTAATACACCTCTGCCTACCCCTTCGGGGATAAAAGGCGTGAAGATATGTTATGTTATGTTATGTTATGTTATTCATCACCATTTTCCTTATCGATTCACGGTAGAGGTGAGGAATATTCTTGGTGGATGACAAACAATTAAACAAAATAGTAAGTGAATATCACAGACGTATTTAAGAGTATATGGGTAAGTATAAAATAACAATCAACACAACATATTATATCAAATGGATAATTTAAAGTTGCGTGGCGCGTTTATTAGTGAATGTACTTTACGGAAAATTCGAACACAAATTCAAATTTCAAATGGAAAAGAACATAAGAATTATCCGAATTTAACCAATCATAGCCGAATACGTCACGCTACGAATCGTGAAGTCCCCTCCCGCTACCCGCCCCCATCCCGCTGACACCTAATTTTCGATTACTGCGCAGCTATACGCAGCAACTTCAGAGGGAACTAGAAATTTGGCGATACATATACTCGTTGCTACTCGTATACTGCTCGTGTACTGTTTTAAATGCCACGATTACGGAAGTAAAAAGCGCCTAAATAATGGACACTTTAAACCTAATTTTATACATTTAATTAAAGTTTAAGTAAAGGACTTCAGTTTCCAAGATTTGTAAAGCTCTCAAGCAGTTATTATTCCATTGGGAAAAGAAAATAATTTCTTTTAGTTTTACTATTGTATACCAACATAATTTTATTTTATTAATGTTCGAAACTAATTTTATGATTTTTTTTGGGACAAAAATGTCCTAATTTTTATGTTCCATTAAAAGGTTTTCTAGACTAAATGAGTCTGTCTACGGAATACGGAATATCCTTCTATCAAGCCCTTAGGGAGTTCACACATTGCGCCTCGCTAAAAGCATTAGCAAAAATATATTAGGGTTCAATCCGATTAATTGCGATAAGTGCTCTGGCACCTAATTGAGATCTGTTGTAGGTAGTATTTTAGAGTATAAAGTGGTTACAGTAAGGGGATACATAGGAATTAGTAGCACGTTAAACTAAGGAATTATTGATGAAGTTTTTAATTGGTTATGTTGATGGTTTCTTAAGATGATGTGAATTACAGAGTCACTCTAATTTGTTCTGTGATTTGAATAATTGATGAGTAGTTTATTTTGTAGTTGTATGGCAAAACAAATTGTTGTTTGAGAGATAAGGAGGTCTGCTCCTTTAGTAGTATTTAATTTGAGGTTGAAGCGGTGACTTTGGCGCTACATTAAGGAAGGAAACTTGCATATTGCTATTGCAGCAGTGGACACAACAAACAGCTAGACTTGGAAAAATATTTGTAGATTGCAATAGATTTTGTCTCGCCTCTTGTCGAACCTGCGACACCGGACACTTTTCTAAAACGCACTTTGTTTAAATCACTACGACATCGCGCAGTAATATGTATGTTGATGGTGTTTTCAGTGGACTTCATCGGAACATATTTTCAGTATCCATAATAGCAACATGCTTTGCAGACGACCCTAAGACTACCTTGCCTTCAAGTCTTAAAAATGGCGTCACCATCTCACAAACCTACTATGGGTTTTACAAGCCTCGTAAAATTCATCATCCCATACATTCCGTGCGAGATAGACTACACCATGATTTATTATGCACACCTTATGTTCCCATTATGAGTAGGTCCCGTCCCATGACCGCTATAAGAGACGTTAAATGGCGATTATTATGGCGTTCGTATGGGGATAGCCGTGAATAAATAACAGCTTGTTATGGTGATTGCTAGAACTGGTGATTAAAGGACATTTTGAAATCAAGACTTTACGATGATACGGTATTTTGATTTAGATTGAAATTTAAGATAACTGAGTTCCAAGTTAATTTATTTGTTTCAATACATGGCTATATTTTAAGGTATAATTATTGTTTGAAATAGAATTAGTTTTTATTATAAGTCAAATCGATTATATCGATTAAGTAACATTTTGTTTAGTCTATTGAAAATTTCTGACAATGGTCACACTGAACTGTCATTCACTTCCTATTCTGAAAAAGTTGCTTGGAAGACACGAATTTCTTGCGCCCACGCAGTATTGTAAATTTGTATTTTTGCGTGTTGGAATTAATAAATTGATCGCCTTTTGAAAGCACATAAACCAGCTTCGCGAATTTGTATTGTGATTTCTCATAAACTGCCGCCTTTGGTTTGCTCGGCAAATGTTGTGTTGAACATTGACAGTTGCAAAACTGAATTGTGAATCCTGTGAACGTGCATCGTGACCTCGTGCCAACGGAGAAGACATCAAGTTGGAAGGAACAGCTAAGTGGATAATTCATTCAATCTATCGTGGCCACCTTAGTTTTGTTTGTTTTTCCCTAACTTAGTTCCAGGCCTGACATCAGTGAAGATACAGGTAATTGTACATTGTTAAATTCTTAGCGCCAAGAAACTTGGTCCATGTGTTTAGGTCCTTTGCCTTGGGCTAAGACTGGATGAATTAATCGCTTCCACTGATCTCTGTATAAAACTTACCCATTCATAGCCCGAAATCTAGACATAATTTTTGGTAGCAGAGCGTAGTTAACTGTGCCTATATTGTAAACTTGTATCTGAGCTAAGCATCTCATTTCTTAACAGGCTAACAGTGTTGTAGTGTTCTCAGGTCAGTATTGTCTAAAATACATAATATTTAATTGTATAAGTTGACCTAGATAATTTGAAACACATGTCATACATAACCTCAATCAGTAATTGTTTGATTTAAATTGTTGAAATCTAGCATAGATTTGTTGCTGATACTATTAATAAGTCATTTTGATTGGATACATATCAGTTATATGTATCAATTGATTTAGTTTATTGCATATATTGATATATTAAGTTTGAACCTTACATTGTTAAACCTTGTTATAAGTTACAACTTTGATAACTTTTGTGTTTGTTTCACTATATTGAAACTATTAATTTTGTTGGACAGTAGATACCTGTCACTTGCTTGTACCAACAGTAAACAGGCTAATACTTTGTCGGTTTCAAAGAATTAAGAAAAATTAAGTTTTGATTGTTAATATTATTTAACGCTTGTCCGGGTTCTTTTGAATTTTGATTATGTCAGCTATCAAGGACTTGCGTGCGGCTGCTGGTGCTATTGCATCAGATTTGCGCTGGTTTGCCTCAGCCAGTGCTTTAGTGAACCGGCCTGATCGCCAGCAGGCCTTTCTTCAAAGGTACGAGCGGATCGATGATCACCTGGCAAGTGTGGAACAGCAGTTCCGCACTTTCAGCGCTTGCTATCTCGAAGTGTCAGTCACTGATTTCACTGCTGACCAGCGAAATAAGGTCAGCGAAAACTATGCCCAGGTCTTAGACCTGTATGATGCTGTCTCCAATACTGCGAGACAACTAGTTGCCGATAGGGAACGGCAACCCGGCCTGAAGCAGGAGCTTCCTAGGTCAGCACCGGGGCTGGTGAGTAGGCTCCCTACTTTGGACCTCCCCCATTTTGATGGCTGCCTAGGAAGCTACCTGGGCTTCATTAATTTGTTCGACAGCCTGGTCAATGACAGGGCTGACCTTCGGCCAGTACAAAAATTGGCATATTTAATGTCGGTTCTGGATGGGGAGGCTAAGGGCCTCATCCAGCATCTGCCCGTGTCTGACGAGGCATACCAGACGGCTCGGGACCTAATTACCCGTAGGTACCATAATAAGCGTGGCCTCGCCGACACGCACATCGAGCAGATTTTGGCTTTGCCGACGCTCACCTGGGTCTCTGGGTTGCGCACCCAACTTTTGGTGGCCATCAACGCACTTAAGTGCCTTGACCTGCCCGTGGACCAATGGTCCTATCTATTGGTGCACATTGTGCTGAAGAAGCTGCCTGCCGACCTGAGGTCGCGTTTTGAGCAGCGCTTTGGTGGGGATAGCGCGACCCATTTGCCCCCCTTTGCTGACCTGGAGAAGTTCCTGGAGGATAAGTGCCGGGTCTTGGACAACTCCGGTGGTGACACGCCGGCTAAGTCGCAGCCGCCCAAGGTCAAGGAGCATGCTCGCGTTCACACCCGAGCCAATGTTGACCGGCGCCCTCCTCGCTTTGCGGTCACGCAGAGCCCAGCGGAGTGCTCCTACTGCAAGGTCACGGGGCACAGAACGGCCAGTTGTAGAGCATTCTTGGACCTACATGTCGCCTCTCGTAGGCGCATCGCGAATGCCCGCCGCCTTTGCTTCTCTTGTTTGGGGTCCCACTACCAGCGAGACTGCCCAAACTCTCGCCCCTGTCCTCACTGTGGAGGACAGCATTTGGACATTCTCTGTATGAATGCCAGAGAGGTTGGCCGCTTGTCCAACCAGCCGACGCCGCGCACGGGCGGGTGTTTTGAAGGTGGCAGCCGAGGCTCACCGGCGCGTAGCCGAGAGTCGCCTCGCTCAATTGATCGCCACTCGCCCCGCTTGGAGAACCGTAGCGTGCGCACGCTTCCTCTCTCTCGCGCACCTGAAATTGCTGTTCAGTGTCACCAGCACCATGACTGCTGCCCCAGGTATTCCCCTCCTTTGGCGGAGCGTCCCCGCCTTGACTCGCGCCCACCTCGTTTTGGGCGGGTGCGTCATTATGACCCCCCACAGATGGCGAGCGGATCAAGTCATCGCGCCTTTGAGGACTTCAAGCCGCACCCTCATTTTGACTTGCCAGGTCCTGGCCAACGGTCGCCGCCCAGGCAACAATAGGTCATTGACCCCTGCCCTATAACGCCAACCTCCCCCATTGAGACCGTTATCCTACCAACGGTTGCTGTTAGGGTCTGGGGACCCACGGAGACCTCTGTTGTTGTCCGTGCTATATTGGACACAGGTTCACAAGGTTGCATTGTTTCCACTTATTTGGTAGGGCAGGTTAAATTAAATATGGGCTCTTTTCCGAATTGTATACGGGGTATAGGTGACGTAGCCTCTAATGTTGAAGGGCAAGTTAAGGTTTTGTTTGGCCCTGTTGAATCTTCACACCCGAGGATTAAAACCTCGGCTATTGTGCTGAAGAATATTTTGGGTATGCACCCACAGAAGCAGCTACCTGCTGCTGTGGTGAATTTGACATCGGGATTGGAACTGGCAGACCCCAAATTTGACACACCGGGACAAATCGACTTGTTGATTGGCTCTGATGTCCTCGGTGGAATTTTGATTGGTGGGAAACGGGTCTTGGTGCCAAATGGTTTGACTGCCATCCCGACCATATTTGGATTAACTTTGATGGGACCTGTACCTAGGGACCCCCCTCCACCCGAACTTGATAATTTGTTGGCTGTAGGCTCTGCTCTCTCTGATGCAGTTCAGAGGTTTTGGGAGGTAGAGGAGCCCCCTCAAGTTGCCCGTTTGAATCCAGAACATGAGGAGTGCGAGCTGTTCTTCCAGAACAACACTAGTCGACTCCGTTCTGGTCGGATTATCACGAAGCTGCCCTTTCTGTCTGTTCGGCCTCCGCTTGCTGAGTCACGACCTTTAGCCGAAAAGAGATTGTTGGCTATGGAGCGTCGCATGTGTCGTGATCCGGAGCTCAGACAGAAGTACATTGAGTTCATGAGGGAATATGAACAGTTGGGACACATGTCTGTGTCAAATTTGGATTGGCGTTCGGTGGAGCACTACTTTCTCCCGCATCATGCGGTATTGAAGCCATTGACTGGGAAGCTGCGCACAGTATTTGATGGTTCTGCGCAGACTTCAACAGGCGTATCCTTGAACCAGTGCTTGCATTCTGGTCCCAAGTTGGTCAAGGACCTTTGTGACGTCATCACCAGCTTCCGACGACATCAGGTTGTCTTTGTGGCCGACATAAAAATGATGTTCAGGCAGACTATTATCCACCCTGATGACCGTCGCTTCCAGCTGATCCTTTGGAGAGAGTCTCCTCATGATCCCGTGGTCGTCTACGAGCTCAATACTAATACTTACGGGTTAAGGTCAAGACCCTACTTGGCAATACGTTCTCTTTGGGAGCTCGCAGACCGCAAAGGCTTACGTTTCCCACGAGCCTCCGCCATCATGAGGATATTTGCATCGATGACATTTGCTCGGGCGGCTCCACAGCGGACGAGGCGATTCTCCTGCGGGACGAATTGATAGGTATTTTGGCCTCCGCTGGTTATGAGTTGCGCAAATGGATTTCCAACTCACCAGCGCTTTTGGAAGGCTTGCCAGAGGATCATCAGCAAGATCCACATCTATTTGAGATTGTTGACAGCCCCGCCATGATGGCTGTTCTTGGCGTTCAGTACGGACCGGTCCAAGACATCTTTACGTGTAACGTGGACTTAAGATTGCCTTGTTCTTGGACTGAACGTCTCGTGTTGTCTACTGTCGCCAGAACCTTTGATCCGAACGGTTGGATTTGTCCTATCATATTTTGGGCAAAATGCTTCTTGCAGAAGCTTTGGACAGCAGGATTGACCTGGGACGAACCTCTACACGGCACTCTTGTTGAGGAATGGACCTCTTTTGTATCCTCACTTTCTGCCGTCAACGAGATCTCGTTGCCTCGTCCCATCCTTCCTCCCGGGAAGTACAAGGTCACCCTTCACGGGTTTTGTGATGCCTCGGAGCGTGGGCACGCGGCCGTGGTGTACTTGCGCACAGTTAGCGCCTCAGGTCAGGTGAGGGTTTCCCTGATCATGGCGAAGAGCAAGGTTGCACCCCTTCGGACATCTCTGACCATCCCAAAATTGGAGCTCTCGGGAGCAGCCCTACTTGTACGCTTATTGAACCACGTGTCTGGCACTTTGGGTAAAAGCATTTGTATTAATGGGACTTACGCTTGGACAGACAGCCAAATTGTTCTTTGTTGGTTGAAGGCGTCTGTCCTCACTTTGGAGGTATTTGTTGCTAATCGCGTTTCCCAAATCCAGAAATCCGAAGTCAAGCTTGTTTGGAGACACGTGCCAGGTGAGCTCAACCCCGCTGATTGTGCCTCGCACGGATGCTTGACGCCTAGTTTGATAGGTCATTCGCTGTGGTGGGGTCCGGAATGGTTGAGTCGACCAGAAACTGATTGGCCTCGAACGCCAGTTTTGAATACTTCTAATTTGCCGGGTCTACGAACACTCGCTCTTGAAAAGGTGGAATGCGCCTTCGACCTCGATTTTTTGTTGAATCGCTACAGCTCCCTCGACAAGTTGTTAGGTGTCACTGCTTGGATAAAGCGTTTTGTTTTTAATTTTAGGCACCCACAACAGAAACGACTGACACCGTTTCTCTCACCACAGGAACGACAGGAGTCCCTCACCTTTTGGGTTCGTTCTGTGCAATTGGTGCACTTTGAGAAGGAGATTGCTATCCTCAAGTCAGGGAAATTGAAATTATCGGGCGCTGTATCTAAATTGAACCCCTTTTTGGACGATACGGGTCTCTTGCGCGTTGGAGGGCGTCTCAAGAACGCCAACCTCCCTTACGGAGCACGTCTAATCTATTGAAGCCATTGACTGGAAAGCTGCGCACAGTATTTGATGGTTCTGCGCAGACTTCAACAGGCGTATCCTTGAACCAGTGCTTGCATTCTGGTCCCAAGTTGGTCAAGGACCTTTGTGACGTCATCACCAGCTTCCGACGACATCAGGTTGTCTTTGTGGCCGACATAAAAATGATGTTCAGGCAGACTATTATCCACCCTGATGACCGTCGCTTCCAGCTGATCCTTTGGAGAGAGTCTCCTCATGATCCCGTGGTCGTCTACGAGCTCAATACTAATACTTACGGGTTAAGGTCAAGACCCTACTTGGCAATACGTTCTCTTTGGGAGCTCGCAGACCGCGAAGGCTTACGTTTCCCACGAGCCTCCGCCATCTTGAGGGATGATATTTGCGTCGATGACATTTGCTCGGGCGTCTCCACAGCGGACGAAGCGATCCTCCTGCGGGACGAATTGATAGGTATTTTGGCCTCCGCTGGTTATGAGTTGCGCAAATGGATTTCCAACTCACCAGCGCTTTTGGAAGGCTTGCCAGAGGATCATCAGCAAGATCCACATCTATTTGAGATTGTTGACAGCCCCGCCATGATGGCTGTTCTTGGCGTTCAGTACGGACCGGTCCAAGACATCTTTACGTGTAACGTGGACTTAAGATTGCCTTGTTCTTGGACTGAACGTCTCGTGTTGTCTACTGTCGCCAGAACCTTTGATCCGAACGGTTGGATTTGTCCTATCATATTTTGGGCAAAATGCTTCTTGCAGAAGCTTTGGACAGCAGGATTGACCTGGGACGAACCTCTACACGGCACTCTTGTTGAGGAATGGACCTCTTTTGTATCCTCACTTTCTGCCGTCAACGAGATCTCGTTGTCTCGTCCCATCCTTCCTCCCGGGAAGTACAAGGTCACCCTTCACGGGTTTTGTGATGCCTCGGAGCGTGGGCACGCGGCCGTGGTGTACTTGCGCACAGTTAGTGCCTCAGGTCAGGTGAGGGTTTCCCTGATCATGGCGAAGAGCAAGGTTGCACCCCTTCGGACATCTCTGACCATCCCAAAATTGGAGCTCTCGGGAGCAGCCCTACTTGTACGCTTATTGAACCACGTGTCTGGCACTTTGGGTAAAAGCATTTGTATTAATGGGACTTACGCTTGGACAGACAGCCAAATTGTTCTTTGTTGGTTGAAGGCATCTGTCCTCACTTTGGAGGACAGATTGTTGCTAATCGCGTTTCCCAAATCCAGAAATCCGAAGTCAAGCTTGTTTGGAGACACGTGCCAGGTGAGCTCAACCCCGCTGATTGTGCCTCGCACGGATGCTTGACGCCTAGTTTGATAGGTCATTCGCTGTGGTGGGGTCCGGAATGGTTGAGTCGACCAGAAACTGATTGGCCTCGAACGCCAGTTTTGAATACTTCTAATTTGCCGGGTCTACGAACACTCGCTCTTGAAAAGGTGGAATGCGCCTTCGACCTCGATTTTTTGTTGAATCGCTACAGCTCCCTCGACAAGTTGTTAGGTGTCACTGCTTGGATAAAGCGTTTTGTTTTTAATTTTAGGCACCCACAACAGAAACGACTGACACCGTTTCTCTCACCACAGGAACGACAGGAGTCCCTCACCTTTTGGGTTCGTTCTGTGCAATTGGTGCACTTTGAGAAGGAGATTGCTATCCTCAAGTCAGGGAAATTGAAATTATCGGGCGCTGTATCTAAATTGAACCCCTTTTTGGACGATACGGGTCTCTTGCGCGTTGGAGGGCGTCTCAAGAACGCCAACCTCCCTTACGGAGCACGTCTAATCTATTGAAGCCATTGACTGGGAAGCTGCGCACAGTATTTGATGGTTCTGCGCAGACTTCAACAGGCGTATCCTTGAACCAGTGCTTGCATTCTGGTCCCAAGTTGGTCAAGGACCTTTGTGACGTCATCACCAGCTTCCGACGACATCAGGTTGTCTTTGTGGCCGACATAAAAATGATGTTCAGGCAGACTATTATCCACCCTGATGACCGTCGCTTCCAGCTGATCCTTTGGAGAGAGTCTCCTCATGATCCCGTGGTCGTCTACGAGCTCAATACTAATACTTACGGGTTAAGGTCAAGACCCTACTTGGCAAAACGTTCTCTTTGGGAGCTCGCAGACCGCGAAGGCTTACGTTTCCCACGAGCCTCCGCCATCTTGAGGGATGATATTTGCGTCGATGACATTTGCTCGGGCGTCTCCACAGCGGACGAAGCGATCCTCCTGCGGGACGAATTGATAGGTATTTTGGCCTCCGCTGGTTATGAGTTGCGCAAATGGATTTACAACTCACCAGCGCTTTTGGAAGGCTTGCCAGAGGATCATCAGCAAGATCCACATCTATTTGAGATTGTTGACAGCCCCGCCATACGGGACCATTACGGGTCTCTTGCGCGTTGGAGGGCGTCTCAAGAACGCCAACCTCCCTTACGGAGCACGTCACCCCCTTTTGTTACCCAAGGACGGTCATTTGGTACGCTTGTTGGTAACTGACCGTCACCTTAAAATTTCGCATGCTGGTTGTTATGTGCTCTTGGCCATTTTGCAACGCGAATTTTGGATCTTGTCTGCCCGAAGAATTATTCGGAGTGTAGTCTTTCGCTGCATCCCTTGCTATAAGCTCAAGGCTTCTACCATGCAGCCGTTGATGGGAGACTTACCGGCGGATCGCGTAACGGAGAGCAGGACATTTGACGGTGTTGGCACGGACTTCGCTGGTCCCTTCTTGGTGAAAACGTCGACACTTCGCAACAGCAAGACTGTTAAGGCCTACTTGTGTGTTTTTGTTTGTCTTTCCACAAAGGCTGTACACTTGGAACTGGTCTTCTCGCTTACGACCGAGGCGTTTGTAGCCACATTTGAGAGATTTGTATCCCGCAGAGGGCTGCCTTCCTTGATCCGTTCTGACTGTGGCACTAACTTCAAGGGCACGTATAATTATTTGAATGACGTTGTTAATTTCCTTGAAACCAACAAGGCTGATATAGGTGATAGGCTTGCCCGACGTGGGATAAATTGGTTGTTTTCTCCACCAAATTGTCCACACTGGGGTGGTATTTTTGAAGCCGCTGTAAAATCGGGCAAAACACACTTGCGCAGGACAATCGGTGAATCTGTCCTTACATTTGAGGAACTCGCAACTGTGTTTTGTAAGATTGAGGCCGTTTTGAACTCTCGGCCATTGTGCCCGATCTCCTCAGATCCGAATGATTTGGAGGCCCTTACGCTGGGCCATTTTTTGGTTGGTCGCCCACTTGTCGCCTTGCCTGAGTACCCCTATATTGATACGAGATCTGGACGTCTCTCGCGTTTTGAATTGGTACGCCAGATTACTCAGAGCTTTTGGAAACGCTGGAATTTGGAATATTTGCACATACTCCAGAAACGCGTTAAGTGGACCGACAAGACCGATCCACCCAACATTGGAGACCTCGTTTTGATCAAGGAGGCTAACCTTCCGCCACTCAGATGGCGCAGGGGGCGCATCCTTCATTTGGTAACTGGGGCTGATGGAGTTCCCCGATTTGCTGAGGTCATGGTGGACGGTTCGATTCTGAGGAGAGCGGTTGTCACGTCTACCAACCGATTAGCGGACCGATAGGCCGGTCCGAGGCGGGTGGATGTTTGAAATAGAATTAGTTTTTATTATAAGTCAAATCGATTATATCGATTAAGTATCATTTTGTTTAGTCTATTGAAAATTTCTGACAATGGTCACACTGAACTGTCATTCACTTCCTGTTCTGAAAAAGTTGCTTGGAAGACACGAATTTCTTGCGCCCACGCAGTATTGTAAATTAGTATTTTTGCGTGTTGGAATTAATAAATTGATCGCCTTTTGAAAGCACATAAACCAGCTTCGCGAATTTGTATTGTGATTTCTCATAAACTGCCGCCTTTGGTTTGCCCGGCAAAAGTTGAGTTGAACATTGACATTTGCAAAACTGAATTGTGAATCCTGTGAACGTGCATCGTGCCCTCGTGCCAACGGAGAGGACATCAAGTTGGAAGAAACAGCTAAGTGGATAATTCATTCAATCTATCGTGGCCACCTTAGTTTTGTTTGTTTTTCCCTAACTTAGTTCCAGGCCTGACATCAGTGAAGATACAGGAAATTGTACATTGTTAAATTCTTAGCGCCAAGAAACTTGGTCCATGTGTTTAGATCCTTTGCCTTGGGCTAAGACTGGATGAATTAATCGCTTTCACTGATCTCTGTATAAAACTTAACCATTCATAGCCCGAACTCTAGACAATTATGTAAGAGTGGGAAACTTCATAATTATGTTTTATTGGAATATAAAAAATATTTCACATGAAGACATATTTGGTTTCATTGTTTTTAATTTTTGCCGTGTGGTTGAGGGCATATTTTCCGTGTGGTTGACTAAGGGATAACACGATGCAAATACCATCTTTGCGTAGAGACGGAAAACTCGACATCAACCCCGACTGCCTCGTTGGTTTCGCGGCATAAATGTGCGCGTGGGATCGGGAGGTCCCGGGTTCGATTCCTGGGTCGGGCAGTGTTATTGGGTTTTTCTGTCACGAAATTCTCAGTACCAGCACGGAGTCTGCAAATGTGCCCGGTACGGCAATAGGCTCGCCCCTTATTACGTGGGACTAAAGAATATCTGGCGAAAAGTGGGTGTAGAAATACACCTCTGCCTACCTCTTCGGGGATAAAAGGCGTGACGATATGTATGTATGTATGTTTTTAATTTTCATCCATGTAATTTAATTTTTTTTTGTCTTTTATATTACATAATTTTCTCTATTTTTTCTTCTATTTAATTATAAGGCAGTAACAAACGCCGGTATTCCGCGTGGTGAAGGATTAAGAATACGGAATGTCACCACCCCATATCATCCCATGGATGTCGTAAGAGCCGACAGAGGGAGCATATTATGCGGAGAACAGCACTATAAGAGAAGGAAAACTTGATACAAATCCTATATGAACCCGTTTGGCCAGCGTGGTATAGTAGGCCAATTCCTCCTTTCAAAGAAGAGGCCTAGTCCAGCAGTGGACTGTTAAAGGCTGGTGATGATGAACAAACGCCGGATTCGATGCGGATGGTGGACGTCGTGTACTTAGACGCGTGTTGGAAATGTCCTATATCCAGCAGTGTACTGCGATAGGCAGATAGAGAACAGATGCTGCCAACCTAAGGGGAATTGCGTGATTTACATATTTTATGGATCTTTACTGCCGTACTTGCTATTATTGACGTTAACAGATAAAAAGACTTTCGCAACTGATAAATCCAGGCATCATCTGTGTCAATACTTATCATATTTTTATTTAACCAATGGAACATAAACAAAACTTTCTATAATCCAAATTTTATAACAAGGCAGCAGTCTTCAAACGTACAATTCCTCCACATATCAAGGGGAACCAATGTCGGGATGTCGTTCGTTCTCGAGTCGGACATTGACGCGGGTCGACATCGCGGTTCCACCCTCACTAAATCCGATTTTGCTTTATATTTCATGCGTCGTTCTTTTGTCGTTCAATGTACGGATT
This sequence comes from Euclidia mi, assembly GCA_944739405.2. Lineage (NCBI taxonomy): Eukaryota > Metazoa > Arthropoda > Insecta > Lepidoptera > Erebidae > Euclidia > Euclidia mi. The sequence continues at coordinate 10,257,070 of OX123186.2, read as the reverse complement.
TTACTTAGATTTTTGCCCTAACCTTTGTGTAAGGATTAATTATCAAAATCCCGGTATTTTGGCTGCCGTGTACTTAAGTTTTTGTTAACAGCTCATGACGGGCCCATAATTTTTAGGGTTCCGTACCTTACAAGGTAAAAAAAAGGAACCCTTATAAGATCACTTTCTTTTCCGTCTGTCTGTCTGTCTGTCTGTCCGTATGTCTGTCTGTCTGTCCGTGTGTCACCACCGATTTTTTCAGGAACGGGTGGACCTAGCAAATTGAAATTTATACCCGATACTAAGGTCTATGATTCCTATTAGGTGTATAAAAATCAGGGTCCTGGGTCAACCCGATAAAAAGATATGGCCGATACCCGATAAAATTAGATTTTTGCGAAAACTTGTAAGTGCCAAAGTTAACCTTAATTTTCAACTTTTTTTTATTTTCGGAATTTTTCCTTTACTTGTGCTGTAAGACCTTGGTTTTGACCAAAATTGACAATTCTAGGTCAACCGTAAGTACCCTATAGGTTTTGGGTCGAAAACCTATATGGTAGTTCCCGTTGAACTAGAATCACGAAATTTGGCCAAAAGCAGGGTCTTACAGCACAAATAAAGGAAAAATTAAAAAAAATAAAAAAGTGGAAAATTTAAGGGTGTCCCCATACATACATAGTAGAGTCCATTTAAGATAGTCCTCTAAGTTGTATGGGCGCTCATACAGATTTAGAGAACTAGCGTAATTAGCACCAACCACAAAATTAAATAAGGTAAAATGCGTACGGAACCCTCGGTGCGCGGGTCAGACTCGCACTTGCCCGAATTTTTTTATGAGAATCAAAGATTTACGGAGAAGTGTGAGTATATGATACAGTGATGATCATCTTTTGATTTCAGCTTGAAAGAGCTGGCTTAACTGGGACTATTCTGGTAGGCTTCCTGCACTTAAACTCTTGCTTATCTCAATGTAAAATTTACCTATCCGTAATAACACATCTCTCCTTGGTTCTTTAAATAGCAAACTTCTTTCTTGTTTCCTTACTTAACTTCTGACTCAACTCTCTGGAACAATAATTTGTGGCCACAAAATGCAGTGTTAAACGTCGGGATGACCGCTCAAACTTACGCTATATGCACAGTCACAACTATCATAGCAAAAATCAATCCGCTGCCACATTAGGCTACAATAATCATAATTACCACTACAAAATATGTGCCACAACATATTTTTCGGGTCGCGTATGGCAATTGTGTCAAAACGCACGCTTACTAGCACGGAGCACTGATAAAGCGACAAAAAATCTACTACGCTATAATATAATATGTGCAGTGGCATTATTAGGCTGATAAGCCCATGCATACATCACGGTAAGGCAATAACATAAATATTCACAGTTTTAATGAATGAATTTTGCCTTGTTAATCTCATAGCATCCTAAACGTGCAAATAGTTGCTCTCACTTTTGGTGTGGGTATTCACTATAAAAATAAAAAAAACCTCAATGTACTTATAGAGGTTGGTGCAAAAGTACCTTGTAGAAATTCCTTATATTTTTCATGACATCTCCTGTCAATCTGATATTGAAAATTTCGTAGTAATCAAATGTAAAATTCACTAAAAATAATCATGGACCGCTTTACTCCTCAAGAACGTGGAATAATCGAATAATTTAAAAAAAGGATAATTTTTCTTCAAAATTGATTATGAGTGGCCAAGCGCATTTCCAATTCTCGGGGCATGTCAGTAAGCAGAATACTCGCTTCTGGGGCACTGAAAATCCGCGCATTATTCAACAAACACCTTTACATCCACTAAAAGTAACTGTATGGTTTGGCGTCCAGACTTCTTTCTTTGAGGTTATTTAAAATCTCGGGTGTATGTGAACAAACCACAGACTCTCGCAGCTTAAAAGAAAACATACACCAAGAAAGAGGAAACATATCGCAGGAAATGTTACGGCTAGTTATGGAAAATGTCATAAATAGGGTTCAAATGAGCTTCAACTCTGGAGGTCAACATTTAATATACATCATATTTAAATCATAATGCAACTAAAGTTGTTTTCATTTAGAAACAAAGAAAATGTTTTCTAAAGTTGTTAAAGTTTCTAAAGTTGTTTTCATTTAGAAACGAAGAAAATGTTTGTTTTCATTTAAAAACGAAGTTGTAGCTGAACCAAATAGGGTCCTTATTTTTGCGCCAACCTGTATATTACTTGAGGACGCCTGCAGCTGCGCCTGCATTTTTTTAAATTTGCCCGATCTTCTGAGAATTCCAAAAAATCCTTTCTTACTGCACCTCTACTGTCAGTAATGCAAGGATTTGATATATGCCTACAGAATTGTATTTTTAGAGGGCCAATATGCCACACTATAAGACAGACAGATGACCAAATAAGATAGATCAGCGGAGAATATTTTTCACCGTGCTTCGACGAACAACTAACTCCCTGGTAGCTTTAGTGGATATACCTCAAGCACCTAAAGGAATATCCTAGACGCATAAGACAAGCATGTGATTTGAGTTTCCACTGTGAAGAAAGAAATAGGAAGATTGTTGAAGACAGTTTTAAATCACACTGTACAAAAACATCTAGAGATCACAAAAACTCGTATTGAAATTAATTCCAAACATTAAATTATGTTGGTTCATATTATGGTAAAGTAAATGTACTACCAAATATCGCAAGGCTTTATACAAATTGCGTCAGTTGTACCTTTGTAAACGGATTATTTACAACCGCATTGATTGAAAATAATGTGGCGCCGAACAATACACGGGAATTGAGTTAATACGAAGGCGATAGTAAATTTTATACCGTTTAAGTACAAATGACTGAACCATCAACTGTATGCTGAGATAAAACACACTTTATGTGAAAAGAAATAAGTGTGGTTTTCGAGTGTCCTGTTACACGTTGACAGTATGTGTATTAAGGAATCCAAGTCGGTCGAAATTGTTGATAAGGGTCACCGCTCTTTAGGCGACAGTATCCTATTGAGCTTTACTCTTATTTAAGATATTTGATCAAGTAATAAGAGGTAGCGAGAAGTAATTAAACTATTACCTGTTATGATATAACGATATTGTTTCGATGAAAATATATTCGTAGTATTGGTTCGAGGAAAATAGCGGGAGCGGTTCCTCTTAGTTCCTAGTAATTGTTGTATATATATCAACACAGAAATTATATAGTGCAAAGATATACTTACGTGAACGGGGCAGAAATGAAGGTACAACTTGAACATAAGTACTAGTTTAATGGTGCGTAGGAGCCGATTTGGTAGATGTGAGCTATCATAATTATTCTATTTCATCGTTTCAATTTTTTTAACGTAAGTCCATAATAACCTATTCTAAATGAATTTTGGCCTTACTTAGAATTAATTCTTAGAATTTTTATTTTATTTTTAATTCGCCGTAGCTTCTCCTCACCAGGGTGTCAGTGTTCTTCATTCTATCTAATTAGCATGACTGTCGTTCCTGACAGCACGATGCACGTATGGAGTAGTTGTTTCAAACGGCTTATAACGGTCGTGTTCGCGGAGGGACTCAACTGTTAGCCCCTTCGCAACTACGATAGTTGTAAGCCAGTTAAATACAATTGTAAGAATTTATGTCTTTTCAGCTACATAAGAACTCAAAGACACGTTACTCTACAGCAACTATTGTTGTAACTCAGATACGAAATAGCGATGCAGTATCACGCCAAAAGTCACGCTTAACATAATTAATTAGTATATATCCGCGTACTGCACTTTTCCACAGAGCGACTGCCTGTCTGACCTCCACAACGCGCAGTATTTTATGGTTTAGTCTAGTGTCAGTTTATTCAAAGGTACTGAGGACAGACTCCTTATAACGACTGTCAAAAATCTTCATGACAGCCAGACCGATGCCTTAGCTTGGTGCTCTCTGAGGCACGGGAAAAGTAATAATAATTAAGAGTTCAATACGCAAATAAATCCGAAAAGTCAGTGGTGCCCGCTGTGTATTTGAACTCGATAGGGTATCGGGCTGCATCGCAGTCTGTTGGTATCTCCACTAGGCTATCGCTGCCCTTTACCAAACTTTGGTAACATATAATATTGGAATGAAGTTATAGTGTGCATATGTCAATAATTTCATTTATAGACATATACTAGTTTCTGCCTGCGGCTTTGCATATCTAGGGGTCGGTTATTAAAACAAAAAGTAGCCCATGTGCTGTTCTCATGTATAAGCTATAATATCACAAAGTTTCGTCAAAATCTGTTAAGTAATATTATTGTGACAGAGTTACAAACGGCCATCAATCTTTATAAACTTTCTTATTTATAATAATCATAAGGATATTCAAATATATACCAATCAACATATACCTAAATTCAAGACGAAGCCACAATATTGAATCCTCGAACATTCATTAACAGCCTTAGAAAATCGCCCTCCACTCAAACCTCAAACATAATTGTAACCTAACAAATTGAGTTTACAAGATTGTATTAGGAACCAAATTAGATCATATTTCTCGATCCAGTTTATATTAGAATTACTCGATTTTATCCGAAGTGATTGCGTTAGAAATGTAATTGTAATCTTTCCAATCGATTTCAATGTTTGTTTTTATTGATTACTTTATTCATCTTACTCCTTATTGTATTTTGGTTTTGAATAGACTCACGCCTGTATCCGCGAAGGGGTAGGCAGAGGTGTAATGTTACACCCAAAATTCTACATGACATTTTAGATTGCCGTTACCGGACACATCACTAGACTCCGTGCTGCTACTGAGAATTCGGGAAAACCCAGTAGGTAGCATTTTTTCCAGATCCGGGACTCTAACCCAGGACCTTCTATCAGCAGACGCGTACGCTACTCACTGAACCTCGGAGGCAGTCCCTTGTTGTAATTAGCTGATTTGCTTGTTAATTATTTTAAAAGGGTTGTGTCATGTTTGTCATAGCCAGTCGAGTTGGAGCAAATATCCCTACAACCCCTGTTAATGTTCTGCTGTAACAATATTTAAAAATGATTTTATTTGAGTCAGCGTCAGATTTGATACTCAGATAAAGATAAAGATAAAGATATTTATTCGGCAGAACATGGTCCATTGAGGTGTTACATCATTATATGTAGTCCGACATATTCACCCTTAACGGGCATGCGAATTTTGATACTTAAAAACTAAACTATACTATCATAAAATTATACAACAAATATTATTCCTTACAGTTTAAATTTCTGTTACACTATAAAAACACCTTTCGATCAACCAACGTTTTAGTCTGTATTTGAATTGCCGTAAGGGTAGTTCTCTTAAATCACGAGGGATATGGTTGTAAAGTTTTATTGACATATTATAGCTATTTTTATATCGAAGAGTGCTTTTACAGAATTCATGTTTAAGTTTATTAGCATCCCTTTTTACAAATCTACTACCCTCACTTACTTTGGTGAAAAAACGTATATCATTCTTAACGAACATAGCAATTTCCATAATATACAAGGATACCAATGTCAAAACCTTTAAGTTCTTGAATATAGGTCTGCAGCTTGTTAGTGCAGATACGTTATTGCTCTTAAACATTTTTTTTGTACTATAAAGGCTCTACTTATATGTGTAGAGTTACCCCATAGAAGTATGCCATACCTTAGAACTGATCCTACATAACCATGGTAAGCGTTGAGAGCAGCATCTTGGTTAGCTGTGTTTCTTAGTTGTTTTAAGGCAAAGACAAATCTATTTAGCTTATTGCATATACTATCAATATGTGTCCCCCAGTTACAATAATTATCTAATTCTATTCCTAGGAACTTTATATTATTAACTCTAGTAATTTCTTCGTTTTGGTATTTTATATTTATGTTTTTTGGGTTCTGTTTATAATTTGAAAATTGTATGCATTTGATTTTGGAAATGTTAATTTTTAGAGAGTTAGCTTCTAACCAGTTAATAATATTATTTATAGTTGCATTAACCTCTTCATTGTGCATATTATTGTCAGTTTCGGGTATTAAGACTGATATATCATCTGCAAATAGTACGCATTTATGGTTTGTAATTTTTGGTAAGTCATTCACATATAAGAGAAACAGGAGGGGCCCAAGAATACTTCCTTGTGGCACCCCTGAGGTATTAGTTTGAAATGGGGATCTATGTGTTACGTCAGCGTTGTAACGTTTTGTTTTGCTGACGTTGATGCAGGTTACTTTTATTGTTATAAGATTTATTGTTATAATTATGTTACTAGCTGATCAGGCAGATAATATTTTGGTATTCGGTATATTTTGGGCTTACAGATTTGATGTCAAATAATATGTTTACTATATTTGTCATAAAAAAGCCAAAGCGTTTTAATTGTTTAGTCTAGTGTTATGTATTAGTTTAGTGAAGAGAGTTACTTTTTTATAAATATGAACTCGTGATGCCATTCATGTATGTCTCTATGGTTTGAATGCTTCGAGTTATTTTTGAAACCGGAAAATAATTATGAAACCGAAACAGAAATAAAAATCCTTTAAAGTTATTCAACAAAGTTAACACTTTCGTTTTCGAGTGAAATTGCAATGCACTTTTCAATTTATTTACCTACTTGCGAATGTAGTCGAGATTATTTTTTTATTTTTCATACAAAGTATGCACTATATGATTGTCATAAATGATTCTATATGATGAGTTATGTGTGCAATGTCCATAACGACATCTTTAAAGATTGAGCTACATAATGTTTGTTCTACATCGTTAAAGTGAAATTAGAAAATAAAATAATAAAAATTGTAGCCTTTTGGTGTTTAAAGACAGCATTTGCACCCACTGTGGCCAGGTGGCGATTGATATGGTGAAACTATTAGGGGTTCTTTGTGCGTTACACAAGCAATCATAAAAAGTCAAATACAAAACAATTTAGACTACAGCAAACAATAATATTACTAAAATCTCTCATTATCACCCAGTAAATTAAAAACAAAAAATACCACTACCTCTAAAGAAGAACTCGTTTATACACCAAAAGAGTACCGAAACACATTCTACCATAACACAAAAAAACAGTAACCATAACCATTACATAAAGTACATAACTACCAGCAACTCTGCCTCCACAAACTGCACGCCATAGCACTTTAAAAATGTTATTACGAAAGTCCTGTCATCCGAAACAGGCGGGGAGCTCATTCATTTTAACTACATAAAAATTCTGCGTACAAATTCTATTGAGAAGCGGGAACGTTTAGTTAAAACGTTGCGAACGCTTGAATAAAATGCTAGAAAAACAAACAGGATGGATTTTACCACTGTAAAGGAATTGTGCAGTAGGCCAAATGCGTTATAAATCTTTATTATTTATTCATCGTCATTTTCCAAGCGTTATCCTGGTTGCATTCCAGACTCTCGCCGTTTTCGAGCCCGTGGTCCACCTTTCAAGATAATCGAGTCTGACAGAATATTAGCTCTCTGTTGTGTGACTTTCGCAACCTATATAGATACTGTCAAAGATCTACGTGACTGACACGAGTTCCATTGATTTGTGAAATAAAAATTTCAATGGCAAACGGCTATAGAAAAAAAAAACAATATTTTGAAATCTCCAACTATATACAATAATAAATTAAATAAAATCTTAAATATTATTTTCATAATATACCAGTTGTAAAATCAGGCGTGTCGGGCGTTCACACTGTGACTATAATTTTAAGGCAACCATTTTTCAATTCACCATTTTTATTATTTTAAGTTGCATGTAATCATGTATTGTGACTTTAAAGTCGATATAACTGCAAGCAATGACAACAATGCAACGCAAGATAAGATAATGTGTAATTTTCTGTGGCATTTAACGTGTTTTCTCAGTCACTCTTCTTGCAGAGCTTGATAAGTCGTTAGTCACTGCAAAACTATAGAACTTTCAGTAGTAAAATATACAAACCAAGTTACTCTACTCTGTTGCACTGCTGTTTTATGATAGGGCTTGTAATATCCCTCTAAATCTATGTAAAATTTTGGCTTCTATTTCCGACCCTTAAACCGTGAAAATACCTTCCCTCACTGAAATGCGTGCTTAATAATGGGTATTTGTTAAGAAGCTGCGATAGCCGAGTAGAGAGACCGACAGATTGCTACGCAGAGGGTCTCAGGTCCGAATCCTCGGCTCGCATCAATGATTTTTTGAAGTTAAGTGCGTGTTAAATTATTAATTATCGCTTGCTAAACGGCGAAGGAAAACATCGTGAGGTAACCTGCATGTCTGAGAGTTCTCCATGATGTTTGGTAGCGCCATCTACCTTCCTATCTATAACTAATCGCATCAACATCAATCGTTCCACGTACAAGTGTGAGCGATACCATATTTCCGTCTCCCTCTACCCCACTCCCTGGAGGAGGCACTGCCTTTTCACCTGATTCGTCGCCGCGATCGTCGACGCGAGTGACAGTCCAGAACATTCCGCTCGCTGAGAACGTGTCCGCTATATCGTATCGCGCCGCATCGCTGTATGTGACTTATTACCGCATATATAAACCGCTCGCAAGTGGGAGTGACGGTGAATTGAAGTGAAACCAGGCAGCTGCATCACGAAACCACCAGGAGACTGCCCTACGGAAACGAAGAAGGTTGTATGAGGTAAGTGCCCTCCATCCTTGAATTATCCTATACCCACTCAATCACCCCTTCCCGTAACCATCTCCTAGGCGGCGAAGAACCGCTATCCTCTGTATACAGTCCATTTCCTTCTCCAAGTCGCCTAGAACCCTACGGTTTCGGTGTAACGCCGAACCATTTTTTGATCCATACGAGTCGGATTCATTTACGTTTTTATACGTTATATCGCTATACCTAGGCAGTTATAGCACCTAGCTATACTCCTAATATATTCACATAACCGTCACATGGTTATTTCCGCCCGCATCAGTAGGTAAACTTTTATCTACTTATTAAATTATTAATTCTGGAACTATCATAGTTGTCTTATAAATCTCATATTTCAAGCAACTTTTAGTTCCTCAGCTCTAAAGTGTTGCCTACTTAGCCTACTTAGGTAAAATAATAGGTACATTAGATATTCTTATTTTGTTTCGTTCTCATTAGCTTATACTTACGTAAGCATGTCACAACAAAAGAAGTCACGCGTGTCGGAAGACAAAGAGATGACAATCTTAGAAGCAAAACGCAATATTTTATTTGAGCGCATTCAAAACATCTATGAACGATCAAAAACCGCATCTATGTCTGACAGTAATAGCGAAGCATTTCTCAGTTATTGTATGACAGTAGATAGTATTCGAACAGATTTTCATAAGTTGTTAGACGATTGTAACGCAAGATTACTTTCTATCAATCCTGATGAAAAACCGAACTATCAGGCGTATACCTCATTCAAAGATCTTTATTGTATTATTAAGCGTATACAATCGCAATTGGAGGGTAAATGTTCGGCAGAGCCCGTTGCCCGCAAACCGAGATTACCGCCAATCGAGATTATGTCGTTTGACGGAGATATACGAAATTGGCCGCTATTCTATGCGAGTTTTAAGTCTACAGTGCACGATAATGGTTCTCTGACAGATGCTGACAGGTTGTACTATTTAATAGGTAAACTGTCACCGAAAGCCCAGTCCGTATTTGCAGGTGTCACACCCAGTGCTGAGAATTATCAGGTCATATTTCAGTCACTACTTGACAGATATCAGGACACGAGCGTCCTAGCGTCTACGTACTTTGACCAAGCTTTAAATCTTAAATTGTCCGGTGCCGCGTCTGTCTCGAATTTCCAGCTGTTTATAGACAACTTTGTTACCGCAGTTAATTCTCTTAGGAATTTAAAATTAGAAGATCTTTCCGACTTTATGTTGCTTCAACTCGCTTTAAAAAAGTTTGACACTGATACAATTCGCGCATTCGAGATGACGGAACGCAATAATAAAATACCTACACTAGATAGTTTTATTTCGTTCATAAAAGACCAGTGTCGAATATTTCATAATACGCAGTCTGGTTCACCTGGCCCGTCTAACACTAACAGCAACAAATAAAGGTTGAATAAATCGCGAAATAGTAATAATAACTCGGTCCCTAATCCACAATCTTACGTAACATGTTCGGAATCTAATAGTAATAATTCACAGAAGTGTCTGTGCAGTAATATAGTGCACGACCATTAATATAAGTGTCCTACCTTTAATGATTTAAATCCAATCGCTCGTTTTAAATGCGTAAAAGATAACAAAGCTTGCATTAACTGCTTAAGCATAAAACATAAAACAAGTAATTGTTCTAGTAAGACAAAGTGTCGAGCATGTAATCAAAAACATCATACACTGTTACATTTTGATAAAGATAACCCGTTGTCAAGCCAAGCCGCTAACCTTGACACACTTGCGCCGCAGGTGCAGACCACGGTAGCTGCGCCTTCCGCATCTGAGGGCGAAGTATCGTTGTGTATGACATCCATTGCGCGGGCGACGCGCACGCGAGGACGGCACTCGCGCATCTATAATGATCCGCGCAGGGCCAAAACGCCGTGTACGGCGTCTAAGACGGTACTGTTAGCGACAGCGCAAGTTATCGTATATGATGTTAATGGGTCGCCGCACATGGTACGTTGTCTACTTGATAGCGCATCTCAGACCAATTTAATAACGTTTGAGTTATTCAAACGCCTCGGATTATGGAATAACTTTAAAAATACGATTTCAAGAGTTCGAGGGATCGGCGGTTTAGAAAAACATTGCAAGGGTTCCGTAGATATTAAAATACATTCGCGTTTTGATAGGAATATTAATTTTAACATTTCTTCGCTTATCGTAGAACGTATTACGGACACGTTGCCGAACGCTAATGTAGACGTAGCATCACTCACTCATCTCGAGTCTTTGCCGCTAGCCGACGCGGAGTTTGCGAATCCGGCAGGCATTGATCTTTTGATCGGAGCTTCAATATTTCCGCACTTGCTACTAACTAAAATAGTACGTAGTGAGCGATATGATTTACCGCCCGCTATTGAGACGGTACTTGGGTATGTGATTATGGGTACCGTACCTACGTTACATACTTCTCATTGTATTACGTCTTGTTGTTGTTCTGCTCTTCAAGAGATCAAGGTGGGTGCTAAAACTGTGTGTAAGATAAGGCACTAATTAGCTATGCTATGCTATGCTACGCCATGCTATGCTACGCTATGCTACGCTATGCTACGCTATGCTACGCTATGCTACGTTATGCTACGCTACGCTACACTATACTATACTACACATCCGCTTTGTATATAGATGACATTGCCTGTAATGGTATGACACCCGCTCCGCTAGGAATTTCGCTTTGTGAAGAGCTTATTCAGCTTTTCAAGCGAGGCCAGTTTGATCTTGTCAAATGGACAAGCAACTCTAAGGAGGTTCTCGCACGCATATCAGATTCTCGTGAAGCTTCTCCAGACATTGAGTTTGAGAAGTCTGTACCGCATAAAGTTCTCGGTTTACGCTGGGACAAATCCTGTGATAGTTTTCGGTTTGACGTCTCACCACCAGATGATTAGTGCACCAAACGCACTATGCTGTCCACAGTGGCTCGACTATGGGACATAATGGGTTTTGTGGCTCCCACAATTTTGTACGCCAAGCTCTTGATCAAAGAGCTTTGGCTATCAAAGTGTGAGTGGGATGAAACACCCCCTGACCATATTGTCGCCGCTTGGGGTCAGTTTTGTATTGAGCTTACCGCACTCAATCAAATTACTACTCCGCGTCATCTTGGGTTGGTAGATTGATGTACCATCAACTTAACAGGTTTCGCTGACGCCAGCGAGCGTGCTTACGGCGGAGTCGTATATCTGCAAGTCCGCATTGGTTCTAACTACTCGGTGCAGTTAGTTTGTGCCAAGTCTAAGGTCTCGCCTGTTAAAACCATTTCGGTTGCGAGACTGGAATTGTGCGCGGCTCTTCTGCTGTCTCAGTTGCTATTAATATATATACGCATTTTCCGACTCCAAGGTAGTGCTCGCTTGGATTTATTCTTCTCCTCACCGCTGGCAGACTTTGTCGCCAACCGCGTTAGTAAATTGATTGAACTTGTTCCCGCTACTTGTTTCAATCACGTCGCGGGTTATCGTACTCGTCTTCAGGAAGAACTTTCCATAGATCATATTGACTGGAAGTTTATTTCACCAGCATCACCACATCTCGGTGGATGTTGGGCAAGCATGGTCAAAGTAATTAAAACGCATCTCTTCAAAGTTATAGGTCAACCGATCCTCTCTTACGAAGAGCCTTTAACTGTCCTTGCACAAGTCGAGGCACTGATCAACTCGCGTCCGCTTCCAACTCAGTGAGATCTAGCCTGAAGTTGGACCTACCTCTTAGTTTAAGTATTTAGTTAGTAGTTTTCGCTATTATTGCGTTTGTAGTTTTCGCTAAAGTTAATTTAGATTAATTTTATTGTCATATCGCTGTCTTAGCCTATTGATGGGTTATGCGGTAGTACACCCAACATAGCTAAGTTCAATTCTATTTTTTTTTTAAAGGCAACCCTTTAGGGCCAGGGGGATATGGTAGCGCCATCTACCTTCCTATCTATAACTAATCGCATCAACATCAATCGTTCCACGTACAAGTGTGAGCGATACCATATTTCCGTCTCCCTCTACCCCACTCCCTGGAGGAGGCACTGCCTTTTCGCCTGATTCGTCGCCGCGATCGTCGACGCGAGTGACAGTCCAGAACATTCCGCTCGCTGAGAACGTGCCCGCTATATCGTATCGCGCCGCATCGCTGTATGTGATTTATTACCGCATATATAAACCGCTCGCAAGTGGGAGTGACGGTGAATTGAAGTGAAAACAAGCACCTGCATCACGAAACCACCAGGAGACTGCCCTACGGAAACGAAGAAGGTTGTATAAGGTAAGTGCCCTCCATCCTTGAATTATCCTATACCCACTCAATCACCCCTTCCCGTAACCATCTCCTAGGCGGCGAAGAACCGCTATCCTCTGTATACAGTCCATTTCCTTCTCCAAGTCGCCTAGAACCCTACGGTTTCGGTGTAACGCCGAACCAATGTTCTCGAAAGACATGTGAAGTCTGCCAACTTGCACTTGGCCAGCGTGTTGGACTATTCCCTTACCCTTAGAAGAGGCTCGTGCCCAGCAGTGGTACAGTTTAAAGGGCTGATGATGATGCGTATTTGTTATGATGCTTCACAGTAGACTTGACTTGCCGTTCATATTAAACTGGGAAAGTTAAGCAACGTTCACACAAGTCACTACTTGTATGGGTCACCGCTTGTTTGACCGCTTGTTGTGACTTGTTGTTGTGTGTGAATATTGTAAGTCGTGGTGGTACAATATCATAACGCTAACATACTTCGGAAGTCGCCGTCTAGCCTGAATGTTGTCTCAGGACATGAATAGTTAGGCCATCGGATGGTGTGTAAACTAAGACACCGAACTTCGCCAACCACTGAGAAGAAAAGATAGATAGATTCTCTTGCTTTGCATAGTTTTAATTCAACATTTCTTTGTACCGTCTGTTATCGCTGCGGCCGGTACACCGCACAATGTCGTATTGAAGCAAGTAATTTATGATCTCTCGGTGATCAATCAATATTATTGGTGGCCAGAGGTCCGTGTTTACGAGTGCCGTCGACGGATATTGATGTAGCATCGGTGAGTACCTCTGTGTACCAGGTTGATTATAGTACCTACACCTTGTTGTAAAAGTGTTCTTAATTGAATCAGTAAAGACAGGATAATGTAGTTAAGAAGATATACTTACCAAAGGATTTTCCACTGCTTATTTCTTCTCCAATTCACATAATAGCAAACAGGGAATAGTGCCATCTCTTTGAGTTGCAGTAAAGAGCAGTGCAGTTGCAGTGTAGGAAAAAAAGAAGCAATGACTCTGAGTTTGTTTCGGCTTTTCTTCTCAAGAGGTAATTTAGCTACGTAAAGCCGGTGGTCAGTCAAATCTGGTTAGACTAGTAAGTGGACCTCGGGCTGTAACTGGGATAACACTAAGAGGATGGTAATATTTTTACATTAAAAAGTTATTTTGCTTCATTAAAAAGTACCTTTGAGCTGGAATCTTTTAGAAAGAAATGGCCTATCTCTACAGCTCTATCTCTATAATGTATAATTATAATGATGCTAAAAGGCCTGAGCCTTTTAGTATCATTATAATTATACATTTGCATTCTTAACAAGGCAGAATATGACATTGGTCCAAAGTCATATATCTAATACTTGGGGCTACCTGTAATCCATGCAAAAAAACTTCATTACATTTTACCAGTACATACATACATACATACATAACGTCACGCCTTTTATCCCCGAAGGGGTAAGCAGAGGTGTATTTCTACACCCACTTTTCGCCAGATTTACTTTAGTCCCACGTAATAAGGGGCGAGCCTATTGCCGTACCAGGCACATTTCCAGACTCCGTGCTGCTACTGAGAATTTCGTGACAGAAAAACCCAGTAACACTGCCCGACCCAGGAATCGAACCCGGGACCTCCCGATCCCACGCGCACATTTATGCCGCAAAACCAACGAGGCAGTCGTATAGGGTTTGATGTCGAGTTTTCCGTCTCTACGCAAAGATGGTATTTGCATCGTGTTATCCCTTAGTCGCCTCTTACGACACCCACGGGAAGATAGGGGGTGGTGACACTTGTATTCTATGCCGTCAACCACACGGCACTTTACCATTTTACCAGTTTATTTATAAAAGAAGAATTTAGCTTCAACTTGCGGTTGCAGATTGCGCTACTTAAATACATCGCATTTGCTTTTAAGATGTAATACTATGACGAGATAGACTGATGTGGTGATAACCTAGAGGAGATACCAACAGACTGCCTTGCAGAGACTATCGGGTTCGAATCCCCAGGGCGCACCAATAATTTTTCGGAGTTATGTGCTTATTAAAATATTAATTATCGCTTGCCCCGTGCCTCGGAGAGCAAGTTAAGCCGTCGGTCCCGGTTGTCATAAAGATCTTTGACAGTTGTTATAGGGCGTCAGTACCTTCTAAATAAACTGTCACTAGTCTAATCCATGGCATATCACTGTGCCTTCGGGTTGCCGAGGTCAGACAGGCAGTTGCTCCGTGGAAAAGCTAATATTCAGCCAGATCCGGTTAGACTATTAAGCGGACTCCAGCGTGAAATTGGGATAACGCTAGGAGGATGATGACTATGATGAGATAGAGTAGGAGGTTTACAAGGTACAGTTCATCGTCAGAAACGTTCTTGTAACTTTGTTCTGTTGTGACAGATTCTTTTTAATTGCGGTTTTGCATTCGGATTGATGTATAGTTAATTTGAGACCATAGATACAAAAATTTGTCGGGCAGCAGTGTTGCAGTAGACCGTCGAAGTGAGATAAAGAACCACCATTAATTTTAAGGCAAGGACTAGGCATTTGATTTTGATTAATTTGATTCCCTTTTTCCTATGATCCCAGGTCCTTTATAGTAGGGGAACCCATGAAGGGATTTCGGGATTTACTCGAACGCGTCGGATATTGATAGCATCTATGTGCTACGTCTTTTTAATAATTCGCCATTTTGAGATACTCAAAGGCGTCAGATTAAGATATACAGGGTGTCACAAGACCCATCACCAAGCCGAAGTCTACTCGTTATGGACATCATGTTAAGTCATACTAACCAAAACCGATTTTTTTGAAAAGTATTCTTTAAATTTTTTAAACCGGAATTAAAAACGCGCGCGTGCAATGCTCGAAATACTTACTTATCCACGGGGTCATATAAGTCTACAGAACATATTAGCGGGGTAAATGCATCAATTTTGTACCTAATTAGAAAAATTATACACTAACTTTGAGCCTCAATATCTCCTGAACCAGTAATTGCCATGGTGCCGAAGTAAAAAATGTTCGTAGTGCAGTCACTACGAAAATTTTTTATGGGATTTCAGTTTTTGTTAAGGGTCTTTTTACAACCTGTATATGCTTTCATCCTAACAACCTATACGTGCTTTCTCATAATTTGACGATTATCTGGAGGGATGAGCGCAATAGATTTTTTGAAGGTTTGAAAATCAATAGCCGGTTTCCCCACCGATGAAAAAGTATACATTATACATAGGAGCCCTGCTTCGCAGGGCTCCTATGTTTGGGTTAAGGGTCAAAAGAGAACCTAAAATAACCTATTTAGTTACTTGAATTACATAAAATTTTATCCTCCACTTATAAAGTTCAAATATTATTTCATATATGCACCCATTATTTCACAAAACTACATATATCTCTTGTCTTGTCAGGCAGGTGTAACTAATGTAGCATAGTCCGGGACTAGGACGCATGCATTCACGTTACGAACTATACACGAGCAGTACGCAAAATTCGTGTATATATTGTAATCACAGATTTAAATATAGCATTACAATATGTACGCGACCAGTTCCCTATGGCTGCGTTTTGGCCTTGTATATTCTGTAAATACGCCTCAATGGCGGCTCGAGTAAATCCCAATTTAGCATCGTGAGCTCACCTACTATTACGGCCGTCGCGGTCGTGCGCCGCGCCGCGACCGATGCAGCGATGTCGCATCAGAGTAAAAGCTCGCCGCTGGCACCTGCCGCTGTAAGCCGTGGCTGGGCCGTTAAGCGAGGCGGGTAACACCTTTTTCTAGGCCATTAGAGTATGAGCCATCATGCCACTATTATGGATATTTTAGTGGCTTGATGACTTTTGTTATGTGACTCCATGACTGCTTAAAATCAGGCGGTAAGGTTTCATTTTAGATAAGCTACAATAAAAAAGAAACTCTGGTTTACTCTTTTCAAGTCTTAAGAGTTTCTAATGCTTGTGGGGTATGAAAATCCATTTATATATCTCGGATAGACATAATTGAGATTACTGTAAACTGTACCGATTTCATAATAAAATTACTCAACAAGAACTAAACTCGGCAAGCTGAGCCGCAACAAAACAAAAATTTACCAATTTCGTGGCTTGTTTTGCGAACATATGTACGCAATTTAAATTTATAATCATCTTCGCATGTTAAAGGAAAACATTGTCGGGAAACATGTTAATAATACAATGTGCTCGAACCCTCAGGGTAGGGAATTGACTGCACGGTTGGCGTAGTGGTTTAAGCGGCCGCCTCACCGCTTGACACTGCGCCGAAGTGTTGTGGGTTCGATCCCCACACGAGACAACACTTTGTGTGACTCATAAATTGTTGTTTCGAGTCTGGGTGTTCATTGTGTCCGTTACTTGTATGTTTGTAAAGTCCCCCGCGACACAGGACTTAGTCCTAATGCGGGAGTTGTCTTTTAAAAAAAAAAAAAAATAAGGGAATACCTGTTACGATTATAATGAACTATGCGTTATAGTTTTATGATCAAACTACACGGTTAATCTATGTTTATACCTATGAATTAATGGTTCATAAATTATCTAGCTTGTAACTTGAATGTCAGGCACAGCCGCGGCAGTTCACATCTACCATTAAGATTATTCTGATTTCCCTGCCGCGAAAATCAGAGAATCTGCAAATTATTTATTATCTTAACCGTCAGTTTAGACTTTCTAGAATATTGAAGAAAATACATCCAAGTGACTGCCAACCAGGAGGAAAGGCAGAAGATATAAGTATGGTGACCCAGAAAGGAAGGGTTACTAGACTTCTATCACTCTCATTATATCAAAAGAAAAGCAACACCAATATTGTTTGAAATAGAAATAGTTTTTATGACAAGTCAAGTCGATTATATCGATTTAGTAACGTTTAGTTTAGTCTATTGTAAATTTGTCTATGGTCACACTGAACTGTCAACTTCCGTTTACTGAAAATTGGCTCACGCTGTTTTGGGCTGTTTCGCGTGGTTTGTAATTGAAATAAATTGATCGCCTTTTGAAAAGCACATTCTGGTAGCTTCGCGAATAGTTTGTTCGTTTTCCGCAGTCAGTGAAAAAACCCGGTACAAAAAGTTGTCTTGACCACGCCGTATCTAGTAATGTCGCGTGCCCTTGTGCTATAAAAGAATATTTGGAACTCGTTTTGTTTGCCGCTTCCTTGATCAATAACCGGCAACGGTTTATCTGTGATAAAATTAGTATTTTAATGAACATTGTAAAACTTGAGTGAATCCGATGCACGTGGTTGCTGCCCGACGATTTTGCTGATGAAGGACGTCGAACTGGATCCTGTGGTATTTATTCGATTTTCTTGTTATTTTGGCCAAAATTATGAGTTAATCTTATAGGTCCACTCAAGAGCATCAGTGAAGATTTGGTAAGACATTTTATTAATATTAGGTGTAATTAGGATTACAATTCATCGCTGTGCTACCACAGTATATGTTAGACCTTTGCCTTGGGCTGAGACTGGATGAATTAATCGCTTCCACTGATCTCTGTAAACCTTATCCAATCTTAACTGAAACTCTAGACATAATTTTTGGTGCAGAGCTGTAGTTGAAACTTAGCCGTTGATTGTATCTAAACTCAGATTGGCATAAGCTTGTATCTTATCACCTTGTAGACAGTATTGTAGTGTTTGTCAGGTCAGTTTTTGCTTAAAATACATAATATTTATGTGTATAAGTTGACCTACATGACTTGAAACACATTGTCATACATAACCTCAATCAGTAATTGTTTGATTTGTATTGTTGAAATCTAACTTAAATTTGTTGTTGTTGGTATTAATAAGTCAGTTTGTTTTGATACATAACAGCTGGATGTATCAATAAATTTAGTAAATTTAGTTAATTGCATAATTATATTAAATCGAAACATTATAACAACCAAACTTTTATAAACCTTTGTTTTGTTATAATATATAGATAATATTGTTAGGTAACACATATTCTGTGCTTACTTACTATTGTATATCTCAAATAACACAGCCAGTCTGTCTGTTGCAAGTAAATAATTAACTTATTTGAAGTTTCAACTTTTGTTAACTTTGACTTTGTTTTGTGTCAATATATATTGAAACTATTAATTTTGTTGGACAGTAGATACCTGTCACTTGCCTGCACTTGCAGTAAACAGGCTAATACTTTGTTGGTTTCAAAGAATTGAGAAAAATTAAGTTTTGATTGTTAATATTATTTAACGCTTGTCCGGGCTCTTTTGAAATTTGATTATGTCAGCTATCAAGCAACAGACTTGCGTGCGGCTGCTGGTGCTATTGCATCAGATTTGCGCTGGTTTGCCTCAGCCAGTGCCTTAGTGAACGGGCCTGATCGCCCGCAGGCCTTACTACGAAGGTACGAGCGGATCGATGATCGCCTGGCAAGTGTGGAACAGCAATTTCGCATTTTCAGCGCTTGCTGTCTCGAAGTGTCAGTTAGTGACTTCACCGCTGACCAGCGAAATAAGGTCAGCGAAGATTATGCCCAGGTCTTAGACCTGTATGATGCTGTCTCCAATAGTGCGAGACAACTAGTTGCCGATAGGGACGGGCAACCCGGCTTGAAGCAGGAGCTTCCTAGGACAGCACCGGGGCTGGTGAGTAGGCTCCCTACTTTAGACCTGCCGCATTTCGATGGCTGCCTAGGAAGCTACCTGGGCTTCGTTAATTTGTTTTACAGCCTGGTCAATGACAGGGCTGACCTTCGGCCGGCACAAAAATTGGCATATTTGATGTCGGTTCTGGATGGAGAGGCCAAAAGCCTCATCCAGCATCTGCTCGTGTCTGACGAGGCGTGCCAGACGGCTCGGGACCTAATTACCCGTAGGTACCATAACAAGCGTGGCCTCGCCGACACGCATATTGAACAGATTTTGAGTTTGCCCACGCTCACCCGGGTCTCTGGGTTGCGCACCCAACTTTTGAACCCGCTTTTGGTGGCAATCAACGCACTTAAGTGCCTTGACCTGCCCGTGGACCAATGGTCCTATCTATTGGTGCACATTGTGCTGAAGAAGCTGCCTGCCGACCTGAGGTCGCGTTTTGAGCAGCGCTTTGGTGGGGACAGCGCGACCCATCTGCCCCCCTTTGCTGACCTGGAGAGGTTCCTGGAGGATGAGTGCCGGGTCTTGGACTACTCCGGTGGTGACACGCCGGCTAAGACGCAGCCGCCCAAGGTCAAGGAGCAGGCTCGCGTTCACACCCGAGCCAATGTTGACCGGCGCCCTCCTCGCTTTGCAGTCACGCAGAGCCCAGCGGAGTGCTCTTACTGCAAGGTCACGGGGCACAGAACGGCCAGTTGTAGGGCATTCTTGGACCTTAATGTCGCCTCTCGTAGGCGCATCGCGAATGCCCGCCGCCTTTGCTTCTCTTGTTTGGGGTCCCACTACCAGCGAGACTGCCCAATCTCTCGCCCCTTTTGCTCACTGTGGAGGACAGCATTTGGACATTCTCTGCATGAATGCCAGAGAGGTAGGCCGCTTGTCCAACCAGCCGACGCCGCGAACGAGCGGGTGTTTTGAAGGTGGCAGCCGAGAGTCGCCTCGCTTAATGGATCGCCACTCACCCCGCTTGGTGAACCGTAGCGTGCGCACGCCTCCTCTCTCTCGCGCACCTGAATGTGCGACCGCCCAGCGTCACCAGCACCATGACTGCTGCCCCAGGTATTCCCCTCCTTTGGCGGAGCGTCCCCGCCTTGACTCGCACCCACCTTGTTTTGGGCGGGTGCGTCATTATGACCCCCACAGATGGCGCGCGGATCGAGTCATCGCGCTTTTGAGGACTTCAAGCCGCACCCTCATTTTGATTTGCCTGGTCCTGGCCAACGGTTGACGCCCAAGCAACAATAGGTCATTGACCCCTGCCCTATAACGCCAACCTCCCCCATTGAGACCGTTATCCTACCAACGGTTGCTGTTAGGGTCTGGGGGACTTCTGTTGTTGTCCGTGCTATATTGGACACAGGTTCACAAGGTTGCATTGTTTCCACTTATTTGGTAGGGCAGGTTTAATTAAACATGGGCTCTTTTCCTAATTGTATACGGGGCATAGGTGACGTAGCCTCTAATGTTGAAGGGCAAGTTAAGGTTTTGTTTGGCACTGTTGAATCTTCACACCCGAGGATTAAAACCTCGGCTATTGTGCTGAAGAATATTTTGGGTATGCATCCACAGAAACAGCTACCTGCTGCTGTGGTGAATTTGACATCGGGATTGGAACTGGCAGACCCCAAATTTGACATACCGGGACAAATCGATTTGTTGATTGGCTCTGATGTCCTAGGTGAAATTTTGATTGGTGGGAAATGGGTCTTGGTGCCAAATGGTTTGATTGCCATCCCGACCATATTTGGATTTGCTTTGATGGGACCTGTACCTAGGGACCCCCTCCACCCGAACTTGATAATTTGTTGGCGGTAGGCTCCGCTCTCTCTGATGCGGTTCAGAGGTTTTGGGAAGTAGAGGAGCCCCCTCAAGCTGCTCGTTTGAATCCAGAACATGAGGAGTGCGAGCTGTTCTTCCAGAACAACACTGGTCGACTCCGTTCTGGTCGGCTCATTATGAAGCTACCTTTTCTGTCTGTTCGGCCTCCGCTTGGTAAGTCACGACCTTTAGCCGAAAAAAGATTGTTAGCTATGGAGCGTCGCATGGGTCGTGATCTGGAGCCCAGACAGAAGTACATTGAGTTCATGAGAGAATACGAGGGTCAAACTGAAAGTTCTTAGAAAATAAAAAACTGATTACATTAGCCAGTTATTAGTTTTATTATATCTTTTCAAAATATTGTCCATTGACGTCAATACACCGCTGCATGCGATGGAACCACTGGGAAAAGCACTTTGCCCACTCGTCCTTAGGGGTCTCTTCAATGGCATCGCGATACGCAGCCACCGCTTCTTCAGCATTCATAAACCGCTTTCCTTTAAGTTTTTCTTTAATTTTTGGAAATAAATAAAAATCACAAGGCGCGAGGTCGGGGCTATACGGCGAGTGACCCAGTAATTCAACGTTTGATGTCACCAAATAGTCGATCGTTCGCTTGGCGGTGTGCGACAAGGCGTTGTCGTGGTGAAGGAGGATCCTACTGCGAGGTCGTTTCTCTCGAACTTTTTCCAAGACAAGTGGCAAACAATTGGTAGTGTACCATTCTGCAGAAACTGTTTTTTGATCCTCTAACACAATTGTTGCGAAATGACCTATCCTTCCAAAGAACGAGGCCACCATTTTTTTTCCCGCACTTCGATCTCTCTTCACTTTAGTTGGCAACTCCTCGAAAGGCAACACCCACTGAGCAGATTGTCTTTTGGTTTCAGGATCATAACAGTAAATCCAGCTTTCGTCACCTGTTAGTATGTCGAACACAGCATTTGAGTCACCTCCGTTAAATCTTTCAATCATTTTACGGCACCAATCCACACGATGGAGTTTTTGAGCCTTAGTCAAATTATGAGGTATCCACCGGGCGCAAAGCTTCCTGACCGCTAAATGTTCGTGGAGGATTTTGTGCACTTGACTCATACTAATGCCTAAGCTTGTCCGACTCTGCTGATAGGTCACTCTTTTGTCAGTCTCTATCATACGCCGCACAACACAGATGTTATTTTCAGTCGTCGCAGTAGAAGGCCGTCCCTCACGTACATCATCAGTGAGATTAGTGCGACCACGTTTAAACTCATTAAACCAGTTGTAAACAGTCGCACGAGATGGGGCTTCATCGTGAAAGGCCAATCGTAGTCTGTCATAACTTTCTTGTTGACTTAAATGACATCGAAAGTCATAAAAAATCATTGCATGAAAATTTTCTCGTGTTAAATTCATGTTGACGTGACACAGACAATTTTCAATTTGCCGCCAAATCGTAAAACAAATGACAAATGAATGAAATATATACTCAGTAATATTGGCAAAGAGTTCTATTTTCAAATTTTAGAATATTTTTTTTATTATATTGTTTATAAGTGGCCAGTTCTAAGAACTTTCAGTTTGACCCTCGTATGAACAATTGGGACACATGTCTGTGTCAAATTTGGAATGGCGTTCGGTGGAGCACTACTTTCTCCCGCATCATGCGGAATTTAAGCCATCGACTGGCAAGCTGCGCACAGTATTTGATGGTTCTGCGCAGACTTCAACAGGCGTATCCTTGAACCAGTGCTTGCATTCTGGTCCCAAGTTGGTCAAGAACCTTTGTGACGTCATCACCAGCTTCCAACGACATCAGGTTGTCTTTGTAACCGACATAAAAATGATGTTCAGGCAGACGTTTATCCACCTTGATGACCGTCGCTTCCAGCTGATCCTTTGGAGAGAGTCTCCTCATGATCCCGTGGTCGTCTACGAGCTCAATACTAATACTTACGGGTTAAGGTCAAGACCCTACTTGGCAATACGTTCTCTTTGGGAGCTCGCAGACCGCGAAGGCTTACGTTTCCCACGAGCCTCCGCCATCTTGAGGGATGATATTTGCGTCGATGACATTTGCTCGGGCGTCTCCACAGCGGACGAAGCGATCCTCCTGCGGGACGAATTGATAGGTATTTTGGCCTCCGCTGGTTATGAGTTGCGCAAATGGATTTACAACTCACCAGCGCTTTTGGAAGGCTTGCCAGAGGATCATCAGCAAGATCCACATCTATTTGAGATTGTTGACAGCCCCGCCATACGGGACCATTACGGGTCTCTTGCGCGTTGGAGGGCGTCTCAAGAACGCCAACCTCCCTTACGGGGCACGTCACCCCCTGTTGTTGCCTAAGGACGGTCATTTGGTACGCTTATTGGTAACTGACCGTCACCTTAAAAATTCGCATGCTGGTTGTAATGCGCTCTTGGCCATTTTGCAACGCGAGTTTTGGATTTTGTCTGCACGAAGAATTATCCGGAGTGTAGTCTTTCGCTGCATCCCTTGCTATAAGCTCAAGGCTTCTACCATGCAGCCCTTGATGGGAGACTTACCGGCAGATCGCGTAACTGAGAGCAGGACGTTTGACGGTGTTGGCACGGACTTCGCAGGTCCCTTTTTGGTGAAAACATCGACACATCGAAGCAGCAAGACTGTCAAGGCCTACTTGTGCGTTTATGTTTGTCTCTCCACAAAGGCCGTAAACTTAGAACTGGTCTCCTCGCTTACGACCGAGGCGTTTGTAGCCACATTTGACAGATTTGTATCCCGCAGAGGGCTGCCTTCCTTGATCCGTTCTGACTGCGACACTAACTTCAAGGGCACGTATAATTATTTGAATGACGTTGTTAATTTCCTTGAAACCAACAAGGCTGATATAGGTAATAGGCTTGCCCGACGTGGGATAAATTGGTTGTTTTCCCCACCAAATTGTCCACACTGGGATGGTATTTTTGAGGCCGCTGTAAAATCGGGCAAAACACACTTGCGCAGGACAATCGGTGAATCTGTCCTTACATTTGAGGAACTCGCAACTGTGTTTTGTAAGATTGAGGCCGTTTTGAACTCTGGGCCGTTGTGCCCGATCTCCTCAGATCCGAATGATTTGGAGGCCCTTACGCCGGGCCATTTTTTGATTGGTCGCCCACTTGTCGCCTTGCCTGAGTACCCTTATATTGATACGAGACCTGGTCGTCTCTCGCGTTTTGAATTGGTACGCCAGATTACTCAGAGCTTTTGGAAACGCTGGAATTTGGAATATTTGCACATACTCCAGCAACGCGTTAAGTGGACCGACAAGACCGATCCATCCAAAATTGGAGACCTCGTTTTGATCAAGGAGGCTAACCTTCCGCCACTCAGATGGCGCAGGGGGCGTATTCTTCTTTGGTAGCTGGGGCTGATGGAGTTCCCCGATTTGCTGAGGTTTTGGTGGACGGTTCGATTCTGAGGAGAGCGGTTGCAACATTGTCACATCTATCAACCGATTAGCGGAACGGTAGGCCGGTCCGGGGCGGGTGGATGTTTGAAATAGAAATAGTTTTTATGATAAGTCAAGTCGATTATATCGATTTAGTAATGTTTAGTTTAGTCTATAGTAAATTTTGACTATGGTCACACTGAACTGTCAACTTCCGTTTACTGAAAATTGGCTCACGCGGTTTTGGGCTGTTTCGCTTGGTTTGTAATTGAAATAAATTGATCGCCTTTTGAAAAGCACATTCTGGTAGCTCCGCGAATAGTTTGTTCGTTTTCCGCGGTCAGTGAAAAAACCCGGTACAAAAAGTTGTCTTGACCACGCCGTATCTAGTAATGTCGCGTGCCCTTGTGCTATAAAAGAATATTTGGAACTCGTTTTGTTTGCCGCTTCATTGATCAATAACCGGCAACGGTTTATCTGTGATAAAAATAGTATTTTAATGAACATTGTAAAACTTGAGTGAATCCGATGCACGTGGTTGCTGCCCGACGATTTTGCTGATGAAGGACGTCGAACTGGATCCTGTGGTATTTATTCGATTTTCTTGTTATTTTGGCCAAAATTATGAGTTAATCGTATAGGTCCACTCAAGAGCATCAGTGAAGATTTGGTAAGACATTTACTAATATTAGGTGTAATTAGGATTATAATTCATCGCTGTGCTACCACAGTATATGTTAGACCTTTGCCTTGGGCTGAGACTGGATAAATTAATCACTTCCACTGATCTCTGTAAACCTTACCCGATCTTAGCTCAAACTCTAGACAAATATTGTTAGTTTACGTTGATATTCTGCAAGTCCACAGTACTTTTACTTTCCTGGTCGAGCCGGCACACACTAAAGACATAATGCTGTATTATTCATGCCCCTTATTTATGTAATCAGTTCACGTAGACTGACAAATTGCCATACAAAATACTATATTGTCAACCAGACCAAAACTGTTTACGATTTTATTTTATCGAACATATGTGTAAACTGATAGTAACCACTAACATCTCAAGGAACCTTGTTGAGGGTCAGCCGAACCCCTATAATCGCGAAGACGGTATATTTGCCTTACCACGCGTACAACGCCGGTATAGCTTGCCATTAGAAGGGTGGGAAAAATGTCTTATTTACCCAGCCATTTGGTGCGCTCGTGTTAACGACAAAAGTAATATTTGTGGCTTCAGATTTTAGTGTATATTTTCGTGTTACATTTCTTATGGTAACTTTGTACCACAAAGTGTATAGCAACAGTGTTTTATAAGGCTTTTGTTTTTCATGTGTAAATATTTTCAGATTTATTACAAAACTTATAATAAGGCTAGACTTATTTGGGGTAGGATAACACGAAATTAAAGCAAGATGGTTATACACGTAAATTATTTCAATTTTACATGTATATGTTCCAACAAATTTAAGAGATTTTTTGAGAAGCAGCTGCAAGAAGTTGCAGCGGACTTCATAATAAAATAAATTTCCACACCATATTTTACAACAAAAGATAGACCTTTGTGTTATCATAAAAAGCTTAGATGTAATCTGGAGTTAATGTTAATATTGGATGTGGTCCTAATTAGCCAATTAGTACCTACAAATATTATTATCACGCAATGCAATTGACAAACGTAAAATAAAGTAGTTTATATTTGTATTGACAGGAAACCGTAACGTACTTAAAAAAAAGTTTCCATAATTATAATGAATATTCGCCACATGGTACGGCAAGAATATTAGAAGACTATTATTGAGCACTGCTTCGTTGGTCTCGCGGCATAAATGTGCGCGTGGGATTGGGAGGTCTTGGGTTCGATTCCCGGGACGGACAAAGTGTTATTGGGCTTTTCCGTAAGAAAATTCTCAGCACGGAGTCTGGTAATGTGCCCGGTACGGCAATAGGCTCGCCCGCCCCCTATTACATGGGATCTAAAAAAAATTCATGGCGAAATGTGGGTGTAATATTACTCCTCTGCCTTCACCTTCGGGGATACAGGCGTGAGTCTATAAAAACATATTAATAAGCAATTTGATTGTATTTTTACCAATTTTTATTTGAGCATTTTCATTTAGTTAAAGTTAATTTAATATGTTCATGCTAGTTTCTGCAATGTTGAGATTATGTTATTTTCCTGGGATAATTGTCCATAATGTGGTAAAACTAATTCATATTATTAATATGGAAAACATTTGCCTTCCTTCGTTACAAAAGTGTAATTAAAACACGTTTTTCTTGAATTTTCATTTCCAATGTGCCTTTTATTATCTTAACATAAAAAACTTAAGTTACTCCCTTAACTTATCGAGTAGCCCTAAAACTAGTGTCACATAATAATTATTGCGACATATTTTTTCTAGTTTATCATAAAGTTGCCACAAACTTCAAAGCTAAAACACTCGCGATATATTTTTGACGTGCAATTTAAATATAAATTCTTACAAGCCAGTAAAAAAGAACTCAGGTTTATACATAGATGCTAATTTTCTAGGGGCGCTCTGAAGACAAACTTTCTGGAAAAACTTTCTCAAAAGAACAAGAGAGATGGACATTCACCCAGTGTATCGAGAAAGAGTCGGAGAAACAATGCCAGCGCCGCCAACTACGAATTAAATTGGGAGCAGACACCGCATAGCATCGGCACACGAAATCATTAAGATCTGTGGTTCTATGTAAATTCGAGTTCTTTGCCAGTAAATAAATGGGTGAAATTCTTTCACTGTTCCTCTAACTTTATAATAATTTAGTACGATCAAGCCTTAGTAGAGCAGCCTCGTACACGTATTCACCTATAGTCAACCTATTAGTAAGCACATTGCTACCTTAAGCGTCCAAGTGCAAAATAATATTAAACCAAGTATGCCAGAATATTGATTGATAGAGTAGTAAACGTGACTAATAACAAGATATGGGATGTGCAAGCGGGATTTCGGAAGGGAATGGGATGTACGGATCAAGTCTTTTCCTTGCGCTGCGT
The DNA here is from genome assembly GCA_944739405.2 of Euclidia mi. NCBI lineage: Eukaryota > Metazoa > Arthropoda > Insecta > Lepidoptera > Erebidae > Euclidia > Euclidia mi. The sequence goes on along the minus strand of OX123186.2, from coordinate 10,229,388 downwards.
TACCGAAAAATGTCTGGCAAAAAACCAGAAGGTATATTGCGCGTTCATAGACTTGGAAAAGGCTTATGACAGGGTAAATAGAAAGGAACTATGGAAGGTGCTATCTATGTATGGGGTGGACAACTTTATAATAAGGGCTCTAAAATCTCTTTATAGGGATTCGAGGGCCTGTGTCCGATTTAATGGTGCCTATACGGACTGGTTTGACATCTCTAAAGGTGTCAGACAGGGGTGTCCAGCCTCGCCCTGGTTGTCAACTTATTCATGGATAGCTGCATGAAAGATTTGAGGGAAATTGAATGCGGGATTGATATGGTAGGATTGCGTGTTAAGTGCCTCTTATACCCCGATGATCAAGTCATTCTTGCATCATCGGCGAATGAGTTGCAACAAATGATGGACTGCATGAACGAGAGTTTTAAAGTGAAAGGTATGAAAGTTAATGCAAGAAAGACGAAAGTGATGGTGTTTGAGAAGGATGAAAGTTGGACCGAGTGTGATATTACGATTGAAGATGAAAATGTGGGACAAGTTGAAAGATTTGTATATTTGGGCAGCATGTTTACAAGAGATGGAAGATGTGAAGGTGATATTGAAAGGAGAGTGACAGCGGGGAACAGTGTGAATAGAGCGCTGCATGCCTTTATGAACGGCCAAACCGTGCCAAAAAAGGCGCGACTGGCGGTTCATAATGGAGTGCTGGTGCCCACCTTGATGTATGGAAGTGAGTGTTGGGTATGGCAGAAAAAGCATGAAAGCAGAATTAACGCAGTTGAGATGCGATCACTGCGTAGTATGTGTGGGGTGAGACTGATTGATAGAATTCTGAATGCAGTAATACGAAAGCGATGTGGCCTGAAAGGAGATGTCGTGACAAGGATTGAGGAAGGAATGCTGAAATGGTTTGGACACGTGGAGAGAATGAGCGAAGAAAGATTGACGAATCAAATATATATGGCAAAGGTGTATGGGCAAGCCGGTTGCGGCAGACCTCGTTAGACGTTCATGGACCAAAGTGGGGACGTCTTGAAAAACGGAAAAGTCCGAAACACCCGCAACCGGCGAGCATGTATGAAAATAATGAATGTAGAGGAAGCACGTGAGGTTTGCAAGGATAGAAGCAAGTGGCGATCTGTTGTCTCTGCCTACCCCGACGGGAAAAAGGCGTGAGCATATGTATGTATGTATGTACCAAGTGAGTATCAAATACGTAGACATTAACGGACATCACCCAACACCGTTCCGTAACCGAAGAATCACCCGTTAAGTGCTCACTTAAGTTGAGTCGTGTTAAATTACTGACGAGTAAAAAAAGTAACTCCTCGATTGCAATTTAAGTATTTTATCTCCATTTTCACTGCAGCATAATCATTTGTGAGACTTTGGCGACAATTTTTGTAATCTGAGTCGATTATGTAGGTATTTTATGACCTTCACAATTCAGACCTTGCTGCATTTATTCTGCAGTATATTTGTCACCTTTCTTTTTTGTGAAAGAGAATAAGCTTGCGTTGAATTATCTAGGCGCAATTTATTTTTATTTTTTTATTTACTATTTTATTATTACAATATTATATTAATTTACTTCGATTTTCCAGATAGAAAGAGATTTAGTTACAATTTCTTTACTAATGAAACTCATAAGGGTAAAATATTATAGATGTGACTGTTCATGCTGGGTTGACCATTTATATACGTAGCTGTAACCAATACGAACGTCGTGAATCCGTAGTCAGTTCAAATGCCAAATTGTATTTAGAAGTTTGTATTTAGAAATAATTACGGAATGGTCTGAAAATAACTGAAAACTCAATAATGTAAGAAAGTACATTCTTATACATAGTCATACCCTTTTGCTGTAACGACGTCATTCTACAAAGTTACGCATACCAAGTGGAAACGATACACATTGCTGTATGCGCTTGATATTCGCTAGTGTATGTACCTGATTGTTTTAAGTAAGATTTGAATTCTAATATCACAATAAAAAAAGCTGTAGGGTATTTATTTATACTTTGTAAACGCCTGATTTCACTGCATAACACTTACACTTGGCGAGTGCTATGGTGTTTTTGTGAGGCGTATCATAACGAACTTAGTACCAGTGACCAGTAACTTCATTAGAAAAATGTGAACAGTGGTAAAATTATGAGTGTCACTGTGTTACACAACGAAATAATTGTAGCGGTATGATTACAACTACTTTATAATTAAAACATAAACATAACTTCACGCCTTTTATCCCCGAAGGGGTAGGCAGAGGTGTACTACACTTTTCGCCAGTTATGTTTCGGTCCCAATGTAATAGGGGGCGAGCCTATTGCCAGCTACCGGGCACATTATTAAGCGAGCGATAAATAACGTTTTTAGTACACACATAACTTCGAAAAGTCAGACGTGTGCGCCCGTGGTACCTGGCTAGAACCCGAGACCATCGTCTTGGCAGTCCGTTACGTACACCTTATGTAACCGATTAAACCGTCAGTGGAATACAATATTTGATATACCAAGTATAGATGGGGACCTATTGTGACCTAAAAATACGTCCTTTGTTTCAAGGAGTTAGATAGATGACAGTTATTAATTTTAGGCTACGAGTTCTGAACTTATACTTCAGAACTACAATATGTAGCACTTAAGATATGTAGTGTTCGGTTTAATAGATATGTTACGTAGATAATTATAGGTTTACAAGTTTTTCACAATAAAATTATAGAAAATTATAGATACAAAGCGATGTCATGTCTTGACAAACACAATATCAAGAAAAAAATCTATAATTAATTCAACAATATTTACAATCTAAGGTAGAAATTATGTTAGTTAAAAATCATCATCATCAACAGCCTTTAACAGTCCACTGCTGGACTAGGCATCTCCTTTGAAAGGAGGAATAAGTGCTTGGCCATAGTAGCGCGGGCAGCCCGCGTGCGGGCCGCGCGCGGCGCCGCGCGCGTCTTCATGTGTCCGTAGTGGCGCGTTTGCGGGTGCGGTGTACAGTGTTTGTCAAATATAGTATTGTGACGGATCGCGGCTAGATTAATATGAGTTTTCAGTTAGATGACGTTAGCACTCACCATAGTAACACTCTGTCAATTGTTCGCCAAATTCGCAACTATATGATAACAAGGCTATAGCCGTGCGGATAATACAACCGTCTCACGGTCTGAGGGCGTGGGTTCAAATCACATTTATAACTGCTATAAAGAATTTAGATTTTTATTAAATTTGGAAAATGTTTATGAATATTTGGCAAAAATAAAAAAAAAAATTATATTTTGGATCTTTGGTCGCTTGAAAAAGGTTCTGAAGAGTCTTCTTTCAGGCGGCAACAAGGTGCGCGCCTGTAACGGTTGGGTCATGCCACTCTTGATGTACTCTTTCGGCATACTCAAGTGGACTCAGACCGAACTGGATGAGATTGATAGGCGAGTCCGTTCACTGTTGACCACATTTCGAATGCTTCACCCACGTTCGTCTGTAATGAGGTTGTACATCCCGCGGAAGTGTGGGGGCCGAGGGTTTCTAAACGCTAAGGACCTACACAACCGCGAGGTGTACAACCTTAGGGAATATTTTCTTAAGCGTAGCGTGGATGTGCATCGGGATGTGGTTGCAGTTGATGGTGGCCTCACCCCGCTCTCATTGGCGAAAGAGAACTGGCGCAGGCCTGTAGCTTTAGGCGTTGACGAACGCAGGCTTGTATGGCAGAGCAAGGAGCTGCATGGTAGATTCTATCGGGCCCTTCACGGACCTGATGTGGATCTACCAGCTTCTGTGGCCTGGCTACGTTTCGGTAATCTCTTCGGGGAAACCGAAGGTTTTGTCTGTGCAATTGCAGATGAGGTTATCAAGACGAGAAATTACCGGAGATATATCATGAGGGACGGCACAGTAGACCTATGTCGGGCTTGTAATCGACCTGGTGAGTCCCTCAGACATATAGTCTCCGGATGTTCTCGTCTTGCTAATAGCGAGTACTTGCACAGACACAACCAAGTAGCCAGGATCATACATCAGCAACTGGCTCTGAGGTACAGGCTTGTGGACGTCGAAGTGCCATATTACAAGTACATCCCTGAGCCAGTTCTCGAAAATGGTCATGCAACACTGTACTGGGATCGATCTATTGTCACAGATAGGACTGTTGTTTGCAACAGGCCTGATATTGTGATAATAGATCGATCAGAGCGCCGCGCAATGATTGTCGACATCACTATTCCACATGACGACAATCTCGTGAAAGCAGAAAAAGACAAACAAGAAAAATATTTGGACTTGGCTCACGAGATTGTCGATATGTGGGATATTGATTCGGCAATCATTGTTCCGATAGTTGTGTCCGTTAATGGACTTATAGCGAAAACCCTCGAACGCCATCTAGAGAGGTTGAAACTGGGTCAAGAGTTTGATGCAAAAGGCAGTAATTCTGCAAACGGCTCGCATTGTGAGGAAATTCCTATCTCTGGAGCCCTAACCGCCGGTGACTTGGATCCTATTCCCGTCGTCGGTGGAAATCTATTTTTATATTTTTAAATGTCATTTTTTTTTGGAATGTTATATTTAAAAATGTAAAAAATAGGAAAATTATGTAAATAAAGAGAATAATAATAATAATAATAATAATAATAATAAACTTTATTCAATAAAATAAACCTCACATGTTACATAGGAAAGTATTACATTAAAAATAATAAACTTTTATGATTAAGTATATTATTATTTATTTATTATTATTATATTATATTTTATTATTATTATATTTGGTAAATATAGCTATTTTAATGTTTACCTGAACTAGGCTGTAACACCTGTGTTTCAGGAAAAATTGTAAATTATAATATTATAGGGCTATGCTTTAACAAAATAATCATGAACTGCTAATATGTAATAGGAAATAGACTTAATTATGATTTATTCTAACTTAGAGTAGGTACTTACACACTATTTTATAACTGTAAGCAAATTCTCTGTATCAGAGTAGGTCATTGTCATTAGGTGTTTTGTAACAATAAGGTGACACTGTTTTATTTAATTTATTATATAGGAAAGGTCCGAGGAAAGCAAAGAATCTATTTACATAAACATGTTTAGCTCGAGGTTTGATGCAGACTCGATCTTTCCGTCTTTTGCCTGATGGGATTGGTGTATAAGGAAGAAGGGTGTGTTGTTTTAGTATGGTGCGTAGAATGAATAATTGGCGCACAGTTAGAACTCCGGTGGACTGATATAACTCATAAGTGGGAAAAATGAAAGGGCGAAGGGTTGCTACCTTTAAAATAGCTCTTTGGGCTCGTTCCAAAGGCAGTAGGATCGTTTTAGCTGCCCTATGCCTAATAGCAATGATGAAAGCGATATTGGTGTGGATGAGATTGTGAAGGCGTTGGGAAGTATGAAATTAGGTAAGGCTGCAGAATATGATAGGATTACAGTTGAAATGCTGAAGGCTGGACAGGGCATCATAGTTGGTCAGCTGCAGCGCTTATTTAACTTGTGCTGGAGCACCGGCCGAGTACCTGATGACTGGACCACAGCGGTGGTTGTGCCTCTTTATAAGGGAAAAGGCTCGCAACAAGACTGCAAGAACTATAGAGGCATTAGCCCTCTCAGCATTGTTGGCAAATTGTATGCGAAGGTACTGATTGAAAGAGTTATGGAAGTAACCGACAAGAAAATATGGGATGTACAAGCAGGATTGCGGTGCGTAGCCGAAAAATTCTTGACCAAAGGTCAAAAGGTCTATTGCGCATTCGTGGATCTGGAAAAGGCTTACGATAAAGTGGTGAGGAATGAAATGTGGTCGGTACTGTCGATGTATGGGGTGAACAGCAGCCTCATACGAGCTCTGAAATCCCTTTATAAAGATTCTAGAGCTTGTGTGAGGATAAATGGGTCGTACACGGATTGGTTTACCATCGAGACAGGTGTTAGACAGGGATGTGTAGCGTCGCCGTGGCTGTTCAACCTCTTCATGGACAGTTGTTTGCAAGATTTGAAAAATAGTGACTGTGGATTAAGGATGAATGAGTTATTTGTCAAATGCCTCCTTTATGCTGATGATCAGGTTATACTTGCGTCTTCAGCGGAGGAGTTGCAGGAGATGGTAACAATCATGCATGGTGCGTTACAGAGGAAAGGAATAAAAGTAAATGTAAGTAAAACCAAAGTTCTGGTTTTTGAAACGGAGGAATGTGTTACGGCTTGTAATGTTTTGAACGATTGACAACGAGTAGAGCAAGTGAATGAGTTTGTATACTTAGTTACGTTGTTTACAAGAGATGGTAAGAATGAAGAAGATATTGAAAGAAGAGTTAATGCAGGTAATAGATTGAATGGAGCTCTGAAGGCGTTTGTGAATAGCCAAAACGTGTCCAAAAGGGCACGTTTGGCTGTGCATAGAGGGGTGTTAGTGCCTACACTTATGTACGGTAGTGATAGTTGGGTATGGCAGAAGAGTCATGAAAGTAGAATAAATGCTGTAGAAATGAGAGCACTGCGAAGTATGTGTGGTGTTTCTTTGACTGACAGAGTAAAGAATTGTGTGATAAGAGAGTGTTGTGGGGTAAAAGAAGATGTAGTGACAAGCATCGAGAAAGGTATGCTAAGATGGTTTGGACATGTGGAGAGGATGGATGACGAAAGACTGACCAAGCAGATATATGAGGCAAGTGTGGAAGGGACAGGACGAAAGGGAAGACCTAGGCGGACGTTCTCTGACCAGATTGGAGACATCCTAAAAACAGGACAGGTTAGAAGCACCCTGAACAGAAGAGCATGCATGAGGAAACTGATGGGAGTGAATGAAGCAAGAGAGATATGTCAAGATCGTTGCAAATGGCGCTCCGTAGTCGTTGCCTACCCCTCCGGGAAACAGGCGTGAGTATATATGTATGTATGTATGTATTTAATTGTTATTACTTTAGCGAAGAACATACAAACATGTGAGGTGCAATGACACGGAGTCGCTCTTTGGGGGCTAGCATCCACCTCATGTCGCTGCATAGGGAGCTGGATTTGATAATGTGGACAAAAAGTTTTTGTTTGATAATGTCTGGTATTTTGGCACGTACCGTGTTTTTTATTGTGTAAATAATACATAAGTAAAGGATCACTGACACTAGAGGTACTGCTATCTCTTTTTTTATATAGCGCTCAATTTATGTATGAATAAAATGTATTTTATGTCGTGTAATCTTAATGATTTTAAACTACTATTGTTAAGTGAACAAATTAAACAGGAACACGTTTCTTTTCCGTGAAGTAAGTTTGCACACTAATATTTTTCAAAATTTAAGTAAAGCACCAAAATGAATGTGAAATTATATTTCCACTGCAAATTAATTGCTGCACTTTTCTAAATAGGTACAACGTTAGTAAGTATGCAAGCATAAGGACAAATACACATAAAAAGTTCTCTCGTTATTTCATTCCATTGCACTTAATATCTAACTGCTATACGTCAATGTTTCGTAAAATTATAGCTGATCGAATTAGCCAATTCCTAATTTAATTGGCAAGTATTTACAATTTAAAAGTACAAAGTATTACTTAAAAAGAATTTGTGAAGTATAACTAAACATAATATTATATTATTTTGTCCACAACTTGCCTTCACAGCCCAATGGGCTCGAGTTTAAGATTGATAGCTCCACTAAGTGTTCCCCCGGTATCACCTGACAACTTCGCTGGTTAACTCCGCGGGAAAATTGCAACAGCGATACAACACAAGGGCTACATAAATAGCTAACAGTACTGCTCTACTCTATATAAAACTAGTCGAGAAATTCAGCTGTATACATATAATATACTAGAGGACGCCAGCAGCTACGCCTGCACTTTTTTTAAATTTACCCGTTTTGGCGGATCCCGTGGGAATTTCGGGAAATCCCTTCTTAGTGCACCCCTACGGTCCCCAAGGAACATACATGATAAATTTCAGCTTCCTCCGCCCAATAGTTTCGGCTGTAGCGTGTCTGTCAGTCAGTCAGTAACGCAAGGATTTTATATATTAAGATAATATGAGAAATCGTTGAAGGTAAAAAAAATTACAATAAGGTGTAGGTAAGTGATTAATAAGTAATACACTTGGATATGTTTTATAAAGCTACTTGTGACAATTTATGATAGATGCGCAAACACGTTGCCTGGAAAATATTTGTCTGTAATACACATCGTCGACATAACTTTGTAAAAAGAAATGTGTTTTTTTTTTTAATTTATTTAGAACCAATACTATGTGTAGGTTGTAGTCCATTTCTTTTACACTTCAACTTTAGTATTTTTTTAAATTGAAAAAGCTATGCTATTATCTAAAACTAGCTGATGCCCGTGGTTACACCCGCGTTATTTAAGACTACTGCTCCGCTCCCGTGGCTCATAGCGTGATGTTATATAGCCTCCTCGATAGATGACCTATCTAACACTGCAAGAATTTTTCAAATCGAACCGGTAGTTCCTGAGATTAGCGCGTTCAACCAAACAAACAAACGAACTCTTCAGCTTTATGATATTAGTATAAGATTAGATGTATACTGCATTAATAAAGCACTAGAAACGGGTTGTAGAGAATAAGTGTTGATTGCGTTTAACATGGATCAGCAAAAACGGGCACAATACAAAAATAATTATCATGATGTTACTAGCAGCCCTACATTGTATTACCAACACATTTTCAACTAGGTGAAAAAAACTTTAAATGATATTTAGTATCCAACTACACAGTTACAAAGTAGGCGGCACAATATAAAAATACTAATATAATCAAAATATTATCGCCCAGCGCGCTTTTAGTGATCATTTTGCACACGTGTTAAAAGGCTATAAAATAAACTGCCTTGCTCCATGTTCTCTGTACGGTGAGTTCTGTAAATTAAGTTGTCATTACTTTTAATAGGATATTTGTGTTGTTAAAAAATGTTTGATTGTTACTCTTACTATAATTAACACCAGTGGCCAGCTATAGAATATATATATATATATATATATATATATATATATATATATATATATATATATAGTATAGTAGGCCAAATCCTCCATTGACTCATAGTGTTACGTGAATATGAAGCAAATTAGGAAAAAAATAAGTGGACTGCAAAAGGTTGTTAAGCAGGATGTGAATTAGAGCAAATGTGTAAAATAGCGAGTACAAATTATAAACGATTAAATAAATAACAAGCTTATAAAGCTTAAGAGACGCATGTTTATACCTTTCTTGGAAAATAATTATTTGTTGCGATTACTATGCTACCGACATCACATACCTGTCTAGTCCTTTTAGTCGAATTGATAACTAACATTGAACTGCTGCTATCTGGCCCTATATGAAAGTTAGTACATACTGTTTATATAGGTAATATTCTATTTCTCATTTATGATATGAAAATAAATAACTCAAATACCATATTAAATAACAATAATCAGGTAACTGATTTGATTTTCAGAATACTGAATTGCATTAAATCTGTAAATAAATTTTAGGTTAAATTTTGTGATATTTTCCGTTGCGAATCTTAAATATTAATTTATCTAAGCTTGTGTCGCGTTTTTTTAGTTCTTTGTTTAACTTTATTGTTCTTTTTTTTCAGTATGTATGTACAAAAAACTCTTTTAAAGCTGGAAAGCTGATGACGTCCACATTAACACTTACATCACTCGCATTCTAAACCAATAACGCATGTATTCACAAACTATAACGGGTGTGCTCATAACCCGGCCCGATATTTACTGCGGCGTGTCCCTGACAACTTTACGATCCGTACCTCCCGGCTTTCCCTTTTGTGTCAAAAACAAACCCAGAGGTTAGTTGTTGGGACGTTTTCTTTATTTTATTGTTTATATTGTTGTTCTATGCACTGAATGGGTTTGTGGGCAATTTCCGATTGAATATGGCTTGTTTGAATTGTGCTTTTGACAGACACGTTTAATTGCCTTCAAGTATACGTGGTTGGTTTTTTACTTTTTCAATAAGGATGAGGTAAAAATAGATTCCTTATAATGTATTTTTTATTGTTTCTTGCTACCATTACACCGAATTTCAAATTCCTATGTGAAAATAATTTAACAGTCATCTGCTTGTTTTAGAAGCCCATGACAAACGATAACACAGATTTAAGCTGATATAATAAAAACAAATTGAGAAAAGAATCTGTCCTCCTTTGTAAAATATTTTAAACAGGCTTGACGATCAGCAATAATTTATGTGAACGAATTTCGTTGTCCAATGAATAACCACGTCCTTCACTGAACGCACGCATTGCGCTAAGCTGTTCACGTCGACTTAATACAAGAGACAGGGCATTCAACCATCTCATCACGCCGGAGGTCACGAGTTTGATTCCCGCTCAAGTCACACATTTGTGTACGTGAACATGGACGTTTGTCTTGGTTTTGGCGTTCCGAAGTGTAATAATTACGTATTTATTTACAAATAAAAAAGTATGATAATTAGGTATGTTTATCTTAGACTGCCTCCGTGGTCCAGTGGATAGCGTATGCGACTGCTGATCGGAGGTCCCGGGTTCGATTCCCGGGTCGGGCAAAAGTGTTACTGGGTTTTTTCGAATACTCAGTAGCAGCCCGGCATCTGGTCATGTGCCCGGTAACGGCAATAGGCACGCCCCCTATTACGTAGGACCTAAAAATTCATGGCGAAATGTGGGTGTAACATTTACACCTCTGCCTACCCCTTCGGGGATACAGGCGTAAGACTACAAAAAACAAACGAGATAGATGATTGTATCTCAGACAAATTAAATCTTCATCTTCAGGACGCATCTACGAAGTCCCGCGTTAAACTTCACCATCTGAAGACCGTATTCAATATGATGACTCGTTAGAAGTATAATGCGCCATCCGTCAAGGCCTTATTATTTCTGGTATTATCATAATAAGGAAAGTTTCCCATTTAGTTACTGGGGGATTTCAGGGATTTCGGGGATACAGGCAAAAATAATGTTTATCCATTGTCTAGTACCGATAGTACAACCTCTGTAGGTATGTTTTATGTTGTGTGAAAATGTTAGAATATTAATTAAATTAAACATTACCGTCTTCCTAGAAACAAGTCTAAAATCACCAATATGATAACGTCTTTAGTGCATCCCTCTCCCTCTTACCGAGATGAAGGAGATGCCCTGTTTTGATACGTTATCTGTTATAATCTGACTCCTGATCTTTAAGTCCCGTGTCATCCCCGCTCTAGAGCTTCGTAATATTTTTATAACGGGGCTGTGAAATCTTAAGAGTTGTCAACAAGCTATAAAAACATTAAAGATCGTTGAGATTGGGTTTTATATTTATTTAAAGCAATTATAGTATGCTAATGTTGCTGAGATAAATCTTTACGTAAACTTGAGCTGACATTTAAGTTGTACTTGTTGTACATTGGCGAAGATATCTACACTTGTGACATCTAACAGATACCGGCGGATCTACGAAGAACATAAAACTTTATGCTACATACACATCAATCCGATGGGTATGATCAATAAGCCCAGTCAGGGTATCCTCCCTCTAGTTGGAACAACATTTTGCCTCGTAACACTTTAAATATTGCAATATTCTTTATTTAAATTTCATGAAATGCAACTTTCCTAATCAATACTGCTGTTTGTATCTACATAATTATATGATGTAGATATGACCGCGCCTTGGCAATTGTGTAGGACGCCCTCCGCCTAGATGGAGTGACGATACACGCAAGTGGCTGGCAGCGACTGGACACGAAGAGCCGAAAATCGGGCTCAGTGGCGTGTCATTGGAGAGGCCTATATCCAGAAGTAGAGTACAACAGGCTGATGATGATGAATTATATAATTAAACAAATCTCCCAGCCGTCCTGTCTGCCTGCATGAACGCGATAAATGCAGGCACAACTTTTTTACGCTACGATTTTTTTTTACACTATTAACCAATAGATAGTGCGATTCCAGAGAAAAGTTAAGGTGTTTGCTAGTCTATTAGACTTTTGTTATTTGCCACAAACTGTGTCTTCAAGTTTGAGTAAAATGATAGAGCTATTCTACCCACTTAATATAGAGTCTTCAAAAACTTATATAATAATTTCTAAACCCGAGCGTTTTATTGAAACGACAGGCTTCCTAAGACTAGTTTCTGAAGTAAGTTATTCTAGCAAACGAATTCATTCGACGGAAAGGATCAATTGGAAACATATCGAGCGTCGAAGCTCAAGTTGCGGGGTTTTAACTAAAGCCTTTAATAATACTGCTGCTTTAAACTATAAGGCAAGATCTGGTACGTATTTCTAAAGATTTCGGTTTATTTTTACTTATTTCCTAGTAGTCAGTTCCTATAGCTGCTTCAATACTGTATTTACTACTAGACTTCGACCGCAAAACTAGCCGAGTGAGAGTCGGTTATCGCTGTTGAAAGTATGTTCTTCTTCAGCCTCCTAATTTACTCCATATACAAAATCAACCATTACGGCACTCTCTTGCGAAATGAAAGAAGCACCAACACTTTAGCAAATGATATCCACGTATCAACAGGCAACAACAATTGATCTCTGAGAGGCGAAATTTCAAAATTTCAAAGTGCCTAATCAAATGTCTGTCATACAGATTAAAGTGATAAATAAATGGAACTAATATTGAAAATTGGGCAAAGTAGAGCTAGTTTAGGACTGGCTGAGTCACTAGATTACCACTTATCACATATCCAGATACAAGATTTGCCGAAAATAATCTAAGCGAAAAAACATTAACTATATACAAATTGCGAAGTTCAGCTAAGAGTATGGTATGTTGATGATGTAGGACGTTGAAATATTTTAATAGATCTTGCTGAGAAGATGATGAACAGAAAGTCTAGGAACCTGGGTTGTCTAATGTAGGAACATTAATATCTTGATAGAATTTGTGGATTACAAAATCAATCAAATTACAACACGCAACGCAGCGTTAAGAATCAAATCGGCCCTTTAAACAGCTACGCCAGCTTTGTATTTGATAAATAAGTAGTCTCGCATAGATTCACAAGAAAACTTGTGCGATACAGGATGACCCTCAAACTTCTAAGAATTGTGTACTCGAGATATATGTACTGTTATCCATTTTCTCAAGCCAGACCTAAATGTAATTTTATTCCAAACGAAACAAAGCTTTTTCAATATGCGTATCTAATATTAGTCGTAGAATTATATTTTATATAATAAATATCCATTAAAACATAAGTAAACATCAATCCTATTTTTACTATTTGCATTTAATATCACATGTGCAAACATTTGCATGATAATTTTTGTCCTCTATCCCCTCACTAGAAATCTAATAACAAAATTATTGTTTAACCAGGGTTTGGCCTACACATGTCTCAAGGTAGACTGTTTACTTAGGTATTTCGAAATAACATAACTCACCTCCGCTGATATACTATGAGTTCTCGATGATCCCGAAATTTTCACGCAATATTCACTTTGAGATAGAATGAGGATCAGCTTCTATACGTAGCATTGGTACTTATAGCATTCGACGTGGCTGAATGACGAAGCGAATTTTACAATAATTCAAAATTGATAATTTTGAATTATTGTATATAAAACAATTTTGGGATTAATATCTTAAATCCTATATTTCTATCTACACATTTAATTTAAAAAAAAGATGTCCCATAAACGATGTTTTTTAAATTAATTATATACGACAAACATAATATCAGAATCATAACATATACGTATATGGTTTTAATTTTTCCCAAAATTGTATGTAGGTCAGCAAAATATCTAAGCACTACATTTGAAGCGACTAGGTTTGCGTCCGTGGTTTACAGCCGGATTTACAATTTAGATTTAACGTCACTGCGATGCAGATCATCAGATTAGCACGGCCCACTAAAAAGGTATCACCGTGTCCAGGCAATTTAATTGCAAATTTGTTTGAAATTGGTCTCGATTCTGTTGTTTTAAACAGGTGGTGTGTTTATTAAATAATTTTTATGGAACAACTTGAATTATGAGTCTGTGAAAAGTATACTTTGCCTATGTACATCTTTCGTGCGTATCTAGGCTCTTCAAATAAGTTAACATATAATTTGCAATCCACAATGTTATCCGCAGCAAATATCGTATTGCTGCCGGAGTACAGATCTTCGCGATCGGCTGGGAAAAATAGGTTTAGATCGCCTTTGGATTTTCAGCTATTCTCAAATCTGTGCTACACGGATTTGAAAATGTGCTTTATCCCCTGACTGCCACGAGCATATTGTGACAATTACAGCACAGCAAAATATACACGTATTGACCTAGTTACATTTGCTTGGGTACATATATTTTGATCTGCTAAAATTACCTGCTTAGAAAATTATTTACAAACAAATTTAAGATTAATCATGATTCTAATATTATCTGACGTAATATTTTACAAGCATGCAATTATTTGGAGTGTACCAAAAAGTGAACAAAGATAATAATAAAGCACCAGTGCACCAAGGAAATTATTCCAAAGTACGTTGAGAAATGCGGCGATGTTGTGTAATCTTTTAGTTTTCTTTGTGCTTTGTCTGAATAGCTGCAAATACGAAAATATTTTGTACAAGAAGCAATTAAGAATATTGTCACATATGTATTTTGATTTGTTTACAGTTCTAGAGACTATTTTGTATTTACAAACTCACAGATGTGAGGATTTTCTTTTTAATTACATTGGTGATATTAAAGTGACACAAAACCATGGTATGGTCTTAAATTATTTTGTATGAAGTTAAATCATATATTTGTCTTATACGTATATGAGATAAAACAATATCTGTGAGTCAGTAATCTTGTACGAAAACTTTCAGAGCGTATAAAGAATACCTATGTTATTAAAATTTGTTCTGTTGGTAGTACCCGCAAATATTTAGTGCTGAATGTATGATATTACCTACCACGTGTCGTTGTAAGTGGGTTTTTGTACAGTTAATGTTATTCTTTATCAATATTGGCTTTTACGTTTACTTTTTGACGGTATATATAAGTATAGAGGTATTGCGAGGTTACTTATTATTTGTTAGCGAGTGTAACAAGAATACTTAATCGGACCTGCTGTTTGATCGGCCCAGCCACGAACGTGTTTGTGGCAGTACAATTTATATGACGCTGTTGACACTTAGCCGGATCCAATCAACTGGACGGATACTATTTTATGTCATAGATTTGATAATTTTGCACTTAAAATATTAGATCCAACCATATACTACATCATACATAATAAATTAGCGGGTCTGAATGGCGTAAAATTAATTTATTTAAGGTATAAATACCTATTTGTTTCCGACGTTTCGCTCGTCTTGCACCGAGCGTGGTCGCGGAGAGACTGATGAGAGCTCATAATAATATATTACATGTACTAAAACTAAGCAGTTTTTTAGAGTGAATTACCAAAGAAATGTTACGTAACTGATAAAATAATAAATCTCTAAGTAGTGTCGAGGTCAAAAAAATAACTAATTCTTATATTAGTAGTTGTGTCCAATAAAATAAAATACAAAGTAGCCGTTATACTCGTAGTTTTATTATTTCATCGTTTAGACTTTTTATTTAGCACTCTGATTTGATAATCCACTTTGTATCCATTTCTCTTGGCATGTTTATTTAGTTTCATAGTGATGGCTTTTATTTTGGTGAATATTTCTTGAAGTGTAAGGTTTCGTACGACCTTTGATTTATGCCGTGGAGCTGGTCTGTAATTGTTCTTCTCTAGCAGTGCTTTCTTGATGTACGCTGGCATTGCTGTAAACAAAAAGAAATATAAATGGGCCACACACATTTCATTGAAGTTGGTTAAAAGGAAAATCACGGCTGATTGGTGTAGAAATCGGAGCACGTCATGGTCTGATGGCCAATTTAAAATTGTGCTGTGAGGTAGCTATGCCGATAGTAGGCACAGATATCATAATAAAATAATATTACTGTGCCTCCACTGATCACAGTACTTAATATATACATATTTAGCAATAATAACGTCTATGAAATGCATTTATTTGTAATTATTTAAGTATAGGCACTATTGGTTTATTGTATGTTTATATAGTTTAGGTATGTCTAAGGCATTGCCTATATATGTCTTCTGAGTTGTATGTAGGAGCGTAAATGACAACACGGGACAAGAGTTTAAGATGAAAGATTTATTGAGACTAAAGAAATAGTCAATCGCGGGCATAGCCGCGCGTAGATACACACACCAATCTATTATGTCTACTTGCAATAACACACATGGGTCTCTACAATAGTAATGAAATATTTAAGTCTGAACGTTCAATTTTATTATAACGACCAATGAAAATCTATCACCAGTTAATGCATCCAAATAATTATTTTATTGGTATTGCCACCAAAGTATACAAACGATTTGAATATATGATGCGTTATCACAATTTGGTTTTGGGTTAATAATATTCATAAATCAACAATCTAAATTAACGTGTGATAATTAAGTATTGTGTTCACGAGACAACGGATTTCAATCATTTTATGATAACCGCATGTATGCAATGACTGCCTCCTTGGTCTAGTGGATAGTGAATGTGTCTCCTGATCGGGCGGTCAATTACCTGTTCAATTACCTGGTGGGGCAAAAGTTTTACTGAGTTTTCCGAATTCTGCACTAACAGCGCTAACCAGCGCAGAGGACAATGTCCTTAACCTTCCCATAGTGAGAAGAGCTCAAATGCGACGGTTTACAAACAGGGCTGGCAATCATTATTAGTAGTAAAACACGTATCATGCAAGTAGTATCAACTTTTGTGAGTAACTCGATCACTGTAAGTCTCAACATAATATACAGAAGCCAGAAGCGATAATGTTACTAGTTTCGCGTGACGTAATCGCATTTCATTTTCAAACATGGGTTCTGCGAATGTTGTGCGTATATACAAGTGAGATGATATGTCAGAGTTGCAAGATAACAAAACTTAGGAGAAATTTCGAATTATAAATGGCATACCTACATATATATTAGTTTCAAAACATTGTACTTTTAAGCATACGTATCTAGTATTGATGCTTTAAATTAATAACCTAATAAGGTGACAGCATATTTTTATCAAATGAATTACTAACTACTATTCAAGGATTGAATTCAAAGATTATAATATAATTTAGTACCCAATACATTTATAAAATTTCATTATTTTAATGAATGGGCTGTGTATTGACTCTGTGGATTTATGTATTTAGAGAAAGTAATAATACTCTTTGGTTGGGTTCACTTCTTTAAAAATCAGCACGGTTTTTCTAACAATATTTCAACGTTCAGACTTCAACAAACTTGAATATAGTGTTCATGTAGTTGGCTCAGCTGCACTATAGCACATACCATAAAATAAACCCTCCGTTGCCCTCACACAGCGACAGGAAAGCCCAGCCCATGTCATATATTTTTGACAGTAACAACATAGTTGTCATTCATAAAAACATCAAACTCACCGCCGTCCACCAAATCATAGCTAGACCAAACTGCAATCGTAGTTAACACCAAACATATTTGAAGCAGCATTGTTCGAACGTCAGAAGCGAGTCGGTGCCACACTTGATATCGTGGCTTAAGAAGTTATACGTATCGTTGTACTAACTTTGTACAATCTAGTTACACAGGGTTTATCGCTGAATGGAGTATAAATGGCGTGTGTAAGGCAAGCCAATGTTATCTTGAACGGCGAAGTAGTATTTTTTGTACTACTTAGCCACTTCTCCTATAGCAAATTGTGTCACCAAGAATACCATGTCGAGAATAATTATATTCTATAATTATTTTGCGCTGACAGTTTTGTATCTACTATGTTGCTATCGTTGAAGGTATATAGCAAGCCTAAAATATCACATATCAAGCGCATCTTTCAGATCATTATTATGATATGAAACCTGCATATCTGCATATACGTGTATGTTGTTTTGTTTTACCATGAGCGGACCTAGTTTATACTAAAAACTAAACTTTTACCTCTAGTCAAGAGATAATTTCTGTCAAAAGTCAGTGACAAAAAAGTTGCACCTAGTACGTTCACAACTTAGCGTTGATGTTTGTGATCTACTTCTTTTGTTTTTCAAAACCTACTTTGTTTTTGAAACTGGTGTAGTGCTGAAACATTTGTGTGAGTCCCGGCAACGGGATCGCAATATTCGGTCTTTGTTTATTGTTACGTATTTTTATTCACCTTACGTTCAATATGCATGTTCTTTGTGTTGAAACATAAATCTTTGTAATGGTACGTAGTTATTATAAGCAAATCTGTTGGTGAACTGAACAGAATATTATTAATCTGTCAAATACACTCGGCTTATAAAGGCAATTCACGTTTTCCTCCTTTTGTTTGTTGTATGGGTTGTTTGTGTACATTGGAAAAACATATTCTCATTCTTTTTGTTATATTTCAAAGCCTTTTATTTGAACAAAAAATTAATTGCAATATCTTAAAGAGAAAACAAAGGTAACAAAGATCAACTCGGATCAGATCGGTTCGTTTGGAAGCACTCTTTAGTAATACTATAATATTATAGGTCCTATGTCTATCCAACATTTAGTTAACATTTCAATAATGTTGTTACTAATTGGATAGCAGACAACATTCTACATTAGTTGAGTATTTTTCATGACGTACCACGCATGACAAGAATTTAAGTACAATAATAATATATATCGCATGATGTAAAATAATTGCATTGAATTTAAATCATTTTAATATTCCAAACATCTTTTTTTACCATGTTCGTATTTAACTCTGAGCCGATTGCCAAAGTTGCTACCTACAGACGATTAAATATTTCTTTGAGCTTTTTATTATAAAATCAAGGAATTACAACTGTACCACCAAGAACTTACAAATACAATGGTTAGTAATATAACTAGAAAGTCTACTAAAATGTAATTATTGTATTCATGCTTCTAATATAAAGAAAACTCGTCTAGATTTTATATTAAATTATAGAAGGAAAATAATGTGTTACCTAACAATAATGGCTAAGCTCTGAAAGAAGGCTTAATATTTAGAATTTTCTTAATTTAAGCTTTCGAAATACTCGAAATATACCTTTCAGTTAAAGGGTAAATCTGATTATAAATGTTTTATGTTAACCAGTTGACGTGTGTTAATAACAGTTTTGAGTTTGTTCATTGTGGTCAGTTTATATAATACTTGTTTTTGGTTGATGATAATTATGTCTATTTTTATTTGTTTAGTTTTTCATGTGCGCTCAACGTTTCAAAATTGAGTGTTCTCGTGTGAAGGTATGGTGCTTACTTTATACTATTAGTAATATATTAGTATTTGTAGTTTGAGTTCCTAGTTATATATAGTAAATATAGTATTTTTTTAAATTATTATGGCGTATTAACGGTCTGTCAGTAATATGGCAGGTATAAACGGTCTTATAATAATATAACAAATGAATTATCTACAAATAAAAGTGATCTGACGTCAATATTTCTAAAAAATAGAATTCTATCTAGTGTGATCGTGTCCCAATTGAGCGTTGAATTTCCCAGCAAAATTAAGGAACTAAGAGTTATCAAACTGAAAGTCAGGCTACTACAAGACTAAAAGAACATGCAACAAAATATGCCTATTCGGAGAGGAGTTGGTTAGGATTTATTCTGCTCCACATGCAAGCAATGCAGCAAATGTATGAGGCGCATTTGTAGTTAACATCAAGAAGGTGTGTGTCCTGATTGCTCGCCAATAGAACAGTCTATTGCGAATTATTTAATCATGGTATTAAACCATTGCTAGTGATTAACTTTAAGGTAAACATTTCGTTCCTAAATGAAAATAACACTATGGCATCTCAAGTCTGCCAAATATTGATGATTTTAAGTAGTTTAGTTTATTTTTGATATAATAATTAAGAAGACATGTTTTGATTAATTTTATGTTCTATTCTGATTATAATAAAGAAATCTATAAATTAAACAATGAGTTTCATTAATTTGTTTAGTTCTTGATACAATTAATTGATCTACAAATGGGCTACACCTGTAGCCCGCGCGTGCACTCAAGGAGTATTAATGGGTGCGTGCACTCTCGTGTTAAGTAGTCAGTGTATAGTTTGAACCAATAAACTATACAACACAACAACTATACAGAGGGTATTGGGTTGAAACCCACGAAGCGCCCTACTAACGTTTCGTACATAAATAATTGTTAATCATCGCATGCATAGCGATGAAGGAATACATCTTGAGGTAATCAGGCCACAGGCACAATATTATGAAGAGGCCCGTAGTCACGACAGACGGTTTCTTTAAATAAACTCAAATGTTGGCTAGTAATATAAAATGTAGTTTATATGTATAAACAAGATTAAAATTCAAATAAAGATACGAGATTGTAAACCGTGACAAAAAAACTATTACTAACGTAAAATTAACACTAAAGGTTTAATAAAGTACCGAACATAGCCGATACTCAATACCAGTGAACGATCATACTTCACTACTACATAAGCGAAGTGCAATACCGATGGGGTACAAGAAAAATATATTAGGTACCGAGGCTCATGGAGGCACTTCATCAATTAAAATGAAATTTATCGGAGCTTAGTGCAGTTATAAACTAGTTATTGTGAAGAAAGTAACTTACTATGTATCAAACTAACAATATACTGCAGTTTGTTGAAGTTTGAAAAAGACGCTGTATGGGTTTTAGATAGAACAGTTCCTTATAAAAGAGCGTGTAGTGTATTGGTAGCTATATTATAAACCTAATTTAGTGAAAAATTAAGTATCTTAAAATAACTGGATGAAACCATAATCACAACATAGTATAAAACAAAGTCTGTCTTCTGTCTGTTTGACCCTATGTATGCTTAAATCTTAAAAACTACGCAACGGATTTTAATGCGGTTTTTTTTATTAGATATAATTATTCAAGAGGAAGGTTTATAATATGTATAATTGACGCGGGCGAAGTCCCTGGCGACATCTAGTGTTTTATATTTAGAAAAAATGTTTAATGCTTGATAGATTAGTTAACATAACATAACTACACGCCTTTATCCCCGAAGGGGTAGGCAGAGGTGTATCACACACCCACACTTCGCCAGTTATATTTCGGTCCAAGAAGGGCACATTATTAAGTGAGCGATAATTAACATTTTTAATACATTAAAAATGTATTAGTTGTTAGGTAATTATTCGGCCCTATGGCAAACGAGGCATGCATAGAGACACGGCACAACACGCAGAGGCCTTTTGAGTTATATTAGTACTCTTCTAGTAGTTTGTAATATGGTCTTTAAAGTAAAATGATATTTTCTAACAAATTTTAATATAGAAAATATGCATAAACAATCGAAAGTGTGTCAATCTATAAAAAATTAAGCAATAAAATCTTTTTTGTAAATTCAATAATGCATTCAATGTGTAATATTTGCAAAAAGGAAAATATTTTTAAAAAGCACTTTAAATGCTTGTATACAAAAAAGTAAGTGGCTCCAATATAATCAAAATTAAAATTGTTTTCGTAGATACAATTTCATGAAGCTTAGTTTACAAATATTTTCATCGAGTTGAGAATATTTTTAAATATGAGACGCTCTTTAGTTGTGTTATATTAAAGAGAAGAATTTTATGTTGCAATAATACTGCAATGGTGAAACCACTCTTTCAAACTGATGTGCTAGCGGTTACGAAAATGAGATCGTATTTTTATAATTATTAATCCCTCTTTCACAGAAAACACTTAATTTGATGGTGTTTATTACTTTTTCAATCAACGTGCAATGTTTAGTTATACGTGTATTTTATAGTTTATGGAATATAGTACCAGAAAAGTAACCTGTGACTGTTCGTAGTTTGCATTTTGTTTACGTTGTCATAATGTAGAATCACCCTTGTTCATAAATTAACCCATTTGGGCACGAATTCCTTCTCCTAAGAAAGGTAAGACCATATTCCACCAATCAGACTAAGTGCAGGTTGGCAGACTTCACATAACTTTAAGAACTTTCACACGTGAAGGTTTTCTCACAAAAGTACTCGTTACAAACTCGTTGTAAACAATAAATTAACAAATTGATACACGCATATACTTGAAAAGTCGGTGGTGCGAGCCGTGTGTAGTGTCTGTACCTGAGATACTCGACGTACCAATGGGTTGGTGTTCCCAATAGTCTGTCTGGTCTAGTCCTGATGAAAGTAGAAAACAAAATCATTTCAAATATCTAATACTTATAAGAACAAATAAATTTATGTACGCCGAATTATTATTATAAGCAATTAACGAAGCCCATCGTATTTTCCACTTATTTGCTTGCTTGTACCGTCGACCCTTCTTCAATTTGCTTATAAGTACTTAAAGATAGTTGTTCTACTAACACTTGAAAATAGATCCACCCACTTCTAACAGAACTAAGCATTTCCTTGAATAAAGAAAGAAACGGCTGTTCTTTGTTATATACTATATAATCTATAATTGACATTCCAACTTATACTTTGTATTTAGGTATACTTATATCAATACACACAATTTATTCATACATCATTCACCTTTATTATTTACTACATACATTATTCGGAAGTGGAGATATCGCAAAAGTGCCTTATGTAGGTACTCTCAATCATTTGCTTTGCACGACACAGAATCGATAAGTTGGGCAGTAAATCATAGCTTCCATCCGGTGTAATGTTCCTTAGTAGCTAGTGCTAACTACGCACGGTGAATATTGTGAGAGTGTGTGTTTGAGTTTCATGAGATTATCTTAGATGAAAATAGAAAGGCCAAGAAAAACAGTTATGATATGTTGTCAAACGCTTGACGAAATATGACTTGCGATTGGTAAAAGGACTGCCTTAACGCTTTACACTGCACCGAGTTTTGTGTTTTTATGATAAAAAATTTGTTGGTTAAATTCTGAGTGATTGTTTTCTATTTAAAGGATGTATGCAGCAGCAAAATATAAATTTAATGTTCTTCGTTTTCGTTGGTTTGTTAAGCCCCAGTGACAATAGAATTATAAAGAACGAGAGCTTTCTTCTCAAAAGTTTGCGTTGTTATTATTTTAAATAGAAAATGTGATTTGATTTGTGTGCAATGTATTGTACAGACATCAAACTTAACTAAAACCTTGTTAATTTGAATATGGAATATATGGCCTGAGCTTTTTTCTACGCTATCCAAATATCGACTCAAGGTAGCCATACTGTTGTGTTCGGTCAGAAAAATCTACGAATCTTCCTTCTCTTTCTCATAAAATGCATTTACATGTCACTGCTGAAGATAAAGTGCGGTATTATGCTTTAAATTCACGCCTTCATTGCCTCCAGTTGCAGAATTTATTATTATTTGGGAATAGCAAGCTTAAGATGAGACTTGCGTAGCTAATTTTCGTCAATACCATAATATTTTGCCACCTTGTATATTTTTTACTTTAAGGCAATTTTAGTAAAGAAGACAACATTTAGAATTCGAGCATTAAACCTAATAATAAAGCGAATTTAAAACCACTCGCAAAAAAATCAAACAATTCAAATCGTAATTCAATGCTTACAAGACAAGCAAATCCTTACGCCCCGAATAGTTTACTAAACTCTATAGCCTTGGAGTTGCAATGAATCATTAGTACGTCATTGAGGGCCTCGATTTCGTATGATTAATGTGCTTAGCAATTATTTACCCCCTAAGGTGATATTGCAGGGGTAGGGCGCTGTAACCGGATTGAACGAAAGGCATAGGGTGGGGTAAGTGGTATAAAGTTATAGCTGAGATTTAGCATTATAACTATCTACAGTGTAATTTGTGTGTTGAAATGACTTTGAAAGGTTTTGGAAATAAAGGAGATGGTAGGGATTTCATTGCAATATCTTTTATTATGTAAGTATCCAAAACGTCTTGTCTTCTCATCTCAGCTTAGAGACTTCTATTGCTGCTCTCTTCATAGGCCGATCCTGAGCCGCCCGCGTCTAACCACAGATCGTCAGACCTCATTGCACCTTTGATCTAGCACTGCTATATCCTCCCGTACGTGGCCACCACTACTAAAACCTGCTTACCAACGACGACCAGTATTTCGAGCTATTTGCCCAAAGAAGAAAGTAAAAGTCTTATCAACGTTGTCAATATCTTTTCAATTATTTTCTTGGGAATTAAAAATTATTATGGGAATTGAAAATTTTATAAAAACTACAATATGATACAACATTATTATCCTTAAGTTTTTATCTGTATACAACTATGAAACAATAAAATGAAACAGATTTCATTAAACTAATTGTAATGGTTAGGCCCGTATACTTTTTTTTTACTTCTTTATTTCGTGTAAACTTTTCAAGTACTTACGAAATGTCATTAAAAAGAAATATTTAATACAATTATTTTTGTGTGTCGAATTAGAACAGCTCAGTCCCAAGCGTTTTGGTCGTCTTTGTAATCAGATATTTTATAATAGGCTTTTGAACACAATTTCGCTTTTACAATAATTGTGAACTTATTTATAGATAGGTCTCTTATATTATAAGGGAGCTTGTTATAAAAGCGTATACATTGCCCCATAAAACAGCTACTTATTTTGTGGGGACGAGTGCTATGAACTACGAGATTATTCCTGTGTCTTGTATTTACAGAATGTATATCACATTTTTTACAAAATTTGTCAATATTTTTATGTACGTGTAGCAGATTTTCATAAATATATTGTGATACAACAGTTAGAATGTTTATTTCTTTGAACTTTTCTCTTAGAGAAACTCTTGGACTGAAGTTATAAATTCCCATTACAGCTCTTTTCTGCAGAACGAATATTGTATTTAGGTCTGCAGCATTCCCCCAGAGAAGAATCCCATACGACATCATTAAGCTATGAAAGTATTTGAAATAAACCATTCTAGCTGTTTCTAAATCTGTGAGGCGTCTAATTGTCTTAACTGCATAAGTTGCAGAACTGAGTTTGCCCGAAAGCCTTTCTATATGTGGACCCCATTGTAGTTTGGTGTCCAGCATAATACCTATAAACATGGTTGTCTCGACGGGCTCAATCCTGGATTCATTAAGTTGTACATTGGTTGGCATATGTTTAACATTGGGCATTGAAAATTTTAAAAGTTTAGTTTTCTTATTATAAAGTAATAGGTTATTAACATTAAACCAATTGACAACTTTAGAGAGTGCATTGTTTACTTCGTCAAAGTTACTCTGTCGTCGTTTAAAATTAAAATTCAAAGAGGTATCATCAGCGACCAATACAATCTCATGATTATTCTTAACGCAATAAGGTAGATCGTTAATTTATATCAAGAATAGAACAGGAGATCGAGAGCTTTATTTTTAATGCCATAGTGATATAGTTTCCTGATAAGAGTATCATGATGAACACAATCAAAGGCTTTAGACAAGTTGCAAAATATACCTAACGCATCTTGCTACTTCTCCCAAGACTATTGAAATGACTAAGTAGCTGACTAAGAATTAGTTTCTCAAAAATTTTGCTAAGTGTTGGCAATACAGAAATAGGTCGAAAATTTGAGCGGTCTGATGTGTCACCAGATTTAAATAAAGGTGTTATTTTGCTATACTTCATTAAATCAAAAAATGTTCCAAAAGTGACACAACCATTGAACACTGTTGTAAGATGTGGAGCAATTAATGTAATAATAGATGAAACATTCTTTACTGACCATCCTCACAGATCCTTTGTCTTTTTCATAATAACACTTTCACGGACATTAAACGCCTATAGGCGTGATAACAATAAAACTTCAATTGTGTCTCGTTTACTATCCGTGAAAGTGTTAATAGTTTTAAATTGTTTAAGAACATCATCTGTAGTAACAGCAACAAATTCAAAGGCCGTAACACATTCCGGTACGCAGTTTTTAAGCAGCTCTTCTTCATTCTTTCCATCTCTTGTAAACAACGTACCTAAGTAAACAAACTCATTCACTTGTTCCACTCGCTGTCCATCGATCAAAACATTACAAGCCGTAACGCATTCCTCCTTTTCAAAAACCATAACTTTCGTTTTTCTTACATTCACTTTCATTCCTTTCCTCTCTAACTTATAATATATTATTATTAACAAACTATATATTAAGTGAACCATTGTGGTGTAAGGATTAGTCAGCCTAGACCCTGCGTTACCGGGTCTAGCTGCTTCCAGGGTGCGCCGCGGGGAGGCTCCTCCCGGCGACCCTGCGTTACCGGGTCTAGCTGCTTCCAGGGTGCGCCGCGGGGAGGCTCCTCCCGGCGCACCCTGGAAGCAGCTAGACCCGGTAACGCAGGGTCTAGGCTGACTAATCCTTACACCACAATGGTTCACTTAATATATAGTTTGTTAATAATAATATATTATAAGTTAGAGAGGAAAGGAATGAAAGTGAATGTAAGAAAAACGAAAGTTATGGTTTTTGAAAAGGAGGAATGCGTTACGGCTTGTAATGTTTTGATCGATGGACAGCGAGTGGAACAAGTGAATGAGTTTGTTTACTTAGGTACGTTGTTTACAAGAGATGGAAAGAATGAAGAAGATATTGAAAGGAGAGTTAATGCAGGTAATAGTGTGAATGGAGGTCTGAAAGCGTTTATGAACAGTCAAAACGTGTCCAAAAAGGCACGTTTGGCTGTACATAGAGGTGTGTTAGTGCCTACCCTTATGTATGGTAGTGAAAGTTGGGTATGGCAGAAGAGATTTGAAAGTAAAATGAGAGCACTGAGAAGTATGTGTGGTGTGTCTTTGACCGACAGAGTAAAGAATTGCGTGATACGAGAGTGGTGTGGGGTAAAAGAAGACGTAGTGACAAGCATTGAGAAAGGCATGTTAAGATGGTTCGGGCACATGGAGAGGATGGATGACGATAGACTGACAAAGAATATATATAAGGCAAGTGTGAATGGAACAGGACAAAGGGGAAGACCTAGGCGGACGTTCTCTGACCAGATTTGAGACATCTTGAAAAAAGGATAAGTCAGAAGTACCCTTTACAGAAGAGCATGCATGAGAAACTTGATGGGAGTGAGCGAAGCAAGTGAGGTATGTCAGGATCGTTGCAAATGGCGTTCCGTAGTCTCTGCCTACCCCTCCGGGAAACAGGCGTGAGTCTATGTATGTATGTATGTATGTATAGTTTGTTAATTTATCATCATCATCATCATTACATCGGCATTACCTAATCTTGTCTGATTTGACATAATATTATAAGTTTGTTTTTTTTCGGATCGACTGCAATATGGGGTAGCCACATTATGGTCCTCTAGTATTCTGAAACTTGTTTATACTAATGCGAGGCAGGATATTGTAGAGTATTCATTCTCCGTAGCAACTGTCTCAATTTATCATTGCATGTCCGATAGTTTAGTGACAGGTTGGTGGTACGGAATGCTATAACTTTTATTTGAATAGCAAACCATCCAAAAACCAGACGATTGTTTACTAATTCGTTGTAGCCGGCTAATCAATGTTTTATCTGTGAAAACGAGATTTCATTACTTTTTCAAGGCCTCTTATCAAATATTAAACATCTTTATTTTAAACATCAAAGTAACTTTTTATTTCGCTCCGAAACAAAAGCGATAACAACCTTGAAGTAAGCTTTCATCGTGTAAAATCAAACTCTTAGAAAATAGTTTATAAATTTTTTTAAAACCCAGAAGTAAACAGGTAAACTAACATTGCTTTAAGCGGAATATCGGCCTGAGAAAGGCACATCGTTTCTAAGAAACGTATTATACTGTTAGAGCAAACTATGTAACACCTTCAGATTTATGTCTATTTTAATGAGTTAGTATATAAAGTGTTCTAAACACTACTTTGAACTCATTCATGTGTTTAGACGCTTAACCGGAATTGGAGTACCAAAATGATTTTGGTTCAAATAAACACGATATTGGTTTAAAAAGGAGTATAGGGTTTCAATATTAACTTTCAATTTTTGCCGACATTAAATTTGTGTTGTGTTATGAATTTTCCATTCTATTAATTCTTTAGGTCTCACGCTTATTGGGCATAAGCATTCGTCAAGCGTGTGTTCGGCGTGCGTCCGGCGCGGCGTGCGTTCGCATAATGAAATGTAAGGGCGGCGGCGCGGTTGAATACACCAACAAATACCTCGTTGAATCTAGCCGTACATCTAGATTCATGTGAATCACGAGTATGACGTTTTATAAGGCACAATCTTACAACCTTCACCTTGACAATACACAGATAATGCTAACACATTATTAGTAATACACCTATCACAGAACAAAATTAAAGCATACCTTGAACAATTTGCTTAGTTTCTTGTAATTGTTCGCAAAGATTATCAACCCGATCATTGAAATACTTACCAAACATTTCTAGAAACAATACATATACTTTCTAATAAAACTTAACTGTTTTACGGTTTTTGGGTCTGAAACAACCAAGGGAATAAAACAATAGTCTGAATTAGGAGAATAAATTTCGTTGTTAATTTTCGGTTATTGCTTATTTCCCAACTTACTTACTTCGTTATATTATGGTTGAAAGTTTTAGACATTTTATTTGTGATATTTCGCGAATATTGCATCCAATGAAGGTACCTACAACAAGTTAGTAAAATGTTTTTCTAGCCTCATAAAATTATAAGGCTAGAAAAACATGAACCTATATGTTGGTGTTAAATATATTTTAAATAGCGATTAAGTCAATAATTTTACTTATATAATTATTAGGTACGCAAAGTGTTATTATTACCATGCGAGGTATTCAAAAACACAAAACGCGACGCATTTTCAGTGTCCTTCCACCCACAAACGGAGCACAAAACAGTACTTCCACAGATGTATGCTCTTGCTCCTGTAAGGAAAATCTTTACGGGATGAGGAGGCAAAGGAGATTTGGAAGGTCGAATAATATTAATCATCATAATATGATGACAATGAATATTATTCATTGTGTACGTATGAGCGTCATTCTTTCTGTTAGCTAGATTGTTCCTAGACTACCACCTATTTAGTATAAGAAAACAACACTACATCCAAATTAAATTAGTAATATACATATAACACAATAATACTGAAACTTCTCACAATGAATTTTGTTACCTGTGTAACAGAAAACAACTATAAAAATTTTAGTTGAAGGTACTAATGCCACAAATACAGTTTCTAGCACATATTACAAATTTCATTCACGTGTTTAATGAAAGCGCACTTTCCCCAAATCCCTATATGACAAAATAGATATAGATCACCTAACAAATAAAAATAAAGAAGACAACGTTAAAACACAGTGTAATCGTTCAAATATCTCAATCTCTCAATGAATTGTTATTCTCTAAGTAACTTGGCCGTTTCTTTCGCCTGTGCGCTGCCGATTTGTCAATGTCACGGCTCATATTTTATCAACTTGGGGACAATGGTAACTACATTTTGATATCGGCAAGCTCGCCATTTAGGTTTCAAACCTTTGATGGATTGTCTGGGGTCGTATCCATTTTGTCTCACCCCCATCCCTCTGCGAGAAAGGGGGAAGGAAGGCTTTTTTCTAACATATTGTAGTTGTAAACGAGTGCGATGTTTATGGGGATTTATTTCAGGTACCACGGGGAATATGTGGGGTGTAATGATTACATTATGTGTACCTGTATTTTTGGAGATGTGATTAGATGTTTTTCTGATACGTTTGCACACTAATTATATGGAGATAAATATATCAAACTTTTACCTTTTATCTTTAAACTTTTTTGGTATCTTACACAATAGTTATTTTTTTTATATTGCCGCTTTATAAAACCTAACACTAGCTGTAGTAGTCTAACCCCAGTTTTAAGGTTTTCATGTTTCGGTACTATTGCATCACTCTAATCACGGATACACTAATTCAGTATGTATGGTATATAGCGATGTCCTCATAATATTATAACAAGTGTATGACGAAGGGTATCTTCATTTTGGCCGGTATCAACGCTTCACAGTTCTAGGTGGGCACAGCTGGGTCTCTTTGCAATGAATACCTACTGTACACAGTGCAACACACTGTTTATTCGAGGACACAAAATACAGTATCTTCACAATCTTAATATGCACACGTGGCTCGGATGGATAACTTTTGGAAACGCAGCGAAGTCGGACGTAGGTAGGCTTCACTTGTTTCCTTCGCTGTGTCTGTCGCTAAAGTGTACGTCAGGGCCGTGAAAGCTCCATACATGGGTAAATGTCATATAGATCAGCGCCATCTACCGAAGATTGCAAGAAAAAAATTACATATATACCTAGAAATATCTGTAGCGATAACTGAACGGTAATTTCGCCAACATCGCTAAGATCTGCGTGGCGCAGTGGAAGAGTAATAGGCTCATAACTTAAAAGTCCGTGGATCGAATCCACGCTAATCTAGAACTACTTTTTGAGATTTTTATATTTTTTACTTTTAAATTGCATATTTTACATAATAGTTGTCATTTACTTATTTATTAACACCGAAATTAAAAAATTATTTTATTTTGAAAAATGAATCCACTACTAACGCCATCTATACGATCGGAATAAAAATAAAATTGTTTGTGCGCCATCTAGAGTAGAGGATGCCTATTGAACTTTTCCTTAGAGGGAGTTGCGCATCTATACCAGTATATCTGTATAATCTATGGTGTACGTCGACAGCTCCACGTTCGCTTATAAAAACATCAAATGACATTGACAGCTGTCAACTGCCGACAGTGTTGCCAACCATCGTATCCGAATACGCCCAAATCTATTTAGATTTGACGTTCCGTTTTCCAATCACATGTATATAAGATTATAACAATTTAACGTACACAGAAAAGGACACGAAGATTAAATAAAAATGCATTTTATTTTTGCACACATGTTAAAAGCAAATTTAATGCTTAAAACTCGTTTTAACTTCTCAAGGGAGCTCTTTACCTGTTTATTATATTTTTTAAACTGTTACTGAGTTTTTCAGAATTCTCAGTATCAGCACGCAGTCTGGTTGATATGCCGGTAGCGGCAATAGGCCCGCCCCCTATTACGTGGGACCTAAAAATGCATGGCGAAATCTGGGTGTAATATTACACCTCTGACTACCCCTTCGGGGATACAGGCGTGAGTCCATAAAAAAAAGCAAATGCTAGAAACTCGTGTTAACTTCTCAAGGGAGCTATTTACCTGTTTATTATATTTTTGTAAACATAAGTACAACTTTGAATTAATATACAAACATGCGTCCTTCATAAAGGAACATGAAATATCGCTGTTTAGCTTACCAACTTTACAACAATATCTATTTTGACGATGTACCTAGACATTGTTATAATTAGCTTCATTATAACTATGAAAGGCCTGAATTTCACACGTTAGGTTTAGGTCCCTCGAAATTACCTAGAAGTTGTTCAATGTCTTACTGTATTGTTTTAACTAACTACATGTGGAATTATATAAAGAAGAGTTTATCACTATATGCTATTAAATTGAATAGGCCTTTGTTGGCTGGTTTAAATGAATTTTAACTGCTTAGGTACTCAATTTTAAAATTAACATTTTCCTAATTCAGGTAATAGCAGGTATTAATATTATTTGATAATTTGAGTTTCCAGAGTCTAAAGTCAAACTTTGAATTTATGTAAAATTATTGTATGTGTCCCGGTAGGGTCAGAACATTATATGCTAACCCCGGTTTACGTGACCCCCAACTATATGTCATCGAGAACACGTCGGTGGTTTATATGAGGAGGCCCCAGCGTCTTTAGGAACCCCTAAAGACGCTGGAGTCCTGCTCAAACTCGACTCCTTTAAGGAGTCTTAAACCTCGACTCCGGAGTCGAGTTAGGGTTACCACCGCGAGAACATACACAACCAAGAGTTTTATGCATTTATATATTTTCGATTTTAAAGCTTTTAGCAATGTCTTGATTTTGCAAATTTAAATTACGATAAAAAATATTTTTAAATAAAAATGAAAAGCGACTTCAAAAATCACTAAGGAACTAAAAAGCAAAAATTAATTGGTTTTGGAGCAAAACTTCTTGGAGTCGGTGCCAAGCCAAGTATTTCTGATCTGACTATAAAACCTCTACACTTTTTTATATAACTTTCGTTGTTGATTGAATAGGTAGTTTGTAGTTTAGTAACTTTTTGCGTAAGGGCTTGGCACCGACTCCAAAAAGTTTTGCTCCAAAACCAATTATTTTTTTGCTTTTTAGTTCCTTAGTGATTTTTGAAGTCGGTTTTTTTTTTATTTAAAAATTATTTTTATTATGCTTTTTAGTGGTATACTAATAAAAAAATAGTAATAGGTGGTAAGTAGCTACATAGGATAGTGTAGGTTGTACATGATGTGGAGGCCTTCCTTACGTGCCTCAATTCTGAAATGTAGACCTGCACCTTTCTGGCTATTTCAAGTATTTTTTTTGTTTTCAACTTACTAGCCTAAACACGTTCGTTTTAGTTCTATCATCAGATCCCGGCAATCATCCAGTACCAAAGTGTTTGCCAAGACAAAACAAACGAGCCTAAACTCGATGAGATTGCGTTATTGTATTACAAAGATCCCATGGGCACCTTCCTGCTCTATCATCAGACTTTGGAAAACATTCAGCACTAAAGTCCATGTAAAGACGAATCAAACGAGACCAAACTCAATGGGATTGCGTAATTTTATTACAAATATCCCATGGCTACCTTCCTGCTCCATCATCAGAGTTTGGTAAATATTCAGCACTAAAGTCCATGCAAAGACGAATCAAAAGAGCCCAAACTTAATGGGTTTGCATCTTTGTATTACAAAGATCCCATGGCCACCTTCCTGCTCCATCATCAGAGTTTGGTAAACTTTCAGCATTAAAGTCCATGTAAAGACGAATCAAACGAGCCTAAGCTTAATGGGATTGCGTCTTTGTATTACAAAGATCCCATGGCCACCTTCCTGCTCCATCATCAGAGTTTGGTAAACATTCAGCATTAAAGTCCATGTATAGACGAATCAAACGAGCTCAAGCTCAATGGGATAGCGTCTTTGTATTACAAAGATCCCATGGCCACTTTCCTGCTCCATCATCAGACCCTGGAAAACATCCAGTACCAAAGACCATGTAAAGACGAATCAAACGCCCCTAAACCCGATGAGATTGGATTGTTGTATCACAAAGATCTCATGGTTACCTTCCAGCTCTATCATCAGACCATATAAATCATCCAGCATCAAAGTCTATGTAAAGA
The DNA here is from genome assembly GCA_944739405.2 of Euclidia mi. Lineage (NCBI taxonomy): Eukaryota > Metazoa > Arthropoda > Insecta > Lepidoptera > Erebidae > Euclidia > Euclidia mi. The sequence goes on along the minus strand of OX123186.2, from coordinate 10,196,286 downwards.
CAACTCAAACGAGCCCAAACTCGATGGCATTGGGTTGTTATCGTCAAATAGCTTCAAATGTGCTTATAAAATTTGAAGAGTTCCTCCGATTTTTTCAGGATTCCATGATCAGATCCTGACCTGATGATCATGGGACCAACTAAGAGGTATACTCTTTCAATCAAAACAAGAATTTTTGAAATCGGTCCAGGCGTCTTAGAGAAATCGGGGAACATACATAAAAAAAAAATATTCCGACGAATTGAGAACCTCCTCCTTTTTTTGAAGTCGGTTAAAAACTTATTCTATATATTATTTATTGACAAAGGAATAGATGAGTACATAAAAATGTTTTAAAACAGAGGTCACTTTAACGAACGTGAAAATTGCATGAAAACCAGTCTTTCTTTAACTAAGTTTAACTAATCAATGTAATAACTATAACACACATTACCGTTCCGTTAGGCCAGCAAATTGCTTTGTAACCGCGCTGAGTCGGGAATGGATATCGCGAATTATGGTAATGTATTATGATAATGCCGGCTGAGATAGCCTTTGTTTTGTGACATAAGGGCGAGCTGGATAGCGAACATGTGTGATAGATCTATGTAGCTTACTTGTGAAGAGGTGTTTCCAATAAATAAGTTTGAACGTGGGTTTACTGGTGGTGTTTAGTGGACATTTATAAATCGATAAGTTGCAGCATCGTTCAAATTTTTGACATATACATATTATTTATATAATGTATTGATACATATTATTTGCATTCACACAATAATACTAGCTACATACCTTGTTATATATATAGATATTTGTTCCTACTTCGATTAGTTACGGTGACTAATGAATGATACGTATTTAAAACACTGATAAGATGACGTACCTATGCAATATTTGATGATCATATTGGCACCAGACGGTTGCAAAAATAAAAAATGAAGATGTGTGGAAGAGACTAGACCATATTAATTTATCAATTTTACTTAGATTAAAAATATCAACTTACACTTCGATTCGAGATATTATTACTTATATTATTATGTTATATAATATTATAAACATATATAAGTTGGCCAAACAAATATGCAGTAAGTATGACTTGTTGAGAAGGCAGCTGGTGACAATCGTGCGCTACACACAGCTCAGCTAATCCACTTTTCCGTCTAATTAATTCCATTATTAAAGTAATACAGATTAAAATATAAGGTGTCTGCTCCTTCACTTTTTTGGATTAGCTTGGCAGCCATTATCGAAATTACAGGGTGTTGAATTTTCATGAACCATGAGAAATTACAAATTGTTATGATAATTTGCTTCTTATGAGGTTCGTAAAATTAACGAGTTATAGATTATTTAACAAGATTGTACGATCAAATTTTGTAAAGCGATAATAGGAGTACATTATTATAAAGGATAAAATACAGAGAGGATGATCATTTTGCCAGCCTTGCATACCTTGATAAAACCTTTCATTTTTAAGATCCGATTGCCCGTTTCTTTCGAGAACTCGATATTTAGGCTCTGATTCAAGTGCCATGTTTACGGAAGTAAATAGTGCCGAAGTGATGGGTATTTGAAAACTAATATTATACATTTAATCTATAGTTTAAGTACTGGTCTTCAGTTTTCAAGATTTGTAAAGCTTAGGATCCTCCTCCATTAGGATAAGATAATAATTTATGTTAGTTTTGCTACTGTATACATTATTTTATTAATGTTCGAAACTAATTTTATGATTTTTTTTACCTCAAAAATGTCCTGATTTTTATGTTCCATTAAAAGGTTTTCAAGACTAAATGAGTCTGTCTACGGAATACGGAATATCCTTCTATCAAGCCCTTAGGGAGTTCACACATCGCGCCTCGTTAAAAGCATTAGCAAAAATATATTAGGGTTCAATCCGATTAATTGCGATATGTGCTCTGGCACCTAATTGAGATCTGTTGTAAGAAGTATTTTAGAGTATAAAGGGGTTACAGTAAGGGGATATAAAGGAATTAGTAGCACGTTAAAGTAAGGAATTATTGATGAAGTTTTTAATTGGTTATGTTGATGGTTTCTTAAGATGATGTGAATTACAGAGTCAGTCTAATTTGTTCTGTGATTTGAATAATTGATTAGTTGTTTATTTTGTAGTTGTATGGCAAAACAAATTGTTGTTTGAGAGGTAAGGACGTCTGCTCTTTTAGTAGTATTTAATTTGAGGTTGAAGCGGTGACTTTGGCGCTCTACATTAAGGAAGGAAACTTGCATAGTGCTGTTGCAGCAGTGGACACAACAAACAGCTAGACTTGGAAAAATATTTGTAGATTGCAATAGATTTTGTCTCGCCTTTTGTCGAACCTGCGACACCGGACACTTTTATAAAACGCACTTTGTTTAAATCACTACGACATCGCGCAGTAATATGTATGTTGATGGTGTTTTCAGTGGACTTCATCGGAACATATTTTCAGTATCCATAATAGCAACATGCTTTGCAGACGACCCTAAGACTACCTTGCCTACAAGTCTTAAAAATGGCGTCACCATCTCACAAACCTACTATGGGTTTTACAACCCTCGTAAAATTCATCATCCCATACATTCCGTGCGAGATAGAATACACCATGGTTTATTATGCACACCTTATGTTCCCATTATGAGTAAGTATCGTCCCATGACCGCTATAAGAGACGTTAAATGGCGATTATAATAATAATAATAATAATATATTCTACCACATTCACACAACACCATCTAGTCCCAAACAAAGCAGAGCTTGTACTATGGGTACTAGATAATGGATAAACATACATATATACAATTTTTTTTTGTAAATACATACATATTATACATAGAAACACCCAGACCAAGACAAACATCCATGTTCATGCACACAAATGTTTGACTTGAGCGGGAATCGAACCCGCGACCTTCGGCGTAGCAGTCGCTTACACTCCCGCTACACCAACCGGTCGTCCGGTCGTTATTATGGCGTTCGTATGGGGATAGCTGTGAATAAATAACAGCTTGTTATGGTGATTGCTAGAACTGGTGATTAAAGGACATTTTGAAATCAAGACTTCACGATGATACGGTATTTTGATTTAGATTGAAATTTATGATAACTGAGTTCCAAGTTAATTTATTTGTTTCAGTACATGGCTATATTTTAAGGTATAATTATGTAAGAGTGGGAAACTTAATAATTATGTTTTATTGGAATATAAAAAATATTTCACATAAAGACATATTTGGTTTCATTGTTTTTAATTTTCATCCATGTAATTTAATTTTTTTTTGTCTTTTATATTACATCATTTTCTCTATTTTTTCTTCTATTTAATTATAAGGCAGTTACAAACGCCGGTATTCCGTGTGGTGACGGATTAAGAATACGGAATGTCACCACCCCATATCATTCCATGGATGTCGTAAGAGCCGACAGAGGGTGCATATTATGCGGAGATCAGCACTGTAAGAGAAGGAAAACTTGATACAAACCCTATACCAACCCGTTTGGCCAGCTTGGTTTAGTAGGCCAATTCCTCCTTTCAAAGGAGAGGCCTAGTCCAGCAGTGGACTGTTAAAGGCTGGTGATGATGAACTAACGCCGGATTCGATGCGGATGGTGGAGGTCGTGTACTTAGACGCGTGTTGGAAATGTCCTATATCCAGCAGTGTACTGCGATAGGCAGATAGAGAACAGATACTGCCAACCTAAGGGGAATTGCGTGATTTACATATTTTATGGATCTTTACTGCCGTACTTGCTATTATGCTATATTGACGTTTACAGATAAAAAGACTTTCGCAACTGATAAAACCAGGCATTATCTGTGTCAATACTTATCATATTTTTATTTAATCAATGGAACATAAACAAAACTTTCTATAATCCAAATTTTATAACAAGGCAGCAGTCTTCAAACGTACAATTCCTCCACATATCAAGGGGAACCAATGTCGGGATGTCGTTCGTGCCCGAATTGGATATTGACGCGGGTCGACATCCCGGTTCCACCCTCACTAAATCCGATTTTGCTTTATATTTCATGCGTCGCTCTTCTGTCGTTCAATGTACGGATTTAACTTAGATTTTTACCCGAACCTTTGTGTAAAGATTAATTATCAAATTCTCCCGGTATTTTGGCTGCCGTGTACTTGCGTTTTTGTTAACAGCTCATGACGGGCCATGTTCTGATTTCAGCTTGAAAGAGCTGGCTTAACTGGGAATGTTCTGGTAGGCTTCCTGCACTTAAACTCTTGCTTATATCAATGTAAAATTTACCTATCTGTAATAACACATCTCTGCTTGGTTCTTTAAATAGCAACCTTCTTTCTTGTTTTCTTACTTAACTTCTGACTCAACTCTCTGAAACAATAATTTGTGGACACAAAATGCAGTGTTAAACGTCGAGATGACCTCAATCTTACGCTATATGCACAGTCAATCCGCTGCCACATTAGGCTACAATAATCATAATTACAACTACAAAATATGTGTCACAACATATTTTTCGCGTCGCGTATGGGAATTGTGTCAAAACGGCTTACTAGCTCGGAGCTCCGATAAAGCGACAACAAACCTACTGCGCTATAATATAATATGTGCAGTGGCATTATTAGGCTGATAAGCCCGTGCATACATCACGGTAAGTCCAGGCAATCACATAAATATTCACAGTTTTAATGAATGAATTTTGCCTTGTTAATCTCATAGCATCCCACACGTGCAAATATGTAGTTGCTCTCACTATTTGTGAAGTTCCCTTGGATTCACTTTTGGTGTGAATAGTCCGCAGAACTATTCAATGTACTTTTATAGGGTGGCGCAAAAGGAAAAAATATAGAAATTCCTTATACATTTTTTTATTATTTCTCCTGTCATTCTGATATTGAAAATTTTGTAGTAATCAAATGTAAAATTCAGTAACAATAATCATGGACCGCTTTACTCCTCAAGAACGTGGAATAATCGCGTCATAAACCTCAACCTTGAAGAGGATATTTTTTCTTAAAAATTGATTATGAGTGACGACGCGCATTTCCATCTCTCGGGGCATGTCAATAAGCAGAATACTCGCTTCTGGGGCACTGAAGCCACGCATTATTCAACAAACACCTTTACATCCACTAAAAGTGTGTATGGTGTGGGGTCCAGAATTCTTTCTTTGGGGTTATTTGAAATCTCGGGTGTATGCGAACAAACCATAGACTCTCGCAGCTTTAAAAGAAAATATACACCAAGAAATAAGAAACATATCGCAGGAAGTGTTATGGAAAATGTCATAAATGGGGCTCAAAATAATATTTAAATCATTATGCAAATAAATTTCATGGCACAAATTTAATTTATTTAATATATATAAAAATAATTCTAGTTTTCTAATTTAGAAACGAAGTTGTAGCTGAACCAAATAGGGTCAGTACTTTTGCGCCACCCTCTATATTACTTGAGGATACCCGCAGCTTCGCCTGCATTTTTTTTAATTTGCCCGATCTTAGAGAATTTCAAAAATCCCTTCTTTTCATTGCACCGCTACGGTCAGTAATGAAAGGATTTCATATACACCTACAGATTTGTATTTTTAGAGGGTCAATATGCCATACTATAAGACAGACAGATGACTCAGTAAGGGTCATAGAAATAAGATAGATCAGCGAAGAAGAATTTTTACCGTGCTTCGACGTCAACGAACACCCTGAGTAATTCTAATATAAACTGGATCGAGATATATGATCTAGTTTGGTTCCTAATACAATCTTATAAACTCAATTTGTTACTGAGTAACAATTATGTTTGAGGTTCGAGTGAAGGGCGATTCTCTGAGGCTGTTTAAGAATGTTCAAAGATTCAGTATTGCGGCTTCGTCTTGAATTTAGGTAATATACTGATTGGTATATATTTGAATATCCTTATGATTATTATAAATAAGAAAGTTAATAAGGATTGATGGACGTTTGTTACTCTGTTACGCTAAAATTACTTAACAGATTTTGATGAAACTTTGTGATATTATAGCTCATACATTAGAAGAGCACATGGGCTACTTTTTGTTATAATAACTGACGCCTAGATACTCGAAGCCGCAGGCAGAAACTAGTCTATGTCTATAAATGAAATTATTGACAAATTGCGTTTGCACACTATAACTTTATTCCAATATTATGTGTTACCAAAGTTTGGTAAAAGGCAGCGATAGCATAGTGGAGATACCAACAGACTGCCATGCAGATGGTACTCGTACCGGGTTCGAATCCACGGCGTGCAACACTGACTTTTCGCAATTATGAGTGTTTTAATTATAAATTATCTCGCCTCGTGCCTCGGAGAGCACGTTAAGTCATCGGTCCTGGCTGTCATGAAGAACTTTGATAGTCGTTATAAGAAGTCAGTACTCAGTACCTTTGAATAAACTAACACTAGACTAAACCATGACTATACAATTAATAAATAATATTTCGTATCTGAGTTACAACAACAGTTGCTGCGCAATAACGTTTCTTTGATTGCTTATGTAGCTGAAAAGTTGACCTAAAACCTTACAATTTTATTTAACCGGCTTCCAACTATCGTAGTTGCGAAGGGACTGACAGTTGAGTCCCTCCGCGAACACGACCGTTGTAAGCTGTTTGAAACCACTACTCCATACGTGCATCGTGCTGTCAGGAACAACAGTAATGTCAATTAGATAGAATGAAGAACACTGACACCCTGGTGAGGCGAGGTTACGGCGAATTAAAAATAAATATTCTATAATAACGTAAGGCCAAAATATTATGGACTTAGGTTAAAAAAAAAGTGAAACGATGAAATAGAATAATTATGATAGCTGACATCTACAAAATCGGATCCTACGCAAAATTAAAGTGGTACTTATGTTCAAGGCAGCGATAGCCGAGTGGATATATCAACAGACTGCCATGCAGAGGGTATCGGGTTCGAATCCACGGCGCGCACCAATGACTTTTCGGAGTTATGTGCGCATTGAATTGTTAATTATTGCTTATCCCGTGCCTCGGAGAGCACGTTAAGCCGTCAGTCCCGGTTGTCATGAAGATCTTTGACAGTCGTTACAGGGCGTCAGTATCTTCTAAATAAACTGACACTAGTCTAAACCATGGAATATCGCTATCCCTTCGGGTTGCGGAGGTCAGACAGGTAGTCGCTCTGTGGAAAAGCTAATACTTAGCCAAATACGGTTAGACTAGTAAGCGGACCCCAGACTGAAACTGGGATAACGCTAAGAGAAAGAAGACTTATGTTCAAGTTGTACCTTAATTTTTGCCCCATTCACTTTAGTATATCTTTGCACTATATAACTTCTGTGTTGATATACAGGGTTATTTCTAAAACACCGTTAACCTCTCAGGACTACGTAACTAACATCATAATCAACAACTTTTGTTCTATGACTTTTTACAAAACATAATACATTTACCAAAAACGAACCTTCAGTATTTCGTTGTCCTATCTAACACATTTTAACTCGTGTAATTTGCTGTACCTACCTACGCCTGCACGCCCCCGCCGCCCACCGCCCGCACCCCTCGCTATTGTTCTATCGCATAGACTTCGCAACATTAAGAGCGCTCAATTTAAATATTTTTATTTTATATGAAAACCTGATAAACTAAAACATGATGAATTTTTAAAAGTCATAGAACAAAAGTTGTTGATTATGATGTTAGTAATATAGTGCTTAGAGGATAACGGTGTTTTACAAATAATCCTGTATATACAACAAATACTAGGAACGAAGAGGATCCGCTCCTGCTATTTTCGAAACAATACTACGTATATATTTTTTATTTTATTTTATTTATTTATTAAAACTTCATACACGTCGAGTGTACAGGCGGACTTAATGCCAAGGGCATTGTCTCACAGTCTACCTTTGAGTGGTGTAGAGAGAGAATAGAATAGTAGAGTGTGTTTTATCTCAGCATACAGTTGATGGTTCAGTCATTTGTACTTAAACGGTATAAAATTTACTATCGCCTTCGTATTAACTCAATTCCCGTGTATTGTTCGGCGTCACCTTATTTTCAATCAATGCGGTTGTAAATAATCCGTTTACAAAGGTACAACTGACGCAATTTGTATAAAGCCTTGCGATATTTGGGAGTAAATTTACTTTACCATAAAATGAACCAACATAATTTAATATTTGGGATTCATTTCAATACGAGTTTTTGAGATCTCTTGGTGTTTTCATACAGTGTGATTTTAAACTGTCTTCAACAATCTTCCTATTTCTTTCTTCACAGTGGGAACTCAAATCACATGCTTGTCCTTTGCCTCTCGCGTGGACTGTGTGTGTGTGTGTGTGTGTTTGGCTATTCCTCGGTAAAAAATCTTTTTCGCTAATCTATCTTATTTATATGACCCTGAGTCATCTGTCTGTCTTATAGTGTGGCATATTGGCCCTCAAAATATACAAATGTGTAGGTGTATATGAAATCCTTTCATTACTGACCGTAGTGGTACAATAAGAAGAAGGGATTTTTAAAATTCTCAGAAGATCGGGCAAATTAAAAAAAAGTACAGGTGCAGCTGCGTGCATCCTCAAGGGTGGCGCAAAAGTACTGACCCTATTTGGTTCAGCTACAACTTCGTTTCTAAATTAGAAAACTAGAATTAGTTTTATATATATATATATATATATATATATATATATATATATATATATATATATATATATACAAAACTAATTATATATATATAATAATTCTTTTATATATATATATATATATATAAATATAAAAGAATTATTTATTTATTATATATTAATTATTCAAAGGTACTGAGTACTGACTTCTTATAACGACTATCAAAGTTCTTCATGACAGCCGGGACCGACGATTTAACGTGCTCTCCGAGGCACGAGGCGAGATAATTTACAATGAATACACTAATAATTCCGAAAAGTCAGTGTTGCACGGCGTGGATTCGAACCCGGTACCATCTGCATGGCAGTCTGTTGGTTTCTCCACTTTGCTATCGCTGCCTTTTACCAAGCTTTGGTAACACATAATATTGGAATAAAGTTATAGAGTGAATACGCAATTTGTCAATAATTTTATTTATAGACATAGACTAGTTTCTGCTTGCGGCTTCGCGTATCTAGGCGTCGGTTATCATAACAAAAAGTAGCCCATGTGCTGTTCTAATGTAGTAGCTATAATATCACAAAGTTTCATCAAAATCTGTTAAGTAATTTTAGCGTAACAGAGTTACAAACGTCCATCAATCCTTATAAACTTTCTTATTTATAATAATCATAGGGATATTCAAATATATACCAATCAGTATATTACCTAAATTCAAGACGAAGCCGCAATACTGAATCTTTGAACATTCTTAAACAGCCTCAGAGAATCGCCCTTCACTCGAACCTCAAACATAATTGTAACTCAGTAACAAATTGAGTTTACAAGATTGTATTAGGAACCAAATTAGATCATATTTCTCGATCCAGTTTATATTAGAATTACTCGATTTTATCCGAAGTGACTGCGTTAGAAATTTTATTGTAATCTTTCCAATCGATTTTGAATGTTTGTTTTCATTGTTTACGTTGTTCATCTTACCTCTTGTTGTATTTTACTTTTTTATAGACTCACGCCTGTATCCCCGAAGGGATAGGCCGAGGTGTAATATTTACCCCACATTTGTTATAGGGGGCGAGCTTATTGCCGTTAACGGTCACATCACCAGACGCCGTGCTGCTTCTGAGAATTTGGAAAAACCCAGTTACTCTTTTGCCCGACCTGGGTATCGAACCCGGGACCTCCGATTCGCAGACGCATACGCTATCCACTGTACCACGTAGGCAGTCCCTTGTTGTAATTAGCTGATTTGTTTGTTAATTATTTTAAAAGGGTTGTGTCGTGTTTGTCATAGCCGGTCGAGTTGGAGCAAATATCCCTACAACCCCTGTTAATGTTCTGCTGTAACAATATTTGAAAATGATTTTGTTTGAGTCAGCTTTGGTTCATCATACTCTGCGTTGTACCGTTTTGTTAAGCTGACGTTGATGCCGGTTGTTTTTATTGCTATATTATGGTATATGTAGGCGAGTAGCTAAATCGTTGGCCGATATAAATACTTTAGAGTTCCTACTTAGTGGGCGCATCTGGGTTCTTGTGCATTGAATACACACTAACTAAAATACATGACTACTTTAAAACACGAAAGGCACTATCTCAACAATTATAGTCTAACACTTTCACTTGCAAGTCTTTTAACGAACCGAGGACAGATTCATGATGTACTGTCAACCAGGCGACTCGACCACAGATCAGTACTCGCCCTTTCGCTAGCCAGACAAGTCCACACGAAACACTGTCAGCGACCCCAACCATTGCACCGCAATACGTCACAACCGGCCGGTAGCACTCTCGATTCGTTTAGAGACTATAATAATGACCTGGTGAAGTTTCGTGATATAGATCTGCAATTCCCGTTCCGAAGTGAAATAATAAAGCGGCGCTGGTAACGCACCGTCATATACGTATAATATACGGTAGTAGAGGCTCGCTGATTTCAGCATGAATGGGCCGGCTCGACCGGGGAAGTACTACCCTCTCACAGAAAATCGACGTTAAGTAACGGTACCTAAACTGTTGCGTTTTGTTCGGTGAGTGAGAGTGCCGGAGTGGAATGAGGGAGAAGGAATAGGGGATAGGGCATCCCCTATTCCTTCTCCCTCATTCCACTCCTCATCGTATCCCCATTCCCAACACCAAGGGGCGGCAACGCACTTGTGACTCCTGTGGCGTTGCTTGTGTCCATGGGCGGCGGTAATGGCAAACCATCAGGCGATCCGTCTGCTCGTTTGCCGCCTATTACTATAAATGAGAGCCTATTATTATGAGATCTTCTATTGACTTCAAACGGTCCACCACCTTTACTTATATAAGACGCTTGTACGATCACAGCTCGAATATGCTGTCTCTATATGGAGCCCGTTCTATCAAAAATATATCGATCAGATCGAGAAGGTTCAGAGTAAGTTCTTACGAGCTATGCACTACAGGCGTAATCGAGAGTTTTTGTCATACCCACAATTGCTGAGGGTGTACAATCTAATGACACTAGAAACCAGACGCAAGTTTTTGGAGGCAAATGTACTGCATGACATTGTCCACAATGATGCAATGGACATTACAAGCAAATTATGTTATGCAGTCCCTCGTACAGTTCACAAACGTAATGTTCGAGCGGGTACCTTGTTTGCGCTCAATACTTGTCGAACTAACTCTGGACTGCGTTGCCCCTTGCGTCGAATGGTTGAGTGTTATAATAATAACTTCAATGATATTGATATTTTTATATATTCTAAACCTAAATTCAGAAAGAGTGTAATTAAAATATTAGACCACAATTGTTAGGGTCCTGTTGTATAGCAATAATAATAAAATGATTGTTGATTATTGAATTGAATGTTAATTATAATTTTATTGAGTTTTATTAAGATTATGTATAGTCCCTTAAATATAATTGTAATTGTTAATTCATTTAAATTAATTTCGATGTATTTTCCTTTTTTTTTAAACATATTTTTACTTTTATTATTATTTGCTTTCATTACTTTGTATATAATGATGTAATTATTCAAGTAATGTATCGCTTTTTAGTGGCATCTTATTGCTTATTTGTCCTTTGAGAATTTGCGGACGATGTAGTGGGCTGCAATACTAACTATTCGTTGTACTGTAGTGTAATGTGTAAACATATGTTGTAGCTGTTTATTGTCCCCTAAATAAATAAATAAATAAAAAAGCATGAATATGATAAATAAATAAACTGTGTTAAAATAAATTATGTTATGATTGTCAATCCATTTGGATGTTGTTAGTGAAGAATGTCATCTTTTTAGTAAAATAAATATGAACGTGTGACTCCATTCTGTTTTTTTAGCGCTTCAAAAAAATACAACATAACAATATTACTAAAATCTCTCCATTTACACTAAATAAATTAAAATAAAAAAAGTACCAATACCACTAAAGAATCACTAGTGTATACCAAAGAGGACGGAAATACATTTCAACCTACCAAAGAAAACAGTAACCTTAACCATTACATAAAGTACAAACAACTCTGCCTCCACAAACTGCACGCCATAGCACTTTAAAAATGTTATTCCGAAAGTCCTGTCATCCGAAACAGACGGGGAGCTCATTCATTTTAACTATATATAAATTCTGCGTACAAATTCTATTGAGAAGCGGGAACGTTTAGTTAAAACGTTGCGAACGCTTGAATAAAATGCTAGAAAAACAAACAGGATGGATTTTACCACTGTAAAGGAATTGTGCAGTAGGTCATGTGCGTTATAAATCTTTATTATTTATTCATCATCATTGTCTAATCGTTATCCTGGTTGCATCCCAGACTTTCGCTGTTTTCGAGCCCATGGTCCACTTTTCAAGATAATCGAGTCAGACAGAATATTAACTCTTCCTAAGAGTGACTGTTCCTTCGCAACCCACATAGATACTGTCATATAGATACCCATAATGGCGTGCAGTTTCCGTGTGGTGACGGATTAAGAATACGGATTGTCACCACCCCATATCATCCCATGGGTGCCGTAGGAGCCGACAGAGGGAGCATATTATGCAGAGAACAGCACTGTAAGAGAAGGTAAACTTGATACAAACCCTATACCAACCCGTTTGGCCAGCGTGGTATAGTAGGCCAATTCCTCCTTTCAAAGGAGGAATTGGCCTACCCTACCTACGGAGAGGCCTAGTCCAGCAGTGGACTGTTAAAGGCTGATGATGATGAGATACCCATAAAGATCTACGTGGATTTAAATGTGAAATGAAGATTCCAATGGCATACGGCTATAGAAAAAAACGATATTTTGATGTCTCCAACTACATATATACAATAATAAATGAAGTAAAATCTTAAATATTATTTTCATAATTTACCAATTGTAAAATCAGGCTTGTTAGGCGTTCACACTGTGACTATAATTTTACAGCGATCATTTTGAAATTTGCCATTGTTATTCTTTTAAGTTTCGTGTAATCATGTACTGTCTTTAATGTCGACAGGACTGCAAGCAATTATAATAACGCAAGAAAAGATTGTGCGCAATTTTCTTTTGGATTGCTTTAACATGTCTTCACAGCCGCTCTTTTCGGAGAGCTTGAAAACCCCTTTTTAACATTTTAAAAACATATGTATATTTTGGGTTTAAAAATATACTAATGGCGACACACTACTCCGTTCAATTACAGTTTTATGACATGACTCGAAAGTGCTCTCTAAATCTATGTAGAATGTTGTCTACCATTTCCGACCCTAAAACCGTGTAGAATACCTTCCCTCACTAAAAATTTACTGCAACATCCCTGTCCTTTGCCTGTGACAATTGACGCACAGATCCACCGATAAGACATTGATGTATAGCGGCAATTGCTTTTTGCAAATTGCTCACCCACACGAAGCAGCCTTTTATTTATACTCCACAATTATTTTTCATACAGATAATATATAGATAGAGCTGGCAGGCAAGCTATAAATACTTTTGTAAGTGAAAATGTCGTTGATAAAAAGAGAAAAACATTCATTTGGTATTCTATTTTATGACGCCATACGCAGTATGCGATTATATTTGATTAATTGACGACCGGTTGGCGCAGCGGCAGTGTAAGCGACTGCTACTCGTAAGGCGAAGGTCGCGGGGTCGATTCCCGCACAAGTCAAACATTTTTGTGCATGAACATGGATGTTTGTCTTGGTCTGGGTGTTTCTATGTATAAAATGTATGTATTTACAAATAAAAAGTATATAAGTATGTTTATCCATTATCTAGTACCCATAGTACAAGCTCTCCTTAGTTTGGGACTAGATAGTGTTGTGTGAATGCGGTAGAATATTATTATATTATTAATTATGCGTATTTCTTATGATAGTTTCATAGCGTATCTTGATTTGTTGTTCATAGTAAATCGGGAAAGTTAAACAACGCTTACTCAGACAACCACTTGGATTTAATGACCACTTGTTGTGGCATTTTAAATATCGGAAAGCTAACGTGGCTAAGTGTGCTTTAGAAGGCACGTTAAGGCGGGCACGATTGTTGTCTCAAGGCATAAATCGTTAGGCCATGTTGGTTCCCATTGGATGATTTATAAACACCGAAACCAAAGTTTGCCACACACTGACACGAATAGCTAGATAGATGATAAATCATCACATATTGTTTAGTTACGTTTCTCTACTGCGCATGCTTCTTAAAAGAAAAAACGAGTAACAAATTTATCTTCTTTCTCTTTCTATCGACATACATTTTGTCTGACTCGCCTTCTCTATTTATATACTATCTCTATGCTATTTTTACACCGAATTTAAATGACATAAAATGACATTAAGCTATGATAAACCCGTGTGGTTGGTGTACTGCGGCCACAGTTTTTGTTTGAGGTTAGTACATTGTTTGAAGTTGGAGAGGCTATTCGTGTGAATGAGCTTGTAGAGTGACAAACAAATGAAGGATAAATTATTACAAACCATATAGGATTTGCTTGCATAAAAAAAATTAAAAGTGCAAGGAGTTTTTAAGGGCTGTGTCCTTAGATACTTGTCTTACTAATGACAAGCGACTTATCATTTAACCCACAAAGGACATGAACAATCCTTTCGGATTTCGCTCAGTTTTATAATATTCATGTGTGTGAGTGTAAGCGCCTGCTACGCCGAAGGTCGCGGGTTCGATGCTCGCTCAAGTCGTTTGACTTCTGAAACATCCATGTTCACGCACACAAATGTTTATTTGTGTGTGTGAACATGGATGTTTGTCTTGGTCTGGATGTTTCTATGTATAATATGTATGTATTTACAAAAAATAAGTATATATGTATGTTTATCCTAGTCGTTCCCATAGCACAAGCTTCTGATTAGTTTGGGACTAGATGGTGTTGTGTGAATGTGGTAGAAGATTATTATTATTATTATAATCTTTCTAATGTTATACCGGTTGCATGCAAGGTAAGTCTTAAATAGGTAGCAATAGCCTAGTGGCGATACCAATTTGACATGATATTAGCTCCACTCAGACGAAAGAGAAATAATAAAGTCGATATCACATAGTAGCAGCATTGCATTTTTTTTTTTTTTTTTGTTTTACGAGGTGGAAAATCCCTTCGGATCTCCGACTCTTGGGGGAAATAAGAGCCGGAGTATGTGGTGTTTCCACTAAAAACCACCTCAACTGCCGCCATGTACCCGTGTGTCGGAGGGTGGGGCATCACCTAAGCACTCGTCGCCACCCTCCGACGGGTATTGGCCCGCCAGATGGTCAGGCGGGCCCCGAACAAAACCCCCTTGGCGACGGATTAAGGTGTTGGACTCCGCCGCCAAAACGCCCAGCGGCCGCAGAGGATAGGGAGGACGGCAACGCAATACCGCATCTCCTCTTCCTCTGCGGCTCCACCGCGACGCATCGAATGGTGCGCCCCCATTTGGTCGCGGGAGATAGGGCGCGCGGCAACGCAACACCGACACGCCTCTCCTTCCGCGACCGCACCCGACTGCGAGGGACAGACAGAACTGTCCCCCGCACCCGCACCGTTGGACGCATCCTGCGCAGGCCCCTCCAAGCCCACGCGGAGCGTCCCCTCCTGGATCCCCCTTAGCTTCACCGCGGGTGACCAATCCACGGTTACTGAGCCCCTCCACCACGACAAGGTAGAGATCCCACGGGGGGGAGCAGCATTGCATGAGGTAATCTTAACGAAGCAAGATAACCGAAGAAATACAGAAATATTATGTCCCAAAATTCGACAGCTAAGTTGATAGAAACTTTTAAACACTCGCGTTGCATGTTTAAGAATATACACACATCAACAAAGTCTAGGGATATCTTAATCCTAAATTATTTACGAGTTTATAGTTTAGAACCTTGTTAGTTTCCACAAAAAGTTTATATACAGATTAAAACCTCTTTTATTCTATTTTCAAAATTTGAACATGGAAAGAAAAAAAACAAAATAATAAACAAAATATGGCGGCAAATTTGCTAGTAATTCGTTACATTAAAGAAAGTTAAAACTGTTTTATTATAATTATTAATGAAAAGGGTTTTTAATTGTTTTTCTTTTTTAATTTAACGTGACGTACGAACTTTAAAAGTCATGTCACGTCGTCATTTGAGTCGAGATGAAATGTTACGAGCCGTGGGCATGTTAGAAAATGGTGCAATTCAACGCGTCGTTGCTGAGGCCCTACATACCAGTCAAAATGTGATATCAAGGTTGTGGTCACGTTATCGCAGTACTGGAGATGTGGCCGAACAGCACACAGGTAGATATCGTGTTACTACGCAGAGACAGGATCGATTTCTCCAAATGACCGCCAGAAGACAACCCAATATCACAGCGCTGCAACTAGTGCAAAGGCTCCAGGAGGACCACCAGCTGCTGGTAAGCGACCAAACCGTGCGAAGAAGGTTACATGAAGTTGATCTTCATGCTCGAAGACCATTGCGTGTTCCAGCATTGCGACGTGGCAATCGCGGTCGGCGGCTTTCGTGGGCTCGGGAGCATTTACCATGGAGTGACGAACAATGGTCTTTGGTGCTGTTCACCGATGAGTCCCGGTTTGGGTTTCACCCGGATTCACGAAGAACACGCGTTTGGAGAGCTCCAGGGAGAGTTAGCCGTCTACGGCACCCTCAGGAGGTCCACCCATACCAAGGCGGGACAATCATGGTGTGGGCAGGAATTCGTCTTGGCGGACGAACCCAACTCGTTTGGATCCAAGGCAGCATGACTGCACAAAAATACCACGAGGAGGTAGTAGAGCCCGTTATTGTCCCACACAGAACTCAAATAGGCCATGAATTTCTACTCATGCACGATAATGCTCCTTGCCATACGGCGCGGCTGGTATCGACCGCTCTCCGAGAGCACGATATTCAAGTTTTGGATTGGCCTGCACAGTCGCCCGACTTAAATCCTATCGAGCATGCCTGGGACATGTTACAACGAAAAGCTTTGAGAGATTTTCCACCAAATTTGACGACTGAACAACAACTTTACGAACACTTGCAAAGGACATGGGACCTCATACCGCAGCAAGACATTGACAATTTAATTTTAAGTATTAACAATCGATGTCGATGTGTAATCAATGTAAGAGGTGGCAACACTGATTATTAATGATTAGATTTTACAAGATTTTTTCCATTTTTATTAAAATTAATAGTTTTTTAAGAAGAAATGTTTGTTGTTATCATACTAATTTTCCATGATGATTAAAAAAATTTTTTTTTTTATTTAAAACAAAAAAAAACACGAAATGTTTTTTATTTTTATTAAAGACCTTAAAATAATCTATGATTCTTCTATTTACTGTATCAGAAAATTCTTCATAGATTTTTAGATATTTGATGAAATATAAAATATCCCTAGACTTTGTTGATGTGTGTATATCTATACGGGAATTAACGCGAACATGCATTAGGTATTTACATACCTTATTTTTGCTTGACGTTTCGAGACGGTTGCACGTCCCGTGGTCGCAAGCTGACTGGTGTAGCGATGTCACGTCTCCGAGTGCGAGGTAGAAGATTCTATTTCTACCCCCGCGTTGTTGATTTTCGAGGTGCCGGCGCAAAACACACTAACCGTATCTGTATTTTGAACATTCGCCGACTGCGCATTAAAGTAGGGTGTTGTTAACCGGATCACTGGATTCCACGCCGATGACAATTTGAAGCCCTCTTCCCGATTGAAATTTTTATGTCTTCTGATTTCGATCGCTTCACGTACAACTCTTGGGTAAAAGTGGCGTTCCGTGGAGAGGACTTGTGGACGATGAAATTCAATCCAGTGATTGGTGCCCGATTGAAGTAAATGTTCCGCAATCGCCGATTTGTTCGTTTGACGGTTCTTTACAGCTGCGATGTGCTCCTTTATACGTTCAGCGATGGTCCGCTTCGTTTGCCCTATGTAAGAGCTTCCGCAGCTGCAGTTGATTTTATAGACACCTGGGGTTTGTAGCGGTTGAACATCCTTTGGTGTGCCCACCATGTTGCATACTTTGGCCCCTGGTGTAAATACGGTCGGAATGGAGTAGTTTTTTAACTTGGCTCCTATTTTATCCGTAACACCTCTAATTTAGGGCATGTAGGTAGGTTGTCTATTTACCGCCGGATGTTTATCTCGCTTGATAGGCCGCGTCATTCGACGTTGTATCTGGTATCCGTTCTTCCTAAGTACCTCCTGAACATGGTCTAGCTCTAGCTTCAAATGCTCAGGGTCACAGAGGTCGTGTGCTCTGTTTTTTAGTGACGTCACAACGGATTGCAGTTGTCGAGGATGGTGGTGCGACGTGGCGTGCAGGTATCTATCTGTGTGTGTAGGCTTCCGGTATACGCAATGTGTTAAGGACCCATCTGGTCTCACAGTCACTTTGACATCCAAGAATGACAACGATCTGTCAGTTTCCATTTCGTAGGTGAATCTCATCTTCGGATGAATGGAGTTAAGGTGTTGCACATATTGATCTACTTCCTGCTTACCTCCTTTTACGATACTAAAGATATATTATTAACTTTATATACACACATAGCGTATAAAGGTGGACTTAATGCCTTAGGCATTTTCTGCCAGTCTACCTTAGAGTGGTGCAGAGATTGATGGTAGGTGTATTTTAAAAAGCGGAGTTTGACTTAAACATATATTTAATAGATATGATGGACGCGCATACATTAAACAAAATTAAATCATAATAATAATACATACATACATAGATAGAAATGCATAAGTACATACACTTACATACCCATACTTACATATACCTACATACACATACTTATACTTAAATACACAATAATATATATACATATATAAATAAATATGTACCTAAAATATATTTAGATGTTATGATACTTCTGCTAACTTAGCCAATAAAAGCTGCTTTACCTTTGTCTTAAAGCGATACCTAGTAGTGGACGTCCTGATTTCGAGAGGAAGGTCATTCCAAAGAAGAATAGCTTGAGTAGGAAAAGAAGAATGGATGAAAGAAGATCTATGTGAAGGACAGAGAAGGAGAAGGTTATTAGATGAACGAAGGTTACGATTGTGGTTGGTGCATAAGTACTGAAAGTAAGAACTTAAATAGTTGGGAGTATTGGGAGACATAAGGAATGGAATAGAGAGTAGTGAGAGCACGCAGACTGCGTTTTTGACGAATAGGAAGCCACTTCAACTGGGAACGATAAGTAGACACGTGGTCATACTTGCGAAGATTGAAAATAAATCGAATGCAGTTATTGAGAAGATGGTCAAGTTTGTTAAAAAGATCTGCATTCAGGTCATAGTAGCATACATCACCATAGTCGATCAAGGGAAATACCAGAGTTTGCACAAGCATTGTCTTAGTTTTAGGTGGTAGGAAGTTCCTTAGGCGATTGATAGCACGTAGAGTACCGGTAATCTTTTTGCTAGTTTGAGTGACGTGGTTTCGCCAGCTTAACGTAGAGTCCATATGTAGGCCAAGGTTTTTGACAACTGGGCACATGTCTATGACGTTACCATCATAAACTAGTGGTGGCAAAGTTGAGACGTCTAATCTTTTAATTACCCATTGGCTACCAATGACAATTGCTTGGCATTTGCTAGGGTTTACATACAAACCAAACTTGTTTGACCAGCTCTGAATGGCGCTTAGATCTCGGTTAACTTCAAGAGTTGCGGAGGAGACGTCTTCAACGGATGCCTGAGAGTATATCTGCAAGTCATCGGCATACAGGTGATAAGCGCATTGAAGATCTTGAGTTAGGAAATTAATAAAGATAGAAAATAATAAAGGAGAGAGAACACCGCCTTGAGGAACACCAGAGTTATTGTCACGCCACTCCGACGATAACTCGTCGAGGCGGGCAGACTGCTGGCGTCCTCGAAGATAACTAGAGAACCAATCCAGAGCTTCGGATGAGATCTTAAGATGGGTAAGGAGGGACAGCAGGACATCGTGACTGACGGTATTAAAGGCATTCGAGAAATCAACCAAGGCCAACACAGTGACCTTGGTGTTCTCCATGCCCTCCTTAATATCGCTAGTCACTTTGAGATATCGTTCACGTATCTTTTCCAAAGCCGGATGGTCTTAGGTCCGATGCTAAGCGCCTTTTCCTCAAATATTCCATCCAGATATTAGCCAGTACTGGGGCTAAGTTGATTTTCTTATCTAAAATTCTGTTCATAAACTTATGCTTAGCAAACTTTATTACTCTAAATCTAGTTTTTATTTTTATCTTTATAACTTTTAATAAAAATCTACTAAAAGAAATTTAATTTAATATAACTACTTTTAAAGTAGGTATAATTTTAACGTGATGCCCTTAAAATTTTATAGTAGTTATTTTAGTAATAATTGAGTTGGAGATTTTTCACAGTTCAAGCCACCCGCACATTATTTTTTACTATTCGATGCTCTCGTTTATACCTACGTCATGTTCTGTAACTTGGCTTATAAGAGCTTTACATACGAATCTTCGAATCTTACTTAATTTGTGACAAATTTTATTTTTCATCGAAGCTAATTTTTCAGAGATTAAATAAAGATTATATACCTATAGCCTTATAAGCCGCTTTTGTCATCTAGAAAGTATCTCATTAAAATCAGTGGAGCCATTGCTGAGGTTACGACTAACAAACAGAAAGACAAAAATATAAAAAGAAGTCTATGTTTTCGTTTCGGTTATATTTTATTCGTAGAAAAAGTGTTTTCATTTTGAAATATGAAACAGACACTTTTTGCCTCATCCCGTGAGAATTTTGGGGATTACCTTCTTAAAGCAGCTTAACGGTCCCCAAGAAACATACATGCCAAATTTCAGCTTGATGCGCCTAATAGTTTTGGCTGTACGTTATCTGTAACTAACTCAAGATTTTGAAGCAATGGTTGACCAAAACTCTCAAGTAAATAGTCTAACGCCTGGTTTGAACCTCAACCATACCACCATGGCATCATCGCACACAAACAACGTCAAGCTGTGGTAACGTGTAAATAGTTGGACAGCGGCTTGTAACGGTTGCGTTGTGGTTCTTATAAAATGTGTTGTAGCTTTTTGGTTGCGTTGTAGTTGTGCTGTGTACCTGCAGACTGATTGAGTGCAGGCATGCGCGCAGTATCATTGTACCATTTTAAATCATCGTTTCATACAATTAAGAACGTTGAGATATGTTACAACGTTGCCAATAAGTTTGTGAAATTTAAAGGCCTCGGTTAGTTAAACTACCACTGCATCAAAACCTATTTCAAAATCAACATTAGATATGTGGGTGCATAGGGTTCCCACCAAGAACATAGGGTCCCAAGCCAACCTCACCTGCAAGTGGTGCACCTGCCGATCAACGGACGAGGCTCTGGCAAACAAAATGTCCCAATAAGAAGTATGGTTCACCGACGAACGGTAATACGAAAAAACTATTAGTCGATACCATTATTTAGCGACAGCACGTTTCGCCGAATAACGCTACAAAGAATGAATGGTTGGCCGATACCAAGATTTGCCGATGTCATGGTTCGCCGCAACACGCTTGAACTAAATAATCCTTTACCGATAGCAATTGGCATCGAAATCGTTCAAGGGTAATTCGATATACCGTACGGGACTGTTCGGGGGAACAGGCGTGAGTCTATGTATGTATGTATGTACATTAGATACTAGACTTTCAAATAAATAAAATCAATTCAGTCTTGCATTTAAGTCCCAATCATTTTACGTGAATACCAATCAAAGGACAGTAAACTAAGCAGATGAAGAGAATGAACATGAAATAGTACACAATATTTTTGTGCTACCGGAAGAAACAACGTCGCAAAAGCTAAGAGGTGAATCCTGATAAACATCTATGTATGGCAGCAATTTCCTACAGCGAAGGGCGAAAGGAAAACGGACCCGCCCAAATCGTTCCGCTTTATGTGAACGACGAAACTCTTTGAACGAACTATTTTGAACTTGCGAGTGCAATGAGAAATAGTGTTTCATATTTTAATTGCGTTACTTCGTCGTGAATGTTGCAAAGTATTTTATTTTCAAATACTCTACTAAGTTATGCTGATTTATTTGGATCTTCAGCATTATATCTACTACACGATACTTGTAGAAGGATGGTAATCGCATGGGTACTTATTTTAAGTGCTTTAATAGGTACTTATTCCTGACAACAAATACTTTTTAATGTATACAGACCGCGTTAGTTTATTCCAGTATATTTTAACCATAGATAGCAAAACAAGGTTACTAGGAAAGTTATAATTATAGCATAACCGTTCATCGCATTGTATCATTTCAATGCAACATAAATTAGGTTATAAATACATTTTTGCCAAAAATAATCTGAAATATTTTTGGTAAGGTCAACAGAGTAAGGTGCAAACATTATGAAAATTTTAATTAGCTATCAACATAATTGAATTTCGTAGCACACGGTTAATTTGAAATTAATTTTGTTGCTTGTAAACAGGTGATTAAAATGTAAATAGTGAGGAAAGGGAAACCGATTAACTGGGAATAGAAAAATAGCTCTTGGATGCGGTTGTTTTCTTATCGCCCGCTCTGGAAATATATTTGAAACACATTTTGAGTTATGGAGGAACTTACAAGAAGTATAATACCTTTAGACCAAGACTTAAAATGACTGTCCGTCTACAAAACTACGAGTAAATTATCCCGAACGGGATCGAAACTTGAACAGTCGCTGCTGTGTTTAAAAGGAAGAGTGAGGAAGCCGCTTGAGCACACTACTACATTATACTATGCAGTCAAATAGTATACTAAAAAGTATTGATGAGTGAGAGTCCTCAATACAGTCATACCTGTCTGCCGTAAAGAATATTATGGCACTATACTAAGCTTTATGAGGCATTAATTGACAACAGCGTTCAGAGTTTGAGCATTTTATTTGCGGAGGCTTGTTATTAGCAAAATTATTATTTGATATTGTAATACTTAAGTTTGTAATTAGTCTGTAAGCCTTCCTCCAACAAGATAAAAATAAATAAAATAAAATAAAATAGACAGTTCGTAATTTAAACATTAAAAATGGTGTAAGTTATGTGCCTAATGGAACGTAACTTTTTTCATGCTGCAATAGTAGGTATATAAATAATGTATAGTATACTAAAAACATAATTATAAGTGTTTCCACTAGTCATTTTAATTTATTACCAGATCCAAAATGTACAAAATATTCGTACATCCTACTATTTGCAACCACGAAGCGATCTTACCGAACCAAATATGCGACCAAAGCAAAAAGCAATCTGTTTGTAACACCGAGATGACCGCACGCCACTCAGCTAGTACAGACTACAGATCCATGTTTAGATAAACAACACTTTACATTGGTCGGTTAACCACCGTCCCAGTAATGAGATGGCTGATTAAATTTGAATGAATAGCGGTTAATTATTTTCGTTTTAGTATTATTTTGTGTTGTTTTCGTAACTCTTCATTTGGCTTTTGTGTTGTGAATATTGAAAGTCGCGTGGGATGTATTGAAATTAGGTGATTTTATTGTGATTAGAGTTTGATCAGTAGTAGGTTTTATTTTGCTGATCATTTAATACCATAACTAATCTAAATTTGGTATATTATGTATGACTAAACGATTTTTTGAAGTTGCTGCCTTATTTGTGTTTAAATGATAAGTTATATAGACATCATAATAAACATCATCATCATCAGCCCTTTATACTGTCCCACTACTTGGCACTTGCCTCTTCTCACTATGAGAAGGGTAAGGCCTTAGTCTACCACGCTGGCCAAGTGCGGGTTGGCAGACTTCACAAGTCTTTCGAGAACATACATACATACATAGATTCACGCCTGTTTCCCGGAGGGGTAGGCAGAGACTACGGAACGCCATTTGCAACGATCCTGACATATCTCTCTTGCTTCATTCACTCCCATCAAATTTCTCATGCATGCTCTTCGGTTAAGGGTACTTTTAACCTGTCCTTTTTTTAGGATGTCTCCAATCTGGTACGAGAACGTCCGTCTAGGTCTTCCCCTTCCTCCTATCCCATTCACACTTGACTTATACAACTTCTTGATCAGTCTTTCGTCATCCATCCTCTCCATGTGTCCAAACCATCTTAGCATACCTTTCTCAATGGTTGTCACTATATCTTCTTTTACCTTCGAGAACAATAATAATAATATGAATATCATCATCATCATCAGCCCTTTATACTGTCCCACTGCTAGGCACGGGCCTCTTCTCACTATGAAAAGGGTAAGACCATAGCCCACCACGCTGGTCAAGTGCGGGTTGGCAGACTTCACATGTCTTTCGAGAACATTATGGAGAACTCTCAGACATGCACTGTTTTTACAATGTTTCCTTCACCGTTTAGCAAGCGATAATTAATAATTTAATACGCACTTAACTCCGAAAAGTCATTGGTGCGTGCCGTGGATGCGAACCCGAGACCCTCTGCGTAGCAATCTGTCGGTCTCTCCACGCAGCTATCGTTGCCTTATGAATATAATATAATTAAATCATGCATGATGTAATAATGGTTTTCCACTCGCCTCTACTAGAGCGTGTCAATGATTGGTTTCCCACAGGGCACAACGCTTTTTTTATTTGCGATATGGGAAGTAAATTAACTTTTTAAACTTCTTTGTTTTTATAATCTTGTTATAAATCTGAGTGCCTTTCATGTTCGTTATTTCAATATTTGTAAATTGCCCGTATGAAAGGATTCATACTTAGCGCGAGATATGTCTCTGAAATATTCATAATTACATTAACATCTTAGAGGACAGCTTGACTATAGATAAAGTCAGTTTTCGCCAGGTATGTATTTGATCCCGAAAACTGACCATACTGCTGCTGTGGATTGCTTGATAGTCTGGAATAAGTACTTACCTCTCATCATCATCAGCATACATAACTGGCCGAAAACTTTAAGAGAAATAAATATCTATCTAAGATTTGCCTTTGTGAAATATCAAAGCACAAAATGTTGTCTACTCATTACGTCATTCTTCTTTCGTACCCTTCGGGAGTTATAGAACATATTCGTGGCCTTGTATTCTCCTTCCTTATTCGCCACAAGATAAACATCTGGGATCTTAAGCATCATTGCACTTGATGGTTAGCGTCGATTCTGGCTTTCGGGAATCACGGCGATAGCGTTACGAGTCATTGTACTGACGAGCAGGTTCTTTCAGTGTGTGCGTGTAACGGTAATTGTTTGTGTGTATGTAAGTGCGTGCAAAACTATTTCTTTATTAGATTATTTACTATCTGATTTCCTTGGTTTCACCCGCGTCCTGAGGGAACTACTTCGCGTACACAGTTAATTTAGATACTAAGTTACCCCTTGGTATATCGGCTATCGAGCAGTGAGGATCCCGTCAATATCGGTCTAGCCGTTTAGAGATTAGCGAAAACAAGCAGACAGACAGACAAAAATTGTAACAAATGTCATTTTGGTATATGTACCATGTATACCTCCATATGCATTTAATTTAGAAGCGGTTATTTTAATATTACAAACAGACACTCCAATTTTATTTATATGTATAGATTGTTTGAGTCTGGTAAAATACCAATAATTACGAAGATTCATAGAACATGAATTTTTTGTTAAGTATGGATTCTAATGTATGTTTGGGTTTTTGCTAAAAGTAGACCGGTACAACAACATAAAAAATAACATCATGCGGCCATGTAAAATGTGTGAAACTCAACTTGATTGTTTTTTTTTTTGCTTAAATGAATATTTTAAGTTGTCGACGTCCGGTTCTAAAGAACGAGTGCTAAAGCACTGTCCCCAGAATCTTGAGCTCGATTATCACATGGTACTTCTCTTTGTCATCCTCCTAGCCGGTTCTAGCGTATTCATAGTTGCAGC
This sequence comes from Euclidia mi, assembly GCA_944739405.2. Lineage (NCBI taxonomy): Eukaryota > Metazoa > Arthropoda > Insecta > Lepidoptera > Erebidae > Euclidia > Euclidia mi. The sequence continues at coordinate 10,170,416 of OX123186.2, read as the reverse complement.
CTGCAGCACACTTACAATAATTATAGTCTTGACTGATTATTAGCTTTTCCACAGCGCGATTGCCTGTCTGACCTCTGAAACCCAAAGGAATAGCAATGTTCCATGTTTTAGACTAGTGTCAGTTTATTCATAGGAACCAATCAATACAGATTTACATAGAAACGCAGTTCTTAAGGATTTCGTGTGCCGATTCCTAGTGGAAACTGTCTCCAGTTTAGTTCGTAGTTGGTGCCGTTGGCGGCGCTGGCGTCGTTCTCCGTCTCTCTTGCTCTCGTAGTTAAGATACACAGGAGGAACGTTTGTCTCTCTTGCTCTTGTAGACATAGCTGTCACAGCGCGACTGCCACGCCGCCAAGCGGCAATTCGGGTCACAGAATGTTTGTCTTCAGAGCGCCCATGGGAAATGCGTCTCTATGTAAATATCTGAGCTCTTTGTAGGTACTGAGCTCTTTGTAGGTACTGAGTCTCCATGACTGTCAAATATGTTGATGACAGCCGCGATTGACTGCATAATTATATACTTCTGATTACGTTGATTACATTGTTCTATTTATTAGTAATTTTATTGCAACTCGATATCGATAAGTGAGGTTTTTACTTATCTAGTTATTAACACCAGCGCTGTATAAACTATAAGAACTAACTAACTGAGAAGTTAGGTCACCACGCTTACTAAGTGTGGGTTGGTGGACTTTACATGTCTTTTGAGAACATTATGAAGAACCCTCAGGCATGGACCAGGATTCCTCACGATAATTACACATTTAACTTCGAAAGTCAGTGGTGTGCGCCTTGGGTTCGATACCGATGCCCTCTTCATAGCAGTCTAGTAGTTCTAGGTGTCTACTATGCGTTCACTGCCTGTAATACACTTTGTGTCATCTACAAGATAATGTGTTTTCGAGACTGAATGTTTTTTGTCCATGGATTGGCATGGAAGTAAGTACCTTGTTTAAAAATAGTAATTCATTTGACTAGTTCCATTTATGGTGAAACTTATAGGCTGGATCCGCAGATGCAATCTGTGTACATACCTATATAAAATTATTGCGTTATGACTAATTCTATTTATGGTGAATCTTATTGGCAGGACCTGCAAGTCCAGTCAGTAACGCAAGAATTTTATATTTATGCAATCAGCATAAATATAAAATTCTTGCGTTACTGGCTGACCAACAGACAAGCCACACCTGAAACTCCTGGTCGTTAGAAACAATTTGGCATGTATGTTCCTTGAGGAGTGTAGAGGAGCACCAACAGAGGCTTTTTAGAAATTGTCCTAAGGGGGAAAACATCCCACGGGGGCGGGTACAGTCTAGTAAAATCTAAGAAACAAACTATTTCGGCATTTTGAATATTTTTATGTTTTCAAAACGTTAAGAGCAGCCTGTAACAACAAATGTATTATTTTTAAAGCAAGAGACGTCTTGAAAAATATTCTATAGTGTATTTTTACTATTGTATTTAAACGAATTGATATTTTTCCTTCGTCTCTAAAACTGCCTACCATCCAAAATAAAACCCAAAAACCGTAAAAAGTTACGTTACTTAAGTCTCACAATAGTATAGCCAAATCCCTTGCAAGGTTAATGTGGTCCCTAAACGCGATAAGGATTATAAATGACTTGAATTCAATAAAGAAAAAATATTGATTGATTCGTCCCTTCTTATTATCATTAATCTTTGACATAATGGATGAGCATTACTAAGATTCATTGGGAGACATTCAATTTGCCGGTATAAACGGCCTGATTGAATTTTGGGGAAAATCAAGTAATTAATTATACTTATTAGTATGAAAGGAAATTTGTAACTAAGTTCATGATTATATGCATTCTTCATTTTATACATAATATTATAAAATGAAGACCCCATCTCGTCCTGTTTATCTATATGAACGCTATAAACTCAAAAACGACCGAACTGATTCATTTAAAGACACCTCCAGATTATGACAATTCCTGTATTGCGACAGACTTCCCAAATTAACAACTAATTGACTCAAACAGCACCAATACTTAATTTTTATACTTTCAAACTCAACTCAAACTCAAAATCATTTATTTAGATCACATAGAGTGTTGTCTAATAAGTTGACTTATCCAGTCACTTACACGTTACTCTTTTATTTATTTTGTTTACCTTATTTTGTAATTATCAAATGAAAATAAAATTCAAACAATGTGTCGGTACGAAATTTTCATTATTAATGTGGGCTGAATAGAATACAATGTATTCTCACTTCGTTTTTACTATTAGGTAGTGGTGTAATAATTATATAACAATATACTAATATTATATTGATTTTTAGGAGGTACCGAACCTTCAACCCACATTAATAATGAAATTTTCGTACCGACACATTGATTGAATTTTATTTAAAGCTGACAATCACAAAATATAATAAGGTGAACAAAATAAACTGTGCGATAACACGTAATTACCCACTTCGTGTTAATGTTGTAAAATCACCGCGAAACTTAATATGAATGTCACGAGGTCATATCATAGTTCAACCGCAATGAGATTTAAGAATTAAAAAGTTAATTTATTCATTTATCATGTTGCCAGAAATTACATGTTAATAATTATGCGATAGTAACATCCGATGTAAACTTATTTGACAATGAATATTAAAAAATAAACTGCTTAAAGATTTGAGTGGTCTTCTCGCAGCTTAGAACTGGGTCAGGTGTTATGGTTTGAATCCTAATACAGAATATTTTTTTTGTGATTTACAAGTAGTTGTTTTGAGTCTCCGTTTTTTGTGTCATTTGATTGTTTGCAAAATCCTCCGTCATATAGAATTTTAATTAAATGAATGTGAAGTTTTCTGTCACATTAATCTTACAGTGAGCGATCTCCTTAAAACTGAAAAAATATTTTAATTAGTTACGCATTTTGATATTTTCACTGCATTGTCTGCGGAGCATCATTTATCTGTTTCTTTCAGTAACTTCAGTGATAACCAGGAATAAATGTAATATAGTAAATATTTCTAGAAACAAATGTCCGATTCTTTTTCACACTTTGACGCTACATACATGTAATACTAATACACATACTTATTATCCTAACCCATAGTATAAAACATTCAATAGATAAGTACTATTTATTTTAACATAAAATAAAGCTAGCTCAGATAGTATCCTACCTACGCAACTATGGCGAAAACACGAGAAGATTAGCTGTTATCTCGAACATTTCCAAAAGATACATAAAATAGTTTTATAGCCTTTCAGATAGGCGATGGGCGTTGGCCTGTAAGGTACACTCGCCTAAATATATTGCGCGTAGAGACGCCCGGTTAAACCCAATATAAAACGACCAAAGACTAGATGGCTAAGCAGAAAGGATGGCAGAAATGTTAATATTGTACCTAATGTGAGGCTTATGCAGTTACGATTGTAAAAATCGGTGACTTTTATTAACGTTTTGTTTTAGTTGTTTAAATAGTTGATAGAAAAACTCAAACCCGGGTCGGGCTAAGTGCTATTGGGTTTTTGACTGCCTCGTTGGTCTCGCGGCATAAATGTGCGCGTGGGATTGGGAGATCTCGGGTTCGATTCCCGGGTCGGGCAAAGTGCTATTGGGTTTTTCCGTTAGGAAATTTTCAGTAGCAGCCCGGAGTCTGGTGATGTGCCCGGTAACGGCAATAGGCTCGCCCCCTATTACGTGGGACCTAAAAATTCATGGCGAAATGTGGGTGTAATATTACACCTCTGCCTACCCCTTCGGGGATATTGGCGTGATAATATATATAATAAATAAATTAAAAACTCAATTTGCACATTTTAGTAACACAAAAAGATTCTGCAGCATTATTCGAATACCAAAAAAGCAGCAAAATATGTGCACTGTGGCCTAGACTTTATTAATCCATAACAAAAACGAATTATCCTTGGAGCATTATTCGCACCCTTGTTTTCTAAGCAGTTACTTGGCACCTTGCCTATCCTCAGGTGTGTAAGATCTTTATTTCCAGCTTGGAGAAGCACTTTAGTCACGATCAGACTGTAATCACAGATATTAAAGGGGAAATAAATGAAACATGCTCAAAAAAATTGCTCTTCATTGGCTCCTTTCACTGTTTTACCGTCTTTATGATAAGGTAGAGAATAAGTAGATATTTTTTTTATTTAAGAATAATTTTATGGCACCCATATGGAAATCAACAATCGCTTTTTATTTATTACAAAAAACTACATTATGTCTGTCGGTCTTTTCAGCTTTAATAGTGTTCATATTACGTTCATGAGGCCAAATTTTATAGTTAGCAATGCACGGGTGACTTATTTTTGTATCCACGTCGCAAAAATCGTCTATTTCATTAAATGTTTTAACAAGTAGATTTGTTAATAATTGTATCACCGAGGATACACTATTTTTCTTTCCTGCCTACGAACTAAATGTCGCATCTGTTAACTAATCAGTGCAGTTCAATGTTTACGAAGCGCAGTGGATAGCTTGTAGCGCCGCCGATCCATGCCAAGTGCTAACCCTTTGTTACTGTATCTCTTACTGCTCCCTGTTTATTGTTACAGCTACACCGATGATAAATATGTATGGACGATAAATAACATTGTTTGTGTTTTTATCGTCTGTCCTGTATCTACAATGATACAGTAAACAATGTTTTATATTAAACGTTTCAGACGTATGTCGGCAGGTTAAAGCATAAAAGTAAAGTTACTTGTTAACCCATATAGTGGTACCTGCATTTGAAAATCTGCGCTTATGCACTTTTTAACTAAATACACCTAAAGGACAATGGCAGATCTCCATACATCAAAATGTCTGAAATTAAATTGAAGCGAACAGTAATAAAAAATATATCAAAAAAATTGGCGTAAGTAACAGAGTCTATAAATGATTCTATTTTCACTCAGGAAAGATGGAAAAAGAAGATATCGGTGTTTGAATTTTTAGTTAAGAATGAACAATGTAGGTAAAAGGAAAGTTATAGTATGAAAGTTAAACAATGTAGGTAGGTACGTTTGAATTATCAAATAACATATGTCAGATTGACATCAAAACGCGGAAGTATTTTGTAGCATCTAACTGTCACAGCCAAAGACAAAAACAGAGCTGCACATTTTAAATAGATTTTATGTGAAATCGATACAATTTAAAACGATGCTGTGACGTTTTTATTTGATTTAAACGTTGGTTTGCTTCAAAAATATTAGCTTAATGATATAATGTTGAATATATATTAAATAACTGCATTTTAAACCAAACCAACTCTTTAAAGGTCGATCGTATCGATTACCTATTTAATAATCGATACGGATGTATCACTCACGTCTATTCCTGTCACACCATTGTCTATGGCAACAATCAAATAATAAAGTATTCTTAATCAATTGGAATGCTTTTTATCATCATAAAATACTCCAGCTTTAACGAGACAAAGTGAAAATATTAAAAATCGTAGAAAAAAAACAATTTGTTTTGTTCATATGAAGGTTAAGGTCGCCACAACAAACCCAGACCAAATTCTGCCATTGTTCTTTGAAATGAATCAATAAAAAGCAAAGAGCGCTGTTGAACTTTATCACAGAATGCATCCAAATTTGAAATGAGCCAATAATAAAAGCAGATTTTTATTTTCTATTTCGAACAATGACCTTAGTCTAAGGAGGTTTCTGACATTTCAGTTAGAAGGCGTTGAGCTCTATGCTCAAGGGACGATGGTTTTATTATTTGTGTCACGAATTGATTACAATTTTATTGCAATCCTTGTGGCATGATATCGACAAAAGATGCAATTACTTATTCAGTTCTTAACTGAGTATTAGCTCTGAGTATTAGCTATTCCACGACTAGGCACTTGCGTTCTTCTGTTCAGGATGGAGGTCTCCACATTTTTTACGAGAACTCTTTGTTGCATGTTGTCCTTCACCGATGCCAGCGATGAGTAACAATTTAATACGCACATCATCATCATCATCATCAGCCGCATACTGTCCCACTGCTGAGTACGGGCCTCTTCTCACTATGTGAAGGGTAAGGCCATAGTCCACGACGCTGGCCAAGTGCGGGTTGGCAGACTTCACATGTCTTTCGAGAACATTATGGAGAACTCTCAGACATGCAGAATTCCTCACGATGTTTTCCTTCACCGATAAGCAAGCGATAATTAACAATGTAATACGCACTTAACTTCGAAAAGTCATTGGTGCGTGCCGTGGATTCTAACCCAAGACCCTCAATATACACATAACTTCGATAAATATTGTGTAGTGTTGCGCGCCGTGGGTTTGTATCCACGACCTTATGTCTGTTGGTCTGCCCACTAGGCGATAGTTGCCTCTTAAAAAGTCGTTAAAATATACAGAAATAATCGTTTATCATTACATAGTATAAAACAAAGTCTGTCTTCTGTCTGTCTGTCCCTATACAGGGTGTAACAACGACCCTTAGCGAAAACTAAAATCCTATGTTGTACCAATCAGTACGAACATTTTTTACTTCATCACCATACCTAGGAAATTACTGGTTCAGGAGATATTGAGGCTCAAAGTTAGTATGGAATTTTTCTAATTAGGTAAAAAATCGATGCATTTATGTTCCCGGTGTTGCCCGGCAATATGTTCTTTACATGCCCTGTAACCCCTTGGATAAGTAGGTATTTCGAGCATTGCACTCGCGCGTTTCTAATTGCGGTTTAAAAAATGTGAAAACTCAAAAAAATCGTTTCCCAGGTATTATTTTTGGTAAGTATGACTTGGCATGATGTCCACAACGAGTAGACTTTGGCTTGGTGATGGGTCTTGTGGACAACCTGTATATGCTTTAATCTTAAAAACTACGCAACGGATTTACTGCGGTTTTTTTAATAGATAGAATGATTAAAGAGGAAGTTTTATATGTATAATTAACACGGGCGAAGCCGCTGGCGACGTCTAGTTTGTTATATAAATGTACTATTTTAGGGAAAGTTCCCAAGCCTTGCTACCTGAATAGATAAACAAACGTTTATGACAATACGTAAAGACTCAACAGTCGTCTGAAGAGTATAATAAATTGATATGGAAATGAAAATTGATGAAATTATATGAATTTCATGAAAATATTGACATATAAATAAACTAGGAACTATGCTGAGACTTTTACAATATTATGTTATACTTACCAGTTTTCGTATTTATGATGCTTGCTCGGTGTGATCCTACTGGCAAAATGTTATTTGAAATGTGGTTTAAGCGATAGGTCCTATCGCTTGCATTAGGCAATATTTTAAGTGCTCAAGATTACTTGATAGCAAACATGTAAACATTTACTAAGACTGTTTCATAATAATCATACGCATCAAACAATATAAGTATTAAACTATCGAATTGGTTATTTACGAGTATAATGCAGAAATGTGTGACTAAATAATTCGCCATTTCCTCAAACCATTTATGTATTCATAAATTGCCTTGAACTGAAAACCTTCAATTACTTCACCCATTGACTAATCAAAATAAATAGCTATATTGGACGTAATTGAAGTTCCCTTTGAACCTTTCAAAATATAAGGAAAGTCGGTGTTCTGATTGAGTTGGCGCCACCTTAACCTTCGTGTCCTTGTAGGGCGCTGACAAATTGACAGCTAAAGGCCACGGCCTTCACATAAGAAGGTTTTAGACATGGGTTTGACGTAACTACTGTTACACTTATGTTTTCTATGGTTCCATTTGAACCAAAAATAATTATTGCGTAAGTCATATTTACCAGGACAAAGATTTCACATCAGACCTATTCCACTAGCAAAAATATGTTCCTTTTTCAAATTCTCGATAATACTATGGAACATTTTAGATAGACCGTTTTTGGGCAATGTTATTTTTAACAAAATGAAAGGTTATTGACGAAATGCTCACAACAACCTTTGAAAGTCAAAGAAGCTTTTTGGATCGTTGTTGCGATATTTGGGCGGTAATTTCATGGTATTTTTAAGCACTTGGCTTTCCTTAAATGTGCTATCACTACTGTCTTTGAAATAGTTTCACGTTTAAATAACGATGCGATAAGACAATATTTAACGAAGAAAGAGACTTTACTGTTAACATTGGCAACATGACGTTTCAAATGAACGTTCTGATATACAAAAGTAATCTAGGAGAGCAAAATGTTTGGGGGCAAATATCGCCAATTTAACCAGAAACCAAGAAAAAAATATGTCTTGAAATAGATTAAAAAAATAAATGAATAATTAACCATGCTTCATAAGCCAGTCTTAAATGTACATATACTCCATATTACAAAGACAACAAATTGTAGGCTTAACCTAATTGCCGATGAACACATTTTATCTATATCGAGAACAAAAATAAATTATCCTTATTGGCCTCCCACCGACAGAACAATGAGATAAATGGTAATACCATACTTAAAAAGCCACATATAATACGGTAAAATTGTCCAAAAATATCTCTTCATTTCCTAAACATCCCTAGATTTATTCACCTCACGTAAAAACTTTTCCCGCAAAACCTAAATGCCATCTGCTCCCGAAAAAAAGAGAAACAGAAAACATTTCCCATTTTTATATATATTCAATTTCTGTCATCGACTGTCCAACACAAATACAGTCTGAGACCATAAATCTAATAAATGGATATTGAAATGAAGAGGGTATGTCCCCTACAGGTCCTCCCTGACTTATTCTATTGGACGCGTAAAATATGCCCTTTTATCATGTTTACAATATTATTTTTTCGTTTTTACATGTTAATAAACAAAAAGGTGGCCTTTTTTGCTTGGAGTTGAGTAAGAGACCCCCGTTATTTAAGGTTTTATAGTCATCGATGACCAATTCAGTTTCAAAGAGAAATTGCTAGTTATTTTTAAGGTGGTGCTATGTATATAAACTTTACAATGGCTTTTGGAAAATATGCAGCAACGTATTGTTACGAGCTGGGGTTCGTGATAAATTATATACACTATGCCAGAAAAACTGCACTTTATTAACTAACACAATAACGCTAGATACACACACTTATTTACACAACTAGTAAAAACACGCTTAATTTTCACTTCACTAATAAAAACACCACTATTCACACCACTAGAACAACACTAAACACTTTCGAATTACTTCCCTTCGCTTCTTGTTGATCGCTTCCTTATTCACTTGTTACTGTCCTGTCTCGCGCGCTCTCGCTCTATTTATACTGGCCGGATAACATCACTAGGCTTTTCGAGACGACTCACGATATTTCTGGAAACGTGTAAGGTGTTTCTAGAATTGCGTAAATGTTCTATTTACACCTACGCCATCTATTAGAGGATAGATGAACAGCCTTAAACAACTGATACATCTGATCTCATGTAGTTCTCCCATTCACTGATAGATGGCGTTATTTTCAATTCGTAACACGGCCTCCCTCTTAAACGTGTTCGTCTCGAACATCGTTAGACCCATAGTAACGAGCCAACCGGTCCACATGAACTATCTTCGGTGCACCTCGCGACCCCTTCTGGATTCGATAGGTGACGTCGTTCATCCTGGTAATTATGCGATATGGCCCGTCCCATCTGGCTTGTAACTTAGGCGATTTTCCTTTGCTTCGTACTGGGTTATGAAGCCACACCAATGATCCCTCATCGAAGCCTTTGTTGTTTGCCTTCCGGTCGTAGCGAGTCTTCATCTTCTCAGACATCTGTTGTCCAGATTCCCTGATGTGCTCGTATACGTCGTTCATCCTGTTGCGTAGCTCGGTTGCGTAATCCGTTATATTGTGTGGAGATTCTGGTGGAATACCGGTGATAAGGTCTGCAGGTAAACGGAGCTCTCTACCGAAATTAGCAAAAGCTGGTGTTACTCCTGTAGTTTCGTGGACCGCACTGCGATATGACAGGAGAAATGGTTGGATGTGCTTGTCCCAATCTCTTTGTTTGCTCTCCACTACCTTCGCCAGGTACCTTTCCAGTGATTGGTTAAACCGTTCAATCATGCCATCTGATTGCAGATGGTAAGCCGTGGTCCTGGTTTTATGTGCACCCATCACGCGACAAGTCTCCTTGAACACCTCAGATTCGAAGTTCCGGCCTTGATCGCTGTGGATTTCCAAGGGCACCCCGAACCGACAAAAGACTTCATGCACCAGCTTATCGGCCACTGTGGTAGCTTCTTGATTTGGGATCGCAAACACTTCAGGCCACTTCGTGAAGTAATCCATCACAACCAAGAAGTATTTGTTTCCGTCCTGGCTCTCAGGAAACGGCCCAGCGACATCCAACGCTATGCGCTCCCATGGGGCTCCCACATTGTACACCTTTAATGCACCTCTGCTTCGAGTATGTGGCCCCTTGACAGCCGCACAACTTGTGCATTTACGGCACCAATCCTCGACGTCATCCCGACAGTGGAGCCAATAAAACCGCTCCCGGATCTTAGTAAGGGTCTTCTTAACTCCCATGTGACCTCCCGAAGCACCATTGTGATAGAGCTGCAAGACTTCCGGCACCTTAGTTTTGGGCACTACCATTTGCAAATGGCACTGGTTACCGCGAGCGTTTTCCCATTTGCGGCACAGAACTCCATCCTGGACGACCAAGCTTTCCCACTGTGCCCAATAACTCTTGGTGATAGGGCTCATTGCTGCGATATCACTCCATTTGGGCCTAGGAGCGCCTGATTTCTTCCATTCAAGAATCGGCTGTACATCCTTGTCATCTCGCTGAGCACTCTGCAAAGCTTCTCTTCATTCGTCGCTTAGATCCGTTTTTAACATCCTCACTAGCGCTGCCTGCTTTGTTTCCTGTCGGCTACAGTGCTTGCACTGGTCGGGACACGGCCTACGCGATAGGGCATCTGCGTTACCATGGGACTTGCCGCTGCGATGTTGTATTACAAAATCAAACTCTTGCAGTAGTTCAATCCATCTAGCTACTTGTCCTTCTGGGTCCTTAAATTGAAGTAGCCATTTCAGCGCTGCATGGTCGGTTCGCAGGTGGAATTTACGGCCCAACAAGTATTTGTTGAAATGCTGCAATGTCTTTACTACAGCCAAGAGTTCCCGCCTGGTGACGCAGTAGTTTCTTTCGGGTTTGGATAAGGCCTTGCTGAAGTATGCTATAACAACTTCTTGATCACCCTTCTTCTGTGACAGCACGCCGCCAATTCCGGTGTTACTGGCATCTGTGTCAACTATGAATTCATGCTCATTGTCAGGGTAGCCTAGAATAGGTGCAGTACACAGATGTTCCTTAAGCTTCTGGAATGCAACGTCACAGCTCTCATTCCAACAGAACTGCACTCTGTCTTCGGTGAGCTTATGAAGAGGTCGAGCAATGTCAGCAAAGTTCTTCACAAACCGTCGATAGTAGGAGCATAATCCGAGGAATGCTCTGACCTGCGTTTTGTTCTCTGGAACTGGCCATTCCTTCACGGCAATGATCTTATCCGGGTCAGTTTGAATACCGTTCTCCGAGACCACATGTCCTAGAAAGTTCACTTGCCGTCTGAATAACGCGCATTTCTTCGGACTCAGCTTCAAATTAGCTCCTCGTATCTTTGACAGCACTTGCTCCAAGTTTCGAAGGTGATCCTGGAAGGTGCGCCCCACGATGATGATGTCATCCAGGTAGACCAAGCAGGCGTCTCCAATCAGTCCCATAAGCACTCGCTCCATCAGTCTCTCAAAAGTAGCCGGAGCGTTGCACAATCCAAAGGGCATGACGTTAAATTGCCACAGTCCTTTGCCTGTGGAGAATGCCGTCTTCTCTTTGTCTCGAGGATCTATTTCCACCTGCCAGTAGCCACTTTTTAGGTCTAAGGTAGAAAACCACTTCATCCCCGTCAGCGTATCCAGTGTATCATCGATCCATCGATGGCAGCGGGTAGCTGTCCTTCTTCGTGATGTCATTCAATCGGCGGTAGTCTACACAGAAGCGCATGCTGCCATCCTTCTTCTTAACTAGGACAACCGGAGAGCACCACGGGCTGGACGAAGGCTCGATTACGCCTTCGTTCACCATACCGTCGATCATAGCTTCCACTTCACGTTCCCGTGCTACTGGCACACGTCTTGGTCGAATCGGTGCTTCACTTCCCGTGTTTATTTTGTGCTGGACTAGTGCTGTCTTCCCTATGTCGGCATCACTGGTCGAGAAAATATCCCCGAACCCGTTCAACATCTTCTGAGCCTCGGTCTTCTCTTCCTCCGACAGGGTACTTTCGCAGTCCTCTAAAAGAGTAGACACGTCGAATCGTGCACCCTGAACCTTGGCGCTGGTAGGTTGCTCTTGACATCTACGCATCCAAGCCGCTCCTTCATAGGTGCCCAATTCCGTCCCTTTCTTGAGCGACACTTCCTTGTCACCTGCATTCAGTGCGCGTACTGATGAAACTTTTGTACCCCTTACCAAGGTTCGTGCAATCTTCCAGGAGGCCTCTTTCTCTAGACCTTCGATTAGTACGCAGCGGTTCCCTCGACCAGAATTCCCTGGTAAACAAACTGGTACAACAGTTTCCGTCCGCGGGTGAAGAATGACATTCTTCAGGCAGTACACTTTTCCTGAAGTTGCACCTTCCATGAAGACTTCTTCCGAGCCACACTTCAACACTCCCTGGTTAACATCGATCTCGCAGCGATACTTCCGCATGAAGTCCAGGCCCAAGATGCAGTCGTCCACTATATCGGCCACGATGACTTTGTGACGGTAAATTTTGTTGCCTAGCTTCAGATCCACCTCCATTTCACCTCGGACGGTTATGTGCTGATCGGTAGCTGTTCTCAGATTCACACATTCATTGTTCCTGAAGCAGCCCCGAAGAACCCGTCTTGCCAGATGGAAACCGACGACTGTCCGAGAAGCACCCGTGTCCAATGTCAGCTTGCATGGTGTTCTGTTAATTTCGCCTTCGATGATCAGGCTGTTCCCGTCGCATGATTGCGAGATCGAGATACTTGGGGCTCTTCCATTACCAGCCAGCACCCGCCCCGCAGTCCTGGCTTCTACTCGTTTCCCTGCTCTCGCTGCCTGGCAGGCACATCAGGCGACCCCTTTGGTGGAGACAGGGTGTCACCAGGCTGCCTACGCTTTGGGCAGCTCAAGCGGATATGGCCTCTTTCTCCGCAGTTGTAGCACCGAGGTGACGACACAACTTCCCTGATGTGGTGACCTCGGTCGTCGCGTCGCACTGCTTCCACCTCCAGAGCGTGGGCTAAGGCGTCCTTGAGGTCCTTGAAGTGCCCAAGCCTTACTGCTGCTCTTACCTCCAGGTCCCGGATCCCATCCGTAAACGCCTGTACGAGGTTCCCATCAATAAACGCAGGAGACGACTGGTATGCCTTCCTGACCAGCTTTTCCACCTCTAGAGCCCACTGCTGCAGAGTATCTCCGTTGCGTTGTGTCCTGTCCTTCAGCTGAGCACGATACACATGTTCGAGGTGCGCGTCTCCGTACCTCGCCTCCAGCGCCTCAAGAAGCTTCTCGTAGGTGACGTCTTGTCCGAGTGCCTCTAACACTGTCAGGGCCCGGTCGCGAAGGCCCAAGGTTAGGGCGGTTAAGGCCTGTTCTTTGGTCCACCCATTCGATCGCATCACAGCCTCAAACTGGATCTTGTATGCAGACCATGATGACGAGCCATCAAATGGTGGAACCTTAAACCCACGAGGTGAGGGCACTACAGTCGCAGATGTCACTTCGTTGGATCCGAGCCCACGCAATCTCCTCTCCACTTCAGCGACACAGGTGTCGTGATGGTCGTGTACACGCTTCTCTATAGAGGCGACGCGAGTCTCAAGCTGGTCGTGTACGAGCTTCTCCACGTCGCTGATACGAGCCTCGTGCTGCTGGAGCTCCTCCTTTACCACCTTCAGGTCCTTCCCTACAGCGGCGCTGAGGTCTTTCATCACCACCAGCTGTTCCTCCAAACGGCGGGCCTGCTCCTCCTTGTCGCGCTGCAGCTGTTCCTCTAGGCGGCGCGCGTGCTCCTCTTGACGGCGAGCCTGCTCCTGTTGACGACGGTCCTGCTCCTCTTGACGGCGGGCCTGCTCCTCCTTGTCGCGCTGCAGCTGTTCCTCTAGGCGGCGCGCGTGCTCCTCTTGACGGCGAGCCTGCTCCTGTTGACGACGGTCCTGCTCCTCTTGACGGCGGGCCTGCTCCTCCTTGTCGCGCTGTCGCTGTTCTTCCATGCGGCGCGCGTGCTCCTCCTGACGGCGGGCCTGCTCCTCCTGACGGCGGGCCTGCTCCTGCATGAACGCCATCAGAGCCGCGATGTCGGGCACCGTCACGGAGTGTGTGGCGCTTGCAGGCTCCACTGCAGCCGCGGAGTCGCCTGGTCCACCAGACGATGGAGTAGGAACGTCTCCGAAGCGTCTCTGGTCCAGGTCTTGCTGGCGCTGGTTCCTGGTACGCACTCCTTCAGTTTCTTCTTTCGGCATAACCGGCATAATTTATCCCTTTCTTCTGACACCAATTTGTTACGAGCTGGAGTTCGTGATAAATTATATACACTATGCCAGAAAAACTGCACTTTATTAACTAACACAATAACGCTAGATACACACACTTATTTACACAACTAGTAAAAACACGCTTAATTTTCACTTCACTAATAAAAACACCACTATTCACACCACTAGAACAACACTAAACACTTTCGAATTACTTCCCTTCGCTTCTTGTTGATCGCTTCCTTATTCACTTGTTACTGTCCTGTCTCGCGCGCTCTCGCTCTATTTATACTGGCCGGATAACATCACTAGGCTTTTCGAGACGACTCACGATATTTCTGGAAACGTGTAAGGTGTTTCTAGAATTGCGTAAATGTTCTATTTACACCTACGCCATCTATTAGAGGATAGATGAACAGCCTTAAACAACTGATACATCTGATCTCATGTAGTTCTCCCATTCACTGATAGATGGCGTTATTTTCAATTCGTAACAGTATGTTTCTAAAATTGTGTCAATGTATTTTCAACAAATAGGTAGTGCCTATTTTAACACATCTCAATTAAGTTTTCACATTAAGCACTTATACCCTAAATATCCCAATAGTAATTTAAATCAGTAACATATTATTGTTGAAAACAAATAAAAAGTAATTTCAATACACCAATAAGGGACGTGTATCGTCAGTATAAATGTTTCGCTCCGTGAATATTATCTACAGTATGTTTTCAGTAAGTTTTTCGTATCTTATGCTGACTTCACATTATTTGCCCATTCATGAAGTAGCCTCGTTACGTACTCAGATAAGCGTCGCTTATCAGAGCTTTCCGTAACGAGGAAAATAATATGCAAAAAGTGCCTATATTAAGCCGTGATGTTTTCACCCATGTTAAAAGAGCTTTCAATTCACGAATATTGTTCATCAAAAATAATCAGATTTTTGAGCACAATGTGAAGGTGAAGTTCGTGAATTATAATTTTCATTTATTTAATGGCTTATTTTTAAGATGCAAAATTTAGTCGTCAATTTTAATTATTATATCAGATGAGATTTTGCCCGCTATTTCATTCGGATGAATGTCACTTGAATAAATAGTAATTTTTACCCCCTTTCACACAAAGAATTTCCAAAAATCTTCTCTTAGTGCTCCAATACGCTCCTCAAAGAACCTAGGTACATGCCGATGTCAGCTTTCAAGTATGCTTATATCACTGTATGAAGGTAAACAAAAACCAATTCACCAGTTCACCCAAAATCGTAAAAGAAAATAAAATTCGATTAGCTAACTCAGCGTCACTGATTACATCAAGCAAATATGAGATTCACGGTAAAGTTATTTGCCCAAAGAAACAGGGAATAAATCAATCGATTCTCGCGGTTGAGAAAATAGCTGTGATCAAAACAATCAGGCCAAGGTCGTATTTGGCGCAGGACGTAATATGTGTGAAAAATACCATAAGAACGTTCTGGAAACTTTACCGAATTTCCAATAAAAGTTCGCCCATATTTTCGCAATGTAATCGAAGGGATTGGTGCAATGCAATATTGATTTTGCCCTTGTAATCTGAAGGTATTGTCAACGGACCCTACAATGCTATGTTTTTATTGTCATACCTTTTATACAGTAAATAAATTCACAACATTGTAGTAAGAAAGCATTGTTCATAATCTATGGCCTTCGTGCATGTTACCTATAGCTGAGTCATAGTGACTTTATTGGTGGTTGACAAATTAATTGAGAGTAAAACAAATAAAAGTTGAAGCTAACCCAACTTTGTAATCCTTTTTTTTACGAACCACAAGAAATCTTTAAGGAGAGATTACACTATGACAAAACCGCCGGTTGACCGGTCCAGCTAAGTGAGTGTTCCCACTTAGCCGGACCGGTCAAGTGAGTGTATTATAATAATTATATTATTATTTCTTGGACTAGATTATCAAAGAGACACAAAAGTAACGTTTTAAGAAGGTATTATTTGGTGACAGCTCACAGTGTAAAAGGTATTTCTTTTACTTTTTCTTAATGACCGAAGGACAATACAAGAATTTAAAGTGACTGAAGAGAAACAAAGATATAGTGGGCCGTGATAAAACACGAAATATGTAGAAACGTAGCGGGTATCGGGAGCACAAATAATAAACTCTGCTACCAAATCGAGTGGCTTGAGTTATGTGAAAAGTTGTCCGACCCTTGCGAGCGTACATTTGGGACAAGCAGCTATGGACAATGGAAGAGACTCTACCCAGTACAATGCTTTGTTCTTAATAGTGAATATTTAAAAACATTCACATGCATAAAAGCTTTAAGATTTTCAGCATTCAAAAAAATATAAATAAGGTAGCAAATGAATACTTTGTAGTATCGATGATACTATATTCTAGTTTGTAATGAATGTTTCAGTGTAATAGCTACTGGTAAACCAATAAATATATAAAAATAAAATAAAAAAAATAAAATAAAGTACACGTAGCTTATTACAAATATGCGGCCAGTCATTTCATTTCTTTTTATGAGCCTGTGTTAACAAATCTGCTTCTCTTTGAGCTTTATGCTTTTGTATCAGAGAATAAACTCAAGTTTGTGAGCGCTTTTCAAAGTTTTTATCAAATACTTAAGATACCTACCTGGCAAACTACTATAGAAGGCACAAGTGTATACAGATGATCAAAGATATTTTTTACTTCTTACTCTTAATTTTAGGTGAGATGTTTCAGGTCAGAGAATGTCATAGGTCAAATTGTTT
Organism: Euclidia mi; assembly: GCA_944739405.2. NCBI lineage: Eukaryota > Metazoa > Arthropoda > Insecta > Lepidoptera > Erebidae > Euclidia > Euclidia mi. The sequence continues at coordinate 10,153,274 of OX123186.2, read as the reverse complement.
GCTAGATTCAAGAAGATGGTGAATGACTGTGTATCATTTAAATGTATATCAAATTAAACACAGTCATAATATAATAATCTCGACATTGATCTATAATGGATGTATCTTGTTCAGAATTTGGTATATTTTTTATCAGAGGTAATTTCAAAGAAATTGGGTCATCATTGTTATGGTGCAGTAAAGGTCATTCGCATTGTTTATGGTCATTGTCTATAGAGGCACTTCCGTTTCCTATACGCTGTCTATTATTTTTCTTTATGGGTGCGTCGTAATAAAGTTATGTATTTCCTACCCAAGCTCTTAAGTCATAATTAATGATTTATTATGGATTGGTTGTGAGCATCTCTTTGGTGTCCTCATTCATATGAGAGACAATAGTTACTAATTTAGAAAGAAAATGCATGCAAAGAGCATGTTTTCATATACTAACTTACTTACTCCAAATTATCGACTCAAAATGTTTTTTTCATATAATTATCTCAGGACAATTTTTGTCCCTTCTGGTAAAACATTGCATAAATGTTATTAAAAACGCGCGTCGGTAACGCATTAAAACGTGATGTGTAAAAGCTTATTCAAAAACCATAGGTACCATAGTACTGTATCTAATCATGTGTACTTTCCACACAAAATCTTTGAAAGATACGAGTTATTTATATAAGTATGATTTAATGACACAAATTTTTGCACATTACGGTGAAAATACTTGATTCTACTAGACATTGTTATTTTATTAAAATTAGTAGTCTTCCAAAAAAACCTCGTGCAAGTATTAGATATGTTTTTTTTTCTTCAAAACCTATAAATACCTCGACAGCTTAAAACCTATAAATACCTTAACAGTTTTTATTTATTACAGAGACTACCGTAATACGTTCGTGATTGCCTACATTTTAATAGCCTACACTTCCAGCGTACATACATCACAATCTCAGTACATTCGCCGCCATAAATAATAAGTGAGAGACCGGAGGCGCCGCGGATACGTAACAAAAAGTAACAAACAGATCTCTTAAATAAAGAAAACACGGGCATATGTTAACATCTGTCGGTACTGGCGAGTACAGTAAACTTAAGTTTCTAAGTATAAACGTACGCGTGCCGAACAGGATAGTTCTTTTTTTTGTATCAAATCTGGCATTCCATTCGCTTTTGATGAACTTTCTTAAATTAAGGTGGCACTGGATTATGAAGAGGGAAAACGTGTGGTCACGGGGTTAATGAACTTTAGCGCATAACCTGACTACACGTTTGAGTTCATTGACCCCGATTGGGGTAATTTACTGATGTGTAAGGATTTCCTGGTTGGGGAGTCCTTGTACCCAACATTTGATGTAGGTATACTTACGTATTAGTACTCGGAGGGTACGTACGTATTAGTAATCATTTATTTTATATTTTGCTTATTTGTGGATAAAAGCAATCACTAAACTTTATGTATATGAATTCGCCTAAGATGCTTCGTTGATTGTCAGTTGCGCTTCATAAGGTTACTAACTCCTTGATTATTTTTAATCAAACCCCTAATTATGATGGTTTCTAATAGGTGTAACATTTTAGAGAAATATGTGATAGTAAATCCAATTTAAGTAATTAAGACTAAGCCGAGTAAACCCTAGCACTTAGAATATTACTTCTTTCTACATGCTTTGTCTATGATGAAATTTTTTTATTTATATTTATAGTCTCACGCCTATATCCCCGTAGGGGTAGGCAGAGGTGTAATATTAAACCCACATTTCGCCATTAATTTTTGAGGTCCCACGTAATAGGGGGTGAGCCTATTCCCGTACCGGACACATGACCAGACTCCGTGCTGCTACTGAGAATTTCTTAACGGAAAATCCCAATAACATTTTGCCCGACCCGGGAATCGACCCCGAGACCTCCCAATCCCACGCGCACATTTATGCCGCAAGACCAACGAGGCAGTCATGTCAGTATGATGGAAACCATGGGACAATATGTGTGGTACCTATACAGAACAGTTTCTTTTTTGAATTCTCTCATTTCTAATTTTCTCAAAAGATATCCTCTCCATAACACTTCCAGCAAATGCCAACGTTTTTAAAACGCTCAATTATGCTAAATGGTAATGTTCCATTTAATATTAGCTTCGTTCAGCACACCTCAAATAAGCACCATTACTATAATAACAATAGGTACAAAGAAAATTTCACTAAGCATATAATTACAAACTCTGAAAGTTGAGCAAAAAATAACAAGTTAGGCGTCCCTTCAAACGTTTCAACACCACGCAATTTACATATTATAAATAGTGGTTATATTCGAACGAATGCCCCTTTTGAGTGCCACAGGCAATGTACAATTCTTCCGGACCCTCGCAAATAACACCTAAGCCTTACCCGCTTTTTATATTTTAGCTATGTATTTAGGACATTTCGGTTGGCGGGTGATGATGGAGAAAACAGTAAATATGAAGTTCTGGGATTATTTGAATGTGTGTGTATGTGAGTATTTGATACGGTGTTACGGTTGTTCGAGGATAAGGAGCTTATTTTGTTAAAAATATGGCGGAGTGTTAGTAGAAAAACCGCGTAGGGTTCGTCAACGAGGCCTTTAAAAGGACCATTTGACAAAAACTTGGTTGTTATTGAATAGAATGATTGAGTTCATAGTTAGATAATAGTATTTTTGAGTACATTGTGATACAATTGTTTTTAAGGAACAGTGTAGCAATATAATTTGTTATTACACTGATGATGTAGTGTTTATGATATTTTGCTATTACCATTATTATTCATTACAGAATTAAACCAAAAACGAAGCAAGTTTAATATATTGTTATTAATATTATAAAAAATGGTAAGCCATAAAGAATGCTGGAATAAATGAAGTTAGAGAGATAAGGCAACATCATAACATGAGGTTTCTCGAATCTGTGTTAACGTAACCCTTTAGTTCGCATAGTAAATCAAGGGAATTTTACTGAAAAAGAAGAAAATATTTAAATAGTACTGTTTAAAATTGTATTTGATGTGTGTGCAAAAAATACTTCGTATTCATTATGATCGAAATATACTGTACCTATGTTTTGCTTTGTTGCAACAATCAATTGTATGGTGGGCCTTTAATGGTGCTACGGCAGTGGTTCAATCTTTAACAGATAGAGTCATAGCTCCTTACTCACGCAGATTCCACATCTTCCAAGAGATCAATAAAAAAAATATGTTGCGAGATATCTTGCAGATGATGATGATGAGACATAGGCATTTACGAAATACTATGTTTAAATTCCCAAAATAAATATATTATAGCTAATCCATTTACTTTAATGTGCCCTTAAAACACTAATGATTACTGTCTAAACTATTTTATTTCTTTCAACATTCTGTTCACTCTAAAAACCTTGTATGAGTCAAACTAATTGTACTGTAGCTAATTTTTTTTTTTTTTTTTTTTTTTTTTTCGTTTAAAAAGACAACTCCCGCACTAGGAATAAATCCTGTGTCGCGGGGGACTTTACAAACATACAACTAACGGACACAATGAACACCCAGACTCGAAACAACAATTTGTGGATCACACAAAGTGTTGTCTCGTGTGGGAATCGAACCCACAACACTCGGCGCAGTACCAAGCGGCGAGGCGGCCGCTTAAACCACTACGCCAACCGTGCAGTCCAAATTATAATTATAAAAATCATCCTGATGAAAACAGCAGCAAGCTGAAATAAACTTTATCACTGAAGTATAAAGTCCATTTAGTTTCGTAGTTTATGTAGATATTTCGATTGTATACGCTTAACACAAATCAAAAGGCAATAAAAGTGCATTTTATATGTTCTATTTAGGATTTGTTTCCTCCAATAAACCTTTTTAAGACCGTTAAGTGTAATGTTAAACACAAATGGATGACTTTCGTCCTATTCTGAAGAGTATTTTCAGTGTGATTTGTTTGTATCGACAGCTACGTTGGTGCCAGTTTGTCGGTACTCGTATCATAGAAAGTATTAAAAATTCGTGTTACGGATTCTGTGAATTTGCATATTGAGAATATTATGGATTTGTAGTATAAAAAAAATGATTTACGTATTATTTAATGGGTAGCTCAACGGAAACCTCATTTCAAGGGAAATATCGTTAAAATCAGTGAAGTGCCACCATGATTTAGGGACTTTTGCGAATTCACTACCTGGAATAGACTATTTTCACTTACATTGCCAGATATTTACCTTTATGTTTGTAAACAATCATGGTTCGAGGCACATGTCACGATTTTTTAAGAATCCTGTCTGAAAATATTCGCTAGAAGTACCTACCTATGGAATTTTATGGTCATAAATATTATTTTATATGTCTACGCTCATTGCTTCTATTTCTTAACCCTTAAAAGCTATAATGAATTGTATAACCCACTAAGACTTTAATGGGTGTATAAACAACATAGATTAATTTTTTTTTTTGAAAATATTACTTAAACAGCTGAAATATTATGGTACCCTCTTATACAAGAGGGTACCATAATATTTCCTTTTTATATAAAAAATAAATCCAAATACAAATCAAATGTTTTTGTTTGGGCTTTTGTGTGTTTAGTACAGTATGTTGCCCTTAATCTGGCTTACTTGGCTAAAATATGTATTAAAAAAGAATATAAAAAAGATTCCCCACAAGTGAAATGATAAAAACCTTAAATTTTTAAGTAACTTTAGTTTCTCAGTCTTTTTATCAAAAACAAATTTAAACATTTAAATGAAAAATTAACACAAATAACTACATATACATATAACATTATTATGAGAGCTTTAGGTACAATTTTCACATCCTTAGGCACAATTATCACATCCTTAGGCAAAATTATCACATTAATAAATGTCGTCTTCCAATAAGTCCTCTGCATCAGATACTAGTTCTAGCTTTAGTTTCAAATTCCCCAGACAACACATGATCTAAAAATAAAACGACATTGAAATTATTCTCTAATTTGCATGCTTATTTCAATAAAAAACATACAAATGTTAACAATTACTTTATTAATAAGTAGTGCACTATGACTATTATGGGTGTTTTTACACCCGGGAGGCAAGCGTTTGGCAGTAACTGCTCGTGGGAACGATTGCCTCTCCTGCATCTTCAAAGGCTACCAACAACTTAGAAGGATACACAAAAGCATATTGCATTCTAAAAAAATTCAAGAGTGTAGCGGCTAAAAACAAACTGGACCTGGGTGTTTTACACCCACATAGCCTTTAAGGGTTAATAATCTCACACATGTATTGGAAGATGTGCTTTATCTCACCGCTCCCGTTGCGTTAGAAGCGTTTTGTGTTTCACTTCGCAACAGTTTTTTAACGAGTCTCAATCCTGAAATTACTTCAAAGTGTTTATAATAACCGAAATAGACTTTTGGTTATTAGACACAATTTGCATTATTTTCACGTTCTTCTTTGAACTCACCTGGGTCACCAAATGAATGTTATAACCTACAAATATGTGCACGTAAAGTTCGCTGTATACCGATGGTATTAATCATTACTCGTAGAACCGACCGTCAGGTACGCCAATGAAAATGGAATATTCAGTTCTGTCCGTAGAGCGGCACTACCAGTATTGAGAATTTCCTAACGGAAAAATATATCTTTACATGAAAGGTACACGAAATATAATAAAACTTCATTTTACCGATATTTATCTAAAACAAAAAACATTTTGTGATCGAGAATACAGAAGGTACTCAAATTCTACCTACTCATATCACTGTGTAATTTCTTTATTTCCAATTATTAGTGTCCTTATTACAAAAACTACATAATTATAAGTTCTATAGCCAATCGCTTGAGTTTCAAATTAAAATCGCAAAACATCATTAATGATCATTAATATGAATCAGATAAATTAAATATAAACTGCGGAGAAAGAACCTAATATTAATTGTTATACAAAAAATTAAACTATATATTTTATTAATTGTAAGACTTGTTTGTGAAAGGCATTATCCTCAGCGTGACATTAATAAAAACAAGTTTATCTTAAAGCCCTATTTACCCGAAAGCTACGGTACAAAAACAATGAACCAAAATCAGCTGACGCACATTTCCATTGAGATCAGGAAATAATAGAAATAAACACGAAAGAAAAAACAGAAAAGGCAAAATAGCAGTCCCCTCAGGAAACGAATGAGAAGAGTCGAGTCGTAAAGACATAGTAATTACCTATAAAGTCAGGTGCAGCTGGGACACTATGGCGAAAGATACTCGCAAACAAATCGGATGATATAGATACTAACGTGAATATAGAGTATATTAGGTTCGGTTCTATAATTTGACTGTTCGGGTGGTGTGGCGGTTTCAGCGGCCGCCTCGTAGATAGACACTGCACCGAGTGTTGTGGGTTCGATCCCCAAACTAGAAAAATCACCTGCAGTGACATCGAATCAATAAATTGTTATTTTGAGTCTTGGTGTTCATTGTGTCTATTGGTTGAATGTTTGTAAAGTCACCCGCGACATAGAATATTATTCATATGCGGCTGCCGAAACCCGTAATTCACTAGTACGATCCAGACCTGGCATAAGTCCCTCTGCGACCACAACCGTTGTAAACCGGTCGAAACTTCGGAGAAAAACAGAGGTGGTGGTGATATACCTGAAATAAACACTAAATCGAGTTAGTTAACTAATCCTATGTTACAAGAAAAAGGCGGCCATAAAGCCAAAACATTGATAAGTCCCTACTCCGTGCATGAGTAAATATTGCCAGTTGTCAGGTGAAGAATTTAGGTATCTAAAAAATCTAATTAGTATTGTGCTTTTCTTATACTAGTATTTTATGTGTAATGAAGTAAGATAATAGAACTAGCATAGTCATAATTGTAGAAAAAGGTAAACAAATTATTATTATTTATATCCCTGCGCAGCACTGCGCCAATTCTCCTCAAATGCATTAGTAATGACTCACGCAAGACAAATCGTTACTTAAATTGGAAGCGAACGAGGACACAAAAATAACATAATATACATGTCCCATTGAAATGGAGTCGTTTTTAAAACTCCCCTTCGTACAGATTTTAGTCATGTTTGATGTTAAGCATTTGTCAATGTATACTGTTTATTTTTCTATAAATATATCACTGACTTACCCCTGTTATTTTAAGGGAAGTAGGGGCGATTTGGCGATGTGTTTGACAGTCTGGACTGTTGTTCCAATCTTCGAATGTAATCCAAGTTTCAGTGTTGTATTGAGAAATTATTTGGATGTTTGACTAATTTATTTTTGTATTGTAAATAGATAAAAAATAAGACATTACATCGGATCATGAAACCAGTGACATATTTACTTTAATATTGAGCTACTTACAAAATTAATTTAAATTTAAAGGCTGTGACGTTATTAGCATGCATCTTGTTTTTCCTTTTTTTATTGCACAGGGAGACAAATGAGCAAGCGCGTCACGTAATGGTGACATATTTATTGATGGCTTATCTATGTAGATAACTACACACACATTACAAGTGTATGTAAACTATCGTATAATTAATGAGATTGCGAAAAAGTTTTAAAACTAGCGTCTTCACCTAAGAACTAACTTCATAAACTTATAACATTTTTAAAGCAAACTTACACTCGTTTTACAGATTTGTTAAAATTCACATCAAATAATCGTTCAATATTTTGTTTGTAGTCAAATACTCTATGACTAGAAAGGAGTGACCTAGTAAACTCGTCACGATAAGAACGAAAGTATCATTGAACAAAAGTTTGAGTGTATCTTTATGAATCAAGATGTTTTCGCTTTCTCGATTTTTTACCATTTCATTAAAAAATTCACCATAAAATTGCATATACAGGTAATGTTATTAGTATAAATGCTAAGAACTCTTGGTATAAAACATTATCTAAGTTAGAAAGGTAACTAGAATCTATACTATTAAATAAAATTGGAATGTCTCTGTTTTTAAGTATTTGCGAGCCGAGTCAAGTATTATTTTTTAAGGTTTCTGCCGCATTCAAACAACAGACTAGACATAATAATATAGATTCGACGCAAAACTAACATATTTTTCACATATCATAAAACACCGTTTTTATAAGCCAGACATGCTGCCGTACAACAAAACAAACCTAAACATAAAAACTTATAAGCTAAACAAAAATCACACAGCAAAAATAAAAATAATCTGACTTCGCAAACTAATAACCGTATTAAAGAAATTTAACGTACAAAACTGAGACGACAGTTAATTCTTCGTGACATAAATAAAAAGAAAAGAGGGGCATTCTTGGAGGGGAAATAACAAACATATCTCGAACTAGGAAAACAAACATGGTGTGTTAACATCTGTCGGGAAACGCGAAGCAACGTACACTCGATGAATTATTGCTTCTCATTTCGTGAGTTTTAGTTGCTCCGTAAGTATGGCCGAGCCGTTTTAAATGAGTAAATTTTAAGAGTATTTTTTGGTTGCTTGTAGTTGTGAAATACTGCGAGATACGCCGCAATGCGTTACGACCCGTCATCACCTTAGCACTAACGATTGCGTCCTAATCTTGCGCAAATAAGCCCAGGATCTGCTTGCATTCATTGATATTTGTTTGTCTATGATATTTAACTATTTACAAGCACTTTTTACCATGAATTTGTCAGAGGGCTGTGTCATTTTTAGCATGTATCTTGTTTGAAAGTGAAAATTGTGTTACATGTGACGTTGCTAGTCACTGCAAAGAAAACTAATCCAACTGATGGCTTTTGTCAATAAAATATTAATTACTTTAAGTATTATTTACATTATATAATCTCAAATTATAATCCAGTCTGTGACTAGGCGCCGAGAATCGTCTCCGCGCTAAGTTTTATGTGAATTGCGGTTGATAGAATCTTAAATAGAAATAATTTTGAAACTATATCTACCTATTATTTATAAAAGATATATTTTTTAATAATTATATAGTTTATGTTCAGTAGCTATTCAATGGTTCCAAATTTTTATTCAAAATACAAATTAGTCTTTATTGAAACCTTCCTTGTAATCTTGACTGCTTTTTTTTTTTTTTTCACTACGGTGGGAAACTCTCCTTATGAGTCATCTCAACTCCGCCAACCCAGCCATTAAAACGGCTAGGCTTGGGACTGGCAGAAGAGGTATGTGGAGGCTCTCCGCTAAAGGCGTTCGGGGCATACCCACTAAAACCCACCGCGGTGTCCCTACGGGTCCCTCGCCAGGGATTGGCCCGCCGTTTGTGTTGGCGGGCCCCACCTCGTCATGATCTCGCAATCATCCATCAAACTTCTTGCATCCATCAAACTTCTCGCGTCCATCACCTTACAAAGCTACTTGGGAGGCGGCGAGGACACGCGCCGCCTCCCGCCTTTTGGCGGACAGGGAGTAGCCCCAGCGCTCACCGTCCGCAGAATCTTGACTGCCTTTTTTTTTTGTGTCGGGTTGGAAAATCCTCATGGAGTCCCTCCGCCCTGGGGGAAGGACGAAGGGGACTGTCAGACTCTTACTGACTAAAAACCAACCCGTGTTCCTCACGTACCCGTGTGTCGGAGGGTCGGGTATCGCTGAAGCATTCCTCGCTACCCCCTGACGGGTATTGGCCCGCCAGATGGTCAGGCGGGCCCCGAACAAAACCCCCTTGGCGGCGGATGAAGGTGTTGGGCTCCGCCGCCAAAACACTCAGCGGCCGCAGAGGATAGGGAGGACGGCAACGCAACACCGCATATAATAGGATCGAAACATACGTAACATTTGTACTGTTTTTGAAATAAAAATAAACGAAAGATTCTCTGTGCACGTGTTCGGTGCGATGGTCGTCGATAAGGTAAAGTTTCGAGGTACTTAAGCGACCATGTATTCGGCCAGTTGTTGGCGTCTCAACCACCATCTTGTAACCATCAAGCACCGCACACCTGAACAGCATCGCTCTCAACGTATGAAGATGTTTCATTTCTGAAGCCCTTACACATCGAAGCCATACAGTCCACACACATAGAAGAACACGCATCGTCGTAGGCACACGTCAGCAGCACACTACCAGCGCACTGTAGCGGACTAGCAAAGGTTCGATTCCTGGCATCCGTTACACGATGGGTATGATCAACAAGCCCAGTCAGGGTATCCTCCCTCTAGTTGGAACAACATTTTGCCTCGTAACACTTTAAATATTGCAATATTCTTTATTTAAATTTCATGAAATGCAACTTTCCTAATCAATACTGCTGTTTGTATCTACATAATTATATGATGTAGATATGACCGCGCCTTGGCAATAGTGTAGGACGCCCTCCGCCTAGATGGAGTGACGATACACGCAAGTGGCTGGCAGCGACTGGACACGAAGAGCCTATCCTCTTCCTCTGCGGCCCCACCGCGACGCAACGATGGTGCGCCCCCATTTGGTCACGGGAGATAGGGCGCGCGGCAACGCAACACCGACGCGCCTCTCCTCCCGCGACCGCACCCGACTGCGAGGGACAGAAGAACTGTCCCTCGCACCCGACCCTTTGGACGCATCCTGCGCAGGCCTCCGTCAAGCCCACGCGGAGCGTCCCCTCCTGGAACCCTCTTAGCTTCACCGCGGGTGACCAATCCACGGTTACTGAGCCCCCCCACCACGACAAGGTGGAGATCCCACGGGGGGGAGAATCTTGACTGCCTAAAAGTTACCCAAAACATAGATTTATCTTAACTATCTGACCCGGCGAACTTCGTACCGCCTAACAGTTTTTTAATTTTTTTTTCTTATTTTTATCTCCGTAAGAACCATCCTCGTACTTCAAGGAATATTATAAAAAAGGAATTAGCGAAATCGGATCAGCTGCTCTCGAGATTGGCGCTAAGCAACACACTCAGCGATAGATTTTCATATTATAGATAAAATATATAAGCCTTTAAATTGAATGGAATTTTTATGAAAAATTGTCTTGGCTATTTTTTACCTCAAAAATATTGTCAAGATGTATTTTTAGGAGTGATGTTTTTCTTAAAATTTGTAACGAAGAACGATAAGAATTTATAATTAATGTCTTTGTTTTAGATTGAAATGTCATAGTATTATTTTATCATTTGTCATTAGGGAAGATGTTCTGTATAGTTTTTATTACGTTTTGTAAAATATATTTTTTTTTGTAAATATTGTATGTTGACATTAAATTTGTTTACAGGCGTAAATCATTTTTATAATTCATCATCATCATCATCATCACCAGCCTTTAACAGTCCACTGATGGACTAGGCCTCTCCTTTGCAAGGAGGAATTGGCCTACTATACCACGCTGGCCAAACGGGTTAGTATAGGGTTTGTATCAAGTTTTCTTTCTCTTACAGTGCTGTTCTCTGCATAATATGCTCCCTCTGTCGGCTCTTACACACCTATGGGATGATATGGGGTGGTGACATTCCGTATTCTTAATCCGTCACCACACGGACATTTTTATAATTACATACATATCGTCACGCCTTTTATCCCCGAAGGGGTAGGCAGAGGTGTATTTCTACACCCACTTTTCGCCAGATATACTTTAGTCCCACGTAATAAGGGGCGAGCCTATTGCCGTACCGGGCACATTTCCAGACTCCGTGCTGCTACTGAGAATTTCGTGACAGAAAACCCAATAACTCTGCCCGACCCAGGAATCGAACCCGGGACCTCCCGATCCCACGCGCACATTTATGCTGCGAGACCACCGAGGCAGTCGTATAGGGTTTGTTGTCGAGTTTTCCGTCTCTACGCAAAGATAGTATTTGCATCGTGTTATCCCTTAGTCGCCTCTTACGACACCCACGGGAAGATAGGGGGTGGTGACACTTGTATTCTATGCCGTCGACCACACGGTCTTTTTATAATTATTTATTTTATATTACCTACTTACTTTACATGAATAGCTCTTATGTGCCTATCACTGTGCGATGACTTATATACATATGCCTAATGCGAAATAAATTGAGTTTATTTAAAACAATATAAATTAAAAGTTGTAAAAGGCGCTGCTGCAGACAGCTACACCACAACCGTAGTGCAGATGTTTTTGTACTGAACTAACTCTTTCACGACGTAAACTTATTATATATTTACAAATGAACCTGAATTATTCAGCTGTTGATAGCAATAAAATAGTAATAACGTTTGTATGCGTACCAAAATAATAGTAGTATGTAAACAATCTAGGAAATTTGCCATTATTTTCGAAATCCTTAGAATATCAAAACATTCGATCGCATTCTTATCATATTTCCGCCCTAAACACCAGATTCATGTCACAATAAAATGTAAATATTTAGACAGTTGGATTTTTAATTAAAAAAAGTAAAAATGCCCGGTGCAACATGTGTCAACGATTGTAAAATTCCCGAAATTCAATACGTCAGTATTCATTGCAGTTAATTATAAAATCGTCCCCTTTTATCGTTGTGTCTATTTTCGGGAATCTTCAAAATCTTATTAACAAGAGAATTTCCACTCTATTGCAGAGAAATAAAGTCGACTTTAGATTGTTCTAGCTCGGGATGTTTAAGTTCTTTAAAGTACATTGGTCTTAAATCAAATCTAAATCAGTGTACAGAGCTTTGAGGATATCACTTCCGTCGATAAAACGCTTTCTTTGTCTCCTTAACGTTCAGCCATCGCTCTACGGCACATTTTTAGGTAGAACGACAATTCGTTTTACTTTTTGTGTCTATATTACTATCATTTTCTTCCTATTATTTGCAAAAGGAAGGGAAGAATTTGTTAATTTATTTATCATGGAGTACTTTATAGACATAAGGAATGTATATACAGACTCGAGAATATCTTCAATTTAGGGCCCCTTTAGAAAGCGAATGATACAAAAACTCGCTTCATGTGGGTTTTCTTCATCGACTCCTCACCATTTGTATCGTATAAATAAGATGATGACTAAAACGTACACTATTGTACTATTCGTGGAGTGCCATCCTTACTGGTTCACTGGACTGTCGAAGCCACCGAATCATCATCGAGAAAGCGCTTTTCTCGCGCATTGTTCAAAATGATGTGAGGCAATCCAAGATTTGTAGCCAATTTTGCTGATACAATTTGTTCTACCTATTTGTCATCATAGATATATTCGCAATAAAAGATATCGACTTAAGTACTGCTTTAGCACGTTCAAAGGTGTGGCCGTCGCATGGGAGTATAGCGGGTTGGCTATGGGTTCATGAGCTAAGACATGTACGCTATATCACAGGAGTGTCTAAATTGCTTCACAACACGTTGTCAGAGAAGTGTTTCGAATTCTACAAGGACTTACTTACACTATCTTTTGTACTGTCGGTATATATAGGCCATATTTTCGGGACATGATCTAAAGGTGGCACGTAAGATATACCGCATTTGGGTGATGGTTACGCGCGAGACGCGCACATGGCAATATTCACACGCTTCCCCAGCACTTTACCTTCTTAGGGGTGGCATATAAAAAAGCGTGCCTTTGTGGTGCCTACGTTTTAAAAAGAACGCACTATCCAAATTTCGTATATCTACTTCAGCAGTTTGGGCTCTGCGATGATAAATATCACATACGATGCGACATCTGCGATGACGAACAAGCGGTTTAAGTCTCCCCGGTAATTTGTATAACGCATGTACGCCTATCTCTTTACTTGTAAATATTACAATGTAGGTAAAATGACTATGTTAGCAAGATAGAGGTGAATGGGGCTCAGAAAAGGGGGATAATGATTTAAGCGGTGTTGATATCTCACCTCATTACCCGAACGTATATCAACCAAAGTAAATATGTAATCTATGTAAGTATGTATACTTAGGTTTTTAAACATAAGGGTGACGGAATCTAGGCTCAAAAATTACACCACCCTATACTATAATAATATGGTGTGACAATTGTTTAATTCCCAGCAAGGACAAAATAATAGTAAAAATATTTTACCGCATACACACAACAACATGTAGTGTCAAACCAAGCAGAGCTTGTACCTACCACGTTTTCTAGAAAATTTATTAAAATCAATATGCGATGAGCGTAATTTGCATGAACTTTTATGAGTCGCCTAGAATAATATTGTTAATTTAAATAAGTTTATCAGATCCGATTCCGAAGAAAGATTTTAGTGACCCATCAAATATTGCACATCTTTCTCATAAAATGTAAATATTCAGCTACAAATAAATAATTACGTATACGTATGCCCTGTGGTTAAAACTGCTGAAACTGATGTACAAACAGCAGTGCTACTTCTGTTAACAAAACCTAATTACGAAATTCTGGGAAGTTCACCGCCCATACAGCAACAACAAAAGGTTTATCTGTTGTACATGCATTATTGTTTGCTTATTTAGATTGCTCTTAATATGAGTTGAGAATTGAATTGTAAAATATCACTTGACCCTTGCCTCGGAAAGCACGTTAGGCCGTCGGTCCCAGTTGTCGTGAAGATATTTGACAGTCAGTACCTATCAATAAACTGACACTGGTCTAAACCATGGAATATCGCTATCCCTTCGGGTTGCGACGGTCAGACAGGCAGTCGTTCTATGGAAAAGCTAATATTCATCCAAATCTGGTCTAGTAAGCAGACCCCAGGTTGAAACATTATCATGAGACAAGACCCAAACCCAACAGCTTGATTTGCGCTTCGGAGCCTGGTAGCGCTCCGTTGTTAATGCCATACGCGGTCACTCATCCAAGAGGTAACCTGCGCAAGTTTTGCTTAACTTTTCCGACACATTTCGAATGTCGGTAACGGAAATCCATCAAAGATCATGGCAGTAATAATATGATACATAGCTCTTCAATAGCTGTTGGAATCGTATCAGTAATAGCCAAAAGTCATAAGCTGTAATAATAAGCACCATGTAAACATTTTGAAACGTCGAAGGGTAATTTGCATCACGACTATGGCGCGTCTAATAACATTGTGTGAAACACAAATTTAGAATGCCTAAATTGTATATGATAGCATTTAACTTCAAGCAAATGAAATAATTCGTTCTAATAAATTCGATCATGTTGTAGTAAATTAACTACACCACTAAAATCTCGGTATCACACCGCTTTTCCGTCCTTGGCAACCTGTTACCGATTCTTAGAATTTAACTGTGTTTTGATTAATTTCGTATCGGTCTCTCACTTAAAGGATTAAATTTGAGTTTGCCGGTGTACGGGAATGCGTGGTTAATGAGTTTTTGACTTAACAAAGTTTTGCCCTTTTAAGTGTACAGTTTGATCATCAGAATGGCTTTTTGATGGCTGTAACGAATGTTAGGAAGCCTTATAGTGGCAAACATATTATTATTTCATACGAGCAAACAAGGTATTAATCAGACAAAAAAGAAGAAAATAATTATTACATAAATTAAATCTGATCACACCATTAGACATCGATTTCGACGTCAAGGCACGCATTTCGGCAGCCTGGGTTAAATGGCGTGAGGTAAGCGGTATTATTAAATTTGTGACCCCAAAAGCAAGCTCAAATAACATGTCCATAAATCCATCATTAAACCTATGCTATCATATGGCAGTGAGTCATGGCCTGTGCTTGAGCAACAAAGCAGTATCTGCGTGTCACGAGATGAATATGCTGCGCTGGATGCGTGGAGTCAGGCGTCATGACATTGCTGACGAACTGCTAGTGTGTCTACGCTGGTGCGGCCACGTCATACGTCCACCGGTATCTTACTGTGGGTAACAAATGTCTTGCCATGCCATCTCCGCCGGAGCCCAGTAAACGGGGAAGGCCAAAGAAATGCTGGATTGACGTCGTAAGGGGTGATATGCGTGCCAATCGACTAACCACCAGATATGCTGAAGACCGTGCGAAGTGGAGGAGATACAGCCGGAAATCGGACCCCGGGCTCGGAGGCGTAGGTTTTGGATGACTACCGCGACGGCGATTCGACTGGCTATTGGTCTAGTATTGGATGACCTTTACTTCTACTGGGACTTCATTGTTGCTTAACATCAGGCCGCATGGAGTCAATTTAATAGGCAACTTAAAAATAGGCAACATAAAGTTAGTTATGCTGACTGCTACACAATCGAAATGTTTTCGTTAGTTGTACACATTCAAAAACGTTCACAAATCCGTATCGCTGGAAGCGACGCTGTCGCGCCTTAGCGATTCAAATACGATGAAAACGCACGGCTCTCTTGACGTTAATTGAATACAAAAATGAATGTGATCGCTGCAGGAGCAAGATGGATTGTTGCTGCTTTTACAGAGCTTTGCACTATACAGTATATAGTAATTTTTAAAGATCAAAATAAATTTGAGATATATTACAGCAGGACTCGAATGTTCCCTTTCCCATCCTGATGCGTGTTTGCTAATTACGTATGCCATACGTTCATATCGGTATCGCGACTGGCGTGCCATATAAAAGCCTTTTTACAAAACATGACAATAAAATATCTTATTTGTCGATTTATAATTTAGTTAAAAAGAAATGGTTACTGTTGCAGAAGTCGTTGCTGGTTCCCAGACCACTTAACTTTCCACAGGACTTGAATGTCAAAACTCGGTGTATCTCGGTGCGGGCTACACAAGTGATACAGTAGTGGGAAGTAGGTATCACATCCAGAGGTGTTTGTATTTTTATCCTACCTCAGGGTGGGATACTTCCCTCACTCTAACATAGTAGAACAGATACCGTCTCGCACTAAGCGATTCGATGCCTCCTATCTTTGCTGAACCATTAAGGTGTGGAACTCATTACCTGCCCACGTTCTCTTTTACATATGATCCCGGGTCTTTTAAGCGGGGCGTGAAAAAGCTTTTCTCTAGGCTGTCAAAGTAGGCATCACGCCATTATTATTAATATTTTATTAGCATGATGACTTTTGCTACGGGACTCGTACGCTTAAGATCAGGTGGCATAGAGTATTTTTGATAGGCAACAATAATAAAAAAAAAGTGAGCTACATACAAAAGTAACAAATATAATAAACAAAAAAGAAAGAAAAAAGAAAAGAAATATTTATTTTTAAAAAACGATTTCGTAATGGGTCAACTTTAAAGGTATTTGGATATATTCAGTAATAGCTAATTCATACAATAGTCACGAAGTTCCAATCAGAGTAAAGCAATATCTATTATTCATCGCATGGCCACGACTGATGTATCCCGATGCCGAAACTGGAAGCAATTCCTTTACTTTTAGGTAAGTACACGATTAAGACATAAATATACGTAAAACTTCCTATTATAAAAATCTCACTATGTATTATAAACGGCGGTGGTAGCCCAGTGGTGTACGTAACGGATTAACGAGACGATTGTCTCGGGTTCGTTCCGCAGTTTCCCGGGCACACGCCTCTCACTTTTCGAAGTTATGTGTGTATTAAAATTGTTAATTATCGCTCGATATAGAATGTGCCCGGTATATGGCAATAGCCTCGCCCCCTATTACATTGGGACCGAAACATAACTGGCGAAGTGTGCGTATGTAATACAACTCTGCCTACCCCTTAGGGGATAAAGGCGTGAAGAAGTTATGTATTATTTCATGCGTTAATCATACAAACAATAAGACATAATGATGCCAGGACCTTTTAAAAATGTTTCTTGAAATGTCCCTTCAAATGTGACTTACAATGTATAATTATTCACCATAAGGAAAACGCGACGACAATGATGTTAACGAAGGTAATTAAAAAAAATCTTATGCTAATTCGGAACAAAGGATTTAATATTAACATAAAATTAAAAAACAGTATAAAAGGTAGGTGATACAGTAAAAATTCCATTGTATATTTCTGAGACAATTGGTAACAAACTGTTTAATGATTTCACTCCAAAAAGACGGGCTTAATTTGAATTTTATATCTACCAAATTCTTTCGTATAATTTGTTTGAGGAAGTCGCGGCAGGACCTTTGGGGTAATCGAAATGTCTTACAAGCTATTTTTTTCGAATGATTGTTGAATTCTCATCTTTCACAGTTTTTTTAGTTTTATTTTCTTATTAGGTTGTTCGCGAGGTAAAAGGTAATTCAAAGTTGCTCGTATGGCGTAATGGTTTAAGCAGCGTCCTTACCAGAATGCGGACAAGCTTTGTGTTCGTTTAGTAAGAGATCCTCGTGTTTAGAGTTTAGACCCAAGCCACGCATCACTGATTTTTCAAAATAAGTGTTTTTTATTTTTAATTATCACTTGCTTAAAGCTGAAACCTCGTTAGGAAACCTTCATGTATGAGAGTTTTACAAAATGTCGAATAATGTGTGAATTCTGCCAACCCGCACTAGGCCAACGACAACAGGCTTACCGTTCTCATAAAATGAGTAGAGACCTGTACCGGTAGTAGGATAGATTATTACTTTTATTAAGAAAGCTGATGATGATGTACAATAGTGAGCATTTCTAATATCTGCCTTTTATTCACATTTCAAATATCACAAAATTGTCAAATGGAATTACATTTTCTATTTATACGGACGAACAAATATTTGTCTCAATTGTACCTATTTTCTCTCAATGTTAATAACATTGAGATTAATTTGGTATTTTTATGACCTAAACGTAAAAAAAATAAATTTGACCAAGTTCCAGAACAATCACATACAGACGTAAAAACAAGACAAAATAGTAGAACCTAAAGTGAACGGACGTTTCATGTTTGTATTTCATTGGGGCATAGACAAATAAAATATTCTGTCGAATAGGTCAACCCCTCTATATTGTATAAACTATGATTGAAAAAATATGTAGACTTGGTCTACCAATATTATATCTGTGTATATTTGTGCTAGGTTTTCTTGCCGTATACTAGTTGACCATGCAATTAAGACCAATCGGGGGATTACGTCCGAAGCCCGTTGGTCTAAATCGCTGGGTTCATCCAGCTCAAATGCCGCTATCTTCTGTATATATTGTACCGTACACAACATTATAACGGAGGATTATTTATATCAAAACATAAGAATCTACACGATAGAGACATGTCAATAAATATCCCATAATCGAAGACCTTATTCTTTTTACATCAGATATATTACAACTAAACGAGCGAGGTGAGAGAAATGCCACACATAAATAAAGCGCGGCATCTCGAAAATTCTATGGGTACTTTAACATTATAGCATATTTTTAATTACTTCCCTACTTAATTTGTTAACACAAATAAAACTGATTTATTTTAAACTTTTTTGTTTTTACATCCCGTCCTTCATAATTGATAAAAAAACCTCTGATAAAGGAACGTCACTCAATAAGAACCATATATTGGTCTAAAATAGCGATATAGCAACACGATACTCTTACGCTAACACATAAATAGTTAGCTAGCTTCGAAACGCACTATAAAAACTCGAGGCAAAAAACGACGTCACATTAAAATTTGACAGTAGTCTAGTCCTCGCGGCCGACTGGCAATGTGATTAGGTGAAAATAGCAACACCAGTAAATAGTCTGGTTTGAATCGTGTGAAAATTGATACTGGGCTTGAGATTGGCGATAGTCTGAAATTGCAAAGATGAGCAACAAAAGTACATTTTAGATTATTCCCTAATTAATATTTTATTATAGAACCGAGCCTCGCATCGTCACTCAAAATATCAAATCGTGGATAACGTTTGACGGGACTTGTAGCAGTAGCAAAAAGCCATAAAGTCAAAAGCCCATTGATAACATTTACTCATTATTAGATTCACAAATTATGCTAGTGTTCTACAACATACATAAACACACAGTCTAGTAGTTATAAATATAAAAAAATTGTGCTGATACCTCTCATCAAATTAACTTTTACGCAGAAAAAAATATTCGACAGCTTTTATGCGCTCGCGTTGCATGATTAACCATTATCGACGCAGGCATTAACGCAATCACGCTTTCGCATTTTTGTTTGTATATATCGTGAAAAGCTTGACTTTTCTGCCATGATCACAACAGACGTGGCACAGCATGATTACATTAATTCTCCTGTCAATAATAAATAGTTAGTGAATTATTTAGCACGAAAGTTTTTAAAAGCTCAATATTTAATTTTGTGTGGCAGTAGTTTTCTTCCTAATAATATTTTTACCATAAAAGTAAAAGGAAATTGCTAAATAAACGTTTAAAAATTGTTCCCAAATATATAATTTTCATTATTTTCATAAATCTAACGTGTGTATGACATAAGACGCAAAATTGCACATGCTTGTTAAAAATATGAAATTAGACATACAACACAAATAATATTATTGCCAATCAGTAAATATTATTTCCATGCTATACACGGCTTAAATATTGTTTTATTAAGGAGAAGAAATAACATTTCATTTCGTATCTTGCAAATCTTTTGATTTCAAACAAATATTAACTAGGAGCGTGAAACTCATAAGGAAAATAAATCCAATTTTAGGTAAATTTTATAATGACATCACGTTATGAGCCATATAAGTATATAAACCATTAACCGTCAGATCAAATACTTATTAACTTGGACGCGTTACTCTTGAAACGTATCTCTTTCGGATTTATGTACATTTTAATTGCGTCTTCACACAAGATTTCAACGTTACGTTTCAGCGGACCATGGCCTGAATGCGAAAATCTCTTCTGTCCCTTTCATTTCGCACCGAAAGCGACCTGCAACCCTTACAAAAATCGTCTGCCATCCCTCTCCGACAGACGCTTGGTTGGCACCGGGCGAATCCCTTATGTAAGTCAGTGCTTTCGCGGCTGCCTCCCCAAACGGACGCTCGCGCTCTCATCGAAAAAACGCCATCGACGATGCCGATATACAACTTGTTCCCTAAGCCAAATAACATCAGTGAATCTTTCTGTGATGCGAAACTTTTATGAACACGAGTGTACGCAGTGTGTCAAGTGACCGAAAAAAATATTTAAAAATGTCGTATAGTACCTAAAATTTCTTTTTTAACTTACGCGCCGGGATTATAGTAGATTTATCTTCAAAACATCGGAGATATTTGTTTAAATTTAGATGCTTCTCATTCATTATGTTCAGAAAAGTAATCCAAGCACGCGTTACCAAAGTCACCGGCTCTGTACAATTTATGCGTCAAACGTCGGTTCAAGATAAAATAAAAATAGACGAACATTAAGTAGGAACTTAAATATATTATTATGAAAGGACATTCGTTTTAACTAAGTGTCATAAAACTATTTGTCAGCGCGTTAATTACCACGTAGAATAAATGTTGACGTATTTAGTGGAATCCCGTAGTTGTAGAAGCAAATAAGTTGTGACAAGATGTTTAGCTATTTAGTAATTAGGAGATAGATGTAAATGGTACGATTATTAGAAACAATACTATTAAGTGTAAAGTGACGATGAAAAGAAGAAGAGTGTCAAATTAATAAAGTAATAAAAAGTATATATTATAATAACAAAATGGCCGGGGATTTGAAGAGGATAAAGAGGCATTCATATGTATTGAATGCGATACTGCTGTTCATCTCGATGATTTACGGTGAGTGATTGTACTTTGCAAATGTAGCGTTGACTTAATTAGAATACGCTTGAACTTTTAATTAAAGCGTTGATTGAAATTGGATCGGACGGATATCTGCAGTAGGTATTGATATTATTAAGAAGCTTTTCAGTTCACAGTACCTTCGACTTAAACTGAATAGAATCAAAGATCGTTGTTTGAATATCAATGGGTAAATTATACGTTTACTTTTTAAACTGACATGGATTTGATACTAATATTATTGGTCGTTTTAATACTGATCTTTTAATTACCAGCCTTGTTATAAAATACATTTTCAGTATTTTAGGGTAATCAACCCCTATATTATGAATACGTTAATTACAGGATCATCTATTACGAATTAGTGAGTTATTATAATCAACTGATTTTTAGGAATTTAATTCCTGATATTGATTAAAAAAATAACAGGTTTATAATAACAGATAAAATGAAATATGCAAATGATTTGTATGGAACGAGAACACAAAGATATCTCCGCAATCAGACCGAAATCCATCGGAGTAGATTGAAAACTTATGTACGCCGACAATGTTTCAACGGGAGCGAGGAAAGACCGTGGCTGGATTAATTGCTTCTGTCAGTAATTACTTCGAGTAATGTAGTACTCTTTCAACATTAATCTCTAAAGGATAAGCTTTTACGCTCACCCACTCATTCAAATTAACTTAGAGTTAGCCCGTGTGAGTAATTATTGTAATGGTCCTAATATAAACCCCTGCACTGTCCCATTTTTATTGCAGTTGCCATTTAACACAGAATTTTGATCAATTAATTTGTGCAAATGAACTTCGAGCGTATGTAAGTTTTCTTATTATAAGTTAAAGTGGTGACCAACTTGAAAAGTTCATTAAATCGGTTCAATTGACTTTATGACTTGGTAAAATGCAGCGTTTGGTTCACGCCGCGAATATAAATGAAGTTAGAGTAAAACTAATTATTAAAATGTTTACTGATAAAGATGAGAATATGATATAGAAAATGGTTTATACTCTTAGTAGAAGCGGCTTTATCTGTATTTCTTAACACGCGCAAAAAAAAACTTCAACTGGCACAACAATTTCTTTGGATAATGGATATGTCTAAGAATACTTGACAATATAAACAAATTTTACGGCTGTTCCAAGTGTTGATGAACCATAAACTTCAGATAAAGTAACGATGTTCCTGGAGCTTCGAATGTTTATCTTTTTCATACTTAATCGTTCTTCAAACCTCGTACTAATTAATAAAACTCTTTAAAAGCGTTTCCCACTTGAGGCTCTCGTCACGTCGAGAATGCTTGTAGGCTCTTATCATGACCTTCTTAGGACTTTATATTGATTACCTCCTCAGACAACTTATTGCATTCACGTAATTTTATTTTTTTCTGTGCTTTAGGCCAGAAAGATACGACTTAGTTAAAATAGCAATAAATTTATAAATTTTGTACAAAATTAATAATTAGGAGTACTCAACCGAGTAGTTTATTCATTAAATGAATGAATAGACGATTTCTTGAAACTAGACAGTGGGTAAATTAAATCTAAAGGGTACAATCGTATTGGATTCTCTATGTATTGAGAGATACGCTGGCAGGTGACTACCCTATCTTGACAGTCCAGCGCTTACAAGTAGTGTAACAACCTACTTTCACCTATCTGAACGGTTGAATAACTAATACAATGGAAAACCCTCTTTTTTGCAAAAATAACTTTGGTTTGTGTCACTGAAGTACATTCTGTTCATGTAAAATTAATAAATCCATATTGTCGTAAACCATTATAAAACTTAGTCACTTTTACGAGAGTTTTGAGCTAAATTTAATTATTTTGCTCGCAGGCAATCCGAAAACTTTTCAATTGAACAAGTAATTTTCGGAATCTTGTAACTTTTATTGAAGTGAGGAGCAGGGAACGAATTAAGATGGACTCATTCACTGGGTCATGAATGAATTGGAATTAAATCACTTTTGTGAGTTTGGCGTCGCGGTAAAAGGTTTTCGAGCTCTAAACTTTACTCGGAATTTAAGAGTTTTCTATTGTGTTTAAGACTCCTTTAATTTTTTTTCACATTGGCCATTTTTTTACAAGATTGGCGGTACTACCCGAAATCTCCAAATCAGGTAATATTTCTCTGAAAATGTTATATATTTTTCTATTTTTTGTTGGATAGTAAAGCTGACTGTGAAGAATTGTTTGGTTCACTGTTTTCCTACTACAAGCAAACAATTCTTTAGAGCACACTACACTACGACGATCATTAAAACAAAGTCTTTTTTTCACGAGACATGTTTTTGAGAGATGCTTTGATGTCGGATGAGACTACGCTTACCTTGCTTGAATAAAATAAAATTCTAGTAAATTCTAAATAAAATCTTTCGCCAGATGTGTATTTTTGTAAAAAGGAAAGATCGCAGCTTCAGCCGATTATATACTTGAAATATATAAAACAGCTGAAACATCATTAAAAGTTACAAAGACTGGTGGTGGGTATTCAAATCTTGATAGAAGTTAAAATATTTTTTGAAAGATGTTTTTGAGATTACAGTAGATATTTATAGAGAGATAAATAAAATCTGTGTATAAAAACATTTGACCGCAGTCTCTATAGGAATACACCTTGTATGTATATGTGTTGATAATACCTACCCAGAGAAAGAAATTTGCTTGTTTATTTCTTCAAGTTGAAAAAAGTTATAATGTTATTTATATCAAAGTATACATGTATGATACTCAAAATAACAACACAGCGTGTCAAAAGTTTGTTAACTTATAGTTGATTGCTCGTCACTCAAGTTGCAAAACAAACCCCTTAAAACATGATGTATAAGTATTACGAGTAGCTATATTCCCACTGCTAGGGATGGACTTTTCCTCAGGAAAAGAGTTACGCCATAATTCATTTTTTTATTGTTTCGATTTAAAGACACAATGATGTGCAAAAAAAGTAAATATAAATATACTCTGAAACTCAGCCACAATGTATCTTAGATCATAGTTTTAAGGAGCCCCTAATGTCTTTTTGGCAGTAAGATACAGCTTTAATCGTCCCTAATGTAATTCATATGGCTAGAATATGTGGAACCAGCAGATCGGAATAAAGTGTAATGGCTCATAAACAGTGCCATTTTGTTGCCAACAACACAAAGATGATCCATTTTCCTCAACAAAGTCATACAAATTGTAAGCAAAGATAAACAGCTCATGCAAACCAAGTTTTGTTTCATTATTCGTATTTATACGCAATGGATATTAAACATCTTATCTCAAAAAAGTCAGCCGCATTTCAAAGCTCTCATTCAACAAGAACACATTAAAAGTCTCGCGAGCTGAACAATTGGACAAGGGTCGATTTTCAATTTGAATTCAAGATATAATGACGCATATTATTTACCCAAATAATATAATGTTATCAAAAGAAGAAAAAAAAACTATGAAAAAGCCAATTTCGAAGCAAAAGCTTATTGAAACTCTCTGTAAAATGTTAATGGAGGGAAACGTCGAAACGGCGCCCAAAGTTGTTGCTTTAACTTTACTGAATTTTAAACTTTAAAACGTAGCGGTACGGCTGTGTATGGCTTGATATAGTTTAATGCAGTGCGTACGGTTAGTGCTTCGATATTAACGGTATTTTTCAAATGGAAGTTTACAAAGTTGAAGTACCTATCTTCGGATGTTTGGCAACGCATTGGCTGTACCATCGTGGTTTTAGATGACTTTATGTTTTGCCAAAGTGAACAATTGCATTCCGTGTTTTGACTGCGGAATGGTAGCTGTGTATTGATTTTATTCGCTTTGTCTTTCAGATATGTTTTTCAGCTACTTTTTAGGTAGCTAATATGATACTTTATTTACTACTTGACTATTTAAGGCACTTTCAGTGGCGGTCAGCAATTTCTTCTTGGTCTAGATGCTCTTTCTTTTTAACCGATTTCATATAACACTGTGCCTGTCTGATCTCGAATGATCGCCTATATTACTTTTAGCTATTTGTTACCCTAAATTATTTTATTTTATTTATAGTGTCACGCCTGTATCCCCGAAGGGGTAGGCAGAGGTGTAATATTACACCCACATTTCATATTACCCTAAATTATTACCTAATTATTTCGCATCCAGTACGCAAGTATTTAATTATAGAAAAATATGCTGTACAGTCAAATCCTGTGGTTAATACAATTTTTTTTTCATGGTCTTATTTCGAATTGTATGACTATTTTCTTTAAAAGCCACCACACCTGATCTATTTGTTATTAATTGTTGATAAATAAAAAAAACGAAAGAACATGCACAAAAATCTTCAGACTTTACAATTATTTTGTCATAACTAGACTATACAAGGGGCTAAACCGACTACACACAGTGTTATCGATACAAAACAGCAAAGCATGCCGTCATATGCAAGTCAACCAATGGACAACAAACTTATTCACAGAAGACAATTATATCCAGCGAAGATGACATCATAATAGGTACAAGTTCCCGTACACAGCGTAGTGAGTTCATTACTATAATTAACGGAGTAAGATTAGAAGCAGCAGTGGAAGCGTCGTCAATCAATCTTGCTTGTAGTAATAATGTTTGTATCGGCACCGCTCTTGTAGTAAATAGGCCTGAACTAATGACGTTTAATACACGGGTTCTCCATTTGATGTTGTCTCGGATTAATGTTTGGCTATTAGATACACTTGTTCAATTTTATTAAAACGCGCGATATTTAATTAATTTAAGGTATAAATACCTCTGTTTTACCGACGCTTTGTCTTACAACGGTCGTGGTCGCAGTGGGACTGATGGCATGATGTGTATAAACACTTACATAAATGAGAGGAAAGTTATTCAAATCTAAAATTATCCTCACCTTGTTGAAATGAAGAAAATCCTTATAGTAGAGAAGCGTGGGTGTAGAAGTAGAGATAATACTTAAGTGATGCGGGTGGTTACGGTTGGTCGTTGTAAAAAGTCTTGGGAGTCCTGTGTCGAACCGTGCAAGTTTTTGTAATGAAAACGAAATGATATGAGAGCAAGTAATGCATATAAAACTTGATCGTAATGCAAAGAGCCATCACTTTTTTTGACCAGCAAATAATGATCACTAAAGTGCCTTTCAGTGGATATACATAGTTTAAAAGCGTACGTAAAACACAGTTCAATACGTAGACAATGCCAAACCTCTTTCAATATTCTATATTAACCTCTCAAGGACCGCCATTATTTACGTGAACTATCCGTCAAGCACCGCGGGCGGGCTCTTATCGTAAGTGTATTCTGACCCTGGTCACAAAAACTGGTATTGCTCCGTTTCTGTTGCTTCTATTCACACACTCTAAACGGTGTCGGGTTGTTCAATGATGTGGCTATGAAATACAATGTAAACAAGATTCTGATTAGACCTCAAGAAACAAACATATCCTATTGAAATCGGCGTACTTGCCGAATATAGTTATATTGCTGTATTATGTTGATTTCTTACTAAAGGGTGTGATCAATTTACACGAAATTTTGGGAACTGGCTCATGAATAGACTGGTAATCTCAAGATAATGTTATTTTACGAGTTCTGTATTCGATTCCTGCAATATTCAAACTCGAACTTCATAGCGTGCGGCGCAGTTTTCATGAATTTGCACTTCACACAATTTTTTTTATATGTTGCTTACAATATTTTTAGTTTCTATCTTTGTCTATGGTTGTAAAATATTATCTGCCGTTGAGAACATTCGTTCAGAAACGATTTTAAGACTTATCTTTACTACAAATACAGTTCTAAATCGGTCGGGGTTTGGTGGCACAAATTTGTGCCAGCGGGGCTCAACGGTAATACTTGTTTACTGGCACGTTTTTGTGCCGCTGGGGCTCTAGAGGTTAAAAACCCATCAGGAAAAAAATCGGTCAAATTATAAACACATCATGTTATTTAATATCCATTAAAATTAACGATGAGTTCCACAGGGAAGTGTATTGGAACCGTGTCAATACATTAATATATTGCAACATTTCCTTTCAAACAATAGATGATTTGGGTCAGTGAGTTTTGTGAAACGATACACGGAACTTTTATATTGATAAAGATGTGGATCATTCTTTTTATGATGATCAATCGGGTGAGACAGGTCTTTAATGAGATTATAATTTGGAGTGTTTGTTGGTATAAGAGCATTTTTCATGTTTTGTGATTTTGCCTCGTATAATATAACTAAAAGTCCAACGAACAGAGTGGGACGAAAGGCTTTCTAAGTTTAGCGCTCTAAAATATAACTGAAAGTATAATCGAGGCAGATCCATGCAAATATAATCCAGTTGAGCTTTGCCTGATAATTTAACCAGGCAAAGCTCAACAACAAATACTTCATTATTACGGAATATCTTTGTCAATGCATTATATAAACGATGCGAAACATAAACGATACATAGATTTTTGAGAATCGCCTTATTGGTCGTATGGTATTATATGTTATAAGTTTCTATCCATCATATATCATGTAATTTTCATTCATATTAACTTAAAGTTTCTAGTTCAATACGCATTTTTTATAAAAGTACCCTGGAGAGCAAACTAAAATAATATAATATTCAATGAAACATTAGTGTCAGTAATAGATATGCAATTTTTGACATGAAAATTCAAGTTTAAGAGCCCTACATCTTAGCCCTCTAAAAGAATAAAATCGGCTTTCATGCGTGTGAAGCAGTTCATGTAGTAAATAATTCCAAATATAAAAGGGCTTGAAATAGTTGACTTTTCCACATGAATAACATAAACCTAGCAACCGAACTACGTCCTAAGATGATGTAGATCTCGTCAACAGCGCTTAAAGCCTGAGCCTAAGGACAGACTGATGTTGTTTGTAAAAGATGTCTTGCGTTGTAGATCGGACAGTTAAAGAATTAAACTAAAATACATTTTGATAATTTGTTCAATTAAATGAATATTCTGCCTTT
Organism: Euclidia mi; assembly: GCA_944739405.2. NCBI lineage: Eukaryota > Metazoa > Arthropoda > Insecta > Lepidoptera > Erebidae > Euclidia > Euclidia mi. Next base: position 10,124,970 of record OX123186.2, on the reverse strand, counting down.
ACTTTATACAAGAATTTTATGCGATTACATTGTATTATACCGTTACTTTAAATAGTTTGTAAACACCAAGTTAAGCGATTAATGGTAGGTATGACACCTACCATTAATTTTGCTGAATAAAGAAAAAAATGTCTCAAACAAATATCTGAATAAAAAAGCATGGTAGCGAGCGAAAGTGCTTTAAAAATAAAACAATAATATAAAATATTTCACACATTGTATTGGCTGGCAAAATATACATTTGCTTTTATGTTTATAGAAGCTACTCATAAACTGCATATTAAGTGTATTGTTTACCGCACCCGTTCGTTTCCTGCATAATTCATTTCCGATATTTTCTATCGTTTGGGTTTTCAAATGTGAGATATATATTCATATACACCAGATAGTAAGACTGACGGGCATAGCGACATGCATGCCTCCATATACTCCTCCATATACTTCTCCTTACTGTCTGCAAAACAGTTTAAAAAACCTAAAATCGAATGCAAATAATCAAATACACAAAGTCAAATATTTGTCAGACATTAGAATGCAGATACCAAAATGAGATTGAAAATAACTTTGTATGTCTAAAACAAAGGTTGCAATAACGAAACAAGAGGGCAACAATGAAATAGCCAATATCTGGCAAAGCGATCAGATAAATACACGATAAGAGAAAGTTATTCAATTTGACACACACGGGCAAACGGTTCTGGCAGAATGCGCAAGTTTTGCGGCAAGTGCCTACAAATTGGACTATATACTATACAATCCTAGTTTTGCACTACCCTCAAAGCTTTCACAAAACAGCAAAATTTCCCTACATTGAATATATAAATATCAAACCCATGACGTGAACATTAGTGTGAATAAATGAAAAGCAAAGTTTAATGTTTCTTACTTTTAAGCAAAACAAAACGCGCAAAGGCTAGGCAGAGCTATGTCAGACATTTAGGTTGTCAGTATACAAAAAAAGTGCTCGATTATTATGTGAATCAACGTAAAAACTCTGTATAGTTATGACAATCCTACGGTACGAACTTAAGATCGAATTTAAGAAATCACAGTAATTGATGCGGACAAACATGTTTGGAATAAAATCACTTCTGAAAAATTGAATGAAATGTAGCTGCCTCAATTTGTTTATTACCAATTTTAACATTTATTTCGTAGCATGAAATAAAGGCTGGCATAAACAACATCATACAGTTGTGTGCCCATATGCACTCTATCTAGATGACGCACACACTTACGTTTTCCTTTAGAAACTTCATGGAAACTTTATTGCAGACAATATCGTGGTAATATCTGTCTGTCCGTCTACCCGCACTCGGTTTGTATTTTCCAAGAACTCGGTTTGTATTTTCCAAGAAGGTTGTTAAAAAAATCTTGGCAAGACTCATTGAAATCTCGACCTAAAAACCTTCAGGCGTCGTCTGAGCTAGTTACTATAAAATATAATACAATTAAGAAAATAACGGGTAAGTTTGCAATGTTGCATTTATTTTCGAGATACACTTTCCTGTTTGGTTCATAAATTAATTTGATTTTTCTTTAGATTTCATTTTCTTTCTAGAATTATTTAATTCGTCGAGCTTTCAATTAAAGTCTGGTGTTTTATGCCACCTCATTTGTAATACATAACCATGCTTCTTGAATAGAGAAAATACAAAACGGAGCATTTACAATTATTTAAAACAAACAAAATATAAAAACTGAGTATTTTGATATTTTTAGAGCTAAAAAATAAAATTTTATCACAGGAAGGAAAATATATTCTCTAAGCCTCATCTACACAAACCATGCCTGTGCTTTGATTTAATTATATTGGCACTACACGCTCCTTATATGAGAGCTTTCTTTGTCACATTTTCGATGCGTCTCTATATACATTCAACTAATATGGTTAAAGGTATCTACAATATTTCTTCGTTGTGTTAGACATTCCTCTTAGAAAATACAGAAAGTATTTCTAAATAATAACTATCAATACAAAATAGTATGTGTATTGCTATGACAAATGTGCTACTAACTACCTATTACGTAATAGCCCTAATACTTAAGGGATACAGAACAGAACAAATTGGATTCTGCTAACATTGACATTATTAATTAAGGTTTGGGCTCTGATGTCCCTCAAATCCTTACTACTATTTTGTATTTTATTCGAGCAATTCAGTAGGGACTTCCATTATTGTGCTCCTTGAATTTGAAAGATCTCTTCTTGTTTTCTTTGTATGTATGCTTTAATAAGACAGTATAAGGAAAACAACGATTTTCTGAATCCCATTTTACTTTTTGATATAAATGGTAAAGGAAATTCTACATAAAATATATTAGCAGGATATAGGACACACGCTATGAAAGAATTTCGATTATGATTATTGCCGCTTTGATGTAGAAGTATGTGTTTACCGTATAAAAAATGATCTACCTATAAATAATCGTGACTCTATCATTATAATTAATTTAAAGTAAGCTAAATGAATACAGAGTGACGAATAAAAACTGATGGGGAAATATAATATTTTTGAAACTAACATCTGACAAGTAGCATTTATATAACATAATATATATATAATACCATCTTATTTTCGCTCACATTAATTGAGATTCACCTAAAGCTCCTCTAGTACAAAATAACAATATTTTTTCATTTTCAAGAGCATCCTCAACGGATATAAACTTGAAAAGAATCGCCTTGACACTACTATTAATTTAAAATCTTGTACAGATTTTTATCCATAAACTTCACTGATTAATACAACTAGCTAGGATGTTCAACAAAGTTCTTTAGTAGCACTCTGCACTTGTCGACTTGTTAACTTCGTTCTTAAGAAGTTGTCCCTAGACTCTTAATATGTAAAACGTCACCGAGGCCAGATTACCAAGATTATTTGACACAATGAAATTCGCAGTCAAGTTTTCTACCTTGATGTAGTGATGGAAGTTTAAACTTTTGAAGATTTAATTTAGCAAACATCGTCGTAATGGGTTTTGGAGAGGTTTTCAGTGCCGTCTGACACTTTAAAGACGTATTACAATGTGCTTTTAGGAAGATGATAATTTATTTTCCTATTTTGATGTTCTATTTCACGGAACGGTAGGATCTGAGATACGAAATTACTTTTCGGGTAAAATCAAATTTTAAAAAATTGTATGATTTTTTTGATTTAGGTATTTGTTTGATTCTGAAAAAGTTAGAGCTTACTATTAATAACTTTATAGAAACTTGTCAATAAACAATTACTGTGGCTGCTTTTCTCTAATTACCAAATAAAAATATGTATAATTGTTCTTTTGATATAGTATCAGTCTATATTACATTGTTGACGAAATCAAATCAGTTTACTACATATAAATGCGAAAGCGTATTTGCTGGTCTGTCTTTCTTTGACGCAAGACTAGTAAACGAATTTTAGTGTAACTTTGCAGAAATTAATACCTTTAAAAAAGCTCATCAATTGTACTAACTTATACATCAAAATTACACATTAACTCCCCTTCGTTGCCATAGCCAATATCCATGCGGGTTTTCGTCATTTATAATTATGAGCTATAATGGCATCAAACACGATTTCAACAGATTCGCTGCCCTTTTTCTATTATGACTCAATTAGATACTCAATTATAACTGACAAGTTTGAAGCATGATTCCAAATCATGCTGCAAACTTGCCGTCGATATATATTTTAGATTACTATTTATTTTGAACTGTATAATTCGTTTAGCAAGATGTGTTTATATTTGTTTCAATTTATCCTGAGAAGAATGAGCCATTGTTCCAGCTTTGAAGATCCAACCTGACACAAACAGTAAATCGTTGCCTATTAGTTCAAACAGATGCATTATTTACATGTTTTGTTCTCAGCGAGGTTTAATTACAGCTGTTACTTGCAATGGAGATGTTGCAGAAATCTCAATACGAATGGTGTCTTTGTGATGACGGCTTAAGTCGGTTATATTTATTTGAATATTGGAAGAATCAATCACCTTGATTTCTTCAACGTGGTCTAATAAGCACATTGATTTGTCTATCACTTTAGAAATTTGTTTTTTTGTAGTCTCGATTACATATTTCTGTCAATGTACTAAATTATAGTCCTAAAACTTGTCAAATGGTAGAACATGTTGCAGACATTTGTGTTTTAAGAGGTTCCAAGAGTTGAGGGTTCAATCCCCACGTGAAACAACACTTCTGACGTTGTATGTTTATGAAGTCTACTACGATGCAAGATTGCCAAACATACATAGCATATTCTTAGTATTCAAGTACTTTCACGGTGTTCAGGTTAAAATGTATTGTAGTGTAACTCTTATAGAGAAACTAACAGTCAGTCCTCTCGCCCACATTCTGTCAAAAATCCCGGCGCATTTGCCGTAAAAATTTACGGTTGACCGAGAGCTATGGGCTTATCGAGCACTATTGAAGCTTGTCCACGCACACGGTAGTGCTCCGGTTTCGTAACGGTGCATACGTGCCTACATGATTTACAGTAGTGCTGTATTTTGTTTTTGAAAGTTTATTTTTATGACGTTACGTTCGTTATTTTTATTACTATTAATTTCTTTTTATCAGGATTTATAATGCATTTCAAAAGGAACTCATGTGAACTAGACCTAATACTGGATTGTCTGTGGTTAGCCGTGTGTAACACACGCCGGGAAAAAGAGTCCTAAGTCAATGTTAGGAATCTAACTTTAGAATTCACGACTGGCATACAAACAAGAAAAAAAGAGATGGGATATGTTTGAATTTGGAAGAACAGGGCAATCCTTATCAGAATATTAATGCATCCCTACTAATATTATAAATTCGAAAGTGTGTATGTATGTATGTTCCGTTTTCACGCGTAAACCGCTGAACCGATTTTGTTGAAATTTAATATAGAGATACATATATAGGACCATGGAGGCGGACATAGGCTACCATGAGTTGCAAAAATGAAACTGGGAGGGATTGTAGGGAGGATAGAAGTTAGTATGGTAGAAATTTTCCTCTTGGAAGTAAGAACGCATGCGCGAATAATTGAGTGCTGTACATGTGCTATCTGTCAGTACTGTCACATCATACATATTGTCATATTGTGCACGGTGATTACATTGTTCGCATATCTAAACTAATAATTATATACTACGCTCAAACGGCTAAAACGATTTTCTCTACCTACTAAAATTTTAAATGATACAGATGGAAATGTATTGAAACATGGCTTTGACATTTGTCATGGATACTGACCGAGTTACTTTGTACCCTATAGAGTGTCTGACTCTTTAGAATAATCAGGAGTATCTTCACACAACTTGAGACTGAAAGTAGATATATTGTGTTACCCGAATTGAACGCGCGCGAAGCCGCGGGCAAAAGCTAGTTTTCAATAAAAGATAGGCCAAATTTTACAAGATCTCTGTTTCAAACTTGCATAAGTTCTACGTAAAATATTGTCACCGTGAATTTCAACGTTATATTAGTAATTAGCCTCTTTCAAAAAAACAATGTAAATTAAACTTGTGTATTACAATAATTGGTTTAAATTGTTATTTATATAAACATTTAAGAAAAGACTAGGTTTTCGTGTAGACTTAAAAAGTAATAACAAGATCGAAAGACGTCGTTATGTAGCCATGACCTAGTAATTTTTCATCGGTAAGAGTCTCCCAGAACCCAACCCATCTAAGTAGCAAATGGAATTCTACTTAACTAGGAGGTATTGGCTACCGAGTAGTTGGATTACAGTAGTACGTCACGGATAGAGATATTATGCATACAACCAGATAAAATTGGATGTGGTTCAGAACATTATATGCATACTCGGGTCCATATTACTACTACTAATACTGAACTGAAACTCGTAATAACAATCAAACCTAAAACACTCGAAGCTGTCATCTAATCAGAGAGGAAAATTACACGTACATGTTAATTCGATAAAAACATTGCCATAGAAGAATCAAAGATTTTGGATGATTAAAATACCAAGATGCTGATAAATAAAATGACGCATTAACGAGTTTTCACATAAAAGATTGTAATTTTGGTTACAAATATTTAACATATACATCAAATACATTTGTTATTCAAGGTAAAACTCTATATATCTTGGAGTCCAGGGAACATTTACATATGACGTAACTAGTACTTGATAAATATTTCATGTATTATTCAAATTTTTCGGCAACTCGCAATTCCACGAGTCGACTAGATGTGATACATCAAAGTGTTTTATTTGCTTGTTTGTTACTTTTGGATTCTGTATTAATAAAGATGTCACAATTTGATTTCCTTAACGGCTTCTTTTCACTCAATTCTAATTTCGCATAAAGCTTTACGTGTTGAAAACTTTTTGTCTTAAAAGTAAAAGCCCTAAAATCCTCTCACTTATATTTAAAGACAAAAAATACGGGGAAAAGTAAGTCCATTGTTCCAGGAAGAAATCTCATTAGAAGGCCATCAATCTTCAATACAAAGTCATTTCCAACTGTTGGCTGCTGTGATTGCATATTTTTGAAGCTATTTTTCTTTTAAGGATAGAGTTACGGGAACGTAAAGTGTCATGCATTTAGGTCAGTTCAGAGATATTGATTTCTCTTTTCGTGAAAATGAAATGGCGCCCAACTTGGGACTTGTGGTAGATAAGTAATTGTTTCTAATTAATGACATTAGGAGTAAGAGTGATCTACACAAAACGTATTTAAGTGTCTAGCATTATTTATATGATTAAAACCGCTTTGATTAAAATTTTAAAAGGAAAGGCACAGTGAACATATTAATGTTACAAATATGTTTCAGGCCTAGACCAGTATCATAGATTACTCGAACGAGATTAGACGATATATTAATGTTTGTGGTCATAAACTCCTTTTAAACTAGAAACTGACTAAAAAAAAGTAAAAATAATTACGCATAAGCCTCAATTGTATTTCAAACTGGTTTGATTTTACTTTGCCTCTAATAGTTCATTTATATCATATCATTCTGTTTTCTTTTTTTTACATTTTTTCACAGCATAAATTGGCTCCTCATATAAACTGACAACCTAATGAATGTTGCAACAAGACAAGATCCAGCCAGGAACATAAGAACTGGGAGGAAGATGAAAATATGTATTACATTATCACTAATAAAATAAATTATGCGCTTTGAGGAAAATGTTATTCAAAGAAAAATGTTTCTTCAAAATGAGAACACATGTAAAAAAATCTAACTAGAAATGTAAAATACCACGTTTTGAATGCTTATTTTCCTCATGTGAGCCTTTTGTGATGCTCATATTCATTAACAATCATTTCTCATTTCAATTTTCACGAGTTCAAGACTGCTTCCGTGGACTTCTTTCATGTTGGATTTTCTATTCATTTGTTTTTGGTTTTTGATTAAGATCGTGGTAAAATTTACTGTAATGTATTACCTTAAGTATGTATGAGTATATTTACTCCCTTTATTAAAACAAGAAATATTTGACTCTCTCGTAGATCTAATGGTTTGTGGCTATCTAGTGTATCTTACGGCTGCTGATCTTATTGAACAAAACCAAATCGTGAGGGATGATTGTTTTGCTGTTGTATTTGGGTGTAATTTTAGAATAATAACTATTAATCTGTTGCCTAGCTGTCATGGCACAAACTCTGCTTGGTTTTGGATCAGATTGCTAAAGTGCCTTTTCAGGCTTTTGCTACCTGCGTATGTATTTTTTTTAAGATACTAGTGTGTCTATATAGAAAGTAAGAAGGTTTGTGAAGCGTATAATGCAATAATAATATTCCATGCACTTATTGGTGATACGTGGTGTAAATATAACCTCACAGATTATATTTATAAGACGGTAGATCAATAAACGAATCAAGTAACGACAAAGTTACAAAATAAGTCCAATGTGCCCGATATTATTACGTTTTATTAACTAGTAGGTAATAAGTCTTACAAATAAGTCGAGCTTACTATCCATTGAATCAAAAATACATACGACACAATATCTAAACCTGTAGTAACGACCTAAATAAGATCCGCAAATGATGTTCCCCCAACAAATATCTTTCCACAAAAGACGTATACGTTTACGAGAAGGGGAACACTAATTGCACAAATTCACCTGTTTCTCTGTATGAATGGTTCTAATTTGCGCTAAAACAGGCAACATTGCTGTAGTCTCAAAATAATCAACTAGGGCGGTTGATTCAATTTGTATCACTTTAATCAACATTAAAGGTCACAAAGTATCATTTATTTGGGTGTGAGGCAAAATTTAACAACACCGTCCTCGTTGTGTTAAAAGGTTGGTGACCAGTCAAAATTAGTCATATGGACGTTGTTTTGGAAAGCCCGCAAAGTCATTAGTCAGGGCCCGACCTAGTGGGCGCTAAGGGTCTCAGACTCATCCTTTCCCCTCAAAAGCATTTAGGTCCTCCCAGCAAATTACTTAATGGTAAGTAGCCTTGATAAAACAAACTCTTACCAGGCCGAAGTCCCTCTTAAACCAAAAATCGTAAAGATCTTTTAGGTTTACTACTCATACTCTGCCTCGATTCGATATCCTAGCCCTGCTGCACTAGTCTACACTATTAATTATTTCTCTCCCTCACACATGTCTTGGAGACTACGTCAAATCGTCTTATTCAACGTTATCAAGACAATCGTTGTAAGTCGTTGCGGCGCCAACGCCTTGGAATACTCGGGTACTGGGCTAAATCTAAAAGTTTCAGATTACCAACTGCAGTGGCTCTGAACAATTATGTCGAATCTCGCGACAGTAAAAAACATATCTTGGGCTGCAAGGCGAAGGCTTTGGAAGGCAACTGGAACAACGCTTGGATGACGACGAGTATCATCTCTTCACAGCCAAAGAGCCAGCCAGTTTATCGAGCTCGTATTTTGTCAGCCATGTTTAGCCTACATGTATTACGGTTGCGAACCTAATGTCAGTTAGCGGGCACATTTCCAAACCGTTGTTACTAAAGCTTTTCGGAAATGCCGGCACCATTTTGTTCGACCTGTGAGTAGAATGTGGGATTTGCAACTCGCCTACCATCCCTCTCTCTTTCGCAGAAACAGAAATGCCTTTAAAACTACTCTTTTGTGCACAAATTTACTAAAGCTTGCTTATTGTTAAAAAGCTAGTAAATAAATAAAAAATATGCTGATCAATCTGTATATCCATAAAATAAGTAAATGACTTTATATTTGCATTTGAGAAAAAAAGGGTTACTAGAAAAATAATGTCCATGAACCATCTATTCACAAATTTATTTATAAAAACACGTAAAACATAATATTTAAAAAAATGGTTAAAATTTCAGTGGTCTCGGAACCTACAAAAGAAAAAAATAATGTGAAAGTAAAGGCCACGACGTTCATTGTATAAAATGTCAACCAGGAATGTCACATTGAGTATTATTTACTACTATCTGACCCGGCTAACTTCCTACCTCAAGATACATTGTATATATTTTTATAAAAAAAAAATTACATACAAACCTTCTCCTTACAATAATGAACACATGTAAGAAAGAATTATCCAATTTGGTGCAGTCGTTTAGAAGTTATGTGCGTACAAACATTTCGGTAATTAAATTTTATATATACACACTAGCTTTTGCCCGCAGCTTCGCTCTCGTAAATTCGGGGTCTCTAGTCTCTAGTTATAGTTTATCATCTATGTTCGGGGTAACACAAATCTCCTTTATTGGGCGGATACTTCTATAATTGTCGTTTTAATTGTAAGATAGCTGCAAAAAGTATTAACACATACAAACTACTTAGTACTAAGACTTAGACCTTTTTGGTAGTACTCAAAATGTTATCCGGTATCAGTGACTTTTCGCTAGAGTGGCCAATATTGCGACTGCGATTTGTCTGTCAGAACCATTAGAATTTAACAAAATACTCGACAATCTGAATTTTACGGATATATGTTGTCGACTCGATATCTTTATTTTTTAATGTTATATTATTCAGGTAAGGTTTCGATGTACTCCTTGACGAAATTATTAATATAAGATTTGACACTGCGATAGCAGCGCAGTCCGTCGGTTCCAATGTGAAACATTCCGAAATCCACCGCTATTTACAAATGAAAAATTAAGTAAAAAAACAATTTCCAGTGGACTAAATTGTGAATCAAAACCATTCTCAAGACTCCTCGAACACACACAAAAATGTCATCAAGATCAGTCCAGTCGTTTAGGAGGAGTTCAGTGACATACACACGCACACAAGAAATATATATATTAAGATAATCCCCTGCTAAAAAACAAGCAAATATAAATAAAAAAAACATCTCACAATTTCTTAATAAATCGAAGTAAAATTCTGCGACACAATTAGCAAGGAATGGAAATTGTCCCATCACAGCCGTGTGGCTCGGACTAATTGCCAACGTCTCTAATGAAACTGCATGGTTTGTTTCCGCCCAACTTCCCCTTGTATTGTCTTTACCTCTCTTTCGTACTTACTCGTTTTATATATTACTGTCTCACTTCTTCAGTATCTGTTTTGAACGTTTTTATTGAATTTCAATACGCTTAAGCTCTATTTTAAGCGTTTGGTGCTTTGTTTAAGGAAACGTTAAAAACTGCGATCATTTGGGTTATTATTTAGTACTTTTATTATATTATTTCATAATAATATGCCCTTCATCATTGAAGGGCATCCAAATTACTTTAAATAAGTATAGTAACTATAGGGTAGCTATAATTACGTTTTAATTAATGACTCCAAATTAGCGCATTCCATAGCAGTTAAGTACGTCTTTTTTTTCAAAGTACTTTTAAACATATATACGTATATGTCTTAGACAATGAAAATACTATGAAATCCTTTCTCTTATATTGTTTATCTTATATCTAAACATTTTACCTCTGAAAGTCTATATTTTTATTTTCATCTATAACTTTATGTGAAAAATGGCGAAATGGAATCTGGTATACTTTTGTATAAGGTACAAAAACATCGCGTGAATCGCCAAAGTGCTGAAGCAGGGTCACGGGTTCATACAAATCTGAAACCAAAAATAACATTTGCAAAATACTAAGTCTGCCAACCGGCAGCCTAGCTAGCTAGTGAAGTGGACTAGCTGAAATTGATCCTATAATATTTGATTTGTTAACCAGCATTGGAAAGCAAACATTAAAAAATTCGAAAAAGATTCATTCGTTCGAAAATTTACAAAATACGCAATAAAAGTAATAAATATTTCTAGAAAATATTGCCAATTAATTATTTATTCCAATTTCCTATCCAGTACAAGGAGACCTGACTTATAAAATGAATGACAATTTAGCTACAGTTTGATTAAAAATGGACGTAGAATTCTTTTGGCTCACAAAGAACTTTTTAGCAAGACAAGTAAAAACGCTCTTTGAAGCGAATAAAGAGATGTTATCTGTTCCTTGCCTCATTAGAAAAAAAAACTACAAAAGAAAATATATTTATGTGACTTCACGTATGATATAAATTATACTTTACAAAAAGTATAATTTGCCTTGAACATAAAACTAAAGTAGAGTTGATAACATGAAAACAAGTCGTAGTGAATAATTACTATTTACATACCAATATGTCCTGTTAGTAAGGCTTTTTGAACATCATCATCATCATCAGCCCTTCATACTGTTCCACTGCTGGGCCTCTTTTCACTTTGAGAAAGGTAAGGCCATTAGTCCACCACGCTGGCCAAGTGCGGATTGGCAGACTTCACATGTCTTTCGAGAACATTATGGAGAACTCTCAGACATGCAGGTTTCTTCACGATGTTTTCCTTCACCGTTTAGCAAGCGATAATTAACAATTTAATCCGCACTTAACTCCGAAAAGTTATTGGTGCGTGCCGTGGATTCGAACCCGAGACTCTGTGCGTAGCAGTCTGTCGGTCTTTCCACTCAGCTATCGCTGCTTTTTCAACATGCTCTGATAAAAAGAAAATATTACAATTCAACAACAATATAATTTAACTAATCCTGATAATTTATTAGTGTAATGTGTATCATCACCATCATTATCATTATCGTTATAGCAATATCCTCGTGGTGACTACCATCTCACCGCACCGAAATCAAAAAGCACAGCGACTCTCTTTATTATTTACGGCCAATTCCAATATTTTATTTAGCGGTGGCTTTGGCTACTAGAAATATATACATATATATGTATTTGACATATTTTCAACAGAGTTATGTCAACTGAAATTAAGCGTATTGAAATTGTTTATATAACTAAACGTCGCCAGCGGCTTCGCCCGCGTCAATTATACATATAAACTTTCCTCTTGAATCATTCTATGTATTGAAAAAAAAACGCATTCAAATTCGTTGCGTAGTTTTTAAGATTTAAGCATACATAGGGACAGCCAACAGACAGACAAAAGATAGACTTTGTTTTATACTATTTTGTGATATACATATGAATATATACCTATCTACCTCGTTGGTCACGCGGCATAAATGTGCGCGTGGGATTGGGAGGTCTCGGGTTCAATTCCCGGGTCCGGCAAAGTGTTATTGGGTTTTTCCCTTAGGAAATTCTCAGTAGCAGCACATCATCATCATCATCATCATCATCAGCCTGCCGTAGTCCACTGCTGGATATAGGCCTCTCCAATGGCACGCCACTGAGCCCAATTTTCGGCTCTTCGTGTCCAGCCGCTGCCAGCCACTTTGCGTATATCGTCACTCCACCTAGCCGGAGGGCGTCCTACACTACGTTTGCCAAGGCGCGGTCTCCACTCTAGAACACGGCTACTCCATCGGTTATCGGTTCTGCGACAGATGTGACCAGCCCACTGCCACTTCAACGTGCTAATTCTCTGAGCTATGTCGATTACCTTGGTTCTCTGTCGGATCACTTCATTACGAATTCGATCCTTCAGAGAAACTCCGAGCATAGCCCTCTCCATAGCTCGCTGAGCGACCTTAAATTGGTGGACTAGTCGCACCGTCAGTGTCCACGTCTCGGCACCGTAAGTCATAACGGGTAGGACGCACTCATTGAAGACTTTTGTCTTAAGGCTTTGCGGTAGGGATGACGAAAAGACTCGACAGAGTTTCCTATATGCCGCCCAGCCAAGCTGTATTCTTCTGCAAGCCTCCCTCTCGAAGTTGTTTCTACCCAATTCCAAGGTTTGCCCAAGGTAGTAGCAGCACGGATTCTGGTAATGTGCCCGGTACGGCAATAGGCTCGGCTACGTGGGACCTAAAAATTCCTGGCGAAATGTGGGTGTAATATTACACCTCTGCCTACCCCTTCGGAGATACAGGCGTGAGTCTATAAATAAATAAAATATACCTATCTTTAGTACCAAAATCCATCGATAGATTAAATATTGCGATTAGCCGAACGGCCGTGGTGAATAACGACTGAAAGATTTTTGTGACAACCGGTACCGGCTTGTTCACAGAAGCACGGGGCAAGCGATAATTACCAATTTAATACGCATATAAATTCGAAAAAACAGTGGAGCATACTGAGGGTTTTAACTTAAGACATTCTGCATGGCAATCTATCGGTATCTCCAATAGGCTATCGCTGCCTTACTGTAACTTGAACATTTAATAACATCATTGTATGATTTATGATTGACAGACGTGGAAATAGGTTCCAGGAAGTGTAGGCAGACAAATACTCGCAATTACTTTGGTCGTAGCGAAATGAATGGCTCGGCAATGTTGTTATATATTAAGTTTTAGTCTGAGTCGTTTTATGGTATGTTTATTGAAATATGATATTCCTAGAAATCATTAATTTCAAATGTATATTTGAGAAATGGGTTTCGCTGATTACATAATATTTAAGTATAATGAAGATCGTTGACGGTGATAGCTGTATATTCTAAAATTTATGTTCACAGTAAAGGGATTAACCTAAATGGAAGAAATGATATAAATGACAAGCACTCAAGGCTTATTTAAGCTGTACGTTCTATTAAACTTATCTTTGAGTGAATCCTAAAACAGCCCATTGACAATAATATTATTTTGCCTATATTCTTCTGTGGCGCTCTGCTAATTGACATAAAAATCTTTTGTAACCTATGTAAGTCGTTCTGTGGAATCGTCATAAAAAACATTGCAACCTTGTTTAATTATCATACAATTCAGTACAAACTCTTGTCATAAGTTTCAAGGTTATTTATGTATATATGTTAATAAAATTGAGCAAACCGGTGTGTTCACTACGGTCCGTATATGTGCTGATAGACTTGACTTACGATAAGTATTTACCATCTAGTCATTTGTAGGTCTGTTTGCTTACAGTTTAGTAAAATTATAATTGTTTAGTTCAAATTATACACACATCAACAAAGTCTAGGGATATCTTAATCCTAAATTATTTACGAGTTTATAGTTTAGAACCTTGTTAGTTTCCACAAAAAGTTTATATACAGATTAAAGCCTCTTTTATTCTATTTTCAAAATTTGAACATGGAAAGAAAAAAAACAAAATAATAAACAAAATATGGCGGCAAATTTGCTAGTAATTCGTTACATTACAGAAAGTTAAAACTGTTTTATTATAATTATTAATGAAAAGGGTTTTTAATTGTTTTTCTTTTTTAATTTAACGTGACGTACGAACTTTAAAAGTCATGTCACGTCGTCATTTGAGTCGAGATGAAATGTTACGAGCCGTGGGCATGTTAGAAAATGGTGCAATTCAACGCGTCGTTGCTGAGGCCCTACATACCAGTCAAAATGTGATATCAAGGTTGTGGTCACGTTATCGCAGTACTGGAGATGTGGCCGAACAGCACACAGGTAGATATCGTGTTACTACGCAGAGACAGGATCGATTTCTCCAAATGACCGCCAGAAGACAACCCAATATCACAGCGCTGCAACTAGTGCAAAGGCTCCAGGAGGACCACCAGCTGCTGGTAAGCGACCAAACCGTGCGAAGAAGGTTACATGAAGTTGATCTTCATGCTCGAAGACCATTGCGTGTTCCAGCATTGCGACGTGGCAATCGCGGTCGGCGGCTTTCGTGGGCTCGGGAGCATTTACCATGGAGTGACGAACAATGGTCTTTGGTGCTGTTCACCGATGAGTCCCGGTTTGGGTTTCACCCGGATTCACGAAGAACACGCGTTTGGAGAGCTCCAGGGAGAGTTAGCCGTCTACGGCACCCTCAGGAGGTCCACCCATACCAAGGCGGGACAATCATGGTGTGGGCAGGAATTCGTCTTGGCGGACGAACCCAACTCGTTTGGATCCAAGGCAGCATGACTGCACAAAAATACCACGAGGAGGTAGTAGAGCCCGTTATTGTCCCACACAGAACTCAAATAGGCCATGAATTTCTACTCATGCACGATAATGCTCCTTGCCATACGGCGCGGCTGGTATCGACCGCTCTCCGGGAGCACGATATTCAAGTTTTGGATTGGCCTGCACAGTCGCCCGACTTAAATCCTATCGAGCATTCCTGGGACATGTTACAACGAAAAGCTTTGAGAGATTTTCCACCAAATTTGACGACTGAACAACAACTTTACGAACACTTGCAAAGGACATGGGACCTCATACCGCAGCAAGACATTGACAATTTAATTTTAAGTATTAACAATCGATGTCGATGTGTAATCAATGTAAGAGGTGGCAACACTGATTATTAATGATTAGATTTTACAAGATTTTTTCCATTTTTATTAAAATTAATAGTTTTTTAAGAAGAAATGTTTGTTGTTATCATACTAATTTTCCATGATGATTAAAAAATTTTTTTTTTTATTTAAAACAAAAAAAACACGAAATGTTTTTTATTTTTATTAAAGACCTTAAAATAATCTATGATTCTTCTATTTACTGTATCAGAAAATTCTTCATAGATTTTTAGATATTTGATGAAATATAAAATATCCCTAGACTTTGTTGATGTGTGTAGTAGAAATCTTTTAGAGTGATTGCTAGTGAAATTTTAATATGCCATATGTACTATGTACTTCATTATTGAATCTTATTTCCTTTCATCTCATGAATTAACATTCTGTCAATTTCCTTTAGTTTATACATATTTATACAAAACATGATTGCGTGCCTTCGACGTCATTTTGCAAAAGATTCTAGCTACATAATATTCTACTAATATATTCACAGGTATAACTATTATACCTAATAATGAAGAAACCGTTTTCCGAAGACGTTATTTGATTAATCTAATCTTACTACTACTAAGTTTTTTTTACACACTCACACCCGTATCCCCGAAGGGGTAGGCGGAGGTGTAATATTACACCCACATTACGCCATGAATTTTTAGGTCCCACGTAATAGGGGGCGAGCCTATTGCCATACCGAGCACATTACCAGACTCCGTGCTGTTACTGAGAATTTCCTTACGGGAAAACCCAATAACACTTTGCCTGACCCGGGAATCGAACCCGAGACCTCCCAATCCCACGCGCGAGACCAACGAGGCAGTTAATCACAGTACAGTACTACTAAGTTGTGATATTAAATGTTCTTTCCTCACTGATTATACAAAATATTTATTCGCGAAACTTATTACACAGAAATGTTTTTACAGAGTTTACTTTAGCACGTTTGTTCACAAATTCTACGGCATGCCACTACTTTATTCAGAATTTTCCTAAAGTTATATTATTTTTATACATTTATCGAATTACATAATTCTATATTTATAAAAGATATTACATTTTAGTGACCGTAATATATTTAAAAAATAACAACACATAAAACTACTAAACTCTTTTAGTCCTGACAAAGAGTCATTAGGGAAACAAAACTACAAAAATATCGTACAACAATAGGAAACACCAGCAATTTAAACGGTAGCAAAACTAGAGTACAATTAATAACGAAGCACTTTTATTTTTTAGAGTAATTCTGAACAAATTTATATGTATTTACCAGGGGTGGCCAACTGGATTAGAGCTAAGATCTGTTTTAACCGGCGAAACGGGGTTGTGTCAATTCCATACTATTATAAACTTTAAATTAAAGTGTATAGGTATCTAGAAATTGTCAATTTCGTATTTTTGTTATAAAAATTGAGAGAAATAGAAACATTTTAATAGACAGTGACTGAAAAATTATACAGCAAGATTAATTTCAGCAGTTGATAAATTCTTATTATCTTGCCGCTATAGACTCTACTTATAGCTGGATGGCCACCCCTTATATATACTTTCGGTTTTTTGTAAGATCTTCATATATATGTATATTTCATTTTAGAGATGTCTAAAGATCTATAAAGCTTTTGTGTGGCTTTGCGTAGTTCAATTTATCGACATCAACAACTGCATTCGAATTTGGAACTCTACCAAGTATAGACTCAGTATGTGTACCAAAACTGGTTAGTTAAAAAGAAAACGAATTAATCAATTATTTAAAAAACATATTCAAATGTTTAAACATACAGACATACATACATAGTCTCACGACTATATCCCCGAAGAGGTAGACAGAGGGATATTGCTACACCCACTTTTCGCCTTATTTATTTTAGTCCCACGTAATAAGGGGTGAGCCTATTGCCGTTCCGGGCACATTACCAGACTCCGTGCTGTTACTGAGAATTTCCTAACGGAAAAATCCAATAACTCTTTGCCCGACCCGGGGACCTAACCCGTGACCTCCCAATCCCACGCGCACATTTATGCCGTGAGACCAACGAGGCAGACCAATGTTTATAGTAATTATTGGCGATGCGAAGATTCTAACTAGCGACTTTAGCGGCGAATTTGGAAGTTGTCCGGGTACGACACTTTTGACAGCTCAATACAATTACCACTTTAACCTCGAAGCAAAGCTGTATTGAAAGCGCGCGGATAATCTTTGCATCGCCAATAAAATGCAACGTTGTTTTATTAAAGCCGGCAAAACGTCAATTTGATATACGAAGCATACGTCATGCTTCAAATATTGCTTATGAGATATGCTCTATTCGTCATAGTGAATAATATTTTGAATAGCTCCATTTTGTATGAATAAAATTTTATAAAACAACCTCATCTTTTATGTTAGTTAAGTCTAAATACCTACAAAAGGACAAGCATCGTAAAACTGGTGTAATGTAATATTTTTTCTCTCTGAAGTTTCCAGGGCTGCAAAATCTTGCAGAAAGTAATCCTGCAAATATAAGACACTTTATTACAAATACTTTACAATGTCGTATATTTTATACTCAACTTAAGTAGACAAAGTGTAATATCCTCTTAAAAATAAGTAAATTGTGGAATATGAACACATTTATTTATAAATAAAACTAAAGCAACTCTTAAAACAAGTTTACACCCAGTCGTTTAGAGAATTGCTCGGTGTAAGCTCCGAGCTATTAAAACAAGATTGTTGCTCCAGAAAAAGTTAAATTAACAGCACTTCAAGTTATTAATAGGATGGTTTGAAAGATGATAGAGAGTGGCTCTTGAGGGAATATTTCTAACATTCAAACCGGATCAAGACATGGAGCCTTAAAATGATGATTGTGTCAAATGCTATCTGTTAGAAATTTTCACAGTTAGAAATGGACTACTATTATATATACATATATTATATACAAACTAGAGCTTACGTAATAAAGATGTAATACATTTTGTTTACCGTTTCGTATAATTATATTTTATGGGATTAGTGGTAAATAAATATTAAAAAATTGTTCTTTTAACTATCATAATACAGGATTCCAATTGGTTCATGATGGTTTTATTAATTGGAATCGATTTATCGTAGGAAAGCCAATTTGGCATCTTTTTTTAATGACTTGGGCATAAGTCCATTATAAAAATAAAAAGAAACAGATTTTGGTTCATTAGATAGATGAATGTCTGAAAAGCGACACGTCTGACTTAATGTGGTCGTAAAAAGCTTTAACGATATCTCTGGCTTATCTGTTACCATAAAAATATAGGATATTTACTAAAATATTTAAGTAAAATTATTGCCAATTTCTCATACGATATCAACAAAAATGCTTACCAAACAGAACTATAAAAGATAAGACTTGGCACCGTTGCTGAAAAGTCTGCGGAACTTTTCGTCAAATCATCGAACGTCAAACATTTTTTTTTAAGTAAAAGAGGCACGTTTCTTAATCTCGGGTAATTAGTGAGAAATTTTTTCATCCAACTTTCTGCTCCGTTGAAAAGTATTAATCAAAATGCCGAACGATCTGAAACGTAGTAAATCAACATAAGCGAGAAATCTTAAATGAGAAGCAAGGGAGGCAAAATTATCGGGACCTCGCAACGCGGCCGGAATATCTAAACCTTAATTATGCCTTTTTAACGCAGATTCATTAAATCACCTTTTGGAAGTTGACACGTGTTCCGAGACAGAAAGTTGTATTTTTTTCCTTTTGTTGGCGTCAGACGTTTGACTAAATTAGAATTACGTACAATAGACATTTTAAGGATTTTGAACGAATTTAATGTAGCGTTAAGTTCTTGGCATTCGTTAGCTATGACTGTTATTCATTTTTTTGCTGCACAATTCAAAACTTTTTATAATAAATTTACTTAAAAAATAAAAATTAAACAACATCGCTCAAATTGTCAGCCGTATAAAATATGTATTTTCATAAAAAAATGGAGTAACCTTAAAGTATAAAACTTGAAGGTATTTATTGAATGTTTCGTATGCAACGTATTTTATTTGTACTAAACTTCAACATTTAAAATTTGCTTGCTTTTCAAACAAGCTGTAAATCCTATTAGGAGTAATGCTTTAGACATTCTAACAGAAGCCCAGAACACACGATAAATTATGAAAACGTCTGGGTATTATCTTGGCTAGACTAGCGAGGGGAATGCTCTATCTTTTGTCTAATTGCTCCAAGAACGACATAAACGCATATAAAACCATATATGCCGTAGACAAGCCGTGTTATTCTTTGCTTCGCTATAAATAACTTTAGTGTTTACAATCATAAGGTATACTTTCCCATACAACGAAAAAGCGTTTTTTATTTGTGTTTCTGTTTTTGTCAAATCTACTTTATTTCAGTAAATATAAGGCTGATATTTTGAATATTTTAAATTTATCACGTGTTTATTGCCCGAGTATCCTCTATTTATATCGCACACATTATTAAGACACGTATTAATTAGACATCGTTGCTCCCGAAATTGCTCTCGCCCATCATTAAACCGACCGTTACCTATGTTTATGGGTGCTTTTGACATCAAAGCTTTGTTATTATGTTAACAGGAGGTCAGTGCTAGTGTAAATGTTTGTGGTGCCCCGTCTATGGGCATATTGAGGTTGCTAATGAACGGTGAGTGAGATGCTTGGATGTGCTTGTGTGTTGATATCGGCTTACTTGTTGATTTTGACCGTGTATATTGGATGATTTCTCGAGTGTAATACTTCTCTTGAGATTTGGGAACGGTAGGCAGGAAATGTTTGAACAAGATCCCATGAGAATATAAAGGCCTAATATATAAGATACATAATCTTACATAATAGCATGCCTATATCAGATTTTCCATAGCTAATCCCACTATTATCTGTGAACATCCACTAAGTACGTAACAATTTCATTAATTTAATATTGTAATATAATATATCTAGCTGATCATTCTCATTTAGATTCTTTTTGTATTTTGATAGCTGCTAAGTACAAGTATTGTGACAATACCAGAATATTTGTTTAATAGTAGTCCTATAAAATTATTTTCCTGCAAAATCCAAAAACTGCCATAATTTCTTTGCAGCTTATTTGAACTAAGAGAAAAGTACGCGCTAATGTTAATTACCTCGTTCAAATAAATACTTCTGCTTCAAAGATAAGATTACTTTTCGTGCTATTTTGAAAGCACTTATTTTCTCACAAGCATTAAAGGATTCATAATTATTTAAGAGTCACAATTTTCGTTGCTTTAGTCAAACTTTTGATTTATACTCTTCATTAGGTACTCGAACGCAAGGGACGATAATAATCGCCATGAAAAATAAAATTGACGTCCCAAAAATAATTACTCACAATTAGTTGTCAACACTAATTTATAACAACATTACGCCACCAAAAGAGAGCCAAAATAACCTACTAATAAACTCGTTGTGTTCGTCACCAGAATAGACGCGGTTAATTTCATACAAAATTTGGCTTTACAAAGCGAAGCTGGATCACAACAACTTATAAACAAGTTGTTGTAAACTATGAACTGTAATGTAAACTACATTACAGTTCATAGTTTATAACAACTTGTTTATAAGTTGTTGTGATCCAGCTTCGCTTTGTAAAGCCATTGATGGCAGTGGTTTTAACTATAAAGGTTCTAGTTCGCTGCGAATTTATGAGCGTAGGTTTATTTTTAGAAGTTTTGATGATGGATTTTACTATAAGTAGTGATAAGTTTTATCATGACGCAGCGTGTTTATATTGTTATGATTATGAAATATATATAAGTTTTGTTTTTGTGGATGTGAATACATCACTAATATACCTCCTGAATGGTTAGACCGATTTTGGAGGTTTCGTCATTTAAGAGTGTCAAAATGGTTTAGATAGAGAGAATCCACTATCTCAAATTCACTCTTTCTTCTGCTTATTATTTCTTAATTTTTACGACTACAGTGCAATTTACTTTGTAATGTCAGATTTGTCTTTATTTCCATTTTATAAAAACATAAGTTAAAATTTGCCGAGCAGTGGGACAGGACAGGCTGGTGAAAAGAAAATAAGCTAAAATTTTCTCTTAATTTTATTACTTAAATATTATTAGCTCGCGACTCAGGCTTATGTTTCAATGCAATAAAGATTTAATTCATATTTTAGAAATGATAAAACTTACGTCACGTCACACGCTAAGCTCCATTTAATGATATCCAAAACTCTCTTTGCACACAATACCACGAACCATTTTCTACATTATCAATGAAGTCAGGGAGAGCATAATATATTAGATAACCACTACCAAGATTTTTACCATAGTACGTTTTTTTTTAAAACCTTCCCAAATTTTAAAATTAAAAAAACTGTTTATAGTTTTACACAGAAAAATATTTACTTTTCAAAACTGATTTAAAACTTTCGCGATTTGTATACATCATACAAAATAATTAAGGTATTTGTTTACTTACTTAAAAAAGGTAAGTTAACGCGATTAAGACTCGCTAAATTATTTTGTATGTATTAAAACCTGCTCAATATTTTAATCTTCTCAAAAGAAAATAAACAATAATGTAAGTTATAGCCAACAGAATCTTGTTCACTGCACCTCGTTAACACCTGACCCGGTAGCCAACGAAATGTTCAAAATGATTGGCAGTATTCACCTCCTCAAAAGGACGCCATGAAATATGATATTTTCCGCCGACGCATTTTCTTCAAGGCATCTATAATTTATATTGCGTGGGACACCATTTACTCTTTACAAAACAGGATTCTTTCGGAAGTAATAATATTGAATCTATAATCCAAGAATGTCTTAAGAACGTCGCGTAGGTGTACTCTTTGTACAAAAATAGATCTACAATGATATAATCTGAAATTGAAAACTCTATAACACAGTTTTGTTTGATTACTTTATTATAATTTTAATGTATATTCAAAAAGAAGATCTCTTTATAAAGAAGTAAATAAACTCGAATAACTTGCCTTTTGAAATCGTTGGAATATTATTTAGAAGAGATTTTTCTTTTACGAGGTGGAAAATCCCTTCGGATCTCCGACTCTTGGGGAAATGAGAGCCGGAGTATGTGGTTTTACCACTAAAAACCACCTCGACTTTCTCATGTACCCGTGGCCTTACCCAAGCCCACGTGGTCGCGTCCCCTCCCGGGATCCCGCTTAGCTTCGCCGTGGGTGTACTTAAAACCCACGGTTACTGAATCCCCTCACCACGACAAGGTGGAGATCCCACGGCGGGGAGAACAGCTAGCCGGGAAAATTACTTTTAAAAATATAATTATTATTTAAATAACAATAAAGGAAGGATTTTTCTATATTTTAATTTTATTGGCATCATCGCTTAGCGGTAATTGCGCCATAAAATGATTTCATACGGCGCCAATGTGAATAATATTCTAAGGATAAGAAATAACTGTTGATGACAATTCAATTTACGGATAACGAAAGCATAATGAACTAGTACTCCATCTATTACTAGAACCTACTGCCACTCATTAGAAATTTCATAAATGACATATTTAAAAAATAAGCAAGCTAACGTTATTCCAAAGCAAACTTTAAAAAAACGTAACACATAACACTGCAGATTTGTGAAGGCAACACATTCCAAATGAACGAAGAAAAATCACAGACACATGCAAATACATCCTTAGTGTTGGCATAAAAAGCATGTGAAATATTTTGCTTCACGGACGCCAACCCTTTGTATACAATGTCATATTTTCTGACAAAATAATTTTTATATTCGCGCTTCTAACATTTATGACTGCATGTATTCCATTTTATTTTTTTACTGACGAGTCTTCTACCGTTACGTTGCTCAAAGGATTTTTACGAGTTTAAATTTTTGTAACATTTGTAATTCAGAGTAAACATGGTATAATAACTTTCATATTTTTTGGGATGGCATGTTTACACCTGTCAAATTCTCAGCAAAGCTGAATTTAACCTTTTTTTTTTTCATATAACGTACATACCTACGATAGAGTATATTTTACGAGTAGTAGAGCTCTGCTGGTTTTAGTACAAATACAATCTCAAATGCCTCTAATGGACCTTAACTCAGGCCAGGATCTCCCCTGATCCTATTTGAAAGTATGGATTATTGCAAGTATAACTTCTTAAGATGGAGTTACATACAGAGCTGAGGGACTTGCAGAGTGACAAGGCAGTTCATCCCTTTGTCTGGTTAGGTACTCCTTAGTCTAGCTGTACGAAGGCACGTAATTTACTCGTTCCAAATGATTTTATATCACTAATGAACCAATGAAAGAAACATGAAGACGAAGAAAACTCCATGTGATCCATGTGAAATTGCATATAGTTCAGGAAACCAAAGCGACTCAAACGCATTTGTTCGTTTCCTTCGTCCCGATAGGGATCCGGATATATTCCATTGTTGCCATTGGTATTGTAAAGTACAAGAAATACATACGAGTACATCTATATGAACCATAGATATACAATATAATTTTTTGTGGGGTTACCACGAAAGCAAAAAACATAACTTCTTGGTTGTATTCGGTACTTATATAATATGACCCTACAAATCAACCTAGTACCTTTAACATCTTACCTAGATTTAGATATTTAAAAAATATATATATATGTTTCTAACATTCCACAGGATCATAATTATTTTGTGTATGAAATAACTTTACAATTTTTGTTTTCTATTCTTTTATTCATAAGGAAACAGTACAAATCGTAATGTCAATTCAGTGAATAGGAAGAATAAACTTCAATAGAGCTAGTTACAGACAAGAGAATATGCATCACTGATGTTGTTCATTTTTAGTCGGAGCCAACGAGTTGATCCTTCTCTGAGCCGTCGATCAATGTCAACCCAACTGTATTTTAAACTAAAACTGTATCGCAATAGCACTAGTATTTTGTTTTGTACTTTTTTGGATACAGTTGTTTTTTTAACTGTTTGGATCCGCTGTCGCAGTTTTCGGGTGATCACTGTGACGCCGAAATAGAATATGATTTGAATAGTTTTTGAATTCGTCACATTATGATATATTAATTAATAAAGAGATTTCTCAAAGGTCATCACAACCATGTACCGGGGACTATTTGAATAATTATTACGGTAATATCTGTGAATTAAGAATTTGCATGCTGTGTAATTTGACGGCAAATGTGCTGAACATAACTCTGTTAATCATCTCAGTATACCTCATATTCGCTAGTATTCTGTATTTTTGTATTTGAATTATTACAGTGAAAACGTGATGGCTTATCCGGTTCACAAGTTGTAACAAATTTTCAATATAAATATGAACATCGTTAGTGGCATGCTCTCGCCACGCCAGCGCCGATTCAAGTGTATTCGAAATCTTCTGAAGTGACAATTTTTTTGAAATTTTATTTTGCACTTCTCTTGTAGATAGTATCATACCTCTTGTATATAAGGCATATATAGCCTATTGGTATTTATTTGTGATTAAAAAAAAACTACGTCTCAATGAAACATTTGTGGAATTACAATAATTATTCAGCAGTTCTCATCACCTCAGACTGTTCTTGAGAATTTTTCAACATCCGTCAGTATTTACCCTTCACGAGAACTTCTGAATCCTCAATCGTAAGATATAGCTAACCGACTCACTACATAAAATATGAACATATATGTAACTATAAATTTGTGTAAACTTTATCAATAGATGTTATTGAACTGATTGAAAAATCTTTACAGACCCAAACAACAAAATATTTGAATCAATCATTTTCTCTGGCACGTCACTAGGAAGATAAATCTCTCGGTATCTAATACGAATAATCGTTTGTTCTCATTTTCGTCCATCCGAAGAGGATTAGACTAATAGACGTTATGCTGGATGATTGTGATATATGGAATATGCTAACGGTTTCTGTAGACTTCTCGCCATCTCGAATTGGTCGGGTTATATTATAACATTTTTGAGGTAACATTTTTATTTAGTTTTATGTTTTTAACGAGACCATTACTCTCAGTTTAACGGCTTTTATGTGAAATGTATGTTTATTTTTGTTAATAGTTGAAAGTAATTTACATGTTTGTCAAATTAGTGTTCACAAAGTTTATTTTTAATGTTTATGTATAACTTAATTAGGAATGTTTGAGTTTATCTTTTAGGTACTTATCCATATATTTTTGAAAATAATTATTTTCGCAAGAAAATTTCAATTGTTATATTATATTAATAAATAATGCCTCTTTGAATATTTAATATCGCGCCTTTTGCCGTTAGATCAAAGAGTCGGAGATATAATTAAGGTATTATGGAAGCAGCTGCAAAATTATCTCACAACCTTGAATGAAGGTATATTGAATATTTCATATCATATATTTAGTGGATATACATAAATAAACACGAAGTTGAGTTAAGATGGATAAGCTTTTCATAAGCCTTGATCATAAAAGTCACAACGTCTTTGATGTGACAACTTAAATCAAAATCAGCTTAATATTTAATATTAATGTCTCATCTCAATCGTTTAAGTGTAATCAGTCTGATATCTAAGACGTTCGCTTTGAAGCTTCTTGAGTTAGACCATGCAGTGTAGGGCACTGACAAAGAGCTCAAATATTTACATAGAGGCGCATTTCTTATGGGCGCTCTGAAGACAAACTTTCTGTGATCCAAATTGCCGCTTGGCGGCGTGGCAGTCGCGCTGTGACAGCTGTCTCTACGAGAGTTAGACAGACGAGCGCTCCTCCTGTGTATCTTAACTACGAGAGCAAGAGAGACGGAGAACGACGCCAGCGCCGCCAACGGCGCCAACTATGAACTTAACTGGAGACAGTCTCCACTTGAAATCGGCATACGAAATCCTTAAGAACTGCGCTTCTATGTAAATTTGTATTCATTGGCACTGACTCCACGTAACTACTTTCAAAGATCTTTGTGACAGCCGGGACCGACGATTTAAAACATAACTTACTTCGAAAAGTCAGTAATGCGAGCCGTAAGTTGTATCCCGATACTGCTAGTCATCATCCTCCTAGTGTTATCCCAGTTAGAACCCGGCACCACCAGTATAGTAGTATATTATTATTATCTATGCCGATACCTTCTATACTACTAGTTATTGCTGCCTACTACGACTAGTTTATAGACGTAAAAAGTCTTTTATGTGATAAAGCTAGGTCTTATTGATATCCGTAGCATAACACGTACTTTATAAACAATCATATAAAATCATAGTAAAAGTGTTTTATTTGACATAAATATGTCACATAGTGAATACGAATGACTGCCGATATAAACAATTTTCTTTTCTTTTGTCCCAATTTATGCAGAATGAAGTAACTCCCTCAACATATCTCACACACACCGAAGAAATATTTATATACCAATAATTTCGTCATCCACAGTATCGAAAAACTATTAAAAAAAAAAATTGGTTGCCTGTAAAGTCGGTATACGGGCGAAAGTTTTACGTGACAACGACTTTGAGTGGTAAAATAATTTTAATGTGAATATTCATTCGTATAGTAGGAAGAAGGATGAAAGACGCGTGCCTTTCACTTTTTATGTCTGTCTCTCTCGCTCTTAGGCGGGACGCGTGCCTCTCACTCGCTCTCATTGTGAGCGCATAACGTGAGCGGAGCGTAACGCAGTTTCTTGAAGTGTCACCCGGCAAACCAATTTATAAGACGTTGTCACGTCAAAAGAAATATTCTCCTTAGGCAATATCTTATACAATACCTAGCAATTTTATTTTCAATATACTATATGAGATTATTTCCGGGGAGATAGGTAGGTGGTATGGAGTCCTTTGAAGGCTTTTATTGACTACATATAAAAAAATCACTTTCATAAATAACGTCAACCACAACAGCCCATCAGAGCGGGTCCAATATTTTTATTCGAAAACTCCCACGAGGTGGACGAAAACCATTTTGTCCATAAATTGAATTCCGTTGTTTCTTGAAAATTCATTCATCGTGTGGCGAGCCTATATGTCGGTGTAGTTCACTGTGTATTGCTACCGCGACAGTGATGGCTACTTTTATTCACAATTTGTAATTACTACCGTTATTCTTTTCAGTTTTGTTTACTTTGCCACCTGCTTGCCGATTAAAAGCGCCACCTCATTGTTTCTTCCGTGGCTATAAGATGCTAATTAGAATTTTATTTAGGTTGCGTTGTAGTTCAATTATTTAGTCGTATTATAAGTTTTGTTTTGTCATAGCCTTTCTGTAAGAAATAAGCGTATAATCAGGTCTATGCAAAGAAAGTCTAGCTGGTTAACTGGTGATCTTCGTGGTTTCACCTTTGTACTATTAGTTTTTGTATTGACTCAAGTGATCCTAAAACGAATACATTTAAAATAAGATATCGTCATTAATGCTTCTTGTGGAAGTAATGAGAAAATGTTACTTATTATTCATGTATGACTTACTTATTCCAAATATCCATATTTCAGGTTCCATTTCAGTGATTTGAGCAGTGATTTGATACATCAATCTGCCGATAGAAAGGAAAATAATTTAATGACCTGGAATCTAACGTAATGACCATATTATTTTCGACACAACTTTCGAGGTCACTAGCAGCAGCTACTAAAACATAATAAAGTCAGGATTTTTATAGCCTTAATATGTATATTTGGTTGATTCAGTACCCATTTACTCCCTATCTTATTAATGGTATAGTGGTATAATAATATATGGTGGGTATATTACGCTAGTGAAGTCAAAGCGAAGGTCAAGTAAGTATTAAGATTGAGATCGAATCGTGTCTGAAACTTGTCACGGTACGATGAACTTTGTATGTAAGCGCGCGCGTCCGTACGGAAGTGCCAACACACGCACGAGTGGTTTGACCGAAGTTACTTGCAGAATTCAGAAGCGACAGTCCTTTAAACGTGGCTAAATAGCATCACAACTTGACTCACGTAGTTACACTACAAATTAAGTGTTATAGTTTTATTTACGGTCGGATATTAAATCTATGCATAGATATTAAAACCACGTTACTGACTAGCCGCTGAATTCAATATTCGATATTTAAATTTTTTTTATTTGAAGTTTTGACATTTGCTCCACCCAAATTATGTCAAACATGTATCTCGAATCTCTAAATCCGTGGATAGATCGATATTGAATCCGGCTGAAGATTATGCCCCCAGATACGCCCGCGCCCGTAAGAGGTTGCAATACGTTCAAATTATGCACGTATCGGAAGTAAAGTATGGTAATGACCTTTTTCGCGACAATGTGACGCCATAACATCGTTAAATAGTAAAAAGAATCGTATTTTATTGCCACGAATGTCGTAAAAAATCATCCCTGTATATTCCGTTATGCCAGTATGGAGAAACGAAAGCGAATCTCTTTTTGTTTTTACTTCTTTTCATAAAATACCATAAGAAGTTCCTCAAGGCAAGTCGTTCATAGATCTCAACCAACTTGACGATTGTAAAGAGTTTTCTTAAACATTTTTAGATGCTGTTAAACTGGGAATATTTCTGTCTGTAAATATCATAAGACATTTCCAAATTGAAAATGCATTTTTTATTCCAATTGGTAATGATGTTCCGTATTAAGTTACCAACATTACCGGCTGTCAAATTAAATATGACAGAAAGACGGAAGTTAAGACAATGTTGACGCACTGTTCTTAGAAGACAACTTAAAAAAAAACAAATTCTTGAACTCTCAGTTAGTTAATTAATTAGTAATATTTCAGTCATGAGGTAAAAGTTTTTGGTTGAATTTGATGAGAAAATATCTGTTGTCAGAAAGGTACATAATTAGAAAATTTGAACCATAATCTAAAAACTTAATAAGTTTTTATATTATGGTTCAAATTTTCTAATATTATAGCCAAAGCTATGAAAATTTATATATCCTTTTCGACGTGGGTTACGCTAGATTGGTCATTAACCTGCCAGTATCGTGTTTTAATTTGCGTTGGGTATTCAATGGCTATTTTCGTAGCTTTTAAACCTTAGATCTTAATATTTAATCGTGTCCAAGTGTATACTAGTCAGTTCTAGAGTCATAATTAAGTTAACTCTATGGTCAAAACATAAAAATCCCATAGCGTCTCATCACCAAAATAATTATTAAAACACGAAACCTAGTAACAAATTATGAATTAAACCAACCAACAATTTAAATATTTATTTTTCGGGTCTCTTACGAATAAAAATATGACCACCGTAATGTTTACTTTAGTCTTGTAAACGTTATTGTAGATTCATAAAGTAAGTAATTAACTTTAATAATTTGACGTTCTTTTGACTTTAACTTTAACCTTAGCTTTATGAAATTTACACGACACGTTTACAAAATTCCAAAGACTTGAACACCATGTGCTTAGACAAGGTGCAACTATTGCACTGGAATATCCATGATCACTTGTATTCTATGAGCCTGACTGCACATAGCTGTGTATAAGAACGTCTGTGTTTACACCGTCACGGTGCGATGACTACACACATTCACGGACGAGTAATTCGAAGTGAAACGGCGCCCGTGTTACTCCGGTATCGACTATGCTTGATGGAAACTACAGTTGCAGGAAACTTGATGCCAAAACGTACCATACGTATACAATGATGTTTAGTTCACGTGAAAGTGAAAATAGTATCTCAAGGTACCTGCGATAAACTTCAATTCAACGGTTACTGAAAGGAATGCAGCTTTTAAATATATGTTTCACTTTGAAGAGTTTAATAGACAAAGAATCTTAATATTTTTACATAAAAGCAGTCACTAACTTAATATGAAATCATGCAAATTACTTGATATTTTAAAGTATTTCATTGTACTACTACTTAATGGCTGTCCAACTGTCCGCCAAAGACGACAAGACGGGATTAAAAAAGGATCTTGCAGCACGGCTGGGTACGAGTCTGGCAGCTGTCGTTAGTAAATACTAGCACCAGAGTCTTACCCATACATAACAAGACCATTGATACAATTACTATGACCTGTAGTAGGTAAGGTGTGGGCGTTCGCCGTACAGTCGTTATCAAAGAAATGTCGTTGAGACGCGTATCCAGCTCCAAAGAAATTTCTTGCGCTGCTTCGCTTCCTACTCAAGACCTTCGGCCGACCAAGCTTATATAATATCACATAGACAATTCTAATCCCTTGAATCTTTATACTTAGCCACTGAGATTGTTTGTCTTCACGGTTCTCTTCTCGAAAATGTCCGCAAAACTTTTCAAGTAGTTGCACATATTGAAATTGGATAACTTACCATAAGTGGCCGAACCCTTTTACAAAGATATCGAATAAAAGACGAACGAAATAAACCCAGTGAAAATCTCAAGGAGATTGTCAAAGGAACATTCGACTTATCAAATAAGAGTTACAAGATATGTGCCCACTTATTTAGTTCTGCCCTTACAAATGTTTGACATTCCTGCGTTGGGACTCTTATCTTGCATTTTGATGATATTAAATTCCAAGAATTGTTTTCACAAAAGGGTTCAATGATCATTCAGCAGAAGAAAAACGATTTAATTTTATATCTTGTTTAATTGTAATAACATTTGTATTACTTTTATTCATTTAAACAATAAGAAATACAATATATTTTTCTCAAAATGTCAGTCTGAGAATACCCTAGACTGTCACAAAGTTGAAAATACAATTTACGAGTATTGTTGATGCAAACGTACTCCAGAATGTATAACAATTATTTTAGAGATGGAGATAGGATTTACCAACGATTTAATTCGTACTGAGTTGCGGCGTCATCAATTTGAACAAATATTATTTTAAACTTTCTCTCTCACACGCACATATAGAAGTGCACACATAGTTTTCTCTTATATTTGCCGTCAAAATTTTGGTAAATATTTTATAGCAGTAGCACGTAATTTGAAAACATGCTTTGCATATAATAAAATATACAATACCACTTGCTTTTTTTCACTACAAAATTAGCAAAATATGAGCGTATGCTCACATCATCCCAACTGGCGCTATCTATCCTTGCAGCCAAACATTCATCATATTTGCATACGATAATCTCTGGCGATTGCTTATACTAGACTGATTTATATTCACCTTAATATGTATCCTAGGAAAAGACCATCTACTCACAACTAGACCAACAGGCCAACCAAAGTACACAAAATACTATCGCATTTGTAATGTGTTTTTAATATGAAGCTACTTACCTAGTCAAACAGCTTTCTGTCAGATACTGTGACAGAAAGCTGTATGACTAGTGTGTGTCTGTGATACTCTATGGCTTCTCTTGCCAGTGTTAGTTTACACTGTCTCCTTCTATAAAATTAATGTAGCTGGCACCGAAGTTTGGGACTTACTGTATAATCAAGCTAGCTAATTTGATTTGCATTGGCGAGGTTGACGGCCAGGCCAGTCTACAATAAATTAGGAAACGCTTGTGCTCTAGCTTGGTGCACTTTGGGTTGACTTTTTACTTGAAAGTAGGTTAGAATAAGATTTTGGCAGTAATTTATTTCCTAAAGACAATAATAACGTCCTCCAATTCGAATACTAGAAGTTTCGTAAAACACTATTCTAGTGTAAAAGAGTGTCCGCAAAAAAAGAGCATTCGCTGAATCCCCATTTTCTTACTTCAGTGTGTGTGATGCGATGGCATATTGACTGGTTACATGATCAACTGCATACCGCGCTTTCCGATGCACGCCGATGTAAAAGCACCAATTGCTGGACGCCGAGCTGATCCAATACCTCTATTTTCGCTGGCAAAAAGCATAAGTAAACTACAATACAACTAGCAGATATCCTATTCACTGTTTTTGCTAAATTTACGTGGCAAGTCTCCCGGGGTTTTCCTTGGTCTGGTGAAGCGTTACGGCTATAAACATGTAAATTAAAGATCAAAGTGATGAAATCCGTATAAAGAATTTCAATTTCAAAACTATTTCGGTCCGTATCAATATAAATGTGACGCTGACTAAAAATAGATATCAGGGTAACGCAACTTTCCAATACAGGCTATTTTGATAACTATTAATCCTCGTTACCTGTTACTTGAGGGCTTAAGTTCAGGCCTTTGGGTCAACAAATAGACTCAACTTATATCGGGTTGTAGCTTTTTTATATTTATAGGTATAATTTTGTCGTCAAAATATTTACTAGGTACAATCATTTTGACCGGGGTTATGGATGATTCCATTTTCGCACGACTAGCATTGATGAAATACTGTTACGTTTACTATAATTACGTATTGTCATATAAGTGTGTGGTTAGGCGTCGGATTTTATAGGCCGGTCAAAACAAACAAATATTTTTATTTAGTTTTCATTCGTGGTTGCCTGATTAGTCACCGGCTAACGTACAACAGCAGCATGTACAACAATCCTTCTGATGAGAAGCGGCTTCTCAAAGATGAACATCCAAAGCGTTTTATCTTAGGAAGAGGGAAAATATCCAGTGATTAGTAGTGGATTATTACTCCAGCACAGTACCCAATAAAACAAATAAACATGGCGTCAATATTCTACAAAAGTATACGATTTATATAAATACCTAACTATTTACGTCACGCGTCAGTATCAAAATTTGACCAAGTCAGGTCAAATTTGCGTGTTTTATGCTATCGCATTTATTTCCATAACTTTATGTATAACGTCGCCATGATTATAAAAATAAATATTAACTTTATCGTCTCCGTTTACCGCTATTCATAAAATACATTTGAAATCGGTGAAAAATATTCCACGAAGACAAACGATTTGTTGACATAACTCCTGTTTTGAAAGGATACATTTTTATGTAAAAATATATTAAATCAAACATTGGGAGCCGGACAGAGCTCAAAGGGTGAATGCCGGAAATAATAAACTCATAAAATCCCTTTGAGTTGCCGAAGTATCCTATTTATGACATTAGAACCTATAATGGTATTCAATGGTAGAAAAACATGAAAAAATCTTGTTAGTAAACACTCAACAGTATCTGATTTCGGTCTATACCAAAATAGCAATTTATTGTTCAATTTTAAACCCTATGCAGTAGATAATACGACTATAAAATATCTTGTATCCGAAATCCTATAACCCATGTAAATTCAGAAGGTAAACGTAATGACCAAATGTAAACAAGATTATGTTGTAGTGAAATTGAATGTGGCATTTGTGTATATCATTATGTAGATGAGATGCTCTGGAGAAAAACTAATAATATTTCCATAATGATATTGGAATCACAAGTTTATTCATTGGATATTCGTTTACAGAGAAAAAGGAAGTTTACTGGAAGTGGCGAAGTTGAGTAGTATATTTGAAGTGATCATTAATCCGATGTTTTCAAGTTACTTATATCAGTCATAAAGCTAACAAATAAAAAAATGTACGTGAATACTTTGTACTCGCAGAAGACGATATTTTCCGCGACATAAAAATGAAATTGAGCACTAAAAGCGACCCACCTACTGTCATAAGCCGTAAAAGCTGTCTGAATGGATTGATTTAATGTACTTCATCCATATATATAAAGATATTCGTAGCCAGATTATTGTTACCAAGTTTATCAAAGGTAGAATGGATTCTAGCGGAGCTTTAACTGATAATCCATTCGTGTATTATGGTACATAAGACGTTCATTTGTGAGCTACGACTTAAGTGTGCATTGCATTAACACATTGCAATAGCGCCTCAATGTTTTGAAAGGCTAACTCGTTAGCGCGATGAGTGTTCTAGATTTGATGCCGTTAATCAAAAACAGTTTTAGTAGTATGTGCTTTCTCTGTATCTTCAGTTTCCGTGTTTTCGTTAACGATTCAATTATGTTTTTTTCTGGTATGAGGGATGTTTACCTAAGAAATAATAAAATAACTTGTCTATGCTTGAATTCTAGTGGGCTCTAGAGCATAGGAACGACGAAATTTGTATCTAACCAATTGGAAAGACGTCCCGTGTCATTATCTGTGTGTTCTCAAAATCGAGAGATATTGAAAAAAGTTGAAATCAGATAGTAGACACTCCCTTTGTATCGATATTTGACCCTTCAAAGTAGACTAAAACGCTTGCGAGTCTCTATTCACACAATTCAAATAAATAGACGTTTCAACCAAAATTTCTAGCGAAATTTTGGCACAATTTCAGCTCCGTTCAATGCCTTATAGATTGATCTACGATGAGTCAGACCGCCATTTCCATATATCTTAATACACCAGGACCTTGATTCACGGATATTGAAACTAAGAGCATAAATTTCATTCGCCTGATATCGCCTGAATTGAGATTTACTTTCTATAACTTTGAATTTATTCACAGATAATTAATATTCAGTTATCTCATACATGTCGCTTCGTGTTATAATTTCAATATTTCATGTGAAATTAAAATCCTAAAGGCTACAGAATTTCATGAAAAATTGGATTCGGTAACTGAAACGAGTTTGTAGCGAGTACTTTTCAAACATAGCCGTAAAAGTGTACCCTAAAACTATAACGAAACTAAAGTACCAGATAGCGAACTAGAAATACCGAATTCCGTAAAATACAAATTAGTAACGTTACCCGCAAAACTGCAACATTAAAGCGGGCTGCAGAAATTTGCTACATGCCGCATAAACCTTTGAGCCCTAATCTAATCCTCTATGCTCGCAGCCTTGTTAGTCCTGTGACATAGATAGATAGGCCTGCCCCACTATGAATTCCGACTGAAGGTTAACTAAAAACCGCAACCAGAGTTGTTCTCAAAACGACTATTTAGTTAAAGTACTATATTTAGTTAAGGTACTATATTTAGTTAAAGTACTATAACAGAACACTTAACTTACTACCAACCATTTCTATGAATTTAGATACATTACTCGATTTGAATGTAAAATGATAGTCGTTAATTGTGTCTCTAACATTTGTAGGTATCATACACATTTACCAAATATCTTACGCACTATAACATCGTTATTGCCTAGCAAAGGTCGCCAGGTCTGAATTGTTATAAATGATTTCACTCGCTCTACATTCAGAAACATTACCTTTTATTATGGTTAATAAAAATTTATGACTCTTGAGATCACTATACGTATTGTCTTCCGGTACATTGTATGGATTTTTATCGGGGTTTCAAAGATCTATAACGCGGAAAATTGGTTTACACGGACAAAGTTGGAGAGTCACAATGGTCGAAAGGTAAAAGGTCCAACCGACTTGAAGTAAATTCATTCATAGAGGGGTTTAAGAGGTATTTATTATCATAAATGCTGTTACTATTAGATATTGCGGTCAGGAGCTTAAGTTCTATCTGTTTAACTATCGTGGTGAACCCGCTTTTGCTTAGCTTGTTTACAGTTGGTTAAATGTATACAATTGAGTCTGTATTTGTGTTTAGCTAGAATACATTTCTAAGAAATATTATCGATAAATAATATTGGAGTAGAATATTGTATCATTGGCACCTCACGTTGTGTTGAGTAAATATTTCCAAAGGGATTTACATATAAGTACTTTGAAGACTTGTGTGAAGTATCTTTAAGTTCAATCCGGGGAATCAGAAATTTGATTAGTAAGTGCTTATAAATACATTGTTTTATGATATTCAGATTTACCAGTTACAAAAACAAATATTGAAATAAACAAGGTTATTAATAAAATAAGATAGATAGAGCAAGACGGCAACAGAAAATATATCTCTGAAACTTATTATCAACAATAAAAACTACACTCATAAAAATAAATCCAAACTACGCTGCAATCGTGTCGTTGATAGTTCAGATAAACTTTTTTATTTATTGATCTATCTAGAGAGACCTATACGACGTTTTTTGTATTTATCATAGATATCTGTTGGCTCAGTCCCAAAACACGATTCGATTACAGCTTCAGAACTTATTGCGGAGTAACATATTGGCTTCATTTCTACAAATTTGGCGCGAACTAATCTTTCTGCAGAAATATATCTCCAAAAGCATTCGCAGCGTCTTTTCTGGATCAGATTTCTAAAACTTTTCTTTTTCGTACTCTTAAAAGCGTTCTTCAACGTTTGAATATTTGGAATATCTTCTCATCCGTTTTCATTGGAAATCTGTTAAGAGAAATAGTTATAAAATCTATAAAAATTTAGATACAACAAACGATGAAATTAATGTCAGGGGCATATAATATTTTTGACGTTTACTCGCAAGCGTAACTGAAAACGATACCTCAATCCTATTTTAAGAAATAAGAGACGCATAATCTTACTGGGTATAAATTTCGCTGATTTCAGTGCAATCTACGTATTCAAAATCGCTTCCTTATTAACTAGTTAAAGGAACAACAGGAACTATACCAGTGAAGTATTTTCACGAAGAAGCACAGCACGTTCTGGCTTAAGATGATATTTATGTACATACGTATCTAATCCCGCTGTTTCCAATACCGTTGCTAAGTGATTTAGGATTGATTCTGTGTACACATGTCTTATTGTACACGTACAAGCATTTTGTTTATATTGTTCGCTATTTTCGGGTCAGTAATTTACATAATAACGTTGTTACGTTGATTGATGTCTGTTAGCTGAAATTGAATCAAATCTGTAATAGGTTCGGAGAACTAAGATTAGGTACACGGAATATATTTTCCTCTGTATTTGAAATAAATCGCTATAGTAACATGGTTGGTCGAGATATCAAAATAGAATCAACATTCATGTCTTGTCTTGTATTTGTTTGTCTTAACTAGTGTACTGTGACTGCCTCGTTGGTCTCGCGGCATAAATGTGCGCTTGGGATTGGGAGGTCTCGGGTTCGATTCTCGGGTCGGGCAAAGTGTTATTGGGTTTGTCCTTTAGGAAATTTTGCAGTAGCAGCACGGAGTCTGGTAATGTGCAAGGTATGGCAATAAGCTCGCACCCTATTACGTGGGACCTAAAAAATTCATGGCGGAATGTGGGTGTAACATTACACCTCTGCCTACCCCTTCGGGGATACAGGCGTGAGTCTATAAAAAAAAAAGAAAAAGGAAAGTAGTGTACAAATAGTCTAAAAACGGCTATAATCTCATTGTACATAGCCAAAGAGCAGTAAAATTCAACTAGTCAATAAATAATACAGGGACGTGATCAATTTGATATTCTTTGTCTACCTTGCCCCATATCAAACAAACTTTTAGAAACAAACAGCCAATTATAATACATTACTGTCTGAGTACAAAAAGGCAAAGAAAAATTCAAGGTACTCGAAATACTTTCAACACTATTGTTTGTCTTACAAGTAATTTTACCAAAAAAGAAAATAACTTTGCTGTAACAAGCTTTTGTCCTGTACTTAGTGCTTTCAACATTGTTTTCTGAGAATTCATCAGTATTTATGTCACTGTAAAAATTCTATGTGAAACCTATTAAGAACGCCCGCTGGTTTTGGTGAAAGTAATAAGACCGTATCGCTTGTTGATCGATGGTATAATATTTTTTCTTTACTCACTTATTTACCCTAAAGATAAATATCTGAAAATATTGTATCAGATATTTTATACATTTACCGTAAGCTTTTTTGTCAAGGTAATAATTTCCTTTTCGATTCTACATATTCTTGGTATCGTTGGATTTCAAAGTATTCTATAATTCTAAGCACAATGTTTATTCTACATATTTTTTGCAAATATTTGGTTTGGTAAAATATTGAATGAGTATTTGTCAAGTTAACTTGTTCCTTGCTCACGATATATTAGGTATTTTTAACGCTGTTTTAATGTTTTTAAATTAAATTCAAGGTCGAAATTTGTTTGTCACCATAGTTCTAGCATTATCCCCGTTGCATTCAAGATGTTTAGTCTAGTAGTCAGGGATCTGCATGCTAATCTGACCAGATAAGACAGAACATTCCTTCTTTATATTATTAAATGTTACATAATTCCATATCCACTTAGTCTATACCATGCTATAATAATATAAATAATATTCTACTCTACCACATTCACACAACACCATCTAGTCCCAAACTAAGCAGAGCTTGTACTATGGGTACTAGACAATGGATAAACATACATATATACTTTTTTTTGTAAATACATACATATTATACATAGACACACCCAGACCAAGACAAACATCCATGTTCATGCACACAAATGTTTGACTTGAGCGGGAATCGAACCCGCGACCTTTGGCGTGGCAGTCGCTTACATTCCCGCTGCGCCAAGCGGACGTCGAATATATAATGATTAGCCGAACCCGCGGTTACACACACGTTAGTAAAGGCTACGGCTGCGCACCAGTCACTCATAGCGTGATGTTATACAGCCTATAGGCTATATAACATCACGCTATGAGTGACTGGTACTGGACTGGCCTCCCCTGATAAAGGGACTATCCAACACAAAATAATTGTTTCATACATATCGAACATGATTAATATAGTTCATGATATTAGCGTTCTCTACCAAACAAAGATACAAACAAACTCTTCAGCTTTATAATACTAGTAAAGATTACAATAATCGAATTCTATAACATTATTTCGTCGAAACTACAGCACTAGCAATTACATTAATACGATTATTATTCCTAACGCAAAGCATCGGTGCTCTTTAATGGCATTTGTGTTGCCAGTAATATAATCTGACTAGGCTTTATTACAAATCTACGGCTAAGTATAAAATCAGGCTTTGTCCTAGACCAACCTATGCTTTTATAGACCATAAAAATATCTGTATTTTTTGTAATCTTATTTGTACTTTTCTTTAGATGAGTTTTTGGAACAGAAGTTGTATATATTATCTTAATTAGGTAAAAGAGTGTATTAAGCGACTTCGCGAATTCTATTATTTTATTACACTAATTTGAATGGACAAGCGGTTTAACCACAGCTACGGCTAATCTTAACCAAACTGAAGCACTTGCAAGCAAAACCAACATGAGTAGTCTGCGAACTGTAAGCTTTGCTCAAAAAGCCAAAGGCAGTTAAACGATCCTGGATGCAACTATTTAATCAGAGCTAAAAATGTTGTTATAAAACCTCTTTACAATTTTAACAAAATATGAGATAGCAAAAATTGAGATTGTGTTTCCAGTTTCAGGATTGTCTGATAAGTTCCAGTTGATATACTTGGAAGATATTTACGAAAAAACTTTGTTCTACTTTTGGCTTTATCTGTAAGATAATGTCTGTCTAAATCTTCCTCAAAGAGCTGGGGTGGCTCGAATGACAAGACCATTCCCCCACCCGTACGCAAAATACACGCTAAGACGTGGAGTTGTAGAAACAGCCCGTGCCATCAAGTTTCAAGTATCAAGTCTATCTAAATGTGGGGCACTATTAGAAAATTCTAACCACGTCACTAGGAATATAATATGGCTTATTGGCTTAGACTTTACCGACCCAACGTTCAAACAACAGACTTGTATTGAAAATGCTCATGTCATATGGTCGATTGATGAGGATGACCATCTTGAGGTGGTAAAATTTGGGCAGTCAACTAGATGAATACCTTCGCCTTCAGTGCTGTCGTGGACCTACCTCTGTATGCTCTATGTTCTGGTGTGCGTCATATGTCTCTATCGTAAACATTTAAACTGAGTGAATTTTTAAACTGGAGCAGAAAAAATACCTGGACTAACATTTTGAGCATTAGTGTAACCATCTAGCACTTACTCTCTTTTTTCACTATCTCCAAGATTTATTTCTTTCTCTTCCGTCCTCCACAGGCTGGTAGGTAGAAAATGCCTTGGATATTTTCTGTTAGCATTTCAGCCGGATTGACTTCCACTTAAAATCAGATAGTCTTATACGCGAGAGAAGGCAAAATGAAATATCATTTTTATTCCGAACAGCACCAATAATACTTTTTATAGACGAAGATTTATGTACACATAACGTATAAAACGGCAGCATTAATATCGTAGCTCGTAATAGGAAACTTAATATGTCACGAACTCCAATATCTCTGTATCCAAGTGCTGATAGCACTGGCATCTTTGAAATCCAATATTTTTCCGTAAGACATATCAAAGGAGTATAAAATACCGTCAAAACGGTATCCTCATCCATTCCAAATTCAAGTTGTTTACTCAAAAGGCGTTAATCAAAGCATCTCACGCATACACACACTCACACACTTTACTTTTTTAATCATCTTGCTTTCTTCATCGTTACTTTTTCAGTAAGGCTTCCTTCTTACGCACGAATGTATGCGAAGACAGGAGTATGTATAATGGCTTCAATTTTGTACATATATAGTAAGTCGGAATCCGGGATGGCTCGGGACTTATTATCGCATTCCCCACTTCCCACCGTGATTCACTGGCGTATTTCAAACGTTTCTTTTTTAGTGTGGTACAAGTTACGGGAGATTTTATGGTAGGAGCATCTTCTTGTGTTTTATTTTGAATGATAAAATGACTGTTTTACGTTGGAAACTGCAAGAAACAATAAAAATAATATTATTTAATAGAATAATAGAATATAATAATATTTATTTGCATAAAAACATGGTATTAGCCGTATTACGACATTGAGCAAGACACACTCCTATTAAAAATGTTCATAGTGAAATACAAAACCAAATACAGTTTGCGGTGGGTACTTAACTTGCAACTACCAATACATCAAAATTAGAAAAAAGAAATGTACTAGCTTATTATCCTCGAGTGTCGTTATAGCTAAGTGATGAAGCCAATATTCAAAGAGTTAACAAATACCATAAAAATATTATAAAAGATTACTTCTGCACTCATTTCACTAAAGTTGGTTATACATAGATTCAGTTAATGCAATCTACAAACACCGTATCAATATAAAACAATATTGTCACCCACAATACATGAATACAAAATAAACAGACATTAGGTACGAATAAATAGCAGATATCTAATTTAATTAACACACACTGGCAATTCAAAATCCAATATTAAAACGTAACTTTTGCAATAAATGAACCTACACTCTAATAAATAATCGGCAAACACAATAACTGAATTTATGAATAAATTATTGGTATTGTGAATATTATAATGAATATCTAGGTACACATTGGTATTATATTAATTTCCCAAGGATATAGAAAACCCGTTATCTATTTAATTGAATGCAGCAAATGATATACAATTATTTGAACACAGATATTATGCAGTATTAACCAAGTAGAATGTTTTATTCTGAATTTTCTATGTGGTTGGGATATTATATATAAAACATAGTAATAATTCAATACTAAATATACTAATGTTCTAAATATAGGTAGGTATTTCTTGGAAATGCTAATAAGCCAAAATCTGTTACCAAGTTAAATTATTGGAAACTAATAGTCTTGTTAAGGTTGAAATTCGGTGAATTATCTGTTCCTGTATAGGTATAAACTTCAACAATGCCAAATCTTAAGCTTCTACGGAGGAGAGCTATACTAACCGCTGAATTTAATACTCTATATATCCATTTTTGGAGATTTGAGATTCATATTTGACATGACACATAATAATATCATATGTCAAACATGTGTCTCAAATCTCTAAATTCATAGATGGTTCGAATAATGAAAATGGGCAATCGAACAGGCACACATTGCTTAGAAACTGTTTTTGAAGTTTTGTTGATTGTCCATCTGATGTACTGAAGAGTGTTTAACGATTTATCTATCTTCAAATATAAATTCACATGTCCCGACTGAGAAACCTAGTTAGTCCTTACAATCGTTATCGAAACTATCCGTAAACTTCTTTGAATGCATGGTATAGCACTATATACATATACTAGCTTACCCGGCGAACTTCGTACCGCCTAACAGTCGATTTTTTAATTATTATTTTTTAATTATCGCCGTAGGAACCATCCTCGTACTTCAAAGAATATTATAAAAAAGTATAAGCAAAATCGGTTCAGCTGCTCTCGAGATTAGCGCTTGGCAAGACATTCAGCGATTCATTTTTATATTATGGATATATTGCGTTAAATCTAAAACTACCTTAAAACTCTGTAGAGTCACCGTGACAAAACCATTTGAAACATTGTACTGACCCTATTTATTATATTATCTATTAATGATTATACTAATCGTAACAGTCTGACTTAAAATGTGACGTGAGATTCCTGGGTATATATATTAATGAAAGTCGCTACTCGCTTCAGCTTATGACCCAAATATCTTTTTAACAGTGTTGTTCTGATTCTTCTTTTATGTTCTTGTTTTAAGAATGCTTTTACGGCTTCTAAAGGCGGCGTATGATTTGTTGCCGCGAATATTCCGAATACGCGCTTTGTTGTACTCTAAATAACTATAAAAAAAGGATTGTCGGGCACTCTATCTTTGTTAAGGGTGCTTCTTCAAAAAGCAGATATTTTGCTGCACAATCATTGTGGAAACAAATATATTGTTGCAAATAGTTTCAACAACAAAAATATAGTATCGTCTTTAATTAAAGCATGGACGTATAGTTACATTTCTTAAATTTCTCATTAAAATTTTAGTTTGTTAATATTTTTACTGTTCACCATTATATATTGATATCTCTTCAGACAGTTATCTAAACTTTTTTAACGAATTTCTAAGTCTGCGGGCAGATTATCAGCTACAAATAGTTCGCCTATTCTGAACGTGTTGTGTAAAGGATTGCCGCAAACATTGTTTAGGGAGTTTCATCTTCAAATAGAAAGCAATTGTGGGGAGGATGAATTATGGCCACAAGAACAGGTGTTATTACATGTTTTTATTTTTATTTTATTGTTTGAGTTATTTATTATTTACAGCCCTAAATATGAAGTGTTTCGTTTTAAATCTACTTGCTGAAAAGACGATCGTAAATTATGTGTTTTATTATGGTTTTAAGACTACTGTATTTTGTTGGTTGAGATGATAAATTGTGTATTATGGATAATATTTTGGTTGGTAAGTATATAGACTGCTGTTTGTAGCCATGGCGTGTGTTGATGTTTACTGCCATTGTTAGGATGAGGATTGAAACGATACTGTGGTACTGTAAGTAACGACGAGGCGACAGCTTAAACCACTACGCCAGCCGTGCAGTTAATTATGGATTCAGACTGGATGCTACTATTATTGTATCAAGTAGCTGGCACATTTGGGTCCAGGCTAAAGGGACCAATAATGTATTAGTGGATTTATACTTGCTTCTTTAAACTTGCTGTAGGTATTTGTCGTTCATCTTTCGTCCCTTATCCCCGTTCAATTGGAATCAGGTCTCCTGACTTTCCTGCGCCAAGACAGTCTGTCTTGGGTTTTCGCTTCAAGCAACTGTGCTTTGTTGAGTTCTCTGCTTATCAAGGACCACCTGGTCAAAGGCAGACGGCCTCTAACACGTCTGCTATCAGGTATTTTGACGTGTTTGCCTGTTTGCCGTAGCATTTAGATAATGTTCTTATAGGTAATAAAATACCAACGTTAAAAAGATAAGGAGTGCATTAAAAAAAATTGCCTCAAAAGAAGTTTGTAGCCGCTTCTGTGCTCAGTTTTCTATAGTAGGAGCGGTTTCAGATTAGCTTTTTTTTTCTGCGCGTATACGGTCGTTTCAGCATACGTGCTTACACGCGCGCTATTTATATGGCATATGCCGGCGTGTTCGCTCAAAACGATAGTGACATCTTGTCAGTGTCAACAACGATTCTGACGGCTTGCGCTCTAATAATAAAATAAAATATCTAGAAGCGCGTCGGACGGTCGTACGAGTCGCGCATGTGCCAAAAGGCGCACCTATACGCGCTTCCAAAAACGAGCTTGTACGCGCGTATAAAACGCTAATCTGAAACCGCCCTATCTCGCGTATATAACTCTATAGTAAATTAGTTTTCACAGTAATACCCATAAGAAATTAACCATACCATAGTTACAGGCTAGTTTTTTTGCTTATAGCAAAAATTGATATTATATATTTGCATTTTATATAGCACCGTCGAAATATTTAGAAACAAAATTGTTACCAATGTGATAATTTCGCAACGCTTCCA
The DNA here is from genome assembly GCA_944739405.2 of Euclidia mi. Lineage (NCBI taxonomy): Eukaryota > Metazoa > Arthropoda > Insecta > Lepidoptera > Erebidae > Euclidia > Euclidia mi. The sequence goes on along the minus strand of OX123186.2, from coordinate 10,080,579 downwards.
TTTTCGTTTGCTTACACACACGGGCACTTACTTTGCGATCATAATGTCAAACATTCGCTGTCCACTCTTTCTTCTACATCTTCATACTATCATATCCGCATAAACACTGAAGCCACACAAAGAGCGTCTCTCAAGCTCCATATTCCTTTCATCAAAATAAACGTATACAGAACCCAAAGGGATACGACAACATATCGTAAACACAGCAAAGAGTACTAACGATTGTTTGTTTGTTCGTCATAGTGAAGGATTGTGAAGCAAGCCACCTTAACCATTAGTTCTTAATGCGTTTCTGTTTGTTTTGTGGGCTATCGTAGTGAATATTTCCTTTGGTTTCGAGTTAATTTTAGATTAGCTAGCTTAGATTAGGCGGGTTTGTTTGTTGTAAGAATTTTTAAAGGGTTTGAAGAGGTACCAAATGTTTCGATTTTTTATTTTTGGCATCTCATGGTGAATATTATGTGAGAGAAAATTGTTTGGAAAACGAGCTATCTCATATACAAATAGTGGAAGTGGTTCCAATATTTGCATATAATATAGATCGATCGTTTTATAAGAAAAGTTTAACCGATTTAAATTTAGGTTTAAATATTTACGGTTGGTATCATAGTAGAGAATATTCGAATATACAATTTTATTAAATTAAATACAAAATAATGAACGCAAATCATGATAGTGGTATTACCAGCTGCATCATATTCACGGAAAATTTCACAAGCGAATTGCTTTTATAAAATATCTAGGGATTTGGTCACAGATTAAAATGAAAAACAAATCGTTTCTCTTTTCACAGAATCGACAAATTTACAACATTCAAAAATAGCACACACAGTTTATTTCCAATAATAATATCCATTTTCAATACGTGTTTATTCATTTAAGAAGTGAGTCTTCGTGGTCATTAACATTGGCAGGCCTCGGATACCGGTTAAATTTTCAAACCGCTATTATGTACTTGACGCAAAACCTTTACATTTGGTTTCGTTCGCATAAACCGGTTTTTTTAAACCGATATTTGGAAGAGTATTTACATAAAGGTTTTTTCGGATTAAACGGTTTAGAGCAATAAAAACCGGTTAATACGGACGCACCATAAAGAAACGCCGCGCGCTGTTACGATTTTATTCAGTAGTAAGATTTTTTTTGTTTGGCAATGTGCCGTTCATCGAATAAACCGGTTAATTTAGATTAAAATAAAGTTCTAAAAACGTTCAAGTTCTTAAGAAGAGTTCGGAGGAAAACCGTAATAAACCGGTGTTAACCGGTACTTTTTAAACCGGTTCCGAGCCTTGAACATTGGTTTTAAACTGTATATGCGGATATATAGTTATGTGTATGTACCTCGTGCTTTTGTTCGGGTAAGTACCCCAAAATATATAGGAAAGAAAAACAGAAATAATAGTGATTACATATACAAGGTTTTAATTTTGTATCGCTCATCATCACTTAAAGTTGAATTTGGAACTTAGTGGATGGTGTATGTGCGACTCCCGAAAGATACGCGCAAAAAACTAAGTCTTCCCTCATATGTGGATCATGCAATTACTACAGTGAGGTATACCATGCGTAACTGCCTCTGTGGTTCGATTCCCGGGTCGGGCAAAAGTGTAACTGGGTTTTTCCGAATTCTCAGTAAAAAGCTCGGAGTCTGGCAATGTGCCTGGTAACGGCAATAGGCTCGCCCCCTATTACGTGGGACCTAAAAAAATCATGGTGAAATGTGGGTGTAATATTTACACCTCTGCCTACCCCTTCAGGGATGCAGGCGTGAGACTATAAAATAAAATAACCCCAACGAAAATGAACATCACAATTTAAAACAGTCATTTTATTTTACAACTTTTTTCATAGCGCGCGCATACATAAATAAGTACGAGACTTGTTTTCCAAAAATAAATTCGTAGCCCCACTCCCGCTCATCAATCTTCACCCTAAAGATAGCTAAGGAATTTAATAGTTTTACGATTCGATAACAAGACAAGGGAAGGTCGTAGGCAAAAAATAGTAGTAAATAAACAGATATACGAGCCGAAAACACGTTTAGTGCACGTAAAGGTGGTAAAGATACGACAAACTTGCAATATGTTGGACTGATAGCCTAACCCTTTCCCGGCGACTACTTTACGACTTATGTGTTAGTCGATAAGCAGGTGCTGCCGTGTTTTTATGCCCAAAGGCGCATGAGTGAATTTTGTGTGTGACCTGCCTAAAGTTCATGGCAACTTGAAAATGCTGATTTTGCATTTTAGGGTTCTGAGGAGAATGGTGCCAAAGAGTGCTTACTACCAAGATCTGTCCTCTGTCCGTCTCTTTGATTATTTATCTATTACCAGCGAGCTATTCGAGATGCAATACTAATAAAGTACCGTAATAAGCAGAGCTAAAATGTTCACAGAGCACAATTTTGCTTATCATAGAACCGAAGTTGAGGAATTATAAATGGTCATGTATATTGAAAAAGCAGTTGGACTGATATTGGTCAGCGATTCCAGTTCTATGAATATTAATTCAAAACGAAAAAAATCTAGCAAATTTTAGTATGGCCGCCAGATAATTATAAAAGGCTATAATATATATAAGACTGATATTAAGCGTGTAAGTGCGGTCCTATTAACATCATAAAATCATAACCAAACAAGACAGAGTACCTATTTTGAAGTGGCCGTGGTCGTTTTAAATCACATCTTGTAGTACAGAGCCATCAGCTTTGTTCGTCGAAATATACATAAAGTCATTTGAATCGAAAGATTTATATTTACGAGTATACAGTATTAAATTATGTAGAATATTAGATTTAATCGCCTCGTATATACGAGGCAAAATGTATGAAATTATATGACAATGCCAGTCCAACAGACTGCCTCCGTAGTCTAGTGGATAGCGTATGCGACTGCTGATCGGAGGTCCCGGGTTCGATTCCGGCGTCGGGCAAAAGTGTTACTGGGTTTTTCCAAATTCTCAGTAGCAGTTCGGAGTCTGGTGATGTGCCCGTTAACGGCAATAGGCTCGCCCCCTATTACGTGGGACCTAAGCAATTCATGGCGAAATGTGGGTGTAATATTACACCTCTGCCTACCCATTCGGGGATACGGGCGTGAGTCTTTAAAAAAATGTCCAAACTTTCTTTTGTGATGTTTTGCTAGGATCTTTGTTTTACAATCAAACCGTAAAATGTACGAAATGGTGATAAACTTACCGCACTTATTATTTGAAAATTCTGGCAACTGCAATATCGATATAATTTTGTATCATTTTACCTTGTCTGGTATCTTGTACGGTTGGGCGAAGAAATACATTACTAGGTAAATTGTGGGTGTATTCGTGCACGAAAACCCGCTATGTTAGTACTTGTTTTGTGGAAAGAAATTTTTAGGTTGCCTTTGTATAAAATATAATTTAGGTATAAAAGGAGAACTGTCATTTGTGACCCAGACCCGACATGAACGAAACATAAGATTTTTTGTTATTTTAAGTATAACAAATATGTATTAATTTTATATTCGAAATAAGTGGTTAACAACAAAATAATTACTTTTGAATTTTTCATACTAAAAATATGTTTGATAATTATTTACTCACAAAACTTGTAAAATAAAGTAATGATTGGATTATCCAGATGACCTTAAGTTCTAGTAAATAATAATACGTAGCTACATACATACATAGTCTCACGCCTATAACCCCGAAGAGGCAGGCAGAGGTGTATTTCTACACCCACTTTTCGCCAGATAGACTTTAGTCCCACTTAATAAGGGGCGAGCCTATTGCCGTACCGGGCACATTTCCAGACTCCGTGCTGCTACTGAGAATTACGACAGAAAAACCCAATAACACTGCCCGACCCAGAAATCGAACCCGGGACCTCCCGACACCACGCGCACATTTATGCCACGAGACCAACGAGGCAGTCGTATAGGGTTTGGTGTCGAGTTTTCCGTCTTTACACAAAGATGGTATTTGCACCGTGTTATCCCTTAGTCGCCTCTTACGACACCCACGGGAAGATAGGGGGTGGTGACACTTGTATTCTATGCCGTCAAACACACGGCTGGCAAATATTATATAATAGTTACGTAATACGTACCCCTTCGGGTAAGTAAGTTAAATCAATCGAGTTAAAGGTTCATTTAAATCTTCGAAGGTAAAGAATAAAGGTATCATTACAAATCTGGGAGCTTGATAGTGGAATATAATATTGATAAATAAAAAAAATAATAATTCTGAAAATCAGTTTTTATTCATTTTCTATTTCTATGTCTCTAAGTTGTGCCATCCAGTGCGGGATGGACAAAGTTATCTCGATGTCGTAATGTACGTTCACAAACAGCACAATCATCGTCAGCCATACGAGGGCCAAACTGAAAGTTCTTAGAACTGGCCACTTATAAACAATATAATAAAAAAATATTCTAAAATTTGAAAATAGAACTCTTTGCCAATATTACTGAGTATATATTTCATTCATTTGTCATTTTGTTTTACGATTTGGCGGCAAATTGAAAATTGTCTGTGTCACGTCAACATGAATTTAACACGAGAAAATTTTCGTGCAATGATTTTTTATGACTTTCGATGTCATTTAAGTCAACAAGAAAGTTATGATAGACTACGATTGGCCTTTCACGATGAAGCCCCATCTCGTGCGACTGTTTACAACTGGTTTAATGAGTTTAAACGTGGTCGCACTAATCTCACTGATGATGTACGTGAGGGACGGCCTTCTACGGCGATGACTGAAAATAACATCTGTGTTGTGCGGCGTATGATAGAGACTGACAAAAGAGTGACCTATCAGCAGATTCAGACAAGCTTAGGCATTGGTATGAGTCAAGTGCACAAAATCCTCCACGAACATTTAGCGGTCAGGAAGCTTTGCGCCCGGTGGATACCTCATAATTTGACTAAGGCTCAAAAACTCCATCGTGTGGATTGGTGCCGTAAAATGATTGAAAGATTTAACGGAGGTGACTCAAATGCTGTGTTCGACATACTAACAGGTGACGAAAGCTGGATTTACTGTTATGATCCTGAAACCAAAAGACAATCTGCTCAGTGGGTGTTTCCTTTCGAGGAGTTGCCAACTAAAGTGAAGAGAGATCGAAGTGCGGGAAAAAAAATGGTGGCCTCGTTCTTTGGAAGGATAGGTCATTTCGCAACAATTGTGTTAGAGGATCAAAAAACAGTTTCTGCAGAATGGTACACTACCAATTGTTTGCCACTTGTCTTGGAAAAAGTTCGAGAGAAACGACCTCGCAGTAGGATCCTCCTTCACCACGACAACGCCTCGTCGCACACCGCCAAGCGAACGATCGACTATTTGGCGACATCAAACGTTGAATTACTGGGTCACCCGCCGTATAGCCCCGACCTCGCGCCTTGTGATTTTTATTTATTTCCAAAAATTAAAGAAAACCTTAAAGGAAAGCGGTTTATGAATGCTGAAGAAGCGGTGGCTGCGTATCGCGATGCCATTGAAGAGACCCCTAAGGACGAGTGGGCAAAGTGCTTTTCCCAGTGGTTCCATCGCATGCAGCGGTGTATTGACGTCAATGGACAATATTTTGAAAAGATATAATAAAACTAATAACTGGCTAATGTAATCAGTTTTTGATTTTCTAAGAACTTTCAGTTTGACCCTCGTATCAACGAACCACTCGTAAAGCAAATAATCAAGTCCGGTAAGAAGAATGCTTAAAGTGGTCGTAAAATATAACCTCGGAAACAGAATCGCCCAGATCTTATATCAACACAGGGAAGCGAAGAACTGCGCCGATAAGCACGATGCGTCAGCGCACGCGCTTTGTTCGCCTATTTAGTCATCTGTGGCCGCGTACCTACGGACCCTCCCCGCTCTGACCCGCGCTATTCAAGTTCTAATGAAAGAGTAAGTAACCACGATTGGTTTCTGTTACCTGATCTAGAGCAGGTATTAAACCTAAGATAACACATTACATGTATTTTTTTTTCACTTTCGGATATAGTATATTCTACTACCAATATTTTATCTTTGCTCTAATGGAGATAAAAGTTTGGTGACTGTCTATATTTCCTATTTGTATTAACTTAGGGTCATTCTAAATGGATACATACAATTGCTATTAAGTGAAAAATAAATGGTTTTTAAATATTTCTCCTGAGTAAAGTCAAATAGCTATAAATAGTTGTTAACCACTGTTATTTAAAATACTGTTACGATATTTTTGCTATATGTAATATAACAAAAAAACTGAGGTATGTTTCGTTTTTGTCGGGCCTGGGTAAATTTTGTATGGGCCATGACAGTTCTCCTTTGCTATCAAACTTTTTGTCATACAGTTCTTTTACGTTTGCTACCAACAAATATATACTGTAATTTGATTTAAACTTATCTATCATACTCCGTTCAGTTAAAGCGATTGTAATTGTCAATACCTACCGACTATAAAAAGTAAAATAGCAATGAGTCTCCAGAAAGTAAAATGACTATTAAAAAGAAGTAGTAGTGTCAGATTCATAACAAGAAGCCAGATCCATGCTGACAGTGTGGGAAATGAAATTCATAAATATACAGAAACAATAATCAAAAACTGTTATTAGTTTAATTAGGCGTTCATTTTATTCTCTTTTTAAAACAGACTTTAAATGTGAATCGCTTCTACGAGTATTATCTTAATTGCAAAATAATTCAGTTTTCAAAAAAAAATCTGTACTGTTATTCCAACTCTCGCGATAAATATTGTCTATAAACGAAAAATTCAAAACTTCCTCATGCAACCTGCGGAAAATAATCATAGCAAAGCTACCAGAAACATTTTCAGGCAAACTCGACGAAAGTTCAATATAGCGTTTTTTCGCGATGTGGAAGCAAATTTCCCACGGTCTTGCACCAATGAAATGCTTCAAGAAAATTTCCTTTGCATATTAAAAAACTGCACTAGAAGAGCAAAGTCGTCCAACTAAAAGTTAAACACTTTTTTGTTAAGGATTCAAATTGAAAGACTTAAGATTGTTTCCGCCAAGTTTATGATAAATGTTCTTTCCGTGCTTCAATATCTTTTTTCTCGTTTCGCCCGACTTTGTTTGGCTTTAAATAAGTGGGTGATCGATTATCTTGAAGTTATAATGAAGTTTGTGTGTAGAAGGCTTACATATGAAGCGATACGGAAGCTACATATAGAAGTAGAGGGTTATGGAAGAGGCACTTTTAAAACATAGCAAAATTATAACTTTTTTGCCGAAGTTCTAATATTAGTTTATCATGTTCTGATAACAAAGAGGTAACTTAGAAGGTTTTTGATGTTTTGTTACTTTTTGGTCATAACCTTAGCGTCATCCTGCTCTAGGGTTTTCGTTTGATTCGGGAAAAAATATTTGGTTTTCTAGAGAGCGATGGTCACACTTCCGAAAGGATACGGATAGCAATGTTCTATGGCTGTGGCCAGTGTCAAGGTGTTTGAGGTCTTCATCACGATTGTCATAGATCTTCATGACAACCTGGGCTGACAGCTTAAGTGCTCTCCGAGACAGAGAAGGGTGTGACTTTTTGTGACCGGCCTCCAATCTATAAACCATACGTCCTTAACCTCGAGAATCGATAAATTTGTACGTTTGCCATTGCGGTACAGGACCCTTATTAATTTGTTGCTCTGTGACATACGTAAGTAAAATTTACATTTACCTGTTCAAAATATAATTAGATTCAAAATAATGTTAGACAAAATATAATGATCTAGAATTCTAGAGTAATTACAACCTAGCTTTATGTTTCCATAACGCAATAACTGTAAATCATATTTAATACATATTAATTTCGTTCATACCAAACCAAATGTCACCATAAAAGGTTTCTTGTAGCGATAAAGTTCAATTTTAGACATTATCAAACTACGCTGTACTTATATTTATTTTCATTACAGCTGAATTCAATTTGGCTGCAACAAAGATTATTCCATAATATTTTCTCTTTGAAACTCGAAAGTTATTTAAGATATTCATTCTAATATTTTCTGATAAATTGGTTGGCATTTTATTTAAACTTTTGGAATAAAAATACTTCAAAATGGAACGCAGTGTATGTTGAAAATGATAAAAAAAAATCTGCGATTTTTAGATAGACTAATGCAACTCTACCATTTATGAGAGAATAATATAAAACGAATCAAAACATAGGCAATCATAGCTGCGAATAGTCTGTAAAAACTACCGATTTCGTATTTCAAAAGCCCATATTTGCTTTCCAAAATTATATATACAAAAACCTCTTTAAAGAAAATCGCTTAGTAAATTGACTAAAAAGTCCTTGACATTTTAACCCTTTAAAGAGTTAAAAGTATTTCGGAAGTAATAAGCAGAGATTACAGAGTCTATATTTATTTTCTATCCGTATTTACGTTAATCAAAAAACTTTGTACAGTTTTACAAAGTTTCACATTTTTTAAAGGCAACTCGCTAGCCTTCCTATATATTTTCTATCTAGCTAAACTAAGAAAGGAGCTGCCAATAACAGAAAACTCTTTAAGAATGAGAGACTTTTGTGCAGAAAATTTAAAAAATAGAGATATTCCTTCAGAGTCTGTCTTGGAGAAAAACATTTCAGTTTATGATATTGTTTGAGAAAGGAAATAAACTTTATGTTATTCTTACTAAACTGTAGTAGTGTTTTGTATCGGACGAGAAATTTTTTTGAAACTTTTATTGAAGAGAAACAGAGATATATGTAGAAATAGTTTTATTATTTCTATTACAGTAACTGCTTTACTTAATTGAAGACGCCCAAATTGCTATTACCATAAATGCGTAAGTTGTGAGGACAGGGAATTGGCTTTTTACTATTTGATGCAAAAATTACTAAACGAATTTTGATGAAATTTTTCAGTAATATAGATTATACGTCATCAGAATCGTACATGGGCTATCTTTTGTAAGAATAACCAATCCCATGCGAGCGAAGTCACGGGTGAAGCTAGTATCACATATTAGGGTATTAAACATAAAAATACAAATTTTAATACAAATCTGAAGACACAGACGAGACACACTACAGCCTCGAGGTATTTGTTATAAAAATATTTTATTACATTATACAAGACTTTAGGTAACCTACATCATTGAATTCTAAAGTAGACAGACCTTTAATGTCTTCAAATACTTAACCCCGCTTGGAAATGTTTTCGTGGCACGCAATAAATTTAGTAATCCTTTATTTATGTTTCAACTTAGAGGCATTTCATTTGCGTGGTTTTAAGTATATATTTTTTGTATGACCTACCTCTGCAGTGTCGTACGGCGTTTTGTAGCAGCAGGCCGTCAGTAAGTGTTATTTCTGGCTTTCTAATATAGCATCTTTCACAATGCGATGAAACATACTACATGTTTCATCGCATTATGAAAAAGAAAGAAAATAAATATTTCTTTTTTCTTTCTTCTTCTTTATGTCTCATAGCATTAAAATTACAATAGCAAGACAAAATATCTAAGCCTACAGCCAAAATGGAGAGCAAAAGAGATAGGGAAGGAGTAGAATAGTGAATGGGGAAAAGGAAGTTATTATACTCACGCGCTGAATAAATATTATAGTGCATAATGTTACGTCAAGACTATATTCTAGAGACAGAGTGATCTCTGTAGTTGGGTTAGACTGCTCGTAATAAAATGAGCACAGTTATTCCTTTTTGTAATTTCAATATCTTGTTGACCAAGCAGTTATAATCTATTCTATCGAAGAACGTTTGACACCTACGTGTGTTCTAACCGCACCGGCTCTACAATTAGTTAGGTTGCAAACCGCTTGTGTGTGCAATTCTCATCCAGTTTCAAACGAGATGGATTATTGTGTCCTGCGATCGATTACTGCACCTGTCACCTCCGGAACGTGACGGTCTTGTTCAGCTAAACTAGTGGTAATCACAACAATTGATTGAATATTCCAATAATTGTAACGATGTCATGAATAAACATAGTAACTACTTATTATAAGCGAAGCCGATTTTCGTTTTCAAGAAGGAATTAAAACAGTCATGTGTTTGATGTGTTCATAAGTACATATGGCACTATCACCAGTAACTTATTTTACTATGCTTTAAACATTCTTATACACTATTCATTCGCACAATTGTGCTTCAAATATGAGTTGTAATAAAACGTAGTACTAATCGAAATTTCAATACTTGGATAAGCTATCTTGAACTAAACATTATGTTCCATAATGTTACAAATAAACTACCTTGTAAGTAAATATATATTATAATATTATTTCTTCGCCATAATCGCAGATAAAAACATCTATTTTTGAACCTCAATCTCAATAGCCATCGTCGATAAAAAGGTTCCAAAATATTTCAATAGTTCCAGGAAACATCTTCAGTCCCAGTTTTATTTAACTCAAGACCTTCCCATTCAATCTGGATTCTCAATACTTCACCTTTGACATTCACATGTACTGTGTCGGAATAGTCTACGTCACAGAGTATCCATTGTCCTTAATAGAGATGGATTATGCGCAATTTACTACACTTACGAGCACACTGCGTTCGATTTGTAGTCGAGTAGAATGAAGTGTCCGCTGAAATACGTTTGATGTGGACAGGCCTTGTGTGCATGATAAGCACTATTTAGCTTTGGCCAAAATTACGACAGTCGGGCTTTGTGCTGTTTCAAGAGCGTTGTAATGAACAGTCGGGCATCCCATATAGGGAACTGTCAAGCATGTGTTTTACTGAGGACATTTCTAGATTTGGTAATATTTTTTTAAGTAGCATTGTACTATATTTGTCAAACTACAATTATTTACTGAAGGCAAGGATGCCAAATAAGCTCACGTTTGAAATGATAAAAATAAATTTGCGTTCAGATTATTTATTTATTAGGTTAGCTCACAGCATATATATATAACATACATACATACATACATACATAAACTCACGCCTTTTTCCCGTCGGGGTAGGCAGAGACAACGGAACGCCACTTGCATCTATCCTTACAAACCTCACGCGCTTCCTCTACATTCATTACTCTGTTCATACATGCTCGCCGATTCCGGGTGCTTAGGACCTTGCCGTTTTTCAGAACGTCACCAATTTGGTCGACGAATGTCCTACGAGGTCGGCCGCGACCGGCTTGCCCATACACGTTAGCCTCATATATTTGGTGCGTGATTCCTTCCTCACTCATTCGCTCCACGTGCCCAAACCATTTCAGCATTCCTTTCTCAATCCTTGTCATGACATCTTCTTTCAGGCCACATCGCTCTCGTATTACTGCATTCGGAATTCTATCAATCAGTCTTACCCCACACATACTACGCAGTGATCGCATCTCAACTGCGTTAATTCTGCTTTCATGCTTTTTCTGCCACACCCAACACTCACTACCGTACATCAACGTGGGCAAAAGCACTTCATTATGAACCGCCAGTCGCGCCTGTTTTGGCACATTCTGGCCGTTCATAAAGGCATGCAGCGCTCCATTTACACAGTTTCCCGCAGTCACTCTCCTTTCAATATCTCCTTCACATCTTCCATCTCTTGTAAACATGCTACCCAAATATACAAATTCTGTCACTTGTTCAATGTTTTCTTCTCCAATCGCAATATTACATTCAGTCACATTTTCATCCTTCTCAAACACCATCACTTTCGTCTTTTTTGCATTCAATTTCATACCTTTCGATTCAAAGCTCTCATTCATGCAGTTCATCATATATAACATTTACAGTAATAATCTTAAATCTAAGTTTCTGATATACATGCCACTTACGAGTTAACGCAGCAGTCACAGTTTCGACAGCACATTTTAGACAAAATATCATTTTACAAACTACGTAGGTACCTAGTTACATAAATGAATTTCAAAATATGGGTTGCAAAGTCAATACAAGCTTGTATAATTTTTAAACCGTATATTGCCTGATGGAGTACAACGTTTTTAGCCGTGAATACGCAGTGGATACCTACTGTGGGTCATGTGTCTGATATCCTTTGTTGTGCCAGTGATAACATCAGGTGTGACGTTTCACGTGCTATTCGAAACATTCTGTTATAAAGATTGGACGGTGTGGATTGTTTACTATTCCTTAGATGTTATTTATCTTTCTAGACGTAATCAGTAATAGTAAAATTAGTAAATGAGTGATGCAGGAAAGATTAATAAGCAGTAGGAATATGGCCTGACATTTCTCATTGTGAGAAAAGGACCGTGCCTTTGCCGTGTTTACATACGGAACTGATGATGATGATGTGACAGACAAGAAAGTGAAAAAAAAATGTGCTTGAGTAGTAGTTCTTTATCTTAATGTAGATATTTATCAGATCTAGTAACGGCGGCTTGGTAGAGTGAACGATAGATTGCCGTTAGGAGACTGTCGGGTTCGAATCCACGGCGTGTATCGCTACTTTTCAGAATTTAGTAATAACGATATAATACGTACATCAAACGACAAATACAGTTTACTAACATATAGTAAACTGTAATTGATATTTCATGTACAGTCGCTGTTAAAACAAATGAACGACTCATTTGTTTTAACGGCGACTGCACTTCAAATATCAATTACAGTTTACTATGTGTTAGTAAACTGTATTTGTCACTTAATTAAGATTCAAAACAAGCTAACAAAATGAACAAGCAGTCATCATAGATACTCGTATATTTTGAATCAAAACATCAAAGCCAACTTTGAGCAAATCAAACTTAAAAACTACAACTGACTAACATAAACGAAAAAGAGCAAAAATCCATTGCTTTCAGGTATTGATGTAGACTGGTCGTATACAAAAACACACTCTCTATTTTAATAGATGAAATTGACCCGTAAAATAAATGTCAACTCTCTGCCGATATCTTTTAAAAAAATCTTCCATCTTTGATATCATGATCAAAGTACATTTCACAGTGAAATTAAACTAAGAATTTTTGATGTGGTTATTTTGGTTTTACAGTGATTAGATTTGACGGATTACCGTAAGGCAACAAAAACCTAGCTAAAGTAAATCCAGATAATTGCTTTTGCTTTTTACGTGGTGGCGGGTAGCAAAAGAAGCACTGGTGAATAGATTGTACAGATTTTTTTATTATAAAGAATGATGAAAGATTATATATTTTCTTGTTATGTTTAATTGTTAACTTACAGGCGACATTTGTAAGTATGAATTAAAAAAATATGAGCTATGCTTTGGTGCAAAATAGACTTATATGAAACTGTATAGAAAATAAGTGAGATTAAGAACTGGAAAACAAATATAGTAACACAGACATTACATGCCTATTTTATAGAAGAATTTGGGTATGGTACCTCGGAGATATAATATGTCATGAAAAAATTTGCATTTCATTACTAAATTGATGTATTGACAGAATTAAAGTGTTTATTTGTTTATTATTAGCTATTACCTAATATCCGGACGGAACAGTTGAGAAATATTAAAACATTAGATAGAACAAATGTTGAACACTTCATGACATCCTGATGAGACGTTATTTATAACAAAACTGGCATATAGTTTAATTATATTTTATACTAGTCGAGACGCCAGCAGCTACGCCTGCATTTTTTTTAAATTTACCCGTTTTGGCCGATCCCGTGGGAATTTCGGGAAATCCGTTCTTAGTGCACCCCTACGGTCGCCAAGGAACATACATGCCAAATTTCAGCTTCCTGCGCCCAATAGTTTCGACTGTAGCGTGTCTGTCAGTCAGTCAGTAACGCAAGGATTTTATAAATTAAGATTAAAAACTGCTGTAGTGTATATTTTATAAAGTTTGACTATCTAGCAAAGTCAGCGTGTCGCTAAAACCAATTACTTTATTTTATTTTTTTCCTTAAATAGGCGTGAAAATATAAAGTGTAAATGGACGTTACATGAATAGCGTTATCTCCATCAACGTGACGTGCCAACAACGAGATCCAGTTTTTGCTTTTTTAACATTTACCTATAGTAAATCTAGGAACAATGTGAGGTTGGAGGTTTCATTACAAAGTTGTGAATACACCATTTTTCACAGACAAGTTGAGTGATGTTTTAGATAACACGCACTTGGAATAAGTCCTGTGTCGCGGGAACTTTATAAACATTCAATCAACGGACACAAAGTATACCTGAAACAACAAATTGTAGACCATACAAAGTATATCGCATGCTAACCAGCAAGGCCACCGCTTAAACTACAACGTCACACGTACAGTGACATCAATTCTTTGGTCCTGGATTTTTTTGCTGTATAATCATAATTGTATAATTATGAAATAACTGAGTAGGATTCAAATTCAAATTCATTTATTCATATAGGTTACAAAAGCAATACTTATGAACGTCAATTCCTTTTTTTATAACCATGGATGATTCAGCAGTCCCTATTAGGCATCGAAGTAGTCAAGGTATAATAAAATGTGTAGTAATCATTTTATGTTTAAATTGCTCAATCTCTGGTGTAGATACACGTGGCGAGTCACGTGGTGACACGTATCACTTAAATGTCAGAAGTGTCAGGACATTGTCAGTTAACTCAACTCCGTTTATGACAGTTGACAAGACATGCCATGTGTCATTATGGCAACAAGCTGCCAAATAGCGTCTTAGTCTTTTGAGTTATAGTAGATAGTGTAATTATATTGACTTCGCCACAATTTTCCTTTTTTGTGTGTTTTTTTTTTTGTTATTTAGAATAAGTAAAATTAAGGAGTACTGTACAGCGTGCTTGCAATAAAGATATATATTCTTTCTTTTAAGTAAGCCATCTAAACTAGCTAGACAACGCAAGTCAATGAAAAGCTTTCAAAAGTGCCTCTCGATGTAAAGCGTTGTTCCAGTCTTTATTATCGGCTAGTACCAATGACCTTTGACAAGTGCCACATTGACGTCACATCACAACGCAGTAACATTGTCCAGTGTGAATAGTTTCCGGCCGGCAGTGCTCGAGATTGCAATCAGGCGCCCGATGGACTGTCCCATACAATATCTGCGCAGTCATACCGTCATAATGTATGTGGGTTACGCGTGTCAAATGCCTGTCCAAGGTGGGTATGGTTTTAGTAATGGTGTTGTATGTTTCAATGTAAGACAGTAGGTACCTACATACATAGATGTACCAAATCGTTTTATTTTTAGTGTAGGCATACACTTTTAAATCAAACTGTTTTTAATGACTGCCTCGTAAGTCTCGCGGCATAAATGTGCGCGTGGGATTGGAAGGTCTCGGGTTCAATTCCCGGGTCGAGCAAAGTGTTATTGGGGTTTTCCGTCAGGAAATTCTCAGTAGCAGCACGAAGTATGGTAATGTGCCCGGTATGACAATAGGCTCGCCCCCTATTACGTGGGACCTAAAAATTCATGGCGAAATGTGGGTGATATATTACACCTCTGTCTACCCCTTCGGGGATACAGGCATGAGTCTATAAAAAAAATGTTTTCAATTACATATTTACACCTTGCGTATAATTACATAATACATTTTTAAATGTCGGCGATAAGGTACACCCAGTATAGGACTTTTGGATCACACAAAGTGTTGTTCAGCCTAGGATTCGAGTCCTCGACGCATTGGAAGTTGCGAGCTAATCAGATAAACTACTACGCCATACGTTTTGTTCTTACATAGGATCCTTAATGGAATTAAGGATTCATCCTATTCGACGACATGAAATATTATTTTGATAATAAAATATTCAAGTAAATATCTTAGGGCCGTAAATATTTAATTATTTTTACTTAACTGTGTTTATAAATTCTATCTAGCAACTAAAAGTTACGAGGCAAAATATTAACAACATTTTATACTAACTCAGTACCGAAGTAAGTGAAATTCAATTCTCGTTATAAAAACCTCATTATGCCTATATTTATTTATTCTAAGAAATTTCTTTGAGTTTTAATAGTAAGTAGCTCCTCGGTGAAGTAGCATTTTTTTAAAAGGTCGTAATAAAATTTTAAATTACCATATTTTAGCATTATATTTGTTGATTAAGTGGATGAGAATATAGATTTTTCATAATGCAAATGTATATAAGCCATTTCGGTGCTACGAGCGCGGCAAAAAAAATTTAGACTTATCTAAAAACAAATTACCGAACATGTGATTACATCAAAAAATCGTAATGGAATATAATAAGAATAAAGCGAAAAATCACTCAGTGGCATACCCACTTCCTCTACAACCACTTCCGAGAAATATTTCAATAGTTTCTGTCACCTATATTGCAGAGGTTCTATTCGTTTGAAAGGCTGTGTCTAGGGGCGTATCATGTGTAAGATTTATAGGCTCTCGTGTAGCTTTGAAATATAATATATCGTCGGTAAATTCTTAGACACCGAGAACCACACTTAACTGTTAACACCACTTTCGTTTAGCGAAGGATAACATGGTTTGTTATTCGGATAAATTGCTTGAGTTCGTGTGGGTTATGTAAGTACAAACTTTGCTCTTACGACTAAATATATTTACTATAGGCCTAACCTTTAAAACATGAATTGATTATGTTATGTTTATAATAGACTTTAATTAATTTTCAAGTACTTTTAAACTCGAATTTCGTTTTATATTATGTTTACTAACTAATATTTATGTTACGGTTTTTTGTATACGGTATTTTATATATGTATTCGACTATTATCTTATTATACATAAATTTCTTCAATAAAATGTGAATTGACGCAAACCTGTGATGAAATGTGCACGAAACATACCTGTTTTATACCTTCTCGCTAAATGATTATTTACACCATGCAGACCCCGATTAGTATGCTGTAACCACTGACGTCAGATGCAGATTTATATATTTCTGTTTAAGTAACAATATTTCACAATTTGATATTGATTTTAGTCTTCTGATATACATACCACTTACGAGTTAATGCAGCAGGCACGATTTAGGCAGCACATATTAGACAAAATATCATTTTACAAACTACGTAGGTACCTAGTTACATAAATGAATTTCAAAATATGGGTTGCAAAGTCAATACAAGCTTGTATATTTTTTAAACCATAGATTGCCTGATTTCATATGGAGTACAACGTTGTTACCCGTGAATACGCAGTGGATACCTACTGTGGGTCATGTGTCTGACATCCTTTGTTGTGCCAGTGATAACATCGAGGGTGACGTTTCACGTGCTATTCAGACATTCTGTTATAAAGATTATATGGTGTAGCTTGTTTACTATTCCTTAGATATTATTGATCTTTCTAGACATAGTATCAATAAAATTAGTAATACTAAAATTAGTAACTTATACAGGAAAGATTAGTCAGTTGAATGGGCATGAGTGTACAAATATTTTTTGGTTGAATGCTTAGTTTATTTTATATTTCCGACAACTATCTAGTAGATATCCTGTTACAGAGACCAATTAATTGTCCTGAGGAGAGGTTCGCGTTCAAATCTAAGGTGCGTTCTTTTCAAAGATTAATAATACCAATAATACCTTCTTAAAAAAATTATAAAAAGGTTACAATGTTTGCCATTTGATGTGCAGCCGATGATGAGTGTTATCATGAATGGTCATCCATTACTTAAGAATTCAAACAGCTACCGAAATGTACAAGCAGACATAGATATATTTTGAACCAAAACATCAAAGCCAACTTTGAGCAAATCAAACTTAAAAACTACAACTGACTAACAAAAACGAAAAAGGGCAAAAAATCGATTACTTCCTGGTATTGATGTGGACTGGTCAAATAAAAAAACACGCTCTCTATTTTTATAGATGAAATTGACTCGTAAAATAAATGTCAACACTCTGCCGATATCATTAAAAAAAATCTTCCATCTTTGATATTATGATCAAAGCAGTTTTCACCGTGACATTGAACTTCTATTTAAGGATTGAACGGTGTTATTTTGGTTTAACAGTGATTAGGTTTGAACCGTAAGATTATTTGGAAATACCTTTGTAAGGTTTTGTTTGCCTTACAGAAATCTTGGTAGAGAAATCAACCGAAGTACTGGCGAATGGCTTGGCCAATTTTTTATTATCAAGGAATGATGAAAGATTAAATATTTATTTGCTAAACTTAATCGCGAACTGATAGGAAATTTTGTGTGTATGAATGAATTTCAACTATTCTTTGGTTCAATAACTACTGAATACTTTTATGAAATCTTACAGAAATGTAGTTTAAAACTGGAATAGCACATAGTAACACGGACATTGCAAAGCTATTTTGTTAAACAATTAGGGTTATGATAATATCTCATAACCAAATTTATGTAGGTATTTACAATATGAACTTGTTTATTTGTCTATTAATTATTAGTACACACATATTGAGCTCAACTGGCCATAATGACGGTATAGACGATATTTACAAAACAGACAAAATAATTAGATACACATAGCTGTGAAGATATTATGTAAAGTACAAGTACCTAGGAAGGTCAGCGTGTTAGTAGAAGCAATTACTTACTTTAATTTATTTTTTGCATAAATAGGCGTGAAAATATAAAGTGTAAATGGACGTTACACAAATAGCGTTATCTCCATCACCGTGACGTGCCAACAACGAGATCCAGTTTTTGCTTTTTTAACATTTACCTATAGTCAAACTAGGAACAATGTGATGTTGGAGGTTTCATTACAAAGTTTTGAATACGTAATTTTTTACAGACAAGTTGAGTGATGTTTTTAAAGACAACACGCACTTGGAATAGGTCCTGTGTCGCGGGAACTTTACAAATATCAACGGACACAAAGTACACCCACCTGAAACAACAAATTGTAGATCACACAAAGTATTTCGCGTGCTAACCAGCAAGACCACCGCTTAAACTACAACATCACAAAGTCAAAGTCAAAATCCTTTATTCATTTGGGTCACAATGTGACGCTTATGAAGTCAAAATAATAAATTTATAAAATAATTACTTAATTACTCTACATTTACATTTACTGCCACGTTCGCAAAGCAAGGGCGTAGAACCATGAGAAAGAACGGGCAATAAAACTCACGGTCACTCTTTTTCATCGCCAGGTTTTGCATAATACACATAATTTACATTTTGTAAGGTGCTGCGACTGTTACACCTTCTATATCATTGTGCAGGGTGCAAGTGCAGTGACATCAATTCGTTAGTCCTGGATAATTTTGCTGAATAATCATAATGGTATAATTATGAAATAACTGAGTAGGATTCAAATTCAAACTCATTTATTCATATAGATTACAAAAGCAACACTTATGATTCTTATGAGCGTCAATTTTTTTTTTACAACCATGGATGCTTCAGCAGTCCCAATTAGGCATCGAAGTAAGTCATCTAAACTAGCTAGACAACGCAAGTCAATGAAAAGCTTTCAAAAGTGCCTCTCGATGTAAAGCGTTGATCCAGTATTTAATATCGGCCAGTATCAATGACCTTTGACAAATGCCACATTGACGTCACATCACAACGCAGTAACATTGTCCAGTGTGAATAGTTTCCGGCCGGCAGTGCTCGAGATTGCAATCAGCCGCCCGATGGACTGTCCCATACAATATCTGCGCAGTCATACCGTCATAATGTATGTGGGTTACGCGTGTCAAATGCCTGTCTAAGGTGGGTATGGTTTTAGTAATGGTGTTGTATGTTTCAGTATAAGACAGTAGGTAACTACATATATAGATGTACCAAATCGTTTTATTTTTAGTGTAGGCATACACTTTTAAATCAAACTGTTTTTAATGACTGCCTCGTTGGTCTCGCGGCATAAATGTGCGCGTGGGATTGGAAGGTCTCGGGTTCAATTCCCGGGTCGGGCAAAGTGTTATTGGGGTTTTCCGTCAGGAAATTCTCAGTAGCAGCACGAAGTATGGTAATGTGCCCGGTATGACAATAGGCTCGCCTCCTATATATAATTACATAATAGATTTTTAAACGTCGGCGATAAGGTACACCCAGTATAGGACTTTTGGATCACAAAAAGTTTTGTTCAGCCTGGGATTCGAGCCCTCGACGCATTGGAAGTTGCGAGCTAATCAGATAAACTACTTACTACGTATATATATATACGTTTTGTTCTTACATAGGATCCTAAATGGAATTAAGGATTCATCCTATTCGAGACATGACATATTATGTTGATAATAAAATATTTAAGTAAATATCTTAGGGCCGTAAATATTTAATTAATTTTTACTAAACTATGTTTATAAATTCTATCTATCTAGCAACTCAAAGTAACGAGGCAAAATTTTAATAACATTTTATACTAACTCAGTACCGAAGTAAGTGAAATTCAATTCGTCTCATAAAAACCTCACTATGCCTATATTTATTTATTCTTAGAAATTTCTTTAAGTTTTAATAGTAAGTAGCTCCTCGGTAAAGTAGCATATTTTTAAAAGGTCGTAATAAAATTTTAAATTACCATATTTTAGCATTATATTTGTTGATTAAGTGAATGAGAATATAGATTTTTCATAATGCAAATGTATATTAGCCGTTTCGGTGCTACGAGCGCGGCAAAAGAAATTTAGACTTATCTAAAAACAAATTACCGAAAATTTGATTACATCAAAAATCGTAATGGAATATAATAAAAAAAAGCGAAAAATCACTCAGTGGCATACCCACTTCCTCTACAACCACTTCCGAGAAATATTTCAATAGTTTCTGTCACCTACATTGCAGAGGTTCTATTCGTTTGAAAGGCTGTGTCTAGGGGCGGATCATGTGTAAGATTTATAGGCTCTCGTGTAGCTTTGAAATATAATATATCGTCGGTAAATTCTTAGACACCGAGAACCACACTTAACTGTTAACACCACTTTCGTTTAGCGAAGAATAACATGGTTTGTTATTCGAATAAATTGCTTGAGTTCGTGTGGGTTATATAAGTACAAACTTTGCTCTTACGACTAAATGTATTTACTATAGGCCTAACCTTTCAAACATGAATTGATTATGTTATGTTTATAATAGACTTTAATTAATTTTTAAGTACTTTTAAACTTGAATTTCGTTTTATATTATGTTTACTAACTAATATTTATGTTACGGTTTTTTGTATACGGTATTTTATATATGTATTCAACTACTATCTAATTATACATAAATTTCTTCAAGAAAATGTGAATTGACGCAAACCTGTGATGAAATGTGCACGAAACATACCCGTTTTTATACCTTCTTGCTGAATGATTATTTACACCATGCAGTCCCCGATTAGTATACTGTAACCACTGTGCACTGACGTCAGATGCAGATTTATATATTTCTGTCTAAGTAACAATATTCCACAATTTGATATTGATTTTAGTCTATATGATTTTTGCAGTTTATAATATTAAACATAATTTAGTCAAACACCGTATTACTCTAATCTAAAAGAAATCGGAAATACCTCCTACTTGTTTCGACGTTTCGGTATGGATTACCTACACCAGGCGTGTTCACGAAATACTTCAAATTGTCATTGTAAGTACGAAAAATGTATTAAGCATCTGAACAAATTCAGACCAATTACTGCTTTGATCTGTATCAATTACGTATTCAGTCACACTACAAATTATGAAAAACAAATTACACGCGACGAAAACATGACAGTATTGAAATATTCATCCGAAGCAACAATATCTTCATTAAAAAATTCACAGAAACGAGATCAATAAGTCACAGTAAACGTCCAAAACAACCTACATACAAAAATCGTAATCTACCCGAACACAATAGAACCAAACTTGGAATATTGGAAATGTATAAAGGAGCTTATATTTGAAATATGAATAGGAAACTTCCAGACTCCAAACATTTAGAAACAATGGTAGAGAACCGTAGGCGAGGAGTATGGAACGCCAAAACGCAGTCAGATGTCAGACACTCACAATACACAATCCAGATTTGAATATTTCCTTGAGAAAATGCATTTCTGCTTCTGACGCTATATTGCCTGCAAAGTTCCTCGTGATTATTACAGCGTTTAACGAGTTTGTGAATTGTGTTTCTTTTTATAGCTGATTTATCTTACTCGGGCAAAATGGTTCCGTCGGTCAATAGTTGGAACATAACCAAGAAGATTGCTGACCACGTAAGGCTCAGTTCACAGCGGCCAGCTGCGAAGAGAAGGCTTGCGGCCGACCGCGAATAATTCACGGTAGAAACGCGGCGGCGTGAGCGGGCGGGTGTGATAGGATAATTCCAGTGGCCGCTCGCGCCCGCCCGCGCCCTCCCGCGCTTGCTCGCGTCCGCTCGCGCCCGCCAGAGCGGTCGTGCGCCGACGCTGCGCAGACGCCGCTGGAATGATCGCGAAGCCGCGAGCATTCGCACAACGTTTCAAAGTTTTTCAAGTGATTCTATGTATTATAGTCATGGTGATAAAGACTAAAATTATATGACACTGAAACTGCTCTCCGCTTCGCTTCCGGCCGCTACCATCTCGGTGTGAACTGAGCCTAATAGCACTGCTGCTTTTATTATTTTAGAAAATACGGACCATAATTATCTTATGTGATTACCAAAATTAAAATTTGTCTTTAGCTGGCTTTTAATTCAAAATGAAAAATATAAGGAAAGATGATGTTTCAAACATATGAATCGCACAAGTTCGATGGCGAATGAGGCATCTTAGTTAACACGTCACCTGGGTTATCGTTGCACGTCACGCAATTTACCAACCGGTATTCGATCTATCGATATTCGATCTATCCATAGATTTGGAGATTTGAGAAGCATGTTTAACACATTTTGCATGGATCAGCAGCAGCTGCATTAGCTCTGCCGACTGCAAATGCATCCGTGCGGCGCCCTGAAGTCATGTTATATATTCATTTTCCTTAAAGGCAAGGCCCACAGTAGGAATAAATCCTTTGTCGCGGATAACTTAACTGACATGCATCTAACGGACACTAAGTTATAAACATACCAACCAGTCGAGGAACTGCGGGCAAATGCTTGCCTTTTACCTTAATGCAAAAGCTAGTTATGCTAATAAAAGATTGTACGTAATTCCATCTCTATTTAGTTCAACCAAAAAGAACAAGAGATAAATATACTACGTTTAGCTTAGTCATGTACCACAGAATCACCAGAACTGACTCTTTTGTAAAAATCGGTGGTCTATTTTTATACCCGTGCTTAAGCTGGCTTGTGTTCATTAAAATACCGAGAGAAATTCGATCGTCTATTAGCCCCATACTTACAGGTCCTAACGAGTTTGTCGTTTCACGTTTTTATTGCAGAATATTATAAAGATAATCTTTCATGGTTATGTGAATTTGAAAAACATACGAGTATAACATGGCTTTTTGAACTATCTGTACTTACCTATTTTTCATCTCCCTATTTCAGTTCGGGACGATTTAACAGGAATCCCATTTAAAATGAATCAGTTTGTAGAATTGTTTACTTTTTTGTGAAAAAAATAAAAATATATATATAATAAAATGGATTTCCGTTGCTAATAGCGAAGCGAGCGCAGCGCTCTGATGTATAAACCACAACATGCGGTAACTCATCCAAGTCGAGATCTATGCAAAAATGCTTAACTTTGCAGATATACAGGGCAAATCAAGCCATACCCTGCCAATGCCTGTCTATTTATAAATAACCCGACTACGTAAAAAAGGGGATTTAAAAGGGACGACCAAGAAAATAGTTCATTCAGAAAACCAGAAAAGTATAAGTAGGTATAGAAATGCTCAAGCTAGAGCCGTGGTTACACCTTTTGTATACTAGTTTACATCTAGTTACCTGCCTTGTCTGTTTGATGCGCGTAAGCGTTTCTGGATGCCACATTAGGTGCAGCATATAGTTACATATTTGTAATATACTCACCAATGCCTTTCTTTCGATACCAAACACGTAATGATTACCTCAGTTTTTTTTTGGGGTTCGAATCCGACGTATTAAATCCGTAGTAGAACATTTAGATAAAATTTATATAGTCTACGTCACCCGGGATATTATTACGAATCTATTGACCCCATTCATTAAATTGGTTCAGTGGTTTAAGCGCTACGGTGGAACATACATACATACATAGACTGCCTGAAAAACATTACCCTTCCTTTTGGCTTCTACTAACAAAAATATTCTCATAGTAAAAAGTCGCTAGAGATCTTGTGATTAGGGAGCGGCCAATAAGCTAAGATTGAGAAGTACATAATACAAATACCTTGAGTACAAAGGCTCTAAAATTACTCTTCTCTTAAGGTAGAATTCCGTGCATCGCGATCGATCGCAGCCGCGCGCGGCCTACGACTGTCGTCGATCGCTCGCGACAATAGTCAAAGTATGAAAATGTATGGCACCGCTGCCGAGGCCCGCGACTGACGCGCGCGGCCGACGAATGTCGTGAGCCGCGCGCGGCAGTGTCTTGAAATTAGTAGATGTTGTTCGTCAGTTCCCTCTAGACGTGTGTCTAGCGAAGTCAAAATCATGGTCGAAATGCTAATTGACATCCTTGAAGAAGAAGAGGAGAATGACAAGCTGCTGTTGCTATATTGTGAAACTAGAGTAGGTACCAATCGACCCTATCTTTAAAAGCAGAAATGAAAAAGGATACTAGCAAATATTGATTCAAAAGCAATTATATTGTACCTAATGAAAAAAATGTTGGAAGTTTGGAACGATAATACAAAATTGAATTGTTTTTATACAGAGTGTCACAAGACCCATCACCAAGCCGAAGTCTACTCGTTGTGGACATCATGCCAAGTCATACTAACCAAAAATAATACCTGGGAAACGTTTTATTTTTTTAAAGTTTTCTCATTTTTTAAACCGCAATTAAAAGCGCGCGCGTGCAATGCTCCAAAAACGTACTTATCCATGGGCTTACAGGGCATCTAAAGAACATATTGGCGGGGTAAATGCATCGATTTTGTGCCGAATTAGAAAAATTCCATACTAACTTTGAGCTTCAATATCTTCTGAACCAGTAATTTCCCTGGTATGATGCCGAAGTAGAAAATGTTCGTAGTGATTGGTACAACATTGGATTTCAGTTTTCGTTAAGGGTCTTTTTACACCCTGTATAGTCGGCAAAACTTCCGAATTTTTTTTTATTACTACTAATTTCAAGACACTGCCGCGCGCGGCTCACGACATTCGTCGGCCGCGCGCGTCAGTCGCGGGCCTCGGCAGCGGTGCCATACATTTTCATACTTTGACTATTGTCGCGAGCGATCGACGACAGTCGTAGGCCGCGCGCGGCTGCGATCGATCGCGATGCACGGAATTCTACCTTTAATGAATTAAGAAGCATTGATATTGTGCAAAAAATACCTACTCTAAATCCTTTTTCTTCAAATTGATAGAAAGTTAATCTACACAATGATTTTCCATTATAAACTCAGATTCTCGACATATTTATTTCAGGTAAAACAATTTACTAAGAATGTCAACAAAGTGTCCCATAAAAGACTCCATAAAGACACGGAAATTGTGATTAACCCAAAATTTATTTCCATAATTGAGAAATCTTTAGATAATTAATTTAATTTTACAATTACATTAGTTTTATTGCCTGTCTCCCTCAAAGCAAGATTAGATTTAAATGAGCCATTTCGTAAACGTAATTACTGTCAAGTTATTTAGGAAAATAACACGAGCGGGCGAGTCCCTTGCTTTGTATGCCTTTATTGCGGTATGGCTGGGACATCGGGCTTAGCGACACACAACGTACGATGCGTTATCCATACAACGTCCTACTCTACGCCGACTGCGGCACCGAATTAGTACACCGTCAATGGACTTCGCATTGCTTATCTCTATCACTTCACTCATCGCTACCCTTGTTGTCATGGTCGGGGGACCAAAAATATTTATAGAACTATACAATTACGTTGTTATTTTTATTTTCAGAATTTCGTTGGCGGGTAACAAAATAAATTTGATGTTTGCATCTATCTTAATTGCTTCGCCTGGAAATGTTATGTTAAATTTATATGCAAAGTTTTACACACTTTTCTTAGTTGATTTCATTAGACGTCTTCCAAAAGAAATAGAAAGACTATTATTAAAAAAAATATTATTATTGTTCAGCGATATTATTTATGTCATTTGGAAAGTAATCTAGCTATTCAATTGAAGTAGAAATAAATAGAATAGCTGTTTTGACAACAGAATTTTATTACGTCGTAAAATCTGTATATTAAGCTCAATTTCTAAGAATTCAATACTTTACAGACATTTATATTTGATTCGAATAAAATTACACTTACGACGAAAATTTTGGTGTCCCATTGTGTCAACAATAAATTACTGCTAACATCATTATTCATTTACGATATATTGCTGCTAGGGACAAAACGACTGCCGCACTAGATGAACGTTTTGCGAGGGACCTTACGAACGTTCCACCATCGGACACAAAGTGAGGACCCAGTCGCGGGTTGGATTCCCGCTCAAGTAAAACATTTGTATGCGTGAACATGGATGTTTGTCTTAGTCTAGCTTCTATCTATGATATGTACGTATGTACATAAATAATGTATATATGTTAATCCAACAATAATTGTCTAGCCATACAAGCTCTGCTTAGTTTTGTGTTGTGCTTGTGGTAGAATATTATTATAAAAAGGTACACCCAGACTCGAAACAAAAAGTTGCCAGTACAGTGCACCATAAACTTTATCATTCAGAAGAGACTACCTTCGTAAATTTCTCATCCGTATATTTCACAGTAACAAACGAACACATTAACTCGTCGTGCGAATTATTTTTGCTGAATTCACCGACGCGTAATCTTCCGCGTGTGTTGATTTGACTTGGAGACTTCGAACGAAGCTTGACTTTGACTTCGAATAATAACGTGAAATGTAATTTATGTTCATAGGCTTTGAATTTAATTTGAATAATTTTATGATGATTTGTAGATAATGATGGGTTGCGTGAGGGTATGAAATTATAAACGTACCTATTCATTGATTTGTTAGAACTCTCAAACTTAATTTACATTTACAGTCTCAAAAATGATAACCTTATAATCATCAAATATGCTTTCATGCCTTCCTTTCTTAAATTGTCCATATTTTTTGACATTCATTGTCCATATTTTTCAACATCAAAACACAATTTGAATTATTACGACAATACTATGTGCATATAATCAGCAAAAATATTTTGTCAGTGGTAGTAAAATAAATAGTAATATTTTATGCTTTGTCCTATATTTAGTCACACAGGATATTTGTGGATAGAATAAAATATAATACATAGTTCATTTGCCAAAAATGTAGGTGATACATAAGATTCCCCCCGTGGGATCTCCACCTTGTCGTGGTGTGGGGGCTCAGTAACCGTGGCTTGGACACCCACGGTGAAGCCAAGCGGGATCCCGGGAGTGGACGCTCCACGTGGGCTTGTGTGAGGCCTGCGTAGGATGCGTCTAAGAGTGCGAGTGCGGGGGACAGTTCTGCCTGTTCCTCGCAGTCGGGCGCGGTCGCGGGAGGAGAGGCGTGTCGGTGTTTCGTTGCCGCGCGCCCTATGTCCCGCGACCAAATGGGGGCGCACCAGGGCACTTGGGCTGCTCCCGGTCCGCCAAAAGGCAAAGGGGCGGCGTAGTGTCCGCGCCACCTCCCAAGAAGAAGGGGCCAATCCCGGGCGGGGTCACGGAAAAGTATGCTATCCGCAAATCGCGTGACCCTGCCAACATACGGGACCCGTAGGGACACCGCTGTGGTTTTAGTGGGTATGCCCCGAACGCTTGTAGGGGAGAGGCTCCACACACCTCCTCCGCCAGTCCCAAGCCCGGTCGATCACTCTCACGGCCGGGTTGGCGTCGAGTTGCGATGGCTCATAAGGAGAGTTACCACCGTAGTCAACAAAAATAAAAAAAGTGATACACAAGATGTAAATTAAATGGGATAACGTTATTATAAATAAAATAATTAAAAAAAAACATTTTTTTTCTTATTATAAGAAATAAATAAAAAAAGTATTTAATATTTTCTTGGGTTTACGCGAATGTTACACATTGAAATTAAACTACAGTTTATGGATTTTATCGCGTTATATTGGTTTCACTTGTTATTGCATTTAAACCGAATGATCTAGAAACTACATTTTTATTACTAGCCGACGTTTTGAATTCTTTACAGGATTCATGTTCACGGCAGACTGAGGTGGTATTTGTCTTTGTCTTGAATTTAAAAGTTATCTCAAAGTACCCGAACATTTTTCAACTATTGGTGTTACTATCTACGCAGAATGTGCTCACTGTGTCTTGATGTCTTCTGGTGACTTTGTCCTTCTTGGGTTCCATTAGCCTGATAACAGGGTCCCAAGCTGGAGGAACATTCCAACCATCTTCCCTATTGAAATTAGGATGTTTTTTAATTTCAATAGCTTCTCGTATCATTCTTGGAATAAAGCGGTGTTCTTTTGCGAGTATCTGTGGTTTATCAAATCGCAGGTAATGGTTGGTTCCTTGTTCTACATGTTCACACACAGCAGACTTTGTCGAGCGTTTGTGTTTAATGTCAGCTATATGTTCCTTTAGTCGAATGCCTATGCTTCTCTTGGTTTGTCCAATGTATGAGAGCCCACAATCACAGTCTATCTTGTAAACCCCGGCCTCTTGTAAGGGTAACTGACTCTTGACAGATGATAATAATTGGCTTATCTTCGTTGGCGGCTTGTAGAAAGTTTTGATTGAAGCTCGCTTCAAGATGTAGCCTATTTTGTCGGTCACGCCCTTGATGTATGGGAGGACAGCAGGTTGTCTCTCTACTGTGGCTGGCTTGTTCTTCGGGGATCTGTGACGTTGGCGCGCAATAACAAGTGAAACCATTATAACGCGATAAAATCCGTAAACTGTAGTTTAATTTCAAAAAAATATTTGTTAAAGGTTACTTAATTGTATTATCAGACAAACAAGTAACCTGTAACATGTATTGTACCCAAATGGCAGCAGTCAAATAAAAGACGAGTGGGCTTAAAAAAGCAATAGGTACCTAACTTTACTCAGAAACTTTAATAATATCTAAGAGCTTACTCGTATCTTCATACCACACTGTTTACTTAAGGACATGAAAAAACAAGTTAAGTTATATTGAAAGTCCGCTGATATAAATATAGACGCGATGCATGCACACACATGATTTAAAAGCATGCCAAGTAAAGGATAAAACAAAGCTGCATTCCAATAAACGAAATAAAACAATGTATACCTTGAAATATACTCCCGATAAGTAACATCTGTGATTGTCTTTGAACGGCAGTGGGTTACTCATAAGATATCGCGATTAATATTCAATTTACTTCTTCATAGTTAAACTCGTACTTAGTTAATTTTAATTAGCTAGGAGTCTTATCTTGAAAGGCGATAATAGTGTGATTTACAACACGTAAAATAATAATCACCTTTGTGTGTGGGGACCTCGGAAGCAAGATAGTGTTCTCATGTAAATTCCATTATAAAAGGTCACCTATTCAACATGTGATCGGTGAAGATGTTACTTAATTTTTCCTATTTATTATGAACAGCAAGTGAAACTTAAAATTAATCAGTGCCCGATACTGATTACACCATCAGTGGGATGACATTTTTTACATTTTCATGGATCGGGAAGATTTTAAAATAAATAATTGTTTCTACATCGAATCAAATAACACTATTTTGTGATGACAAAATAGTGACAAAGTAATAGTTTCTATGTTTGCTATTTGAGAAAGCTATATTTAGCGCAAACTGTCGCATTGTGCGAGACAATAAATTGATTTATATTCTGAGCATTTACGCCTGGAAAGCATTTTATAAGTTAAAAAAGGATTTATCGTAGCAAGTACAATTTAAAAATATATCGCTTCAATAATAACGAATCGTTCTAAAATAAAAATCTTTAACCAATAAATTACTCTGAAAATCGCTCGCACTGCGCCCCTACCACGTACGAAAGCAGCTCGCAAAGACGGCGAGAAATATTACCGCTTGGACAGTAGCAGGTGCGTTCCGACACCAATAAGAACTAAAGCAGTCTATATTCGTTCAAACTTACGGTTATTGCTCGATATTAAGCGAGTTTCAAGCATTTAGTAAGGGATTTATGAGATTATTTATTTGAAGGTAAAAAATGTTGTTTTGACTCGAAACGCTTTCGGTTGTAATTTTTGGATTTAGAGTGTATAAATTAGAATCGAGATGTCAAAGGATCTTTGTTGGTATTTGATAAGAATTTAATAGGTATTTTAAGGAAATATTTTGTGTAGTCGTTTTTAGATTTATTCTTACAGTGATAAAGTACTTGTATTGCGTTTTGCTATGTTAATGTTTTATTTGATTTACTGTGATATTTATTAGAAACGAACACGCTTGATTAGTATTACACTAATCAAGCGTCAATTCAGAGCAGCACGTATTCAATTTATATTTATACCCACCCATTTGGGATTACATTGTGATTTGTTGTTTGTATGTGATTGAATATTATTATTATTATTTGTTTTCTAAATAATATAGGCCCTGTGATAAACTGTCCCACTAGTGGGCAATGGTCTGTCCACTTACTACGGAATTCAATATTCGATCTATAGATAGATCTGTAGATTTTAGATTCGTTTTTGACATAAGCTCGATACAAAATATGTCAAACACGAATCTCGAATCTCAAAATCTATGTATGGTTCGAATATTGAAAATGGTCGTTAAACACCATGTGCAAGAATACATCATAGTTTGATACGTTAGTCAAGTTTGGGTTGACCGGCAATACACCGTCTTTTAGTATTATGATAGAAAACTCTTGCAGAGTGTCTCATACGGTCTAATTTAACGTTTGGCACTGCTAATAAATTAAGAAGGCAATACGTTTAGAACACTCAATGGTGCATAGCACGAGGTAGAACCCCACTCTGCATGCTAGACTAGTGGTCTCCCGAAAAGTCTATATATGTAAAATGGAATGTGAATTTGGGGGAATTTGGAATGGATGAAATGGAAAAAAAATCTTATTTACCTATTACTTTGAGGCCACATGGTTTCTTGGCGCTTTAAATATTAAGTTTGCTGAATGTGTCTCGTTGCTCAAAACAACCATAAACATTTTTGATTTAATTAATATATCCGCAGTAACAATTAGTCATTCTGTGTATTTATTTTGCTATCCAATCTTTTGTGAATATATTTCCATAACCTTTAATCATGTATGCATAAATTCAATATGTTCGTTCCACGTTAGGAACAAAAAATATAATTTATTTGAACATTGTGTGTTAACATATTTTATTGTGCGCTGCCAGTTGTTTAAAACAGAGGAGCAAAAAAATAACAAATCCCTACATATCCGAAGCCAATTCAACCCTCGGCAAGCGAAAAAAAATACATGCCAGATAAATATCACAGGGCAAAATTAAATAAACGGTAGGCTTTCTCTGCTTCGGACGAAAAAAGAATCCGTTCTATATTCATTGTCCTGGCAACCCTTTGGGGAATGCCCGCGTTATGATATCTGTAAAAAAAAGAAAAACTCATTGTGATGCATAGGACTTCTACTATAAAGCCTTTGAAGAGATAGGTGAACTAGATTAAATGAAATTTTCTACGACAACATTGTGTGCAAGACTCTAGAATTAGGTCAGTAGTACTCGTTTTAAAAGATCTTTTAAAACCGTTTTAAATTGCAAGACTGTCGGTTTAAGCAGCAAAAAATTTGGTTTTCGCTATAATTTATGCGGTAAGTTAATTAGTTACCGCATAAATTATAGCTACGACCTAGTACTAGAACTAGTGGTGAGAATATTTTTGTTATGAACAAATTCGTATAAGAGCGCACTTTCCTAGGTCTTAAAGATTTTGAAGATAGTATACCTAAGCTTTTGTTGTACACATGATCATATTCAAATACACTGTGCAATAGAGATTACTTTTACGATAAACCCATATACGTCGGAATTTGCGGGAGATCGTGGTCTTCATTCTCAATGACTGCGTTAGTTCATGCACCCTAATTGTGTGAGCGGTGAGCTTAAGAACCAATATACTGGTTTAATATTATGCGGGCGTAGGTGGGTTCGATTCCAACATGGGAGAGTTTAGTGTGAGCCAGAAATTGTTATTTGAAGTCTACGTGTTCTTTGTGTCGTTCTCTGCGTGTTGATTGTATATTTGTAAAGGCGTTCGCAACACAGGTATATGTCTAGGTGCAGGAGTTGTCTCATCCTTTCTCTTGCTCTCTACTGTGTTCACCTTCAGATTCCAGGCGACTACTCAGAAGATTTCTAATGAAAACATCATGCGTCCATAAAACTCCTAAAATGAACACCTCAAGATCGACTACGAAAATAAATACAAACCACATAAACCACATTATAATAATGAGAACAATATTAAAGTTACTAAACTTAGTTTAATAACAATAATAAATTAAACAATAATGCTGGTGCTTCCACCAAAAAAACCTAATTAATTGGCCTTAGTACCGTAACTTACTGTCTTCAATTTAAGCTTAACATACAGCGTGTATTTAAAAGTTGCCTATATTTAGTACCGTGTTGTTTTGAAGCCATTAATTTGAACTTAAATCTTTGAAGTCGTTTCCAAAGCCGTGATGATCCGGGTTTTTATGTTACGTATTCTTCAGGAAGAACAAAGAGATAAGTGTTTTATTTTTTTGGATTTCACTTAATATGAATAAAATTTGTTTTAGAATTTTATTTTTGAGCCCTCCTCTATTTTATTTGATTAATTTGATGATTTGAGTTTTATCACAAAAGAGATTTTAACTGTAGATGCTGATCTTCTTTGCAATACGAAGTTCTGTTATATTTGAAGAAACATGAAACATGTACTTTAATCATTGAAAATGCTATTGGATATTATGATTGTATTATCTCAATTTTTTGACGTGACAACGTCTTATAAATTGGTTTGCCGGGTGACACTTCAAGAAACTGCGTTACGCTCCGCTCACGTTATGCGCTCACAATGAGAGCGAGTGAGAGGCACGCGTCCCGCCTAAGAGCGAGAGAGACAGACATAAAAAGTGAAAGGCACGCGTCTTTCATCCTTCTTCCTACTATACGAATGAATATTCACATTAAAATTATTTTACCACTCAAAGTCGTTGTCACGTAAAACTTTCGCCCGTATACCGACTTTACAGGCAACCAATTTTTTTTTTAACTTATTATTAAAGTTTTAGTATATTAAATAAGGACTACCAAAATTATATTGATAGACTACCATTTAAAAAGGAGTTATTATTTCACCAGCCCCGTGTAAAATTTCTCTCCATCTGAAGGTTGTCTATAAGACAACGCTCTAAGCGATAACGCTGCCAATGTACGTTCCTTTTTATTATCTACATTGTTATATAAAATCTTATGTATATATTTCAAGCTAGAGCACATTTTCAAGTAAACTAAATATTAAATATGCTCTATAACCTACAATTTTAAGCTAACCGCATTCTGACAGCGAAGCACACTTCATGCGCCGTACTCTTAGCTATGTTTTTAAAAGAGACCTGTCATCAGCTATAAGATAGCTTAAAAATATGAAAGCATTCACGACTTTATGTACACACATAATATTAAAGTCGACGTTTTAAAGTTGAAAGGTAATAAAGAATGACGGCTCACAGCATAGCTAATATTTTGCATCTAGTGTGTTCATACTTATAAGAAAAAATGGTAGAATTTTTCCAAGCTTATTTTAATACTAGAGGACGCCAGCAGCCACGCCGGCATTTTTTTTAAATTTACCCGTTTTGGCTGATTCCGAGGGAATTTCGGGAAATCCCTTCTTAGTGCACCCCTACGGTTCCCAAGGAACATACATGCCATATTTCAGCTTCCTGCGCCCAATAGTTTCGGCTGTAGCGTGTCTGTCAGTCAGTCAGTAACGCAAGGATTTTATATATTGAAAATATGGTAGAAATTTTCCAAGCTTATATTAATATTGCGTTACTGAATCAAATGCTTGAATAGTTCGTATTTTGTAGAATATCGGCTAAAACTTAGACTAGACAAAGCACTGACACACGCTCACAAAGCAGATCAAATAACATCTCAATAGTTTTAGACAAGAGTGAGTTTTCTGGGTATATTGAACGTTATTCTATACTATAGTATACCTTGTTTGTTGTATGATTGCCTCTTTGGTTTTGTTCAGGACAGATCGCTCATGTTTGCTCGCTCGTGAGGAAGCAACGCACTAAAGATTCTTTGATATCAAATAAACAGGGACGCTTCGTCTATTTTTATTTATATACATAGTTATACGTTTGATTGTCGATTTTGAGAGCTGGTTTGCATCGTATCGTATCACATCACATCATTTTTTACCATTGCTTACGTAGGACATCGATTAACTCGAAAAATCGCAGTGTTGCAATCACGTTAAATAGCCTGTATAAGTGATATGAATCAGAGACACGGTACCAATTGACTGTCAGCCTTGCCTGTACTTGAAAAACAACAATCTATTTGACGCATAAGCTTAGACCAAAATTAGTGTGTTTACACTGATAGTATCCTCAATAGCTGAGTGGAGAGACCAACAGACTGCTACGCAGAGGGTCTCGGGTTCGAATCCACGGCACGCACCAATGACTTTTCGGAGTTAAGTGCGTATTAAATTGTTAATTATCGCTTGCTAAACGGTGAAGGAAAACATCGTGAGGAAACCTGCATGTCTGAGAGTTCTCCATAATTTTCTCGAAAGACATGTGAAGTCTGCCAACCCGCACTTGGCCAGCGGGGTGGACTATGGCCTTACCCTTCTCATAGTGAGAAGAGGCCCATGCCCAGCAGTGGGACAGTATAAAGGGCTGATGATGATAATTCTCTATATATCCAAAATTATTACGCCATTCGACCTAAATGCTTAATTCTGCTATTATAATGTATATCATAAAAGCTTTTCATTTCGTACTCTTCAGTCGTCCACTTGAGTGAACTGTAAATGCGCGCGCCCCGTCCATAGCTTGTCGATGAATAGGATGCACCGATAGTGACCGCATTATATGTAGTAATGCTAATCTAGATAGTTGTTTCGGCATACAATAGTAGCAGATGGATTGACTGATATCACTAGTAAATGTAGATATGATAGCAAGAGCAACGATAGATATCAATGGAAATTGTATGCATGATGAGAATAGCAGCCGGTTAGCCGCAATGTTACTTAGGAAATTGTCATCCTCTTCACTCATAATATTGCCATCTTTTTCTAATACACATGATAGAATTATATTCTAACAAATGTTTTCGTAACATTCCGAAGTTTTTAAGACAGTAAGTTATATCACCCACCAGACGTACTCAGAAATGAAAACAGTTAATAAGAAGAACCAACCCCATCCGTTTCAAATAATCCTTTAAAAAGCAATTAATACCAAACGCACAATTAATTACATTAACATTAATCCTTATTCCGTTGCAAATGGCTGTGCAAGAAAATCTGCTTAGTACGAATTCGTCCACAATTTTAAAGTAACTGCATTTTACATAAGTTCCCTTGCATTCCCGGAATCAACTTGAAGTTAGACGTTGCTAAGCGCACTAAGTACCGTCCAAAGTACTGGGAAGTTCTTAATCCTTCACAATCACCCTGTAGTTACGCATTTCACGAGCTTTCGTCGCTTGCTTCGTGAAGTACCCTCTTAATATAAAATTTACGTTTTATACAGGAGTAGGTTGAAAACAAAGGTAAGGATGGAAAATAGATAAATGGTTTTAAAGTACTTTCACAGGCTAGCCACATGCAAATAAATATCATTTCATTTCATTTGATGTATACTACTCGTATATCTGTGTTTCAGTTTAAACTTTTTATAAATCTAGACTGCGCAGGTCACTACACACACGTTCCGGTTAGCCTGATCTGTTAAGGTGAAAAAAAATTGTATGTTTATCCATTGTCTAGTACTTAGAGCTGCTTAGTTTGGAACTGGATGGTGTTATGATTATGTGGTAGAAAATATTATTATATATTGTCAACTCATAAAACTCTCGTAAAATTACCTTAACTTGTGCTGGATGTTTTTTGCATCTAGGATCATTGTGTACACAAGCAGAAGTCACTTTATGGCAAACTTGCAATGTATACTAGTCAGTATACATTTAAAGTTTGTCACAAAATGTTCTCGATTTCGAATATTAAAAACTCAAATCTCTTTAATATTGTATTCGTATAATCGTATTATCCTACTTACAAATCACAATTAAACTGAAACCAGTAGTACTAAAATTGCATCCAAATAAATTTGGTCTAGAAATTGCACCGAAACAAAGAGAAAAATCCGGCAAGGCTACAAAAGATATAGCTTCACCTACTTTAGACCACATTGTGCGACCAATTATTCTTGGCCAGGGATTAATGCACCGCAATACTGGGTGTAATGCATCACGGTTTCCAGAAACTGGAATTACGGACGGGGTCGTTCCTAAGTAGCTCCGATTTCGTTTGGCATACTTTTTATTGTAAATCTGGATAAGATTTTTTTGAAAATACTTGCACATACCGACATGCCTAATGTAGACCGCAGCTCTGTCAATAATTAATAAAGACGATAAAAAAGGCGTTATCAACAGAATTTTGAGTTCTAACCATGGAGCGCCAATTGTGATTCGTACAATTATATATCAATTTTAGACTTTCGTCATTTTATATAAGTGTCGTCATGAATTTAAGTTATATCTCTCGGGCGGCTTATAACTGTCGCGGTAAAAACGGAAATATTTATTTCTTAAATTAGTTAATTTTTGCGACTCATCAAATAAACTTGTATGAACGATATATCAATGGCAATGTGTTAATTGACATTTGAAACGAGGACGTACAAATTTGGTAACGTAAGAAAATTATTTTCTGTTTCCTTCTAAAACACAAGACGATTCAGTACAAAGTTAGTCCCTATGTTACGTTAAACAAACAAAAGTTCAAAGTTTGTGAGTTTAGAAACTTCAGATCCTTTATACAAAGAACACACAAACTAAACAACTATCTGTAGATCGGCCAATAGTATATCTAGGAATTCAGTAGCATTCTTAAAGTTTATTTTTGTGTGTTGTGTGTACTAATCATTACTTTAGAAGATTATAACAAATTAACTTGGGACGCAGCACAAATTGTAATCGCTGCCACAAAATACGCAGAATTTAAAAATTGTTTCGTTCAATGGGTCCGCAGTCTTCTTCTTTTTCTTTTCGTGTGAGTGTGTGGCCAACTCTGGTGTCGGAGTTTTCAGACCGCCCGTAGGCCTCCGACATGGCCTAACGATCCTTATCCTTAGACATGAACCGGGACCGACAGCTTTACGTGCCCTCCGAAGCACGGTAGCGCTCAGATGTAAATGCCACACACGGTCACCCATCCAAGTGGCGACCTGTGCAAGCGTTGCTTAACTTTGTCGATCTGTTACGAACGACAAGCTAAATCTCGCTATGAGCGCTACAAAGTCCGGGTCCGCAGTGACTAGTACGTAAATATATTTAAGGCACTTGAGTGCATAAAACGACGCTAAAAAATACAAAATAATAATATCTTTTTTGTTAAAGCAGTAAAAGATAGCCACGCCTGTTAATTGTATGCTAGAAAAACGAAACCCATTAGCTAAAAATATTCGTTAGCTTATATGGGCGCTTTTCATAATAAATTAAAAAGTGTCGCAATAAAAACGGTGACAGCGAAAATATTTTCACATTCCAACAACATCGTTAATAGCTATAATTAATTTGGAAACAAGGATTTTAAGCACGAGGCCCATCAACAAATAAATACAAATGTAATAATATACGATAATTATTAACTAAACAGGTAAGTATATCATAGACAAGACAAATTAATTACCACAACATCTGGCAGGATAAATCAGGTCACATTATCACCGACACTATACAAGAGAATATTAGATTCGTAGCGAAATTAATAGAATCGAGCGAATGTCTTATTACCGAATAGAGAATTCACTGAATAGAAATATACCAGAAGTGGAAATAAGGATATTCTGCTAATGATAGCTTCGGATCTAAGTGGTTTTGTTTGTCAGCTTTTTAGCTGTGACGTTATTTATTAGTTAGACTGAAATCGTTTTGTAGATAAATGGGAGGCCTTGTTTGGCGACGAAGTTATTGGCTTCGTTTCAGAGTTTTGTAAGATATGTTTTGGATCCGCTTTGTTGTTTCTATATTTTACAAATAACGGTCCGCCTACTTAAAAATGTCTGTGAACTGTTACGAATGGTTTGAAACTTTGTCTAGATTATTTATGTAGAAAATGTCTAATATTAGCATGAGAAACTAAAATATTTGTCTATTGGGTCGAATACTGAGCAAATAATGATATTCTAGTCTTTTTTGTTATTATTGTAATGATTATTGACGTGTATCTAAACAAGTTAGTAATTTACAGTGTCTAAATGATGTCAATAAATTATGAAATATATTGCTTGATCTCGGACCTGACCTCGAGACCTCGGACTGATATTTCGGTCCTAAATATATAATGAATCATTGCCATCATATTTCTTATCATTCATTTAATCTACATTTTCATATGTAAAATAAATGAAACATACACAATTCGTAAAAATGTGACATTGTTTCATGCATCTGCGGGTTACCAATATCTTTACATGCGGGCATGACACATATTCCGTAAAATTAAACTCGATTCGAAAATATACCTAATGTATGTGTGTATATCATTATAACGTTGTTTTCAATGTTACTGACAGTCAGCCTCATCCTTATGCGAATACAAAGCTAAAAACTTTTCTTTTCATCTTGAGTAACCACCTTGTAATACTTGACTACTCTACTTTAAATTATGAAACAATTCAACTGTACTTTCAGAACTACGTATAAAATTATCTAACATGTTTTTCCTTGTCCTCAGGAGCGGGTGGCCTTCGTACCACGGAACTCCGTATTATGCCGCGGGTCGTCCAGCGGGGTAGAAACGTGACGATGGCATGCCTTTACGAGTTGCACGACTATGGTATATACTCAGTAAAGTGGTACAGGGGTACTCAGGAGTTCTACAGGTACTCACCTTTGGAGAACCCCACGACAAGAGTCCTGCCCGTGAATGGGATTAAAATTGATGTAAGTATCATGAACATTTGAGAGCGTCGGAAGATTTGGGCGTAAAATATTTACATCTTGCATTTCAGTCCCTTTGACACAATTCTTAGGGGTGATTTCCATTGTTAGTAGTATTCATATTTTTATATCGTTAATTTTTGAGGAATACCTATTTTTATGGTGGTGATAGATTTGAACATTCGCTTGTATCGGAATATAGAGCATTCGCCGTTTTTAATTTGTCAAACTGAACAACGCACAGGGCCAATATGGCTACGAACAATTTTACGATCTCTCTAGCATACGCTCTAATAAGCAAAAAGTTTGAAGCAAATTTACTGTACATTAAGTAGAATGCTCGCCAGAATGCTCGTTAATCCGAAAAACCCGTTTCTTTTTCTCGTATTTAACA
The DNA here is from genome assembly GCA_944739405.2 of Euclidia mi. NCBI lineage: Eukaryota > Metazoa > Arthropoda > Insecta > Lepidoptera > Erebidae > Euclidia > Euclidia mi. The sequence goes on along the minus strand of OX123186.2, from coordinate 10,041,247 downwards.
TTTGCAAGAATACTTTTTACACATGAATGGTCAAGTGCACCAGCACCATAAGGTAACGATCTTGTATTAATTGTCAAATGATTAATTGATAGCGCATTTAGATCATAAACCAAAACCACATAATTACTACGTGTGGTTTACACAAACTGATATTCCTCAGCAAAATCAAATTACTTTTTATACGATACGGTTATTATAAAAAAATCTACCGTCTTATATCACACAATAGTCGTTTAGCTAACGACTATTTATCAACTAAATAAATATTATGTTTTGGAGCCAGTCCTCTACGCAGAGAACTAAATGGAATTCAGTACAAAAACTACGCTTTAATAAACCACAGCGACCCTAAACCTATTTTGGGTACCAGTTAATAGGTATTGTATTTACTGGTCGCTTTTTGTGAGTCAAAAAGGTTCAGCTTTATGTAGTCCGAGTATTACCTCCAGCTACATAAAATATATGACTGAACTTACCTTGTCAACCAAAATTCAAAGATAATCACTAATTTGACATCGGGTGATTAAGAATTTGAAACCAGTGCATTTGAACTGTGCTGCTGAGAATGATAGTACTTATTTCTTAAGGTAACTGTATAACACATAGAAAGGGTTATTTCAACACAGGCTTGAACAACGACTGAAAATTATAGCTAACAATGAAAAATATGTTGCAAAGTTCAGTAATTTAATTATTAGGATTTAAATCTGTCACCGGTTACGGGATAAGACTACAAAGTGTCAGTAAAAGTGTCATTTCGTTCTGTAAGCGTTGAAAGAAGCGCCTTAAAACCCCACGCAAATAGTATCTTTGAAAAGAGACGAAAACTTCGACATAAAAATTTATCCTACACCAATGTGCACTTCTCTTTTGACACTTAGAGCTAGCTTAGTCTTTTAACTTCTCTTCATACTGAACTTGTTCTTCATCATCGTCAGCAATATATTTGTTATGAAGCCGGGGTCGCTTTTTGGATTTTACGGTAGGTATATTAACTTTTCCACAGATCGGCTCCCTGCTCACCTCCGCAATCTATATTGCGGAGGACATGCATATTGATACCGATCCCTAAGCATAGCGACATCCAGAAGACATATTCTGACTATGATGTCTTCCACAGAGGTTAAGATCCAACGAAACACACGTAGTCTTGCTCCGAGTGGGCCCAAACCTCACAGGGAACTACAGCTGTGAAGTGATACTGAACGCGCCGTCGTCCTACCCACACTACACCGCCACAGGGAGGCTTGATGTTGTTGGTACGTATTTACCAGTCAAGCTAGAGCCGTGATTGCACCTATTTAATGCAGCGTTTGTTTACTGCAGGTAAATGTTCCTGGCACCCACATTGGGTATGCAATAGGTGCGACTACGGCTCCAGCTTGAACATTTCTGTACTTATACTTTTCTGGATTTATATCTGAATGAGCTATTTCTGCTTTAGTCCTTTTTAGACCCCTTTTTGTTCGTAGTCCGGTTATAGTTTTTAAACTTATTTTTTTATTTAATCCTTTTTTTATATTATTGGAAAAGTAATTTTATAGAAATCTAAACAGTCTCTAGACATAAAGGCTTTACTTAAAATCTGTAAACGAAAGCGTACCATATATAATAGTAGTAATAATATGTATTAATTGAAATTATGTTTATTAATCGACTTAAAAAAAAAGGAGGTTATCATTAATCGACTTAAAAAAAAGGAGGTTATCAGTTTGACCTGTATGTATGTATGTATGTTTGTCCGCGATTATCTCGCGTTTGGCTATACCGATTTTGATGCGGTTTTCAGAATAGTATTTGTTACACTTAGGAGAAGGTTTAAGGCCCTTAACCGACTTAAAAAAAAGAAGGTTCTGAGTTTGACCGGTATATAGGCATGTAAGTTTGCACGCGATTAACTCGAGTTTGGCTGAACCGATTTTTATACAGTTTTCAGAAAAAAAGTATTTGTTACACTAAGAAGAAAGTTTTAGTATTTTAACCGACTTCAAAAAAAGAAGGTTCTCAGTTTGACCCGTATATATTGGTTCATAGTATGTTTGTATGTGTTAGTGTGTGTGTGTGTGTGTGTGTGTGTACGAGTGTGTGTACGTGTGTACGTGTCTATGTCTCTGCGATTAACAAAAAACAAGGGATGTCCGTGAAAGAATCTAATGCGAGGGTATATTTCTCATTCTTGTCATTTAGGATAAGGCTCTGTTGTCGTGGGGATGGTTGAGTAATTTGTTCGAGTCAATATCACTTAAAGCAATGCCTTCTAGGGATTTGACCCGATTTAAAGCAACATAGCATAAAGATTTTAGGCCCTAGGTCGATTACCGCGGAACTAAGTATACATCCTTGCAACTTGTGTACCATCACAGCCCAACTCAATATGGTTGGCCTCTAGATAACCACGATTGCCTTGACAGGTCGCTTTCGCTATTGATGGATCATAAAATTATATCAAAATGGCAACAGGCAGTTCACCTGGCTCAAGTTGATCTCTTCTTAGTGCCGGCCATTTAAATCCTTTAAGAACACCTATTGCCCCGTTCGCTAAGCCACCCGTTATTGACATATTTCTCCGGAGCATAATACGAGAGCTCACAGCCAATTCAATAGTCTGTACAAGTCCGCCGCATTTGTTTGGATCAGCCGGATCAGCATTTGCGGGGGACGTCCTTCCGTATGTGGCTGATTCCCTGGACTCATCTCTCTTTTGCAGCATCAAGTCATCGTTTTTTTTCGTCGGGAGTTTCAGTCTCCCTTGCGCGACTCTTTCTTAAAGCATTCCTCATTTTTCTACCTAAGCCCATAGTCACACAGAATAAAAGTAGGTGCCTATGTAAAAGTCATGATTACAGACTGATATATACTAGCAGAAAACTTATCCCTAAAAGTATGAAATAAAAATAATAAGAAAAAGTACAAAACGAAAATGAAAACCAAACGAAGTACCTAACACTAAAAAGTATGAAATAAAAATAATAAGAAAAAAAAAAACAACGAAAATGAAAATTTAAAAATCGGAACCAAAATGTTAACTAGGTACCTATTTAGTTTCTTTTTAAAAAAAGAGAACCGCCTTAAAAATATCGACCCACTGAAAAGTACAAAATAATTTTTACATAGGCTAATAATCCTCTCAAATTTCCCTTCGAATTTCTCCCAAAAACTAATTACTAAATTAAACTAAATACTAAGTTTTTGAAGTCGGTCAATGGTGTAGTTAACATTTTTTTCCGATTTTTAAGTTTTCATTTTCGTTGTTTTTTTTTCTTATTATTTTTATATATACTTTATATTGTTCATTTATCTTAATTGATATCTATGTATGTATCTTATATATTTATTATAACCTATATATATTTATGTAAGTTCAAATAATGTTCTCTTCATTATATTATTTATATAGCACCTACTTTTTTCTCTCTGCACCACTCAAAGGTAGACTGGGAGATAATTCCCACGGCATTAAGTCCGCTGTATACGTTCTGTTTATAATTGTTTATTTTGCAAGACAAATAAATTTCGTGCCTCTTTGGTCCATGAGACGTAAATTTATTAAAAGGGTGTCTGCCCTTTTTTTCTCTGACACGGTGAAATAAAAATTATTGCAATCCTAGCACATCTCTGTTTGCTTTATATTTATCTTGCCTAACACTCTTATACACTGATTTATATTAGAATATAAATGGACAAGGACACGCAAATGATCACATATGTGTACTGCTTACACAACTAACATTAAATACTATTAATAATCTATTAAATGTCTACATAATATATAATGTTGTACCTTTGATATAAAAAAAATTACACATTAAAAACCACTTTACATATCCAGAAATATAATAAAATAAGCATTTAGACACAATGTTAAATGACTCTCTCCAGTCCCGCGCCCATATCCGTTGGTGGAGAGCCCATATCGGTCTGCTCCGACTTCCGGTACCTCGGGTCACTTATTCAAGGGGACGGGGAAATAGACCGCGACGTCACGAACCGGATCAACTCAGGTTGGATGAAATGGCGACAGGTCACAGGAACAACTTGTGACCCACGGATGCCCCTTAGGTTAAAGGGAAAAATCTACAAATCCGTAATAAGGCCTGTCGCACTGTATGGATCGGAATGCTGGGCCTTGAAGAAGACGGATGAAAGAAGATTGCATGTAGCAGAGATGAGGATGTTGAGATGGATGTGTGGGGTGACAAGGATGGATAAAATTAGAAATGAGTTTATTAGGGGAAGTATGAAAGTTGCACCGGTGCAAGAAAAGCTGAAAGGAAATCGTCTATCGTGGTATGGGCATGTGATGAGGAGGGATGAAAATCATGTGACTAGAAAGGTAGGTGATGAAGATGAGAGTTGAGGGATATAAGGCAAGAGGAAGACCAAAGAAAAGATGGATGGATTGTGTGAAGGGTGACATGAATGAAAAGGGAGTGAATGATGAGATGACGTCTGATAGGAGAGAATGGAAGAGAAAGACATTCTGCGCCGACCCCAAGTAATATGGGAACAGGGCAGGCAGAAGAAGAAGAAGACACAATGTTATTTAAAAAACAAATTTAATATACGACCTAAAATATCTCGTCTGATTGGTTGAATTCTTTAGGCGTAGGTAGTTTCAAAGCGCCTCTGTTAATTAAAACTATACGAGAAAAACAAACTAAGACCTGTACTAGTTAAATTGGATTTCAAATGTCTTACACTAGAACATACTCATTGTTATGAAAGCAACTTCACTTAAGCATGTTAATAATATTATACCTACTATACCTTTTTCCACTTCAATGGAGTAGACTGGAAATTAAATCACGTTCCTAGCGTAACCACAACGTATGAAGGAGTATATAATCTTTAGGGATTGTGCACATATAGCGAGCTAAGCGCATTTTCACTGTCAATCTATTATCGTCATTATTCTAATTTTTATATAGTCCAAAATCAATGAATACATAGTAGTAGTTTGGGTATGTGCGTGCACGTTGAAAACATTATTTTGTGTTCAATTTGTACATTATTTTAGATGAGAACAACGTTGATTATCATTTTATACTGAGAGAGCCCTTAGGTTGTGGTAACAATAGAAATATTTCTATCTCTGTCTATTTTCCTAGTGACGCAAAGAAAATAAGAACATGTTGTCTGTATTTCTGTGGTGCAGAGCTGCATCTAATGTCAATCAGTATAGAGTAAGCGCCTTAGGGCCGCTATTTGTCGATTTTCATTACGCCACTTAGCTCACTTGCTCATCTTAAGTACATACAAACGCAGCCTAAAGCCAGGAACTGCGAGTCATCCAGACTTGTTTACTAGTCTATTTTGCGTTAGTAACTGCTAACTTGCATATAAGTTTAGCAATATCTGCCTGAGAGTTAGCCAGATAAGAACCATTAGTTAGAACATAAATTTGTGCCAAAAAATCTCTCATGTGCATAAGATAGTTTGGATGTATATTTTCTACAATGGCTGATGGTAAGTCGAGATTATCGTATTATAAACATATTTTTATTAAGGCTTTGATAGCAAAGTAGGTGACATATTGCGTGATTTTTCTTTAAAGATTTGTTGTAAGAGATGATAAACTGCCTCAATGATTTACATCTTTGTAAAAACATACACTGGATAAAGCGTCTTCGTTTCACCAACTAAGTTATTCAATACAAATTGAAAGGAGAAATTAATAAATAATAATGTTCTTTAAAAAGGAAAGAAGGATTGTTGAAAAATATATCCTAATAGGTGAGACAAAACTAAGCTAATATTTCGAAATCATAGTTGGGCAATAAGTCCGTGAAAGCACTAGCGGCTGGTCGAAAAGCGGTGCCCCGCTTGCGGCTGACCGCACTTAGATTTTAATATAAAAACGCACAATATCAACGACTTGCGGCCAACTTATGTACTGTGGCAAGTCGCATGCGGCACGCCGCATTGCGACTACCCGCTAGTGCATTGAGGCCCTTAGCTCTTGTGAAATAATTATTCTTGATTTATGGAAATTATACGTATTAATAAGTATACTGTATATATATATTATACAATAATTAAACTATCTAAAATATAAATAAATATATGTAATTATATGCAACAAACTGAAAACTGACAAGAAAGTATTTTTCATTGAGAAAAATATTATTCGGGTTTTGAGATATTTTTATATTCAAAAGTTTTTCATTTTAAGTAGTACAAAAATGACTTTGAAAGCATAATTTATAAGAAGTTTAAATAATGTCAGTGAATATTTTATAGGCATCACTTTTGACTTTTCAAAATTTGGTATCCCAAAGCAAAGAAAACGAAGAAATATTTGGAAACTATGATAAATATGAGCGGTAAATATTCATGACCTGCAAAGAATATTTTATACTGACGTATAATCTTTCTATTTCTAGCAAGAGCGAGGTAATTTCTAAATGTGCTGCCACCCCGCCAGAAATATATTCAGCTAGATTTTACACGCATTCATTACAACACGCTATCAACCCTTCTTCCAAGGAATTATAATTGCGAAGATCTCGTCCCTTAATAAAACAAAAAGTACCTCGAAATAATTCTAAAGCTGACCTTCTACGACATTCAATTTCCTAAATTTTCGCTATTTCGTTCGTCGGGTAGAGGCCACAGGTGCTGTTGCCTTCTATTTTACTACCATCCTACGAACCCCTTTGTGTTTCACATCACATTTTTATGATTCCACCTTTGTTGCCCATTGTCTGTTACGGTCAAAGAGTTTTAATAATACGCGTTTCGTACTATTTTTTGCAAGAACACGTAAATGCTAAGGCAGAATTTGTGAAATTTGATAAAAGTGTCGGAATTGGATCCCGTGTGATAGTTTTGTGGCTTTTGTCTGTAGGTGAGCGTATGTTATAAAGAAAAATGGTATAAAAGGAATGTTTTGTTACAACGTGTTGCTAGAGATACTTTTATAGCTTGTATATCATTTTCATATCCTGAGAAAACTTATGACTGTGAGGAATCTGTATATTATTATTTTTACTAAAGTTATAAACCATTTCATAGAATCGCTATAGATTTGGAATACAATGAGATTTTGATTTATAAAAATATATTATGTCCATTTTTATCGTCGTAAATGCTGCCATTAACAAACCTGTGGCTATTCACAACGTATAGTTGGTGCCAAGAGAAGATAGAATATTAGTAAACACACATCCAGGGCTTATACTTTAGTCAAGTTTCATTCTTTTTAAGGGTCATTCTTTTTAAATGTATTTGACTTTATATATTATAATATTATCCATCTATCTATCCAGTCGTATGCAAAAATTTGAAAATTTTAATGAAAGTAAACATACTCGTATTTGATGTGGCGATGAGTGGTCGAATTTTCCGGAAAAATTTTCATCAATTTGCCGATTTATTTGGAGTTTTTTAAACTCTATTATGGACTTGATTTTTTTTTATCATAGGCAATAAATAATTTGCTCCTAGCCTGGCTATCCTAAACTATTAAATAATTGACCACAAATGTGATATATTACAGACAACTAGTACATCGCAGCTAGTAGGTACATCGCATTAATAATTTTAGGCATGGAGATTTTTCGTTCTGTATGAAAATTTCAGAATGAACTTAAACAAAATCCATTAAAAAGTTACGGTAAAATTATATTCGGGGTGACCTGTGCCAAAAGACGCATTTTTTATTAGCTGTAAAGAATCTCCTGTGCGACTTATAGTTTATCATCTGCAATTTGCACCCGTTTTTACGAAATGTCGGCCGCGGGATGAGCGTTGCGATCCTTTAAACTTGCAATTAACTATAAAATTACCCCTTCTTGACATCTAAAAAAAATAATTTTGTCCTTTGATAAATGCACTGCAACATTTCAAAAAACTAACGCCAAATGTTGCTATTCCAGGCGTCGGACGTGTTCCACTATCACAAAACATTAAAATATCCTGTTGACACCGCATAATATCGATAAAAACCCGATCTTTTGACATGTTAGTTTCCAATGACACGTAATTATTACCGTTGCCGACCGTTGCGCTAATTGGATTTGACATTATTTGTTTTTGACAGAATTGTCGCTAAGTCGCTTAGTAGAAATTCATTGTTACAAAAAGTACTATGTTCTCGTGGCACGGACTAAAGATTAGATGCAGTGGACGTTCTTTCTAATATTTTAAATGGTTATTTGACTTTTTACATTGAGTAATGTAGTTTCAAATTAACGATAACGCAGTAAATAATAAGTAATCGATGTATGTTTTGAGACATTTTTGGCCTTATAGCATATATGTCCAGTCCATCCAAGTAATTCTGCCTTATTGGCTGACCTTTTGCAACAATAACCCTTAACGTTTTATAACAGGTAAAAATGTGCAACGTGCACGTGTTTCTTCGTAGATAACATTGTTTCATTTATATTAGAGACGCAGACTTATTGGTTTCTCTTGGTTAAATCTCAAAAGTTTAAAAGACAAATAGCTCATTCAATTTGTTTTACTTTTCCTCCACAGTATTGTACGTGGCTCAAAGTTAGAATAACTATTGTCTTGCCAATTCTTGGTTTACTTACTGTTTATTGCGTAACCTACTTTAAGTGGGTTTTGATGAATGAGGACGGACTGGCAGACGCCCAGATCGACATAATACAACTTAATTTACAATTTTGATTCTTACAGCATAATTATCTTTGTATTTAAGTACGTATTTATGAAGTTAAGTAGTTTTTTATTTGAACTGATTTCACAATAGCAAGAATGTAACGTATAATACGAATCATTCTTGTAACAACCAAGCGATTCGTCCAGAGTTTGAAGCAGAATATTAGTCATGTTTCTTTTAATAGTACTGTCTATAATATTTTGCCTTAAAATTAATGCGATTTATAAGAAATATTAAAAGTTGTGAAAGGCGCCTTTGACAGCTTTTGTGTGTCTAAAAATCTAGGCCGAAAATATCAGATAACCCTTTCTAGCCTCGTAGGCTTTACATCAGACCCAGAAATAGCCAAAATATACCAGCCATGTTTTATTTGTACAGATTAAGGACGTATTATTATTTTTCTCAGGTGTGGGCGGTCTCCGCGCCACAGAGCTTCGGATATCCCCTCCAGTTGTACAAAGGGGGAACGACACGACCTTAGCGTGTCTCTATGAACTGACAGACGCGCCGCTATACTCTGTGAAGTGGTATAGAGGGCGCCACGAGTTCTATCGCTACTCGCCAACAGAAAACCCCACTACCAAGATATTTCCCTTCGCTGGGATTAATGTTGATGTAAGTATTATTGTTAAGTAATATACTTGGTATCATCATCATCATGTCAGCCTAGAGACGTTCACTGCTAGACACAGGCCTCCCCCAAGGTTCTCCATACAGACCGATTTTGAGCCACCCGCATCCAACCGCTTCCCGCGATCTTAACCAGATCGTCAGTCCACCTTGCGGGAGGCTTACCCCTGCCGCATCGTCCGGTACGTGGTTGCCACTCTAGAACACGCCTGTCCCAACGGCCATTGGTTCTTCGAGCTATGTGCCCTGCCGACTGCCACTTCAGCCTGGCTATTCGTGTACTTGGTATAAAATGAGAAAATTTTGAACGTAAGAAAGTATTGTAGATTCTATATTTGACTTGAGAAAATAATTATGGGATACTGACAGCATTTAAATTATAAGCCGCTTATTGTATCCCTCTTGAGTTGGACCACCGTGCATCACTGTCTCCAGTTACGAAGCCAGATATATGTATAAAAATATGAAATGTGCAAAATGAAACCAGCATAGAAGCAATGTCGAAGATGTTTAAAACATATTGAGTAACTAGAGGACGCCAGCAGCTACTCCTGCATTTTTTTTTAATTTACCCGTTTTGGCCGATCCCGTGTGAATTTCGGGAAATCCCTTCTTAGTGCATCCCTACGGTCCCTAAGGAACATACATGCCAAATTTCAGCTTCCTGTGCCCAATAGTTTCGGCTGTAGCCTGTCTGTCAGTCAGTAAGTAACGCAAGGATTAAGATTAGAATGTTCTTCTGTACCTCATTTAGGGGATAGGACAGTGGTCCCCGCCATCTAACTAGGCAAATTAAATAGAGCACTTACTACTCAAGAGTTTCGAAGCGTTTTGCTATATTTTCGGACCCTTATACAGAGGTCTAAATACCAGGCAGCCCAAATTTCCAGGTTAAGATGAAGTTAGCCAACTAACGAAACACTCTAAGTTTGGTTTGTTGAACTTTTGCCTCTACTTAAGATCTGATAACTTTTTAGAGTGAGTGTTTGGAGATAGAAAGTTTTAGGAACCTATGTACTTTGCATGAATTGTAACTGTGACTATTGTTGTCTTATAAGTAAGTATAATTATGTAGGTATGTAACATTTTCTGTCATTTCCTTAGCATAATAATGTTATATTTTTTTCGACGACAATTTAGTCGAGTAAAGTTTTTGATATCATGTTTAAGAAAGTCTGAATAGGCCACACACTAGCTGGTTAGAACCCAGCTGGCTATATACAGAATGTTACATCACCAACCCGAAGTCTACGCGTCTTGGACATCATGCCAAGTCATACTAAGCAAAAATTGTACCTGCGAAACTACTTATTTTTAACCGACTGCGCGACGCAAAGGAGGGTAATGTGTTTATCAGTCTATGTGTGTATGTATGTTTGTTTCTATGTGGCGTTCTAGAGACCAAATGCGTAGGCCGATTTTGATACTTACGCCAATCGCTTCGTCTTAACCTTGCTAGTGTCACTAAAGACATGACAGTAATCAAAATTCACCACAGCGACAACCAGACGCCATATTGTCAAAATGAAAAAAAAGTCGATGAACTATGTCAAGTGGGGTGTCGTTGAATAGGTATTTTAAAATCATTTTTAGGTTTATTTTTTATTTTAAACAATAGTTTAGGATATATAAAGATTTAAAGTTCATACAAAATAATTTAGCGGGTCTTAATCGCGTTAACTTAACTTATTTAAGGTATAAATACCTATTTGTTCCCGACGTTTCGCTCGTCTTGCACCGAGCTTGGTCGCGGAGAGACTGATGAGAGCTCAGCGCCGTCTTGTGGAGGTGCGGGTTTCGGCACCTACCCTCACTTGGTCTTTATTTAAGTTCGCAATGTCGGTACTCATCGTCATGAGCTCTCATCAGTCTCTCCGCGACCAAGCTCGGTGCAAGACGAGCGAAACGTCGGAAACAAATAGGTATTTATACCTTAAATAAGTTAAGTTAACGCGATTAAGATCCGCTAAATTATTTTGTATGATGTATACAAATCGCGAAAGTTTAAAATCGAAGATTTAAAGTTGTTTAACAAAACAATCATTCTCGCTAATTTTCTTACTTATTGATTTAAGTTTTTATTTCAAGTATAAACGATATACAAACAAAAAAGAAACAGTGAACCAGCATGAAGAACAAATATTTTTGGTAAAAAAATAACTTTTATTCATCGCCAAGTTGCCGAGTAAAAAAAGTTTACCACCAAGCTCGATAGACGGCGTTGTTCATTTGATGCACGTTTCTGAAATGACTAGATTGCGAAATTTACCATCTTATAACGTAGTCAATGAATCGTAACTAAAAAGAATAAAAAAATATATCATTTAAAGAAAAACAAAAACCCGACTGCGTAAAAAAAAATTTTTGAAATTTCCACTTTTTTAGTCCGCTATTAAAATTGCGCGCGGGCAATGATCGAAATACCTAGGACGCGAATAGGACATCGATTGGGTAAATAATTACAAAAATTTTATGGTAACTTTGAGCCTCAATATCTCCTGAACCAGTAATTTCCCAGGTATTATGCTGAAAAAAAAATGTTTGTAATGATTGGTACAATATGGGGCTTCAGTTTTCGTTAAGGGTCTTTTTACAGCCTGTATATAAGTCAAAGCCATCCCGTCAGACGTCGCCGCCCTATCCAGCATATAAAATTTGATGGCACATGGACTGCTGCGCCATCTAACTGGTTAATTTTATTTTGAGGCCACACACACTCCAACTGAAATATATAAAATAAATCAAAAATTAGGTGAGTTATATGAGAAACAAATATAAACTTATAATAAGTATTTCAATTAAAAAACTCTTCAGCCTTATAATTTTATTATAATGTTAGTAAATTTCCATTCGAAAAACAAAACGTAGTCGTCATCGCATGTGTGAAAATTTCGTCGTGCGAGTAAAGGAAGGGATGTTGGATTCCCGGGCCAAAACCGCAGAACCCGGGCAAACAATTTTGTGAAAATGAATATGCGGGTCGGTTTTTAGGACCTGCTTTTTCAACTGTTTCATCAAGTGTCGCTGGATCAACTGTTAGTTAAATTTGGCTACCTGAAAAAACTAAAAAGGTACAAGCCGTTTGTAAATAACTAAAACAAGGTTTGTTTTATTATTGAAGAGTGAGGCTTGTATCTTGCCGGTAAAGCCTCTTCCATGAATTTCTATCTTCAGCCAGCATTTAAACTTCTTGATATAGCGTATAATTATTTAATAATTCTTTTACTTGGTGTATCCTGTACTGTTTTCGAGGCCTACCGTGTCCCGATTTTTTGTAATCGCGTCATATCGTTATACAAGATAAACACAGACAATAAGTTTGAAAAATGTAAGTATGCTTCATTCTGACATAATATCCTTCCATAAAACGATAATTAGAACGAGGCGGCCGTCGAGATTAATATGAAGATAGGAAGAAGTGACATCATATAATTAGCTATGGTCATTTTGTCTAATAATCTAATGCTTTTAATTAACTCAATATGAAAATATTTCCGTGCTGTCTATTCGATATTAGATTTATCTTCTAGCTTATTGATTTACGACGTAAGAAATTGATAGCCAGCACACATAAATATTTATGCTAATATGAAGCTCTATGGAAACATAGGTAAACGGCAGCGCCATTGAAAAGTCAAATTGTTTCGTTTAATCTAGAAAATTTGACATCCGCCTTCAGGAAAAAATTGATTGTTGCAAGTGGGATAACTCCAGGACGATGATATTAATGATAATGGTACTGAAACATTATTATCTCACCAGACAGACAGAGAAAAACAAGAAACTGGAAAACTAACAAATCTACTTCATCTATAACAATAACCAAAATTCTACATATTAAATCCAGAGGAGGCGATACTAAAAGTGGCTTTTAAGCAAATAACTCGTATCGCGTAAGTCAGTGCAATGAATTCCCTTGTACATACAATTCTTGGAAACTTGTACACGAAGTAGACGATTTGTCTTCTCAGAACTGTCACAAACGACTGCTCACGTCATGTAAATGCATGTTCGTAAAGTACGATGTGTACCAAAATGAGCACGCTACGGATATACGAAGCTATATAAATTATGGATGGCACGGAACCGTAAATGTTCGACGCTTGCCAAGTTTGGTTTCGAAAATGGATATAAAATTATTAATGAGATATCGAGCGCATAATACGCACTAAGTATGGTGTTTGATGTTGGTTTATGAATTTACATTAGAAATTTTGCTAAGGTTGAGAATAACTCGTGATTAATATTATGGTAATGTCAATGACGAAGAATGAAAAAACATTATCTTAATATATAAAATCCTTGCGTTACTGACTGACTGACAGACAAGATACAGCCTAAACTATTAGACGTAGGAAGCTGAATTTTGGCATGTATATTCCTTGGGGACCATAGGGGTGCACTAAGAAGGGATTGCCCGAAATTGCCACGAAATCGGGCAAAACGGGTAAAATTAAATACCTAAATGTGCGGGTAAAAGTATCAACTAAGTTCAAATTTTATTTGTTCCAACTTAAAGATCTATAATTTTAAAGACTTTGTGAAACATACTCAGACAAAACTTTTTATCTAAAAATGAAAACACAATTTAACTTGAGCTCAGTTTAAAATGAACGCAAGTTATTGTTTCTTCTTTGAGCTTTTAAAAACGTGGTTCTATTGCATCAAACTCGCATTATCGTTGCCTACGCTGGCATACAGACTTAAAACTTCATTTCACAAAACAGATTTATTATATCTAATGTAAAAACTCTTGTCGGGGGAAAATATGCGAACCTCCGAGCGAAGTGAAGAAAAATCTCGAATATCAGACGAAATGCCTCTAACGGCCATTATTCTTGTCGTCGGCCAGAGAACTTCCCAGCAATTATTTTTACCTGTTGAGCTGTTGAAACAATGTATTTTATGGTGTGGAATTTGGTTAATATACTGGTTCAGTTTAGCGGAAGGGAAAATGTGTTGAGTCTGTTCAAATCTCTGAAATGTTCGCGGTTAAATAATTTTGTAATCTGCCTGTTCTGCGTCCTTTTCGAGTGGAATATTTCTTTGTAGGGATTAGGAGACTTTTTTATTTTTATTCTTGTTTTAATTCTTGTGAACTTGAACTAATTGCCTCTTATTAAAAACTTTTGACGTTGAATGACCAATGACTCTTGAATTTCATCAAAAATCAAATCCAAACAAAACAAAACAGGAAAGCTATCATATATTATTATAAAATATGGGAAGAATGCGTCTAAATTTCCTTGACATAGAATTAAACAGTGAAAAGCGGTAACAAGAGTTGCTGAAGCTAAGCCAACGACTCCATTCCTTCAGTCAATTACGTCATACACACATACAAGTACACGTATTACGTAAATACGCGCGTGCAAAATATTTCTCCCCATTTTGGCTCTAGTAGGGTAAAAATATGAGGGATTTATGGGCTGTTATATCACTTGCGGGCTATTTTCATTCTGATGCCTCCTATCATCTGTTGCAAGTAACAGCCGATTGAGAAAATGGGTCGCTGTGACAGAGGACTTTTACTGTAGACTATGTTGATGCTGTATATTTTGACCTGGATTTCGGAATCTTAGCAAAGTATGTCTGTTTTATATGTGAGATTTTTCATATTTAAGGTCCATTTTATGAAATTAAGGTGTTATGGATTGAGCTCAATTTATCTTGGGGTATGTGAATGGCAGGATCCCTAGTTAATCATGTTATCTCAGCCACAGGAAGTCCATTGCTGGGTATAGGCCTCTCAACTGAGACCATCTTGTGCCACCCTTACCCCACCTGAATAATAAAATTCACTATAATGATTCTTTATTAAACATACATCGACAATTTCAGCAGTCCAATGGTTCAATTGGTATCATAGTAATCTTTACAATAGCATTTATAAATACATACCTTTGCATGAAACGTAATTCCACGATACTCATCGTCAGAAAAATTTTGAAAGCAGAGCTTAATTATTAGTACCTTTGTTCCATGGAGTATAATCCTTCGTTTAATTTGTATGTAAAATCGGTCAGCAATATTTTATTGTTTGTTAATCGTTTCACCGTTTCGCCTCTCAGCATTATCGGTAGCTGGATTTCATGTTGTTTGTTCCAATTCTTTTCCTGATGTATGTTTTTCGCTTCATCTAGCTCGAGCGTATAAACATGTATGGAATCGGATTAACTGATCTGGACACAAGCAGATGAAATTATGGCTCGGTCTTATTCTATACAGTTACCTACATTCTGATTATTATCTGATGGTAGAAAATATTGTAAGTAGTCCAACACATGACTCCCTTCTATATTTCCTTTAAAGCCTTATCACAAGTGTAGGATGCCAGATGTTTTTATAAAGCCCGTGTAATGCTGAACTTATTATAAGTCCCTGTTATACCGTGCTCCTATTAGGGCCTTTCTAAGAATAGAATCCAATAATACTTTGGCTTAGTCCTACAGTAAATGCCAGTCATCATAATATCAAAATACATTTAAGGCAAATAGTGTAGTTATTAAACAATATAATATCTATTTCCTTTTCTCTTTCTTTAGTGTGGTCAATTTTGTGTCACTATTGCTAGTCTTTCAACATAAGTTAGACACCATCTTAATGTTTAAATTAGTGACATAGATCAAAAGCCGAAAGCTGTATTCTTGCTACCAAATACCACATATTATTACTGTAACCGAATAAGGATGTCTCTCTCAGCACTTAGTATTTTATTCAAGGTAATCCTAAAGATGTTTACTTTTCTAGTAAATATTCCGCTGGAGAAAGCATGGTAACTTGAAAATTAAATTATATTACGTGTATTTTCTTTTCCTGTAATGTGATTTAGTATGTTGCTTATTATTCTAAATCACTTTAGTTATTTTTTCAGAATAATAAAACCGTGCCATGTAACCTTATATAATTCAATAACTATAGCCCGCGCACAATATATCGCGATAGAATCCGTAAACCGTAGTTTGATTTCAATTATCAGCTTTCCCCAGTAATGCAATGTTCCTGGCAATGTTTGATGCTGCGTTCGATATAAATGCCCACATTGAGTGAGAATTTACCTATAACCATTATATTTGTGGTTCATTACTTCAATTGCTGTGGTGCATGTGCTTGATGTCACTTGACGTAAATGTCATACAAATCATGGTTTTTAAGTAGTACAGTTTTAGGTAGAAGATCCTTACTGATTTCAGCATGAATTGGTCGGCTCGACCGGGGGAGTACTACCCTCTCACAGAAAATCGACGTAAAGTAACAGTATTTAAACTGGTGCGATCGGTGAATGAGAGTGCCGGAGGCCCCATCGCCTATTCCTTCTCCCTACCTTATCCCGCTCCTCATCCTATCCCTTTTCCCAACCCCTAGGGGCGGCAACGCACTTGTGACTCTTATGGTATGGCTTGTGTCCAGCGACGGTAATTGCTTACCATCAAGCGATCCGTCTGCTCGTTTGCCGCCTATTAATATAAAAAAAGTCAGGCAGTAAAACCGAACATGGTATCTGAAACTCAGATCGTGAAAGCACTAGAGTGTCTCGTAATTCTGCTACAAGTTCAAGTATCTTCTCACCGTAACACTTTATTACTTAATACGCAATTATTTAATTCCTAAGTAAAAGAAAACTAACCTTATAACTTCATGGTCTCGAGGGTAATTCGTTCCAGTTAAGGCAATATTGTATTAAGAAAGTAATGAAAAGGGACATCTCTTTGCTAAAACAATTTTGCCTTAGATCCTATTTTTGTTCCTTTGAAACCGCTAGTACTTTAGTGCTTTAGTTTCACAGCAAATTTACAAGTTTAAGAGCTTAGTTTGTGCAAAAGAATACATTTTAAGAGCATTCTTAGAGAGTTATCTCATAAATGATTTTGTTACCCTATTCGCCTACTACTAACTTTCGTAACTTTGTTACAAGATTAGGGATTTGGATTAACAGAAAAGATACATGTTTCATTGTGGGTGGTACGTTTTATTTCGTATAAATGGATTTTGCTATTTGTCTTAGTTTTAATGTTCGTAATTTTGATTAACTTTGCAATCTCTTGGGTATTGTGATGATTTCTTTCGATAATGTGTACTTGGGTATTGATTGAGTAGATAGAACTATTGGCCTAAATCGATTGTCAAAATTAAGCTACATTCACAGAGCTCGCAACTTGAACAGTATTTACATCCAAACGCTACCGTGTTTCAATAACCATTAGGCTGTGGTTGAAGACGATGCCCCAAAAACGTCTATAAGATTATTATAAAGACGTGTTTGTTGCACAAACCAAATGTAGCAGTTGCTTAGATAAATAATTGTTAAAGTAGCATCGAAATACTATAGGTATATATCGATGACCACTGGTCAAACATAGAAAAAATTAAAGAGAAAGCAATCTTTAGCCAATCATATTCTCGGATCGTATTCAACTCTTTTTGATCCATAAACAGGGGTAACGTACGCGTGACATCAAGCAAGACTAAGATAGGCCTAGCTTGTTGGCTACGATTATTTAAAAAAAAAAAACTGAAATATACAGCCGTCAAATTGAACATTCAATAGATGAGTGGCGGTCAGTAATTGGGCTCAATGTTACGCAATAACTTCGGCCTTGACTATTGTAAGTGGAGTTGTGATGCCAAAGGCTTTTCATACAGGCTGAAGGACCTTTATTTAGGTTGAATAGATTTTATCATAAAAGTATTGTGTGTCTATTTTTGCTCTGAAGATAAAATTGGTATTTAATGAAGTTGTTGTAGGTTTGAAAGGATATTGAACATGATTTTATGTTTTTTTTTGCTGGTAATTTCAGTTGTTTACTAAAATCTCTTTTATGATCTTTTTAGATTTTGGTTAGTTGTCACTTGATGCAAGTTCATCTCGTAGGTGGCAGATATTGGTAAACAAGATTATTATTTGTAGATTCCTGACTACATATTTACAATTGAATCTCGAAAGTAATGCTTACTCATAAAGTGAGATTGTACAGATGATAATAGCAAAACATTATTTAAATTATCTTTCATCTATATTATCTTCCACTTGATGGCAATACTATTCATACTTACTTATGAAGGTACGACGCATTTAGATTTAGAAATCGTTTTCAATCCTTATAGCATATCTTTTAATGAAATTATGCTTAACATTATACAAAAATTAGTTTCAAAGCCCTTCATTATATTTACCTACAAACGGAAACTATGCAAAACACAGTTAGGATATTCAATTAAATAGTTTAATCTAAACGCTTGTGTGTAACGGACAAAGGGACGGAAAGATAACAATTACTATGTATTATGGAATATTGTTTGGAGGCGTTGAGGCGGTCTGCTTCGTGTGGAGAGATGGGTGGTGCAAGTTGTGAGATTTGAATACCGTAAATAAATATTACATGTAGGTTAGTAGTAATGCTTCTCAAGCGCAGTTTGTCACAAAAGATTCCTATTTTTTGTGAAACCGACACTTATATATTATAGGGATTAAAACTTCCTAAGTCATTAACAATAGTTTTATATTGTCATCATCGTCGTCCTCCTAGCGTTATGCCAGTTGCGTCCGTGCTCAGTAGCCCGATCGGCAATCACTAAATATTAGGTTTTTCCTCAGATCGACTGAGATAGCAATATTACATTGCTTTAGACTAGTGTCAGTTTATTCAGAGGTATTGGCTTCTCATAACGACTGTCAAAGTTCTTGATGGCATATTCTCTGGTGGCAAAGCCCAGTGATTTACGTAACAGACTGCCGAGACGATGGTATCAGGTTCAATCTCGAGTTACCCTGGTCACACATCTCTGACTCTTTGAAATTATGTGTTATTAAATATGTTAATTGTCGCTCGCTTAACAATGTGCCCGGTAAATGACAATAGGCTCGCCCCCTATTAGGTACACTGGGACCGAAACATAACTGGCGAAGTGTGTGTGTGTAATACACCTCTGACTACCCCTTCGGAGACAAAGGCGTGAAGTTATGTAAGTACATATGCATGTAATGTATGTATGTAAAATAACCAGAAAGTAGTCCACTGATCATCAGTGAAGCTCTCTTTAATAAGTTAAAAAAAATTATTGGTTCATGTAAATGCTGATTCGGAAATTCAATAAAATTAAAAACATAGATATTTATTTGTTTAAGTTGTTTAAGGAAATTACACGACAAGATATAAAAAAAATATCTAGAAGCTGATAATCCATATTTTTATAAAACCATCAGATTATCTCGCATAATTGTAAGACAAACGATGCTCGCTTTCGCTCTCCTCGCATCTTTGCTCCACCGACCCTTTAAAATAAAGAGGCAAGACAACTAGGAATTTAATTAATTCTAAAGGGAAATGGACGTAAATATTGTTTATAATGCAAATAATAAATAGCGACCGAAAACTGTTTTGTTTTAGACAGTTTCCATTCAACACGCGCCATTTCGAAAATCCATTTCAATAGGATATTTTATTTCAAACATTATTAATTTTAATTGAGGATTGACTGATTTTCAAAGGAACTTTGAATATTTGTAAAACCTGTTTGGGATTTTATCGGAGACAATAGAAATCAACGAAATATATTTGGGATTCATTATTCTGAGATAGACTTAGTTGTTGCGTAAATAATTTAGCAACAGAATACAATGGCGTTCTAATTATTCTCAGAAACGCTGTCAATGAAAGCAAGCTATCTGGCACTGTTTGAGGCGACCCCCACTTTTAATTTTATTTATTGTTTATTTCTTAGCATTGCCTCGTCAAAGAAGTACCCATTTACGCTATGCTCAGTAAAGATTCACGACAGAATTTTAGATAAGAAATGCAGGACTTACTAATACCATTTTTGTAAACCTTTCGTCTTTGAAAACATATTCATTTTACGATCTTCAACTACCTTTATATTTACTACATTTATTGCATAAATATGTAAAAGTAGTTCTATTACCGTTTAATTGGTTTCAATCAAATCAAAGCCTTTCTCATAGTCCACAAACGCCAAGCATAGAGGCTGGTTATACTTCTCGGACTTCTGTACATCTGAAATAAGTAACGCGATAAAGACCCGGTGAACATTACATTATTGTCTATTTGAAAGCACTTTCTGTAATCCTTAAATGCCGTTGATGTTTTAAATCCCTCATTGTGGTTGAATACGTTTAATTATAAGTGACACTAGTTTGTAACAGCATCTAAATATTTGGGAAGACTTAGACCTCCTTAGAGAGTGAAATGAAACTCTCAGGTTTAGTCATTACTTTTCAATATGATGAATGACTTTTGGCAGAAACGCTTACCCATAGCTATATATTGGTAATATTTACTCATAAAGGTATCATTAACAACTGCCATTGTCTTCGACATTAAAAAATATTGAGACTGAAACATGCTATTTTTTCTGCTAAACAAACTCAACGGTCTGGGAGTTAATTTCGGAACAGCTGGTTCCCATTCCTTTTCCGTCAGCCCTAAAAAAACAATCACCCATTCACTTCACTCACTATGAAGGAAATCCGAGCAATTTTCACATACTTTATACCGTGTCCCGAGGAACGGTTTGAGCATTTTTTTCCCTAGAAAGGAGTCATTTCTCCTCGTCGTCTTCGCGGCACATGTTCATAAATCCAACCCTTTATCACAACCTCTTATTTCGCAGTCTCGCTGCGATAATAACTCTATGGGCCGTTTTGTTTCGCTTGTATTTCCCGTTTTCTTACTATGGGTATTTTGCATTAAGATACTCGATATCTACTGTCAGCCCCATCTCAAAGTATATTTAAAATGGGATTTTGCCAGCGGCAAGCGAAAATATATATTATGACGTGTTTACTTGAGAACTTACTCTAAAAACGGACGCGGCCCAATCTCAGTTGGGTTATTCAATTTCTTCAGCATCATTGTATTGCAATTACTAACAAAATAATTATTTTTAATCTTATTTTTTTATAAGTTATGCCTGAATATTTAGTTTCCACGGAACTGTAAGATTTTTTATTCCTCAAAATACGTAAATATATTCTTCGAAGTTGATATCAGAAATGTTCATGACACCAAGGATCGACAGCTTTTCATCTCAATCTAAAATCTTCAATCAATCCTGAGATAGAAGGTTATGATTTGTTCGTTGCAAACGAACAGAACATTTATTGCCGGTTAACTTCATAGATTTATCCAGTTTAATGACAGACCGACCTGGTTTTAGCTTCCTATAGCTTTATTTTGCGTCCTAGATTTTTATCTTGTCTGATATTTTTTTATATAAATTAAAAATGTAGTTTCTAGATCATTCGGTTTAAATGTAATAACTTAGTGAAACCAATAAAACGCGATAAAATCCGTAAACTGTAGTTTTATTTCAATGTGTAACATTCACGTAAACCCAAGAAGATACTATAGAATATTATTATTCAAAACTCCTTCGTAAGTGGGTGCCTACGTTACATAAGAAAGCCGCTGTCCACATATTATGTTACTAGTTACAGTAGTTTATATAGGTACTTTGCGATGATATGTCAGTTCATCCTAAATTGATAATAATAAAGGTTTAAAATACTCAATAAAATCATTACATAGTATAAAACAAAGTCTGTCTTCTGTCTGTCTGTCCCTATGTATGCTTAAATATTAAAAACTACACAGCGGATTTTAATGCGGTTTTTTTTAATAGACAGAAGGATTCAAGAGGAAAGTTTAAAATAATATGTATAATTGACGCGGGTGAAGCCGCTGGCGACGTCTAGTTATTTATAATTAAGACAATAGCTCTAAGCTATAGTTTTAAAGTACATCCGAAATACTTGACCCAAGTAAGGGACAGTTCAATTTGGGTCTTCCGAAAAGCATGTAAATAACATTGGTTACTATTACTATTATTGTGACCCGGCAGTCGTTATGTAGAGAGCTATCAGAGTGTCCTTTCAATGACATAGACAGTTCTAGCTCTTGTTATTAAACCAGACGATTTTATTGTTTTTTTTATGTCATAAGCGGCAAACGAGCAGACGGATCGCCTGATGGTAAGCAATTACCGCTGCCCATGGACACAAATAACAGCTGAAGAGTCACTAGTGCGTTGCTGCCCTTTGGGTTAGGAGAAGGATGGTAGGAGGAGTGGGATGAGGGAGAAGGAATAGGGGATGGGGCCTATGGTAAAATTATTGGCTTTCTTTAAATATAACACTAACGTTAATGAACACGACAGCTTAAATCCATCTATAGAGTGAATTTGTATTTGAAAGTTGATATGCGACGTACCACTTTTGAAGAAAAAGGCAGCCGCAGACTACCACTGGTACAAAAAATATTTTTATTTTGTCTAAAGGGTCGAATAATTTTATGGTCGATGACCACAATTTAGACTACGCAATAAGTGAAAAATGTATTTTATTTAATTTATAACTTTATTGTGATGTAATTGGGAATCGAAAGCGTCTTATATAAAAGTGCACTGACAGTGATAATAATGCTCTCAACCCTATCAAAATAAATCCTTATCATATGAACGGAACTGAACTGTATACAAACCAATATCCTAATACTGTTTTTATGCTTCCGTATGTATTATGTAGATATCCTCATCGTGTCGGTATCGTTCCGTAATATGCAATGAGGCCTACCGAAACATAAAACGGCTGTCATTCTTTTTTATAACACAATAAGCGTTTGAATGAGGAATTGATCGACGGAATAAAGACATGGATCATTCACATCGTATACGGTTTTCTGAAACGTAACATGTTCCGAAATTCAGCTGAATCGAATTCCAATGGCAATTTAACCAATTCACAAAGAGATACAGTGAATATTTAGCGGTTTAAAATTCTACGACAATTTGCGGTTTTCGGTTTCAGAATTTCGGTTAATATATTTACTGTAAACATCAAACGTTAGAGTTGAGTTTGCAAATAGTTTTGAGTCTTTAATGAGTTTTTCGGAATAATACGTGCTATTTTATTTCATTGAGCCAGGGTCTTGTATTAAATTCGTAGAATGGGTTCGTGAACACAACACCTGATATTCATCTCCAGAAACAAAGCTATATACAATAATATTTTCTTGGGTTTACGCGAATGTTACGCATTGAAATTAAACGGATTTTATCGCGTTATATTGGTTTCACTGTTATTACATTTAAACCGAATGATCTAGAGAAACTACATTTTTATTACTAGCCGACTTTTCGAATTCTTTTGTAACAGGAAGTCATTTTCAACTTTACAATATCAGTATATTTATTCGTCGTCAAATAAAATAACTATAAATTATTCTCTTATGTTCAAGGCACCGTTTTCAAAATTTTGAACCCGTTGAGAGATCATATTATTTTGAAGACTTTACTTCTGATGTTTAGAGTCTGGGCTTGAACTGGGTAAGGTTTGCAGAGATTAGTGGAAGCGATTAATTCATCCAGTCTTTAGCCCAGGGCAAGGTCTAACATATATACTGTGTTTTCACAGCGGTGAAATCAAACTAATAGGTACATGTGCAAATTTACCTGATATCTTCCTGTGATGTTCCGGAGTAGACCAATAAGATTACACTCATAATTTTGGCCAAAATGACAAGCAAATCGTTATAGCTACCCAGCCGGTCCAGCTTGGAGTACTTCTTCAGAACACGATGCAAGTGGATGACGACACACAAATTTTACAAGGGTTCAATATTTCACAATTTTATCACAATTCTTGCCGGTAATGTTCAAGGGGCGGCAGATACAAGAATTTACAAGACAAATTCACTTCAATACCACTACGATTCGCGAAGCGATATTTCACGAGACGACGACAATTTAAATCACTAACTTTATCAATCGCTCACAACCTTTGTCGGGCACTTCAATAGCGACAATTGCAAGGTTATTAACCAAAACTATTCAATTACAAACCACGCGAAAGACAAACGACGCGAGCGCAAGACAACTTTTTTTCCGGAAAACAACAAAGAATAAATGATTTGACAGTTCATAGTGTGACCAGAGTCAAAAATTTTCAATAGACAAAGCAACACGCTACTAAACTGATATAAACGATTTAACTTATCATAAACAATATTTCTATTTCAAACAGCTGAAAATGGCCTTTTTTATAGTAATAGGCGGCAAACGGATCGCCTGATGGTAGGCAATTACCGCCGCCCATGGACCCAAGCAACACAACAGAAGTCACAAGTGCGTTGCCGCCCCTTGGGGTTGCGAAAAGGGATAGGATGAGGAGTGGGATGAGGGAAAAGGAATAGGGGACAAGGCCTCCGGCACTCTCACTCACCGAACGAAACGCAACAGTTTAAGTACTGATACTGAACGTCGATTTTCTGTGAGAGGGTAGTACTTCCCCGGTCGAGCCGGCCCTATTCATGCTGAAATCAGCGAGGCTCTACTTCCCCAAGGCTATTTACACAGACCAATATTGAGCTGGTTGCATCTAATCGCATTTGGCAAACCAAACATTTTTTCCTTCCTTTTCGTGTGTGTGCTTCAACGGGCGCGTAATGCTAGCGGCACCAGTCCTTGTCTCACGTTGTATTTCTTACACCAGTGTTGGTTTTAGAGTTTTTAGACTGTGCAAAGGCCTCCTTCATGGTCTAATGAGAGCGTGTAAAATATTACAAAGTCGTCAATATTATTCTACTTCAGCAATATACTATCTGATTGAACTGAATTTGTAACACGATTTCACTCATAATAGTTTAGCAATTTCTAATCCATAGCTTACTACTATCTCTATGTTTGCTTAACCATGTTCGCAGCATACATTCAGAGGTATACAATATTCAGAAGACCCGTGCATATTGTTAGTCCTGCCTCAACAAACATGAGGTTGTAGTCTAGCCTTGGGATTCCTAATCAACCCTCTGTTCATAAGGATATAGGATAAAATAGGTGATTTGCTCATAATTGGAACGTGCATTAACCAGATGCTTAGAATATTGTTTCATGGTGCATGCATTAGATGTACCATGTAATACGCTTATACAACAAAGGACAAAAAATATGTTAAAAGAAATACGTGAAAATTATGTATGCAAATCCATACTAATATTATAAATTCGAAAGTGTGTATGTTTGCATGTATGTATGTATGTATGTTCCGTTTTCACGCGGAAACGGCTGAACCAATTTTGTTGAAATTTAATATAGAGATATATTAAACTGGGAGGGATTGTAGGGAGGATAAAAGTTTGTAGGGCAGAAATTTTCCTCTTGGAAGTAAGAACGCATGCGCGAATAATTGAGTGCTGCGCATGTGCTATCTGTCAGTACTGTCACATCATACATATTGTCATATTATGCACGGTGATTCCATTGTTCGCATATCTAAACTAATAATTATATACTACGCTCAAACGGCTAAAACGATTTTTTCTACCTACTAAATTTATAAAACTGAAAGTGTTTATAGACATATATTGGACATATATTGAAACATGGCTTTGACATTTGTCATGGATACTGTCGGAGTTACTTTGTACCATAGAGAGCTTCTGACTCTTTAGAATAATCAGGAGTGTCTTCACACAACTTGAGACTGAAAGTAGATATGTGTTACCCCGAATTTAACGCGCGCGAAGCTGCGGGCAAAAGCTAGTGTAATATACATTTATCAAGACCTATTGTATAAAATTTTATTTTATATTTAGGTGTTTGTTAAGGTAATAATTAATAAAATAAAAATTATAGGAGCAACAAAACATATTCTCTACATTGCAGAGTTGTCATTAAGTTATGCTCTTCTTAAACACCATTGTTTTATGACAAACAATGAAAAAAAATTGCATGTCTCATATTCATTCCTCATGACCATAATTGTATGGAGTTTTTAAGAAGGGTTTCTAATTAATGCTATCCATAAATATAATACGGGTGTTTTTGAAATTACGTGTCTTATTGAAATTTAACGAAATTTTACGGATTTTATCGCGATTTAATATTTTTACTAAGATTACTTTTAAACCGAATGATCTAGCAACTACATTATTTATTGCAATCCGACGTTTCGAAGGAGATATGAATGAATTTCATATTACCCTTCTTAGAGCAAAAAATCTGGTAACTTCCAAATTTAACACTAGGTAATTTAAGTATAAAGTAGGGTATTTAATCAAGTAGGTATTATAAGTGTAAGATACCGCAATTTTGTTTTCAAAACTTTTAACCACTATTCCGTTTTCAAAGTGATTAATTTTTCTTATCTTATTTTACAACAGAAGAAAGTTTAAGCTGAGGTATAATAATAAAACCTTATTAGTGCTCTAACGTCCTTAAGCAATAATTAAGCCTTTGGTGAGAATAATAAAATTAAAAAATATTTAACTTACTTTTCCAATAAAAGCTTACTTTGCAAGTAAATACTTTTTGAGAATCTCAGTTCTCGATAATATGGCGATATAGTTATTGACAGAAGGTATGATGAACTAATGGACTTAATAATTTAGAGGTCATGTTTGTAGCCTTCAAGATTTTTTCCACTAGCAATTTACTTAAATATTATCAACGACAACGATAATAAATTAAACCAAATTAAATTTAATAAAAAAAATAACTGCTTCTGCTCATGGAATAAATTTCAGTCAATTCATCGTTCAAATTTCCAATTAAAGGCTATTTCAAGCATAAATATTGTGGTACTGGTTTTTGAGACCAACGCTAAATTTATAACGATTGAAATATAAATACTAGTATAAATATCGCATAACGTTCTAATCATTCTAATTTTGCTTTGTCTCGCTATCTTTTAGTGATGGAGAGAGACCCGCAACAAGAGTTATTCGTAGGGTAACAAAAACAGATAATTGCTTTAAGGTTATTATTTGAAGCAGTATTTGCGTCACTGTTTACGAAGTTCCATTTTTGCAGGGTTTCTATTTTGGCCTTAAAATCACTAGAAATTGTATGAACATTAAGTAATATAATTATGAGATTTGCGATTTACGAGACATTCTACCATACCTGTGTATATAAATATAGGTTATAATCAAATAACGTAACATTCCCATTGCACTATAAAATACACCTACCTTTTCCTCTCTGCACCACTCTCAGGTTGACTGGTAGAAAATGCCCATGGCATTAAGTCCGCCTATGTACTCTGTGTATGTGAAGTTTTAAATAAATAAATACAGGGTGAAATTGAATAGATGCGACAAATTTAAATATACAATAATATGTGTCATCAAGAAAATTTTGAACATATTAAATGAAAAATTAGTAAACTTTTATCAGTTTTACGTAAAACGGTAAAATAATTAAAGTATCAAAGAATTTCGCGTACTACCGTTTTCGTGTAGTGGACACAATTTATTTGGGTACATTTAATAACATGAGTACTCCACAACCATTATTGAGCACTGCGATGAGTCGGACGAGATTTTTTGATATTTTTTTTTATTTTTTTTTGTGTTTTAATTTTTTTTCTGGAATATCGATAATTCGTACTTAAATGAAGATAACAACATCAATGGACCATTTTACAACGATAATCACGTTTTTTTTTTGTCGCTTTAAATTGTAAAAAAAACAGTTTATAATTACTATGTTACCATAACTGAAGCTCCCATTTCATTTTGTCGCATTTATTCAATTTCACCCTGTATATACCAAACTTTATTTCAATGATGCACCAGTTATCGTTTCCCCCGGGCGGAAAATTATTGGATTCTCAGGCTGGTAAACCTCTTCCCTCTTCAACCCTATGATTCGAGTAAGGGGTGAGAGACGGTGCCCTTTTAAGGGTCTACTCATTAAAATCACCGCCGTGACTTTCAAACTACTGTAGCAAAAAGGCACACTTTCATTTGATGCTGACCGATCTGCCGCTCCATTCTTGCAAGAGTCCCTCAACATTCATACATGTATCATAACGCTATTTTTGAGTAACGCGTGTGTATTCGGTGACGTCCTTGCTACGATCTAGTTGGATAGCAAGTGGTCACTGGGTTCATCGCTTGCTGGTGGCTCAGATGGCTGCTAACCGAGATGACTTAGATGAGAACGCCCGCAATGCCCGTAAAACGAGCGGTATAAAATAACTTTATAAAATTTTGAAGGATCAAATAACATAATATCTTGTGGATATAAAGCCTTATATTTAACAATTTTCTTTGTCAACAGTTGGCGAGATCCAATCAAAGTCAGGTAGTACTGACCAGAGTGAGCTTCGGCCTGTCCGGTAACTTCAGCTGTGAAGTGACGGCAGATGCACCGTCCTTCGCTACGTCCATTGTCTCTAACACTATGGAGGTCGTTGGTAAGTAGACCGACTAGACTAGTTATAATGTGTTACAACCTTATTTCATTTCGTGAGTGACGTATGAGGCGAATTATAAAAATACCCGATGCAAATGGTATCTATCGGAAGAGTTGGAAAAGCATCAAAGTCTAAACCAACCCATCTGGACAACATGTTATGCAAGCAATGCTATTGCGACGCAAATTGGGAGAAGCCTACGTCCATCAGTGCTATCCCTCATACTATCTGATATCTGATAAAATAAAACCAGGTAAGACTGGCGCTTTTTCGTTGGGTCGATATCAGACAGGACAGTTCCGTTAAGTAAAGCTATAACCGTTCCGGACTTCTAAGAATGCAACGATATCTCTGAGCCCACGGTTCTCTAGAGATTTAAACAAGAAATTTCATACAAGTATATACAAGTAGTTGCTGTTACTTCGTGAAAAAAAATTGTCAAAGGAAGAGATAGCTAAAAATTATTGAATCTTCTAGTGCTGTCACTCACAGAATGAAATAAATGGTTCGAGTATTTCTGCTTTAAAACAGCATCTGTGAGAAGAAACTACTTGTGCAGTCATAATATCCCATTAATATTTATCAAGACTACTATTTTTTAATAGAGTATTCATTAGTATAACAAAATATCATTTGTACTGCAAGGACAGTATACACTTAAAGGCGACATAACAAAAAAGAAACTTCCATTGTGCCTCATTTACTGTCCATCAAAGTGATAAGCATATTACCCAAAAATTTAACCATTCATTCATTGTCAACAGCTCTCCCTCCGTCAATGCCTATAATTCAAACCAGCCAGCACTACTACATACCTGGAGATGTGCTTCGAGCTAACTGCTCAGTGGGACCCAGCCGGCCGGCTGCAGATCTCGAGTTTTTCATCAATGATGTGCCTGTAAGTATTAATTGATAAATTACTTATTAGTTTATAATATGGGACAAAATATTATCATCATCCTAGCTTTATCTCAGTAACCTACCAGGGTCCGCTTTCTAATCTAACCGGATTGGATCGAATATTAGTTTTCCACGGCGCGACTGCTTTTCTAACCGCCGCAACCCAAAGGGATTGCAATATTCCATAGTTTAGACTAGTGTCAGTTTACTCATAGTTACTGACTCCCTATAACGACTATCAAAGATCTTCATGACGGCTTAACAAGCTCTCCGAGGCACGGGGCAAGCGATAATTTACAATTCAATACGCACATAACTCCAAAAAGTCATTGGTGCGAGCCGTTGATTTGAACCTGATACTCTCTGCATGGCAGTCTGTTGGTATCTCTACTATCGCTGCCATTTTTTTATTTATTATCGTCAGCACTATATACATACTGTTCCACTGCTTGGCACGGACGTCTTCTTACTATTAGAAGGGTAAGACCACAGTCCATCACGCTGGCCAAGTGCGGGTTGGCAGACTTCACATGTATTTTGAGAACATTATGGATACTCTCAGACATGCAGGTTTCCTCACGATGTTTTCCTTCACCGGTAAGCAAGCGATAATTAACAACTTGATACACACTTAACTTTGAAAAGTCATTGGTAAGTGCCGTAGATTCAAACCCGAGACTCTCTGCTTAGCAGTCTATCGGTCTCTTCACTTGGCTATCGCTGCTCTATTCTATTATATTATTATATATTTTATTATAAACTACAAAAAAATTGCTTCTCGCCATCATGAAAACTTTTACATATTAACTAGAAATTTTCAAGATGTTACGATATGACGATTTCTTTCATAAACTATAACGAAAAACGAAACATAAAAAGAAAAAAAATACGGGACATCGACGAATACGAATGACGGACGCCAACCACTAAAATGCAACCATTTGCTAGAATTTTATCTCAAAGAAAGAATACTCTTACACTATGTAGTTGCATCTATGATTAGATAAGAATAGATTCATAGCCTCAATCTGTATTTCCACTAACAGGATATCGCATAAATACGATTTATGACCATCAAGTTTACGAAAGCTTTACATAGAATTGAACAGCATTCCCGGATATTTGCGGCAAAAAGCTGGTACGACTATCTTACGGCGAATGCTTTATGATAAAGCAATCTTGTATTTATGGGTTTTCGGAACATCAATTTATTGGTGTAAACAGCTCTTTAGCTAAACACAATAACTGCTTGTAGATGGATTTAGATATTATAAGCTTAGGAGGGCCTGTGTTGTAGATACAACTGGACGCCATTTATTCATGACTAGACTTTAGCTGCGGCTCCGCCCGTGTGGTAGGTGGTTATTGCGCTAAAAAGTAGCCTATGTTGCTCTCAAGTCTCTTAAACATCTTGACATAATTATACTAAAATGCATTTATAATATTTGTATGGATTCGTTATGTTAAGCAATTTAATAGTCAGCAGTCACAGAAAGTCACACCACGTGGGTTTGGTTCTGTTTCATGAACCTATTATTTCAGACTGTCATTAGTTTGATTTGTTGTTACGAGTACTTAGTCAGCTCACTCGAATGTCACGAATTACGTCCAAACCATAAAATATCGCGGTGTGCGGCGGTCAGAAGGCATTAATTCCCTTAAAAAGGTAGTATTTTGTAAAATTTGTCTCAACTCAAATATTTATGTTATTTCCTAATTGATACATATAATTTAGATAGATATTCATGTCATAAAAACAAGCGCAAAAAGATACATTGCAGGCATCTCTGTTACAAGAGGGAATAAATGATGAATTGTTCATGAATCGTTAAACCACACTTCCACACTATGGTTGTAATCTGTTGTCGTTCACACGAACATCCTCAAAACAGCTTTGTAAGACGAGGAAGTACTTATCGGCTGTCACACTATCTCACAACATATTTGCACAGGTTTTCAGTCCACTGTCTATCAACATTATAATCCGCTTATGAAATCCGTCGCTTCACCGACTTACTATATTTCAAGGAAACTTAAAATAACTTCACGAAAGCTAGTTGTTCAAACTCAAATTCTATAGTGGCAAGTTTTAATGCCTTCAAAGTTTCGCATTTTGCGGATACCACGGCGAATGCTTTTGAGATTTAAGTATCTAGACCGCGACTCTGATGCTATTGTTCGAAGAGAGCTGAATAAATTGCTGTGATGATGAATGTTATGATTTTCTTAAACGATTTTCTGGTTTCAAGATCTGAATGCTATTTGGATTTCTCAGATTACGGCAATAAAAAATATTCTATTATTACTTGGTAATTTAGTCTTATGCACGCAAATCTAGGTCCCATTTTAAGATAAGCAGCTCTTCTTCGTTCATTCTACTTTCTGTTTCCAGAATTACACCCCCTATTGGGTCCAATTTGAAATCTGAAGTTAAAAAATATTCAAATGAATTGAGGCATTCAAGAAGTCAATGACATACAGTCATGTATTTATTATACGTCTGTAAGAAGATTTCATTTGTTAGTATTTCTATTTAAGTACATCTTAAGCCGCAAAAAAATAATAATATTACATTCTGTATTTGAGTCTGATGCAAAGTTTATTACGCTTGGTTTTTAATGCAATTACATATGAAACCGTAGTTATTTGCCTGCGCCCCAACTTATAAGTTAAGTTTGGACTGGTCTCCTTTTTTTTGTATTTTGTTTGACTTCTTATTCTTCATTAAAATTTTATCTTTCGTGGTCGTCTTGCAAAACCCCCGTCCTTAAACAATTTCGACTTACACACCAAAATCCACCTACCTCAGTGTCATTGACTCCACTTATAAACGAGCGAGACACTCGCGAATCTACCAAAGTGTGGTAGCTAGGATATCTAGCTGCCTAGGCTCGAATCACTCACGGGGACTGTGCTGATATTTTAGTGTAATGTCGATGAATTCTGTATATTAAAATAATGAACATAAACCAAACCATAGTGTACATTAAATTATGTGTTTACAAAGAGAAACCAGATGTGACCTTTGGCTACACAATTTCACCGAATTTAATATTTGAACTCCCGACCACAGTTCACTATAAACCGAATAAAATTTGTTGGAACAAAATATTTTTCTGTAAACGTACGGATGACGTAAAATTGCTATCCGGTGAAAACGTACTAATTTTATAGTTAGTACAATTTGATATTGAACGACCCATTCAGAGGTTTATGATGATTTTCATGTACATTATGAATATAACATCTCAGTTGTATTCAGCAAATAATTGCAGAACGGTAACTTTTTGTGATTATAAAATCTTTATAAAGTAGTTTTATACAGATTCAGGCTACCGACTTCATGCGGGTGCTAAACAAATTATACACTGAACCTTCCTTATTAATCACTATTATCACTCTTCTCACACACTCTTGGTAGCTTTTCTTTTGGCTTCGCACGCATATATTTTCGAATTTCCCGTTTTGCCCGATCCCGTGGGAATTTCGGGAAATCCCGTCTTAGTGCTCCCCTACGGCCCCCAAAGAACATACATGCTAAATTTCAGCTCCTTGCTAGTTTCGGCTGTAGCTTGTCTGTCAGTCAGTCAGTAACGCAAGGATTTTATATATACAGATTATCTAACCAACGTTTATGTTCTCGGCAATTTAACAACAAATCCGATATTTCCTACCATAAAACAAAATTTAAATGATTTCGATGTCTCTTTAGAATCCATTGCAATCAAACACATTACGAACGCAGTCAACTTGCCACTCGCTATCCAATTGATTTGCACCAAGTAGTATCTTTATTCTTTCTATCAAACATTCTGTTTATTTCTTCTACATTTTTACCACCATTGTATTTTAAATCATGATTGAGTTGCTACTGTTGATAACTTTTCCCTTCACAATAAAATCGCGTATGTCAGCTCCCAGTAAGCAGCCACTTGAATTCGCTGCGGCGCGAATAACAACTGTTGACTCATTGTTTTGTGTGTTGGTATTTGCAATTTTCCTAAAGCAGCTTTGCCCGACTCGAGAGCTCTACAGTTTTAATCACATCTCACGACCGCAATTTATGCAAATTTAAACTTTATATGAATATTTATAGGAACTGAATTTGTTTATGCAACTTTTAGACTTACGTTATTTTATGTTTGATGATTGTATGTTTTATTTTGATTTTAGTTGTGAGTCTTTGTTATGTTTATTTAAAAATATAAACAATGCGATATTGAAAATAGCGCCAAAGTCATGTTAGAAAACTAGCTAACATTTCTGGATACAAACTGAATTCACCTCAATAAATTGTAGAATTGCAAGCCACAATAAATTCAATGCTTGTATTTTATTTTATATATATAACTTTTTTATTTTACATAACCAAGAATTTCAATACAAATCACGTATACATTTTACCAAATAAACAATCTATTATGAATGGATCACAGTCATATAAAGCTAGTAATAACCGTCGGTTTTGAAGGCTATGCAGTTATATTCAAATCTTGTTTTATTACCTAACTTTAACGTAACTGACAGAATCAATGTTCAGCGAAGATCTATGTGCTTATTTTCTTCTTCTTTTTGTTCAGGTAACGCCAGGCTCTTACCAAGAACATCCCGCGCCAGAAGGACTGTTCCGTTCCGAGTTGTACGTCAACTTCCAACTATGGCCTGCCCAGTTCGAGCGTGGGGCTCCAATGCTGCGCTGTCAGGCCAGAATCAGGGACCTGTACAAGGATGATGCAGTCGTCGCTCTATACTCAGGCAATAGTGATCCTAAGATTGAGAGAGGTAAGGTTCATAATGACATGATATAAATATCATATTGTAAAAGCCTGTATAATGGTAAATCTTTGGTTTTACCAGTCAATCTTAAGATTTACCAACATGGGTTGGTAAATGTACGAATTATATGAAAAAAGAGTTAATATTTCGGGTTTTTGCTAGTAGTTTTTGCCACATGCTAAGTTTTACCAATGACAGAACATATATACGTATGTAGAAAAACAGTCTAACATGCTAAATTTAATATGCTAAGAAACGGCTTTTTGCAGTTACATGTACATTTAGAATTATTACTTATGTCTATTAAGATGACATTAAATCAACACCAATGACTTACTACCTAATAGACACTTGAACAAATAGGTAATATTTTATCCGCAAAAGGTAACCGAATCTTGTTACTATCAATTATCACTTGAAGCTCTCGCTGACACTCTGTAATAAGACACCACATTCCAATAATGGTTTCGGATGGTTACAGATATTATTACAACTGGCAAACACAGAGATAATCAAAATATAAAGTTACTCCGGAATTAGAATTTTCCTACTCCAATTACAACAATCGGCTGAATTTCCGCAACTAAAATTATACCTTTCACTGGATTCTGGATTTCGGTAATCTCGAGGGCGGATTCATAATGCGAAATTATGTAAAGTACCCAACAGCACTCAGGAAATTTATT
The DNA here is from genome assembly GCA_944739405.2 of Euclidia mi. Taxonomy (NCBI): domain Eukaryota; kingdom Metazoa; phylum Arthropoda; class Insecta; order Lepidoptera; family Erebidae; genus Euclidia; species Euclidia mi. The sequence continues at coordinate 10,006,413 of OX123186.2, read as the reverse complement.
CATTACGATGTTCTGAGAAAGGGCTTGTACGTCGTGTTGCCTTCAAGCATAATTGCAATTTTCATGACGGCCCATAATGTGCCTGTATTATTAAATCTAAAGATTATCACATCACACGTGACAGGTTGGCACTAGGCATCTTAGATACCTAACCTTTTATATTAAACGTGACTTGAGATTATTTTGTTAGAGGCTTGTTAGCATCTCTTCTATAAAATGCTTTAAGGATAACCCTAGCTTATTCTAAAGATTTATTTTCCGGAATTTGACTTCGCACATAGTACATATTATTTAGTGTAACATTTTACGTATATTCCGTTAAATCCAAAAACATCTAAGTCTCGTTAATCTACCTATAACATAAACTTCTTTTATATTTATTTTCCAAACAAAATCAACCATTACATATATCTTAAAAGCAATTTAATATATACAAGACGAAAAATAAATTAAAATTAAATTAAGAAGGCGTCATGAAAGTCATCCGCATCGCAGTCAATCGGAAGCGTGCCCAGAAGAGTGGCAGCATTGCCTCGTTGTATAGCAATCCTTATCTTTTGTGCTAAATACGTGCCAGCCCTCTGGTCACCCGAGGCGTCGATCGGTCTCTTTGCGAGATCTCTAAAAAGGCATCTCGCACTTGGACCCCATGGCCCCAAGGTTTCGACCCCAAACGGCTCAAATACATAATCTACTACTAGATTTACATATTTGCGCCGTTTGAGGGTCTCCGCTGAAGCAGCAGCAGCGCCCGCACAACCTGCTGTGCTGGGAAGCTGAGATGGCGCAAGGGTATCAACACATGTCGCGTCCCATACCAAAGGCCTACCCAGCTTCCACGGCAGTAAAAACATCCCGTCCGGTCTCTTGCCATCGTCGCGTGCCAAGCCCTGAGGTTCAAGTTGGGCTGGAACGCCAGCGGTGACAAGAGCACGGCGCAGTATGTCATTGAGGTTGGCGTGTCGTGAAATACGACCTGTGCTCCTGCTACATGACAGACCATGGTGCCCAAGGTTAGCGACAGCCTCTCCGCAGTGACAGCGATGTGTAGAGACACATGACGCGCCTAAACGGAGACAAGTAGCGAAGCGGAAGGTCGTATCGTCCAACATGGTACCTATATTGGACGATGGCAGTGCCTGAAGCCAGAGGCCCGATTCCCATTCTCCCACAGCCAGCAGGCGAGCACGCTCCGTAGCGTTGGCCGATGTATTGAGGAGTTTTTCTCGTACGCTACAAAGCGGCCCATCCCATTGCCTCTGGGAGAATTAATGCACTGTGCATAAAATTTTAGTATGATTATGTATATCAATAAATAATGGTCATGAAAAAGCTAAAATTTAGTTTATATTTTAATGGAAAATGCAAAACCTTGAGGTACCTACTGTAATCACAGCAAGCACTTACATAAATTATTCACAGAATTTATAGACAAATATACCTAAAACATATAATCATTGATTACTATATTGCTTTTTAATCATGTCGCCCATAGTACATTAATGTCTGCAGTGATACTCTCTCCTTTCATCAATAAAATTATAAATAAAATAATTTGCGCCAAAATATGCAATATATTACCATGTAGATATAAATAATCATAAACCTAACTTAATTTCGGTGCCAAATTGTATCAATTCCATGTTAGATGAGCAAAGCGATATGCCCTTTAACTTAATATTTTAATTAAGCTATCACCTGCCATATCGGCATTCATTATGTTGTCAAACGCACTAACAACCTGTTATAATATCATACAGTATAATCATTAGGGTGACTTGTTCATTTTGGAATAATTACGGAAACCAAATAATATTATTTTCACCTGGAATAATTACGGCAATTAAATATGTTTTTTTTTTAAATTTATAGAAGCCTGTAATCCCCGAAGGGACAGGTAGAGGTGTTATATTACACCACATGAATTTTTAGATCCCACGTATTGGGGGCGAGCCTATTGCTGTTACCGGCCACATCACCAGACTCCATGCTGCTACTGAGAATTCGGAAAAACCTAGTAACACTTTTGCCCGACCCGGGAATCGAACCCGGGACCTCCGATCAGCAGTCGCATAAACTATCCACTGGACCACGGAGGCAGTGAAATATGATTTATGTGTGTAACATGTGAATTTTGTAATTTTATTTCCTCATGTTTTACAAAGTATTATTAATATTATATTTTTTAATCTATTGCGTCGTAATTGCTTTAAAAAATATGTTTACGGATTTATTTACCTTTTAATCTTGCAGACGGAACTCTATAAGATCGTGTAATTGTCCAAATAACACAGAAAACACTCAGACAAAGACAGTGTTGTCACATGGAGGAATCGAATCTACAGCACATGACACAGTATTACGGACAACTTAAAAACCACTACGTCTGCGAAGTCGTGTACCTATACAAATCGCGAAAGTTTACATTCGAATAAAAAATTGAATATTATTTCTCGTATAAAGCCATACCACGCACTGCAAGGATTGCGTGTTTTAGTCTAACTTGGGATCAAATTCAGACTCTTTAAATAGTTAAATAATAAATATTATTATTCGTTCATTTTATTCACGTTTGGCTTATTTATTATTATCAGAGCTATTGATCAAAGGCGTCACCAAAGGGATAGAGCTTCTAAAAAGTTAGCTAAATCTTAAACAGCCAAATTCTCACGAAGCTTTTTACGTTGGATTCTGTATCGTTATTATTACAATCACTGTAGATGTAAGGCTCTTACTACAAGCAAAAAGCTTCATGTTCGGCTTTACCAACATTACATACTTTTCTCGTTCTCCACATCAACTTACCTGGAAGCCAATGGCTGGCGAAGTCCTTAGCTATTACACTACAATATTCTTAGAATCGACTCTCTTCATTAATATCTTGACGTACGATACGATACAATAAATCGATGTATAATATGATACATCACCAAATGAGACGTCAACTCAGATATAGCACAATTCTGAATCAAACCCCATATCCGGCGTATTATATTTTCAACGAAGCCACTGCAATTTGACCACCGCAATCCAATGGGATATACATACATAAATATACGAAAGCTTAGACCTGTTTCAGGATATTTAGGGGCATTGACTTCTCGTAACGACTGTCATAGATCTTCCTGGCTACCGGGCCCGACGGCTTAATGTTCTCTCTAAAGCACTGAACAAGTGACAATTAGTAATTTAATGCACAGATAGCGTCGAAAAGTCAGTGGTACTAGCTTTGGGCACAACCTAAGAACCTCTGAGTAGTAGAGCTTTAGTATAGTCTTTACAGTGCTTTACAGAAATAACAAACAATAAACATATCCAAGATTTTAAATTAAAAAGTTGCTTTAGTATAGCAGTATTAAAGTAAATTGCAAGGTTGCAAGAAAATCATACCGATCATTTGATAAATCCTTTTTTAGGGTTCCGTACCTCACAAGGTAAAAAAAGGAACCCTTGTAAGATCACTTTCTTGTCCGTCTGTCTGTCCGTGTGTCACCACCGATTTTCTCAGGAAAGGGTGGACCTAGCAAATTGAATGAAATGATATGGTCAAAATTAGATTTTTGCGAAAACTTGTAAGTACCAAAATTCATACAAAATACAAAATAAATTAGCGGGTCTTAATCGCGTACAATTAACTTATTTAAGATATAGTCGCTTAGTACCAAAATTAACCTTAATTTTCAACTTTTTTTAATGTTCGGAATTTTTCGACCTTGGTTTTAACCAAAATTGTCAATTCTAGGTCAACCGTAAGTACCCTATAGGTTTTGGGTTGAAAACCTATATGGTAGTTCCCGTTGAACTAGAATCACAAAATTTGACCAAAAGCAGGGTCTTACAGCACAAATAAATGAAACATTACAAAAAATAAAAAAGTGGAAAATTTAAGGTTGTCCCAATACATACATAGTAGACTCCATTTAAGATAGTCCTCTATGTTGTATGGGCGCTCATACAGATTTAGGGGACTAGCGTAATTAGCACCAACCTCAAATAAGGTAAAATGCATACGGAACCCTCGGTGCACGGGTCAGACTCGCACTTGCCCGATTTTTTTTTATTGATGGCCATCAAAATGACTCCATGCCGCCTGATCTTAAGCGTACATGGTGCATGGAGTCTCATAGCAAAAGTCATCATGCCAATAAAATATGAATAATAATGGCATGATTACCCCTACTTTGATGGCCTAGAGAAAACCTTTACAAAGTAAAAACTTTAAGTCAAAAGCTTGGTATCACGCGTTTGCTCAATATCAATTCGGTGCGAACACCACGTACACAAAAAACACAAGGCGTGACAAAAATCCGAAGCGAAAATATTTTCTCGCGGCAAATTCAAAAATTACAGAACATATCCTAACACGCCCGCATCTCTTTAATATCCGTGGAGAGGAAACCCAGCTAATAAGATTACGAGAACCAAAGAGGGCATTGAGGGCTCAATGAGTTATTGCCTCCCGTCTCATTTGCCCAGACAATTTCCTCTCAGGGCAACAGTGAGGCGTTTGTACGAAGATAATAAATTTATCTTTGGTACACGGCAAGAGTTGCAGGATACACGCTTACTTGTAAACATTAATGTGTGAGTGTTTAAAATTAAATTCTTGGAATCGTTTATTTTAGTACAATGAGTCTTTATCACTGCGGCCATCGTTTTCTTGCATCTTCAAATGTTTGGATAGCTAATCTAATACTCATCATTATTTTATTAGTTTAAATTATATTTTTGATTGTGAGTTTAATGGTATATGGCATGGTATTGACTGTCTTATATTAGTACTAGGATAATAACCTAACCGATAATATGTAGATAACAATAAATATATTATGTGAGGGTCAAACCAACAAGATTGTCTAAAATAATAGCCACAGTGCTTTTTGTGAAGAATTATGCTTTGAGTTAATTAAACTACTAAACAGATTGAACATTAACATGATTGTTGAGATTGGAGGCTATCGATGCAGTCTAACGACTGGCTCCAAGATTTATACATAGACTTGGCCACTCGATATTCATATTTGACATAAGCTCCATACAAAACAATGTTTCATATTCGTATAGTCATAGTGGTTCAAGCAACCGCCTTGCAGATCAGTACTTTGCCAGGTTACATCCCCACTCGGAATAAAACTTTGAGTGATCCCCGAATTGTAGCTTTGAATCTGGATGTGTTTGTAAAGTCTTTGGAGATACAGTTGCTGGAAAGATAATAAGTGCACAAGCTGTCTTTAAAAGGAAACGACTCTAACACATATAATCTCAAGTTCAAATCTGTTTACATTCACTGCAACTAAGTCTGAAAGCAAAATTAAAGTAATAGGAATGTTTCCAACTAGTCAAATCAAGCACTTTTAATGAAATGTTAAAAACGACCTTTGCTATGGCCTTTGTATGAAATAAGACCTAATGACATCGTAGTTTTTTGTTGTCAAGTAGAATACTTATTATCAAAAAAAAATGATAAAAAATGTTAAATAAAGTTAACATTAATTGATGAATTTAAACAACTACAAACACTACGATGAATGATGATGAATTAAAACAACAACAAAAACTATTATTATTTTCACATGTTTCACTCGATAAAAATACTTATATAATTTATTTCACTTGCAGGAAGCTTCCCTATTACTAGCAGTCGACCTAATTTAATCTACATATTAGCAACATACTTAACATATTTTCTGCCCTCACCATTCCTTAAAAGAGAATACAGAGAAATACACAATAAAATTCACCGTTCTATTCCCCGTGTGCGAAAACCTTTAAGGCACAAATTAAATTAGTAAACCTTTCAAAGGCAAAATAGGGTTCTATGGCGTTCATTGCTACTCCACGTCTTTAAAGTAGATACGTAACTTGTTACAGCTAATTCTGTAAGACCCAAGTGCTCTTAACCTGACGTACCTTGTTTCATACTAACTGTTGAATAGATTGTTCTAGAACGTAAAAACTTCGCAACAATATAATGTGTTTTTCTTTTGACTTACTTTTTTGTTGCTGAGCAAAAGTTGTGAATTTGCTCTAGAAATTTCTTATATATTATTATTCGTAAACCACGAAATTAAAATATTTATAAGCGGTTTTGCTCGAAGCTGATTTAATTTCCATTATTTTATTAGGAATTTTACAAAAAGCTGAAGCAATAACATAAACATAGGTAATAAAAATGTAAAGCAATATCAAAAGAAATTATAAGATGTGGCACAAATAACATAAGGCGATTGACGTTTTAAGTCTCATTTCGTGGATAAATAATTTTATAACTTAAATTTTAAAAAATCAAAGTCAAAGTAAAAATTATTAATTAACTTAGGTCACAAATTGGACGTTTTTTTAAAGTTAATTACTTAATGAATCTATATTTCCATTTAGTACCTCGTTCGCAAAACAAGGGCGAGGGACCACGAAATAGAGCGGGCATTAAAACTCATGGCCGCTTTTTCTAACGCCAGGGTGTTTGATACATAAAGATTTAATTTTTGTAAGCTACTGCAGCTGCTTCACGTTGAACTTAATTACTTGTAAATAATAAATAATTACGGGTGTCATACTTAGACAATTAATATCGTTAGTTAACCGCCCAAGGTGAATATAGTGTTTCTGAACTAATCAATCAAGGTATTTTAAAGTAGTCTAATTGTAATTACTGTACAGCATAGTAATTTAAGTAGCTTTAATAGATTACATAATATGTTAACACAGGAATCAGTGTGTTGTGCATGTTTATGAGAATAATTAATATGAAACCAAGACTGATGTTGTTATATTTACTTTACTTTCTTCGGTGCTACAACCCTTTGTAGTTCATGGCCTCTACAACAATGGATTTCCCATTAGCGACGGTCTACGGCTTTCCGTCTTCACTTGTTACATCTTTTAATTGCCATGAAGTTTATTACAATTATATTCTATTGGCTGCTACTGAACGAAATGTTATGGGTTTGATCCTAACTTTTGACAAACATTTCTGTGGTTTAGCATTTTTGTTATATGATTGTATTAATCATTATTATGTCCACTGTCTAAGCACTGCTGAAGCTCTCCACAACAGAGGATTCATTCCCAATGTGGTAGTTACACAAAAAGAAAAATGGTTTTGAGTAAATGTAATAAATAGTAATAGGATTCAACCAAAAGGCATCAACATACCCGGTGTACCATATTGAAAAATGTATCGTTTCGTAGATATACGTGCCGAATATTCAGTATGAATATTGACTATTGCTACTCACTATCTACATACTTTGCGCCCAGCAGTACGGGCGGTTTCATATTAGCGTATTTTTCTGCGCGTATACGGTCGTTTCAGCATACGAGCTTACACGCGCGCTACATTATGCGCTACAAAAAGCCGGACTCGCGTAAACGGGTATATTTCGGCGTGTTCGCTCGAAACGGTAGTAATATCGTGTCAGTATAGCGCTTATACGAGCTTAGCGCGTCAACGGTCGTACGAGTTGCGCGTGTGCCAAGAGGCACGCCTATACGCGCCTACATGCGCTTCCAAAAACCAGCTTATACGCACGTACAAAACGCTAGTTTGCAACCACCCTACGACTGTTCGTTGTCTGTCAGTCTATCAGTGTCAGATTTTTTCTATATACAAAAAAAATTCAAATAACCCTCAGTTTTGCAATCAACCTATAACCATCTCAGGATTCATTTAGTTTATGTCCTGTAATTATAAAGAACTTCAATCGAAATAAAACTTTTGCTTCACCTCAAGAATCTGTCGAGCCAAATGCTTTACTTGCTCACGTTTCAGTACAGACCATAAGATACATCTTGTAGTTGAACTCCACCGTCGTACCATATCATATTTTATGTGTGAAGTATAAAACGAGATGCGTTTAGAGCCGTAATGCTCGTACTCAAATATACGATACGACGGTACATACATCGATGTTTATGTTTGTGAATATTTACAAAGTACACGAATAGAAACATATTAATGAACAGATACAGGCAGCGATAGCCTAGTACGCTAGGGGACTGATATGCAAAGGAGGTTTCAACCTGCGGTGAGCACTATTAATGTTTCGTAGTAATAAGCATATAAATTACTTATTGTCTTTTGGTCCATGCCTCGTCGTGCTGTCCTAGGCAAGGGGCAAAAGAAAATTATCAATTTAAGCAAGACAGTTGTTTTGGGGAGTGAGTAGCCTGACGAGAGTAGAGTATACTGACAATGATTTGAGCAATGGCATATCGCTGTATCTTTGGGTTGCGGAGGTCAGACGGCAGGCGCTCTGTGGAACAGCTAAAATTTTGTCCTTTGTGCTTAGACTAAACGGACTCCAAGGCGATGTACGTCGATACAACCATTTTAATAATGATGTTGATAAACATATTAATCAAGAGATATCTAATAAATATAATATTCAAGTTTTAGTTGAAAGGTCTCAATCGCGATAACCTTTAACTCCATGTTCTTCAGATATGTAAATAACTATGAATAGATTTTTTTTGTTTTTTTTATAGACTTACGCCTGTATCACCGAAGGGGTAGGCAGAGGTGTTACACCTACATTTCGCCATGAATTGTTAGGTCCCATGTAATAGGGGGCAAGCCTATTGCCGTACTGGGCACATTACCAGACTCCGTGCTGCTAGTGAGAATTTCCTAACGGATAAACCCAATAACACTTTGCCCGACTCGGGAATCGAACCCGAGACCTCCCCCAATCCCACGCGCACATTTATGCCGCGAGACCAGCGCGGCTGTCATTGAATTTCATGTTGTTATTAAGGTTAACGTTCATAAGAACCATTTTTGTAGCAATTTCTCATTTGTGACAGTTTTCCTAAGGTATTTTGATAAGGGTTACGTTCAGTACCTTTTTAAAGTCCTTTTGAAGAAAATACTAAGAAAAGTCCTTTCAAAACATTTTTATCGTATGCTAAAATATTTCTTTTTGTTACAGTTACTTCGCCGGGGTCAGCATCCAATCTTCAAGTGTGCCAATTTCTACTAGTAATTCATATTGTTGTGTGGGCAAACAACACATAGGTGTTATACGAAAAAAATGTGTATAAATATAAATTAAATAATTAAAATATAAATAGGTAGATGTATTCGATTATGTCGGATGAAATTGTGAATTTAAATGAAAAATAGTTAATTGTACCTAACGAGCTGACGACTATGCCAAAGAATGTAAAGACTAAGAATATTGTTGATTTAATACAAATTATATATATGTCACAGTTTGTTTTATTCATTACATCATTTTTGTTCGATTTCTTTCTTTTATGACTCCTCGATTTCTGATTTTACGTGTGACGTATTAAGAATACAAAGTGTCACTATTCTTCATGCAGTGGGTTTCATAAGAGGCGACTTTGGAAAATACACGAAGTAAATAGTACCTTTGAGGAGAGACGGCAATCTCTATACCAAACTCTATAATAACCCGTCTGGTGAAGTAGAGTAGGCCTAATCTTACTATTGACTCACTACTGTGGACACGGACAAGGAGAGGTTTAGCAGTACATAGCGAAAGGCTGTATATATCATCCATACTCAGAGTCCAAGCAATGTAAGGCAAGTCCTTGCCTTATGTACCTAATGATATAATATAAGAAAATTTACATCCTAAAAAAAAGGACTGGTCAAAAGTGCCCTAAACAGAAGAGCATGCATGAGAAACTTGATGACAGTGGATGAAGCAAGAAAGATATGTCAGGATCGTTGCAAATGGTTGCAAATTCAGTCCTGTCAAGAACAGGCCGCAACTTGCTGCTGAGAATGGGAAGGAAGGCATTCATCAGCGGTCTTGTATCTACTTCATCAATATTAAACAAGTACTTGTTTACTACTTCACGGACAGTATCGAATTTGGAATTTTTACGGTCCATTTATTTCTGAATTTGATCTCAGTATAAAATGAGCCATGACTCGCACAGGCTAAGTATGATTACATCTGATGAGATTATGATCTGATTATATGCATAAATATTGCATAATATTTTACCTTTTTTGCATAAAGCAATGGCGCATTATTTAGTAAAACTAGGTGTAATACATTGATTTGAACTTGTCTAGATAGAGATTTCGAACATCAGAAACATAAAGTAAGGAAGTAATAGAGATCGCATTAAAATAGCAACCTTACCCCATATATTACTTCACTCTGACTTATGATTTTTTTCTCGTTTAAGAGAAAGATAAATATACAAATGTCATTTCGAACCTTCGAAATTGTCGTAAATTTTAACTAGATTAGTGATGTCCTTACTCAAAATTAATTTCGATAAAATATCGATAATGTTTGCAATAAATCCTTAGATTTGGTTTACTCAGAACGAATATCAATTGAATGTTGATACATCCTCAGATAAAGTAAAATATGTGAATAAATTCAGCTTATACTTAAACACTAGTAAATAAGTTACGGTAAATAAAGCAATTGATATTCATAATATCACTATTAATCACTACCTATATGCAATGATAGGATCAATGATGAGATCATTACCACGTAATGGTTTTCGAATACAAAACCACGTCATGTATTTTAGACTTTTGGAAGTTATATGCTTATTATTTAAAAAATTATCACGATCGTCAAGTGTTTATCTAAAATCTTCTCAACTAAATAAGGCATTCTCAAATTGAAGAGAGGCACGAGCCCAGTATGCTCAGTTACATAATTATATGAAATCATCAATCAAGAGCAGGCTGCAGTAATAAGTCTGTTAACTAATAGATTAGAAATAAAATTTAACTTCAGGGTCAAATTTGAATAAAATACTTCACACATAATGAATCACATTCATTTAAGGTAAAATAAAAAAGTCACTGACAGTGTCATTGGCTTAGTTAGAAAAAAACTCAAATCTTTACAAAATCATATTATATATACAGGTCAAATTAATTACGCCCTTATAGATACGTCTAGGTCTAAAATAAGTGAGAAATAAAATAATTTAAAAGAATTAAACCAGGAGCCCGCATGGTGAGTATGAAAGAAAATAAAATTGTGTGCGTACTTCTAACTGCACCGAACTCAAAAAGTGTTGTTGTTAAAAATATTAGTTTTTCTGCTGCCTAGTGCGAGCATCTTTAGATGTTGGTAAAGGTTCTTGGCGATTAGTCCATTTACTGACACAACTATCGGCACAATGATCGCCGAGTTCACATCCCACATATCGACAATCTCATGAGCTGGGCCCAAATATTTGAACTCCTTCTCTTTCTCTGCTTTTACGAGATTCCTGTCATGCGATATGGTAATAACGTCTATCAATGCGAGTCGCTCTGCTCGATCGATCACTACAATATCACGCTTATTGGCTACAATAAACCTGTCTGTAATGATAGACCTCTACCAGGACAACAACGTACGACCATTTTTTCGAGAACTGGGTCGGGCACAATCTGTATCTGTGGTTCGGTGAACCAATGAGATTATATTTTAAGGACTAGTTGCTGATGGATTATCTTGGCCACTTGATTGTGTCTGTGCAAATACTTGCCAAGTGCAAAACTCGAACAACTGGATACCATATGTCTGAGAGATTCCCCGGGCTGGTGACATGCCCGCCATATGTCAATCGCACCGTCCCTCAGTATATAATATCGGTAGTTTTTTGTCATGACAACTTCGTCCATAATTATGAAGACAAAACCTTTGGTTTCACCGAAGAGAATGATAGAAATAAGAGAATAGAATATTAATAATAATTATTACACAAGCTGCAGTACTGCAGGTTTATGTAATTATTTTTATAAAAGTAAAAGACAGAGAAGGATTAGTCTAACCATCAAAATATGTATTACATATTTTTAAAGTTACAGTAAAGGTTGTACGTGAAGGCAGCGATAGCCTGTGTGCGATAGCTGAAAGTTTGTGATGATCGTTGAAAAGACTATTCTTGAGATATATAATTGTATTCAAGTATACTTACTTTCAAAGAAATATTGCAGTATAGTTTCTACATCACAATAGTGAAAAAGCTACCTTTTTTTTGCAAAAACTGTCACCCACATCGGCGAATACGTGGGCCGAAGCTAGTCTGTAAAATAAAAGTATTGATAAAGTTATAACGTCACTATATTTATGCGTCACAATCTTTATACGAATAAATCAAAATGTCTATGAACGAAGTATCGAAGTTTCAAATGAAGTTCTAAACGAAATATTAGCGAACTGTTCATTCTGCGCTGTCAGTAGCGAATCTGTCATATTGGCGTGAATACGTGATCGCTGCTATAAAAAATATGACGATTTATGTTATAAACGTGAATAAGAATTACAAAAGATGATTGAAAACAACCAAAAAAAGATACCTATCTCTATCTATCGTTAAGTAAATTTTAAATAACTCTAAACTAAAGAAATAATTAAATTATTTAAATAAGACGCAACTTGACACTTAGTTGCCAGTGTTGCCTGTTTTTTATTTGAAAATTGCCCATGTTAGCTAATTATTGTACAAATATATTATGATGATTCTAAAATATATGTTACTCTAAAATTATATTTTAATTTTGAGTTCCTTAGCTTGATAGACAAAATTATGAAATTAATGTCGAAATTAACGTTCATAAGCGTCACTTTGTGACCTAGATGAATAAATGAATTTGTTTTTTTTACTTATGACTGATGTCAATTTTAAAATGCATGGTAGCAGATGTTGTTTGTTTTATAATCTGATTATATTATTTATCTTTGATATGAGAATCAAAGTCGGAATTATTGCAAACCTAACAATGTTAAACATCATCGTCCTAGCGTTAACCCAGTTAGTACCTAACGTACCTAAGTACAACCAAGATTGAACGCCTTGAAGCCCGGGGTCCGCTTACTAGTATAACCAGATATGACAGACTATCAGCTTTTCCACATAGAGACTGCCTTCTGGCCTGCCGGTTTAGACTAGTATCAGTTTATTTGAGAGTACATACTGACTTCTCATTCCTATCAGAGGTGGCTCGTGATATTTTTATGTTAAAATAAAGGAATCAGTGTATCTCACATAGCGCGTAGTGTGTATTTATTTGCGCAGGAACCTAGTTGTGCACCCACATCGTGTATAAAGTGTTTATATATCAGCCAAAGCCCGGTTACCCGCCGACATATATTATTATCATCAATAACCATAAAATAATTTCAATATTAATGTTCTTTTTTAATTGCAATAACATATATCCTACCTATTAGTAGATTTGCACTAGGTCCGAATGTTTGAAAATGAATAAAAAATAAAACTAATTATAAATACTTGAAATTCAGTACGTATTTTTTTACTCCCCATCTTAAGGAAAATTGTCAAAAACTGGTATCACCGCTGAGATAGTGCGCTTGCGCGAACCATCGTAGTTGTGTGTAAATACACATACAACGATTTAGAACTTTGGCTGTTGTTTTTACTGCGATGAAAGCGCGACGCTCTATCTAGACGAGTATATGATCTAAGGTGTAATACAATTAACGTATTGTATGCATCGAAAAGCAATGATATGTAAAATATACTTGACGTATATATGTCGTGCTTTTCACTTTTTGCTAGACCTCATCGGACTCGGGACCTCATGATATGCTTTCGCTTAGTTACACTACCGCTATACCACAAAGGTAGTCAGCTGTAGCCATGTACTTACTAAGCTAAGGACTATAAGCAAAGTGGAATTGAGCTTATTACCAATTGAAATTTCAGAATTAGGAGTAATCTCGGGTCGGGTAATAGTGAGATATAAAATTCTAGATATTTCATATCCAATTCAGACATTTTAAAATCAAATAAAACTGCGTTTAGAGTCAAGATGACTGTGTTAAGTGTGATAGTGTGATACGTGTGATAGTGTATAAGAATGCGATCTAGTTTCATGAATATTTTTCTGAAATAACAATCCCTCTCTTGATATTTGACTACTATTAGTTCACGATCTCGTTTGTAGAGTTTCACTTTGAATAATTAGATTTTGTTTAACATGTTTTGTTGGTACTCTTCTCTACATAAAATCTCTAACGAGAATTTTGTGAAATAACTCAGGTTAACCTTTGTATCCAACTCAGTTTAAACAGACTAGGGTACATTGCTTTATTGGTTTTCCGTACTGCATGTTATTCGAATAACGTTTCTATACAAGGTTTGCCGTTAGGTGATTTTGTGGCTAAAACCTTGTAAAAGTGGGAGCTATAGTTTGCAGGGGAAAAATACCAGGCAGCTAAGTAATTTTTTGGAACACATATGCAGTACATTGCTGAACATTGATTACTGAACTTTAGCAATAGACTGTGTAGAATACTGTGTATAACTATAATAAACGTATGATAATGTAGTAACTCGTTATAATTATGATATAAGTTTTAATATGTGTGATCCCATAAAAGGCCAGACCTTGTAAAGCACATTACTAATCAAAATACATATATTTGTTAGTATTTATCTTAATTGCTTAATTAATTCAAAATGTAAGTAAAACAATTTATCTCTTATTTGCCCCAACGATTCAGCATGGTTGTCACTAGTTGAGTTCAACCACACCATCAAACCCATCAGCCAGGATACATAAGAAATTAAAAACTACGAGGCCAACAAACTTCTAGATCGGTCATACTCACAATATTTCTATTCTTTACAAAACGTTTCTGATTTTCTCATGTATCTTTTTTCTTCTTTTCTGTCTACATGATATGTAGAATAAAATAGCTATATTTGAACTTCAAATTACAGCGCTTAATTTTCCTCTAAAGCTTTGACGTCAATACAAAATGCAGCAGCGTTAAGGAAGAATTGTAATTAAAAAGTTCATTTGCACCAGTTTCGACTGTGAAGCCTTTATTGCATTTTGCGACAGCACGTGGCCTTAATACATGTTTTGGGTGGACTCTTTAATACGGTCAGCGGCATTTTTAATTAATATTTTGAATGGGATTCGATCCTTGGAAATTATCTGCATCATAACATAACTTCACGCCTTTATTCCCGAAGGGGTAGGCAAAGATGTATTATACACCAACACCTCGCCAGTTATGTTTCGGTCCCAAGGTAATAGGGGGCGAGCCTATTGCCATCTACTGGTCACATTATTATGCGAGCGATATAATTCACATTTTTAATGCACACATAAATTCGAAATGTCATAGGTGTGTGCCCGGGGTACTGGGAATCGAACTCGAGACCATTGTCTCGGCAGTTCGTTAGGTACACCACTGGGCTACCGCCGCTCTTAAAATTATCTGGAGAATTAAATATTTATTCTGATTCTGAATGGAACAAGGAACTCCGTACAATCGTATCAAAGACTTGAGAGTAAATGGGGCACCTGGTTTGATCTTCGCAGTGACCAAATGGCAATTAATTAAGGATCGGTACGTAGGCCCATTCCAGATGCAAATGTCTTAGGTAGATGTCAGCTTATATAGCTTAGCACCGAGTTCACCGTTGTTTGCTTAACTCCTGTTAAATTAATTTGTCAGATAACTCTTACAAATTCCGTTCCTATTTTAATTTTGTCTTTTGGCTTTAGCTTTTTAATATCCTGCCAGCTGTATATCGAGGTCCCACCCCTATTATTTTCTGTGTCTTTGAAAACAGCGCCACCTGCCACTGCCTTATCCAAATATATGAAGTATCTTAGCTCACTTAAACACAAAACATTGAAGCAATATCGGTCTAGCTGTTTAGAAGTTTAGTGAAGGAAGCTATAAAAATTGTCTTGTACTTATAGCCTAGTTTAATGCTTCGTCCCATTAGTCCAACCAATTAAACATCTAGTCGTAGATTATTCGTATTCGCGTATTTTGTTCTCTCTTCTCTCGTCTGGGAAGGTCGACTTTAAGAGCGCACTTTTCTCTATAGCTTTAAACAAGGCCGGCAAATGCAGATGCTCTAAATCCACATCACACAGAAAATTACTCGGGCTTAAAATGGATGCGCAGTGAGTTGAATTGAAAATCACTGCACTTCATCACACAGTTTTCTTCATAATTTTTTTATTTTCTTAAATGAAAGCAGCACTGTGTTAGTTCCACAAAATCTTAAGTGTATTCGTACCGCGAAACTAAAGTGTAAACTAATTTAATAACCATTTTATAATAAGGAGTAGTGTGGGGAAGCATCCTTTTTGCAGGAAGGTCTCCAAGAGGTAGGTACGAATACAACAGAGCTCATTCTGGTCTGACACTGATCGAACAACTGACTTCAGTCAGTCGCTTTAAGTGAGAGGAAGGAGTAAGTTATGGTCCTTATATTGGTGGTAACCAATGTAAAGACCTAGTCTTATTTGACCATTTGGACGACGTATTAATATAACTTGTTGTCTCGCCGTCAAGCACGGCGTCAAATTTTGCGAGTTTCTCACTGTTAGTGAACAGCGCGATGTCTTATCCAAAAACGGTTGTTATGTGTCTAGATATTGTGACTACTGTCTGTCGTTCATCTTAAGATTTAGTTCTGGTATAAGTGTCCTTTTGATTTTATAAACTTTATATTACTTTGCCAAAATCAGTAAGAATAACATACAAAACTACACAGTAACAACAAATTCTGAGTTATTCATCCAACAATAAAACTTTCATAACCTAATAAGTCTACTGAAATTGGCTTCAAGTGCTTTGGGGACGCAAAGTCCATTTTATAGGCCTAAAATTTTATTGACTTTAAATAACTGCAAGCCTAAGTTTATTTCCTAATTACTAACACATTTTAACTATCTAGAAGAATGGATTTCACAAGGATTTACTACAAAATCTAATGAAAGTGTCGCAGTAAGTTTGAAAGCCTTAAAATCTTAAGTTGGCACACGATTGTAAAGGTACTCATGAACTGCCGAAATTCCAGCTCAGTTGGTCATTAGGCCTTGTGCGATTTTATGTAAGACCATGTGCTGAGCGCCGAAAATTACCAACGCCCGTCCTAAATTAACCGGTGAATACAGAGAACCAAGTATGCACAGTAAAGTTAATTAGCTCAGCGGTACATATGAGTTTTATGTTGTACATTTTGCCTTAGGACTTAGCCTTCAGCTACTTACAAAGCTTATGCCTTTTGTAGCCGGTTGTACATAGTGTAATAATTATAAAGGCTGTTTTGTTACGATTGTTCAGTGTAGTGCAGTAAAATGAAGCCGTTCATCCAAATAAACTAGGTTTATAAAGGAAATATTTTATGAGAAATAGAGCCAAAGTACGGTTACAGGCTCAAGTACAGCGCTGCAGAAATTTTGCTCAGTTCAAAATAAAGCTAGTATACGGAGAATACTCTTCTCATAAAAATATTGTCATGCTTTTTCTAGAGTTTCTAGACTTCAAGAATATTTTTGAGAATATATTGTGATTTTTTTTATGCATGTTAATAGGCGGCAAACGAGCAGACTGATTGCCTGATGGTAAGCAATTACCGCCGCCCATGGACACAAGCAACACCACAGGAGTCACAAGTGCGTTGCCGCCCCTTGGGATTGGGAAAAGGGATAGGATGGGGAGTGGGATGAGGGAGAAGGAATAGGGGATAGGGCCTCCGGCACTCTCACTCACCGAACGAAACGCAACAGTTCAGGTACTGTTACTTTACGTCGATTTTCTGTGAGAGGATAGTACTTCCCCGGTCGAGCCGGCCCATTCATGCTGATGCCAGCAAAGCTCTACTAACTTCAGTGCGGGAGAAGGAATAGGGGATAGGACCTCCGGCACTCTCACTCACCGAACGAAACGCAACAATTTAGGTACTGTTACTTTACGTCGATTTTCTGTGGGAGGGTAGTACTTCCCCGGTCGAGCCCGCCCATTCATGCTGAAGTCAGCAAGGCTCTACTACCTTCAGTGTTCACACGGAATCATTATCATCAGCAATAACCTGTCCCACTGTTGGGCACGGGCCTTTTTTCACTATGAGGAGGGTAAGGCCATAGTCTACGGAATAGTTAAGATTTATTAATTTGAAAGAATATTAGTTCTTCCAGAGAGCGATTGCCGTCTGACCAATATTCCAATATTCGATGTTTTAGATTAGTGTCAGTTTTTGTAGAGGTACTAGCCCCCTATAACGACTGTTAAAGATATTCTACCACTTACATACATCACCATCTAGTCCCAAACTAAGCAGAGTTTGTACTATGGGTACTAGATAATGGAGAAACATACATTTATACCTTTTTTTATAAACACATACATATTACACATAGAAACACCCAGACCAAGACAAACATCCATGTTCATGCACACAAATTTTTGACTTGACCGGGAAACTAATCCGCGACCTTCGGCGTAGCAGTCGCTTACAATCCCGCTGCGCCAACCGGTCGTCTAAGATCTTCATGACAGCCGGGACCACCGGCTTCATAATATGCACACGCAAGCCAAGCGATAATCAACAATTTATTACGCACATAACTTTAAAAAGTCAGTAGTTCGGGCCATAGGTTTCAACCCGTATCTATCCTCTGCGTGACAATCTGTTGGCATTTCTCTTAGGCTGTCGCTACCTGGAATACAAGTAGTAAATATTTATTTATATTGTTGTCAAATCAAACACACAATGTTCATTGAAACAAGTGTGTGCCATTTGGGTATTACTGTAATTAAACCCGAGTAAATGGAAAGTAATTGAAGCGTTCTATTTTGTTATATTTAATAGAATTTCTAATGAAATACAATTAATATTTGTCGTTCAACAAAATGTAAATATAAACCGTGCGTTAGTAGGGCGTGTGGTTTATGTCAAAGAATATTAATTACTCATTTTAAGCCTTTCAATAAGTATTTACGGATTAAATGATGGAAACTGAACTTCCGAGTGCTGATGTGGATTTTGTGATTCATTGTCGTTGTATTTTTCTGTATTATTTCATAATTAACTAATCAGATTATTTGTTTTTAACCGGGTTTGTTGAATATTATTACTAGTATTACACTAAATTATCATCATTGGTATTGGGTTATTCTGGTGGCCATGGGCTTTGTCTTCGAGCCTTGTCTAGTCTAAGCAAATTTGATAGGATTTTAGCCTTTTTACAGAGCGAATCTCATCAGCCTGCCGAAACGCAGAGGGATAGAGGTGTGATATAAATCTTATAGTTTAGTTGAGAGCCAGCAGGTTTGTGGAAAATGACCGGTAATGACAACATAATTACCATGGTTAGTTCACGCATCTTCCGCGTTTCTCTGCCGGTTTCCTGAGTTGTTTGCTTCTGATCTGAATTATAAAATAAATATAAATAATCCAATACAAATAAAGCTGGAACAAGGATGTCAATAAAATATTCAAATTGAATTTCCAGGTTATGTATGTATGTACGTATGCTATAGTAAATTATAGATAGTAATCAGTAGCAGCACAGTACAAATAGACGGCTAAACAATAACTAGATTGTATTACAATGTAGTAATTATTTGTAAATTACATGAGGTATAATGGTTCTCTTTTATTTATAGCCAGGTAAACCTTGCCTCGATTGACGAAGGCTCAACATAATACAGATTTTATAAGGTAGTAACTAACATTACTGTGAAAATAGAATTCCGAGAAAATCAGGTGAATAATAAAGATATTGGTTTGTTTTGTTGATTTGGTCTTTCACTAGTTGTTCACTAGTTGTTCACTAGTTTGCTTGTGTTCGTTAATATTTTTGTCTTTAAATCGTTTTGACATTGAGTCCATTGAAAAGTGTCATTTGGGGTTGCATCAGAGGACGCAATTTTATTTTACAGATGTGTAGGGAAGGCTAGTGAAATACTTAATAAAAATTTGTGGGGTCGTACCTTTTGTCCTTCGGCCGCCATCTTGAAAAGAGTGCCGGTGCAGATGGTTTTTCTTGATTATCTGTTAAACTATTGGCCGCACAAAGATTATGTGAAAGAATTTTTCGTTGCAAATTAAATTCTCTACAACTTTGATCATGAAACTTTTGTCCTAAAGCCATAACTAAAAAGTTACATCTTTATTATTGATGTATTTTGGCAATTTTTACGTTTTCCATTATAACTGTGTCCCAGTCCTTGTGATGAGACTGGCTTGGGCACAAGGTCTGATGCACCGGTATTAAATTTTTAATGATGAACTTTAGAGGAAAGTCGCATTTTAGTCGATAATTCATTATTTTCCTTAATTAATTTTGATATCTCCAATAATTTTCTTGTAAGTTTCCCCAGAAAATTAATGCACTGCAGAACAAATTGCAGTATTCTCTGGCTGGGTAGACTATCAACATCAGATACACAGGGATAGAGCTTGTCTTATTTTTTTTCAACCTCAGTTTTTAGGTTCGTTGTAATCAGTGGAAATTGGACCTTATGGTTCTGCAAAGTGTCAAGTTGAAAGACTGGGTCTTGTTTTGGAAGAAGATACATACATATTAAATGTATTTTTTATTACCGACGACGAAAAATTATAATACATTGAAAATAAAATTTGTTGCAAATTTCATGCGATTTTCGTTTGTAACTTAGTTATTTTTCATTTTACGACTAAATGCTACGGAACCAAAGTTGTGGAGAATTTAATTTCCAACAAAACATTTTTTTTTATACATACATACATACATACATACATATCGTCACGCCTTTTATCCCCGAAGGGGTAGGCAGAGGTGTATATACACCCACTTTTCGCCAGATATACTTTAGTCCCACGTACCTAATAAGGGGCGAGCTTATTGCCGTACCGGGCACATTTCCAGACTCCGTGCTGCTACTGAGAATTTCGTGACAGAAAAGCCCAATAACACTGCCCGACCCAGGAATCGAACCCGGGACCTCCCGATCCCACGAACACACCCATGCCGCGAGACTAACGAGGCAGTCGTATAGGGTTTGATGTCGAGTTTTCCGTCTCTACGCAAAGATGGTATTTGCATCGTGTTATCCCTTAGTTGCCTCTTACGACACCCACGAGAAGATAGGGGGTGGTGACACTACTTGTATTCTATGCCGTCAACCACACGGAACTTTTTTTTTATCTTGCCAGATAAACTAGACAACCCATTTGTGCCACTCTTTCCAAGATGGCGGCCGCAGGACAAGGGCTGCGACCCCACAAACTTGGATTTAACTATATACTAATCACATCTAGACATATATAAAATAAAATTGCGTCCTCTGAAAAATGCACGCTAAGTCCAAAAAAAATTAACACTTCAATGGACTAATTATTGGCATTCTACGATATAGCTACAATCTAGAAATATGTTCTTGGTTTTGGAAGGATTAACTGTGTAGGCGCTCTATTTTCCAGTAACATAATAATTAAAGTTTTAAGTATTAGTTCCTTTTGAAATAAAGAAATGTATGTAAAGTTGCACCACCCGCATTGGTAACTATTTGTTCTATTACTATTCAACATCATTGCACACAGTTTTATAAAGTAAATAGATGCTAATGTCTATGAAATGAGTATATTTCAAAGTTTAAAAGCAGTTTAATCATCGTTCAAGATAGAAGTTCATACTGTAAGTGTAAGTCTTCCAGAAGTATTATATGACGATCTCTAAATACAACAAACATAACATCTACCTTTCAAATTTTACCAAAAAAAGCAGCGATAGCCTGGTGGAGAGAACGACATACTGCTACGCAGAGGGTCCGGGTTCGAATCCACGTCACGCACCAATGTCTTTTCGGAGTTAAGTGCGTATTAAATTGTTAATTATCGCTTGCTAAACGGTGAAGGAAAACATCGTGGGGAAACCTGCATGGCTGAGAGTTCTCCCTTATGTTCTCGAAAGACATGTGAAGTCTGGCAACCTGCACTAGACCAGCGTGGTAGACTATGGCCTTACCCTTCTCATAGTGAGGAGAGCCTCGTGCCCAGCAGTGGGATGGTTTATATACAGGGCTGATGAAAAAATTAACATCTACCTTTGTTTTGTAGCAAAACTTACCCTTCAAAGTGAGGCATCATAAAATATCAGCAACCCGCCGCATATCGGCAAATCACAAATCATAACATTTCATTCACTTACTTGAGACATAATGATGGGAAGCTTGTAATTCTAATAAAGGAGCAATTACAAACGAGGGTTCAGACCACAATTATACCGACATTTTCATAAATAAATTTATGTTGAATCCGTAATAAAGCCATTTTGATTTTAATATAACATAACTTTGATTTAATTATACCATATACATTCACGGAATTCAGCCCTTCATATTTATTTAACCGAAGAGATATGACCTCGAAGTTTCTATGCTGTGGCTTATTGTTTCCCATATGAAATATGTGAGGGAGATTTTAATTGACTTCGTGCTTATTCTCGGTCGTCTCATTTATTACGAATGGTGAATAGGCCTAACAGATTGTTGAGTAATTCTTATTTTCTTTGATAGTAAATTTCGTACAAGCTGATAAAAGTTAATTCAAAAGTAAAATATTTTAGTTTTATAATTGTATTTAATAACTGTGTCATTTCAATATAAATATTAATCCTTAAAAACTACTGCCCCAAATTTGTTTATCATTTGAGAAATGCTAAGAATGCTTGGCAGCCGCACAATATACCTCTTACGTAATAAGTCTAATTCATTTGGCAGACGTGTGTTATTGATTCATTTGGTCTAATCTTATGACCTTGGTCGTCCAGTGGATTAACTCAGTTTCAAACCAGTCGCGGCCTATCCATACTGAGCTTGTGCCAACTGATGACAAAATGTTGAGAGTAGCGTCCATATTTACGAAAGAAAAATTATCCGTCTAAATTAGATATGTATTATTTTAGTTCCATTTTCATTTGGTAGATGTGAATCTGAATTGGAAGCTTTACATTGTAAAATTTATTACGTGTGCACTTATTCAAATATTGATATGTTTATAGAGGATAGGATGGATCGTCATTTTACTTGTATTTTTAGGCTACCGGTTTAGATTTTTTACGTTATTGTCTATTCTGATAAGTCCTTAAGATTTGTTCTTAGAAACTCACGCCTACTGAGCTTATTTTGTAGTTATTTTGTCTTATTTTCTCGCTAAACGTAAACTAAGTATAGCCATATTACTGTAAAAGAGTAAAAGACTTGAAAATTATTTGAGCATAAAGTTATAAAAAAAAATAAAAAAAAATTTATAACTTTGATTGATTTAAAACGTGAAGCAAAGTATTTATGACATAAGTAAATACTTCTCATGGCATTTAATGTAAATCATTACTCTTATCATAAATTCTGTCAACAGACACAAAAAAATAAGGGCATGAAATTGTGTATTATACAAATTGTAAACCCCCTAATTTTCGGTGCAGTAAATTTTGGAGTGATAATAATGGGTACATTTTTCTAAACCATTTTACAAATATATATCGTCATTAGTCATATTATGCAAACCACGTAAAAAACTGAACAAAAACCATCGACCATTAGCGCATTTTCCACCAAAGTACTCTGACGAAATATATCCTGAATTCCCAACCGCATACGAATTTCAAAACATCTAACAACACAGAGACTGTCATTAATTACGTTTGGTTCGGCGATACACCGAAACCGTAGGTAGGTTCTAGGCGATTTGGAAAAAATGGACTGTATTTAAAGGAAGAGGATGTAGGAAGAGGTGATCGTGAGTGGGTATAGGATATTTCAAGCACTTACCTTATACGGCAATCTTCTTCTTCTCAGAAGGACAGCCTCCTGGTGTTTTCGAGAATCCTGAAGCTGTTTGATTCACTACACTACACCATTCGTTTCACTTTCACTCGCGAGCGGGTTTTCCTTGGTGGAAGCGGTAATAATCACATACAGCGGTGCGGCAGGGTACGATGTAGCGGACACATTCTCAGCGAGCGGAACGTTCTGGACAGTCACTCGCGTCGACGATCGCGGCGACCAATCCGCGAAAGGCAGTGCCTCTTCCAGGGAGTGGGATAGAGGGAGACGGAAATATGGTATCGCTCACACTTGTACGTGGAACGATTGATGTTGATGCGATTAGTTATAGATAGGAAGGTAGATGGCGCTACCATATCCCCCCGGCCCTAAAGGGTTGCCTTAAAAAAAATAGAATTGAACTTAGCTATGTTGGGTGTACTACCGCATAACCCCTCAATAGGCTAAGACAGCGATATGACAATAAAATTAATCTAAATTAACTTTAGCGAAAACTACAAACTCAATAATAGCGGAAACTACTAACTAAATACTTAAACTAAGAGGTAGGTCCAACTTCAGGCTAGATCTCACTGAGTTGGAAGCGGACAGAGACGTACAACAGTGCGCACGTAACTCCCTTTAGCGGTTTTCACGGTAACAACGCGGGTCGTACCGTCCTTGGAAGTATGCAATTTCTCTACGATGGCTAACGGCCATGAGAGCCGGAAGTGACGATAATGGCACTGTGTTCAGAAAATCTGCAGGGCTTAACGCGGATGGTTCTGCAGGGTCACTACTCAATGCCGTGAGCAGACACGAGTTAATCAGTGCCTCGACTTGTGCAAGGACAGTTAAAAGCTCTTCGTAAGAGAGGATCTGTTGACCTATAACCTTGAAGAGATGCGTTTTAATTACTTTGACCATGCTTTCCCAACATCCACCGAAATGTGGTGATGCTGGTGGAATAAACTTCCAGTCAATATGATCTATGGAACGTTCTTCCTGAAGACGAGTACGATAACCCGCGATGTGATTGAAACAAGTAGCGGGACCAAGTTCAATCAATTTACTAACGCGGTTGGCGACAAAAGTCTGCCAGCGGTGAGGAGAAGAATAAATCCAAGCGAGCACTACCTTGGAGTCGGAAAATGCGTATATTTATTAATAGAGTAGTGGGGCAAAACTGTGTCTTGAACCTTGTGGAGCAACTGCGACAGCAGAAGGGCCGCGCACAACTCCAGTCTCGCAACCGAAATGGTTTTAACAGGCGAGACCTTAGACTTGGCACAAACTAACTGCACCGAGTAGTTAGAACCAATGCGGACTTGCAGATATACGACTCCACCGTAAACACGCTCGCTGGCGTCAGCGAAACCTGTTAAGTTGATGGTACATCCATCTACCAACCCAAGATGACGCGGAATAGTAATTTGATTGAGCGCGGTAAGCTCAATACAAAACTGGCCCCAAGCGGCGACAATATGGTCAGGGGGTGTTTCATCCCACTCACACTTTGATAGCCAAAGCTCTTTGATCAAGAGCTTGGCGTACAAAATTGTGGGAGCCACAAAACCCATTATGTCCCATAGTCGAGCCACTGTGGACAGCATAGTGCGTTTGGTGCACTTATCATCTGGTGGTGAGACGTCAAACCGAAAACTATCGCAGGATTTGTCCCAGCGTAAACCGAGAACCTTATGCGGTACAGACTTCTCAAACTCAATGTCTGGAGAAGCTTTATGAGAATGTGGTATGCGTGCGAGAACCTCCTTAGAGTTGCTTGTCCATTTGACAAGATCAAACTGGCCTCGCTTGAAAAGCTGAATGAGCTCTTCACAAAGCAAAATTGCTAGCGGAGCGGGTATGACACTACAGGCAGTGTCATCCATATACAAAGCGGGAGTGTAGTATAGTATAGTGTAGCGTAGCGTAGCTTAGCATAGCATAGCATAGCATAGCATAGCGTAGCATAGCGTAACATAGCGTAGCATTGCGTAGCATAGCGTAGCATAGCATGGCGTAGCATAGCATAGCATAGCATAGCATAGCTAATTAGTGCTTTATCTTACACACAGTTTTAGCACCCACCTTGATCTCTTGAAGAGCAGAACAACAACAAGACGTAATACAATGAGAAGTATGTAACGTAGGTACGGTACCCATAATCACATACCCAAGTACCGTCTCAATAGCGGGCGGTAAATCATATCGCTCACTACGTACTATGTTAGTTAGTAGCAATTGCGGAAATATTGAAGCTCCGATCAAAAGATCAATGCCTGCCGGATTCGCAAACTCCGCGTCGGCTAGCGGCAATGACTCGAGATGAGTGAGTGATGCTACGTCTACATTAGCGTTCGGCAATGCGTCCGTGATACGCTCCACGATAAGCGAAGAAATGTTAAAATTAATATTCCTATCAAAACGCGAATGGATTTTAATATCTACGGAACCCCTGCAATGCTTTTCTGATCCGCCTATCCCTTTGACGGTTGAGTTAGTATTTTTAAAGTTATTCCATAATCCAAGGCGTTTGAAGCATTCCGATGTTATTAGATTGGTCTGAGATGCGCTATCTAGCAGACAACGTACCATGTGCGGCGACCCATTAACATCATATACGATAACTTGCGCTGTCGCTAACAGAACAGTCTTAGACGTCATACACTGAGTTTTGGCCCTGCGCGGATCATTATAGATGCGCGAGTGCCATCCTCGCGTGCGCGTCGCCCGCGCAATGGACGTCGTACACAACGATACCTCACCCTGCGGCGTGCAGGGGGAGGGCACCGTGGCCTGCATCTGTGAGGTAAGTGTGTCAAGGTTAGCGACTTGGCTTGACAACGGGTTATCTTTATCGAAATGTAACAGTGTATGATGTCTTTGATTACATGAGCGACATCTCGTTCTACTAGAACAATTACTTGTTTTATGTTTTATGCTTAAGCAATTAATGCAAGCTTTGTTATCTTTTACGCATTTAAAACGAGCGGTTGCATTCTGATTATCGAAGGCGGGACACTTATATAAATGGTCGTGCACTATATTACTGCACAGACACTTCTGTGAATTATTACTATTAGATTCCGAACATATAACGTAAGATTGTGGATTAGGGACCGAGTTATTATTACTATTTCGCGATTTATTCAACCTTTGTTCGTTGCTGTTAGTGTTAGACGGGCCAGGTGAACCCGACTGCGTATTATGAAATATTTGACACTGATCTTTGATGAACGAAATAAAACTATCTAGTGTAGGTATTTTACTATTGCGTTCCGTCATCTCGAATGCGCGAATTGTATCAGTGTCAAACTTTTTTAAAGCCAGTTGAAGCAACATGAAGTCGGAAAGATCTTCTAATTTTAAATTCCTATGAGAATTAACCGCGGTTACGAAGTTATCAATAAACAGCTGGAAATTCGAGACAGACGCGTTGCCGGACAGTTTGAGATTTAAAGCTTGGTCAAAGTAGGTAGACGCTAGGACGCGCGTGTCCTGATATCTGTCAAGTAGTGACTGAAATATGACCTGATAATTCTCAGCACTGGGTGTGACACCTGCAAATACGGACTGGGCTTTCGGTGACAGTTTACCTATTGAATAGTACAACCTGTCAGCATCTGTCAGAGAACCATTATCGTGCACTGTAGACTTAAAACTCGCATAGAATAACGGCCAATTTCGTATATCTCCGTCAAACTACATAATCTCGATTGGCGGTAATCTCGGTTTGCGGGCAACGGGCTCTGCTGAACATTTACCCTCCAATTGCGATTGTATACGCTTAATAATACAATAAAGATCTTCGAATGAGGTATACGCCTAATAGTTCGGTTTTTCATCAGGATTGATAGAAAGTAATCTTGCGTTATAATCGTCTAACAACTTATGAAAATCTGTTAGAATACTATCTACTGTCATACAATAACTGAGAAATGCTTCGCTATTACTGTCAGACATAGATGCGGTTTTTGAGCATTCATAGATGTTTTGAATGCGCTCAAATAAAATATTGCGTTTTGCTTCTAAGATTGTCATCTCTGTGTCTTCCGACACGCGTGACTTCTTTTGTTGTGACATGCTTACGTAAGTATAAGCTAATGAGAACGAAACAAAATAAGAATATCTAATGTACCTATTATTTTACCTAAGTAGGCTAAGTAGGCAACACTTTAGAGCTGAGGAATTAAAAGTTGCTCGAAATATGAGATTTACAAGACAACTATGATAGTTGCAGAAATAATAATTTAATAAGTAGGTAGCTACATAAAAGTTTACCTACTGATGCGGGAGGAAATAGCCATGTGACGGTTATGTGAATATATTAGGAGTATAGCTAGGTGCTATAACTGCCTAGGTATAGCGATATAACGTATAAAAACGTAAATGAATCCGACTCGTATGGATCAAAAAAATGGTTCGGCGATACACCGAAACCGTAGGTAGGTTCTAGGCGATTTGGAAAAAATGGACTGTATTTAAAGGAAGAGGATGTAGGAAGAGGTGATTGTGAGTGGGTATAGGATATTTCAAGCACTTACCTTATACAGCAATCTTCTTCTTCTCAGAAGGACAGCCTCCTGGTGTTTTCGAGAATCCTGAAGCTGTTTGATTCACTACACTACACCATTCGTTTCACTTTCACTCGCGAGCGGGTTTTCCTTGGTGGAAGCGGTAATAATCACATACAGCGGTGCGGCGGGGTACGATATAGCGGACACGTTCTCAGCGAGCGGAACGTTCTGGACAGTCACTCGCGTCGACGATCGCGGTGACCAATCCGCGAAAGGCAGTGCCTCTTCCAGGGAGTGGGATAGAGGGAGACGGAAATATGGTATCGCTCACACTTGTACGTGGAACGATTGATGTTGATGCGATTAGTTATAGATAGGAAGGTAGATGGCGCTACCAACGTTAAAAGAGTGAAACGCGGTGCACATTGTGAGCTTTTACGAGAAACACTCAGCACCTCAAAATTCAATATACCACTACGGCAAATGTGAAAAAGGAGATTGGAAAAGTTGGTTATGTGCCGCCTTAATAAGTGTCTCTGTTAGCTAGCGTGGATGCTTTGTTACATCTACTATATTATAGCATAATGCTTTTGATATGAAAGGGTTCAAAAAATGATACAAAAGAATCATGGATTTCTTTTTATGTAATAGGCGGAAAAACGGGCAGACGGATCGCCTAATAGCAAGCGATCGATTACTGCCGCTCGTAGACACACGCAACACCAAAGGAGTAATAAGCGCGTTGTCAAACTTTGAGATGAGAAAAGGAATATGAAGAGGAGCGAGATGAGGAAGAAGGCGAAGGGAATGCGCCTGCGGCACAGTTCACCACTCACCACGAAAATTTTCTCTGAGTGAGTAGTACCTACTTCTCCGGTCGAGCGGGCCCGTTCATGGTGAAATGGCTCTTCCACCTGTATTATTATCCTGTAGCTTACTTTTAGATTTCAGTGGTGAGGTTGTGCTACAATTGTAGCGGTTTTAGCACTTTTTGAAGGTCAATTTTACAAAAGACAGTCTCCCTCTGTTACTGTACTTTCTTTAAATATTAAATGTAAAGAAGAAACGGGTAAATTAATGTTATTTTAAAAGGTATCATCGTAGGTATTTTTGGTGCTCTATAAGGCTCAGCGCAGACAGAACGGAGCGCAGCGGAGAGGATTTTATCAACGCACTTGTAAATAAACTTTAAAATTATTAAAACAAAGTGCATAAACGGATTCCCGCGTATCTTCGAGGACGCGCGAGCATTTGTTGTCAGGTTCAAGCATATTATAAAATCTTCTCCGCTGCGCTCTGTTCTGTCTGCGCTGACCCTAACGTTCACGCAGACGACGTCGCGGGCAGCAGCTAGTGTACGTATAATACTGTAGTACATAACTCGTTATAATTATGATAATAGTTTTATAATGTGTGTGATCTCATAAAAGGACAGACCTTGTAAAGCACAATACTAATCAAAATACATATATTTGTTAGTATTTATCTTTTTTGCTTAATTAATTCAAAATATAAGCAAAATAATATATTTTTATTTGCCCCAGCGTTTCAGCATTGTTGTCACTAATTGTGTTCAACCACACCATCATACCCATCAGCCAGGATACATAAGAAATTGAAAACTACTAGGCCAACAAACTTCTAGATCCGTCATACTCACAATATTTCTATTCTTTTCAAAAAATGTTTTATGATTTGCTCATGTATCTTTTTTCTTTACATGATAATATTATGTAGAATAAAATAGCTATATTTAACGTTCAGATACAACATATCATACAGCGCTTAATTTTCCTCTAAAGCTTTGACGTCAATACAAAATGCAGTTGTTTAGTTCCTGTTAAATTAATTTGTCAGATAACTCTTATAAATTCCGTTCCTATTTTGAATTTATCTCAAAGATAAGGTCTATCCAGAGGCGGTGAAACTAGTCTTTAGCTTTTTATTATTCTACCAGCTGTATCTCGATCCCCAATTATTTTCTGTCTTTGACAACAGCGCCACCTGCTGTTCCCAATTATCCAAATATCTGAAATATAGAAGCTAACTTAAACAAACATTGAAGCATTATCGGTCCAGCTGCTTAAGAGTTTAGTGAAGGAAGGTATAAGAAATTGTCTTGTACTTTTAGCCTAGTTTAATCCTTCGTCCCATTAGTCCACCCAATTAAACATCTCATCATCATCATGTCAGCCTAGAGACGTCCACTGCTGGACATAGACCTCCCCCAAGTTTCTCCACACAGACCGATTAAACATCTAGTCGTAGATTATTCGTATTCGCATATTTTGTTCTGTTTTCTCTCGTCTAGACAAGTCGACTTTAATAGGGCACTTTTCTCTATAGCCTTATACAAGTCCGGCAAATGCAGATGACCTAAATCCACATCACGCAGAAAATTACTCGAACTTAAAATGGATGCATATTATGGTATATATAATGGTGAAGTGCAGTGATTTTCAATTCAACTGAATTGAAAATCACTGCACTTCACCACACAGTTTTCTTCATATTGCAGTAATTTTTATTTTCTTGAATTAAAGCAGCACTGAATTAGTTCCGAGGAGTTTGAGGAGTAGTGTGGGGAAGCATCCATTTTGAAGGAAGGTGTCCAAGAGGTAGGTACGAATACAACAGAGATCTTTCTGGTCTGACACTGATCGAGCAACTGACTTCAGTCAGTCACTTTAAGTGAGAGTGAGGAAGGAATACGTTATGGTCCATGTCCGGTAAATGTAAAGACCTAGTCTTTTTTTTTATTTTTTTTTTTCATTTGGGTCACAATGTGACACTTATAAACGTCAAAATAATACATTTATAAAATAATTACTTATACTCAAATTTAAAACATTATTACTGTATGCTTCTACATTTACATTTACTGCCACGTTCGCAAAGCAATAGGTAGATCCATGAGAAAGAACGGGTAATAAAACTCACGGTCACTCTTTTTCATCGCCAGGTTTTGCATAATACACAATTTACATTTTGTAAGGTGCTGCAACTGTTACACCTTCTATGTCACTTGTATATATTTACTGTACATCATACTACTCAAGCATAGTACTTTTGGTTAGCCTCCTCAGAATAGACATGGTGAAACAGGAGCATCCACTTACATTATATATACCTAATAATGCAGGCAATCCGCGAAAGTGATCAGAACCATGATGGAAATGATGCAGTTAAATATTAAAATCTAATACCAGCCCGCAAGACCGTCATCGACCAGTCATCGCAAATAGCACCCGTTCACGAGTATTACGCATGTGCCAGCCATCATCCCTCTCGCCATATTAGAGGGACAGGGATGACCCGACACACGACGCCACCACAAGAAATGACATTTTAGTGAGCATGACGACAACGGTGTACGAACCAGCAGTAAGTAACAATCTATTGGTATACTGACCATGACCGCCAATTACCTCCATTTTCCAGATCGTTATTATTAACATAAGTTAGTGGAACGCGTGAAGGAATGCAAATGTAGAAAGAATTTTGTGAAGGTGACAAGTGAACAATGATATGATCAGAGATAAATAATGTTAAACTACATTCAACAAATCATAAAAATATCCAAATCCTGCAAAAATCATGTGTTCACGAGGCACCTCCACTTAACATGTAAATAAAATAATCGTGAGTTAAACAAGCCTAAGCCTATCCCACGATGTCTTATCATTTAAAAATTCCTTAATAGTGTAATAACCCCTTTGTAAAAGAAAGTTCCTAATTGTCCGTTTGTATTTGTGCATGGGTAAATTCATTATTTCAAGAGGCAATTTGTTGAAAAATCGTATACCAATCCCCGCAAATGAGTAGTTAGTTCCCACCAGTTTATGCTTATTCCTTGTGTTCACGTTGTGCAAATCACTATTTTTGCGGTATAGAATTAAGTTTTTCTTAATGTACATTAAGTTAGCACATATATATATTGCGATGCAACTGTCAATATGTCTACTTCTTTAAATTTATCACGTAAAGAATCTCTAGAACCTAACTTATAAATTGCACGTATGGCCCTTTTTTGAATGACAAAAATAGTCTGTATATCAGCAGCTGTACCCCATAACATTATTCCGTAAGACATTACGCTGTGAAAATAACTAAACTAAACTAGTCTAGCAGTATCTATATCTGTGAATTCCCTAACTTTTCTAACTGCAAACGCTGCAAAACTAAGTTTTACTGCGAGACAGGATATTTGGGCGCCCCACTGAAGATTACAATCTAAAGTTACACCTAAGAATACGGTTGATTCGACTAGTTGAATTGTTTCCTTATTTAAAATTATATTAGTAGGAACACTTTTGCCATTAGGCAAAGAGAATTTAACACATTTGGTTTTCCTTGAGTTGAGTACCAAATTAGTTGTCGAAAACCAATCTAATACTTGTGCAAGAGTGTTATTGACGGTATCAAAGTTACTTAAATTACGATCAACTTTAAAAATTAGTGACGTATCGTCGGCAAACAAAACAATATCACATAAATTTTGTACAAAGAACGGCAAATCATTAATATATATTAAAAAAAGAAATGGACCGAGAATAGAGCCCTATGGAACGCCCATTCCTACTGGCAAACCTAGAGACCTACTCCCATTAACATCTACATACTGAATTCTATCACTAAGGTAGCTGGCAACAAGATTGAGTGCGGTATCTCTAATACCATAAAGTTTCAATTTAAGTAAAAGCGTATTATGTTCCACACAGTCAAAGGCCTTTGATAGGTCACAAAAAACACCAATGGCATCCTTCGAGTTTTCCCAAGCATTAAAAATATGCTTTAACAAAGTTACACCGGCATCAACGGTGGAGCGACCCTTAGTAAAGCCATACTGTTCACTGTGAAATAAATTATTTGTGTGAAAGTGGCTCTCTAGTTGATGCAAAATAATCTTTTCAAAAATTTTACTAATAGCAGGCAAGATAGAAATTGGCCGAAAATTACTAGGGTCGCTCTTTGATCCCTTTTTGAATAATGGTATTACTTTACTGTGTTTCATTAGATCAGGAAATACTCCTGTATCTACGCATCTGTTGAATATTGCAGCTAAATATGGAGCTAAGCTAGAAATAATTTGTCGCACAAGTTTAACAGAAATGCCCCATAAGTCAACAGATTTTTTATTATTGAGCGTCTTGAATACCTTCAGTATGTCATTGGTGTCAATATATTTAAAATTAAAAAGCACATCACACTCATTCACATTGCCCCTAACCAACATTTCTGCTTTGTTTGGACATAAATCTAGACAGCTGGTTGTGTTCACTGGTATGTTTATGAAGAAATTGTTAAATGTCTGAGCAACATCAGTTTTCCTAGTAATAATTTCACCATTAAATTTTAATTCATAATTGTTATCTACCAATTTAGCTCGACCAGTCTCATTGTTAATAATGCTCCAAGTAGTTTTAATTTTGTTCTTGGATTCTTTGATTTTATTGCTTAAATAAAAGGATTTGGCTAAAGCACATGTCCTCTTAAAAACCTTTGAATAATTTCTAACATATTGAATAAATTCAGGATTAAAATTGTATTTCTTCACACCATATAGATCATACAACCTAGCTCTACTTTTGTATATACCTACTGTTGCCCAATCACAAAAATTTACTTTAATGCTCCTTGCAAACGTCTTCAGTTTAAAAATTTTATTGTACTCATCATTAACAATTTTAAATAAGCATTTATATAATTCATCAGGATCATCAACGGTTAAGTCAATACTGGCAATCTTGGTAGCAACATCATTACTAAAGTGTTTTAGGCGAGCAGAGGTCATTGGCCTACATGTAATTTCTTGTACTTTAGGGGTTGTATTAGTTGGAATTACAACCTTTTGCCCGCAGTGATCCGATGTCAAGTCAGTTAAAACAGCCTTACTTAAATAAAGACAATTGCAAAAAACATTATCTAAGCATGTAGACGAATGTGAGGTTATTCTAGTTGGTTCAGAGAACAAAACATTTAAATTAAATGACCTAAATAAGCTAACTAACCTGGTACAAATTGGTGATTTTTCTAACAAATTGACATTAAAATCGCCGCATACGATTATAGACTTCCTACTAGAAATTATGTGTTTTAAGACATCCTCAATAATGCTTTCAAATTGAGTAAAGTCGCTTTGTGGTGGTCGATACACACACACTATAATATGTTGTTCAAGCTCAACACAAGAAATCTCAGCAGTGCGCTCGATAGAAAGTTTAGCTATATCCTTACGTTCTTTACATTTCAAACTATTACATACATATATTAGAGAGCCACCACGAATAGCCTTCTTTCTTACGAATGCACTTATAACTGAGTAATGTTGATTGTTAAATATTAATTGGTCACCTCGCAGCCAATGTTCTGTAATACATAAGATATCAATCTTATGTTTATTTAAAAATAAATCTATTTCTAATTCTTTGCCAGATAGGCCTTGTATGTTTTGATGAACTAAGTTTAAAACACATGAATGCCTATCTGTTGTCTCATCTAATAGTTTAAACTAATAGATGTGTCAATACTACTATTGGTATAACTATTATCTACCAAATTCCTAAGTACTCTAGTAGTACTTCTGTCAGTATAAATTATATAATCTTATTTGACTATGTGGACGATGTATTAATATAACTTGTTGTCTCGCCATCAAGCACGGCGTCAAATTTTCCGAGTTCCTCACTGTTAGTGAACAGCGCAATGTGTGATCCAAAACCGGTTGTTATGTGTCTATATATTGTGATTACTGTCTGTCATTCGAATATTTGTAAGATTCCCAGCATCATAAGATTTAGTTCTGAATAAGTGTCCTTTTGATTATATAAACTTTATATTACTTTGCCAAAATCAGTACGAATAACACATACTAAACTACACAGTAACAAATTGCAAGTTATTTATCCAATTATAAAACTTTTATAACCTAATAAGTCTACTGAAATTGTCTTCAAGTTCTTTAGGGACACAAAGTCCAGTTAATAGGCCTAAAATTTTATAGACTTTAAATAACTATAAGCTTAAGTTTATGTCATAATTACTTACACATTTTAACTACCTAAGAAGATAGATTTCACAAGGATTTACTACAAAATCTAATGAAAGTGTCTCAGTAAGTTTGAAAGCTTTAAAAACTTAAGTTGGCACACGATTGTAAAGGTACTCGTGAACTGCTGAAATTCCAACTCAGTTGGTCACTAGGCCTTGTGCGATTTTATGTAAGACCATGTGCTGAGCTCCGAAAATTACCACCGCCCGTCCTAAATTAACCGGTGAATACAGAGAACCAAGTATGCACAGTAAAGTTAATTAGCTCAGCGGTACATACGAGTTTTATGTTGTACATTTTGCCTTAGGACTTAGCCTTCAGCTACTTACAAAGCTTATGCCTTTTGTAGCCGAATGTATAACTTGTAATAATTACAAAGGCTGTTTTGTTGCGATTGTTCAGTGTAGTGCAATAAAATGAAGCACTTCATCCAAATAAACTAGGCTTATAAAGGAAATATTTTATGTGAGATAGAGCCAACAGGCTCAAGTAGCACAGTGTAGCGAAGGTCTGTTCTGTTCAAAGTAAAGCTAGTCTACCAAGAAAGTGCCTGCACTCAGAAAATATTTTCCTGCTTTTCCTATTCAATTCCTTGTACACACGGAATAATAAATATTTGTTGATTTGACAGAAAATTAGTTCTTAAACAGAGCGACTGCCGTCTGACCTCCGCAATCCAAGGAGACAGTAATATTCCATGGCTTAGACCAGTATCAGTATACGTAACGCACGCAGTCTGTACCTAAGTAAGGGTAGGTACATACTGATCATATCCACTGTCAAAGATCTTCGACTACACGTGCTCTTCGAGGCACTGGCATAGAATATTAATAATTTGATACGCACAGCGTAATTTCGGAAAGTGAGTTTGATGGTATATGGCGTGGTATTGATTGTCTTATGTTCATTGGTAGGATAATAACCTAACCGATAATAAGTAGATAACAATATATATATATATTATTACACGCTGACCCAGCGAACTCCGTATCGCCTTTTTATGAGTTTTTATTTAATTCCCTTTTTTCCAAGCCCATTTTCCAAAGTTACCATTGACTTAGCGCTTAATCTCTTAGCATTTCAGAGTCTTTAAATGATGAACAAACAAATACAGATTTTTATATAATATTGAATTCCCTATTCCTTAAAATATCGGAGACGATACACATATCGACTTTAAAAAAAAATCCCGTCCGCCATCTTTGATTTCCTATCCACCATATTTGATCACGGAATAGATGTTGTATTTGGATTCACTATCCCTTATATCATCAGAGACGATACCCATATTGATTTTTTTAATTTTTCCTATCCGCCATTTTTGATTTCTCATCCGCCACCTTGAATCACGAAATAGATGTTGTATTTGGATTCCCCATCCCTTTAAACATTGGAGACGATGCCCATATTCATTTTAAAAAAATCCCATCCGCCATCTTTCATCACGAAATAGATGGTGTTTTTGAATTCCCCATTCCTTAAAACATCGGAGACGATACCCGTATCGACTTTAAAAAAAAATCCCGTCTGCCATCTTTGATTACCTATCCGCCATTTTTGATCACGAAATAGATGTTGTATTTGGATTCACCATCCCTTAAATCATCAGAGACGATACACACATTGATTTTTAAAATTTTTCCCAAGCGCTATTTTTGATTTCTCATCCGCCATCTTGAATCACGAAATAGATGTTGTATTTGGATTCCCCATCCCTTTAAACATCGGAGACGATACCCATATTGATTTAAAAAAAAAATCTTATCCGCCATCTTTAATCACGAAATAGATGGTGTTTTTGAATTCCCCATTCCTTAAAACATCGGAGACGATACCCGTATCGACTTTTAAAAAAAATCCCGTCTGCCATCTTTGATTACCTATCCGCCATCTTTGATCACGAAATAGATGTTGTATTTGGATTCACCATCCCTTAAATCATCAGAGACGATACCCATATTGATTTCTTAAATTTTTCATCCACCATCTTGAATCACGAAACAGATGTTGTATTTGGATTCCCCATCCCTTTTAACATCGCAGACGAATATGAGATTTTTTTTTTAAATCAAAATGGGTATCGTCTCCGATGTTTAAAGGGATGGGGAATCCAAATACAACATCTATTTCGTGATTCAAGATGGCGGATGCGGAAGGCGGATTTTCCCATCCGCCATCTTTGATTGCCCATCCGCTATCTTTGATCACGAAATAGATGTTGTATTTCGATTCGCCACCCCTTAAAATATCGAAGGCGATACCCATATTGATTTTTTAAATTTTCTCATCCGCCATCTTTGATTTCCCGTCCGCCATCTTGGATCACTAAATAAATTTCATATTATTAATCAGCGTCCCGAAAATCTCGAAAACGATACCCATATAGATTGTATCCTATTCGTTTAGCCTTTTTTTGCCTTTGACCCACCCCTCCCCCTTCTCGTTTGACCATTTTATTATTTTTGTCTGGCCCCTAAAAGTTGTAGTGTAATTTTATATAGCCTTATAGCCTTTCAGAATAATTGGGCTATCATAGGCAATAACAATTTTTAAAATCCGACTGCTAGTTCCTAAGATTAGCCTACATTATCTTTTAGCCTTTTTAGCCTTTTGCCCGGCCCCAAAGAGACAAAGCGTTATGTTATATAGCCTATAGCCTTCTGGAATAACTGGGCTATCGTATACAAAAAGAATTTTTCAGATCCGACCGGTAGTTCCTGAGATTAGTGCGTTCAAACAAACAAACTCTTCCGCTTTATTAAATTAGTATAGATGTGAGGATCGAACCACCATTGTCTAAAATAATAGCCACAGTGCTTTTGTGACGAATTATGCTTTGAGTTAATTAAACTACTAAACAGATTGAACATTAACATGATTGATGAGATTGGAGGCTATCGGTGCAGTTTAACGACCGGCCCCAAGATTCATCCATAAACTTGGCTACTCGATATTCATATTTGACATAAGCTCTATATAAAACAATGTTTCATATTCGTATAGTCATAGTGGTTCAAGCAATCGCCTTGCAGATCAGTACTTTGCCAGGTTACACCCCCACACGGAATAGAACTTTGTGTGATCCCCCGAATTGTAGCTTTGAATCTGATTGTGGTTAGTAAAGTCTCTGGAGATAAAGTTGCTGGAAAGATAACTAGTGCAAAAGCTGTCTTTAAAAGGAAACAACTGTAACTGTAACCTCAAGTTCAAATCTGTTTACATTCACTGCAACTAAGTCTGAAAGCAAAATTAAAGTAATTACTAGCAATCGACATAATTTAGTCTACATATTAGCAACATACTTAACATAATATATTCTGCCCTCGCCGTTCTTTGAAAGAGAATACAGAGAAATACACAATAAAATTCACCGTTCTATTCTCCGTGTGCGAAAACCTTTAAGGCACAAATGAAATTAGTGAAGGCTTTCAAAGGCAAAATAGGGTTCTATGGCGTTCGTTGCTACTCCACATCTTTAAAGTAGATACGTAACTTGTTACAGCTAATTCTGTAAGACCCAAGTGCTCTTAACCTAAAGTACCTTGTTTCATACTAACTGTTGAATAGATTGTTCTAGAACGCAAAAACTTCGCAACAATATAATTTGTTTTTCTTTTGACTTACTTTTTTATTGCTGAGCAAAAGTTGTGAATTTGTTCTAGAAATGTGTTATATATTATTATTCGTAAACCACTAAATTAAAATATTTATAAGCGGTTTTGCTCGAAGCTGATTTAATTTGCATTATTTTATTAGGAATTTTACTGAAAGCTGAAGCAATAACATAAACATAGGTAATAAAAATGTAAAGCAATATCAAAAGAAATTATAAGATGTGGCACAAATAACATACGGCGATTGACGATTATTTAACTTAAATTTAAAAAAATCAAAGTCAAAGTAAAAATTATTAATTAACTTAGGTCACAATGTCGACGTTATTTTTTAAAGTTTATTACTTAAGTTCTAACGCCAGGTCGTTTGATACATAAAGATTCTATTTTTGTAAGGTGCTGCACCTGCTTAATTACTTGTAAATAATAAAAAATACAGTATCATACTCGGACAATTAATATCGTTACTAAATTAAATTTATTTAGTTAGCCGCCCAAGGTGAATATAGTGTTTCTGAACTAATCAATCAAGATATTTTAAAGTAGCCTAATTGTAATGCTAATGACTGTACATCATAGTAGTTTAAGTAGCTTTAATGTACTTATACTTAATGTTTACACAGGAATCAGTGTGTTGTGCATGTTTATGACAATAATTAATATGAAACCAAGACTGAAGTTATTATATTATTATTTACTTTACTTTCTTCGGTGCTACAACCCTTTGTAGTTCATTGCCCTTCAACAATGGATTTCCATTAGCGACGGTCTTTGGCTGTTCGTCTCCACATGTTAACTCGTTTAATTGCCATGAAGTTTATTACAATTATATTCTACTAGAGGACGCCCGCAGCTACGCCCGCATAATATTTTATTTTACCCGTTTTGCCCGATTCCGTGGGAATTTCGGGAAATCCCTTCTTAGTGCACCCCTACGGTCCCCAAGGAACGTACATGTCAAATTTCAGTTTCCTGCGCCTAATAGTTTTGGCTGTAGCTTGTCTATCAGTCAGTCAGTAACGCAAGGATTTTATATATACAGATTGGCTGCTACTGCGCCGAACGCTATGGGTTCGATCCTAACCTTCGACAAACATTTCTGTGGTTTAGCATTTTTTGTTATAAGTCTCAGTGTATTAATCATTATTAATAATATGTCCATTGTCTAAGCGTTGCTAAAGCTCTTCACAACAGAGGATTTATTCGCAGTGTGGTAGTTTCACAAAAAGAAAAATGGTTTTGAGTAAATGTAATAAATAGTAACAGGATTCAACCAAAAGGCATCAACATTTCCGGTGTAATAAATTAAAAAAATTACCACGTGATTTATCAGTACGTCATTTCGTAGATATAATGCGCGAATATTCAGTATGAATATTGAGTATTGCTACTCACTATCTACATACTTTGCGCCCAGCAGTGTCGGCTGTACGTTGTCTGTCAGTCTATCAGTGTCAGATTTTATCTATATACAAAAGATTTACAAATAACCCTCAGTTTTGCAATCAGCCAGTAACCATCTCAGTATTCATTTGGTTTATTTCCTGTAATTATAAAGAACTTCAATCGAAATAAAACTTTTACTTCACCTCAAGATCATTTATCCGTCGTGCCAAATGCTTTGCACGCTCACGTTTCAGTACAGACCATAAGATACATCTTGTAGTTGAACTCCACCGTCGTACCATATCATATTTTATGTGTGAAGTATGAAATGAGATGCATTTAGAGCCGTAATGCTCGTACTCAAATCTAGATACGACGGTACATACATCGATGTTTATGTTTGTGAATATTTAAAAAGTATACGAATACAAACATATTAATGAACAGATACAGGCAGCAATAGCCTAGTAGGCTAGGGGACTGATATGCAAAGGGGTTCCAACCTGCGGTGCGCACCATTAACGTTTCGTAGTTATGAGCATATTGATTACTTATTGTCTTTTGCTCCATGCCTCGTCGTGCTGTCCTAAGCATGGAGCAAAAGGCAGTTATCAATTTAAGAAACACAGTTGTTTTAGGGAGTGAGTAGCCTTGAGTATTATGACACTGATCTGAGTAATGGCATATCGCTGTATCTTTGGATTGCGGAGATCAGACGGCAGGCGCTCTGTGAAACAGCTAATACTTTGTAATTTGTGCTTAGACTAGAAAACGGACTCGAAGTTTTAGTTGAAAGGTCTCAATCGCGATAACCTTAAACTCTGTGTTCTTAAGATATAAATAGCTATGAATTGAATTTAATGTTTACCATTTTTGCGTGTAACCATTTTTGTAGCAATTTCTCATTTGTGACAGGTTTCCTAAGGTCCCTTGATAAGGGTTACGTTCAGTACCTTTTTAAAGAAAATACTAAGAACAGCCCTTTCAAAACATTTTCATCATATGCTTAAAATATTTCTTTTTGTTACAGTTACTTCGCCGGGGTCAGCATCCAATCTTCAAGTGTGCCAATTTGTACTAGTAATTCATATTGTTGTGTGGGCACACATAGGTGTTAACGAAAAAAATGTGTATATATATAAATTAAATAATTAAAATATAAATAGGTGGATGAAATTGTGAATTTAAATGAAAAATTGTTAATTGTACCTAACGAGCTGACGACTATGCCAAAGAATGTAAAGACTAAGAATATTGTTGATTTAATACAAATTATATATATGTCACAGTTTGTTTTATTCATTACATCATTTTAGTTCGCTTTCTGTCTCGTTGATATCCTCCATTTCTGGTCAACCATGTGGTGACATATTAAGAATACAAAGTGTCACTATTACAGTTAATGCTTTGGGTATCGTAAGGGGCAACCACAGACATAGATCTACATAGATAACGCAAATGCATGCACTTCGCGTGTCTGAACTCCGACCAAGCGTCGAGGTTGGTCGCCACTAACTTCAGTCCCCGCGCGTCCGTTTGACCGGTAAGTAAACTTTATTCACATTACGTTGCCGCGTTTGCTTCGGACGTTTGATCTGACGTTGTGTATTAGGAGACGATGAATATCGCACAAGCGATACTGTCGCGCATCGCTTCGACTTCGTGATACAGGCAACGTCACAGTAGGTATTAAAAAGTCGGCACGTTTGGTTTCAATACAAATCGCGATAATTGCGTTATCTATGTAGATCTATATCTGTGGGGGCAACTTAGAAAATAGTACACGAAGCAAAATTTATCTTTGGGAAAAAAGCGCATTTCGAAATCGACCTCTATATCGACGGACCAGCGGGGTAGAATAGACCAAATCCGTGTATTGAATCACAATTCTATTGTGACATAAATTAAGAGTGGCCTATGTCCAAGAATAGACTAGATATGCTGTACGTTTGATAATGATTCCCTCGAAACTCGGAGAGCAAGATAAAGGTGTGGTATCATCCTAACATGTGTGATGATGAGATAAGATACGTTGAAGAAAAACAATCACTAGGTATATGTCCTTGTTTACTGTTACTGCTGATGACTAGCTGTACTGCAGACATGAAATCGGGAAGTGAGGGATTCAGTCATCATCGTAACTACATTATCAATATTAAACTGGTACTAATTTACTACTTCACAAATGGTACCTATCGAATTTGGAATCGTTGCAGCCCATTTATTTCTGAGATTAAAGTGAGCCAGAACTCGCACAGGCTACGTATGAACTAATTTCTAAAATCTTTGCACTAATTTTTTATCTGTTTGTGACTTATTCAGGAATGATACGGGGAACAACATTGACGTTCCTTATGCACTTGAAAAGCAATATTATGTAATATATGTATTTGACGTATTGCTGTCGAGATCTCCAGACTGAATTTCAGCTATGTTAGCCAGTTCGAAAAAGCCAACTGCACAGGTTGTACAACATTGCAAAAAAAAACCCAAAATCGCTTGTTGCTTGATCCTGGCATCGAAACTCATGTTATGCTGTCGCTTATACTACCACTCAACTACAGGGGCAGTAAATCGTAGATGTACCGAGTGACTGTAAGCAAAGTCCAATACAGTTCTTTATCAATTGAAATATTCATTGTCACTGACAGATTTCGTCGGGTAATAGTGAAACATGTAATTCTAGATCTTTCAGTTCCAACACAGGCACTGTAAAATGAAATTAAACAGCGTTTAGATTAAAGATATTTTAATTTCAGTGTCTAACAATGCGATCCAGTTGCTTAAATATTTTTCTATAACAGCAATGTCTCTTGATATTTGACGACTTCACTATTCTAGAGTTTCACTTTGATTCATTAGATTTTGTTTAACATGTTTTGTTGGTACCCAATACTCTCTACAAAATCTCTAACGAGAATTCTGTGAAATAACTGAGGTAAACCTTTGTATCCAACTCAGTTTAAGCGGACTAGGGTACATTGCTTTATTGGTTTTCCGTACTACATGTTATTCGGACAACGTTCCTTTACAAGGTTTGCTGTTGGGTGATTTTGTAGATAAAACCTTGTAAAAGTGGCTGGGAGCTATAGGTTCCAGGAAAAATACCAGGCAGGCAAGTATTTTTTTGGGACACATGTACTTTATTGCTGAACATAGATCACTGACTTTAGCAATAGCCTGAGTAGAATATTGTGTAACATCATTATGTCCTGACTCGTTATATGATGTTAGTCTTAATATATCTGATTCCAAAAAGGACAGCCTCTGTTCAGCAGATAATTAATCAAAATATATTTGAAAACATTCATTTTCCCCAACGTTTCAGGTTCACCAGTTGAGTTCAACCATACCATTAAATCCATCAGTCAAGTTATAACACGCGTTATTTAAGGCTCCTGCTCCGCTGCCATGGCTCACATTGTAATGTTACCTATAGCCTTCCTCGATAAATGGGCTATCTAACACTGAAAGAATTTTTGAAATCGGTTCAGAAGTCCCTGATATTAGCGCGTTCAACCACACAAACTCTTGATATATTAGTACTAGCTGAACTCCGTATCGCCTTTTTAAGAGTTTTTATTTAATTTCCTTTTTTCCAAGCCCCTTTTCCAAAGTTACCATTGACTTAGCGCTTAATCTCTTATCATTTCAGAGTCTATAAATGATGAACAAACAAACATAATTTTTTATATAATATTGAATTCCCCATTCCTTAAAATATCGGAAACGATACCCATATCGCCTTTAAAAAAAAATCCCGTCCGCCATCTTTGATTTCCTATCTGCCATCTTTGATCACGAAATAGATGTTGTATTTGGATTCACCATCCCTTAAATCATCAGAGGCGATACCCATATTGCTTTTTAAATTTTTCCCATCCGCCATCTTTGAATTCCCATCCGCCATCTTGAATCACAAAATAGATGTTTTATTTGGATTCCTCATCCCTTTAAACATAGGAGACGATACCCACATTGATTTTAAAAAAATCCCATCCGCCATCTTAGATCACAAAATAGATGGTGTTTTTGTATTCCCCACTCGTTAAAATATCGGACACGATACCCATATCGACTTTAAAAGAATTCACGTCCGCCATCT
Source organism: Euclidia mi (assembly GCA_944739405.2). NCBI lineage: Eukaryota > Metazoa > Arthropoda > Insecta > Lepidoptera > Erebidae > Euclidia > Euclidia mi. The sequence continues at coordinate 9,962,209 of OX123186.2, read as the reverse complement.
TTGATTTCCTATCCGCCATCTTTGATCACGAAATAGATGTTGTATTTGGATTCTCCATCCCTTAAATCATCAGAGACGATACCCATATTGATTTTTAAATTTTTCCCATCCGCCATCTTTGATTTCCCATCCTCCATCTTGAATCATGAAACAGATGTTGTATTTGGATTCCCCTTCCCTTTTAACAGCGTAGACGATACTAATATTATTTTTTTAAAATTTTCCAATCCGCCGTCTTTGATCACGAAATAGATGTTGTATTTCTATTCCCCTTAAAATATCGAAGGCGATACCCATATTTAAATTTTCTCATCCGCCATCTTTGATTTCCCGTCCGCCATCTTGGATCACTAAATAAATTTCATATTAATAATCAGCGTCCCTAAAATCTCAAAAACGATACCCATATAGATTGTATCCTATTCGTTTAGCCTTTTTTTGCCTTTGACCCAACTCCCCCCCTTCTCGTTTGACCATTTTATTATTTTTGTCTAGCCCCTAAAAGTTGAGGCGTAATTTAATATAACCATAGCTTTCCGAAATAACTGGGCTATCGTATACAAAAATAATTTTTCAGATCCGACCGGTAGTTCCTGAGATTAGCGCGTTCAAACAAACAAACTTCCGCTTTATTATATTAGTATAGATAAGATATGTCCAGAATTAGTGTCTAGAAATGAAATGAAACGAAATGAAATTAAATGAAATGAAATTATTTATTTGCTTGAATATGGTGTTACAGATGTCATAATTTACATAATATTGCTTTCGGCATTATCTGTCCAATGGGACGTGCAAACGGTACAAAAAAAATATCCTAGTGGCATTACAAAAGAAAATTAATACATTCTTAGATATACAGTTTTACAATAAAAATTAGGGTATAAATCTGTCTTCGAAATATTCCTTAATGCTATTGCATGTTTTACTAAGTCAAACAACACACACACACACACACACACACACATATCGTCACGCCTTTTATCCCCGAAGGGGTAGGCAGAGGTGTATTTCTACACCCACTTTTCGCCAGATATTCTTTAGTCCCACGTAATAAGGGGCGAGCCTATTGCCGTACCGGGCACGTTTCCAGACTCCGTGCTGCTACTGAGAATTTCGTGACAGAAAAACCCAATAACACTGCCCGACCCAGGAATCGAACCCGGGACCTCCAGATCCCACGCGCACATTTGTGCCGCGAGACCAACGAGGCAGTCGTATAGGGTTTGATGTCGAGTTTTCCGTCTCTACGCAAAGATAGTATTTGCATCGTGTTATCCCTTAGTCGCCTCTTACGACACCCACGGGAAGATAGGGGGTGGTGACACTTGTATTCTATGCCGTCAACCACACGGCAAAATATAATTAAACAATTTCTTTTTAAACACTCTTATGGGTAGTTCTCTTATATATTGGGGCAGATGGTTATATGATTTAAATGCCATGCAGTATGCGTTTTTTCTAAACAGTTCTAAGTTTATTTTAAGGCAATTTATATTTGTGTTTGTGTCTGGACGATTCATCGAATTTTGTAAAGACTGCCGTATTTCTTTTTTTGAGTTTTTTTCTTTTTATAACGTTTCTATTCTTTACAAAACGATTATGATTTTCTCATGTATCTTTTTTCTTCTCTCTTCATGATATGTAGAATAAAATTGCTATATTTAAAGTTCAGATTACTTTGACGTCAATACAAAATGCAGCAGCGTTAAGGAAGAATTGAATTAAAAAGTTCATTTGCACCAGTTTCGACTGTGAAGCCTTTATTGCATTTTGCGACAGCAAGTGGCCTTAATACATGTGATGGGTGGACTCTTTAATACGGTCAGCGGCATTTTTTATAAATATCTTGAATGGGATCCGATCCTTGGAAATTATCTGCAGCATTGAATACCTATTTATTACAATTTGAACGACCGTATCCATAGTATTTAAAGCAATGAAGAGCGGCAAATAAAAGGGCCACCTGTTTTGATCTTTAGAGTGACCAAAATAGGTCAATTAATTGAGGATCATTACGTAGGGTTCCAGACGCAAATATCTTCGGTAGATGTCAGCTTATATAGCTTAGCACCGATTTCACCGGTGTTTGATTAGCTCCTGTTAAATTAATTTGTCGAATAACTCTTATGAATTCCGTTCCTATTTTAATTTTGTCTCAAAGATTAGGTCTATCTAGAGGCAGTGAAACTAGGCTTTAGCTTTTTATTATCCTGCCAGCTGTATATCGAGGCACCACCCCTATTATTTTCCGTGTCTTTGATAACAGCGTCACCTGCCACTTGCCACTTCCAATTATCCAAATTTATGTAGTATCCTAGCTCACTTAAACTCAAAACATTGAAGCAATATCGGTCCAGCTGCTTAGGAGTTTAGTGAAGGAAGCTATCAAAATTGTTTTCTACTTTTAGCCGAGCTTTATCCTTCGTCCCATTACTCCACCCTATTAAACATCTAGTCGTAGATTATTCGTTTTCGCGTATTTTGTTCTCTCTTTTCTCGTCGTAGACAAGTCGACTTTAACAGCGCACTTTTCTCTATAGCATTATACAAGTCCGGCAAACGCAGATGACCTAAATCCACATCACACAGAAAATTACTCGGACTTAAAATGGATGCGCATTGAGTTGAATAGAAAATCACTGCACTTCATCACACAGTTTTCTTCATATTGCAGTAATTTTTATTTTCTTAAAAGAAAGCAGCACTGTGTTAGTTCCAGAAAATCTCAAGTTTATTCGTACCACGGATCTTAAGTGCCAACTAATGTAATGACCATTTTTTAATAAGGTGTAGTGTGGGGAAGCATCCTTTTTGCAGGATGGTGTCCAAGAGGTAAATACGAATACAACAGAGCTCTTTCTGGTCTGACACTGATCGAGCAACTGACTTCAGTCAGTCACTTTAATTGAGCGTGAGGAAGGAGTACGTTATGGTCCTAATATTGGAGGTAACCAATGTAAAGACCTAGTCTTATTTGACCTTGTGGACGACGTATTAATACAACTTGTTGTCTCGCCGTCACGCACGGCGTTAAATTTTGCGAGTTCCTCACTGTTAGTGAACAGCGCAATGTCTGATCCAAAAACGGTTATTATGTGTCTGGAGATTGTGACTACTGTCTGTCGTTCGGATATTTGTAAGATTCCCAGCATCTTAAGATTTAGTTCTGGTATAAGTGTCCTTTTGATTATATAAACTTTATATTACTTTGCCAAAATCAGTACGAATAACACATACTAAACTACACAGTAACAAATTGCAAGTTATGAATCCAATTATAAAACTTTTATAACCTAATAAGTCTACTGAAATTGTCTTCAAGTTCTTTAGGGACACAAAGTCCAGTTAATAGGCCTAAAATTTTATAGACTTTAAATAACTATAAGCTTAAGTTTATGTCATAATTACTTACACATTTTAACTACCTAAGAAGATAGATTTCACAAGGATTTACTACAAAATCTAATGAAAGTGTCTCAGTAAGTTTGAAAGCTTTAAAAACTTAAGTTGGCACACGATTGTTAAGGTACTCGTGAACTGCTGAAATTCCAACTCAGTTGGTCATTAGGCCTTGTGCGATTTTATGTAAGACCATGTGCTGAGCTCGCGAAAATTACCACTGCCCGTCCTAAATTAACCGGTGAATACAGAGAACCAAGTATGCACAGTAAAGTTAATTAGCTCAGCGGTAGAGACGAGTTTTATGTTGTACATTTTGCTTTAGGACTTAGCCTTCAGCTACTTACAAAGCTTATGCCTTTTGTAGCCGAATGTATAACTTGTAATAATTACAAAGGCTGTTTTGTTACGATTGTTCAGTGTAATGCAATAAAATGAAGCACTTCATCCAAATAAACTAGGCTTATAAAGGAAATATTTTATGTGAGATAGAGCCAACAGGCTCAAGTAGCACAGTGTAGCGAAGGTCTGTTCTGTTCAAAGTAAAGCTAGTCTACCGAGAAAGTGCCTGCACTCAGAAAATATTTTCCTGCTTTTCCTATACAATTCCTTGTACACACGGAATAATAAATATTTGTTGATTTGACAGAAAATTAGTTTTTAAACAGAGCGACTGCCGTCTGATCTCCGCAATCCAAGGAGACAGTAATATTCCATGGCTTAGACCAGTATCAGTATACGTAACGCACGCAGTCTGTACCTACGTAAGGGTAGGTACAGACTGCTCATATCCACTGTCAAAGATCTTCGACTACACGTGCTCTTCGAGGCACTGGCATAGATCATTAATAATTTGATACGCACAGCGTAATTTCGGAAGGTGAGTTTGATGGTATATGGCGTGGTATTGATTTACGTATGTTCATTAGTACTAGGATAATAACTCAACCGATAATAAGTTTTTTTTTATAGACTCACGCCTGTATCCCCGAAGGGGTAGGCAGAGGTGTGATATAACACCCACATTTCGCCATGAATTTTTAGGTCCCACGTAATAGGAGGCTAGCCTATTGCCGTACCGGGCACTTTATCAGACTCCGTGCTGTTACTGAGAATTTCCTAACGGAAAAACCCAATAACACTTTGAACGAACCGGGAATCGAACCCGAGACCTCTCAATCCCACGCGCACATTTATGCCGCGAGACCAATGAGGCCGATAATAAGTAGATAACAATAAATATATTATGTGAGGGTCGAACCAACATTGTATAAAATAACAGCCACAGTGCTTTTGTGACGAATTATGCTTTGAGTTAATTAAACTACTAAACAGATTGAACATTAACATGGTTGTTGAGATTGGACGAACTAAGCTATCGATGCAGTCTAACGACCGGCCCTAAGATTTATCCATAGACTTGGCTACTCGACTCATATTTGACATGAGCTCCATACAAAATAAATGTTTCATATTCGTATAGTCATACTGGTTCAAGAAACCACCTTGCAGATTAGTACTTTGCCAGGCTACATCCCCACACGGAATAAAACTTAGTGTGATCCCCGAATTGTAGCTTTGAACCTGGACGTTGTTTTTAAAGTCTCTGGAGATACAGTTGCTGGAAAGATAACTAGTGCACAAGCTGTCTTTAAAAGGAAACGACTCTAACACATATAACCTCAAGTTTAAATCTATTTACATTCACTGCAACTGAGTCTGAAAGCAAAATTAAACTAATTACTAGCAGTCAACCTAATCTAATCTACATATTAGCAACATACTTAACATATATTCTGCCCTCGCTATTTTTTGAAAGAGAATACAAAGAAAAACACAATAAAATTCACCGTTCTATTCCCCGTGAGCGAAAACCTTTAAGGCAGAAATTAAATTAGTGAGGCTTTCAAAGGCAAAATAGGGTTCTATGGCATTCGTTGCTACTCCACATCTTTAAAGTAGATACGTAACTTGTTACAGCTAATTTTGTAAGGCCCAAGTGCTCTTCACCTAACGTACCTTGTTTCATACTAACTGTTGAATAGATTGTTCTAGAACGCAAAAACTTCGCAACAATATAATGTGTATTTCTTTTGACTTACTTTTTTATTGCCGAGCAAAAGTTGTGAATTTGTTCTAGAAATTTGTTATATACTATTATTCGTAAACCACTAAATTAAAATATTTATAAGCGGTTTTGATCGAAGCTGATTTAATTTGCATTATTTTACTAGGAATTTTACTGAAAGCTGAAGCAATAACATAAACATAGGTAATAAAAATGTAAAGCAATATCAAAAGAAATTATAAGATGTGGCATAAATAACATACGGCGATTGACATTTGAAGTCTCATTTCGTGGTTAAATCATTTTGATTATTTAACTTAAATTTTAAAAAGTAAAAGTCAAAGTAAAAATTATTAATTAACTTAGGTCACAATGTGGACGTAATTTTTTAAAGTTAATTACTTAATGAATCTATATTTACATTTAGTACCTCATTCGCAAAATAAGGGCGAGGAACTACGACAAAGAGCGGGCATTAAAACTCATGGCCGCTTTTTCTAACGCCATCCTGGGTGTTTGATACATAAAGATTTTATTTTTGTAAGGTACTGCAGCTGCTTCACGTTGTAGTTAATTACTTGTAAATAATAAATAATTACAAGTAAATTAAGGTTTCTACAGCCGGAGGTCGCAAAAAAAACCAATTGCTTTAACTAATTAAATTTAATATGAATAAAAATTACAATAAAGGTATTTGATCATTACTCAAGGTTAGAAATAATAATGACAAAAGAATCGAATATTTCCGGTGGCCCGCTTGCGTGGTTGACGTCAGTCGGCGACTTTTCCGTTGACGCTGCATTTCGCCGCCGCGTGACTTGTTGCGCAGTAAAGGCATTGGATACTGCCATCGTTGCATATTGCATATATTAGGGTTCCGTAACACCTCCCCCCGTAGAACAGCGAGTATGGAAGACATTTGTCGTGAATTGAGCTGGTGGTTGATTGGGGTCGATCTGCGTTGTTCTGCTTCGGACAGTAGGGACTTCTTGCAACTCCATCAGACCTTCCTCAGGATTGTTCTTGGAATTTACTAATTGTTTAAATTTGTATTTGCGGTATAAGAGAGCTATAGCGAGTGCGCTTGCACTGGATAGGACTACGTACAAGGGGATCGTAGTGTGGTAAACGCTATAGTCTATGTCGCTGCTAGGTTGTAGTGATGATTGCAGAGATACTTTGGTGTTAATTTCATGCAGTTGGTCCAGATTGATAGAGTTCAGGTTGATTCTCGGGTTTGGAGATACGGTAGAGACGTCATCATTGGGCAGGTCCATTATCTTGACAACTTGGCCTTTCAGGTGGTCGTCGACGTTTGCTATCGTAAACTGCGGAGTCTCCAGGCGACATTGATGTGGGAGTATGACGAGATAGCTGCCTTGTAGTGTTCTATACGAGTCTTGCCCACAGGAGAAATGCGTCTTCGTAGGTACCGGGAAATGTATGCTGTAGTGCTTGTCATCGAGTTTTTCGTAAGCGACTTGTTTCATGGTGACAGGAACGGGATTGCATGATGGACTTGTCAGTTGCGTGGTGATCAGTTGTTGAATGCAATCTTGTGTGACTTGACCTCGAAGACTTCGTTTGTCGTCGCATAGATACCATTTACTGGACTTCGGGCATTCAGCCTCTGTGTACTTGAAATCGTTCTCATTTAGGATTAGGAATGGATAGGGTGGTATTAGGATTTTATTATAACGGTTGGGAATTATAGATAATTTATACATATCATAATTAAAAGGTAAGACAATGGGAAATTTATATACTATAACTATCTCATTGCCTACAAAGTAAGATCCTATTTTAATTATGTCAAAGTAATCTCTCATATCTAGATCTACTACTCTCTGTTTACCGTATAAATTGCTAACATTACTAATCATAGTTTGAATACTATCTAAGCTTAGAATACCATGGTGCACTGTAGAGGTTCGAATGAAACCTATGGCATTTTCTAATTTATTTAATTCTTGAGACACAGATTCTACATTATCATTCAATATTAAGAATACTTGAGCCAAGTGTGCATATTTTATTAAGTCGTAATCTCTCTCAGCTTCACTTTCATTAATTTTCTGTATTAAAATCTGAATTTTATTTTGGTTTTCTATGATATTATCGATGGTTTTTGTATATTGTGCGGACCATTCCTTAGATAAAGTAACGTGACTGTTATATTCAGTAATAAGTTTATTCTCACTATCTTGAAGATCTTTTATTGCTTGATTATAATGCTGTGCATCTATATAATCAAGATTGCCTGTAATACTTTTTATAACGGATCCAAGACCATCGACGAGACCTCTTTTTACACGATTAATTTCAAAAGTTTGTAATTGCTGTAAAACACTATTAAGCTTAAATTTCAGGTAGTTTATATGAGGTTCAAATAATGACTGAGTTTTCGTATGTAATTCGGGAGTTGTATGATTTAATTGAATTATAACGGATTGAATTGTACTATGTAACTCATAAAGATCAACGTATTGTAGGAAAGAATGGTAATGAGAAATTACTTTGGCTGGTCCTAATTTGAAGGGTAATATACCAGGCCCGTCATTTAGACTTTCAAGTCTTATCTCCTGCGTTAGCACTGTGTTCAGAAGAAGATGGAGTACCAGGAACTTCCTGTAACAATTTTGAGCTTTTAGGTACTCTCTTTAACCTAGACTTGGCAATGGGACCTCGTTTACGTTTGGTATAGATATGTATTGGTAAATCTGCCATTACTGTGTCATGTGTATAACGAGGCGCTAATTTTTGACGAGAGGCTAACGGGTTTTTGACAAAGATCTGCTGCTCAGGAGCATATTCGACTTCAGGTTCGCGATTTTTATTGTGATTTTCCATTATATTCTGCCGATTAGTACTACATAGATCATGAATAGTGTTATATGCTATTTTCATCTTATCTTTATGGTTAACCATGTACTGTTGCAATAATTGACTGCTAATATCTATATCAAATGGATCGCGGGGATCAAAGTGTCCTGTAATTACATCTATGGGCTTGCATTTAGTAAAACTATGTATACTGTTATTATAGGCTAGGATAGCATAAGGCATTATATATATTAATAACTGAATCTAATTTTTGTGCCAGTTTCAAGATACGCAGGTGTTCTAATATGGTGGAATGAAACCTTTCTACTATGCCATTTTCATTGGGAGCGTGAGGGGCTACTCTATGGTGTTGAATTTTATGGAGCCTAACAAATTCGGCCATAAGCTGGTTTGTAAATTCAGTACCGTTGTCCGTAACCATAGTGATCGGTATACCGTGATGAGTACAAAAGTTAAGCAAAGCCTGTAAAACACTTACTGCAGTTCCGTCTCTTAAATAATATGCCTGTCCGTATTTAGAAAATGCATCTACGATAGTTAGGAATTTTTCACTCTGAATAGTCAATAGATCTAAATGTATTAATTCGAAAGGCTTTGTGGATTGTGGTACAACTTTAAACTGTTGTTTTATAGGGTTGCGGTCATACTTAGCTTGACCACATATTGTACATTCATTTATGAATTTTGTAATGTGTTCCTTCATTTTAGGCCAGAAGTACTTATGTGACAAAGCTAGGTAGCATTCATTAATGCCGCGATGGTTTGTTTTTCCATCGTGGTACTTGTTAATAATCTCTTGCTGTCTCAGATACTCTCTAACATTTTCTACTTCTCTTTTGGTAAGTGTAATATTCATGGCAGAATTTTCAAAGTTACGTTGAATGATAGGTATTATAGTATACATGGCTAAAGGTGGATTAATGAGTAGTCCTGTTTTAATTTAAGGGTTTACGTACTCTTTTATCGCGTTAACTACGTCTTCTTCTAAATTTGACTCAGAAATTTGTAATGATATCTTAGTATGAGTGAGAAAAGGTTTCGTTATAACTGGTCTGGCTTTGATGTCTCCTACTAAATTAAAAATTAACTGCTTAGTATATTTATTTAATGGGTTATCTGTAATTGGCACTTCAAGAATAGGATTTTCAGCGTCAGTATGTACCGTGGCTGTTCTAGAATCAGCACCGACTTCAGGAGCTGTGATTGTCCTAGACTCATCTAACGAATTTACTGAGCTAGATGGGTTAGCTACGATGGAAGAATGCTCTTCATTGTGAAGTTCGATTCGCGAAAGGGCGTCGGCGTTGGTGTTATTTTTCCCTTGCTTATAGACAACTGTAAAATCATATTCGCTAAGTTTCAATCGCCATCTTGTTAAACGTGAATTCGGCTCTTTCAGGTTCATGACCCATTGCAACGGTTTATGGTCTGTAACTATTTTGAATTTACGTCCGAATAAGTATGGTCTAAAATATTTCGTAGCCCATACGATCGCTAGGAGTTCCTTTTCTATAGTACTATAGTTCAACTCACTAGTGTTGAGAGTACGCGAAGCGTACGCTATGGGTTTATCTATGCCTATGGTACCCTGAGATAAAACGGCACCTATTGCTACATTAGACGCATCTGTGGTTAAAATGAATTCTTTTGTGAAGTCTGGGTATTGTAATATCGGATCGTTTGTAAGGAGAGTTTTGCAGTGTTCGAAACAATTAGTGTAATTTTGATCTAGTACAATTTTTGAGCCTTTCTTTAGACATTGGGTTAGAGGTTTCGTTATTCGGGCAAAATTTGGTATGAATTTTCGGTAGTATCCGAGAAGTCCGAGAAAACGTTTGATTTCAGTTGTAGATTTTGGTATAGGGTAATTTTGAATGGCGTGGATTTTATTAGGGTTTGGTTTGACACCATCTTTACAAATAACATGGCCAAGAAATTCAGTCTCTAATTTTAGAAATTCTGACTTGTCCATCTGTATTTTGAAGTTAGATTCACGTAGTTTTTGAAATACTTTCTCTAAATTTAACATATGTTCTTGCAAGGAGACTCCAAAAACGATAATATCATCAAGGTACACCAGGCACACTTGATTTATAAGGTCTTTAAGGACATTGTCCATGACACGCTGAAATGTCGACGGAGAGTTTTTTAAACCCATCGGCATTCTCAGAAACTCATAATGGCCATTTTCCACATTAAATGCGGTCTTGTGAATATCATCGGGGTCCATTTCTACTTGATAAAATCCACTTGCCAAATCTAAAGTTGTAAAATAGTGGCACTTGCCAAGTTTGTCTAAAACATCTGTTATATTGGGAATTGGGTATTTGTCATCAATCGTTTTCTCATTAACCTTTCGGAAGTCTATTACAAGACGCCATTTAACTTTACCAGAAGCGTCACCCTTTTTAGGTACAATCCAAATTGGGGAGCTCCATGCGGAGTCTGATGGACGAATAATATTCTGCTCAAGCATTTTATTAATCTGATCTCTAACCTCCTGACGGTGAACGTACGGATATCTATAGCTCTTTGTGTGAACGGGAATTTTATCTGTAGTTCTAATTTTATGTTTAGTTTTGTTAGTGAAAGTCAATGGTTCACCTTCAAGGTAGAACACATCAGCATAATTCGCACAAATATTCTGTAAATTAGCAAGCTCTTCTGGGTTTAAATGATCAGTTCGAAGGCGAGACAGAACGGCTTCAGTTCGGTTTGAATAAATCCTAACACTATCTTTCTCAGCACTAAACATTTCAGCTTCTATAGGACGGTCTAAGGAAAATATAACATCGTTACGAGTAGGGTTAACGATTTCTACCCATCCTCGACTATTAACAACGGTCGTTAAGCAGTCCGAAATTGTACAATTGCATATGGTCTGTGTATTGACTGACACATCACCATCTCGGGCATTGATTGGTAATCGAACTAATTTAGAAGAATTGGCAGGTATAATTTCCTCGTACCAATTTGCGTTTTTAGAATCGTACATGTGTATTGGTATATGGGCATTCCGAGTCTTAAGTAATTTATTTTTTAGATCAATATTGGAATCCCAAGCGTCTAAAATATCTAAACCTATCAAACCATCGAAAAGGTTATGAAACTTGTATACGGATAAATTAACACAATCATTAATTCCATATTCTTGAAAATAGGGTAAATTAATAGAATAATCGCAATTCTTAGTAGCATGAATATTAGTTATTTCAATCGGATCGTAAATTAATGGTACGTTTTTAAAATATCTTTCAACAGCTGCAGGGCTAATAGTTGATAAATTAGCACCTGTATCGATTAAAAATTTAAGTGGTGGATTAGAAAGCTGAATATATCCTAACTGTCTCTGTATTTGAAAATTTACTTCTATATTGGTTTTTCTGATTTGGACTCTATCTGAAAATTGTGATCATTATTAACTGATGACTCATCTAATTCTTGTATAACGGTCGGTTCATCGTACTGCACATAACTATAGTAATCTTCTGGATATTGTTGGTAATTGTACTGGTCATCGGTATAGTAATTATCGTCGTAATTATAATATTCGTAAGAATCGTTATACTCGTTAAAATTAGCGTCACGCGTTTTAAAATAGTTACTGGGAGGCGGATTGCCGAATCTACGCCAATCATGTCCACTGGGTGGTAGTGGCTTCGGTACGAAATGACTTACGCCACTCATAGGTCGTGGTGCACTATTGCCAGGTTGAAAAGAAGTTTGCTGCTGTGGCTTATTGGGTAATCTGAACACATTGCTTTGCGGGTTATAATTCTGAATAGGAGCACGCATCATTTGCTGGGTTCTAGTAAATCCGCGAGGCTGTTGCAACTGATTATTAGGTTGATTTGCCTGCCAGCCTTGTCTAGGTGGACCTTGGAATGCAAATGGCCTTGAGAGACCAGGTATATTAAAATTCGGTTGCTTAAACGGTGTGTTAAAAGGCGTGATTTTAGGTGTAAAATTATTTAAAGGTAATTTAAAATTATTGTTAGGTGACGGCTGCTGCCAGTCCTTCTTACTAGAGCTACCTTCGTTCCTATGTTGCAAATATAATGTATTAAGTTCATCCTGAACAAACTCGAGAGCTTTCTCTATAGTTTCAGGACGCATGCACCGAATTCTGCTCCCTAATGGGTCCTTTAAACCTCGTAAGTATGCCTGAAGTGTAAGCTTTTTGTAAAGAGTACGTTTTGCTTCTATAGTTGTTGGAACGGTTTCGTGTAAAGAAATGTATGTCATGATTGTACTGAATAAGTTTTGACATCTTTCGTAAAATTCTTGCGGTGTATTAGAACCTTGTGTCTGTAAAGACAAATCACTGTATAAAGCTGTCTCGTCTCGGTGGTCAGCAAAATTATTAATTAAAGCACTTCTAATGCCCTGCCAGTTTTCAGGAATGCCATTAGAATGAATTAATCTGGCTGCAGAACCCGATATTTTATTTAAAATACCGTTAATCAGAGCTAGATTAGTCAATTCATGTCCGGGTTCTGTCTTAAAGAATCCTAAAACTAATTGATCGCACAAATTTATGAACCGGGTTAACACGTGTGGGTTCCCGTCGAACTCAGGTAATAATCTAAGCGATTTATAAATGCTATCAACCTCGGATTGACTCATATTTTCGTCTAAATTCCTATTCTCGTCTATAGCACTAAGCCTAGCTATTCTATTTCCTAACCTAATATTTCTCGATTCTCTCGGATGAAAAATCTTGAAAACCTAAATAAAATACACACACACAAAAATGCACGACACAAATTAAAATAAAATAAAAATCAGAAAAAAAAAGTAACACACAGAAAAATTTCTAGAAAATAATTCACAGGTAAAACCGGGGTATGCTATATGTATGGTAAAATTAAAATATTTTCGGAAAAGTAACTAAATTCCAATTTCTATGCAGTACATTTACTTTTAGATTTAATATATTCAATTAAGTTCGCAAATCAAGTATTAATTTAATTCGAAGTAAGTATTTTAATTTAATTCACGGGCAAAGTCAGGAAACAGTATATGTATTCGTTAGTGAATTTAACTTAATAATCAACTGAATAACTACTAGAATTCTAAAATGAAATATATATGCAGTTACAAAACTAATTTTAACACTTTAAATCTAATAAATTTAATTCACGAGCAAAGTCAAGTTACTCTATATGTATGGAAATTATAGGAAATTATGAACTAGGAAAGCAAGGACTGAGAAAATTTCAAAGTACTTACAACATATCTGCACTGGTATCTTGCTGAATCGATTTCTGGATTCACCTCCACTATAGACCTTGTAAGTTCGGAATACTCGTACTTATTTTAGTTTTTCGAGTATCCTACCGACTGCGCCAATTAAGGTTTCTACAGCCGGAGGTCGCAAAAAAAACCAATTGCTTTAACTAATTAAATTTAATATGAATAAAAATTACAATAAAGGTATATGATCATTACTCAAGGTTAGAAATAATAATGACAAAAGAATCGAATATTTCCGGTGGCCCGCTTGCGTGGTTGACGTCAGTCGGCGACTTTTCCGTTGACGCTGCATTTCGCCGCCGCGTGACTTGTTGCGCAGTAAAGGCATTGGATACTGCCATCGTTGCATATTGCATATATTAGGGTTCCGTAACAAGTATCATAGTTAGACAATTAATAACGTTACTAAATTAAGTTTATTTAGTTAGCCGCCCAAGGTGAATATAGTGTTTCTGAACTAATCAATCAAGGTATTTTAAAGTAGCCTAAACTTAAAGTACTATGCTGTACAGTCATTACGACTGTACAGCATAGTTCTTTAAGTAGCTTCAACAGATTACATAATATGTTTACACAGGAATCAGTGTGTTGTGCATGTTTATGAGAATAATTATTATGAAACAAGACTGAAGTTGTTATATTTACTTTACTTTCTTCGGTGCTACAACCCTTTGTAGATCATTGCCCTTCAACAATGGATTTCCATTAGCGACGGTCTTTGGCTGTCCGTCTCCACTTGTTACATATTTCAATTGTCATGAAGTTTATTACAATTATATTATTCTGGTGCTACTGCGCCGCATGCTATGGGTTCGATCCTAACCTTCGACAAACATTCCTGTGGTTTAGCATTTTAGCATTTATATATTATGTCTCAGTCTATTAATCATTATTATGTCCATTGTCCTCTCCACAACAGAGGATTCATTCCCAATGTTGTAGTTTCACAAAAAGAAAAATGGCTTTGAGTAAATGTAATAAATAGTAATAGGATTCAACAAAAAGGCATCAACATACCCGGTGAACCAAATTGAAAAATGTATCGCGTTATTTATCAGTACGTCATTTCATAGATATATGGCGCGAATATACAGTATGAATATTGACTATTGCTACTCACTATCTACATACTATGCGCCTAGCAGTGTCGGCTGTACGTTGTCTGTCAGTCTATCAGTGTCAGATTTTATCTATATACAAAAGATTTACAAATAACCCTCAGTTTTGCAATCAGCCAATAACCATCTCAGTATTCATTTGCTTTATGTCCTGTAATTATAAAGAACTTCAATGGAAATAAAACTTTTGTTTCGCCTCAAGATCATTTATCTGTCGAGCCAAATGCTTTGCTCGCTCACGTTTCAGTACAGACCATAAGATATATCTTGTAGTTGAAGGCCACCGTCGTACCATATCATATTTTATGTGTAAAGTATGAAACGAGATGCATTTAGAGCCGTAATGCTCGTACTCAAATATACGATACGACGGTACATACATCGCTGTTTGTGAATATTTAAAAAGTATACGAACACAAACATATTAATGAACAGATACAGGCAGCAATAGCCTAGTAGGCTGGGGGACTGGTATGCAAAGGGGGTTCCAACCTGCGGTAAGCACTTTTAACGTTTCGTAGTTATAAGCATATTAATTACTTATTGTGTTTTAGTCCATGCCTCGTCGTGCTGTCCTAGGCACGGGCCAAAAGAAAATTATCAATTTATGCAAGACAGTTGTTTTGGGGAGTGAGTAACCTGACGAGAGTAGAGTATACTGACACTGATCTGAGCAATGGCACATCGCTGTATCTTTGGATTGCCGAGGTCAGACGGCAGGCGCTCTGTGGTACAGCTAATATTTTGTAATTTTCGCTTAGACTAGAAAACGGACTCCAAGGCGATGGACGTCGATACAACCATTTTAAAGATGATAATGATAAACATATTAATCAAGAGGTAATAAATATAATATTCAAGTTTTAGTTGAAACGTCTCAATCGCGATAACCTTTAACTCTATGTCCTTAACCCTTTACCGCATGGATTTTTAAAATTCGCTCAAATTAATTTATGATATTTCTTACCCCAGAAAAAACTCTAGAAAAATAATAAATAAAATATATGCATATAAAATTGTATAAAAATCGAGAAAATACCCCCTGTTCCATATTTGGAACAACATGCGTTCATGGTGATTTTGAAAGACGTTCCACATTTGGGACAACATGCAGGTACGGTTAAGTTAATGGGTTTAATAAATAAATATATAAATAGTTTTCAGGTAATGTGTATGTTTTAGATAAGGATAAGAATAAGGATTTATAATCAAACCTTTATAGTACATTAAAAGGTTTATTCATTTGTGGAAACATGAAAACTCTTAAAACAATTTCGGTCTTTGCTAAAGCAAAAGTAGCAACCACATTTACTGCAGCATACGTGAGACTTTTGTCCACAGTTTTTACAACGCTGACGATCATTTGCCCAACTAGGCCAATGCCCAATCCCGTCTTCAGCCACTTCTCGAGATCTATTGATCTATGCAAATTATTGTACCTGTTATAAATTAAAATACAAAGTGAAATTAAAAATAGGGACATAGCTAAATAAAAACTGAAAAGTTAATTGTATTATGAATTTATGATGTACTGTTTACATACTGTTCCATATTTGGCCAACTGTAAATACACCCCTTACTTCATAGAGTTCCAAATATGTCCGAATGAATCTACCGTTACCGCATCGTGTTCCAAATTAGGAACAAAGTTTAAGGCTGTTTTTTGCTAGAATGCAGTTAATTTAACTTACGTGTTATGCCATAAAACTTCCTCTGATCTATTTTTCTTGCGATTTAAACTTGTATTATATTTTTATTTGCACAATAACTCATTAAAATCGATGAAGCAAACAACTCAACTAGACATTTCCGAAAAAATGGCTAACGGACGAGTTCTGACACTGAAATATAGAACGATTGACAGTATAGAGGTTTACCAGAGACTTTTTGCGTTTGGAAACACACTTGTCTACAACTGTACTTTTAGTGGAGTTAAACAGATGTCTCTATAATAAACATTTTATCACAATTATGAAATGTACCAAATATGGCACTACATGCGGTAAAGGGTTAAGATATAAATAACTATTAATAGATTTTTTTTATTTATTCATAGACTCACGCCTAGACTCACGTTAGACAGAGGTGTAATATTACACCTACATTTCGCCATGAATTTTAGGTCGCATGTGATAGGGGGCGAGCCTATTGCCGTACCGGGCACATTACCAGACGCCGTGCTGCTAGTGGGAATTTCCTAACGGATAAACGCAATAACACTATGCCCGACTCGGGAATCGAACCCGGGACCTCCCGATCCCACGCGCACATTTATGCCGCGAGACCAACGAGGCAGTCATTGAATTTCATGTTGTTATTAAGGTTAACGTCCATAAGAACCATTTTTGTAGCAATTTCTCATTTGTGACAGTTTTCGTAAGGTATTTTGATAAGGGTTACGTTCAGTACCTTTTTAAAGTCCTTTTGAAGAAAATACTAAGATAAGTCCTTTCAAAACATTTTTATCGTATGCTAAAATATTTATTTTTGTTACAGTTACTTCGCCGGGGTCAGCATCCAATCTTCAAGTGTGCCAATTTCTATTAGTAATTCATATTGTTGTGTGGGCAAACAACAGATAGGTGTTATACAAAAAAATGTGTATAAATATTAAATATAAATTAAATAATCTTAATATATAAAATCCTTGCGTTACTGACTGACTGACAGACACGCTATAGCCGAAACTATTGAGCGCAGGAAGCTGAAATTTGGCATGTATGTTCCTTGAGGACCGTAGAGGTGCACTAAGACGGGATTTCCCGAAATTCCCACGGGATCGGTGAAAACAGGTAAATTAAAAAAAAATGCAGGCGTAGCTGCTGGCGTCCTCTAGTTAAAATATAAATAGGTAGATGTATTCGATTATGTCGGATGAAATTGTGAATTTAAATGAAAAATAGTTAATTGTACCTAACGAGCTGACGACTATGCCAAAGAATGTAAACACTGAGAATATTGTTGATTTAATACAAATTATATATATGTCACAGTTTGTTTTATTCATTACATCATTTTAGTTCGCTTTCTGTCTCGTTGATATCCTCCATTTCTGGTTAACCATGTGGTGACGTATTAAGACGACCGGTTGGCGCAGCGGGAGAGTAAGAGACTGCTACGCCGAAGGTCGCGGGTTCGTATCCCGCTCAAGTCAAACATTTGTGTGCATGTACATGGATGTTCGTCTTGGTCAGGGTGTTTCTATGTGTAGTATGTATGTATTTACAAAAAAGAGTTTATATATGTTTATCCATTATCTAGTACCCATAACACAACGCTTAGCTTGGGACTAGATGGTGATGTGTGTATGTGGTAGAATACATACATACATACATAGACTCACGCCTGTTTCCCGGAGGGGTAGGCAGAGACCACGGAACGCCATTTGCAACGATCCTGACATATCTCTCTTGCTTCATTCACTCCCATTAGATTCCTCATGCATGCTCTTCTGTTCAGGGTACTTCTCACATGTCCTGTTTTTAGGATGTCGCCAATCTGGTCAGAGAACGTCCGCCTAGGTCTTCCCCTTCGTCCTGTCCCTTCCACACTTGCCTTATATACCTGCTTGGTCAGTCTTTCGTCATCCATCCTCTCCACGTGCCCAAACCATCTTAGCATACCTTTCTCGATGCTTGTCACTATACACAACACTCTTATCACACAATTCTTTACTCGGTCAGTCAGAGTGACACCACACATACTTCTCCGTGCTCTCGTTTCTACAGCATTTATTCTACTTTCATGACTCTTCTGCCATACCCAACTATCACTACCATACATAAGAGTAGGTACTAACACCCCTCTATGCACAGCCAAACGTGCCTTTTTGGACACGTTTTAGCTATTCATAAACGCCTTCAGAGCTCCATTCACTCTATTACCTGCATTAACTCTTCTTTCAATATCTTCTACATTCTTACCATCTCTTGTAAACAGCGTACCTAAATGTACAAACTCATTCACTTGCTCCACTCGCTGTCCATCGATCATAACATTACAAGCCGTAACGCATTCCTCCTTTTCAAAAACCATAACTTTCGTTTTCTCTACATTCACTTTCCTTCCTTTCCTCTCTAACGCACCATGCATGATTGTTACCATCTCCTGCAACTCCTCCGCTGAAGACGCAAGAATAACCTGATCATCAGCATCAAGGAGGCATTTGACAAGTAACTCATTCATCCTTTATCTACAATCACTATGTTTCAAATCTTGCAAACAACTGTCCATGAAGAGGTTGAATAGCCACGGCGACGCTATACATCCCTGTCTAACACCTGTGTTGATGGTAAACCAGTCAGTGTATGCCCCGTTTATCCTCACACAAGCTCTAGAATCCTCATAAAGGGATTTCAGAGCTCGAATGAGGCTGCTGTTCACCCCATACATCGACAGTAGCGACCGCATTTCATTCCTCACCACTTTATCATAAGCCTTTTCCAAATCCACGAATGCGCAGTAGACCTTTTGACCTTTGACCAAAAATTTCTCGGCTATGCATTGCAAGGAAAAGACTTGATCTGTACACCCCATACCCTTTCAGAATCTCGCTTGTACATCCCATATTTTCACAACATGACAATGAACATGAATTCATAGTTGACACAGATGCCAGTAACACCGGAATTGGCGGCGTGCTGTCACAGAGGAACGGTGATCAAGAAGTTGTTATAGCATACTTCAGCAAGGCCTTATCCAAACCTGAAAGAAACTACTGCGTCACCCGGCGGGAACTTTTGGCTGTAGTTAAGACATTGCAGCATTTCAACAAATATTTGTTGGGACGTAAATTCCACCTGCGAACCGACCACGCTGCGCTGAAATGGCTACTTCAATTTAAGGACACAGAAGGACAAGTAGCCAGATGGATTGAACTACTGCAAGAGTTTGATTTTGTAATACAACATCGCAGTGGCAAGTCCCACGGTAACGCAGATGCCCTATCGCGTAGGCCGTGTCCCGACCAATGCAAGAACTGTACCCGACAGGAAGCAAAGCAGGCAGCATTAGTGAGGATGTTGAAGACAGATCTGAGCGACAAATGGAAAAAAGCTTTGCGAGGTGCTCAGCAAGACGACAAGGATATACAGCCGATTCTTGAATGGAAGAAATCAGACGCTCCTAGGCCCAAATGGAGTGATATCGCAGCAATGATATACGAGCACATCAGGGAGTCAGGACAACAGATGTCTGAAAAGATGAAGACTCGCTACGATCGGAAGGCGAACAACAAAGGCTTCGATGAGGGATCATTGGTGTGGCTTCATAACCCAGTACGAAGCAAAGGTAAATCGCCGAAGTTACAAGCCAGATGGGACGGGCCATATCGCATAATTACCAGGATGAACGACGTCACCTATCGAATCCAGAAGGGGTCATGAGGTGCACCGAAGATAGTTCATGTGGATCGGTTGGCTCGTTACTATGGGTCCAACGATATTCGAGGCGAACACGTTTAAGAGGGAAGCGGTGTTACGAATGGCGATGATTGAAAATAACGCCATCTATCCGTGAAGGATAGAACTAGAAGAGATTAGATGTATCGGTGGTTTAAAGCGGTTTTGTCTACTAGCTACTAGATGGCGTTGCTGTTATTACTAGAACAAGGCCACAACGCTAGAATGTTTCGTCTGTAGCGAGAATGTTCGAGAATACGCAAGAATGAACTAGTTTGCTATCCGGCCGGTATAAATACCGCGTGAACGCGCGAGTCAGACAGTAACAATTGAATATCGGAGCGATAATCATCAAGCGAAGGGAAGTAAGTCGGAAGTGTTTAGTGGTGTTTCTAGTAGGGTAGAAATAAGTGTGTTTTTATTAGTGTTGAGAAATAAGTGTGTATAGTGTTTGTAAATAAAGTACAGTTTAGTGGCATAGTGAGTTTTAATTTATCGTCGAACCCCAGCTCGTAACAATACAATAAAAATAATATAAAATAAATAATAAAAATAGATAATAAAAAGATATGCAAATAAACTAGTGTATAAACCTACAATATAAAAAAGAGCACGCATACGCTTATATGCTGTCCTTTATTGCTGCACCACCTGCCAGCAGACTCGTACACAAAACATAATAAAAGTGAAGTGTACAAACAAAACGCAAAGAACACTAGGCAATTTTAAAGAAAATTTTAGCGCGTTTCCGAACACATTCCTTTATGTCAATACAAGTGACATTGAAAAGTTGAAAAATTTCGAATAATAAAGTAAAACTTTTTGTAAACAAGACCACAAACAAGACTTTAACATAAGAATAATTGAGGGTGCGTTGAGAAATAAGTAATGATGTTATGATAAGTAGCTAAGTTAAGTGAAACAAACGGTAAACACAAGGATAACTAAGAAGCGAAAATATAAATATGTAGAGAAAATACTATTTATGCGTCAAGTTCTTGGCATTCCCGGGTGCGCTGGAAGATGCAGGGTGCCCCGCACCGCTCCTGGTCTCTGATGAAGTGCTGCTCGAAGCTTTGGGATACCTCTGCATTAGCCCACTGAGCTCGTTCTCTGCAACTATCTTGTGGCGACTACCATCCGATGCTTTTATGACTATATTGCCATTGGGTCCAACAATTTTTTAAGCCAAAATGTATCCGGGCCCTCCCTAATACACCCTGAAGAGCTTTCTTAAGGAATTCCCTTACTGATACCGATGACCCCTTCAAAGCAGTTTTGGCACGCCATGCAGAAGATCTAACGTCCACTCTGGCGAACCGAACTAGTATAGGACGCTTGTATGTATGTTACGAGGAACAACATTGACGTTTCTTCATCATCATATCAGCCAAACGACGTCCACTGCTGGACATAGGCCTCCCCCAAGGTTCTCCACACAGACCGGTCTTGAGCCGCCCGCATCCAACCGCCTCCCGCGATCTTGACGAGGTCGTCGGTCCACCTTGCTGGGGGCCTATCTCTGCTGCGTCGTCCGGTACGTGGCCGCCACTCCAGAAACTTTCTACCCCAACGGCCATCGGTTCTTCGAGCTATGTGCCCTGCCCACTGCCACTTCAGCTTGGCTATCCGGAGAGCTATGTCGGCGACTTTGGTTCTACTGCGGATCTCCTCATTTCTGATTCGATCTCGCAGGGAAACTCCAAGCATAGCTCTCTCCATCGCCCTCTGAGTGACCTTGAGCCTTCTGATAAGGCCCATAGTGAGCGACCACGTCTCTGATCCGTAAGTCATCACTGGCAACACACACTGGTCAAAGACTTTCGTCTTGAGACACTGCGGGATATCGGACGAGAAGATATGTCGTAGCTTCCCGAACGCTGCCCAACCGAGTTGGATTCGACGATTGATCTCCTTCTTGAAGTTGGACCTACCTAATTGGACTACTTGTCCCAGGTAGGTATACTTGTCGACAACTTCGAGCGTAGAGTTCCCAACCTGAATAGGAGCAGGTACAACATGGACGTTCGACATGATTTTCGTCTTGTCCATGTTCATCATAAGACCTACTTGTTGAGAGACTCTACAGAGGCCATCGAGCATTGTGCCTAGGTCTTCCATGGTCTCAGCCATGACTACGATATCGTCTGCGAATCGAAGGTGAGTGATGTACTCGCCGTTGATGTTGATGCCGAGCCCATTCCAGTCCAGAAGCTTGAAAACATCCTCCAGCGCAGTGGTAAACAGTTTCGGGGATATGACATCCCCCTGTCTCACCCCTCGCTGTAGTTGAATAGGTTTCGAACTCTGGTCCTGGAGGCGGACTGACATAGTGACGTTTTCATACAAACACTTCAGCACTTCGACATATCGGTAGTCAATCCGGCACCGTTTGTGAGACTGTAGCACCGCCCAAGTTTCGATCGAATCGAAGGCTTTCTCATAGTCCACAAACGCCAAGCATAGGGGCTGGTTATACTCCTCGGACTTCTGTATAACCTGCCGCAGCGTATGTATGTGGTCTATGGTACTATAGCCTTTACGGAAACCGGCTTGTCCGGGAGGCTGAAAGTCGTCTTGCTTGCTCTCGAGACGATTCGTGATGACCCTCGAAAACAGCTTGTAGACGTGGCTCAGAAGTGTGATGGGTCTGTAGTTCTTTAAGAGGGTTTTATCCCCTTTCTTAAAGAAAAGCACCACCAACCTCTGTGCCACGCCATTGGCGTTTTACCCTCGAGAATGACGGAATTAAATAGCTTCCGGAGGGCTTCTCTAGCGGGTGCACCGCCGGCCTTCAGAAGCTCGCTCGTAATTCCGTGATCACCCGGCGTCTTGTTGTTTTTGAGCTGTTTGAGAGCCACACTAATCTCGTGCATGCTGACTTCCGGGATATCTTCGGTATAGTGTCGGGTCAATCCAGCTCTAGGGTCTGACGCTGGAGTGCTTGCGGGTTGTAGCGTTGTCGTGTATAGCTGACCATAGAACCTTTCGATTTCCTCCAAGAGGTCAGGCTTGGACGATACGATTCTGCCATCTTCCGCCTTCAGCTTTGTCAGCTGACTCTGCCCAACAGACAGATCCCTCTGGAACACTTTGGAACCCTTATTCTGCTCGATCGCCTCACGAACACGTTTTGTGTTGTATTGGCGGAGATCGCGAGTCCGAGACTTAGAGATCTGTCTGTTGAGGTGCCGATATTTTGGCATGTCGTCGGAGGATAGCAGAACCATCTTGCGCCTTTCCTCTAAGAGGATTTCCGAGATCTTGCTGGTTCTCTTGCTTTTCTGGGGCTTAAAGAATTTAGCCCCTGTTTTATGGACAGCATCCACGAACCCGTTGCTGTACTGGTCCACATCTACGCATTCGCCCAGGCATTCGAAACGGTTCTTGAGTTCGAGCTGAAAGCTCTCGGGGTTTTGGATATGAACCGGTGCCGGTCGGAGCGTGGACTTTATCAACCTCGACCGTTCGAGGCTTGTACAGATATTCAATGTACATATCGCTCCCCACTTTAAGTGAATTGATCACGGAGACATCATTGAATATCTGCCTCTTCGTCGACATGATAAAGTCGATCTCATTTTTGGTTGCACCGTCTGGACTTACCCAGGTCCACTTGCGGCATTCTCGCTTCTTGAAGAAGGAGTTCATCATATAGAGTCCTTCCTTCTCCATAAAGCTAGCCAGCAAGTGACCCCGGGAATTCCGATGCCCATAACCAAATTGCCCATCTCTCAGCTCATCACCGTCGCGTTGGCCCAGTTTCGCGTTAAAATCTCCCATGACCACGGTGTAATAGGTTTTGTAGCCATGTATAGCCCGAGATATGTCCTCGTACATGGCTTCCACCTCCTCATCGGGGTGCGACGAGGTCGGAGCGTATACCTGTATGACCTTCAGCGAATACCGCTTGGATATTCTGAGTATAAGGTACGCTACCCTGCTCGACACACTCCCGATATTTACCACGTTGGTCACGAGAGATTTGTGGACGATGAACCCGACACCACCTTGGGACTGTTGGTCGCCCTCCCGGTAGAAGAGCAAGTTACCGGAATTGAGAACTATCGAGTCCTCCCCCTGTCTTCGGACTTCGGATGGGCCTATGATATCCCATCGCAACTTGCTCAATTCTTCTTCCAGCTCGACAATCTTCTCGTCGGTCCGCAGTGTGCGCGTGTTCAGTGTTGCCAAGGCCAATTGTCGTTGGTGGTGGTAGCCCGATCTCTTCCGGAGATTGTTCGCACCCCTTGCCCCGCCGTTACCATGGCCGCTACCATAAACAGGACTAGCGGGGCCGCCGGGGACTAGGGGCCGGTTTTTATAGGTGTGGTTCATGATGGGGGGATTTGCCATAATCGCCACGCTTGGCAGGCGTATTGGCGATCGCAGTGGCGGAAGTCTTTAGTGCTGGACGCTGCTGCCCATCTAGCATCTAGGATTTTCTTCCGCCATGTTCGGATGGTTTGACCGCCATCTTTTGGTTGACTGCTTGCGCTGGGGGAGATATTATGACGAGTATCTACTCGTCAGATTAACTCTCCCAGTGGGCGGTGGGGTCGTCACGTCCCGACGCCTTGGCGTTTCTTATGCACTCGAAAAACAATATTATGTAATACTAGAGGACGCCAGCAGCTACGCCTGCAATTTTTTTAAATATACCCGTTTTGGTGGATCTCGTGGGAATTTCGGGAAATCCCTTCTTAGTGCACCCCTACGGTCCCCAAGGAACATACATGCCAAATTTCAGCTTCCTGCGCCTAATAGTTTCGGCTGTAGCGTGTCTGTCAGTCAGTCAGTAACGCAAGGATTTTATATATTAAGATATTTGACGTACCGTTGTCGAGATTCTCCAGACAGAATTTCAGCTATGGTAGCCAGTTCCAAAAAGCACAGGTTGTACAACGTTGCACAAAAAATCCCAAAATCGCTTGTTGCTTGGTCCTGGTATCGAAACTCAAGTTATGCTGTCGCTTATACTACCACTGAACAACAGAGGCAGTCAATCGTAGATGTACCGAGCTAACGACTGCGAGCAAATTCGAATAGAGTTCTTCATCAATTGAAATATTCATAGTCACTTGCAGATTTTGTCGGGTAATAGTGAAACATGTAATTCTACCTTTCAGTTCCAGCTCAGGCACTCTAAAATCAAATGAAAAACGTTTAGATTCAAGAAATTTTAATTTCAGTGTGTAACAATGCGATCCAGTTGCTTAACTATTTTTTTAAAACAGCAATCTCTCTTTTGATATTTGACTACTATTAGTTCACGATTCTAGAGTTTCACTTTGATTCATTAGATTTTGTTTTACATGTTCTGTTGGTGCTTTTCTCTACAAAATCTCAAACGAGAATTTTGTGAAATAACGAAGGTAAACCTTTGTATCCAACTCAGTTTAAACGGAATAGGGTACATTGCTTTATTGGTTTTCCGTACTGCATGTTATTCGGACAACGTTCCTGTACAAAGCTTGCCGTTGGGTGATTTTGTTGATAAAACCTTGTAAAAGTGGCTGGCAGTTTCCAGCTGGTTCCAGGAAAAATACACGGCAGGCAAGTAATTTTTTTGTCATTATGTAGTATATTGCTGAACATAGATTACTGACTTTAGCGATAGCCTGTGTAGAATATTGTGTAACATCATTATGGCCTGACTCGTTATATAATGTTAGTCTTAATATATCTGATCCCAAAAAGAACAGCCTCTGTTCAGCAGATAATATATCAAAATATATTTGATAACATTTATATTTATTTTCCCTAACGTATCAGGTTCACCAGTTTAGTTCAACCATACCATTAAATCCATCAGTCACGTTATATAAAAAAACTAGATGAGCTCGCGGTTACACCCGCGTTATTTAAGGCTCCTGCTCCGCTCCCATGGGTTACAGCGTAATATTATAATTATAGCCTATAGCCTTCCTCGATAAATGGGCTATCTAACACTGAAAGAATTTTTGAAATCGGTCCAGAAGTTCCTGAGATTAGCGCGTTCAACCAAACAAAGAAACTCTTCAGCTTTATATATTAATATAAGATATGTCCAGTACAGTGTCTAGGTGTCTATGGTCTTTATAATATAGACGAACAAACTTCTAGAACGTCATACTCGTAACGTTTCTATTCTTTATAAAACGATTATGATTTTTTCATGTATATTTTTTCTTCTTTTCTCTCTATATGATATGTAGAATAAAATAGCTATATTTGAAGTTTAAATTACAGCTTAATTTTCCTCTAAAGCTTTGATGTCAATACAAAATGCACCGGAGTTAAGGAAGAATTGTAATTAAAAAGTTCATTTGCACCAGTTTTGACTGTGAAGCCTTTATTTTATTTTGCGACAGCAAGTGGCCTTAATACATGTGTTGGACCGTGGACTCTTTAATACGGTCAGCGGCATTTTTAATAAATATCTTGGAAATTATCTGCTGAATTAAATATTTATTCCGATTTTGAATGATCGTATCAGAGATTTGAGAGTAAATTGGGCACCTGGTTTGATCTTCGCAGCGACCAAATTGCGATTAATTCTGGATCGCAAATGTCTTAGGTAGATGTCAACTTGTATAGCTTAGCACCGATTTCACCGTTGTTTTGATTAGCTCCTGGTAAATTAATTTGTCGAATAACTCTTATCAATTCAGTTCCTTGATTTAAATTGTCTTTCGGGATATATACCACGTACTTTTGTTTGGAGTAACCGATATTTCGGCACTGTTGCAAGCGCCATGTTCACGGATGTACTGAGGATATTGCGGGTGGATGAATGTTACGAGCAAGTATAACGGTCTACCCGCTTTCTTACTCGTTTTTTGCGTACAACACCACTGCCACTGTTTTCACTATCGCACTGTACCCGATCACGACATACTACACTCACTACGTCAGCTCGCGGTTTGAGTTTTTCCGTTTCATAGACGCACCACTGGATGCCAGATACTCGACAGTTGAAACCCATCCTCTCTCATCCTCCTAGCGTTATCCCAGTTTCAATCTGGGGTCCGCTTACTAGTCTAACCGGATTTGACTGAATATTAGCTTTTCCACGGAGCGACTGCCTGTCTGACCTCCGCAACCCGAAGGGATAGCGATATTCCATGGTTTAGACTAGTGTCAGTTTATTTAGAAGGCACTGACGCCCTGTAACGAAGATCTTCCGAACGACCGTCAAAGATCTTCATGACAACCGGGACCGACGGCTTAACGTGCTCTCCGAGGCACGGGACAAGCGATAATTAACATTTCAATACGCACATGACTCCGAAAAGTCATTGGTGTGCGCCGTGGATTCGAACCCGATACCCTCTGCATGGCAGTCTGTTGGTATCTCCACTAGGCTATCACTGCCTAAAAACCCATCCTATCTATTGAAATTATTAAACTTTTTGATTTCAATAGCCTTCCTAACCATTCGAGGTATGTTGTGGCGTTCTGTCGAAAGCGCCTGAGGGTTGTGTAACTCAATCCAGTGGTCGGTACCCGAGTCTAAAAGGTGTTGAGCTATTTTTTTTTTTTTATTTGGGACTAATCCCACCCTCATTCCCACTACTGTGTCACCTGTGTAGCCAGGTTCAGCAGCAGTGACCATTGATGACAACGAGTTTTGACACTCGTGAAGTCCCGGGGAAAGTTAAACTGTCTTGGAACCCGCAACGAACTTAATCAGAAGTATATTGGAGGAGTTGGAAAATGAATAATCCACTTCCCTCCTTAACAAAGCGGGAGACAAGCAACGAAGAAATATAGTGATGAGAAAAGATAAGCACCACGGACATGAGCATTAAGGGGGCCTAAATTGTGAACTATGCCTGTTTCCAGTAATATGTATGGCAGACACGCCTAAACGCACGGAAATTCGTCCTACTTGCCACAAGATCCGTATAGTACACTACTCCAGAAGTTACCTCTAATTCGTTAAGCATGATATTACGTTCAATTTGCCAAAGACTACACTCCCATAGAATGTGATGAGCAGATTGTTCATAATTGTTGCCAGATGTTGAACATTGACATAACGGTGAATCAACTAGCTTAAATGAATACAACTTGCTCTTAAAGTTGCCATGACCTGTAAGAAATTGGGCTACACAGTGATCCACCTCCAACCAGTTCCTCGCCAGTCGCTCTCGGACGCATGGGAAGAACTGGTAGAGGTGACAGCCCTTAGTTGATGTGTTCCAGCGACATTGCCATTCATCAAGAAGATCGTCATAGACTGTGGATTCATGGTTCAACAATCTAGCGATCTTATGTCTGTCGCACGGAGCTAGAAAATTTAGATCCATGTTATCTCGTGTCACGTAATACATTGCTGCTCGTCTTTGTGCTTCAAGATCGACTGGAAATACACCAGCCAGTACTGGCAAAGCTTCAGTACTAACAGTCCTATAAGCCTTGCACAAAAATATCAACGCGAGACGTTGACTTTGTAGCATTTTACGTCGTACAGCACCGATAGTAGCTCTATCAGCCCATGCAGGCGCACCATAACACATGCAACTCAGATATGTTGCACCATAAATTACTTTTAAAGGTTTGAACGAAAGCCCCCATGTCGCAGTTGATATCTTTGACAAGGCGTAAAAACTTCTTTTAGATTTTTCATCTACTGTTTTAATGTGCTCGACAAATGAAAAGTTTCTCTCTAAAACTAACCCTAAATAACAAACTGATTCTTTGTTTCTAATGGTTATGTTATTGAATTTGATTCGAGGCGGTGTTTTTAAGTTCCCTTTCAAAAGTAATTGAAATGTTTTCTGTGGAGAAAAATATAAACGATTGCGTTCACCCTAATTGTTGATTAAGTCTAAACATTGATTAGCTAACCTTTCAAGTCCTACCCTAGTATTAGATTGAATAAGTAAAAGACCGTCATCTGCATATCCGGTCAATGAGCAACCTGGTGGTAGTGGTATGCTTAGAAAGTCATCAAAACCTAGATTCCATAAATACGGGCCTAACACTGATCCCTGCGGACAACCCCCATGGGTTGTCCGCAGGGATCAGTGTGGTGGCCTAATTTTAACTTTGCTGTTCCATGTAGGAAATACGTATAAATGAGGGAATATATGTTACTAAAGCATCCACGAGACTTTAATTTAAGTAAAAGCATTGGCCACCATGCGTTGTCGAAAGCGCCAGATATATCTAAGAATATACCTAGCACATATTGTAGTGTTGATGACGAAAATATCTTCCTAAACGATATAACTGCGTCAACTGTCGATTTACCTACTGTGAAGCCAAATTGTCTATCGCTAAATCTAATACCGCCCGGCAGAAGCCGGGGAACTACGAGACGTTCTAAAAGCTTTCCTAGTGATGGTAACAATGTTATTGGCCTATATGACTTAGGGTCGTCGGACGGTTTGTCTCCTCTTTTTGGTATGATCCTAATGTAACCACTGCGCCATATACGAGGAAAAATACCTTCTGCTATGCAACGTTTAAACACAAACAAAATGGACTCACCAGATGTTTTACAAGCTTCCTTTATCATCTTGTTGGAGATTTTGTCTTCGCCTGAAGCTTTGTTAGGCGGCAAAGATCCGACAGCATTTATGAATTCGTCATAGGATGGTAGGTCTGACGCTGGTGAAACGGGTTGCAAAGCAGCCCATTGTCGGATCTGACGGTGGTAGTCTGTGTCATTCTCCAGCCGATCGTTGGGTATCAGACAATTCAAGAGATAGTCCGTTGTCTCCTCAATACCAGCGGAATGTCTACCATTAATTTTGATATTTTGGGTATAAGCTAAGTCGATAGATCTATTTGCTTTAAATTCGTGATATAACGGAGGCCACGAACCCTCCCTATCGAGTCTATCAACAATCTTACGTAACAAATTTCTTTTGCATTTTTCAACTGCAGACCTATAATGAGATCTAGCAACTCTAAGAGCAATGAAGGCAGTATCATAAACGTCACCTGTTATTTGCCGTCTTTTTAATAGATTTAACTTTCTACGTGCTCTGCGAAAGGCTCGCCGAAGTTCAGCTAAGTTGTTATTCCACCAATCACACCTACGAGTGTTGGTAATAGAACCACGGCCAATGGCAACATTCGCACAATATATGAAGGTGTCAGACAAAATTTCAGCACTCTCTTCTACAGAAAGACTACAGCAAGTGAAGTATTTGACATGTGACGCGAATAGTGTTGAGCTATGGCTGACTTATGTGGCTCGTTATTTTTGACTGCCCTGATGTGTTCCTTTATCCGGCAAGAGATGGTGCGTTTCGTTTGTCCTATATAGGAACTCCCACAGCTGCAGTCAACTTTGTATACACCTGGCTTTTCTAATGGAAGACTGTCTTTCGGCGTTCTTATATATTGAGACAGTTTCTTAAAAGGAGTGAAAATAGTCTTTACTGAAACTTAGTTAAGAATATAGGCGATCTTATCTGTCACTCCTTTGACGTACGGTAAGTACGCTGGGTGTCGTTCAACCTTGAAGTCCAGGTGTTTTTTAGTATGTCTGGGTGGTCTGATTCGCCTACTGTATCCGTTTTTGTGTAAAACGTCGCTTAAATGCGAAAGTTCCTTACCCAAATGTTCATCGTCACACAAGCTGTATCGGCTGTACAAGGTCGGTACGCGACGTTATAACGGAATTCAGTTGACGTGGGTGATGATGTGAGTCGGCGTGTAGATAGCAATCTGTGTGTGTTGGCTTTCTGTATACAGAGTAGCTTAATGAACCGTCATCCCGTACGCCAATTATAACATCGAGGAACGCCATTCTTCTGTCCCTTTCGATTTTATAGGTAAAACTCATTTTACTGTGGATGCTGTTTAAATGTGCCAAGTACTCTTGAATCATCTCTTCATCGCCTTCCATAACACAGAAAATGTCGTCTACGTACCGTTTCCAAATTTTTACACTTAATGGGGCAGTAGCAATGGCTTGGTTTTCAAAATGTTCCATCCATAGGTTGGCTACCACTGGAGCTACCGGGTTGCCCATCGCTACGCCATCAATTTGTAGGTAGTACTCACGTCTGTATAAGAAGTAATTCGTGTTCAGGCAATGATGTACCAGGTCGGCATATACCACAGCAATATGGTCCTCACTGATCCTACGTCTAATTACCTCCATGCAGTCTGTTATAGGTACGTTTGTGAAAAGCGATTCTACGTCGAAACTGACCATCACTTCTTTATCACTAACGTTACTCTGCCGTAGAATCTCAATGAAATGTCGGGAGTCTTTGACATACGATGTTGTTCTACCCACCAATGGTCGCAGGACCTTAGCTATATGTTTAGCTAGTTCATAAGTAGGTTAATCCACTTGACTGACTATAGGCCGTAATACCCTCAGTACATCCGTGAACATGGCGCTTGCAACAGTGCCGAAATATCGTTTACTCCAAACAAAGTTACGTGGTATATATCTCGAAAGACAATTTAAATCAAGTTTAAATGACCACGAAAGTTTAAATTCCTATATTGTGCACCGGTACGGGCCGGAAATTGCTTAATTAATTAAACAACTAGAACACGCGCGGAAGAAATGTGAATGTTTACGGCAATCGTTGGTGTTTTTAGTGAAGTGTCGTGACGCGGACATTATTCCGGTTTGTGTCAAAATAAAACCCCGAAACGATATTCACGGTTCCGCGGGCATTCTACGTAATGCGAGTGTTAAACTATTGCGTAAGTTGATCTCCAACACCCGTTATAAGCTTGACAAAATACAAGCGGAGTTGTATAAAATACATCTGAAGTGCAGTGAAGTGTTGACA
Organism: Euclidia mi; assembly: GCA_944739405.2. NCBI lineage: Eukaryota > Metazoa > Arthropoda > Insecta > Lepidoptera > Erebidae > Euclidia > Euclidia mi. The sequence continues at coordinate 9,930,366 of OX123186.2, read as the reverse complement.
ATTGATGATTTTGATAACTGTGATCGCATCACCTATCTACAGGCACAGCGTTCGCGAGAACTTAGTGCCTTGAAACAAGAACGTAAGTTTGAATGCCTAATGATGAAACAAAATCCATCTACCTCCCACCAAGAAAAGTCAAATATTGAACGCACAGTGATAAATCTATCCGATAAAACGTTGACAGAAGCTGCATTCAATATATTAGAGAAAGGGTTAAATTTCGCCCCAACACCTAGTCATGTTCCTTACGAAAAAGCGATCGGCACAGTTGAGGAGGTTATCCGACGGAATAAAATACCGTCCGAGGAGGCCGAAGTTTTACGACAAGACGTTGCTGTCTGTTTACGTCGAGCAAAGCTTCCTCAGCCTAACACGACCGTGGCTGAACGTGTCGCATTACGTGAAATCCGTGAAGATGAGAGCGTACTTGTCCTAAAAGACCTGGCTGGCTCCTCAGACCACTGCCTTGTACGGAGTGTGGTGCCTCTCACGTGCTCGCTGCGATCGCGGGCTACACGCAGTCGCCGTGTGTGGCACTATAAGTCAGCAGATTGGGATGGGATGCGGAACTTCTTTGCGTCCTATCCTTGGGGACAAGTATGCTTCTCGCCGGATGATCCCAACGCCGCTGCTGATTCTGTTGCTGATGCGGTGCTACAGGGTATGGAACTCTTCATTCCATCCTCTGTGGTCCCCATTGGTGGCCAATTTCGGCCTTGGTTTGGTTCATCTTCCAAAAAGGCTTCTCGCAGGAAGCAGGAAGCTTACCAAGCCTGGGCTGATGCGGTGGCGGCAGGGGATGAAAGTACCAGCGCATTAAAAAAGGAGTATAACTTTGCCTCCAGGTTCTTCAAAAGAGACATTGCTAGTGCGAAGATGAAGCACATCGGTAGAATTGGCGAGAGGCTTGAGCGCCTTCCTTCGGGAACTCGTGCATTCTGGTCTCTTGCCAAAGCTATCGAAGGGAACTTCTGTAAGCCATACTTTCCACCGCTACACATGGCTTCTTGGCCCACGACGCAAAGCAGAAAGCCGATCTTCTGGGCAAACTCTTTGCGTCCAACTCGACTTTGGATGACGGGGGACAGGAACCGCCTACTATACCGCTGTTGAAGGGCTGTATGCCGGATATTCGGTTCTACCAACGCGCAGTCCGTATGGCACTTCTGTCCCTCGATATCCATAAGTCGAGTGGGCCTGATGGAATTCCCCCTATTGTGTTGAAGATCTGCTCTCCAGAGTTGGCACCAGTTTTGACACGCCTTTTTCGTCTCTCTTACTCTTTTGGCATAGTCCCAACATCGTGGAAGACAGCATTGGTCCACCCGATCCCTAAAAAAGGCGATCGCTCTAACCCGTCCAACTACAGACCGATAGCCATAACTTCCCTCTTCTCGAAGATAATGGAGTTCAATATTAACTGCCAACTCCTTCGGTTTCTAGAGGATAATCAGCTGCTTAGTGACCAGCAATACGGCTTTCGTAAGGATCGGTCGGCTGGTGATTTTCTAGTATACCTGGCACATCGTTGGGCACAGGCGATCGAGACAAAGGGGGAGGCTTTGGCGGTCAGTTTGGACATAGCGAAGGCCTTCGATCGGTTCTGGCACAAAGCGCTTCTTACGAAGCTCCTTTCCTATGGGCTGCCCGAGAAATTATGCAAATGGGTCACCAGCTTTCTTACAGACAGAAGCATAAAGGTCGTAATTGACGGTGAATGCTCTGACGCCTTGTCTGTAAATGCTGGTGTCCCTCAAGGCTGCGTGCTATCGCCTACTCTGTTCCTCCTGCATATCAATGATATGTTGCTAGATAGTGGCATTCATTTTTATGCAGATGACAGCACAGGCGATGCTTTATACACCGGCCACGCCAACATTTCTCGGGAAAAAGTCATCGAGAGCCGACATAAACTTGTGTCTGAAAATGAGACCTCCTTGGAGATGGTCTCAGATTGGGGAAGACTTAATTTGGTCCATTTTAACCCCACAAAGACACAAACCTGCGTTTTCACCGCAATAAAACTGCCGATGGTCGTATGTCCTCGTTTTGAGAGCACCCCCTTAACTGCCTTCTCCAGTATTGGAATACTTGGAGTCGACATATCGAGTGAAGTCCAGTTCCGCGGTCGCTTAGAGGGTAAGGCTAAGTTAGCCTCGAAGAAGCTTGGCGTGCTAAATAGATCAAGACGGTATTTCACTCCGGCCCACCGCTTGCTCCTTTATAAGGCGCAGGTCCGGCCGCATATGGAATACTGTTCTCATCTTTGGGCAGGGGCACCCCAGTACCAGCTTCTCCCTCTGGACCGCATCCAACGGAGAGCCGCTCGAATTGTCGACTGCCAAGATATTTGCAATCGGTTAGACCCCTTGGCCCTGCGTAGAGATGTAGCCTCGCTATGCATCTTTTATCGCTTCTACTATGGGGAGTGCTCCGAGGAATTGTTCGGATTAATCCCTGCCGCCTCTTTCCGCCATCGTTCTAAGCGACAGCATTTCCATCCCCATCATTTAGATGGTTGGCAATCCACAACGGTGCGTTTCTCTAGAAACTTTCTGCCTCGCACCTCTAAACTGTGGAATGATCTGTCACCTGCGGTTTTTCCAAACCAATACGACCTTCAAACCTTCAAGAAAAGAGCGTATTCCTTTTTAAAAGGCCGGCAACGCACTTGTGACTCCTCTGGTGTTGCGGGTGTCCATGGGCGGCGGTAATCGCTTAACATCAGCCGATCCGTCTGCTCGTTTGCCCCCTATTCCATAAAAAAAAGCTGACAAAGGGAACGCGACGGTAGTCATTAACTTTAGTGAATATGACGAAAAGATGCGTCATTTATTAAGTGACGTCAACACGTATAAAAAGGTAAATTATAACCCAACCGCTAGATTGAACCGTAGTACCCAAAGGCTGATCAAGGAATGCCAGCACGCGATCGATGAAGATACGGTGACCCATTTACTGCGACCACGTAATGTTCTACCCCCTAAACTGTATGGTTTGCCAAAGGTGCACAAAAAAACTTAAGTTGGCACACGATTGTAAAGGTACTCATGAACTGCTGAAATTCCAGTTGAGTTGGTCATTAGGCCTTGTGCGATTTTATGTAAGACCATGTGCTGAGCTCCGAAAATTACCAACGCCCGTCCTAAATTAACCAGTGAATACAGAGAACCAAGTATGCACAGTAAAGTTAATTAGCTCAGCGGTACATACGAGTTTTATGTTGTACATTTTGCCTTAGGACTTAGCCTTCAGCTACTTACAAAGCTTATGCCTTTTGTAGCCGGTCGTACAACTTGTAATAATTATAAAGGCTGTTTTGTTACGATTGTTAAGTGTAGTGCAATAAAATGAAGCCGTTCATCCAAATAAACTAGGCTTATAAAGGAAATATTTTATAAGAGACAGAGCCAAAGTACGGTTACAGGCTCAAGTACGGCGCTGTAGAATGCTCAGTTCAAAATTAAGCTGGTCTACGGAGAAAGTTCCTCTTATCATAAAAATATTGTTATGTTTTTCCTACAGTTTCTAGACTTTTTTTGGGAAGATACTGTGTTCACCCGGAACCATCATCATCAGTCCTGTATATAAACTTTCCCATTTCTGGGCACGGGCCTCTTCTCACTAGGAGAAGGGTAAAGTCAAATATCTTCACGACAAGCGGAACCACCGGTTTCATATATTTTCCAACGCACAGGGCAAGCGATAATCAACAATTTATCACGCACTTAACTTATAACTTTAAAAAGTCAGTAGTTCTTGCCATAGGTTTCTACCCGTATCTATCCTCTGCGTGACAATCTGTTGGCATTTCTGTTAGGCTGTCGCTACCTGGAATACGAGTAGTAAATATTTATTTATATTGTCTGTCAAATCAAACACACAATGTTCATTGAAACAAGTATGTGCTTTTTCGGTATTACTGTAGTTAAACCCGAGTAAATGTAAAATAATTCAAACGTTCTATTTTGTTATATTTAATAGAATTTTCGCTGCGGTCGTGTGGTTGACGGCATAGAATACAAGTGTCACCACCCCCTATCTTCCCGTGGGTGTCGTAAGAGGCGACTAAGGGATAACACGATGCAAATACCATCTTTGCGTAGAGACGGAAATCTTGACATCAAACCCTATACGACTGCTTCGTTGGTCTCGCGGCATAAATGTGCGCGTGGGATCGGGAGGTCCCGGGTTCGATTCCTGGGTCGGGCAGTGTTATTGGGTTTTTCTGTCACGAAATTCTCAGTAGCCGCACGGAGTCTGGAAATGTGCCCGGTACGGCAATAGGCTCGCCCCTTATTACGTGGGACTAAAGTATATCTGGCGAAAAGTGGGTGTAGAAATACACCTCTGTCTACCCCTTCGGGGATAAAAGGCGTGACGTTATGTATGTGTATGTATGTATGTTAATAGAATTTCTAATGAAATACAATTATTATTTGTCGTTCAACAAAATGTAAATATAAACCGTGTGTTAATAGGGCGTATGGTTTACGTCAAAGAATATTAATTACTCATTTTAAGCCTTTGAATAAGTATTTACGGATTATAGGATAGAAATTAAACTTCCGAGAGCTGCTTTGCATTTTGTGATTCATTGTCGTTGTATTTTTCTGTATTATATCGTAATTCGTATATAGTAATCAGCTTACCTGTTTTTTAACCGGGTTTGTTGAATATTATTACTAGTATTACACTAAAAAATCATCATTGGTATTGGGTTATTCTGGTGGCATCCAAGGCCTTTGTCTTGAAGCCTTGTGTAGTCTTAGCAAATTTGATAGGATTTTAGCCTTTTTACAGAGCGAATCTCATCCACCTACCGCAACTCAGAGAGATAGAGGTGTGATATAAATCTTATAGTTTAGACCAGAGCCTGGACCAGAGGTTTGTGGAAAATGACCGGTAATGACAACATACAAAGGTTAGTTCAGCCTCTGCATCTTCTGCGTTTCTCTGCCGTTCTTTCTTGAGTTGTTTGCTTCTGATCTGAACTATAAAATAAATAAATATCATTCAATAGAAATATAGCTGGAACAAGGATGTCAATGTAATATTTAAATTGAATTACCAGGTTATGTATGTATGTACGTCTGCTACAGTAAATTATAGATAGTAATCAGTAGCACCACAGTACACATAGACGGCTAAACAATAACTAGATTTTGTTACAATGTAGTAATTATTTGCAAATTACATGAGGCCTAATGGTTCTCTTTTATTAAGAGCTAGGTAAACCTTGCCTGCATTGACGAAGGCTCAACATAATACAGAATTTATACGGTAGTACATTACTGTGAAAATAGAATTCAGAGAAAAATAGTCGAATAATAAAGAGATTGGTTTGTTTTGTTGATTTGTTCTTTCACTAGTTTGCTTGTGTTCGTTTATATTCTTGTCATTTTATCGTTTTGGCATTAAGTCCATTGAAAAGATTCATTTGGGTTTGCATTTATCAGAGGACGCAATTTTATTTTACAGATGTGTAGGGAAGGCTAGTGAAATACTTAATCCAAGATTGCCGGTGCAGATAGTTTTTCTTGATTATCTGGTAAACTTTTGGCCGCACAAAGATTATGTGAAAGAATTTTTTGTTTCAAATTAAATTCTCTACAACTTTAATCTTGAAACTTTTGTCGTAAAGCCATAAATAAAAAGTTACATCTTTGTTATTGATGTATTTGACAATTTTTACGTTTTCTACGAATAGTTTTATAGGAATTGTATTTTCGGTAGGAATAGTAGTTTTGGTAGAAATTGTATTGTTGGCATATATGGTAGTTTTGGTAGCATGTTACTGACGATTGCTACCAAAACTACCATCTTTATCAAAAGTACCATTTCTACCAAAGTTACCATTCCTACCAAAATTAAACCCACCGCATGATCCACAATTTTTTTTTTTTGTTATTTATAGGTAATACACAATAATGCCGCGCAGAGAAAGTATATATGATATCATATATATATAAATGTACATTGCGCGAAATTCAATTATCAAACTCTTAATATCGTTATTTTTTTTCAAATTTTTTGAATGAATAATTATTTTGGTGTGTAATTACACTATTAATAACTAATTATTTATACCTATTATTTATACCTAGATATTTTCTTTTTATAGAGAAGAAAAGCATAAAGAGCTAAAAAAAGAGCTAAAAAGAAAAAGAAATTGTAAACGTCAAATATTATATGTAGATGTCGTATGTCGTATATTATATGTAGATATTTAGAAGATATCAAGTCTCAAACTTATGTTTCTTATTTCAGTTACCATAAACCTATAGTTTCAATGATAAATATTCCTGAAGAACCGACATGTTTGGAAAGATAATAAAAATATTTTGAGCAATATTAACTTCTCATTTATTTAATAAAAGAAAAAAAATTGTTTTGTTATCGGTCACCACGCTCAAAGTGTAACTTGAATTAATATCAAAGAAAAAAAAATACTGCATAAATAAAATAAATATATAATTATTTTTCATCTAACGACTAAATGCTACGGAAGCAAAGTTGTAGAGAATTTAATTTCCAACAAAATTTTTTTTTATCGTGTCAAATAAACTAGAAAACCCATTTGTGCCACTCTTTCTAAGATGGCGGCCGCTGAACAAGGGCTGCGAACCCACAAACCTGAATTTAACTGTATACTAACCATCTCTAGACATCTATAAAATAAAATTGCGTCCTCTGACGCAAATGCACGCGAAGTCCAAAAAAATGTAAGATTTCAATGAACTAATTGGCATTCTACGATATAGCTACAATCTAGAAATATGTTCTTGATTTTGGAAGGATTAACTGTATAGGCAATCTCTTTTCCAGAAACATAATAATGAAAGTTTTTTAAGTATTAGTTCTTTTAAAATAAAGAAGTGTAAGTAAAGTTGCACCACCCGAATTGGTAACTATTGGTTCTATTTCTATTCAACACCATTGTACACACAGTTTTATAAAGTAAATAGATGCTAATGTCTATGGAATGAGTATGTTTCAAAGTTTAAAAGCAATTTTATCATCGTTCAAGATTGAAGTTCATACTGCAAGTATAAGTCATCGATAGCCTAGTGGAGATACCAACAGACTGCCATGCAGAAGGTATCGGGTTCGATTCCACGGCGCGCGCCACTGATTTTTCGGAGTTATGTGCGTATTGAACTGTTAATTGTCGCTTGCCCCGTGCCTCGGAGAGCACGTTAAGCCGTCGGTCCCGGTTGTCATGAAGATCTTTGACAGTCGTTATAGGGCGTCAGTACCATCTAAATAAACTGACACAAGTCTAAACCATGAAATATCGCTATCCCTTCGGGTTGCGGAGGTTAGATAGGCAGTCGCTCCGTGGAAAAGCTTATATTCAGCCAAATCCGGTTAGACTAGTAAGCGGACCCCGGGTTGAAACTGGGATAGCGCTAGGAGGATGACTGTAAGTATAAATCTTCCAGAAGTATAATATGACGATCCCTAAATACAACAAACATAACATCTACCTTTCAAATTTTACCAAAAAAGCAGCGATAGCCTAGTGGAGAGAACGACATACTGCTACGCAGAGGATCCGGGTTCGAATCCACGTCACGCACCAATGTCTTTTCAGAATTAAGTGCGTATTAAATTGTTAATTATCGCTTGCTAAACGGTGAAGGAAAACATCGTGGGGAAACCTGCATGGCTGAGAGTTCTCCCTTATGTTCTCGAAAGACATGTGAAGTCTGCCAACCCGCACTAGACCAGCGTGGTAGACTATGGCCTTACCCTTCTCATAGTGAGAAGAGCCTCGTGCCCAGCAGTGGGATGGTTTATAAACAGGGCGGATGAAAAATTAAACATCTACCTTTGCTTTGTAGCAAAACTTACCCTTCAAAGTGAGGCATCATAAAATATCAGTAACCCGCCGCATATCGGCAAATCATAAATCATAACATTTCATTCACTTAAGACATAATATAGGCTTGTAACTCTAACAAAGAAAGCAATTACAAACGAGGGTTTAGAACACAATTATACCGACATTTTCATGAATAAATTTATGTTGAATCAGTAATAGGCTAGTTGACAAAAAAAAATTATAAGTCCGTCCTTTAGATTATTCAAAAATAAGCGATACGTATTTTTTATTTGTAAGTTAAACCAAAAATGACCAAGATATACTCGTAGCTCATTAAAGTTACGTATAACGTCACGCCGTGCTGCATTTTTTAGCACTAGATGACGTCACACGGAACTTTAATGGGCTATATCTTTGTTATTTTTTATTTAATCGAAAAAAGAAAAAATACGTGTCCGATATTTTTTTATAATCTAAAATACGGACTAAATAAAATGTAATTATTTTGACCCTGGAAAATACCCTATTAAGCCATTTTGATTTTTTATAACATAACTTTGATTTAATTATACGATATACACGGAGTTCAGCCTCTCATATTTATTTAACCGAAGAGATATGACCTCGAAGTTTCTATGCTGTGGCTTATTGTTTCCTATATGAAATATGTGAGGGAGATTTTAATTGACTTCGTGCTTATTCTCGGTCGTCTCATTTATTACGAATGGTGAATAGGCCTCACAGATTGTTGAATAATTCTTATTATGTTTGATGGTAAATTTCATACAAGCTTATAAAAGCTAATAGAAAAGTACTTAACCGTAACAGGGGAGTACTTAATGGGAGATAAATATGTATTTGAGCCGTTTGAGTAAGATCTTGGTTCAATTGAGAGATCTCTTTTTAGAGCAGAACTCGGCAAGAGAGACTGATTGATGCCACGCGTGGCCAAAGAGCTGGCGTGTACTTGGCATAAGAGACGAGCATTGCCAAATAACCTGACATACCTGCCAGCCTTCTGGGTACGCTCCCAATAGACGGCAATGTGGAGGACTTTCATGACACACTCAAAATTGCTTGTTTTTGGATTTTGCATGTATTGTACCTATTTATTAGTATTTTAGTTTTATTACTGTAGTTACTTAGTGTTTTTAATAACAAAAAAAAAATTATTCCTTAAAAACTACTGCCGCAAATTTCGTTTATCGATATACCACTAGGCAGCCGCACAATATACCACTTAAAATAATGTATGTAATAAGTCTAGTTCATTTGGCGAACGTGTGTTATTAATTCATTTGGTCTAATCTTATTACCTTGCCCATCCAGTGGATTAAGTCAGTTTCAATGAAACCAGTCGCGGCCTATCCATACAGAGCTTTTGCCAATTGATGGCAAAATGTCGAAAGTAGCGTCCATATTTACGAAAGAAAAGTATCCGTCTACTTTGGATATTATTATTTTAGTTCCATTTTCATTTGATAGATGTATATCTGAATTAGGAGCATTGTACAATTTATTACTCACGAACTTATTGTATACTGACTTGATTATAGAGGATAGGACGGCCTGTCATTGTACTTGTATTTTTAGACTAGCGAGTAAGACCAGAGAGATCTAGACTTGTTACGTTATTGTTTATTCTGATAAGTCCTTAAGATAAGTCCTTAGAAACTGACGCCTACTGAGCTTATTTTGTATTTATTTTGTCTTATTTTCTCGCTAAACGTAAACTAAGTATAACCATATTGCTGCAAAAGAGCTTACATGCTAAAGAAAATAATATATTTGAATGACATAAGTAAATACTTTGCATGGCATTTAATGTAGATCATTACTCTTATGATTAATATAGTCAACGGATACAAAAAGTAGAAAAAAAAATGTAGAATATACTAGTTGTTAACCTGGGTGGAGTACAAACCCCATAATTTTCGGCTGTATATTTTGGGGTGAAAATAATGGCGTACATTTTTCTGAACCAATTTACAAATAAGTATCGTCATTAGTCATAATAAATTGCATACCACCATACGAAAACACACCTGAACATGCAAACTACGTTAAAAAACTCAACAAAAACGCCGACCACCAGCGCATTCTCCACCAAAGTACTGACTATACTCTGATGAAAAATATCCTAAATTCCCAACCGCATACGAATTTCAAAATATCTAACAACACAGAGACTGTCATTAATTACGTTAAAAGAGTGAAACGCGGTGCACATTGTGAGCTTTTACGAGAAAATACACTCAGCACCTCAAAATTCAATATACCACTACGGCAAATGTGAAAAAAGAGATTGGAAAAGTTGGTTATGTGCCATCTTAATAAGTGTCTCTGTAAGCTAGCGTGGTTGCTTTGTTACATCTATTATATTATAGTATTATGCCTTTGATATGAAAAGATTCAGAAAAATAGTACAAAGGAATCATGGATTTCGCCTAATAGCAAGCGATCGATTACTGCCGCACGTGGACACACGCAATACCAGAGGAGTAATAAGCGCGTTGTCGACCTTTGAGGTAGAAAAGGAATTGGAAGAGGAGCGGGACGAGGGAGAAGGAAAAGGAAATGAGGCTTGCGGCATTTTCACCCACCGAACTATACATCAAAATTCTGTGAGAGGGTAGTACTTCCCCGGTCGAGCGGCCTGGTCATGGTGAAATCAGAAAGGTTCTCTTCTACCTATATTATTATCCTGTAGCTTACTTTTGGGTTGTAGAGGATCGATAACAATTCATTTTTATATGTATGTGTTAATTTTGAAATAGGGTATTTAACGAATTTGTTATTAAGTCGTAAAATAAAATATGCTAAACTTATGAATATATCAAATTGTGAAAGCAACATATTATTTTTTACATAACTGCCTGCAACGACAGCTAACGTCATACTAGACATGCATGCATATACGTTAATAGCTAGAATCTTCATACTAATAATTGAGCCATGCACTTGGTGGCGTCTCAAAGGTAAGCGCCAACGTATCATCGCTGTATCATTGGTAAACGATGGACCTTGTATGATTAGACTCAAGATTGTTGTCAATAGTAAGTATGTTTAGTAGTAAATGACATGTGTTTGGAACGTAGATATTAAACAGGCTGCTTCATACATAATTTTTATTCATTATTTTTAATATCTATTTGTATAAATAGCAATTCAAATGGATTTTAAATGTTGTTTAAATTGAAAAAAAAAATTAATGGGCCCGATTTTTACTTCGTAGTAAAAATACTTACTGTGTTCATCTCCAATGCCAGTTAAATGTTAGGTGTATACATTAGTCAAAGTTTCGAACATTATTTATTTACTTGAAAGTGATGTCTTTGTTTGAAAGTCACATGTCTTTATTATGCATCGTTTGTTACTTTAATGAAATCAAATTTTAATTTAGTGCCTTTATAGTGTGAAACAGACAAAAATAATTGAATAAGATCTGTGGAGAAATCAGGTGTGGTGTTACTCCAACTAGAGGGAGAAGCCTCTAACCAAGCTGGGTGGTCGTGCTTGGTGGCCTGCAGGCCGACGGACATGCTTTCGAAGTTGTAATATGCTACTTGGCTTGTGAAAGTTGCTTGCGCGATTCAGGATCGTTTGAATATCGTAGTAATAAGTAGTATCTAGTGTTGAAGTAGTTCCGTCGTCACTGGGTAGATGGCGCATGTCGATGTTGTCGTGTTTCTGTAGCTGGTCGCTACATCATTCCCTCAGTGATGGGTCAGTTGTCGATGCTTTTGACGAGCGTGCCAGAGGAGAGTAGTCGCTGGTCGCAGTGTGCTTCGCAAGTCCCACAGTGAGTCGGGGAGAGGTTGCGAAGGCGAAGTGCAGTAGGTGATGTGCAGTGAGTGCTGGGCAGTAGGCGATGAGCAGTGAGCGATGAGCAGTGAGCGTCCCTCAGTGAGTCGGGGAGTTGCTGCGTGGCGTCTGCGTTGTGGCTGCGTAGTGGCTGCGTAGTGGCTGCGTAGTGGCTGCGTAGTGGCTGCCTAGTGGCTGCGTAGTGGCTGCGTAGTGGCTGCGTAGTGGCTGCGTAGTTGCTGCGTAGTTGCCGCAAAGCGGTTGGCGTAGTGGCACTGCTGCGTGGACGGGAGCGATGTGCGCTGCTTACGAGGACCGTTTGTGCAGTGAGGTGTGCCTTGGCGTTGGAGAGGCTGCAGTTATACCAGGCATGCATTTTAATGTCACCGTTCTGACTTATTATGACGAGATCTTACAATATGTACAAGTAGCCTTAAAATAGACCTAACTGAAAGAATTTATTTGAGACACTTGATTAAATTAGTGCCAATTCTGTGGGAGCAAGCTTTTGATACAATATGGTACTAATTTTGGTCCTTGATTAAACTAGTGTCAATTCTGTGGAGCTCTTTATTCAATATGATCCTAATTTTGGCGTAGGGTCCAAAATTTAAGTACGTAGTCACAGTCTAAATATTTAAAAGAAATAAAATGATCCTAGTGTAATTTTACTATGTGTTTTGTTTTTTGTCCGTGTCTAACTAACCTGATATTTTACTTCCACGTGAAAGGTTCAAATAAAAACCGGCCAAGTGCGAGTCAGACTGCGCACCGAGGGATCCGTACGTAAAATTATTTTTATTATATGATGTAACTACAAATGTATGTTTTCGAAATGTGTCCTTTATCTGTGCTATAATACATTGCTTCTTAGCATTTTTCTTTTCGAGGTATAGAACACTAACAAGGACATGAATATATGTTATGTATTTCATCCAATATTAAAGCCACGGGTAAATACTAGTCTTATACAAACACTAGAGGACGCCAGCAGCTACGCCTGCATTTTTTTTTAATTTACCCGTTTTGGCCGATCCCGTGGGAATTTCGGGAAATCCCTTCTTAGTGCACCCCTACGGTCCCCAAGGAACATACATGCCAAATTTCAGCTTCCTGCGCCCAATAGTTTCAGCTGTAGCGTGTCTGTCAGTCAGTCAGTAACGCAAGGATTTTAATTAAGATTATGAATAGAACTGGTATTTAAAATATAAGTACTGGTAGTACCTTCTTAAGTTAAGACAGTTCTAAAAATATCAACCTGTAAATCGGCCTTATCAAACATGGACTAAATATAACTTGAAGTTAAGTCTTGAGTTTTTCTGTATATAATTAGTTTTATGTAGACTAGTGCTTCATATTTTGTGAAGCACCTGTTTTTAGAATTCTTGGGAATAAATGTCAAAATACAAGAAATAAGGAGATTCTTTGATAAATGATCTTAAATAAATACTTAACGTAGAACTAATCTTGTACTATATTTATTCTTTATTCATTAAATAGGTTCTGTATTCATTAATTGTGTTGTGCGTAAGTGGGTTAATTTAGAGTTATGGCCACCTTTTGCAAATTTCTTATTTTGTTTCTTTTTGTCTTGGTAACTTAATGATAATTATGGTGTACAAAATTATCTACCATTAAAACTTTATATATTTATCCAATATAGTGTACTTGTTGAAAGCACAATAAGGGTGCCGTTTTATGCAATTTTTGACTACGTAACTGTATTGATTTAAAAGAGATTTAATGTGCTTTTTAATTTAAATAAATATTGGAACAATAAAGATGTGTCACAATTATTGAAGCTCTAAGGCCTCTGCCTCGAATCTTGCGTGCAGTGGGGCCGTAGCGACAGCGGCGCAGAAGTGGCAGGATCTAATGCGTAAAATAAAATGAACCGGCCCTCGAAAACAGCGGCGCTATCCACCGGACTACGGTGACAGTCAATAGTATAACATATAGGCTGTATCGAAATATCTGTTTTCATTCATTTCATTCAGCGTAACTTGTAAATATCAATGCTATATTGTGTAAGCAGAGTATTTATGCTACATTTTACATACATACATAGTCTCACGCCTATATCCCCGAAGAGGTAGGTAGGCAGAGGTATATTGCTAAACTCACTTTTCGCCAGATTTCTTTTACTCCCACGTAATAGGGGGCGAGCCTATTGCCGTACCGGGCACATTACCAGACTCCGTGCTGCTACTGATAATTTCCTAAAGGAAAAACCCAATAACACTTTGCCCAACCCGGCGATCGAACCCGAGACCTCCCAATCCCACGCACACGTTAATGCCGCGAGACCAAAGAGGCTACAGTTATTATGTATATTACGTTTTGAGTGGCTACAGTTATTAGTTTCGATATCTTATTATTTTACTTTTACTGATGCGTTTAGTGCGGTGTTGAGAGTGCCAGAAGTGCCCATCTCCTTTTCTTCTACCTCATCCCACTTCTCCTCTTATTCTTTTTCTCACCCAAAAGGCGGCAACGCACTTACAACTCCACTGGTATAGCTTGTGTCCATGGGCGGCGGTAATCGCTTACCATTAGGCTTACCATTACCGCCTGCTCGTTTGCCACCTCTTTATAAAATCTCCAATATTTTCGGTATCATTATTTATTCCCAAAAAAATAAAACTTTTTGAATAGCAGCCGACTTCAGTTTATTCAAGATTATTTTGGTAAATGTCGGTAAATCTAACGATTGAATTCAAACAAGATTATTGGTGCTAAAGCTGGAAAATTTTAAAACTTTTCTAATTTTATCCTAGTTTCCCATTAGGAATATTACATAACTAAAGTAAATTTAAAGGATATTATCAAAATAGATAGGTTTTAGCTCTGTATTGGTCGGAACCTTAAGGCCTATTGTCCACGCAAACCGCACGTCATGCGCACGCGTTCGTCAATTGACGATTGCAAGAAAAAAAATCAAAACTGTGTCCACGGTGCGGCATGCTACCGCGCGCATCGCATGACGACCGCATAACGAGACGTGGACACAGTTTTGATTTTTTATACGCAAGATGCAAGCATTCGTCTTGCAATCGTCAAGTGACGAAAGCGTGCGCATGACGTGCGGTTTACGTGGACAATAGGCCTAAGTAGTAATAGCGTAGATTAATGACATTTATAACATCTCATACTTGCGGCTTTTTGTGACAAAAGTACTCGACAAATGCATGAAAAACTACAGGGTGTACATATAGCACACGATTTTTTTCTTTGGTGTTATGGTAGTAATAATAATAATCCATAGTTTTTATTATACCGATCCATAATACACCCGCCCTCATAACGTAAATCTAGTAGATATCACATCAAAACAAAAGTCCTACACATATTTGCGGCTAGTCCATAGCTACACTTAATAGTGCAGCTGTGTAGGCCCTGTTGCATGTGTTCCATTACATTTTAGATTAAATCTCTCTACGGCCACTTCTGACTTATGTCTCCGCGTAAGCCTTCAAAGGGCTGGGTATTGTTTTAACGCATAAGTTAGAATAATACCCGAGATAATGAAAAGCATAATATATATTTCTTTGCACAAAATTGGTTGCACTTACAAAGTGGCGGTAATTATAAAAAACTAAGCTAATGAATGACAGTGAGCAAAATGTGTAGAAGTTGGTCCAAGCATCGCAAAGGTTGAATCATAAAATATATGCTACGCAAAAACCTTAAATAGTACTCGACAATGAAAAAAATCGTAGTATATTTTGAAAAAAAAAAAACAAGCTATAAGTTTTAGAAATCTCTTGGCTAGATTTTGATGTCCTTCTGCATGTATTAAACGAACATTGTACCCCTTCATTTGCTTTACGATTCATCTTTGACGACAATTATATCACATTTGCCCACTTTTCTTTAATTCTTAATGGAGTTTCCAAAAAAAAAATAAAGATACATTTAACCTTGGAATTCACACCGCGGTAATCTGTTTACATGATTCCCCCATAATACTCGTAACCGTACCATTAAACTGACTTCGGTCTCATTGCAAACGTCCTTAGTTGAGTGTCTATTCTAAACTAGTCCTTATTACATTTCGAGATCTAAGGTTAGTTTTTGTCGCGAATAAGGAGCCACAGATATACTACGCAACATTGTCACCACATTCTAAGTCATCTCTTTCTGATACATTTATTTGACTGTATGTCTATGAAAACGTTTAACAAATGTGTTCTTACTTCTAGATGGCACAAGTACAGTTTCCTTGATTCCCTAATGTAACAAAAATTAATACTTTTACCTGATACAGCCCACGTTTCTGAGTTTAAACTAGGTTTATAAAAATAAAATATAAATGAAATACAATAAATAAATACCTTTTTGGTAAAATATTTGATAATGTTATTATTTTTATTGCTAAGGCATTGCATCTTTGCATAGTACTCCCATATTTCGAATAATTTCTTAAGGGTTCTGCGTTGGTTTCACCAGAACCATATCATTAACATAACTGATGTTATTTACTATGCAACTATTTATACCACTTCCGGCTCTCTTGCACTGGCTATTTTATTTTCTTACTAACTTACAGCCAGTTTCACCGACAATTAATTGCATTTAACTGTCTCCGTGGTCCAGTGGATAGCGTATGCGACTGCTGATCGGAGGTCCCGGGTTCGATTCCCGGGTCGGGCAAAAGTGTTACTGGGTTTTTCCGAATACTCAGTAGCAGCCCGGAGTCTGGTGATGTGCCCGGTAACGGCAATAGGCTCGCCCCCTATTACGTGGGACCTAAAAATTCATGGCGAAATGTGGGTGTAATATTTACACCTCTGCCTACCCCTTCAGGGATTCAGGCGTGAGACTATAAATAAAAATAAATAAAATTAATTTGCATGCTTTATTTTTACATTGAGGCCTGAATTTTCAAAATACTGTTGTTTTAACTGTTCAATCTTACTTCATGTAGTATAATTTATGTGCCAAATTACATATGTTATTTTAGTCCTGCTATACAGAGTTATAAAGACAAACTAGATTCAAGCTAAATGTGTTAATGAGGCGAAAAGTTTTTAGCTTACGTTTCTATTGCCTGTAATCCTTTTACGCTTTAAACAAATTTGAGTACGCGTAAACGATTATTTCATTTTTTGCACACGTCGAAATATAAACCATTATATTTATGTTTAATCGTTTACAGGGGAGACGGTAGCGTGATTCTGAAACACATTGTACCCTGTAAACGGCCATTTTGTAGTCCAAAATGGATCGTAAAATGGCTTTTATGAGTGGACAGGTTTGGTGGCACTTCGTCCATAACGCGACGGTTTTCCAAAGGGAAATTGCTCACGATATTTTCAACGCATCAATGTTTTAAATGTATTAAAATTATGACTTTCTCTTGAAACGCTTAGATAAAGACTAACGTTGGATTAGTGATGATTCATCACTGATGAACTATATTCATAGCATTCAATCTGAGTCGATTATTGGTTATTAATTATTTCTTGATATCATTGGATTAAGGCTCTTTGGAATTTTTGGGAGCATTTGATTAAGGAGTCTTGGTCATATTGCTCGTTGAGGATAGATAAAGATCCCATATATTTTTGCCAGTCCTCCTATGGCATGTATGTCATTGAGGACCGTAGAACTGCACTAAGAAGGGATTTTCAAAATACCCTCAGGACATCTAGAAACCGGTAAAATTAAAATAAAATGTAATCTTACACTCTTTATAGATATAGATACTAGAGGATGCGGGCTTCATCTAGTATATCAATAACGAGTTTTATAATTATGTTTAGTGAATACGTGTGGTGACGGATTAAGAATACGGAATATCACCACCCCTTATCATCCCATGGGTGTCGTAAGAGCCGACAGAGGGAGCATATTATTCAGAGAATAGCACTGTAAGAGAAGGAAAACTTGATACAAACCCTATACCAACCCATTTGGCCAGCGTGGTATAGTAGGCCAATTCCTCCTTTCAAAGAAGAGGCCTAGTCCAGCAGTGGACTGTTAAAGGCTGATGATGATGATGATGATTAGTGAATACGACGCCTATATATTATAAAATAGTGCCTAACTATATGCAAAAGAATATGAAACTTAGTTATTGCCGTTGTTTAGTAAGCACACATAATTAAAAACTATTTAACAAGTAATATTTTAAGTCCTTGAACCTTTCGTGGAAACATACTATCTTCCAATAGAACAGAAGCCAAGCTTCCAAGCTACCTGCGAAACTTTCAGTACTCCCTAATCTACTTCAAAATATCTTTTGTGTACATTGAACCAACGTTCCACCGAACGTTAAGTTCCACGAACTTACGTCCGCTTCCGGTTATCATAACGTAAACACGCACTTGTTTTGGTTCCTGATTATAATAATTGTTAATTACTTCAAAGTGAAAGTTTTACACACAAATCATACAAGACGTAACGACGGGAACACATTGCTGCTGTTGAAGATTCTCCTGTACCGGAATACTGCATCTACATCAACAAATTGCATGGTGAGCAGTTGAATTTATTGGCAAGGCAAGATTTCTGTCGGTTATTTCGGTTTAAAAAATAAAACATACACTCAGTAATTGCACAAGGATAACATCTGATTGGACCGAATGACAACTGTTAACACCACAGATTAACTGAAACATCACAGAATTCACAGACTATAAACGTGCCATAGACAAACTCCAAACTTGAACACCGCGTTTTTTAGTCTTACACACAAAATTTCCTGGGCCAAGGAAGGACACTAACTGCCGAGATAGGGTGCACTGAGTCATCACCATTACGCTCGCTACCGGTCAACGCTGTGTGCCCGATTGCAATATCTACCAACTGCGGCAGTACTCGCCGCACAAGATGTCCTCTAGGAAAGCTCCTTGTGCGGGTTGCCGCGGGGAAGTAAGTGCCGACGGGCCGTATATGAAATGCGCAAAATGTAAGCAGATTTTTGATATTATTTGTGCAAATTTTTCTGCTGATGTATTTAGCACTCTGTCGGTGGACTTCAAGATGTCTTGGATCTGTCTGGAATGTCGTAGTAGACAACCAAAACGAGATAATTCTCATACTCCAGTACGTCAACATCTTAGTCATGACCTAAATACGACTAGCGATTGCCTTGACATATCTATGCAGACTCCTGATAATGTGACTGTGCGTACTAAGCCGCGATACGCGCAACCTGTGAACGAATACACTGGCGGAAATATTTCAATAGACGGCGGAAATATTACGATAGATGGTTTAAAGGATTCTGTTGTTCGGGAGTTGCGAAACCTACAAGTTGATTTTGAAGCGCAACTTGTCAGTAAAATTAATAAATTACTTATTGAACAATTTTTGACATTTAAAATGGAATTCATGGATAAGATTAATTTGATAACAAAGAAGGTTTTACAATTAGAAGAACAATATAAATCAAACATCAATAAGACTTGCGAAGAAAAGCCGATACCCAAAAATTCAACGTCGACGTGTAACGGCATCCCAACATGTCCAACGCCTGGAAATAAATTAACCCCAAGAAATAAACCTACAAATCGGCAACCTAAACCAAACAACAAGTCTCTCGGGGATGATACAGATTCGTCTGCGGCTTCTGTCCCCAGGGCAACTAAAGCATCGTCTATGGCTCCTGTCCTTAGTGCTCAGAAAGTCATACAGGCAGAAACTTCCACATCGGTCTCAACAATCAATAGCCATGACTGTGAAGTCTAAGTATCAGTATAAAGGAAACTGGGTAAAAGTGGGGCGTAGACGGTCTCGATCTTCACTTTCCGGGGTACTCAGGGGTACCGCTGAACCTGGCTCCACGATGCTACATGCCGCTGAGAGGCGAAGATACTTGCACCTATATTACGTGCAGGAGGGCACCACAGTCGAGCAAGTACGCGACTATCTTAAGTCAATATGTGGCAGTGACGAATGCACTGCTGAAAAACTAAAATCTTGTGGCCACTACGCTTCCTTTAAGCTTGGAGTACCATTAAAATATGCTGAAAATATAATGTCTTCAGATAACTGGGCTAAAGACATATGTGTTAAGCCATGGCGACAGAACATTCGTGCTAAGAACAACTATCAAGTGTCGACCGCGATCCCGTGAGATGAAAATATGCTATCAAAATGTTCGTGGTCTAAGGACGAAGACTACTACCTTCCTTAATAATGTTACGCAAAGTGAATATGATATAATACCATTAACTGAGACTTTTCTTACAAGCTCCGTGTCAGACAGTGAACTTTTTCCTCCGGGCTTTTATGTGATACGTAAAGATAGATCAGGTGACTGTGGATGGGGAGGAGTATTGTTCGCGTCTCGTGATTATTATAATGTAAAAATAATTACGGACATTGATGGTATGACTGATGACAAAGAAATAATATTTGCTATTATGTCATATAAAAATGTAAAAATATTATGCTGTGTCGTGTATTTGCCTCCTAACTATAAAGATGAGCAGTATTTCAATGTTTTGACATGTATAGAAAATGTAGTTTTAACTTACCCTGACATGAATGTTCTAATACTAGGTGACTTTAACTTAAACTCTTACAGTGCCAATGTAAAAACCAATTTTAATTATTTTTGTGACTTTTGCTCACTAAAGCAATATAACACAGTTTTAAATAATCGTGGTGGTATACTAGATCTCGTGCTGGGCAATTTTGCACCCGATCAGATTGCGGTTTCCCTCAGTGAAGATCCTCTAGTAAATATTGACCAGTACCATCCTATGCTCGATGTAATTTTAACATTTCCATGCATTGGGATATCTATGGCGTCATCTCCGCAACAAGTGACGCCTCGCTTGGAAACCAAACTAGATTGGAACTGGCGCAAGGCGGATTTGCAGGGCTTATACAAGACATTGATCGCAACAGACTGGTCCCACTTGTCAACTATAAGAGATATCAACAGTGCTGTTCAGTCGTTTTACGACAAGTTGTATGAAAGCATAAGCCTGTTTGTACCCCCTAAAAACCAAATGACGTATATTCCGCGATATGTATATCCGAAATGGTACACCGTAGAAATAATAAAAAATATACAAAATAAGCACTACCATCATAAGAGATTTAAAAAAGAGGGTAAAGAATTCAATAAAGCAATGTTTGTATATTATAGGGACAGAGTGAAAAAGTTGATTGGTTATGAATATCGCAGATATATGACAGAACTTCAAAAAAATATAATTGATGACCCAGTGCAATTTTGGAAGTATGTGAAAGAGAAGAAAAAAGATAGAAGGTATTTAGATACATACATATATGAAAAGACTGAAGTGAAGAATCAAGCAGCCGCTGACGCTTTTGCCACATATTTTGCATCCATATTTCATGCAGATAAACCTACGTTGAACCCGGATTTGGCTGCTATAGCTGCACATAATTATCGAGATGCAACCTTCGTTTCGATAGAAGCAGTTGATGAGATCGATTTGAGAAAGGCAGTGCGGCGACTCAAGCCGCGATCATCTGGTGGACCTGATGGCATTCCTGTATTTCTAGCTAAGGACTGCATATCAGTTCTTGAGGGGCCTCTACTGTACCTTTACAATCTGTCACTAACCCAATCAAGATATCCTGAATGCTGGAAGTTATCCAGGGTCACTCCCGTTCCTAAAGGAGATAGAGACACGAACGTTTCTTCTTTTAGACCTATTGCCGTCCTATCAGTCTTTGCTAAGATTTTTGAGGCAATTCTAAGTGATCGCATTAATAGCCAAATCGGTCACCGACTACATAATAGCCAGCATGGGTTTCGCAGCGCTCGCTCCACCACCACCAACTTGGTCGCGCATGTAGACTATGTCTGCTCACAGATGGATAGGCGTAAGCAGGTCGATGCGGCCTACTTCGACTTCAAAAAGGCCTTCGATTTGGTGGACAATGATATACTGCTAGAGAAATTGGCGATTAGTGGATTCGCACCAAAGCTCCTCAAGTTTTTTTCCTGCTACCTAAATAATCGTCGTCAATATGTACGGCTTAGTGGATACGATTCTAGAGATTACTTTACAAGGTCAGGAGTGAGTCAGGGTAGTACGTTGGGACCTCTGTTATTCATTATATTTATTAATGATCTACCGGAAGATCTCTGAGTGTCTCCTATATGCAGACGATCTAAAACTAAGTCTGGGTGTCGAAACAGAGGCTGACTCGGTGGCATTACAGAGAGATATTGATGCGGTGTCCACTTGGAGTCGAGACAACCATCTCCCATTCAATAATCTCAAATGTAAAATAATAACGTTTTCACGGAAATCACAGCCCATGATAATTAATTATAAGTTGACGAACGCTCCTTTTGATAGAGTTAATGAGATTAGGGACTTAGGATTAGTATTGGATCGCAAATTAGACTTCCACACGCACACTACCAAAATTTGCAAAACAGCACAAAAATCGTTAGGGTTTGTCATGAGGACTGCATCACAGTTCGATAATATAGGGGTTGCAAAACTATTGTATAATGCTTATGTGCGCAGTAAACTCGAGTATGGTGATACTATTTGGAATCCTTATGAGGAAAAATATGCTCTTATGATCGAGAAAATCCAACGTAAATTTGCTCGATGGATATACAAGAAACAGTACGGATACTATCCCTACCTATACCCTTCTTTATTCGTCTCAGGTATGGTAGACATGGAAACATTGAGATTTAGGAGGGCTATGTCTCAAGTCACGCAATATTTGTTGATAATTCGTAATAGAATTGATAGTCCCCAAATACTGTCGCAAGTGGGTATTTTGGTCCCTGGGAACATATCAATGGATTCAGCGGGTCAACGCCCACGGCTGCTGGAGCGGCCCGCCGCGCGCACCGAGCGCGGCCGACACGCGCCCACCAACCGCGCACTCCGCACTATCGGGGACATACTTGCTCAGCACCACGAACTAGACTTATTTGCCGATGGATTAGCACAACTAATTAATAAATTTCGTACAATTTTAAATGACATACAATAGGCTTAAGACACAATAATAAATCAAAATAATTATTCATATTGAATACTTTTAAACTGACATATTATAATCATTACTTCTTTTTTATATATTTTAAATTGATATTAACTGACATTTTATTCTAAAAATCAATAATTTATCATTGTAATTTATTGTACATTATTATTTATTGACTTGGACGTAATTATCTTATAAAAAATATTGTATTCATATTCAATACTTTTAAACTGACATATTATAATGATTACTTCTTTTTTTTTTTATTTTAAATTGATAATAACTGACATTTTCTACATATTAATAATTTATCATTGTTATTTATTGTACATTATTATTTACAGACTTAGACAATTATCTTATAAAAATATTGTATGTATAACGATGAGCATGAGTAACTTAGTATCTAAATTGTTAAAAAACTAGTCTTGTAAGCGTTTTGGATTTTACATCTGTTAGCTTGTAAGATAAAACTGTATAAATAAATAAATAAATAAATAAATAAACGTTGGCCCAAACTCTAAACTCCGGGGGTTCTCAACTACTTCGTCCATTGTTTGACCAATATTTCTTTTTTCGTGATACTGATATTAGCTCTCAGCGGAGATAAGTCGAATGGACTCTTTGAATTTATTGTATGGAGATATTTCACCAGCATATACAACACTGAGTTATTATTTGGCGGACGTAATTGATTACTATCGGACAGTTCCATTTATAAGTAGGAAGTGATAAGGGGAGTGTAAAACTGTCTTTGGGTAACTGTCTAGGAAGTGGGGAGCTGTGATAATGATCTTGTTTAAGGAAAAGCGACTGTTTGCGCATTTGTTGGGTACCTGAATAGAAATAGTTGCCTTGGTTAATTTGGGTTTGGAATTGGAGCTAGGGTAGTTCTAAGCCATAAATGTGTTTGTAAGTTCTTTATCATATTATACTTGTGACTGGTATATCGCAAATCATAAACAACAGCAGCTAAAAAAATTAAACTGTGGTGAGTTTTATTTTATAATTTAGGCGCTTCTTAAGGAAGGGTGTTGCAATATTTCACCCCTAAGAGGGCGAAATAGGGGGTTCAAAATTTATGGCAGGTGAAGCTGCAGGCGGCTGCTGGTCTTTTATAAAACATACTTACGAATACAGCAGATATTATATCCCGTGGTAGACCAGCTTCCAAAGTAAAGTGGAAAGTAATTATCGTAGTATTGGTATCTCTATAGAGTTACCGAAGATTGTGTTCACTAACGGTCTTATTAATAAAAAATGCTTATTCTTCTCTTACTCCAAAGTAACACCGGGAGTAGTTTATTCTAGATTAGTTATAGAATAGTTACGTGTTAATAACGGTATTAATAAATTCGAATTAAGTTCGGAGTAACAATACTAATCATACACTGAGATTAAGGTATACGTTATGGCAACCCACTGATATTAAAAGTAAAAAGAATGAACTAAATGACCTGGTCGAATAAAAACTTTTTATTAAATACTTTTATTTGACAACTAGCTTTTGCCCGCGGTTTCGCGCGCGTTAAATTCGGGGTAACACAAATCTTTCTTTCTTTCAGTCTCAAGTTGTGTGAAGACACTCCAGATTATTCTAAAGACTTCAGAAACTCTATAAGGTACAAAGTAGCTCGGTCAGTAGGTATTCATGACACTATATACCTAGTATTATATCTATATAATAACATCGCCTTGCATACAGTCAAATGTCAAAGCCATGTTCCAATACATGTCCAATATAATATATCTATAAACACGTTCGCGTTTATAATATTAGTAGAGAAAATTGTTTCAGCCGTTTAAGCGTAGTACTTATATAATTATAAGTTTATATATGCGAATAATGTAATCACCGTGCACAATATGACATTATGTTGTATGATGTGTCAGTACTGACAGATATACGCACAGCGCACTCAATTATCATAGCGCATGCGTTCTTACTTCCAAGAGGTAATTTTTTTGTGCCGTACAAACTTCTACCCTTTGCAAGGGCAAGCGTTTGTGTTGGTTGGCAATCTTCAATGAAATAATCTCTATTAATTTTAACCCACAATAATAAAATTACAAAATCAGATACTAGTAAGTACTCTAACGAACAGCAAACAAATGTGAAAATATATTTGGGTTATGTATATAAATCTCAATGAAAGTTGGAAATACAATATAAATCTACGAGCTTTTGCCCGCGGCTTCACTCGCGTAAATTCGAAGTAACACAATTCTCTCATAATAGACGGATACTTTAATAATCATTGTCGTTTAAACAAACTGTTTATAACGATAAGAAATATATCTAACTGCAAGAAGTATTTACACATGGTATACAAACTACACAGTAGATACTCAACATGACTGTTATTCGGTGACAGTGACTTTTCTGTCTTTTTTTATTATTATAATTTCTAATACTGTCAGAAGCATTAGAAATTAACAAAATACTCGACAATCCGAATTTTGCGGATATATGTTGTCGACTCGAAATCTTAATTTTTTATGTTTTAGTATTCAGGTAAAGTTTCGATCTAGTCTACCGTACCACGTGACAAATAGATGCTCACTCCTTGCTCACTCCTTGCTTACTCCAGCGTTAAACCATGGGTCTCCGCGGAGTAACTTTTATTCCCGGAGTAAATTATGAATAGTTAACTCCGTCCTTACTCCTAGTTTATTAATACCATAATTGCCTAATCTTGGCTTAAGTCTTGGAGTAAAGTTGTTCTGACGCTAATCCTAGTTTATAAATAAGACTGCTTGAGTTTAACAAAGAAGTTTTACTGTTTTTATTTTCAGCTTAAGACCCATTAACTACCATGTCCTGTGCGTACATCATCGAGTTAAACTAAGCGCTCTTTAAACCGCTAATTGAGTGTGTGCGCGGTATTACTAAAACTCTATGTGTCAGACAAAATTATTCAATCCAGTCCAAACGGGAGTTTATCAGATGATTAAAAATATCTATCAATAAATTAATAGTTATAAAAAGACCTGATCTCCTCATCTATAAAACCTGAGCACCAGCAAAAATATGCACATTTAGACACTCATTATTAGGCTCTGAGTGTCTAAATGTGCATATTTTTATTGATTATTGGACTACGATATTCAAATCTAGTACGGTGTATAATTTAGCTCTCATTTGATTCTAAGTCTAACTCTTAAAAGCTTAAGTAATATAGCTAAATTACATTATTCATAAAAGTCGTGGTCGTTTATTTTGTAATTAAAATGTTTATCAGGATTGTATGTCACTGGTTTTCATACATTACATTGCAATATTTTCCATAATTACAAGCGACAAGACCACGGCATCTCAGTGCGGTGCATCTGCATAGAAAATTCGTGCTTTTAATTCTCGATGCAAATTTTAATTACAGCATCAAAACGTACAAACCAGCCAGGTAAGTCAAAAGAGAAACGTTTTGATAAAATGTTTTTACAGACTCACGCCTGTATCTCTGAGGGGTTAGCAGAGGTATAATATTATACCCACATTTGGCCACGCCTATTGTCGTAATTGGACACTTTTGCTAGTGTCTGTGCAGCTACTGTGAATACAGCAAAGCCCAGTAAAACATTTCGCTTTTCGCTCGACTCGGGAATAGAACCCGGGACCATCCGACCAGCAGACGCATACGCTATCCACTGGACCTCCGACGCAGTCGGAGGCATTTGAGGTTCAAAATATATTTCAACATCAACATTTTCATATTGCCATTGACTAATCGCTCCTTGATTCTTGACCCACGTAATACACATTCAAACGCTAAACTAAACTCATTAGAAAAGCATCAAAACTTCTTTAACGTTTACGTGCTTATAACAAGTTTTAATGATAAAAACACAAGTAATTCTACTACAAAGTAATGTTTACATTAAAGTAAGACTGCAAAATCTGTGCTTAAAAGTTAAATTAAAAACTTTACGCCCAGTTTTTGCCGGACCGGACCATTCAAAGTTAGAAGAACTAAGTTCGTGACTCGACCGGTATTGGAAAACACGTCAAACATGGCTGTTTTGTTTTTCTTTTTATACTCTTAACTTCTCCAAGTTTTGAATTTGCTCTCGATGCTACAATGCTGATGGGTCAATACTAAGGGTGTGGGTTATGTTTATACGTTTTGATGATAATAATTATATGACTCAACTTGCTTGCTAACTTTCTGCTATCATTAATAACAAACAATTTCCAAAACAATTTATATATTGGCGGGTTATCTTCGATACCAATGAATTTTCAAACAATTATCCAACCCTTATCTTATCTCTTTAGGTATGAAATATTAAAAATCCTTTTTAAGTCGTTGTTCTTTTCATAATTTTACCGAGACATTATTAATAAAACCTAAAAATCTCTGAGCACTTATTGTCTACAAGCACAAAAATTCAATACATAAAAGCTGTTTAAAACCTCGGCTAAAAAGGGAATACTGGGTGTGTAAACTGTGTAATAAGGTTTGAAAATACAAAGACTGCTCTGGTATACACGAAGTCAGAGTATACACAGACGGCTCAAAAACGAAGTATGGGACGGGTGCGGGCGTATTCTCCCATGACTTAAACATCAACATCTCAACATCCCTTGGCACCCATAACACCATATTCCAAGCCGAGTGTGTTGGGATAACAAGAGCCGCAACAGCAATCGCGTCTAGGAACGTAAGTGACCTGTCTATACGCATTATCACGGACAGTGCCTCTGTACTACAAGCTCTCGGCAGCAACTGCTTTAACAGCGGCCTCATCATGGAATGCCACCTAGAGCTGCAAAAGATTGCAGAGAAGAATCGGGTTACGCTGCAATGGATTAAAGGCCACAGCAACTCCGCAGGCAATGACGCCGCAGACCAACTGGCACGACAAGGATCGGACGCAATGATAATGGGACCCGAGCCGATTGTACCGATACCAGCAAGCCAAATCAAAACGTGGCTACGTGAGAGAACCGCACATGAACACGAAAAACAGTGGGCAAACATAAAAGAATGCAGACAAACAAAAGATGCCATCCCCTGCTTGAACAAGCGACTCTCACACAAGCTGCTGCATTCTAATAGGAAAACACTAAAGCATCTGACGGGCATAATAACCGGCCACTGTCCACTCAACAAGCACCTATTCAACATAGGCGTTACGGACAGCCCACTGTGCAGGGGCTGTATGGAAACCGAAGAAACGTCCGCTCACGTCATTCTGCACTGTGCAAGTGTGAGCGATCAACGGGCAAAGCTGCTGAACAACCCCAGAACCATGAGTGAAGCTTTAAACGACACCAGCCAACTAATGGCTTTCTGGAAGGAACTAAGGTGGTATGAGTAGTCGGCGTCAATGAAGTCGCCACATACGCACAATGGCCCAAACAAGTGGCTAAGTGCGGAAAACCCACGACCAACTATTACTATATAACTATAAGGTTTGAAAATAAAATGCAACCGACTCGTTGTAACGGATGTGCATATCTGGTCGCTCTGGTGTTGAGAGTAAAGTAAACGTGGTGAATATTTATAAAAAGTATAGCTAAAGCTAACTGGTGTAGATGATTGTGATTACAGCGATAACAGCGATTTTTTGTAGAGGAATTATTTCGATAAAAAATAATATAACTTGTTTCTTATGATATCATTTTAAATTGAATTTCAAAAAACTTTAATAGAACTATTTGGTTCACTCTATTTGGTTGTAAATATGTTGCAAAATAATGTGACTAACGTCAACCACATAGAGCTGTTGTTGGTGATCGAACCAAAATGCATGTTATTAGATATTTAATTGACTAATGCGTAGATCTGGGAATTGTTGTGGGAATCCGAATCTTTGGTATTTATTTCTTGCTCGTAATAATATAAAAAAATATTAACAAAAAATCACAACATTAAAATTAAATGATGACAGTCAAAATATCACGAAAATAAATTCTGTAAAAAAATAAAATAAATGTGAAAATATGAATTTTATACGTTTTGCTTTTAGGTATGTGTACTACTACTACTTCAGTGTCACCTCTTTATTATCTGTAACTAAACTGGAGACAGAATAAAAACCTTATGAACAAATGATAGAGTAAAAGCCGCGGTCTCCACGCTAGAACATGACAACTGCCTCCGATTATTTACGATAAAATATATAAATCATGTATAGACACACGTAGAAACAAAGAGACAAACATACATAGCTGTGGTGTTTCCGCAGTTACTCCACCTTTATCTCTTGCATTGTTTACAGTGAGCCATTTAATTCCCCCAACATTGTAATTGAAACACGCACGCAGTACACCACTTGCATTCTTAATGTTATAAACGGTCAGACTCAACTTTTTTCTGAATAATGTAAAAAGTTTTAAGAGTATACATCGTTTTTTCTGGTTGTAACTATTTCCGATTACCCGGATTACCGGTAACATTTTAAATTTCAGATTAAGGGCCTTATTTTTATCCTTGTTCGCTTATTGTTTTTCGTTATTTATTGTAAGATACTTTTCTTAAGGAATTGTCTTTTAAATATTAATAAGGGCATTCAATTTCGTCTTCAAGTTTGACGAAGACGATATTGCATTTTGAAGCACTTCTTTATTTTGAAATTTTGTTTGGTAAGTTATTGTTTATGGACCATGTGTGTATTAAATATACCACTACTAAATAGCAAAAATTATTGGTCTGCACTGGTAAATAATTACATAACAGATAATTCTTGGTTTTTATATTTCTCGTTGCATATTGCCGTATAAACAATTCTATTGGAACTGAGCTTCCTTGCATGCAAATAAGTCTTGATCGTGTTGTTTCACCACGTATTGACTGGGACATCTTAGTGTCTCTGCCACCCTTTTGCTGTCTGCATGTAGTAAAGTGACTTTATTTTCTATTTGGTTGTTATATAACCGGAAAATAACGAGAATCGCAAATTTATAATAAAATAAAAACTAACCTAACCTATCCGTAAGTTTATAAATATCCTAGGAAATGTATAATCTTGCGGATCTTGTTATCTTCCGGTGACATATATATTATATTATGGTAATAGCCTTGCCCCCTATTACATTGCGACCGAAACTTAACTGGCGGAGTTTGGGTGTGTAATATACCTCTGCCTACCGGGGATAAAAGCGTGAAATTATATTATGTTGATTCTATAAAAGTCTATCTTCTATTAATACCACTATACAAATAAATCACAATAGAGCCGCTTTTAGTTCTCATTTTTTAAACTGTCATTCTCAGTCACAGTGACGAGTTAATGAGAGCTAGCCGGCTTGCCGCGTTTGCCCGCGTTTTTCGACGCACGAATGAGTACCCGCACATGCGTTAGTATGTCGCACCACCGACAGAGCTGCGGTTAATACGACAAATAGATATTTCAATCGAACAGTGCTTTATTGGCTTTTTCATTTATTAATACCAACCCGCATTTTTCAGTGTTGTAAAAAATACTTAGTGTGAGAAAGTGCTTTTATCATGTTTGTCATTCATGTGTGTGGATCAACCTCATATTAAGTGGTTTAATATGTCCCTATTACTATGTTAACCGATCATTATCATATGCTTTTTTATATAGAATCTGCCTTCTCCTGAGGGCTTCTTCCCTTTGTGAGGAGGCTTAGGTCGTAGCACACAATGCTGGCTAAGTTAAGGTTGTCAGATATTACATGAAAAACAAATAAAAATAGTATGTTAGGTGTACCATCAGGAGCGCTTGTAGACGTTAAGAAAATTTACCGTATCTGCGGCAGACAAGACAAATTCTTCGTGTACACGACAAGAATTTTGTCTGTTCTACACACGAAATCTTTTCGTGTCTTCCGCAGACAAGACCAATCGGAACGTGTACAAGACAAGATTTCTTTCGTGCAGTCGTAGGGCGCGCAAGTATCATTGGATCTGTTTTGTATAAAATGACAAGGAATTAAAACTGTTTATTTGTTTGAAGAATCGAGTCCCATGGTGCTGTGGTTCGGTTTTGCAATATATATGATGTGTGTTTTTGCTGTTGGTTCCTTTCTGCTTTTTGTATAACTTGTTTCCAAGGAAAAAATCATGTGGACCTTTTTTGAATAAGAAAATAAACCACTTTTAAATTAGTATTCTTCAAAAAAAGTAAAAATCTAAATTTGTCGAGTGGTTCCTTTTTGCATAAATACGGACAATTCAAACGTACCTACATCATTCATTTTTTTTACATTTATCATGTCGTCGAAGTCTTTGTTTAAGATAATTAATATTTCTCTCCATGCTTCGAATGTGAGTCTTTTATCTTTATATATCTCTAAAATTTTGTCCCACAATACCGGTTGTCCCTCTACTAAAGTTATAAGTAAATCATCAGCCATTTTGTACTTTAAGCTGCAATAAACGTCCACACCAAACGCACAACAAAAACTACCCACAGATCACTACTTACCTGGCTGTGTGAACCCTACTACTCCGCCCCCCACCGCTCCGCAACAACGATCGCCGCGTCGTGTCTTGCGCAGACAAGATTTTTTTCGTGCACCGCTGCGAGTAGTGTACACAGTTATTTTCTAGTTACGACACGAATTCTTGCATAGGCCCGGCGTATAAGAAGCGCCCTTAGGCTATCGTTGTTTATTGTATGTAAATCTATTTAATTCATTCCAGTACAGGAGTAACAAATAACAACTCTAATCATATATCTCTACTCATACTCACTCAACATATTATGTAGTTATATAATCTAAGCACTCAACAAAATCTACTCATATGTATATTTCAAAACCTTAAAAACGATCGAAAAAAGCTCAATAAAACCGTCAAGAAAGGATACAGCTGAAAAAATTATCACATCTTCTTAGCCATAGATAATTTATAAAACACGAAACTCTTTCTATGAATTAACGTTTAATGCACTTCATTACAACAAACGGGTTCGTTATTTCAAAGAAAAGCTGAATCGCACAAAGTGACGGAGACATGGTTTAGTTTCTACCAGATTTATTACCGCTGACTTGGTTCGTACTCGGAGACTACTAAAAGAATTTAGTATTATATGCTACTCGATATTTTGAGACGTCGCTAAGTTAATGACTGGGATTCGGACTCGTCTTCCTTGAATATAACAATAACTCATATTTCTTGCCTTTATGTAGCAAGTCTGACATGAATTGTGTAATAAATACGGGAGTTTCTAGGGATGGATGTATGTATGTTTGTCGTTTCTACTTAAACTGCTGAACAAAATTTAATGAAGCAAGCAGCAGTTGTATAACTTATAAGTAAGTATACCTCTTAGGCTACCTTTCGCCGCAACAGCTGACAGGGCGAAACCATGTTATGTTATAAATTATTTATGCATTAAATTTCAATCGTATAAATATACTAGTGGGCCCGCAGCTGCGCCTGCACATTACCAGTTTTGCCCGATTCCGTGGGAATTTCGGGACATCCCTTCTTAGTGCACCCCTACGTTCCCCAAGGAACATACATGCCAAATTTCAGCTTCCTGCGCCCAATAGTTTCGGCTTTAGCGTGTCTGTCAGTCAGTCAGTAACGCAAGGATTTTATATATTAAGATAAACGTGAAATACCTTTTCCCAGCGTTTTGGTCAGGCTACACCACCTTTGGCCACAGTAATGCCCATCAGTAGATGACGTGACCCATATGGGGCTACCCGACATCGGTTAAATAAATTATTTGCGCAGGATAAGATTACATTTTTGAGGTTACTTTACTCTCATTTCATCAAGGTGTAGTGCTGGTGAAATTAAGTAGGTAATGTTTAGATATTAATAAACATCAACATCAGCCCTGTTATAAATAATTATGTTACATTTAGTTCCACTGTAAGGTCATAGCCCACCACACTGGTCGAGTTGGTGGACTCCACATATCTTTTGAGAATATTATAGAGAACTCACAGACATGTAGGTTTCCCATGATCTTTTCTTTCACCGATGAGTAATTTAATAAGGACTTAACTTCGAAAGGTTGGGTGCGCCTCTTGGATTTACCAGTTATAGCAGTATGTCAGTATTTGCCCTAGGCTATCGCCGCTTTTACGATACGTTAGATTATTAGGGTTCCGAACCTCACAAGGTAAAAAAAGGAACCCTTATAAGATCACTTTCTTGTCCGTCTGTCTGTCTGTCTGTCTGTCTGTCTGTCTGTCTGTCTGTCTGTCGGTCCGTGTGTCACCACCGATTTTCTCAGGAACGGGTGGACCTAGCAAATTGAAATTTATACCAGATACTGAGGTCTGTGGTTCCTATTAGGTGTATAAAAATTAGGGTCCTGGGTCAATCCGATAAAAAGATATGGTCAAAATTAGATTTTTGCGAAAACTTGTAAGTACCAAAATTTACCTTAATTTTCAACTTTTTTTAATTTTCGGAATTTTTCCTTTACTTGTGCTGTAAGACCTTGGTTTTGACTAAAATTGACAATTCTAGGTCAACCGTAAGTACCCTATAGGTTTTGGATCGAAAACCTATACGGTAGTTCCCGTTGAACTAGAATCACGAAATTTGGCCAAAAGCAGGATCTTACAGCACAAATAAAGGAAAAATTACAAAAATTTAAAAAAGTTGAAAATTAAGGTTAATTTTGGTACTTACAAGTTTTCGCAAAAACCTAATTTTGACCATATCTCCTATGTACCTCTACAAAAAAAAGTGTAAAATTTAAGGGTGTCCCCATACATACATAGTAGACTCCATTTAAGATAGTAGGTACTCTTTGTATGGGCGCTCGTACAGAGAGAGTTAAAGCGCCCCTTATGGAGAGAAGCGATCGATAGAGACCGCTAGGGGGCGCATTTAGCAAATGTATGGAAATTGTTCCTGTCATCTAGGCTATCGTCAACCGTGACGATCGAGTGCAAACTGGTACTAGAACCTCAGATTTGGAGGACTAGCGTAATTAGCATCAACCTCAAATAAGGTAAAATGCGTACGGAACCCTCGGTGCGCGAGTGAGACTCGCACTTGCCCGAATTTTTTTTTTGTTTTCGGTGTTTCTTCTCTTATGTGACGGGAGGCAAACATACGGACAGATGGATCGCCCGATGGTACGGTACAACTCTCGAGGAGTCACAAGAGTTTTATTGCCCTTTTTTTCTCGTGGTTCTACCTGTTGCGTTGCGAACGTGGCAGTAAATGTAGAACCATCTTGTAATTAACTTAAATATTGACGTTTATAAGCGTCACTTTGTGGTATAAATGAATAAATGATTTTGTCTTTGACTTTGTTCCGACCTGAATAGTAAAAGGAATACAAAGATGAGCGAGATGAAACAGGAGGGAGAAGGGAAAGGAGACGGTGTTGCCGGCAAACACAAAAGTATACAGATACTGTGACAAGGTACATCAACTAATATTTCTACCTGTGTTAATTGCAGGTCATGCATTTTCTTCATTATTTTTTAATTTATTGACTACTAATCCTTATATTATATTACTTAACTTATTGAATATTATGTTAGTTTTGCTTATATAGCTTACATAAAAGAAAACTTTCACATTAAATTTAAAGCCAATACATAAAATACATCTTATTACTAAAAGAAACCCTAAAAGCAGAACCTTAAGTATTACAATACAAAACTAATTACCCCAGCGAACCAATTCCGACAAGCAAATACTCTAGATACGACAAATGAGAAACGTCCATCAGTATCTCATTTCAACTTGCCCAACTTTCCACCCAATTTTAATCATAAAATTTCAACTTCGTACCTTCCCATAAAATATTAAACAAAACTTGAAAACACAAAGCCCATTAGTATGATATCAAACGGCTCCACCGGACCGGAACATCTAAAAACTCGATTGAAACATTTATCTTTCGATCCAAAACATACAGTTTTTCATTCACCATTCACCGTATTTTAAACTGTGACACTTCGCTTTAATAGTTCCCTCTAACGGTCCCTGGGTACATAAAAGATAAGATAATACCGACCATCGACACTGTGAACGGAAAATTTCCACAGTATTTGATCGCCGGGGCGTGGATAACAGGCCATGGTTAAATTTTAAAACTCTCATTTGATCTTTATTCTTTAGACTACTCGTATTGGTCGTTGTCTGTACATGCTGACCGACAAATACTGCGGAGGGACACTTTCGTTATTTTGTGTCATTTGTGACTGTGTTTGGATACTACCTTAGTCACGCGATTTCCACCTTTGTGTATTAAAGATTTTGTAAAACTGATATTACTGAATCTGGTGTTTTGTCCTCTCTTTCTTTTTTACACAGTAAGTGTGATCAACTCTGGTGCAAAATGTAAAAGAAGAGCAAAGGTTGCCAACTTAGACAAAAATATCTTGTCTTCAAAGCTAAAACCGACGGCTTTACTTATCCTTTAAAGCGCCATAGCGGCTGGATGTACTCGAAATTCTGGCTTCGAATTTTAAACTCAAAATTATATCTATATCTATACTAATATAATAAAGCGGAAGAGTTTGTTTGTTTGTTTGTTTGAACGCGCTAATCTCAGGAACTACCGGTCGGATCTGAAAAATTATTTTTGTGTACGATAGCCCAGTTATTCCGGAAGGCTATAGGCTATATAACATAACGCTTCGACCCTTTGGGGCCGGGCAAAAGGCTAAAAAGGCTAAAACATAATGTCGGCTTATATCAGGAACTAGCAGTCGGATTTTAAAAATTGTTGTTGCCTATGATAGCCCAATTATTCCGAAAGGCTATATAAAATTACGCCACAACTTTTAGAGGCCGGACAAAAATAATAAAATGGTCAAACGAGAAGGGGGAGGGTTGGGTCAAAGGCAAAAAAAGGCTAAACGAATAGGATACAATCTATATGGGTATCGTTTTCGAGATTTTCGGGACGCTGATTAATAATATGAAATTAATTTAGTGATCCAAGATGGCGGAGGGGAAATCTAAGATGGCGGATGAGAAAATTTTAAATATCAATATGGGTATCGCCTTCGATCTTTTAAGGGGTGGAGAATCGAAATACAACATCTATTTCGTGATCAAAGATGGCGGATGGGCAATCAAAGATGGCGGAAATCAGTATTGGTATCGTCTCCGATGTTTAAAGGGATGGGGAATCCAAATACAACATCTAATTCGTGATTCAAGATGGCGGATGGGAAATCAAAAATGGCGGATGGGAAAAATTTTAAAAATCAATATGGGTATCGTCTCTGATGATTTAAAGGGATGGGGAATCCAAATCCGATATCTATTTCGTGATCAAAGATGGCGGATGGGCAATCAAAGATGGTGGATGGAAAAATTTAAAAAAGGCAGTATTGGTATCGTCTCCGATGATTTAAGGGAAGGTGAATCCAAATACAACATCTATTTCGTGATCAAAGATGGCGGATAGGAAATCAAAGATGGCGGATGGGATTTTTTTTTAAAGTTGATATGGGTATCGTTGCCGATATTTAAAGGGATGGGGCATCCAAATCTAACATTTATTTCGTGATCAAAAATGGCGGATGAGAAATCAAAGATGGCGGATGAGAAAGTTTAAAAAAATCAATATGGTTATCGTCTCCGATGTTTTAAGGGATGGCGAATCTAAATACAACATCTATTTCGTGATCAAAGATGGCGGATAGGAAATCAAAGATGGCGGACGGGATTTTTTTAAAGTCCATATGGGTATCGTCTCCGATATTTTAAGGAATGAGGAATTCAAAAACACCGTCTATTTTGTGATCAAAGATGGCGGATGGGATTTTTTTTTAAATCAATATGGGTATCGTCTCTGATGTTTGAAGGGATGGGGAATCCAAGTACAACATCTATTTCATGATTCAAGATGGCGGATGGGAAATCAAAGATGGCGGATGGGAAAAATTTAAAAAATCAATATCGGTATCGTCTCTGATGATTTAAGGGATGGTGAATCCAAATACATCATCTATTTCGTGATCAAAGATGGCGGATAGGAAATCAAAGATGGCGGATGGGATTTTTTTTAAGTCGATCTAGGTATCGTATCCGATATTTTAAGGAATGGGGAATTCAATATTAGATAAAAATCTATGTTTGTTTTTGCATCATTTATAGACCCTGGAATGATAAGAGATTAAGCGCTAAGTCAATGGTAACTTTGGAAAAGGGGCTTGGAAAAAAGGGAATTAAATAAAAACTCTTAAAAAGGCGATACAGAGTTCGCTGGGTCAGCTAGTCAAAAGATAAATCCAAAAGAAATTGCCATAGTAAGAAAAAAGCCTGCTAATTCAAACAAAGTGTTTTAAACCTTGATAAATTATTTTATGAATACATGTGCTAGTTTTAGTAAGGAAAGCAATATATTGCGAATACGAAAAGATACACCTTCCAGTACAGTAGTTTATAGACTCACAGTCACAATACTTCGCATATACTTCCAAAGTTTATTCAAAACGCCTGAATTCAAATAAATTCAATTTCATTTAGGGATTTATTCGCGTCTTAAGCAGCGTTTCGCCGGAGAGCGTATAAATAAATTCAATTGCAGTATCCGTTGCAATGACCCTATTCTTTTAGGTTGTCTTATTTGAAAGCTTAAATAAAATAGTCATCGGTACTTGGAGATAGTTCTCGAGTCTCGGGAGACTTGACACCGGCTGAGGGTATAAAATATTCAGGGTAGCAACTTGTTGGGTTTCGGGATTACCGTTGTGCCAGATAGCGACAACGTCTTTAGTCTATCGCTTAAAATCACACTGTAAATATTTTGATCAATCTACAAGTACGGGTAATCGTGACGTTTTAAATTGCTCTATAAATATTTTTGTTTGAATTAACTGTTCGAGTGTTTGGTGCGTGCACCATCAACTAAATATAAACAATTACATTAGAAAGGATAAAATAGACATTATTACTTTTAAGATAATTTCAGAGTGTATGACAGCACAAATGACAATGAAAATCCTATATTAATTAGACCTTTGATTAATTTAGCTCTTTCCGGCCCGTACCGGTGCACAATATAGGAATTTAAACTTTCGTGGTCACTATAATTACTTTGTACTGTTCCTACGGGATATATACCACGTACCTTTGTTTTGAGTAACCGATATTTCGGCACTGTTGCAAGCGCCATGTTCACGGATGTACTAATTAGACCTTATTTTATAAAAACATAAGACCTTAAAATGTTGCAGTTCTCGACGACCGACGACGTTGTTCGAATCGCAGGAAACGGATAGATGCGGGTGGTGAGAATTGTGGGCGATTTGGGGCTTCACGGTTAAGATGAAGATAAGACGTAATAATTCAATATAAATGAACTATAAAATAGCAAACCTATGGTGAGATGGAGACTCGTTTGTCGTGTGGGGTATTCATCTAAACGCAACAACCGACAAGACTCGGCCGTTTTGCGGAACGCCGTAGTACAGTAGCATGACAGGCCTGTGAGCGCGTCCATCTGAGCCATTATATGTTTATTTATAAGTCTCTTAACTCGGTATCACTGAATTTCGTTACAGTATATCGCAACGTTGGTTTAAAAAATAGAAGAAAAGTTCAGCTCACTCAAACTGGTAAAACGATTATTTGCGCTTAAGTTTAATAATCAGTATTGACAGAAGAATTACATATGTAATAGAGCAAGTAAGAGAATGGTTTGGTTTAAAAATAACAAAGTTACTTACATATGTTGCCGTATTTGGAAATCGTATCGCTTCATATTTGCACTCGTAACAAGGTAAACTACACCAGCTGAAATGCAGAATCTCGAAATCTACAACCTGACCCCTTACCAAATATTGACGAGAAGTAAAAAGTGGCAATTTTCATTAGCATATAGCAGGGGTTAATTCGGTAATTGGCAGTGGAAGAGGCTTACAATGAGGCTACCAATCCGCTCTTTCTATTCTATAAGGATAAGCAACAGAGAGAAATGAAATCATAAAAAGCAGAAAAAGGGTTTGTAGAGGATACCTTCTTCAGTCTTTCTTTAGAGTGCTCAAGGTAGTAATACTTTTTTTTTTGTTGTCTACTGTGTAAACTCTCCTTATGAGCCATCTTAACTCGACTCCAACCCGGCCAGAGTGTGATCGACCGGGCTTGGGACTGGCGGAGGAGGTGTGTGGAAGCTCTCCCCTAAAGGCGTTAGGGGCACACCCACTAAAACTACCACGGTGTCCCTACCGGTCCCGTGTAGTGGTGCGGTCACGAGATTCGCGGATAGCATACTTTTCCGTGACCACGTCCGGGATTGGCCCGCCGTTGGTGTTGGCGGGCCCCGTCTCGTTATGACTTGGAAGGCGGCGCGGACACTACGCCGCCGCCTTGCCTTTTAGCGGACGGGGAGCAGCCCCAGCACTCGCCGTCCACAGGCACTAAAACCTAGCGGCCACAGAGGATAGAGAGGACGGCAACCTGACAACATCGCATCTTCTCTGCCTCTGCGGCCCCACCGCAACGCATCACATGGTGCATGGTCCCCCGCACCCGCATCTTTGGACGCATCCTACGCAGGTTTCACCCAAGCCCACGTGGAGCATCCGCTCCCGGGATCCCGCTTAGCTTCACCGTGGGTGTCCAAGCCACGGTTACTGAGGCCCCCCACCACAACAAGGTGGAGATCCCACAGGTGGGAAGGTAGTAATACCTGCCAAGCATCACTAGCATATATTTTAGGTTAGGCAGGCATCTCGTAACTAATTTACCACCCATATTATATAAGAAATTATATTTAGCGTTTCAAAATCTATATAACATTGAAAAAATTTACCAACAAACATTGCTATACATGGTGACACAAATCACATGCATTTTTATTTAAATTACTTTTTCATCGTTAAAACATATAAACCACGAACAAAATTTGTTGCACAAACTGCTGGACAAGAGCAATTAGAATAAAATCTCTATATTACGTGCCGAAGCGAACTACTCTTAGTAGTTGGGTAAATCCAAATGAAATGAAGGGTAGCTTGTCTAATTACAGTGGCATTAACAGTAATGATCTCTTGGCACGGCATCAGAACACGCGACCAACATCGCTTGCTATTAAGGTCTGGATGGATTATTTTTGTTTTCTTTTTTTTGCGAGCAAATGGCGTGCTGGCAGATTTATCGGATGTAAGTGAAATTGTGATGATTATTGCTGGTTTTTAACTGTTTTCGTTGCTGTGAATGTTTATGTACTACTTTTTTAAATTAAGTGACTGCTTGGAGATTCATTTAGTAGTAATGAATATTGTTTCAGAGTATTTCAATCAGAAAGTTTCTCAATCTTAATAAAATTTGTCAATGGTCTGACATGTAAGAGATTACTGCCACAGTATGGTCAGCTTGCAGCTTGTTTACAAAAGTACTCGTTATAGTCAACGTAAAAAATCCAGTTTCAATCGTTAAACAGTCATTTACTATTATACAGGCTGTCACAAGACCCATCACCAAGCCGAAGCCAACTCGTTTTGGACATCATGCCCAGTCATACTAAGCAAAAATAATACGTGGGAAACGAATATTTTTTTTAAGTATGCACATTTTTTAAACCGCAATTAAAAGTGCATACGTGCAATGTTCTAAATATCTTCTTATCCATGCCTGCATAGAACATCTATAGAACACTTTGGCGGGGTGAATGAATCGAGTTTGTACCCAATTAAAAAGAATGTATTGTGCTTTTGAGCCTCAATATCTTCTAAACCATTAATTTTCCAGGTATGGTGCCGAAGTAAGAAATGTTCGTAATGATTGGTACGATATGTGATTTCAGTTTTCGTTAAGGGTCTTTTTACCCTGTACCTATACATATTTATGGCAACTAAATAAAAATAGCCCTTTTTAACTGACTAAAAATGTTAAAATATTCATACCTTTTTCTAAATACTAGCCCGGACGTCGCACATCACTCTTGATTATGACTCGTGCAGAGGCGAAATATGTTTTGAAGTATAGTGGTTGCATACAGCGCGATATGCAAGTCATTTATAATCATGGTACCCAGACCATTCCTTTACATCCCTTATCCTTTATCATCAGAGATCAGTATTGTCAACCTTTTTCTATTGCAAAAATTGAGATAGTCAATCTGAGGATGCGTGGTCGACTCTTCTTTCTTTTCATTACTATCTAAATATTTATTACTATTGGTTTTTACGCGTCCTAGAAACGTTTCATATGATTGTTAAATTACTCGGTAAGTAAAACTTGTATTCTCGAGGGCAAGGTGAAATAAGATATGGTTGCATTTTTATGTATTACCGACTTATGTGCAGGTATAGGATAATTGACAGCAGCATATATTATAGACAATGCCTGGATGATTACTGTAAATAATACACATTTGTTAAAAAAGTAATTGGATGTCATTTTGTTCGTTCAGATGGAAACCTCTTTCATTTTAATGCCCCTGAATAACTTATCATTTACTTTATGGATTAGAATATTGCTGTGCCACGCAGACCAATTTACTTAAAAGGCGACTGAGAATTGTTCAACAAAATACCGAAATAAAATGTTGCACATCTTTTGGATTAACGAACTCAGATAAAGATGGCTTGATCTGAGTAAATAAATGTTAATTTAATAAGTAAATATAATGTTGCTAGATAGTAAGTTTAGTTATAAAATAAAGTAATTAAATTACAGAGATCGAGTTTCTAAATCAAAAAATGTGCGCATCCTTATATTATATGAACGATAGTGAATATTTTAGCAATTACTTTGGCTATATGCCTTATTGCGTTACATGTAATATGATTCGAATAAACGTGTTTATGAATAAGATGTTTTCTTTGATATCTAGTGCTTTTAAAAACAAAATAAAAAAGGTACAAAGCAATTCGAGCAAGTCACTTTTCTTATGAGTTGAGCGTCCTAATATAAACATTTTTTTTTTCATAAACATAATGATTAGTTTTCCAAAAGTGTTTTCGTTTCAAATATTAAACTAGTATTTAACCTTAATGCCTGATAAATAAAAAAATTAACTTAACAAACATTTACAGATATTTTTTAAATAATTAATATCGAATTTTTTCCAGCAAACATGTAAAAAAAGAGAGAAAGGCCTATATCGAGCAGTGGACTCTTGCAGGCTGACGATGATGATAAAAAAAAAACGCTGATCTTCAAATATTTTCGATTGATTTTCGTAAATGATATTCAATGATATAAATAAAAATAATAATAATCCATTTATTTCAGAAATTATATCCATATATTTTGTAAGTAAATACACTATTTAACTTACTAAATATGTTAGTACATGTAAATTGCTTAAAGATTTTACAATCGTGCAATCATATTTACCCGCAATGACATTCAAGAGCCTGTTAGAACTACCGCGAACCTTTTGCAGTGTGAAGCCGCACGCTTTCGTCTGATTGCGTCGAAACCATCTATATGAGCGTCTGCAAACATACCAGATGCACTGCACATCTGCGGCAACCTCAACAGCATCCTGAATGCATTATTATTCTGGACGCGAAGAGCATTAATGGTCTGACAATAAGCCCTGAAAAGCATTAATTTTACCTCACATGTGCACTCACACGTGCAAAACTTCGACAAAGCATGTTGCTTCTGACCGCCAATGTTCTTCGCTCCCGTTCTATATCCATATTATCTTTCATGTTCGCAGTAACTATATGTCCAAGATATTTAAATTGTAGAACACGATTCAAAACTCCCCCAGACAACTTAAACAAAGGTAAATTTACGGTTAGTTTTACTCCAAAAATTAGAACTTCGCTCTTCTTGGCATTATATTTTAAACCGTGTTCATCAGCATATCTCTCACATATCTTTATTAAGATTCTTAGACCAGACACTGAGGGGCTCAGAAGAGCCATGTCATCAGCATAGCTTAAATTATTAAAAGCTACTCCATCTATGCAACAACCTGATTGCACACTGCTAAGCTCCGTAATTAACGCATTAATATATAAATTGTTGTAAGTGTATTTAAATTAAACAATGTTGGCGATGTTAGCCCCCCTTGTCTGACCCCACATTGTAGTTTGTATTCTTCTGATAACACATTTGCCCATCGCACATAATTTACTTGATTTCTATACCAATATTTTAAAATGTTAAATATGTCTAATGGTATATTTGATTTTAACATTTTCTGTCATAATTTATTGTAATTTACCATTTCAAATGCTTTGGACATATCAAGAAAGCATGTAAATACCACCTGTATTTTGTCTTTGTGTATAATACCTTATACAATATTGCAGTCTAAGTTGACAGTCCCCGCGTAAAACCGTGTTGTGATTCGTGCAAATTGATATATTTTTGTAAAAGTGTATTTAAAATATTATCAAATACTTTACCAATAATCGTGGCTAATGATATAGTCCTGTAATTCATTTTGTCTGAAATGTCACCTGTTTTATTTTTCGTGATAGGCACAACAATTGTTTTCATCATATCACGGGGCAAATAAGAGTGAGACATACATAGGTTATAGAACATTGCTAAGACTCGAGGCAAATGTCTGCCAGCATGTTTTATATGCTTCACACTGAGCCCGCCATGATCCGGAGACTTACCACGCTTCATTTTTAAACACAAAAAAGTCTCCAGATTGAGACAACGCGCTAACGGTTTCAAGTGATGACGGCTGCAGCGTGGAACTGACAACAAACATATCCTTAAACATATGATATGTCTCTGGCTTCGGTCAGTCCATCAGTTCAGTCTATTGGTACATTTCCAAAAGTCACGAAAGCTTTTACTTTCATGATGAGAAGCTAATCTGTCCATTTCTATTTATTTTTGATGATCCTGACACAATTATAGTTATAATTTAAATGTTTTTCTAGTTTCTACTATGTTCTCAAGGGTTCTACCACTAGCTGGCTTACCTGATAGTACACATGAGCCTAGCCTCCCGATGAGCTTCTGCAACATGCTTATTCCAACCTCTAATATAACCACCCCTTCGTTTGCACGGTGGTGGTTTACTATATGTTGCCATTGCCGCTTTACTCATTATTTGTATAATTTTATAATACATACAATCAATTACCAAGTGATGTTCTACATTATTACAGTAATTGTAAGAACACTCACGAAATTCGTTAGGAAAGTCAATATATTTTAATTCATTATTACACAATTGACTATATTTTATAATTGCCCGAGTGTTCTATTACCCCACACTATTCTATTATACTTAATATTCTGGTGAATATTATGAATTGATATAACAACGTCTAAATCACAAATGACAAGCAATGGAAAATGATCCGACCACGTCACATCTTACATAACCTCCACTTCTATAAGTGAGTTATACGCTGATTCTGTGACCACACAATGATCCAGCCATCGTTTACAACCATGCATCTCACTTATAAAAGTGTAGGTACCCGAGTCTGTACCTAACATTCGCTTGTCGGCCCAAATGCATTGTGGTTCTACACAAAAATTATGTAACTGGTTACCAAATGATGCGTTTGGATGCGCATTAAAGTCACCTAGAATATAACAAGATTGTACCTGTTGGTCCTCAATGACAGCGCTGATTCGACTCAAGCAGTCGGTAAACTCACTTAAATTCAGTTCACAGTCGGTAGGCATATACACATTGAATACTAATATTGCTTTATCACGTGACACTATTTTTATGGCCACTAACCGCGCACTATTACAGTCGATCACTGTGACCGCCGGAAAAACACTTTTTCTCCACAGCAAGGCGAGCCCTCCGTAAGGCCTGCCCCGTAGTAAACCAGCTGCCGAATCCACTGCTGAAGTCCCCGTACACGCGAATTCCTCATCTATAAAATTAAGATAATTTAAGTCGTGACTCATGAGCCATGTTTCCTGCAAGGCTACTCTGTATGCTGACCCACACAATATCTTCACGCTATCAATTGCTCTTTTCATAGATTTACAATTAAAACTGATCATCACTCATCGTTTGTTTTTCCTACTTTCACTGTTCATTTGCCAATTGTTGAGTTACCGGTACTAAAAACGGCTGGTAAATTCACTTCACAAATAATTTCAACTAGTATTCAACTTGAATAAGAGTATCCAATCAAAAACTAATGTAACTGAGTCCGATATTAATCACAAAGGGTTTCGATCACTTCGGTCACGATAACCAACGCAACGCAGATAGTATTAACAGCAATTAACCAAACAAGGCTTTAAATCAAAATTTCAAATTATGCTACTCCCTGCGAGGGTGAGATGGGGTTGTATCCGTGAAATCGCATTCATCAAAACTTGGGAATTAGCTTCGTTCCCTAATTAAACCTGTCGGTTGGTAAGTTCGCCCCGATTCCCCCCGAGTTCCC
The DNA here is from genome assembly GCA_944739405.2 of Euclidia mi. NCBI lineage: Eukaryota > Metazoa > Arthropoda > Insecta > Lepidoptera > Erebidae > Euclidia > Euclidia mi. Next base: position 9,885,580 of record OX123186.2, on the reverse strand, counting down.
GAATCTTACGTAAATATTAGGTTTGAATAAAAGTTTTATTATTATAGCTTTATTGGTGCTTAATACCGTGATCCTTTGTGTAAAATAAAAATTGATTTGAACGAATTCTAATTTGAAGGGCTAGGTGATTTCGTCTCTTTGAGTGGGATGGGGCAAAAAGGTCACCCATTTCGTACTCATTGCGTTTGCTGTCGTCGTCAAAAGTACTCTTATGTTATGACTAGTTCTTGAAGAGATCGCTTTATATTGGAATCAAGAAATGTTTATATGCGCAACTTGGAGACACGTGTCAGAAATTCCTTGAACTTTATGTATTAATACGGTAACTTTGTTCCTTCATTATACTTACTTGAAAAGAAACTCGCTTATACGTATAACTCTGAATGTACTGAGACGAAGAAGATATACAAAATATCGTTAAAATTATAAGTATGACTTGAAACTTACGCGTAACATTTTGCCCGCTTTTTTGTAACTCTTGCATTGGTTATAATTTATAAGCCATTTTATCGGTGTCCAGAATTAATACACATTTTGCCAACACGTGCCCTGACATTGCTGCTGCAAGACTAATCACTTCATACATAACGCATTACACCTTTAATATCTGATATGTTTGAAAAATGCAAAATACATAAATTATCGTATATTCAAACAATGGAAATGATAAACGTTATTTATTAATTTCACTCTTTATAAAATGTACTCACTCATACTTTCTTTACGAAAATTATGATTTGGTAATTTGGGTTAAAATTAACTGATAGTGTAACTTGAGTCTGAATTTATGAAAAGCAATAGCGTTAAAAGTTTATTGTAATGTATCTCTAAAGTAATTTGACTATGTGTCTGTAATATTAAACATTATCACCCAGATTCGCAACTATGCAAGTTTCTAGTTAAAATTCAGCACGCATTTGTATGTCGACAAAAGCACAATCGTAAAAGTTCGTTTTTGAAGATAAAGCAACAGCTTGTGGATTTAAATAATAACTTTCATCTGTCTACGAGTAATTATGACTGCATTGTATAAATGAACGTCTGAAAACTACATTTTAAGGTATAGGTATCACCTAGTAAAAAGGCGGGATATCCAGTTGTGTTAAGCATGGATATTTTATAATTACAGCCTAATTTTTGTTCTGTAATAAACGTGTTTATACAACATTATATGTATTAATTTCTAGAAATATACTTTTCAATGTTTAAATTTTAATTTACTCTGGACAAATATCATACTATTTTTTTCTATTAATCGATTTTTTTCAATTCTCATAAAATTTATATCAAAGACTTTATCGAATATCAAAGACAGCAATTACATAAATTTGCCAACAACCCTAAATTAAAATGGAAAATTATTAATACCATGACTGACAAGACCGATTCGACTAATCTACTTAAACTGAACAGAACTCCGGAACTAGCCCTGCACGATATAATCATCTATTTTGCGAATGTTGCAAAACAGCTTGCTGATAAAATCGTTCCACAAATGAATGCTAAAATTAACGCGCATGAATGCCTTTTAACACCTTTAAAGTCAATGGTTTTGCTGGAAACGACTGAACAAGAGGCAGAATCTATTCTAATGAACTTAAAATCTGACAGTGCCGTAGGTTGGGATGGCATTTCTTCAAAGCTCCTTAAAACAATTAAGAATATTATAGTGCCACCTCTGACACACATAATCAACTTGTGCATACAAAATGGTATTTTTCCTCAACCATACAAAATATCGACAATCCATCCAGTTTACAAAGCTGGTAACAATGACTGCATTAGCAATTATCGGCCAATTTCCGTATTACCTGCACTTTCTAAGGTCTTGGAGAGAATTATAAATAAAAGATTGTTGTCTTATTTAGAAAAGGAAAATATATTGTCAGCAAATCAATATGGATTCAGAAAAGGATATTCCACTTCACATACAGTTGCTGAAGTAACGCAATTTGTTGCCATCCAAATTGATAGCAAAGAGAAATGTATTGGAGTATTTTTAGACCTCTCCAAGGCCTTCGATACGGTTCCCCTTCCCATGCTTCTAGACAGGATGGAAAATATTGGTATCAGAGACATAACTCACCAGTTATTTCAAAGTTACCTAAAAAACCGATTTCAGAGGGTTACTATAGGGGGGTATACTAGCACGCATACACCCACCTATTACGGAGTCCCACAGGGTAGTGTTCTTGGCCCAACTTTATTTCTTATTTTTATAAATAGTCTTTGTGAACTTAAATTGCCTAATTGTAAGATAGTAACCTTTGCTGATGACACTGTTCTACTTTTCCACGGCAAAACCTGGGAAGCGGCCAAATGTTACGCTGAATCAGGTCTTAGGATAGCGTCAGACTGGTTAAATAAAAGTCTCCTTACGCTTAACTGAAACAAAACAAAATATATTCTATTTTCCAATACAGACAAAACATTACCAACAGAACAAAATTTTAAAGTCCAACTTCATACTTGTAATAATGATTCTCACATATGTAAATGCAACTTCATGGAAAGAACAAAAACAATTAAATATCTTGGAGTCATTTTAGATGAGCATCTTACCTGGTGCTCACACATCAATAAACTTACTGAAAGAGTAAGGAGACTTATCTATATGTTTAAAAATCTGCGTCACATAGCTGATGATAAATTACTTAAAACTGTATATTTTGCCCTGGTTCAGTCGATCATAATTTATTGCATCTCGTCTTGGGGAGGGGCACGTAAAACTCATCTAATGCCACTTGAAAAAGCTCAGCGAGCCCTGCTTAAGCTGATGACTTTCAAACCTTTCAGGTATCCCACCAGCGAACTGTATGCCGAATGTAATGTTCTCTCGGTAAGACGGCTGTTTATTCAAAATATAATTCTATCCTACCATAAAAAATCACCATTCATTTCACCAAGTAACGATAATAATCGAAGAATATACAATATTTATCCTACTACTAAATTCAATACATTTTTATAAATCAATTTCCTTGCTATATAGGTCCGATGCTTTACAATAAAATCAACAAAATTTTAAAAATGTATCCACTTAATTACCAGCAATGTAAAAAAGAAGTAACAGCTTGGTTAAAAACTAAAACATACGATGAAATTGAAAATCTTTTTATAGTTCTTAAATAAGTCACCTACAGTAGAATAGTACAATTTTTATGTGTATATAAATTTTTTCAGCTATTTTGGAGGTTGTTATAGTATATAGCAATATGTAATATGCAAGTGTGCAAATGGCCTTATTGCAAAACCTAGAAACTTCGATACACGCGCAGCCCCGAAACTGCTGACATGCACAACGTGACTTCAATAAGCATCGTGTGACGGAAACTTACCTAACAATAGACATTCTGTATCTAGCATCGATCGGGACATTTCATTTTTATTGTAATAATTTTATTGTAATTTTTAAAGTACTTAATTAAAGTTAGTTTCAAATAATTTTTGGTTTTTTTTGGGTCCTCCGGCAGCGACTTACATAATTGGCGCAGTCGGTAGGATACTCGAGGCGTCTCGAGTTAGCTAAATAGGGATATTCTCACATCGAATACCGCTAAATCGCTACAGCCGTCGCGAGCGATCGCGTTCGCCGAGTATCCAGAAACAAGAACCTGTTCCTGCCGGGAGGAGACATCCAGACATCGATCCCAGAGGTACCAAAATGCAGTTGATGTAAGTACACTTGAAATCATTCCTGTGTGTTGCTTTCAACTCCTTTTCCTTATAATTAGTTTTAGTTAGTTTGCAATCATTTTTCACCCTAGGCAAGCTACTCCTAGAGGGCCTGAGCGCTCTAGAGAAGCACGTAGGTTAGATATAGATTTGAATAGAGATATTAGTGTTGATTTAGATAGTACGTGTAATTCTTTAGACGGTTCCTTTAGGTCAGTTCATACCGAACCCATTAAAATGGCCGACGCGGATTTGATTTATAAAACCTTGCGATTAGTGCCGAATTTCGACGGCAATCCACATATTTTACCGAGATTTATTCAACTTTGCGATCAAATTGTAGAAGAATACGTAGGTGCCAATCCTGGCAATAGTTTAGCAAAGCTTTGTCTAATAAATGGTATCTTAAACAAGATTACTGGCCAAGCCGCGCAGATAATTAACTCGAACGGCATACCTGAAGATTGGGCTAGCATTAAAAAGTCCTTAATTAACAACTTTTCGGATCAGAGAGATGAGACCACGCTTTATAATGATCTTATGCTAGCTACTCAAGGGAATAGTTCGCCTCAGGAGTTTTACGATCGCTGTGTTAGTTTATTCTGCACTATAATGACGTATGTAACCCTTCACGAAACTATCGACACGACGATAGAAGCTAAGCGCACGTTATACAAAAAGTTAACGATGCAGGCGTTTGTTCGAGGTCTGAAGGAGCCTTTAGGATCTCGTATACGGTGCATGCGCCCTGAAAGCGTTGAAAAAGCGCTTGAGTTCGTACAAGAAGAATTAAACGTTATGTACTTACAAAATCGAAATGAACCGATTACTGATAAAAAGCCACATAATAATTTACTTAAACCTTTGCCAGCTACATCTACAGCTAATTCTAATAATTCTATGCAAAAACAGTTTAATTTTCCTGTACGAAATATTCCTGCGAATAACTTTCAGCCGCCACAGCAAACATGGAAGCCGAATATTTTTCAGAATAATCCGTCAAATTTTAATAAGCCTGCCCCTTTCAATATAGGAATGCCGTCACAGCAGCAAACATTCCGAGCACCGCCGCCGCCTTCTTTTAATCGCTTTCACAATAATTCTAATAATAATTTCCAAATGCAACCGCGAAGCTTTCCTCAGAATAACTCGGGCCCTAAGCCCATGAGCGGTGTTAGCCACTATGTTGCTAGAGAGAAACCCTCGTTTGGACAGATATCAGGTCACGATTGGCGTAAGAGCGGTAACCCACCACCATCTAATTATTTCAAATCTAAGGAAATGAATATGAATGAATGTACTGTAGACTACGGCGATCAGTACTGCTATCCAGAATATTATAATGAGTTTGATTATTCTTATGGTGAGGGCACGGAATATTATAACTCTGATCAATACAACAACGCGATTTCTGAGTCTTATTATAATAACTATGCATCTTATCAGGCGTCCCCCTATGATAACCCTCAACCGGGACCCAGCTCTGAACCTGAGCAGGATTTTCAGAAGCGTGCGATTTTAGACAAGTCAAAATAGAACTTAATCTACAGACACAACGTCAGCTCCCTTATATACAAATTTTACAACCTCCATTAAAACTACTGATTGATACGGGTGCCAACCAATCCTTTATTAGCCCTGACGCTGTGCATAATTTTTATAACAATTTCCCTTTAAACATTGACCCTTTCGAAGTAACAAACGTTCACGCTACAACGCGGAATAATTATTCTATTACTATCCCAACCTTTGATGAATTTCAGGAGAACGATTATATAAAATTATTCATTTATAAGTTTCACGATTACTTTGACGGTCTTATAGGACTAGACTTATTAGAAAAATGGGAGGCCAAAATTGATCTTAAGGACAAATTATTAGTAACTCGAGGTTCAGTCAACTGTATTAGTATGTATAATTCACGAAACGTAAATCTGTATGAGGACGTAATACCGGCCAATTCTTCTAAAATTATTCGAGTGCCAATTAATTTACATGACGGAGAGGCAATTATTAATGAACAAAATATATCAAATTGTATTATTAGAGATTGCATAACTACAGTAAGAAATAATCGCGGATTTATAGAGGTTAGTAATCCTACTACACATGACTTAATATTTTCAATGGACCGCGCCGTCCAAGCCGACACTTTCAATATTGAGTGCACGGGCACTAAACAGTCGCGTTGCGAACCCCAGTACACGGACACCGAACAAATTTCGACACGCGCAAACGATGTTATATCACGTTTACGCACAGACCATCTCAACGAAGAGGAACGTATTAACTTAGAAACTTTGTGTAAAAAAATATGCTGATATATTCTATATAGATGGAGAGGCCCTTACATTTACCAATAAAATTAAACATCGTATTCGGACAACAGACGAAATACCCGTACATACGAAAAGTTACCGATATCCATACGTTCATAGAGATGAGGTTAAAGATCAAATAGGCAAGATGTTGAGTCAAGGCATTATCAGACCTTCGGAGTCTGCCTGGAGCTCACCTATCTGGGTAGTACCAAAGAAAGCCGATGCCTCAGGAAAAACTAAATGGCGTCTAGTGGTAGATTTTAGAAAACTTAATGAAAAGACATACGACGACAAGTACCCCATCCCGAATATCAATGACGTCTTGGACAAGTTAGGGAACTGTCAATATTTCACAACGCTTGACCTTGCCAGTGGGTTTTACCAAGTTGAGATGGACCCCATTGATATATCAAAGACCGCATTCAACGTAGAACATGGACATTACGAATTTTTACGTATGCCCATGGGATTGAAAAATTCCCCGTCCACTTTCCAACGCGTAATGGACAATGTCCTTAAGGACCTCCAGAATACGGTCTGTCTGGTCTACTTGGACGATATCGTGGTATTTAGCACGTCCTTGCAGGAGCACATGATCAACCTTGAGAAGGTATTTAAAAAATTACGGGAATCTAACTTTAAAATCCAGCTAGATAAGTCCGAATTCCTAAAATTAGAAACATCGTATCTAGGCCATGTAATAACTAGAGAAGGCATAAAACCCAATCCAGACAAAATTATTGCTATCCAGAATTATCCCATTCCAACCACCCCTAAAGAAATTAAACAATTTCTTGGCTTAGTAGGTTATTACAGAAAATTCATACCGGATTTCGCTCGTATTACTAAACCTCTAACGCAATGTTTGAAGAAAGGTAGAAAGATTTCTTTTACAGCCGAATATACGGAAAGTTTCGAAAAATGTAAAGCTCTAATAACTAATGATCCCATCTTACAGTACCCCGATTTTTCACAAGATTTTATTTTAACTACGGATGCTTCCAATGTCGCTTTAGGTGCCATTTTATCACAAGGCACAATTGGCTCGGATAAACCCGTATGCTATGCATCTCGTACTTTAAATGACAGCGAAGTAAATTATAGCACAATTGAAAAGGAGCTTCGTGCAATCGTTTGGGCCACAAAATATTTTAGGCCATATTTGTTTGGTAGGAAATTTAAAATCATAACTGATCATAAGCCCCTCCAGTGGGTTATGAATCTCAAGGAGCCAAATTCGAGATTAACACGATGGAAACTTAAACTATCCGAATATGATTTCACAGTTATTTATAAAAAAGGTTCAAGTAATACGAACGCCGATGCTCTCTCTCGCATTCAGCTTAATAATGAAGAAACCTGTTCAATGGTAGTTAACACGTCCGAGCGTCCTCCTTCTGTAGCCAATTCATCTACAGTGTCCGTCCATACGAGCCAAGAAAACCCTATCCTAGAAATTCCCATCGTTGATGAACCGCTAAATAAATTCCATAGGCAAATTTGTATTAACGTAGTCGGCGATATTAAGAAACGTCCTACAGCATCCAAACCCTTTGATACACATACTAGAACAACAGTACAGGTATCTCAGTCTAACTTAGAATCCGATATTATAAATGTTATTAAAGAATACGTCAACCCGAAAGTTAAAACTGCACTGTTAATAAATCCCCCTTTGGCCATGTACGACATCATACCCATTATCCAAGATAAGTTTAAAAGTTCCTCGATGAACTTAATTTTAACTAAACTAGAATTAGAAAATGTAAAGGAATACCTGAGACAACAGGAGATCATTAAACACTACCACGAAGGAAAGACAAATCATCGTGGCATAAACGAATGTTATTTAGCTTTGTCCCGTCGATATTATTGGCCTAAGATGAAAGATGAGGTAACAAAATTTATAAACGATTGTACTATTTGTGGCCAGGCAAAGTATGATCGCCATCCAATCAAGCAACAGTTCAATTTAGTACCACCCGCTACTAAACCTTTCGAAACTGTTCACATAGACCTGTTAACAATTCAAACGGAAAAATACCTAACAATCGTAGACGTATTCTCTAAATACGCACAAGCGTATCATATACGAGATGGTACCGCTGTTAGTATTATTCAGGCATTGTTAAAATTCTGCACCCACCATGGTCTGCCCTTAACCATCGTATCGGACAATGGCACAGAATTTACTAACCAATTGTTTAGCGAATTTGTTAACTTACACAAAATAATACACCATCGAACTTTGCCACATGCACCCAATGATAACGGCATAGTAGAGCGATTCCACTCAACCCTATTAGAACATTTGCGTATCATGAAACTAACTCACAAAGGAGAAGATGTAATCAATCTTATCCCCTTTGCCATTTTGGCTTACAATAGTGCAATTCATAGTTTTACGAAATGCCGCCCTTTAGATATAATAACAGGACACTTTGATCCCCGGGACCCTTTAGAGATAGATTTAACTAGACATCTGATGCAACAATATACCCAAAATCATAGAGAGCAGATGAAATTAGTTTACAGCCTCATAAACGAAACTTCTTTAACGGATCGTAGTAACATCATAGAAAGCCGTAATAAAAATCGTGAGCCCGAAGTTGAGTATCAACCTCAACAACGCATTTACGTTAGTAATCCCGCAGCAAGTCGTCAGAAAGTAGCTCCCAGATACACTCAGGATACCGTGTTAGCTAACTTACCCATTCACATTTATACCTCTAAGAAACGGGGCCCCGTCGCTAAAAGCCGCCTAAAGCGTCTCCCTAAAAGCGCTCAATTGTTACAGGGTGCTACTGGTCCTGACTGCTCATTTGATAGCGGCCCAGGAAACAACTCCGGAGATATTACTTGAAAGCCTGGACGAAGGCCCAGGAATACTACCTTTTCGTCTCGGTGCGACAAAACTTATAACCCACTACCATAGCTTTTTACAGTATATTAATCTTGATGATATTGATAAGAAAATTAGTTTATTACAAGATGACTTAGATAATTTTAAGCGAAAACTAGATACTAATGCGTTTATGTTATATGAAATACAAATAGATTACCTCTCAAGTAAATTATTAAGAATAGCAAGCCATTTAGAAACATTAAAGCCAGATCGTGTTAAGCGAGGTCTCATCGATGGTTTAGGCTCTATAATAAAAAGCGTTACAGGAAACTTAGACCATTCAGATGCTATTAAATATGATAATGCTATCAAAATCTTACAGGAGAATAACTTTAAAATCAGAGATGAATTTAATAACCATGTTAGCCTTAGCAAAGAATGGATGCTGCAACATTCCGATATTATTACGCAACTTGTAGCAAATCAGGTTAAAGTTAATGAGACCTTATTACTGCTTTTAGATGAAAATGCTTTTAGAGAAAATAGTCTTATAAAATTTGCAAAGTTTGGTCAGTGCTTAACAATATTAACTGAAAATTTAGATGAGATATTAAATGAATTGATTAGAATCGAAAACATATTAGCTTTTATTCATAGTTCTAGTTCGCATCATTCTATGATTAATATTGATAGTTTACGTTACATGGTTAAGAGACTAGTTAAGATTTATGGTAACGACAAAGTGTTATCTTTAGAACTTAGAGAATATTATGATATAATAAAACCAGGTTACTACTACTCAGGGAACCAGATAGTAATTGTATTCAAAGTACCAATATTTGCAATAGATAGTTATGACCTATACAAATTATCAGTAGCTCCTAATAAATTCAGACAAGCCTTAATCCCTCCTTATCCTTTGATTGCAACCAACAAGAAAGGTTATGTGTACATAGAGGCAGAATGCCCGAAGTATACCGAATGGTACCTCTGCGATGACAAGATGGACCATCAGCTACAGCAGCAGCCGGATTGCATCCAAAACCTCATCACCAACCAAGCCTTGGATAGAAGCTGCGAAGTGACACGTATATCCCTATCAAGAATATCTATGGAAGAGTTAGATGAAAAGCACTACATCATATCTTTCCCCAACGAAACCAGAGTTCATACAGTTTGCGGACGAGAGGACTACAAAGTATTGAACGGCAGTTACCTAGCAACAATTCCCATCAATTGTCTTCTGCACACCTCTGAATTCACTATTACAAATCTCAATGATCGTGTCCAGGGTCAACCCGTTAAAATAATGAACTTACACTACAAAGAAGATATCAAATCAGACACAGCTAGAATACATCTCAAGTCAATGGACCTTTCAAGATTACACGGCGCACAACTGAGCGTGATGTCGCAGCCTCCGTTAAAACTGGAACCAGTACAAATGGACTATCTGTATCATACAACTATTCCGTTCTACGTCATACTATCCGGTACACTTGCACTTGGAATATTTGCTATCTTGAGACGGCATAAGATGTGTCAATCGAAGGTGAAGAAAATTCCAATAGAAGATAAAATCTACGAACAGCCTGCGGAATCTGGAGCACCACAGATCCAGTCAGCAATATTTTCTCAGTTCAAACATCAAAAATAATTGCTGATCTGACGGTGGAGGTGTTATAGTATATAGCAATATGTAATATGCAAGTGTGCAAATGGCCTTATTGCAAAACCTAGAAACTTCGATACACGCGCAGCCCCGAAACTGCTGACATGCACAACGTGACTTCAATAAGCATCGTGTGACGGAAACTTACCTAACAATAGACATTCTGTATCTAGCATCGATCGGGACATTTCATTTTTATTGTAATAATTTTATTGTAATTTTTAAAGTACTTAATTAAAGTTAGTTTCAAATCATTTTTGGTTTTTTTTGGGTCCTCCGGCAGCGACTTACATAATTAGGTTAAATTTAAATACATAGTTCACAACATTAATGTAAACTTATATATATATATATGTTACATACTTATATATATATATATATATATATATAAACATGTAAATATTGTGCGACATATTCTGCCATTTGAGGCGTGAATTTATACTTCAATCATATTTTATCTCAAATCATACTTCTAATGAGATCTGTATATTGATAATATGATGGGATACATCCCATACTGATATATCCCATCGCACTTCTGAAATTTTACGTCGACTTACAAGTCGACGTAAAATTTTAGTAAGAAAAGTTGAGACTATATGTGATCAAGGCTATTTGTAATAAAGTAAGACGTAGTTTTTTACTGTGGGTGTAATATTTACACCTCTGCCTACCCCTTCGGGAATACAGTCGTGAAACTATAAAAAAAGTTTTTTACTTAATTTAATTTGTACCAAGCCCAATAACAAAAAATCTAATTAAATACAACAACAAAGCCAATATTACTTCAACACAATATCGTCAATCTACTCGATGAAAATATCAAGAACTGGAAACGATTTCTAATAATTGAGCTTTCAAAACTTATTGTGGAAAGGTTCTATTGTCGCGAAACCAATAACTGCTACCTTATCCGATTGTCACTTTATTCTAGACCCGCACTTTGCTCTTTGAAGGAGAGAGCAATTGCTAAAGGAATATGAAAAGAAAACATGTCTGCAGAAAAATAAACTAAAGAAGAATAAAAAGATTTATACATGTTATAAAATGAAGTCCCCTTTACTCTGGTTGTCTGTTTGTACAAACGCGATAAACTTAAAATGTATTTTGTACAGTTTTCACAAATATATCTATAGTGTGATTCCTGACGCAGGTTCTTAAGTGTTTAATTCACGCGGGCAGAGCCGCTGGTGAACACTATTTTTATAATAACAATGAGATAAAAATGCGTTACTGTTCAGATGACTACAATGACGGAAAATAACTCATTAATACCTTGTATTTTCTTACGTTTACGATAAAATGAAATCTCAGTCAAATCAAAAATCCGCAAACTGTAGTAGTAAGTTAACACCTGTTTCTGAGCTTGTCCAAATTAAGATCAACCTCATAAGAGGTGAATAGATCCAAATATTTTATCTACGTCTCATAAACGTAAAATCGTTCCTCAATAATATGATAAAAACAAACTATTTTCTTATTTATTTAAAATATAACTTCAAATAAAACCAGATTTACCAACCGGATCTTTTACCGCAAAATTATTATCGCAAACCTTCTTTATTATATTAATGTATGTTTAAATCCGAAAATTCCTATAACTTCCATGAGGTAGGTATACGTTAGCTTGAGAATCAGATATCATTATTCTTTATTATGAAAATTTTCAGTATAAATCGGTAAGTAATGAAATTTCGTTTTCAGCAAATACTTAAGATCTTTATCAAAAGAAATCCGTTTAGCAACTACTATTATAGCATATTACAACCTGTGCTTCAACGATTCCTTTTAATTAAGTTGAATATATTTATGCGTTTTTCAAAAATTGCCACATTCTTTATTTTACGTTTAAACGGAGTGAACAGCCTCAACATAACTTTTTGACACGAACTCCATTGTCGCTTAATTATCTGAATTCCCTTCGTAACAGAGCAAAGAATTCCCAACTCTTTGACTGAGAATAAGAAGCTCCGTTTGAGATGCATAATTCATTTTATTAAAAACTTCCACCCGAGAGGTCTCACAGCTTAATTAACTTGTGATTCACAACAACTTCACACTGGCATCTAAACTAGGCAGAGCCTGTATCTTAAATGCCAGTTTCTTCCAGTGACACAATTATCGTCTAAAATTAATTTGCTAACGATTTATACATTGCAATGTTACAAGTAGGTAGATGACATTTTATTTTAGAGACATTGTTTTGTACTAAATATCAATATACCCTCCATTAAAATATCAGAGTATAAACTAGTCGTCAGACCACGTCAACTTCGAACTCAGGACAATTATGACTTATAGTATTATAAGGTAAACAACGTTATAATGCAGAATAAAATTAAAGAGTTTATATTGAAATACTATAAATAATAGAAATATAGTGTTTTATATAATTAATATACGCAATAGATATAATATATAGATACATGTACACTGTGTGTGAATTCTAATTTATTTAATATTTACATGTTTATATAAGTATGTAACATATATATATATATATATATATATATTTATATATATATATATATATGTATGTATATATATAAGTTTACATTAATGTGAACTATGTATTTAAATTTAACCTCCAAAATAGCTGAAAAAATTTATATACACATAAAAATTGTACTTTTCTACTGTAGGTGACTTATTTAAGAACTATAAAAAGATTTTCAATTTCATCGTATGTTTTAGTTTTGAACCAAGCTGTTACTTCTTTTTTACATTGCTGGTAATTAAGTGGATACATTTTTAAAATTTTGTTGATTTTATTGTAAAGCATCGGACCTATATAGCAAGGAAATTGATTTATAAAAATGTATTGAATTTAGTAGTAGGATAAATATTGTATATTCTTCGATTTGGATGGCAACAAATTGCGTTACTTCAGCAACTGCATGTGAAGTGGAATATCCTTTTCTGAATCCATATTGATTTGCTGACAATATATTTTCCTTTTCTAAATAAGACAACAATCTTTTATTTATAATTCTCTCCAAGACCTTAGAAAGTGCAGGTAATACGGAAATTGGCCGATAATTGCTAATGCAGTCATTGTTACCAGCTTTGTAAACTGGATGGATTGTCGATATTTTGTATGGTTGAGGAAAAATACCATTTTGTATGCACAAGTTGATTATGTGTGTCAGAGGTGGCACTATAATATTCTTAATTGTTTTAAGGAGCTTTGAAGAAATGCCATCCCAACCTACGGCACTGTCAGATTTTAAGTTCATTAGAATAGATTCTACCTCTTGTTCAGTCGTTTCCAGCAAAACCATTGACTTTAAAGGTGTTAAAAGGCATTCATGCGCGTTAATTTTAGCATTCGTTTGTGGAACGATTTTATCAGCAAGCTGTTTTGCAACATTCGCAAAATAGATGATTATATCGTGCAGGGCTAGTTCTGGAGTTCTGTTCAGTTTAAGGAGATTAGTCGAATCGGTCTTGTCAGTGTTTCTGTCAGTCATGGTATTAATCATTTTCCATTTTAATTTAGGGTTGTTGGCAAATTTATGTAATTGCTGTCTTTGATATTCGATAAAGTCTTTGATATAAATTTAATGAGAATTGAAAAAAATCGATTAATAGAAAAAAATAGTATGATATTTGTCCAGAGTAAATTAAAAATTAAACATTGAAAAGTATTTTTCTAGAAATTAATACATATAATGTTGTATAAACACGTTAATTACAGAACAAAAATTAGGCTGTAATTATAAAATATCCATGCTTAACACAACTGGATATCCCGCCTTTTTACTAGGTGATACCTATACCTTAAAATGTAGTTTTCAGACGTTCATTTATACAATGCAGTCATAATTACTCGTAGACAGATGAAAGTTATTATTTAAATCCACAAGCTGTTGCTTTATCTTCAAAAACGAACTTTTACGATTGTGCTTTTGTCGACATACAAATGCGTGCTGAATTTTAACTAGAAACTTGCATAGTTGCGAATCTGGGTGATAATGTTTAATATTACAGACACATAGTCAAATTATTTTAGAGATACATTACAATAAACTTTTAACGCTATTGCTTTTCATAAATTCAGACTCAAGTTACACTATCAGTTAATTTTAACCCAAATTACCAAATCATAATTTTCGTAAAGAAAGTATGAGTGAGTACATTTTATAAAGAGTGAAATTAATAAATAACGTTTACCATTTCCATTGTTTGAATATACGATAATTTATGTATTTTGCATTTTTCAAACATATCAGATATTAAAGGTGTAATGCGTTATGTATGAAGTGATTAGTCTTGCAGCAGCAATTTCAGGGCACAATATATACATGTTTATATAAGTATGTAATATATATATATATATATATATATATATTACATACTTATATAAACATGTAAATATTAAATAAAATAGAATTCACACACAGTGTACATGTATCTATATATTATATCTATTGAGTATATTAATTATATAAAACACTATATTTCTATTATTTATAGTATTTCAATATAAACTCTTTAATTTTATTCTGCATTATAACGTTGTTTACCTTATAATACTATAAGTCATAATTGTCCTGAGTTCGAAGTTGACGTGGTCTGACGACTAGTTTGTACTCTGATATTTTAATGGAGGGTATATTGATATTTAGTACAAAACAATGTCTCTAAAATAAAATGTCATCTACCTACTTGTAACATTGCAATGTAATATATATATATTACATACTTATATATTATATATATATATATATATATATATATATATATATATATATATATATATATATATATATATATATATATATATATATATTACATACTTATATAAACATGTATATATTGTGCGACATATTCTGCCATTTGAGGCGTGAATTTATACTTCAATCATATTTTATCTCGAATCATACTTCTAATGAGATCTGTATATTGATAATATGATGCGATACATCCCATACTGATATATCCCATCGCACTTCTGAAATTTTACGTCGACTTACAAGTCGACGTAAAATTTTAGTAAGAAAAGTTGAGACTATATGTGATCAAGGCTATTTGTAATAAAGTAAGACGTAGTTTTTTACTGTGGGTGTAATATTTACACCCCTGCCTACCCCTTCGGGGATACAGGCGTGAAACTATAAAAAAAGTTTTTTACTTAATTTAATTTGTACCAAGCCCAATAACAAAAAATCTAATTAAATACAACAACAAAGCCAATATTACTTCAACACAATATCGTCAAACTACTCGATGACAATATCAAGAACTGGAAACGATTTCTAATAATTGAGCTTTCAAAACTTATTGTGGAAAGGTTCTATTGTCGCGAAACCAATAACTGCTACCTTATCCGATTGTCACTTTATTCTAGACCCGCACTTTGCTCTTTGAAGGAGAGAGCAATTGCTAAAGGAATATGAAAAGAAAACATGTCTGCAGAAAAATAAACTAAAGAAGAATAAAAAGATTTATACATGTTATAAAATGAAGTCCCCTTTACTCTGGTTGTCTGTTTGTACAAACGCGATAAACTTAAAATGTATTTTGTACAGTTTTCACAAATATATCTATAGTGTGATTCCTGACGCAGGTTCTTAAGTGTTTAATTCACGCGGGCAGAGCCGCTGGTGAACACTATTTTTATAATAACAATGAGATAAAAATGCGTTACTGTTCAGATGACTACAATGACGGAAAATAACTCATTAATACCTTGTTTTTTCTTACGTTTACGATAAAATGAAATCTCAGTCAAATCAAAAATCCGCAAACTGTAGTAGTAAGTTAACACCTGTTTCTGAGCTTGTCCAAATTAAGATCAACCTCATAAGAGGTGAATAGATCCAAATATTTTATCTACGTATCATAAACGTAAAATCGTTCCTCAATAATATGATAAAAACAAACTATTTTCTTATTTATTTAAAATATAACTTCAAATAAAACCAGATTTACCAACCGGATCTTTTACCGCAAAATTATTATCGCAAACCTTCTTTATTATATTAATGTATGTTTAAATCCGAAAATTCCTATAACTTCCATGAGGTAGGTATACGTTAGCTTGAGAATCAGATATCATTATTCTTTATTATGAAAATTTTCAGTATAAATCGGTAAGTAATGAAATTTCGTTTTCAGCAAATACTTAAGATCTTTATCAAAAGAAATCCGTTTAGCAACTACTATTATAGCATATTACAACCTGTGCTTCAACGATTCCTTTTAATTAAGTTGAATATATTTATGCGTTTTTCAAAAATTGCCACATTCTTTATTTTACGTTTAAACGGAGTGAACAGCCTCAACATAACTTTTTGACACGAACTCCATTGTCGCTTAATTATCTGAATTCCCTTCGTAACAGAGCAAAGAATTCCCAACTCTTTGACTGAGAATAAGAAGCTCCGTTTGAGATGCATAATTCATTTTATTAAAAACTTCCACCCGAGAGGTCTCACAGCTTAATTAACTTGTGATTCACAACAACTTCACACTGGCATCTAAACTAGGCAGAGCCTGTATCTTAAATGCCAGTTTCTTCCAGTGACACAATTATCGTCTAAAATTAATTTGCTAACGATTTATACATTGCAATGTTACAAGTAGGTAGATGACATTTTATTTTAGAGACATTGTTTTGTACTAAATATCAATATACCCTCCATTAAAATATCAGAGTATAAACTAGTCGTCAGACCACGTCAACTTCGAACTCAGGACAATTATGACTTATAGTATTATAAGGTAAACAACGTTATAATGCAGAATAAAATTAAAGAGTTTATATTGAAATACTATAAATAATAGAAATAAAGTGTTTTATATAATTAATATACGCAATAGATATAATATATAGATACATGTACACTGTGTGTGAATTCTATTTTATTTAATATTTACATGTTTATATAAGTATGTAACATATATATATATATATATACATATATATAAGTATTTAACATATATATATATATATAAGTTTACATTAATGTGAGCTATGTATTTAAATTTAACCTCCAAAATAGCTGAAAAAATTTATATACACATAAAAATTGTACTATTCTACTGTAGGTGACTTATTTAAGAACTATAAAAAGATTTTCAATTTCATCGTATGTTTTAGTTTTTAACCAAGCTGTTACTTCTTTTTTACATTGCTGGTAATTAAGTGGATACATTTTTAAAATTTTGTTGATTTTATTGTAAAGCATCGGACCTATATAGCAAGGAAATTGATTTATAAAAATGTATTGAATTTAGTAGTAGGATAAATATTGTATATTCTTCGATTATTATCGTTACTTGGTGAAATGAATGGTGATTTTTTATGGTAGGATAGAATTATATTTTGAATAAACAGCCGTCTTACCGAGAGAACATTACATTCGGCATACAGTTCGCTGGTGGGATACCTGAAAGGTTTGAAAGTCATCAGCTTAAGCAGGGCTCGCTGAGCTTTTTCAAGTGGCATTAGATGAGTTTTACGTGCCCCTCCCCAAGACGAGATGCAATAAATTATGATCGACTGAACCAGGGCAAAATATACAGTTTTAAGTAATTTATCATCAGCTATGTGACGCAGATTTTTAAACATATAGATATGTCTCCTTACTCTTTCAGTAAGTTTATTGATGTGTGAGCACCAGGTAAGATGCTCATCTAAAATGACTCCAAGATATTTAATTGTTTTTGTTCTTTCCATGAAGTTGCATATTTACATATGTGAGAATCATTATTACAAGTATGTAGTTGGACTTTAAAATTTTGTTCTGTTGGTAATGTTTTGTCTGTATTGGAAAATAGAATATATTTTGTTTTGTTTCAGTTAAGCGTAAGGAGACTTTTATTTAACCAGTCTGACACTATCCTAAGACCTGATTCAGCGTAATATTTGGCCGCTTCCCAGGTTTTGCCGTGGAAAAATAGAACAGTGTCATCAGCAAAGGTTACTATCTTACAATTAGGCAATTTAAGTTCACAAAGACTATTTATAAAAATAAGAAATAAAGTTGGGCCAAGAACACTACCCTGTGGGACTCCGTAATAGGTGGGTGTATTCGTGCTAGTATACCCCCCTATAGTAACCCTCTGAAATCGGTTTTTTAGGTAACTTTGAAATAACTGGTGAGTTATGTCTCTGATACCAATATTTTCCATCCTGTCTAGAAGCATGGGAATGGGAACCGTATCGAAGGCCTTGGAGAGGTCTAAAAATACTCCAATACATTTCTCTTTGCTATCAATTTGGATGGCAACAAATTGCGTTACTTCAGCAACTGCATGTGAAGTGGAATATCCTTTTCTGAATCCATATTGATTTGCTGACAATATATTTCCATCAAACTGGCTCAAAATATCACATCTTTCAAAAACTTAGTGAAAAACCACTACTTAAATTTTTAACTTTCAATAATATTGTCAAACTCACACTTTCTTCCTTTTTTTACTATTGTCTACTCCCATTACTTAATTTATTATATTATTGTTTGTATGTATGTATGTATATATATTATAGTATATATATTAGTGTATTTGTATACTATAGTGTGTATTCGTATTTTGTTTGGTATAATTTCATTACTACGCCAAAACTGCCCTATGTCTGGCTCCTTACTTCTCTTTTCCTTATGGGTTGCCTGTAAGAGATTGCTTTTTAGCGATAAGGCCGCCGTTTGTGCAATATATACTTATATGTTGTAATTCCTATGTCAAATTTAAATTTGGTGTACAATAAAGATTATTATTATTATTTTCCTTTTCTAAATAAGACAACAATCTTTTATTTATAATTCTCTCCAAGACCTTAGAAAGTGCAGGTAATACGGAAATTGGCCGATAATTGCTAATGCAGTCATTGTTACCAGCTTTGTAAACTGGATGGATTGTCGATATTTTGTATGGTTGAGGAAAAATACCATTTTGTATGCACAAGTTGATTATGTGTGTCAGAGGTGGCACTATAATATTCTTAATTGTTTTAAGGAGCTTTGAAGAAATGCCATCCCAACCTACGGCACTGTCAGATTTTAAGTTCATTAGAATAGATTCTACCTCTTGTTCAGTCGTTTCCAGCAAAACCATTGACTTTAAAGGTGTTAAAAGGCATTCATGCGCGTTAATTTTAGCATTCGTTTGTGGAACGATTTTATCAGCAAGCTGTTTTGCAACATTCGCAAAATAGATGATTATATCGTGCAGGGCTAGTTCTGGAGTTCTGTTCAGTTTAAGGAGATTAGTCGAATCGGTCTTGTCAGTGTTTCTGTCAGTCATGGTATTAATCATTTTCCATTTTAATTTAGGGTTGTTGGCAAATTTATGTAATTGCTGTCTTTGATATTCGATAAAGTCTTTGATATAAATTTAATGAGAATTGAAAAAAATCGATTAATAGAAAAAAATAGTATGATATTTGTCCAGAGTAAATTAAAAATTAAACATTGAAAAGTATTTTTCTAGAAATTAATACATATAATGTTGTATAAACACGTTAATTACAGAATAAAAATTAGGCTGTAATTATAAAATATCCATGCTTAACACAACTGGATATCCCGCCTTTTTACTAGGTGATACCTATACCTTAAAATGTAGTTTTCAGACGTTCATTTATACAATGCAGTCATAATTACTCGTAGACAGATGAAAGTTATTATTTAAATCCACAAGCTGTTGCTTTATCTTCAAAAACGAACTTTTACGATTGTGCTTTTGTCGACATACAAATGCGTGCTGAATTTTAACTAGAAACTTGCATAGTTGCGAATCTGGGTGATAATGTTCAATATTACAGACACATAGTCAAATTATTTTAGAGATACATTACAATAAACTTTTAACGCTATTGCTTTTCATAAATTCAGACTCAAGTTACACTATCAGTTAATTTTAACCCAAATTACCAAATCATAATTTTCGTAAAGAAAGTATGAGTGAGTACATTTTATAAAGAGTGAAATTAATAAATAACGTTTATCATTTCCATTGTTTGAATATACGATAATTTATGTATTTTGCATTTTTCAAACATATCAGATATTAAAGGTGTAATGCGTTATGTATGAAGTGATTAGTCTTGCAGCAGCAATTTCAGGGCACAATATATACATGTTTATATAAGTATGTAATATATATATATATATATTACATACTTATATAAACATGTAAATATTAAATAAAATAGAATTCACACACAGTGTACATGTATCTATATATTATATCTATTGAGTATATTAATTATATAAAACACTATATTTCTATTATTTATAGTATTTCAATATAAACTCTTTAATTTTATTCTGCATTATAACGTTGTTTACCTTATAATACTATAAGTCATAATTGTCCTGAGTTCGAAGTTGACGTGGTCTGACGACTAGTTTATACTCTGATATTTTAATGGAGGGTATATTGATATTTAGTACAAAACAATGTCTCTAAAATAAAATGTCATCTACCTACTTGTAAACATTGCAATGTATAAATCGTTAGCAAATTAATTTTAGACGATAATTGTGTCACTGGAAGAAACTGGCATTTAAGATACAGGCTCTGCCTAGTTTAGATGCCAGTGTGAAGTTGTTTATAACTTTTGTGAGTACTTTCTGTTAACATTTAAGTAAGTGTTACATTTTAATTTACTACATAGTGTTTGGTGCCAATAAGTTGGTTATGTTCCTGAGAATATGGGATCCTTAAACTGTATGTACCTACATTTTGTATTTACAACTATGCTTGTCATTGAACTGATTTTTCAATAAAATTTATTATTATTATTATTTAATTTATTTGAAGATCAATTCTATTCTGTCAACTTACTAGTAGAACGAGGAGAATGGACATTAATAAATAAAATACACAAATTAAAAATAAATCAATACAAAAATATGATCGCAATAAAGCAAATTAAAATTAAAAATACATACTTCGTTCACATGTTCAATTTCGACGCATATCAGCTTAACTCGCTCGCACAGAACATTGTATTACTGTGATACAATGTTATTATGACAATTCCGTTCGAAACGAGTATTCAGTAACATTGCCGAATATCCAGGTTATTGAAATGCTTTTACAGAATTACACAAGTAACGATCAATTACAATTTGATTATTTAAAGTGTTTGTCATCATTTAAATGCTCCGCTAGGGAGAATATTAATTTTATCGGCAATACACCAAGTTGGAATTGTTTCGTTTATGACGGGGATTTTCGTATGAAAATAAAGTGTGTGATGTTTACTGATTGAATCATATAAATAAATTGACAAGTACATTAATAAAAGTAATTTAAATAAATAAATAATAACTTTACTGTCCAGAATATGGTAGTAACCGGTTCTTAAATCATATATTGTGCGACATATTCTGCCATTTGAGGCGTAATTTATACTTCAATCATATTTTATCTCGAATCATACTTCTAATGAGATCTGTATATTGATAATATGATGGGATACAACCCATACTGATATATCCCATCGCACTTCTGAAATTTTACGTCGACTTACAAGTCGACGTAAAATTTTAGTAAGAAAAGTTGAGACTATATGTGATCAAGGCTATTTGTAATAAAGTAAGACGTAGTTTTTTACTGTGGGTGTAATATTTACACCTCTGCCTACCCCTTCGGGGATACAGGCGTGAAACTATAAAAAAAGTTTTTTACTTAATTTAATTTGTACCAAGCCCAATAACAAAAAATCTAATTAAATACAACAACAAAGCCAATATTACTTCAACACAATATCGTCAAACTACTCTATGACAATATCAAGAACTGGAAACGATTTCTAATAATTGAGCTTTCAAAACTTATTGTGGAAAGGTTCTATTGTCGCGAAACCAATAACTGCTACCTTATCCGATTGTCACTTTATTCTAGACCCGCACTTTGCTCTTTGAAGGAGAGAGCAATTGCTAAAGGAATATGAAAAGAAAAAATGTCTGCAGAACAATAAACTAAAGAAGAATGAAAAGATTTATACATGTTATAAAATGAAGCCCCCTTTACTCTGGTTGTCTGTTTGTACAAACGCGATAAACTTAAAATGTATTTTGTACAGTTTTCACAAATATATCTATAGTGTGATTCCTGACGCAGGTTCTTAAGTGTTTAATTCACGCGGGCAGAGCCGCTGGTGAACACTATTTTTATAATAACAATGAGATAAAAATGCGTTACTGTTCAGATGACTACAATGACGGAAAATAACTAATTAATACCTTGTATTTTCTTACGTTTACGATAAAATGAAATCTCAGTCAAATCAAAAATCCGCAAACTGTAGTAGTAAGTTAACACCTGTTTCTGAGCTTGTCCAAATTAAGATCAACCTCATAAGAGGTGAATAGATCCAAATATTTTATCTACGTCTCATAAACGTAAAATCGTTCCTCAATAATATGATAAAAACAAACTATTTTCTTATTTATTTAAAATATAACTTCAAATAAAACCAGATTTACCAACCGGATCTTTTACCGCAAAATTATTATCGCAAACCTTCTTTATTATATTAATGTATGTTTAAATCCGAAAATTCCTATAACTTCCATGAGGTAGGTATAAGTTAGCTTGAGAATCAGATATCATTATTCTTTATTATGAAAATTTTCAGTATAAATCGGTAAGTAATAAAATTTCGTTTTCAGCAAATACTTAAGATCTTTATCAAAAGAAATCCGTTTAGCAACTACTATTATAGCATATTACAACCTGTGCTTCAACGATTCCTTTTAATTAAGTTGAATATATTTATGCGTTTTTCAAAAATTGCCACATTCTTTATTTTACGTTTAAACGGAGTGAACAGCCTCAACATAACTTTTTGACACGAACTCCATTGTCGCTTAATTATCTGAATTCCCTTCGTAACAGAGCAAAGAATTCCCAACTCTTTGACTGAGAATAAGAAGCTCCGTTTGAGATGCATAATTCATTTTATTAAAAACTTCCACCCAAGAGGTCTCACAGCTTAATTAACTTGTGATTATTATTGCAGGGATTCAAGTCTCCGGAGTCGCAATCCGTAAATATTTGTTTGTACTCAAAGCAGGACTTCTGAATAATTAAGGCAATGAAATATAACCGTCGGGAAGTTAGTTACACCTAGTGATGTTGCTCGTAGATCTGTTTTCAATGATAAATAGCATAAAATATTTGAATTGAAATTAGATTTGTATAGTGTACTGGTTAGCTTTTGTATCTCCGATTTAATTTTGATCGGAATATGTTTAATATTTATATTAAAAAAAAATATTGTTTCAAGTTCATTCACAGTTTTAAATAAATTTCTTTTTTAAAAGGTTTTTTTAAATCCCAGTTTCACCAAAACTAGGTCGATTGCCGCTTAATTTTCAACTCATAACATTCTCTTTGCAAGTATCGATGCAAATGGTGAATGTGGTAAGAGCAATAATTAAAGTGTGATGAGCATTTCCAATAGCGTAAACCAATAAAAGTTGGTTGTACGTTTGTAAAGTCCCCCGCGACACAGGATTTATTCCTAGTGCGGGAGTTGTGTTTAAAAAAAATACATACATACATACACAGACTTACGCCTGTTTCCCGGAGCGGTAGGAAGAGACTACGTAACGCCATTTGCAACGATCCTGACATATCTCTCTTGCTTCATTCACTCCCATCAGATTCCTCATGCATGCTCTTCTGTTCAGGGTACTTCTTACCTATCATGTTTTTAGAATGTCTCCAATCTGGTCAGAGAACGTCCACCTAGGTCTTCCCCTTCGTCCTGTCCCTTCCACACTTGCTTTATATATCTGCTTGGTCAGTCTTTCGTCATCCATCCTCTCCACGTGCCCAAACCATCTTAGTATACCTTTCTCGATGCTTGTCACTACATCTTCTTTTACCCCACAACACTCTCTTATCACACAATTCTTTACTCTGTCAGTCAGAGAGACACCACACATACTTATCAGTGCTCTCATTTCTACAGCATTTATTCTACTTTCATGACTCTTCTGCCATACCCAACTATCACTACCATACATAAGAGTAGGTACTAACACCCCTCTATGCACAGCCAAACGTGCCTTTTTGCACACATCTTGACTATTCATAAACGCCTTCAGAGCACCATTCACTCTATTACCTGTATTAACTCTTATTTCAATATCTTATACATTCTTACCATCTCTTGTAAACAGCGTACCTAAATATACAAACTCATTCACTCGCTCCACTCGCTGTCCATCGATTATAACATAACATGCCGTAACGCATTCCTCCTTTTCAAAAACAATAACTTTCATTTTACTTACATTTACTTTCATTCCTTTCCTCTCTTACGCACCATGCATGATTGTTATCATCTCCTACAACTCCTCCGCTGAAGACGTAAGTATAACCTGATCATCAGCATAAAGGAGGCATTTGACAAGTAACTCATTCATCCTTAATCCACAATCACTATGTTTTAAATCTTGCAAACAACTGTCCATGAAGAAGTTGAACGGCCACGGCGACGCTACACATCCCTGTCTAACATCTTTCTCGATGGTAAACCAGTCAGTGCATGCCCCGTTTATCCTCACACAAGCTCTAGAATCCTCATAAAGGGATTTCAGTTCTCGAATGAGGCTGCTGTCCACCCAATACATCGACAGTGCCAACCACATTTCATTCCTCACCACTTTATCGTAAGCCTTTTCCAAATCCACGAATGCGCAGTAGACCTTTCCACCTTTGGCCAAAAATTTTTCGGCTATGCATCGCAAGGAAAAGCCTTGATCCATACACCCCATACCCTTTCGGAATTCCGCTTGTACATCCCATATATTCATGTCGGTTACTTTCATAACTCTTTCAATCAGTACCTTCGCATACAATTTGCCAACAATGCTGAGAAGGCTAATGCTTCTATAGTTTTTGCAGTCTTGTTGTAAGCTTTTTCCTTTATAAAGAGGCACAACTACTGCTGTGGTCCAGTCATCAGGTACTCGGCCGGTGCTCTAGCACAAGTTAAATAAACGCTGCAGCTGACTAACTATCATGCCCTGTGCAGCCTTCAGCATTTCAACTGTAATCCTATCATATCCTGCAGCCTTACTTAATTTCATACTTTCCAACGCCTTCACAATCTCATCCACACCAATATCGCTTTCATCATTGCTATTATTACCATTAATTTCGTCGTCTATCGCCGTTCTTTCATATAGACCTTCAAAACACTCCTTCCATCTCTTCACCATTCAGTATCTTTCCATTCTTGTCTCTGATTGACGTGTATTCTGAGGATTGAGTTCTTCCTCGTTTTAAAAATATGTATTAATATTAATCCATATTTTTAAAACTTAATTTAATATTAAGTTTTAAAAATATGTATTAATTAATAAAAAATGAAATTTCATGAAAAACAAATTTTTAAAATTTGTTTTTCATTAGTTTAGGATAGTTAAGTTTTTTAGTAGTTTAATTTTTTGTAATACATGTTATAAGAATGTATATAATTGCGCAGGTAGAATAGTAGTTTAATTTTAAGGTTGAGTTTCCTATTTAAAAATGTAAATAACATACCAAATAAACCATCTTCAAAAATAAATAAAAATATATAAGTATTACAAATATTAATACATAATAATTTGTATTAAACATTGATTACACATTTTTGGTTATACAATTCCTTAAAAATCTACTAAAGGATACACAATACACATGTTCATAAAATAATAGTGAGTAAGTATCTATATAAATACAAGTGAGGTTGTTGTGACAAAGTTACATATTTGGCGTAAACAATTTCGTACGATTTTTATGAATTATATCTAGTTTACCATTTTTATTTATTTGTACATTTGGTGACATGTCTTTAACCACTTTATAAGGGCCTAAATATACACTGGCAATTTTATTACAATTTTCATTCTTTATTAAAGTTAAGTCGTCAGGTTTGTACACTATAGGATTGATATATTTATCATAATTACATTTTCTTACATTTTTACTTATAAGATTAACCTTTGCTTCTTTTTGAGATAGTTGTAATCTGTATTTTAATTCAGATGGGTAATCTTCGTGATTATACAGTGGTTCTACTATATTATTATTTAAATTAGTAGGAAGCGAACAGATTTTTCCAAAGTCTAATTCGAATGGCGTAAATTTTGTTTCTGTATGAACGGAAGTATTATAAGAGAAGCACCAATATGGCAGCCATTGACTCCATGCTTCTGGATGATTATCTGTTTGTATACGTAAGAATGAGGTTAGATGATTGTTAGAATTCTCTAACGCTCCAATGCTTTTGATGGTGGTAAGCAGTTGAGCTTAAATGATTAATTTTTAAAAGTTTACAAACATGCTGAAATATTGAAGACATGAACTCAGAGCCTCTGTCTGGAACGATTTCTCGTGGTAACCTGTAGCGAAGAATAAAACTATTAACTAAGGCTTGAGCTACCTCTTCTGCTTTTTTAGAAATCAAAGGGTGTGCCAAAACATATTTAGTCAGGTCACATTGTAATGTAAAAATATACGTGTAATTATAACAATCCCTATCTAATGGACCTACCAAGTCCAAATAAATTTTCTCAAATGCACTTGTAGCCGTGGAAGTGATAACCATCGGTTCCTTAACACGTATAGCGTGTTTTTCCTTTTGGCATTTTTCACACTTTCTAATGAATGCTCGAATATCTTTCTCTAATCCTGGCCAGTAAAAATACTTTTTAATATTATTGAACATCCTTCTCATGCCCGCGTGGCCACTTGTGGGCAAGAGATGGAAGTCATTCAGGATAACCTTTCTATCATCTTTATCATCGATTCGTCGTATATCGTTTAATATATAAAATCGTGGTGCGCACCTATTTCCTAACGATTTAACTTCATTTAACAATTTCGCAACAAACTCATTATAGTTTTTATTTCTTATAATATATATGTATGCCGTCGACGTTTATCTGTTTACGGAAATTATCCAATTCCCTCACAAATGCGGTTCGCGTCAATTGTGATCGGAAATCGGGATTAATAAAAATAGTCAACTTGCTTTCTACGTAACAAAACGCGTTTCTATTTAATACCTTTTTCTCTATAAATCTAAGTTCTACAGCCTATTTTGGTTTCATATGACTTCCAATCACATTTGGGTGATCAGTCCAACTGTGATTAGAACCCATATCGCACGGAGACGCCTGATTTTTCCTCGCCTGTGCTCTAGTGGTAACATTTATATGATATTCACTCATACTTTTCAACTGTTCTGTAGTAAAAGAAATTCGAGACAATGCATCTGCAGCTGCGTTGTCCGAACCCTTTACGTATTCTACAACAAAATCGTATTCTTCTAGTATTAATCTGAATTTGATTAGTCTGCTTGAGGGATCTTTCATATTGAACAAGAAAATAATGGGCGATGGTCTGTAATAATTTTGAATTTACGTCCATAAAAGTAAGGGCGAAGGTACTTTACAGACCAAACTATTGCCAGTAACTCTTTCTCGATCGTCGGATACCGCTGTTTCGCGCTATTGAGGCTCCTACTAGCGTATGCGATTGGTTTATTATTGTTGTTACTTAAGATTGCACCTATTGCGTAACCCGAAGCGTCTGTTTGTACGATAAACTCGTTTGTTTCCGAAAAGTCCGGATATTGCAATACGGGAGGAGAAGTGATACAATGTTTCAAGGTTTCAAAGGATTTTTGGCACTCATAATTCCAAATAAAAGGTAAATTTTTCCTACATAATTTGTTTAGAGGGTAAGCTATTTTCGCAAAATTGGGGATACATTTTCTATAATAATTTACGAAAGCTGTAAATCGCGTAACCTCTTCGATTGACTTTGGACAAGGATAGTTTTTGACAACCTCGATCTTCGCAGGATTGGGCAGGACACCGTCTTTTGAAACTACGTGTCCTAAATATAGCATTTCCTTTTTGAAAAATAGCATTTCGCGGGGTTAAGTTTTAAATTGACTTTCCGTATTTTCTCAAATACATCCTGTAAATTCCTTAATTTTTCTGACAAATTTCGCCCATATACGATTAAATCATTCTGATTTACTAAACATTTTTCGTATGTAAGGCCTGCCATAGCCATTGTCATCATGCGGGAAAATGATGAAGGACTAGTTTTCAATCCCATAGGCATTCTGGTTAATTGATTTATTTATATATTTTCGACTATTTTTATCGAGCTCCACATTGTGAAAACCCTGATATAAATCTAGATGACTGAAGTAAATACATCCCGATAAAGAAGAATCTAGTATTTCCGATATGTTTGGGAGAGGAAACTTGTCGTCTTGGATACAGTTATTTAATTTTCTATAGTCTATTACTAATCTCCATTTTTTCTCACCACTGGAATCAAGCTTTTTCGGAACTAATATCACGGGACTACTCCATTCACTTGTACATTCTTCTATAATTCCTTCTTGCAACATCTTACCTATCTGCCTGTCAATTTCGGTTTTTTGTGCATGGGGTAATCGATAAGGTTTAGAAAATATAGGCGTTACATTTGGCTTTACAGTTATCGAGTGTTTATAAATATTTGTTGTAGTTAAGTGATCTCCGGGTAGATAAAATATGTCATTATACTTTGCACATCAATTCTCTACAGAACTCCTTTCCTCATTATTTAAATGTCCTAAATGCAACATTGAAAACAATTTCTTAACGCGATTTGCATTCGCCTCGCACTTCGAGAACGTACATATATCATAATCGCTAGCGTTATGTATAATCGGTTGTAATTCATTAAGTGTAAAATTTCTCTCCGTAGTGTTTAATATTCTAATAGGTATTCGACCGCATATCGGTTTAACTAATGAACTAGCTAAGTATATTCCATCGCTGATATCTGACGCGCAAACTAAACATTCATCCGATATGTCCGTTGGTATGTAGTGAATTGATTCGCATCTCGCGGGTATCTCTATTCAATTCGGCTTGAATGTATAAATTGGCAATTCTATTTTAGTATTAAAACTGTACAAACTGACTACAGAAAGTCTTGACCGATGATGCCATTCGCTCTATATAAAGATCTGAGATCTGTGGCTACGACGTGTCCGCTGGTTCAAATCCTAGCCAACCTTACATTGACTTTTTCAAATTTATAAAATTACTAGCTTTTTCCCGCTGCTTCGCACGCGTAAATTACGATTAGATAAAATATTTTGTACAAACACCCTTCTCAATATACATGCTAAATTTAACCTTCTTGCGCCCAGTAATTTCGGCTGTAATGTGTCTGTCAGTCAAAGATTTTATATACCCAGATTGAAGAATTCCATAGAAAATAAGTTTTACACATATTCTGAATCCCTTTTTCACCCTCTTAGGGGAAAATTGCCAAAATCTTTGTGTTCGCTAACGTCATTTGCGGCTCCAATAAACAAAGTATGACGTTAATTCCTTGAAGGCATAAAAGGTTCTATTTAAATTATGACTTTTTTATCCACTTAGGTAAAAATTTCCAAAAAGACTTTCTTAGTGTTCACTAACTTCATTTGAGGAACCAATAGGTATACAAAGTTTGAAGTTAATCCATTGCGGGACTAAAAAGTTTCATACAAATTCTGACAACCAGTTTAATCCCTTTAGGGGCGGAATTTCCAAAAATCCTCTCTTAGTGTGCCCCTACACACCTCAAAGAACATACATGCTAAATTTTATCTACTTGCGCTCAGTTGTTTCGGCTGTAGCATGTCAATCAGTAACGCAAGGATTTTATATACAGACAGATTATACAAATAAACTAGCTGACCCGGCAAACGTTGTTTTGCAAATTTTTTTTTTTTTTTGAAAAATGGATGTTGGCCTATTCTTATAGATACCGGATAAGCACAAAAAATTTCATCAAAATCGGTCAAGCCGTTTCGGAGGAGTATGGGAACGAAAACTGTGACACGAGAATTTTATATATTAGATAATATTTGACTGTCTCCGTGGTACAGTGGATAGCGTATGCATCTGCTAAACGGGAGGTCTCGAGTTCGATTCCCGGGTCGAGCAAAAGAATTACTGAGTTTTTCCCAATTCTCAGAAGCAGCACGGAGTCTGCCAATGTGCCCGGTAACGGCGATAGTCTCGCCCCCTATTACGTGGGACCTAATATGCAACATGGCAAAATGTGGGTGTAATAGTACACCTCTATCCACCCCTTCGGGGATACAGACGTGAGACTATAAAAAAAAACTGTCTGTAATCTCAAAATAACTGTATTGCATATTGTTGATAACCCGTTTCTAGTACCCCAATGATTTATTTAGATTGTTTTTTTGTCTGTGTATTTATTCAAGGTAATCTTAAAAATGGCTGAATCGATTTAGATGTGTATTTTACTAATGGTTCATGAAAACTCTCGAACAAACTATGAAAATTTCATTTAGGCGTAGCTGCTTGCTACAGCGAAAAGCTAGTTAAAATTAAATTAGTCAAGGATTCCGTTGCAGTATACATTTGTATATCTCAGCGACATTGTAAAAAAATGTAAAATAAATTATACAAGTTCAAAAACCCTTTTTAAGTATTTTAGTTAAAGAAATGAGAGAAACTTTGCTCAGCAGTTGGACAAAGCAGATAACTGATAAAAAGTGCTTACCTGCTTAAAAATAAATAAAAATAGCAAAATGACGGTTCTAAGTATTTTGGCTTCTATTTGTCATATAAAGAACCATCCCACATTTTAGTCAGTGAAGATGAAGAGCACTTAGATGAGGGCCAGCCGCATAAATTTAAATTAATGAAAATTAAATGCACATCAGGGACGATGAAAAAAATCAACTGAAAGAATTAAAAGTTTCATACAAACTGGGACCTCTTTTTGAACTCCCCGTTTTAGTGGTGAATTCACTTAAGGCACTTGAGGAACCGATATGCAAAGTTTCAAGTGAATGAATTGAAGGTTTTTTTTTGATAATGGGACACCCTTTCTTAAGTCCCATAGGGCAGTGACTTCGAAAACTCCTTTCTTGGTGTTCACTAACGTCATTAATTGAGGAACCTATATACAAAGTTTGAAGTTAATCCAATGA
The DNA here is from genome assembly GCA_944739405.2 of Euclidia mi. Classification (NCBI taxonomy): domain Eukaryota; kingdom Metazoa; phylum Arthropoda; class Insecta; order Lepidoptera; family Erebidae; genus Euclidia; species Euclidia mi. The sequence continues at coordinate 9,854,078 of OX123186.2, read as the reverse complement.
AGGAATAAAAAGATTTCATACAAATTCCGACTCCCCTTTTTAACCCTTAAGGGTAAGAAATTCCAAAAAGATTTATTTTATGTTTACTAAGGTCATTAGAGAAACCTATGTACAAAGTTTGAAGTCAATCCACTGAAGGAATAATAAGTTTCGTTTAATACACACTTTGAACTACTATCTTACCCCCTGAGGGTTGGAATATTCAAAAAACAAATTCTTAGTGTTCACTATCGTCGTTTGAGGAACCAATATACAAAGTTTGAAGTTAATCCATTGGAGAGATAAAAAGGTACATACAAACTTTGACCCCCTATTTTACCCCTTTAGGGAAGGAATTTTCAGAAAAATAATTGTCAGTGTTCACTATCGTCGTTTGAGGAACTAATAATACAAAGTTTTGAGTCAATCCATTGAAGGAATAAAAAGTTTCATACAAAATTTGACCCTCAGTTTTACCCCCTTAGGGGTGGAATTTCCAAAAGTCCTCTCTTAGTGCTACCCTACACTCCTCAAGGAACATACATGCCAAATTTCAGTTTCCTGCGCCCAATCGTTTTGGCTGTAGCTTGTCTGTCAGTCAATCAGTAACGCAAGGATTTTATATATAAAGATTATAATATAAACATTTGTTTCCATGAATTTCTTTGAAAACGTCACACTACGTAGAACGAGAACAAAATCGGAATCAACAATGGATGAATGTAATTCTAGTAACATGACACTAGATGTCAACACACAAAAAGTCTAACTGACTTAAGAAGTGACGAATCGGACGACGAAACACGGGATTTACGACAGCAGGTTGAGAGACTACAGTTAGAGTTAACATCAGCACATGAAGAAATAAACAATTTATCCCTCGAAAACATAGAACTCAAACAAACTATTACAGAATTAACACAAAAACATGAAGTACTGATAAAAGCTACAAAAAAATTGACAGGTGGTTTGCTGAGCCCAAATAAGACCGTCGACAAAACTCCGATTAGAACTCCACGTAAACAGAGGAAAGATGCATCCAAACAGCGAATAAATACTCACGAAACACCCACGCGCGAGGAGCAGAAATTGATTCAACCAGAGGAAACGCTCAAAAACTGTAAACACCACGATAAAACGACGCTAACTAACAAAAATAGGCTCTGTATTATAAGTAGTAATAACACTAATAAAACACTGTCTATAGCTGAAAGAACGTTCCCAAATTATGAAATATGTCACTATCTTTCACCAAACTGTGGTATAAAAATGCTTATCAATAATATCCACTCTAAGCTAACAAATTTTACTTTTGAAGATTATTGTATAATTTTTATAGGCGAGGAGGACTTTAAAAATTCTAAAAATTATTCCAATTTGATCAATAATGTCCGGGAAACATTAATAGGTGTAAACATACAAATATTAAAGTTTGTTCACCGACATATAAATATAATTATTACTGTACAATGTATAATTGGAGGATTGAAATATTTAATAATTTGCTTTATCATGACATACAATTATATAATTATGCTTATTTGTTTGACTCTAATCTAAACTTATCGTGTAATTACACTATGTTCATGAAACATAGTGGCAGATTAAATAATAATGGTATGACAAATATTTTTGACAATTTAAAGACCTTCGTTTTTTCTGACATTTCATATTTACCTTTTGACATTAAACATAATAATATTATTGACATTCCAACTAGTTCTAAAGAATTCCATTAACAAATGCAATGATTCACCAATTTTTTCTCGAAAGTAAAATTAACATCCTTCATCAAAATATAAACGGCCTAATGTCTAAGTCAGATTTATTAACTTTGAGCCTTGAATCACTCGAGAGCGAACAAAAAGGCGTTAAAATACTATGTATTACAGAACATAATATGTTGAAGGAAGACGTGAAATTACTGAATATTCCTAATTTTGCACTTGTGCATAATTCATTATCCTTCGTTCGGCGTTAGTAATATTATAGAATGCTCAGGGATTGAACTAGTTAAACAAAATATATGTGTTATATGTATATATAGACCGCCAAAGTGCAATGTAGAAGATATTAAACAATTTTTTATATCACTCAACGCATTATTATCAAGTTATTGCTACAGTAAAAAGAAACTAATACTTTGCGGTGATTTTAATATAAATATTCTTCAGAAATCTCATGAATCAACAGAATGTATGCACACATTGTGGTCGTTTAACCTTAAAATAGCATTTAGAGCACCGACACGCTTAGCAAGTGGTACTTGCATCGATAATTTTATCTTTAATACACGAGGCTGTTCTTATGTCATCCTCGAGTTAGCGTTATCTGATCACACAGCACAATTATTTACAGTACCGGTAAAAATCAACCCTTTATTTAAATATTGGTTTGTAGAAAAGCGAGACTATTGTAATGGCAATATTATGAAATTCAAGGAATGTATAAATGCGCTTAGTTTTCGCAAAATACTGGATAGTGAGGATCCAAATACTGCTTTCAGTCAATTCTACTCACTGTTTAGGCTTTTTTATGATCTCTGCTTTCCAGTCTTAGTAGTAAAAGTACCTGTACATTCACGACCTAAATGGATTACGAAAGACATTAGATATTGTTGTAGGTGAAAGCGGAAATTGCTGTGACAATATCGGAGACACCGCACAATGGTAAATAAAAATATGCTTACTAGCTTATCCAGTAGACTCAATCGCATCATCAAACTCACACAAAAGTGTTAAAATGACTATCACATAAATAAGGCGACAAATAAGTGCAAGGCCGTTTGGGCTGTGATAAACAAAAATAACTGCAATCTACCTAGAGAATATATTCAGCATATTTTAGTAAATGGTAATATAATATCAGATCCCACAGAGATAGCGAACTCTTTTAACAATTATTACATAGATTAAGTGACAAAATTAGAAAATGATAGACCCAAACTCAGAATGGTAAAACACCCTGGCTCTTTATTTATGCCTCCAACTATGCCTGGTGATATAGACCGAATAATTTTACATTTACGGTCTACAAACAGTACTGGATATGATGGCGTAGCAACCAAGATAATGAAAACAGTTTCTACTAAAATATCAAACATATTAAGCCATATAATAAACTTGTGTATTATACATGGAGTATTTCCAATGGAATTAAAAAGGACCATAATAAAACCGCTCTTTAAGAAAGATGATAAATATAGTATGACTTGTTATAGGCCTATAGCATTGATTCCGGTTATATCAAAAATATTTGAGAGGGTTACTCATAAACATCTTTATAATTATTTTGATATAAACAATTTATTAGCCGATGAACAATTCGGATTTCGTAAACAAAAAAATATAAATGTTGCAATATATCATTTTTTGAAAGTAGCTTATACAAACATAGATCGTAAGAAATAGGCTAGTGCTTTGTGCATGGATCTAAGCAAGGCTTTTGATTATGTCGATCATAAAACTTTATTGGATAAGTTATATGCTTATGGCGTAAGAGGTAACATACTCGATTTACTCAAATCCTACCTCAGTGATAGGACACAAGTTACCCAAATTTCGAAATTATGTCCTTAACAAAAAAAAATACTCTCGTATTTCTCAGAGGACTGAAAAATTCAATTCGGTGTCCCTCAAGGAAGTGTATTGGGACCACTCCTGTTCATTATTTATATTAATGATTTACCAACAATAATAAAGCACAAAACTGTACTTTTTGCAAATGACAGTACCGTTATATTTACAGGTAATGACAAATCGCAAGTAGAGCATGACATAAATAATACTTTAATTAATACTATTGATTGGTTGACATTGAATAATTTGAAAATGAATGTACAAAAGACAAATTTTATGATATTTAGAAATAGATTAAGTTAATTATCTGTCATGCACATACAATACAATTATAAACAGATTGAACAAGTACATACTACAAAATTTTTAGGTATACACATTGATGAAAATTTAAAATGGAAAGTACATATTGAAATGGTATCAACTGTAATGACGGCTTATCATGGGTAAGTAGCCGCTATTCTAAGATATGGTATTATATTTTGGGGCAATGCTACGAACAAAGATGATGTATTTATCGCTCAAAAGAAATGCATAAGAGCTATGTGTAATTTAAAACAAACAGATAGCTGTACACTGCAGCACGCAAAATACACGCCAAGACGTGGAGTTGCGGAAACAGCCCGTGCCATCAAGTATCAAGATAGCTGTAAGGCCTACTTTATTTCGTTAAAAATTCTAACATTGCCAAGTATTTACATATTAGAAGTAGCTATATTTGTAAAAAAGAATGCATATATTTTTGAAAGAATAAGAGGAAACAGGCACAATTTTAAAATATGTATTCCACCTAATACTACTGCCTTTTTCAATAACAGTATATTATGCATGGCTCCTCGTATTTATAATAAGTTACCAAGAGACATTTTACAAATAGATAGACTGCACACCTTTAAAATGAAAATAGTAAATTTACTAATGGAAAAAGCATATTATTCTATAAATGAGTATCTGAATGATAATTTGTAAAATTTCAAGATTGATTTATTATTTAATTTATTATTATATTCTTTTTTAATATTATTGTTCTGTTGACATGATAAAAAAATATTACAGAATGTTCTTTACTTATTATGTATAATGTGTTGCATGCCGCAAGGTAAATACAGTGTTCTCCACGTGTGACTATGACTTGTAACAACCTATGTACCTGTATGTAGCAATAATAAATGAATAAAATTACTATATAAAATTTGTGTCTCAATTGATGACCATTTGTGTCTAAGTTTAAATAACAATAACCTACTGTTGTAATCTTGCCTCCTATACCTCAATACTCAATACTTTATTTCATTCCACACTGTTAATTTGGTGTTATAAAAATAATCTCATCATCTTGCGCCGCCTGGATCGCGTCCTTGAGAGAACTAAAATTTCGAGAAGCGATTATTGTACTTAATCTGCGATTCTGCAAGCCATCGGCAAATCTCTTAATCGCTTGCTGCTCATTTTTAGTTTTCTTAAAATTGTAACATTGAGTATTGCCCTTGGCCTGCAAAACCGTAAGATTAACGAAAAATTCGGTTATTTGTTTGCCATAGTCTTGGATAGACAAATCGTTCTGCTTTATAGACGTTAACTTGGTTTGTAATGCTGTTGTAGATTTTATAGACAGTAAAACCCTTTTCATATCGCTAAGTAAATCGTCTACGCTGGGATATTCAGAGGACAATTGTAATTTGGCAGCCTGGGATAATCTACTCTTCAATACAAAATTAACCAACTGCGTTTTACATTCAGGGGTCGAAATAATAGAATTATAATATTAAATTCCATCTATTAACTGTTTGGTATTGGCCATAAATTTAACGCAACTTTAATGTCGAACTTAGTCATTTTTACAAAATCTTGACTCTTATTCGGTTTACACAGCTCAGTTACCTTAGCATATATGTTCTGAAACTTCTCGATATAACCATAAATTAATTCGCAATCACTACTACTTATTTTACCCTTGGTGCGGCGTTACACCGAAGCCGTAGGTTCTAGGCGACTTGGAGAAGGAATGGACTGTATCTAAAGGATGGCGAGTTCTAGTCGCCTAGGATTGGAATGGGAGAGAGGATTGTGAGTGGGTATAGGATATTCTAAGGATGCTGAAGGATGAGGGGCACCTACCTTGTACGTCAGTCCTCTTTCCTTGCAAATGGCAGCCTCCTGGTGTTTTCGAGATGAAGCTGCTTGATTCACTCCACTACACAAATCACTTTCACTCGCGAGCGGTTTTGAGTTTTGTATAAGCGGTAATAATTATATATGGCGGAAGCGGCGCGGTGCGGTAAGGTATGGCGGACACGTTCTCAGCGACTCGAATGTTCTAGACTGTCTCTCGCGTCGATAATCGCGGCGACCAATCCGCGAAAGGCGTGCCCCTTCCAGGGAATGGGATAGACAGGGACGGAAACAAAGGCATCGCTCGCATTGGCCAAGCAGCGACGAACCATTGACGTTGATGTGATTAGTTCTCAATGGAAAGGTAGATGGCGCTACCATGTCCCCCCGGCCCTAAAGGGTTGCCTTTAAAAATAATAGAATTGAACTTAGCTATGATGGGTGTACTATCGCATAAGCCATCAATAGGCTAAGACAGCGATATGATAATAAAATTAATCTATATTAACTTTAGCGAAAACTACAAACGCAATAACAGCTAAAACTACTAACTAAATACTTAAACTAAGAAGTAGATCCAACTTCAGGCTAGATCTCACTGAGTTGGAAGCGGACAGAGACGTACAACAGGGCGCACATAGCTCCCCTTAGCGGTTTCCACGGTAACAACGCGGGTTGTACCGTCCTTGGAAGTATGCAATTTCTCTACGATGGCTAACGGCCATGAAAGCGGCGGAGCATTATCATGTATTATGACGACCAACGTACCCTCCTGTATAGGGGATGCAGGACTATTCCACTTGGATCTAGCCTGAAGCTGGTGTAGATATTCCGCACGCTAGCGCCGCCAGAACGACTGCACGAGTTTATCCAGCAGAGTATGTCTCTGGAGCAAGCTTGAAGAGTCTGCTTCAGGAGTCGGAAATGACGATAATGGCACTGTGTTCAGAAAATGTGCAGGGCTTAACGCGGATGGTTCTGCAGGGTCACTACTCAATGCCGTGAGCGGACGCGAGTTGATCAGTGCCTCGACTTGTGCAAGGACAGTTAAAAGCTCTTCGTAAAAAGGATCTGTTGACCTATAACCTTGAAGAGATGCGTTTTAATTACTTTGACCATGCTTTCCCAACATGCACCGAAATGTGGTGATGCTGGTGGAATAAACTTCCAGTCAATATGATTTATGGAAAGTTCTTCCTGAAGACGAGTACGATATTCTTCCCTGGGAAACTTATAAAGGTCGCGTAAATAAGAGCTTGCGCCCACAAAACAAGTGCCGTTATCCGTGTACAAACACTGTATAGGGCCGCGCCGTGAGAGAAATCGTTTAAGGGCTGCCAGGAATGACACCGTGCTTAAATCTGTCGCAACTTAATATGCGTAGCGCGCGTCGTTAAGCATGTAAAATACATAGCCAGGCTTTACGGCTTTTAACACCTCGACCACGCACTGGCATATACTGCAGTGGTCCTGCGTAATCACAACCGGTGTGTGTAAACGCTTTAGCAACCTGGTTGACGCGCTGGCTAGGGAGATCGGCCATGGGAGGGCAAGTCGGACGCGGAAGAAATTTGAAACAGACGTTACATTTATGTATTTTGTGACGAATTATTCGTCGAGCGGCTAAAATCCAATACTTATGCCTAAGTAAGGACATAAGCAACTCTGAACCGGAATGGAGGTGTTTCTTGTGATAAAAATCAACAAGAAGGTCGACAACATGATCATGTCGCGGCAGAATACAAGGATGTTTGTAGTTATAAGGTTCATCCAAATTTGACAGACGACCCCCAACGCGTATGACGCCGTGTTCATCGAGAAACGGCTTGAGTCTAAGGATAGCGGGAGAACAAGGTACATTGTTTTTCAAATTTTGAATGTCGTTACTAAAATGAACAGCCTGTACAGCTCGTAGTAACTTACATTCTGCGAATTTGATATCAGTACTTGATACAAAAGTCTCATTAGGTAGGTGCCTAAGAAACCTATAGACATAAACGATGGCGCGGAGTAACTAAGACCACGATGACATGCGTAGTGCGAGTGCATAGATGGGAGACTCCGCAACCTCAGCAATCATGGGATAAGAAACAGACTTCCGTTCGGGTGTTCTCATCTTCGTCTTCTGCACTGTGGTCAAAGGGTTGCATGGGCCATTCTGACGGATCATGGGAAATCCAAGAAGGTCCACGATGCCACAATGGATGATGCAGAAGATTAAGTGGAGTGCACCACGAGACAAGCAATCTGCGGGGTTCTCAATACCCGAAACGTGATTAAAACAAGTAGCAGGAACCAGTTCAATCAATTTGCTAACGCGGTTGGCGACAAAAGTCTGCCAGCGATGAGGAGAAGAATGAATCCAAGCGAGCACTACTTTGGAGATGGAAAATGCGTATATTTTATTAATGGGGTAGTGGGGCAAAAATGTGTCTTGAACCTTGTGGAGCAACTGAGACAGCAGAAGGGCCGCGCACAACTCCAGTCTCGCAACCGAAATGGTTTTAACAGGCGAGTCCTTAGACTTGGCACAAACTAACTGCACCGAGTAGTTAGAACCAGATATACGACTCCGCCGTAAGCACGCTCGCTGGCGTCAGCGAAACCTATTAAGTTGATGGTACATCCATCTACCAACCCAAGATGACGCGGGATAGTAATTTGATTGAGCGCGGTAAGCTCAATACAAAACTGGCGCCAAGCGGCGACAATATGGTCAGGGGGTGTTTCATCCCACTCACACTTTGTTAGCCAAAGCTCTTTGATCAAGAGCTTGGCGTACAAAATTGTGGGAGCCACAAAACCCATTATGTCCCATACTCGAGCCACTGTGGACAGCATATTGCGTTTGGTGCACTTATCATCTGGTGGTGAGACGTCAAACCGAAAACTATCGTAGGATTTGTCCCAGCGTAAACCGAGAACCTTATGCGGTACAGACTTCTCAAACTCAATGTCTGGAGAAGCTTTATGAGAATGTGGTATGCGTGCGAGAACCTCCTTACAGTTGCTTGTCCATTTGACAAGATCAAACTGGCCTCGCTTGAAAAGCTGAATAAGCTCTTCACAAAGCGAAATTGCTAGCGGAGCGGATATGACACTACAGGTAATGTCATCCATGTACAAAGCGGAAGTGGCAACAGCCGCTGCGGCGGGAAAGTGATCGCCTTCATCAGCGATCAACTGGCGAACAACTCGTAACGCGTGATATGGGCTAGACTTGAGTCCAAAACAAACACGATTGAACTGATACACAGATAAAGGTTCTTTCTTGTCAAAACGATAAAAGATCCGTTGAAATCATCGGTCAGATTCGCGAACGCTGATATTGAGAAACATTTGGCGGCAATCAGCTGACAGAGCGATTTGGAAAAGACGAAACTTTATTATGATGTTAAATAAATCACCCTGTAGATTGGGGCCGGCATGCAAAATGTCATTAATCGACTGACCCGATGTTGTCTTACAACTAGCATATAAAACCACGCGAAGTTTAGTAGAGGTTTTATCTTCGCGAACTACGCCGTGATGCGGGATATAATATGAGGGTAGAGAGTTGCCCTCGTTGTTTACAACTACACTCAAAAAACCTTTATCTATGTAGTCACGAATGACGTCATTATAGGCGCTGCGTAACTTAAGTGATGCATCAAGTTTACGTTCCAAACAATGGAAACGTCTAAGCGCAGCAGCGTACGAGTCGCCTAACGAATAGGGGTCACCACAGAATGGCAACGCAACAACCTATCTGCCACTGTCGTCACGAACAGTGGTAGCGCGGAAATGTTCTTCACACTCGAGATCTTTACGGCTCATCGAGGGCGGTGCGGTAACGTCTTCAAGCTCCCAAAATCGCTTGAGAAGAGAATCAATATTATTTTTTTGAAGAACAGAACAACAGCTAGACGTGACGTATTGAGAAGTATGTAATGTAGGTACGGTACCCATAATCACATACCCAAATACCGTCTCAATAGCGGGCGGTAAGTTATTTTGCTCACTACGTACCACTTTAGTTAGTAGCAAGTGCGGGAATATTGCGGCTCCGATCAAAGCATCAATGTCTGCCGGATTCGCAAACTCTGAGTCTGCCAGCGGCAATGACTCGAGGTGTGTGAGAAGCGATACGTCCACATTAGCGTTTGGCAATGTCTCCGTAATACGCTCCACGATAAGCGAAGAAATGTTAAAATTAATTTCTCCATCAAAACGCGAATGTATTTTAATATCTACGGAACCCTTACAATGTTTTTCTGAACCGCCGATCCCTCTGACTATTGAGTTCGTATTTTTAAAGTTATTCCACAATCCGAGGCGTTTGAACAACTCAAACGTTATTAAATTGGTCTGAGACGCGCTATCTAGTAGACAACGTACCATGTGCGGCGACCCATTAACATCATAAACGATAACTTGCGCTGTCGCTAACAAAACAGTCTTAGACGCCACACATCGCGGCTTAGCACTGCTCTGATCACTACAAGCGCGCGAAGGCCGTCCGCACGTGCGTGCCGCCCGCGCAATGGATGTCGTACACAACGATATTTCATTCTGAATCGTGGCAGGCGCAGTTATCGTAGCCTGCACCTGCGACGTAAGTGTGTCAAGGTTAGCGGCTTGGCTTGACAACGGGTTACCTTTATCGAAGTGTAGCAGTGAATGATGTTTTTGATTACATGAGCGACACTTTGTCTTACTAGAACAATCACTTGTCTTATGTTTTATGCTTAAGCAATTAATGCATGCTTTGTTATCTTTTACGCACTTGAAACGAGCAGTTGGATTTAAACCATTGAAGGCGGGACACTTGTAGAAATGGTCGTGCACTATGATTCTGCACAGACACTTCTGTGAATTATTTTTATTAGATTCCGAGCATGTTACGTCAGATTGTGGAATAGGGACCGAGTTATTATTACTATTTCACCCTTTATTCGACCTTTGTTTGCTGCTTTAGTGTTAGACGGGCCAGGTGAACCAGACTGTGTATTATGAAATATTCGACACTGATCTTTGATGAACGAAATAAAACTATCTAGTGTAGGTATTTTATTATTGCGTTCCGTCATCTCGAAAGCACGAATTGTATCAGTGTCAAACTTTTTTAAAGCGAGTTGAAGCAACATAAAGTCGGAAAGATCTTCTAATTTTAAGTTCCTAAGAGAATTAACCGCGGTTACGAAGTTATCTATAAACAGCTGGAAATTCGAGACAGATGCGGCACCGGACAGTTTAAGATTTAAAGCTTGGTCAAAGTAGGTAGACGCTAGGACGCGCGTGTCTTGATATCTATCAAGTAGTGACTGAAATATGACCTGATAATTCTCAGTACTGGGTGTGACACCTGCAAATACGGACTGGGCCTTCGGTGACAGTTTACCTATTAAATAGTACAACCTGTCAGCATCTGTCAGAGAACCATTATCGTGCACTGTAGACTTAAAACTCGCATAGAATAACGGCCAATTTCGTATATCTCCGTCAAACGACATAATCTCGATTGGCGGTAATTTCGGCTTGCGGGCCTAGGCAACGGGCTGTGCTGAACATTTACCCTCCAATTGCGATTGTATACGCTTGATAATACAATAAAGATCTTCGAATGAGGTGTACGCCTGATAATTCGGTTTTTCATCAGGATTAGCAGAAAGCAATTGTTTACGCCGATATATATTGAATGCACATTTTATTTAAAAACAGTGTCTCAATAAACTCATTAACGAGAGGACGTGTTTCACTAAACCATCACACCGTAGCAATCAATTCTCAACCTTATGCGCCTGTAAACATGGTCCAAACGACTCGGATTTATGATTGATTGCTGCGTCGCGAACTCGGCCGAGCGAATACAAAGGACTCGCATTCCAATGTGAATCATCTTATTTACAACCTATTATACTGTGCTATTAGTGAACATTTACGTGAATAAAGACTTATAAACTTATACAATCAGTGATTAGTGAATTTATTAATTACACCGTACTTTGAAAATGACTGCACCGACATCGGAACAAAGTAAATATTTAACGACGTTAGAAGATGTAGCCAGTATGATCCAAAAGGCTCAGGTCAACCTGAAGAAATGCCCGAAACAGCGGTTAACGGAAGGCTATGTAAAAACGAGACTTAAATGTATCGAGGAATACTGGGATACATTTAAACAAGCACACCATAGCCTTACAAGGTGTACACCGCGGGAACAGCGAGGTGTTTTGCCGTATTTTCTCCAAGAGGAATACTATACATACGAGGACATGTACCTGTGCTTACGAGGCGACTAAGTCGATCTTTTATCAAACCTGGAGTCACAACAAAGATTAGCTGAGGCAGTAAACATGACAACAGAGTCTCATAGCGAGCAATTGCCATTTGCAAAGTTACCACGTATACAAATACCGACGTTCTCAGGCAAATATGATGAATGGCCTACATATAAAGATTTGTTCACCGCGCTAGTTCATAACACCGCTATAAGCAATGTACAGAAGCTACATTATCTCAAAACAAGCGTTTGTGGAGAAGCTGAAGCGTTGTTAAGACATATAAATATTACAGAAAATAACTATACACAGGCGTGGGAGCTATTACAGGCACGTTTTGGCAATAAGAAGATGATAGTTAATTCTCTTTTACGAAGATTGTTTAGTCAGAAAAAGATTACAAATCAGACAGCTAATAATATTAAGGCTTTACTCGACACGACAGTGGAATGCTTAAATAGCTTAGATAATATGCAAGTTGGTACCGCCTCTTGGGATCCATTGATAGTATTTCTTGTATCACAGAAATTGGACCCAGAGTCGTTGAAAGAGTGGGAAGAGCAAGCCTATAAACAAAATAGTGATGAGCTGTCTTCGTGGGACGAGTTAAGAAGATTTCTCGAGTCAAAGTTTCGAACACTCGAACTTGTCACACCGATTGCAAATTCTGTAAAAGAGAAGACTCAAGGTCATAAATCATTTCATGTCGCATTAAAGGATGTCGCGCCCAGCTGTAAGTCAACACACAGCAGTGAATCTTTACAACCTTTATGCGCTTATTGCAATGATAAACATTACATCTATCACTGTAAAGAGTTTGCTAGTAAGCCTGTAGAAGAACGACACGAGCTTGTCAAGAAGAATAATCTTTGTTTTAATTGCCTTGTTCCAAATCATACGGTGTATTATTGTAAGCAAAAGACATCGTGCCGAGTCTGCAGAAGAAGACACCATTCCCTTTTACATCGATCAAAAGAAATAAGTCAAGGAGAAGATAAACAATCACAACCAGAACAACGTATCACAACCGCACACTTGTCAAGAACACAACCCAGGCCTCGAGTATTACTAGCCACAGCACAAATAGCAGTTAAAGCGAGTAATGGAGATACACACCTGCTACGTGCTTTGATTGACCAGGGCTCAGAGGCATCACTGGTATCCGCAAGAGTAGTTGAACTCTTGAGGCTCAAGAAAACATGCATCAACGGTGTTGTCTCTGGAGTAGGACAAGAATCCCAAATACCTATCAAACACTACGCTGAATTAGCAGTTTCATCGCGCTTTAATGGCAATGAAGTATTTTCGGTGAAGGCTTATGTTTTGAAGACTTTGTCTAAAAAACTACCTTCTCAAACAATCACGATGAACTGGCCACAACTCCAAAGCATGAATTTAGCGGACCCTATGTATAGCACGCCGGGTAGGATTGAAGTTTTACTTGGCGCCGACGTCTTTAGCAAAATTATAGATGTTGGCTTAATGAGAATGAATGACGGCATAGTGGCCCAGAAAACCTGTTTGGGGTGGATCCTGTCGGGTCAAAAGGATGACACATCATCGATCAACGGACATGATGAGATGATTACACTACACGTTACAAAGACAATCTCAGAAGATGATAGCATACTGAAGAGGTTTTGGGAAATAGAAACGGATTCGTATACCAAAAGAAAGATACTAACAAGGGAAGAAGAAGAATGTGAAACAAGATACACAAACACAACAGTAAGAGATAAAGAAGGTAGATATATAGTACAATTACCATTGAAACAATCATTAGAAGAAACTATGCAAAAGATAGGAGACACAAAACAAATAGCGTTGAGGAGATTTCAGCAATTAGAAAACAAATTCCAGAGAAACAGCGACTTTAAAAAGCAATACAAAATGGTGATTGATGAGTATTTGGAGATGGGACACTTACAAAAATGTGAAGAATTTGATGAAGAAGCAAATTACTTACCACATCACGCAGTAATTAGAGAAGATAAGGATACGACAAAATTACGAGTCGTCTTCGACGCATCTGTAAAAGGCACGGGTGGCTATTCACTTAATGATAACATGTTAGTAGGGCCCGTTTTGCAACCCGACTTACGTAGTCTCATAATAAATTGGAGAAAACACAAGATTTGTATAATTGGAGATATAATCAAAATGTATAGAATTATCAAAGTTGCTGAAGAACACACAAAATTACAACATATAGTTTGGCGAGATGAAACAGACGAGATAAGTAGTTTTAAATTGAAGAGAGTCACGTTCGGCACTGCTGCAGCTCCATTCCTAGCAGTTAGAACACTTATCCAACTTGCTGATGACAAAGGTCAAGACTATCCAGAAGCTGCTGCTGTAATAAAGAACTGTTATTACATGGATGATCTCATGGTATCGGTAGGAAGGGTCCAAGAAGCTAAAAAACTCTGTCATGACATAAAGATTATACTTGAAAAGGGAGGATTTAACATGCAAAAATGGTCAAGCAATTCGGAAGAAGTATTGAACTATCTTAAGGCTAAAGAAACGACAACAGATACATTAGAGATAAAACTAGATAAAATCATTAAAATTTTGGGTTTGAAATGGGACAGAAAGGATGACACATTTAAAGTAACAGTTAACTTACCTGAATTGAGATATCCAATAACAAAAAGGTCTATCCTCTCTGATGTCGCTCGCTTGTTTGATCCATTTGGGTGGCTATCCCCAGTAGTCATCGTAGCCAAGGTCATGATACAGAAGCTGTGGCTTTGTAACCTCGGATGGGATAGTGAAGTACCTATAAACATAACTGAAGAATGGATAAAATATAGAGAAGATTTGTCATACCTGCAAGCCATTGAAGTTCCACGGTGGTTTCATATCACACCACAATACAAGCAAATCCAGATTTACGGCTTCTCAGACGCTTCATCCACTTCATACGCAGCTGTTACTTACCTCCGAGTAGTTGATGAGTATAACGTAGTCCACGTAGTAATGATAGCATCTCGCACAAAGGTAGCACCTGTAAAACAACTAACGATACCCAGATTGGAGTTGTGCGCTGCAGTATTATTGGCTGATCTAGCAAAGGATGTTGCCGATGTGTTGAAAATACCTATGAACAGCATTTATGCTTACACAGACTCAATGGTAGTCCTGTCATGGTTACAGTCTAGTCCAAATCGATGGCGCACTTTTGTAGGAAACAGGATTGCAGATATTCAGAGAAACCTGGAAGCCAACAGGTGGAGTCACGTACTTACCACTGAAAACCCCGCAGATATAGCAACGAGAGGTGTCAAGGCAAGAGATTTGGCGGATCTTCAAATGTGGTGGCAAGGTCCCGAATGGTTATCCAATCTCGAGATCACGAACTTGACAACAGATGTTCCTGCAACGGATCTTGAAATGAAACTTTCATGTCACACCCATACTTACCAGGAAGTTACACCACTGTGGGAGAGATTTTCAACGTTATCAAGAATGAAGAGAGTATTGGCTTATTGCAGAAGGGTTTTACTCATTAGAAATAAAATTCAATTAGAAGATTACATAACAGTAGAAGAAATGGAAAGAATTTTAGAAATATGTATCAAATACTATCAGAATTTAGTTTACTCAAGAGAGATAGAAGAAATAAATAACAAAGGAAAGGTCAATGCTAAGAGCTCACTTATTGCACTAGCACCCTTTTTAGATAAGGAAGGCATAATGAGAGTTGGAGGTAGATTAAAGAACGCCACATTACCTGAAACAGCAAAATATCCAATAATAATACCAAAGGATGTTCATATTACAAAGCTTTTAATTCAAGAAGCACACATTAGGACTTGTCACGGTGGCAACCAGTTGATGATGAACTATCTTCGTAGTAAATATTGGATCGTTGGCATGAAGGCAGCAGTGAGGAAATGTACTCGATCATGTAAGATCTGTATTGTAGACAAGGCGAAGACGAGTAATCAAATGATGGGACAACTACCTGCTGTGAGAGTAAATCCTTGCAGAGCTTTTCGTAACAGCGGAGTAGATTACGCAGGACCTGTACTCATAAGAACGTCAAAGGGTCGAGGTCATCAAGCCGTGAAAGGTTACATATGTCTTTTCGTCTGCATGTCCACCAAGGCATTACATTTAGAAGCTGTCACCGACCTTACAGCCCAAGGCTTTATCGCTGCATTCCGACGCTTCATCGCTCGAAGAGGACCGTGCCTTCACTTGTGGAGCGACAATGGCACCAACTTTGTTGGGGCCGCCAAGGAACTGAAAGCACTATTCATAAAGGGCCAAGCTAATATCTCTCAGGAAATAGCTCAATTGTTGGCTAATGATGGCACAACTTGGCACTTTATACCTCCACGTATGCCAAACTATGGGGGCCTATGGGAGGCTGGAGTTCAGTCAGCCAAAAGACATCTGACCAGAATAAACCAAGGCACGAAACTGACCTACGAAGAGATGGCAACATTACTGGCTCAAATAGAGGCAAGTCTCAATTCACGTCCACTTTGTCAACTTAGCGACACATTTGAGACATTGACCCCACTCACACCTGGACATTTTTTAGTGGGAGAACCGCTCATTAGTGTTCCAGATGTCAATTATAAGGAGAGGAACATTAATTTACTGACAAGATGGCAAATGATACAACAGATGACTCGAGACTTTTGGCGGCGCTGGCAATCAGAATACCTAAACACTCTCCAACAAAGATACAAATGGACATCGAAGGTTCCGTCGCCAACTCCTGGAGATATTGTCATCATAAAGGAAGATGATTTGCCACCTAATAAGTGGTTATTAGGTCGCGTGAAACTTGTCCATCCTGGAGCGGATAATTTGGTTCGTGTTGTGACTGTCCAATGTAAAGGAAATCACGAATTGAAGAGACCTTTGTCCAAACTTATATTATTGCCTAAAGAAAGTTAAGAGTGCATGTGTCCTTATTGGAATTAGTTTGATACAATCAAGTAAAAATGTTGAATTATATAATATACAGTCCATTGTTCTATTTAATTGTTGATTTTGTTATGTTGTTGTAAAACAATTCGTTTTGGTGGGCGGGATGTTTACGCCGATATATATTGAATGCACATTTTATTTAAAAACAGTGTCTCAATAAACTCATTAACGAGAGGACGTGTTTCACTAAACCATCACACCGTAGCAATCAATTCTCAACCTTATGCGCCTGTAAACAGCAATCTTGCGTTATAATCGTCTAACAACTTATGAAAATCTGTTCGAATACTATCTACTGTCATACAATAACTGAGAAATGCTTCCCTATTACTGTCAGACGCGGCTGCGGTCTTTGACCGCTCGTAAATGTTTTGAATGCGCTCAAATAAAATATTGCGTTTTGCTTCTAAGATTGTCATCTCTTTGTCTTCCGACACGCGTGACTTCTTTTGTTGTGACATGCTTACGTAAGTATAAGCTAATGAGACCGAAACAAAATAAGAATATCTAATGTACCTATTATTTTACCTAAGTAGGCTAAGTAGGCAACACTTTAGAGCTGTGGAATTAAAAGTTGCTCGAAATATGAGATTTACAAGACAACTATGATTGTTCCAGAAATAATAATTGAGTAAGTAGGTAGCTACATAAAAGTTTATTACCTACTGAAGCGGGCGGAAACAACCATGTGACGGTTATGTGAATAGACTAGGAGTATAGCTAGGTGCTATAACTGCCTAGGTATAGCGATATAACGTATAAAAACGTAAATGAATCCGGCTCGAAGGACCAAAAAAAATGGTTCGGCGCTACACCGAAACCGTAGGTTCTAGGCGACTTGGAGAAGGAATGAACTGTATCTAAAGGATGGCGAGTTCTAGTCGCCTGGGATTGGAATGGGAGAGAGGATTGTGAGTGGGTATAGGATATTCTAAGGATGCCGTCAGTCCTCTTTCCTTGCAAATGGCAGCCTCCTGGTGTTTTCGAGATGAAGCTGCTTGATTCACTCCACTACACAAATCACTTTCACTCGCGAGCGGTTTTGAGTTTTGTATAAGCGTTAATAATTATATATGGCGGAAGCGGCGCGGTGCGGTACGGTATGGCGGACACGTTCTCAGCGACTCAAATGTTCTAGACTGTCTCTCGCGTCGATGATCGCGGCGACCAATCCGCGAAAGGCGTGCCCCTTCCAGGGCATGGGATAGACAGGGACGGAAACAAAGGCATCGCTCGCATTGGCCAAGCAGCGACGAACTATTGACGTTGATGTGATTAGTTTTCGATGGAAAGGTAGATGGCGCTACCAACCCTCCTTAATTTCAGTTAAAATTTGAGATACGTAATTAGTGTATCTTACGAAAATCTCATTAGCTTCACAAAATTTTTTACTTAATAGGGTCTCGGTTCTGCGCCTAGGGCCAATTTTTATCAAATAAACTTTAACATTTTTGATTTCGTTACACAATAACTCTAAATTAGATGTCATAGCTTGCCATAGCAAATATAATATAACTATACTTATCAAATACGTGTCGCTCGCACTTACACTGCATCGCTAAATTATGAGTCTTTTTAAAGTCCAATGCTGATCGTTTCATGATGATACATAGCCGAACACGAAATTATAACGTACTCGCACAACGAATTATACGCACTCAGTTTATATTTTACCGCCACTTGTATTTTTATAACACTTTATCATACCGTTTCACTGCCTAGACATCGTCAGTGACCTTGGACTTTGAAGAGTTTGGAATCGCGCGTAAAAACGAACGCCGCAGGGTATGGTGATGAAACTGTTGGTCAATCCATTGCAGGTGACATCTCTTGTACACTCTGTACACAGCATATAGCATGCCCAGCAACATCACGGCGAGCATGACCAGCAAGATGATGTTTGTCGTGCCAATATGCGTCCTAATCTCTTCTACCGACGCCTGATTGGTACCTCTGGCAGCGTTTTGGGCTATGATTACCTCTTCTTTTGATTTAGTTGCGCCCATTTTCGTTCTTAAATAAGAATTGTCCAACACACAGTATTACGCGACTGCACCAATTATTGCACCTAGTCTTTGTACCGCACATGTTGAGACAAAGTCCGAAACCGACCGTATAAGGTAAAAGAATTTTAAAACAAACGCGGAGATTTGCCACTGCCACCGAAATTAGGCAGGGTCGCCATGTAAGGCGGGTTGCTATGAGAGATGATTAAAACAACGAGTATGAGATGATACTGATCGTTTATTGTAATAATTATATCTTAAAATCCAACTCGGTTGGGCAGCGTTCGGGAAGCTACGACATATCTTCTCGTCCGATATCCCGCAGTGTCTCAAGACGAAAGTCTTTGACCAGTGTGTGTTGCCAGTGATGACCTATGGATCAGAGACGTGGTCGCTCACTATGGGCCTTATCAGAAGGCTCAAGGTCACTCAGAGGGCGATGGAGAGAGCTATGCTTGGAGTTTCCCTGCGAGATCGAATCAGAAATGAGGAGATCCGCAGTAGAACCAAAGTCGCCGACATAGCTCTCCGGATAGCCAAGCTGAAGTGGCAGTGGGCAGGGCACATAGCTCGAAGAACCGATGGCCGTTGGGGCAGAAAGGTTCTGGAGTGGCGGCCACGTACCGGACGACGCAGCAGAGGTAGGCCCCCCGCAAGGTGGACCGACGACCTCGTCAAGATCGCGGGAGGCGGTTGGATGCGGGCGGCTCAAGACCCGTCTGTGTGGAGAACCTTGGGGGAGGCCTATATCCAGCAGTGGACGTCGTTTGGCTGATATGATGATAATTAAATACTATTATATATATTACTGATACGATTAAATACTATTGAATACATGAATTAGGGTGCATACACACTACACCTCGAAACACTCTCGTATCCAACACATTCTTTCTCAGTCGTTCATCTTCTATTACAAAATCAATCATACTTCTTCTTTCGCCTCACGTGTATACAAATGTATCCTTTTGTGATCAAACATGGTGTTTGACATACAAAGGCCCCACAAAAAAAAAAAAAAAAAAATAAAAAAAGAAACTACAAAACGCCACAAAACGGACTTAATGTATGCCAGTATAAATTCAGTAAAGTTGAATAGGATAACACTTCAATCACCAAATGAGTGATGATGTTTGGGAAACAGGAATTTGGAATATTGTTTTTATTCATGATGCTTTAACATCAATAATCTCATTTAATAAAAAGCAGAAATGTAAACTTTAGTCACGAAAAACCCACGGGTTTTATGTTATAATAATATAAGTATTATAAAAATAACCTTTTAGACGTGCCTTTATATTCTTACCCTTCACAGTTAAATCTTCTTTTATCTTAAATGCTGTCAAGTAAAACTGATTTTTTAGGCATATTAACCACATATCCTGTTTTTCCTCATACTGTTGAACATATGCATACTCTATGCTTAAATATCCTCGCAGGCGCCACTCAAATTAGAAAGCCTTCATAATGACCTTATTGGGCACCCTAATTACAGATACCAATCGGATTTAAATACGAAATACGCGTAGCTACATTTTTATTTGGCGTAGTAACAGTGAAATTAAGGCAATTCGGCGCGATTGACGTCTAATTAAGACCTTAATACATTTACGGCCATTTTCAATATTCGAACCATAGATAGATCTGTAGATTTTAAATTCGTGTTTGACATATTTTGTATGAAGCTTATGTCAAAAACTGTCAAAAACGAATCTAAAATCTACAGATCTATCTATAATTCGAATATTGAATTCCGAAGTTAAACTCTTTGGTTAATTGGGGAAGGTCGTTGTGGTCAGGTTTATGATTGTGTTTTGTGTTCAAGGACAGTTGTTTTGGTGGTTAGGTAAGTGTGAATCTATTATTATTTTGTACTAACTGTTTTACGTTCACTAGTTTGCTGCATAGAAATCTTCTCTACTCTCGGAGATTTAGGAAGTAAATGATTAAAATGCATCAGTTTTGCTATCACTACTCATTTTTGCAATGCAACAACCCTTGCACTAGGATCAAATCCTGGGACTTTACAAAATCATCATCCTTCTAGCATAATCCCAGTCTCAACCTGGGGTCCGCTTTCTAGTCTAACCGGATTTGGCGGAATATTAGCTTTTCCATGGAGCGTCTGCCTGTCTGACCTCCGCAACCCGAAGGGATTATATTCCATGGTTTAGACTAGTGTCAGTTTATTTTAGAGGTACTGACGCCCTATAACGACTGTCAAAGATCTCCATGACAGCCGGGACCGGCTTAACGTGCTCTCCGAGGCACGAAACAAGCAATAATTAATAATTCAATACGCACATAACTCCAAAAAGTCAGTGGTGCGCGCCATGGATTTGAACCCGATACCCTCTGTATGACAGTCCGTTGGTAACTTCTTCTGCTATCGCTATCGCTGCCTTTACAACATAACGGTCTCTACAAAATAACGGTCACAAAATGTACAGACTCGAAACATCAATTTGTGGATCACACAAAGTGTGGTCTCGAGTGAAGATCGAACCTACGACACTCAGCACAGTTAAATTACCACGTCACCCGTTCAACCAGATATGGAGTAGACCGACCGAAGAAAATGTAATAGTAGGTACTCATATTAGTTTACTTTGATATTCCATAGTTGGATAGAATCAAAAAAAAAAATCAACAGGTAGTAGAGCCTTGCTGACTTCAGCATGAATGGGCCGGCTCGACCGGGGTAGTACTACCCTCTCACAGAAAATCGACGTAAAGTAACAGTACCTAAACTGTTGCATTTCGTTCGGTGAGTGAGGGTGCCGGAGGCCCTATCCCCTTTTCCTTCTCCCTCATCCCACTCCTCATCCAATTCCTTTTCCCAACCTCAAGGGACGGCAACGCACTGGTGACTCCTATGGTGTTGCTTGTGTCCATGGGCGGCGGTAATTGCTTACCATCAGGCAATCCGTCTGCTCGTTTGCCGCCTAATACCATAAAAAAAAAATCCTCAATCAAGTCGACCTATAGCCTACACATACATACTGTTATAATACGCCAATATTCTCTGATAAGGTGTTGTTGGTTGAGCTAACCCATTCAAGTTTATAATACAGAGGTTGTACTACTTGACCTGTTTATAGCTAGTTCCTTGGTTATAAGTGCATACGTCGTACCTTATTCAAATTCAAATTCAAAATCCTTTATTCATTTGGGTCACAATGTAAATGAATTTATTATTTTGACGTTCATAAGCGTCAGCTTATGAACGTCAAAATAATAAATTTATAACATAATTACTTAAAGGCTCTACATTTACATTTACTGCCACGTTCGCAAAGCAATAGGTAGAACCATGAGAAAGAACGGGCAATAAAACTCACGGTCACTCTTTTTCATCGCCAGGTTTTGCATAATACACATAATTTACATTTTGTAAGGTGCTGCAACTGTTACACCTTCCATATCACTTGTATATATTTACTGTACATAATAATACTCAAGCATAATACTTTTGATGTTAATTTGGTTAGCCTCCTCAGAATAGACATGGTGAAACAGGAGCATCCACTTACATTATATATACCTAATTATGCAGGCAATCCGCGAAAGTGATCAGACCCATGATGGAAATGATGCAGTTAAATATTAAAATCTAATACCAGCCCGCAAGACCGTCATCGACCAGTCATCGCAAGTAGCACCCGTTCACGAGTATGACGCATGTGCCAGCCATCATCCCTCTCGCCATATTAGAGGGACAGGGATGACCCGACACACGACGCCACCACAAGAAATGGCATTTTAGTGAGCATGACGACAACGGTATACGAACCGGCAGAAAGAAACAATCTATTGGTATACTGACCATGACCGCCAATTACTTCCATTTTCCTGATCGTTATTATTAACATAAATTAGTGGAACGCGTGAAGGAATGCAAATGTAGAAAGAATTTTGTAAAGGTGACAAGTGAACAACGATATGATCAGGGATAAATAATGTTAAACTACATTCAACAAATCATAAAAATATCCAAATCCTGTAAAAATCATGTGTTCACGAGGCACCTCCACTTAACATGTCACTTATCAAAACTAGAATTTAACAGATTTTTATAACAATTATATTAAACGGTCAGAAAATAAAATAATCGTGATTTAAACAAGCCTAAGCCTATCCCCACGGTGTCTTATCACTTAAAAATTCCTTAACAGTGTAATAACCCCTTTGTAAAAGAAAGTTCCTAATTGTCCGTTTGTATTTGTGCATGGGTAATTTCATTATTTCAAGAGGCAATTTGTTGAAAAATCGTATACCAATCCCCGCAAATGAGTTCTGAACTTTATGTAGACGGTAGTTAGTTCCCACCAGTTTATGCTTATTCCTTGTGTTCACTTTGTGCAAATCACTATTTTTGCGGTATAGAATTAAGTTTTTCTTAATGTACATTAAATTAGCATATATATATATATATATATATATTGCGATGCAACTGTCAATATATCTACGTCTTTAAATTTATCACGTAAAGAATCTCTAGCACCTAACTTATAAATTGCACGTATGGCCCTCTTTTGAATGACAAAAATAGTCTGTATATCAGCAGCTGCACCCCATAACATTATTCCGTAAGACATTATGCTGTGAAAATAACTAAAATAAACTAGTCTAGCAGTATCTATATCTGTGAATTGCCTAACTTTTCTAACTGCAAACGTTGCAGAACTAAGTTTTACTGCGAGACAGGATATTTGGGCGCCCCACTGAAGCTTACAATCTAAAGTTACACCTACGAATACGGTTGATTCGACTAGTTCAATTGTTTCCTTATTTAAAATTATATTAGTAGGAACACTTTTGACGTTAGGCAAAGAGAATTTAACACATTTGGTTTTGCTAGAGTTGAGTACCAAATTATTTGTCGAAAACCAATCTAATACTCCACGTATTGCGTTATAATATCTCGCAGGCGCTTAACGCCAGCTTAGCCGCAGAGCGTTGGCAATATTACCAAATATGGTAATGTTTAGAGCCACAGTCAATCAGTGACTCGTAGGTCTAGGTCTATATAAGATGGGTGCGCGATCTAAGTCGGTCACTTGCCGTACAAAACACCTCGCTGATAGTTGTAGTGACAACCAAGTATTATTCTACTTTCTATCTACTGTCCCGCTGGGGTTCCCTCTACGGGCTGACGTTCTCCCCACGAGCTATCTTCTTCCTACGGGCCACGATTCACCCTACGGGCTGCGACCTACGAGCTGCGGGCGCCGTGCTGCTACCAGCCGCCGCCAACATATCAGCTCCTGCCTACGAGCCGCCTACAGCCAGGCCACGGACGCCTGACTGCATCGGGTTACGCCTGAGCCTCACCGCTCGGCCCACATCGGCTACACCGCCTGAGCCGCTCAGCCTGAACCTCGACCATCGAGCTGCCTACACCACGCGCACCTTGAACAGCTCATCGGCGACCCTACAAGCAGCTACCCTGCGAGCGTCTGAGAGCAGCGGAGTCTACACTCCAGCCCTCAGGCCAGTGCTTACCTAGTTCGGTCAAACTGTGTGTAAGCGGTAGTGAGACATAATAAAGAACCTGTTCAGCCTAGCAGTGTTTCTCTTGAACCCCGACATCCTACCTGAGATCCTCCGTCTCAGTGGCGCCCAACTCTATTTGTCTCACTTCCAATTACTGCAGTTGTTCTTGTTTAGGTGGTCAGTCTTTGTAAACGAGGAGGTTCAGACATCAGCAAACTGGTACGTACTATCTAACTTGTGTGTACCTGTGTATTGCTGTCTATCTTTGATTTGTATAACTATTATGTGTTCTCCTACTATTGTCTAACTTAAATTTCAACTACCGATTCCCTACGTAACAGTTCTCAATTTGAAATAACGGTTTTTTCTTTTTGCAAGTCACTACTCATTGTCTACATTTTTACACCGAATCGTCGTAGTTTCTTTGTAAAGCAGAACTAGTGCACACAGAGGGCTGTAATATACTTACGTTTCTTTCTTATCTATCTATCATACATTTCATTTCATCATGAGCACTAACCCTATTAAGTACTTTCTACTTAATAAAAATGAATTGGCCTACGAGGTCGCTATTAGCGGAGAGGAGCCGGCTACCTCTGTTCTAGGTTTACGGAAGCAGCTACCTAAACTACTCGAGCTGATTCCGAATGACGAAATCCTAGAGTCAGGCCTAGACATAGCAGACGATTTCAAGGGAGCTAGCGTGTCAGTTGCCGATTTAGATTCGCGAATCTCTTCCCTTCAGGAACAATACGACTGCAACTTGGCGAAGCGAACTGCGGCCTTGCACAACCATGTCTACCACAGGTTGAGTAAATTTGATAATTCTGATTCTAAATACGGCAAAAAAATATCCGAGCTGACTAAACGCTTTCGGATGCTGTCGGCAGAGCTATCAAAGATAGAACACTCGAATGTTCCGTCGGCGAAAGTCGGAGTCACGTTGACTTGCACGGATTCTACCCCTGCACAGGCAGCGTCGACTCCAGTAACTGTCCACTGTCAGCATTTGACGGTTGGCGAACTATCAAAACTCATATTCGACGGAACAGGCTCCGTTCGCAAATTTCTACAACGCGTGACGGAATTTAGTTTATATTGTTAGTTAGTATTGTTTTTATAGGATTAACAATTGACTAAATTCGACAATTGTTGTTGAACAAGGTCTAAGATAATACGTTTACCTTAACCTAAAGTGCTTACAGTTCAATAGCTTTGCGTTTGAATTATTGATGAATGAGAGAACTGTTTTTTTACACTATCGAGCAATATCTCGTCCTTCTTATTCTTAAAAACGAATCTGCTTGGAAGGGTTCTAAAGTTTTTTCTCATTAATAAATTACTTTTGGCCAGACTTTGTAGAACAATATGAGTACAGTGCACGGAAAACAGAGACTTTAAATTATGAGCCTAGTGCATCGTGGCATGGCTCACTAGATTAAATGTAGATTTTGGGGGAGGTTTAGCAAATGCTAGCAGGTATAGCTGATGGCAGTATACAAAGCGATACAACAAGTTTAATTGCCAATGTAAGGTGACCTGTCAATGAATTGCTTTATGATATAGAGACATATAAATATGCCGTGTGGTTGACGGCATAGAATACAAGTGTCACCACCCCCTATCTTCCCGTGGGTGTCGTAAGAGGCGACTAAGGGATAACACGATGCAAATACCATCTTTGCGTAGAGACGGAAAACTCGACATCAAACCCTATACGACTGCCTCGTTGGTCTCGCGGCATAAATGTGCGCGTGGGATCGGGAGGTCCCGGGTTCGATTCCTGGGTCGGGCAGTGTTATTGGGTTTTTCTGTCACGAAATTCTCAGTAGCAGCACGGAGTCTGGAAATGTGCCCGGTACGGCAATAGGCTCGCCCCTTATTACGTGGGACTAAAGTATATCTGGCGAAAAGTGGGTGTAGAAATGCACCTCTGCCTACCCCTTCGGGGATAAAAGGCGTGACGATATGTATGTGTATGTATGTACATATAAATAACAGTACTTAAAATAGATCAATATACTTAGAAAAATATATATTTTATATATTGCACGTTGCAGAGGCAGCGATAGCCGAGTGGATATACTAACAGACTGCCATGCAGTGGGTATCGGGTTCGAATCCACGGCGCGCACCAATGACTTTTCGGAGTTATGTGTGCATTAAATTGTTAATTATCGCTTGTCCCGTGCCTCGGAGAGCACGTTAAGCCGTCGGTCCCGGTTGTCATGAAGATCTTTGACAGTCGTTACAGGGCGTCAGTACCTTCTAAATAAACTGACACTAGTCTAAACCATGGAATATCGCTATCCCTTTGGGTTGCGGAGGTCAGACAGGCAGTCGCTCTGTGGAAAAGCTAATATTCAGCCAAATACGGTTAGACTAGTAAGCGGACCCCAGATTGAAACTGGGATAACGCTAAGAGAAAGAAGATATATTGCACGTTATGAATGGTGTGATTATCGCTTTGTACCATATTATTGATAACAGTAATGATGGTAACGAAGTAACGAATACTATTTATTTCATCTCGGCATCAAACTGCGGCTTTCAATGCATACACTCTAACTAATACCACTGGTTTACCAGAATAAAAACATCTAAAGAAAAATATTTAAGTACACAATTGTTATTCCAAATGTGGTTTTGAACGCTGTATTAAGAAAAAGAACAACAACGAAATTTCATTGTATCCTTTAAGTGAAAAGTTGTTTAGAAACAATTTGTTCTTACTTTTTCTAACATTTACAAACGAGGCTTTCACTGTACAAAATTGTAAGTGATAGGTATACTTTTTAGTTTCGTCTAAGCGAGCTTCCAAATAATAATCTTATGAGTGGGGCTTAATGTAGAGACTCGCAAATATTAAAAAAAAGATTATAGCAGTAGCATTGTTGCCCAGTCAGTATCGTTAGAGCAATGGGTAAGCAGTGAAAAGATTTCCAGGTACTTTCAGATCCTGGAGCTAAGAAAGTTTGGAGGTGGCAAACGGTTTATGAGCTACCGGTTGAGGTATTCAAGTGAGTAAATGAGCAACAATATTATAATGCATTGGTGTCACTTCATTATTTACCTGTTTTAACTTTTTGATTTCATTCATTTATATGTTTTCATTTCAGTTGTCATTTTGTTTTACAGTATGGCATTATTGACAAAAAATTAGATACTAGTGGAAAGAAAGAAGAACCCACCATCGGATTGACCACCCCAGCTATTGCAAAATAAAAATTTTGACAAGGTTGACGAACTCCTCTGAAAATGATGAAGGACATATGGGAATGGTATGGGTTTCAGAAAGCTACCTGCAGTATCACGCTATTTGCACCGACTACGACTACGATACGTGTTTCAGCTCTGTACGAGACATCCTTTGCAGCAATGGGCTCAGTCCTTTAACATTGTTCCTGAGTCATCGCAATACTCTAGTCATAAAAAATGAATGCAAAAAATAAAAACAATCGTAGCATCGGTCAATATTATAGAAAACGGCAATCTGTACCACAATCGACGACTTGATATTACTTTACAATCGCTTGAGATAAATACATTCATAATGGCACCTCTATAATTCAGAAAGCTTATTTTAGACAGCTAGGTTACCAACCAGTTGGCATCGGAGCAAATGACTTGCACGAGTGAGCCAACTTAAAATCCTCATAATTGACGAAATTTGAATTCATCATTCAAATTAAGTAGCAAATTATCCCTTATGGGGAGATATTCCACACAAAGGTGTAGTAATAGATGCATGAACATTGTTAGAAACTGTGCTTACATCAAATGAGCTCAAATATGTGGTGGGAACTGCATTAAATTCTTACGTTATAAGTTAAGAAAGTTATTTCTGTTGATGCTAAAGCTGAGTTCTTTAATCTGAGTTCGAACTGATTCTCAATAAATATTTTATTTCTTGACTTACAAGTTCTTGTGCTTATTCAAGTGTCTGAGTACTTTTAACTTGTCTGTATTACAGATATTGAATGTATAGAGTGAAAATAGATACTACTAATACATAATAGATTGACATCTATTCCCGAAACTTATGGCAAAAAGTGTGTAAATTGGAAAGCCACACTAAGACTATTGTAACATCTTGAATGTAGTATATGTCCTAGAATTGTATAAGAGTTACTATGAATTATTACATCATTTTCATCTATATATTAAAAGAATTTGTGTTTATAATACGAGTCGGCCAGCCCATTCTACCCAACCGATTCGCGTGATGTTTTTTTTAAATGAAACCTCTCGCTGCATAGATTTGTCATCAAGCATTAGAAATTACCTAACTTGCACATTCATCAAGATATATGCAAAAAATTTTTCTCCCATACATTTTTTACGTTTTCGTAGCCGTAGTCAATGACTTTCTGCTTCTATATATCTGGTTCTCATTGAGGTAGGCGTTTCGTTATAGGCCTAAAACACGCGCTGAAAAGAGCTCTTTCATTTGATAGTATGCTCATTTATATTGGGTAAGTTTGAAGGAATAGGTGTGGACATTGAACTTATTTTTCAATATTTTCCTATAAATTTCTTAAGATTCCATTGCTTTCTCTCTACATGGACGGTTCTAAATTCAAAAATATTTTTATGGCATCTAATAAGTTCCTTGCGGTAACTGCCAGGAAACAATGTTATGCCTCCTTTAAGGTGACCTTGCCTTATTTTCATACGGGTGTGAGTGTGGTGGTGTGTAAAATTATACCCAATATTGGTAAAATTATCACTATAGTGAATTATCGCTGATGGCAGGTAATATTCCTCGAATGTTACCAGTTAATCCTTAATGTTGGGTGAACTGATCTCTGATATTGAGGAATTTTCCCCCTTTTTTTGTATCGCGATGAAATCCAGTTACAGACTGTCCCTCAAAGGGACTCCTACGCCAACTCTGTACCGAGTTTGGGCAGGTGGAGGGGGTTGTGTTTGCTCGGCTCTCCCCCCCCCCCTAGATGTTCAGGGGTACCCACTAAAACACTGCGGTGTTCCTCTATCGACCCTCATGACGGGTTCGCGGTAACGACGTCAGTATACCCGCGAACCGAGGAATTTTCCCCAAATGTTGGGAAAATCAACCCTACAGACGGGTAAATTACGTTATATTTTATATGTTAGGAAAATGTTGGTGTTTTTAAATTACGGAATTTCTTCGGGCATCTTAATTTTTTTTATGTGGAACATATTACAGCGGTTCATAGTACTATTGTTAATAATTATATTACAAGTGGTAGTTATGGTAGAAATTGTAGCCGTGGTAAGAATAGTAGTTTTGAGAGAAAAGGTACCTACTTTTGACAGCACCGGCGGTTTTGGTACAAATGCAGGTTTTGAAAAAAATGGTAGATATGTTAGTGTTTGTACGAATAGTAGTTTTGGAACAAATAGTAGTTTTGATAGGAATAGTATTTTCGGTAGGAATAGTAGTTTTAGTAGAAATTGTATTTTTGGCATATATGGTAGTTTTGGTAGCAATGTTACTTACGTTTGCTACCAAGGCTACCATTCCAACCAAAACTACCATCTCTATCAGGTAACTGATGAAATCATAAACGTAATTATTACATTTCTAAATTATGATGGATTAATCACACGCATACACAAAACAAAATAAATCGTGCTTCTCACTGAAATATTTAGCTGGATAACAGAAATAAAACCTATTTTCTTACTTCTAAAAAATAAGTTGTTTATCTATATTTTTTATTTTGATAGTAAAATATTGACAGATAAAATAAAAAAAGTTAGCGTAGATAAGTTAGTTACTTAAGTTTCTGATTTAATAACGTATTTTTTGTGAGTAGTTGTGTTTTCAATTATAATTATGGTTCTTAGAAGGAAATTGAAAAATACTCAGAGAAAGTTTGAACAAAGAATCTTGGTCAATGTCGGCCCTGTTGGAGATTTGGTACCGGATGGTCCTCCTTCTGCTAAAAAAATACGGGTGGAAACGGGTTACGGGTTCAGATTTGATTAATTCTACCATTTGAAAACCACTGAACCGAATTTGATGAAACTTGCTCTGTTCCCTAAGTTGGAGTAAATGTTAGGCAATACAAGAAACAGTCTCATTACAATCAGAAGTTTTGGAGATTTTCGTAGACAAACATCTTTGAAATTTTGTATATGTATTTAGAAGTCTTTACAGATTATCATATTATATTATATGAAAATTACGCAATTCCAATAATATTACATATATACATATCGAATTGATATCCTCTATTTCAGTTATACATATTATTATATATTATATATATCCCTATTGCGCGGCAAACCATTCAGTAATGCCAAGGTGAAAATTTCACGACACCTAAGGTGCAACGCAAACACAATGTTGTGAGAAAAGAAGTTTTGTGATATATATACGAATATTTAAGATGGTAAGAATATCATCTTTTTACTTATTAGATAAGGCTACAATGTACTCATCATACCTATATGTAAGAGCTTTTTTATAATATTAAAATATGCTGTGGAGCAGCACGGGTCCTCTAGTAAGTATTAATTATTTTCGTGTTTAAAAATTTGAATGCTTAGATTGAGAAATCACTTGCACTTGGATAGATACAACTGAATACTTGAATACTGTGGAATTAATAAAGGAATTGAATAACTGAACTTTGATGACTAAAGTGGCTCATCAAGTATGAAGATATTCATTACATAATTATCACACTATAATTATTATTGTCATATCTATCTCTTTGCCGTCGCGTTATCTTTCAGCATAATTTATTGTTTGTTAATGGTTGTTCTTTTGCAATAAACAAAACTGTCCACTGCTCCTCACGGTTCCTACCAATCCTTTGTTTGAGCACAAGGCTTGACCGCAAGTAATCCTATTGGAGGCACCTGCGCTAAAATAAACGACGGTCGTAAATCCCCAGAAATGTCCTGGCGTGGCGGCTGTGACACGGTTATTGTTATTAGCTGACAGACGCTTGATTTGGCTCCAGCCGTAGATTTAGTGAAGGCTGTTGGTATTGTTGAAAATCTAAATGATGTACAGACTTGTACCTAAATCAAACGGATTAATGGGCTGGCGTGCGAAAAATTGGATGGTTTTATTCGTTTTGAATTCTGTGAGGGATTTGAGGTTAGTTGTTATGTCGCTCATTTTTTTCTCATTACGTTTTTATAAGAGCAACAATTGCTAGAGTATTTTTTGACTAATATTTGTTGGAGCCTCAGAGCGCAGTGTCCAATTTCGCAGCTCGAAATAAATTATTTCAGAATGACCCAAAATATGTTTTCTACAAAATGTTTGCTTTATTCACACCTAATAGAATGTACTCCACATTCTGTTAGGTGTGAATAAAGCACCTAACTTATGAAACATTCTAGGACAGAATTTGAAACTTCTTTCTTGCTGGGCTGACCTTTTCTTAAAATATTATAATGAAATTCCTACTTTGAAGGATAAGCTTCTGATTGTGAGACAAAATTAATAATTGCGTTAGTAAGAGCGATAATACATGGACAACTACTTGTTGAATTAGCCAAAAATATCGAATTTACGAAACGGATTCCTTTCATACTATTAGGATTACTGGAAACAATCCAGAGTAGTTGAAATGAATTTTATGCATGAAATACCTAACAGAAAGCTATTATTATTTTTCACGTTGCAGTCGTAGTATTACAGGGTATATAATTCGATAAAGTACTGATCTTATCAAAAAGATTGCTAACAGGTGGCAATATACCTAATAGTCATTTCTGCACACGGGCACATTTTGCTAATAACATCTTATAAAACTCTAGAAGTCATTTAGAGCATTATGGGTAAGTATTAACAGTATACAAAAACACCCCTCTTTACTTACTAGATAAATTCAACAATCCTTTCCAATCATATGTATATTCTGTATATATAAAATCTTTGCGTTACTGACTGACTGAACAGACACGCTACAGCCGAAACTACTGATCGCAAGTAGGTAAAATTTGATATGAATGTTCCTTGAGGTGTGTATGGGCGCACTAAGAGAGGATTTTTGTAAACACTAAGAAAGTCTTTTGGAAATTTTTGCCCTAAGTACAAAAATGGTGGGTCAGAATTTGTATGAAACCTTTTTATGGGTTTAAGGGATTAACTTCATACTTTGTTTATTGGATCCGCAAATGGCGTTAGCGAATTTATTTTGGAAATTCTCCCCCTAAGAGGGTAGTAAAGAGATTCAGAGTTTGTGTAAAACCATTTATTTTTCAATGGAATCTCTTTCATATAAAATCCTTGCGTTACTGACTGACTGACAGACACGCTACAGCCGAAACGTGTCCGTCAGAATGGCTGGTTGCCTGCCTAATTTAGCATCGAGACAGTGATTAAAAATTGCTACCTAATTGCTATAGCAATTATTTAATTGTAGGTAGTAAATAGTAGTAATTTTTAATCACTGTCTCGATGCTAAATGAAGCAGGCAAAAAGCCATTCTGATGTACACAGCCGAAACTACTGGGCGCAAGAAGGTGAAATTTTGCATGTACATAATTTCTATGAGGACTATAGGTGAGTCTGTACAAAAAAAAATATCTTAACGTTTACGCGTGCGAAGCAGTGGGCAAAAGCTTGTTAATATATAAAAGTCTTATTTATTGTTGTTACATTTCGAATAGTCGAATAGTCTAGTAAGCATGTCCGTAACAAAAAGCTATAATTGACGTTACTAATGTTATCATGTACATTGCATAACCACTAGGTAGCAATATCTGCACACAGTCAAATGTTTGCTAATCCTCATAAAGCTAGAGCTTTCTAGAAGTCATTAACAGCAGTATGGGTAACTACGGACGGTATTCATCACTCCTCCTTGTTTATTCAACATTTAATAAAAAAGTTGCTTTATAAAAAAAAAAATTGTTGATACATTTCGGTGTAACAAGTAGCTGTTTCGCGTTTCTTTTCACTAAAACAGTTACTTGTAGGTTATTCCACGCTAAAGAAGCGTGGAAACTCTTTTATTTGAATTCCAAAACTGTTTACATTCAAAGTAGTATGTTGGAGGAAACTTTTGGACTTTATTTTATGATATATTACGGTAATTACTCAGCTGGAAATGCTACGAATAGTGATGTTGCAAACTCGAAGTTTTTGACTGTGAAGAATTTTGTTTGTCTGATTTAAGAATAAGTTTAGTTTAGCGCACCTTGTTATAAATATAACACATTTTTCTATTCTAATAATAAAGTTAAATCAACGTTTTAAAATCCTCTAAGATAGACACAGAGGTCGTAATATAATGATTAATTTTGACCGAGAGATGACCGATGATATATATATATATATATATATATATATATATATATATATATATATATATATATATATATATATATATATATATATATATTCGGTATCAATACGGTATCAACTTTATTGGTGCAAACAACCTTTGTTACAAAACATTTCAATTTAGGTTACAGAATATATAGCTAAGTACATGATTCAAGAATACAATGTGTATACATTCCAAAAACAGAAAGGTAGCTTAAATATAGGAAACCCTGCCTCCTAAACTAGGAAAACCTGTGACTTAGGATTCAATGTTCTATAGTTGCTTCGGGGTCTTTCAGTTTATCTTTAGTGGGTGTTGTTCATAATTAATCTAATAGCAAAGTAAAAAGAATAACAAAATAAAAAAAATACACTTAATTATATGGATGTGAGTGTTTTATCAGACTGTTTGTGAATGTATGTGTGATAGTAAATGTGTTTGAGTGTGTATATGTATGTGTGAGTGATGGTGTGGCTGTTAGAGTGTGTGATTCAAAAGCTACGTAAGGATGATGTTATGTAAAGGTTGTATTATATTGTACTTTTTTTTTAATGTTAATAGGCGGCAGACGAGCAGACGGATTACCTGATGGTAAGCAATTACCGCCGCCCATGGACACAAGCAACACCACAGGAGTCACAAGTGCGTTACCGCCCCTTGGGGTTGGGAATGGGGATAGGATGAGGCGTGGGATGAGGGAGAAGGAATAGGGGATTGGGCCTCCGGCACTCTCACTCACCGAACGAAACGCAATAGCTTACTATACGTACGTACCGTTACTTGACGTCGATTTTCTGTGAGAAAGGTAGTACTTCCCCGGTCGAGCCGGCCCATTCATGCTGAAATCAGCAAGGCTCTACTACCTATAAATCTACTACCTATAGCACATAAGAGCTCTACTATCTATACTAGCACATAAGAGCTCTACTACCTATACTAGCACATAAGAGCGACTATCATTGAGATTTTCGTGAGAGAGCAGGTAAGCATAACTTCGTAACCACTGCTTATTCTCCGAGGCACGTGGAGGGGAAAGTCAAAACAATTAACAATAAAATTGAATGCCTAGGCACCTAACTTCGAAAAGTCTGCACAATGCTCTGTGGGTATTGTATCCGATATAATCGTACCAGAGTGTGTCCGGTGCAAAACCTGCAAAATTTCCATGCAGACATGGAAGTTTGTTGGTATCCCCACTAAGCTATTGCTGACGTTTGCCTGTGTAAAACAGTTTTGTTGCATCGTAAATATTTAATTTAAAAGTTGAGTTGAGAGGCCGACAGACTGCTACGCAGAGGGTCTCAGGTTCGAATCCATGGCACGCACCAATGAGTTTTCGGAGTTAAGTGCGTATTAAATTGTAATTATCGATTGCTAATCAGTGAAGGAAAACATCGTGAGGAAACCTGCATGTTTGAGAGTTCTCCGTAATGTTCTCGAAAGACACGTGAAGTCTGTCAACCAGCACTCGGCCAACGTGGTGGACTATCGCCTTATCCTTCTCAAAGTGAGAAGAGGCCCGTACCCAGCAGAATAAATGGCTGATGATGAAGTCAACACATATAAGGAAGATATTAAACATATTAATTTATTAGACTGGATATCAGCATGCGTAATGGCTTGTGATCGAGAGTATCACACAACTAAACATCAATCTTAGTAGTCAATCTTAGTGCCAAATAAAATTCTATTTACAAATATTCAAGCAACGAACGGAACGAAAATTTGTGGTAGACACAAAGTACTTTTCAGTGTGGGGATCGATCTCACAACACTTATTGTACTCTAAAGATTGCTCCTTGCTCTAAAGCAGTTTGGCGGCTGCTTAAGTTACTATGACACACGTGCAGTTAATTACTAGTAACTAGTCAACTTGGTTTTTGTTATTAATAATTTCGTGAAATTAATTGAAATTAATTTGTTTCTCCAGCTTAGGACCGTTCCATCAGTCTATTGAAACCCCAGAAGGACAAAGAGTCCACAAGACATCAGGTCAATTTGAGCTAATTCTGCGGAATTAGCAACAACAAAAAAATTGTTGAACAATGTTAGTGTACTTTGAAGATAAATGCCACCTCAGGCTTCCGGGACTAGGGGACCTGTAAAGTAATCGAAATGTCCGATTATAATAAAATATGTAGTATATCATTCGGTTTCATGTCGGAGCTATAAAATTCGTAAAACAGTACCTTAATTTCTATGTGTAACATTGGCATAAACCCGATAAGTGACTGTTTAATTTAATATTAATATTCAGCTATCATATTTCAGAACTGATTAAAATCGACATGACCCTAATGTCTACAGAACATTATACTTGTACCAAAATAGACCAAGACAAGATGTTACGAAACTTGATATAATTACGACGTGGAAATACCGTTCAGTTTCCTCCTATTATTCCGCGCGACCTTACGTCATTAATAGTTGTTGCTAGACAACGCCTTGGTTTGCGATTTAATACCAATAACAGATGGTCTATGCAGCTTTAGTAACTAGACTTGGTGAGAATCACCCTGCTTCATTTGTCTGTATTGCGTAATCGAATCATTACTGAATATATTCGTAGTAATTATGTTATGAATCCAGTGGTACTGCTTATAATGCCAAAGGTAAAAAGGTAAACGAAAATGAGCACAACACAGTACTTGACGGCCAAGAGAATACACACACTGATTCGTTTTTGTTTCTAATTTTGACGTATAAAAAGCCCTATAAAGTTGCATAAGCCGAAATGTAGCAAGAACGGTACTCCTTCACGCAAAATCTGCTAAACGAAATTTGTTAAAACTTTGCAGTAATACAGTTTACTCATCAGAATAGCTCATAAAATACATTTTTTCGCAGTAACTGACACGCACGCGAATGGAGGCGTAGACCGAAACTATTAATAATATTAATATTTACTGATCATTTTAACCTCAACCATACCAGAGACAAGTAAAGAATATAGACTGACAAAGTCGAACAAAAAAAGGTGTCTCGGAAAAAGCTCAAATCGCGAGCTATATCCAGATGGCGCTGATCAAATAGTACGCGACGTTAATTACAGCCAGACAAGTCATAAAAATATAATTATTTCTTCATTAACAGCCATTGAAGTCGTTTAAGTATTTTTTGGAATTGGTAATATTGCTCATAATAAGCTAATTTATCTATTTCATTTTACGTGCATATTTTATCACTTTTGAATGTGTACTAATAGATGGCGTAGTAAAAACACGAAAGGCTATGTACAACGGTTTACATTGAATTTTCACTAGATGACGCTTAAACCAAAATAAAATTACCAATTTAGATGGGATGGGTATATAGGTTTTATAGGTAGATACACTTATTTAGTAACCAACCATTCGTAAACAACCATTTACGAACTAGTTCTATGTATGCCTCAAGGTCGCACGCACGAACTCATACCATGAGTGAGACCTGTCGGCTGAATATTTATTAACTACTTTGTATGAAAAAATGCAAAAAACCACTAAACCGAGAATCGAACCCGGTACCGCTATAGCTAGTATCGTAGTATCATAATTATTATCACCTAAGTGTAAAGTGTTCCTCAAGAAAAATCAATCGAGCCCAATATTCTACCACATTCTACCACATGAACCCTAAAATCTTTAAAAAATAAAAACAGTCACGGCATAGACGAATTACCACCAAGTCTTATGAAATACTGTGCCGACGAACTGACTACTCCTTTTTACCATCTAATAAATCAATCTTTCACAGAAGGTACTTACCCCGAACAATTGAAAATATCAGTTATAAAACAAATTTACAAAAAAAGTCCAGAACAGATCCTAGCAATTACCGCCCTATTGCCCTATTGCCCACGGCCTCGAAGGTATTTGAGAAGGCTATGTGCAACCGAGTTAACGCTTTCTGCGAAAAATATAGTATATTTAATGAATGCCAAAACGGCTTCCGAAAGAACAAATCAACTATA
Source organism: Euclidia mi (assembly GCA_944739405.2). Lineage (NCBI taxonomy): Eukaryota > Metazoa > Arthropoda > Insecta > Lepidoptera > Erebidae > Euclidia > Euclidia mi. The sequence goes on along the minus strand of OX123186.2, from coordinate 9,816,464 downwards.
CTAGTTACTACTATATACCGTATACAAATACGTCCAAGGCGCTCTTAACATTAGAAATAAAAAGGAATACGCTGTCGGTGTTTTACTTGATATGACAAAGGCTTATGATAAAGTGCAATATAGCATACTACTACAAAAACTATATAATATAGGAATTCGTGGTTCAGCTTACGACTGGTTCTCATCCTATTTAAGCGGTCGAAAACAATTAGTAGAATTAGAATATTTTAACTACGATACCAAAGAAATAAAAAAGGTACGCTCTAATACTGAAAACATATATGCATCAATTCCTCAAGGTAGTGTAATCGGCTGCCTTTTATTTTTGATATATATAAACGATCTTCCCAAAGCCATAGAAGGGTCGTGCGTTATATTTGCAGACGATATCTCCCTACTCACTTCTTGTCAAACTGAAGATAGCATTAACCAAAAACTACATTCAACACTCACAAATACAATAACCTGGATGAATGAACACAACCTAGAAATACGAAAACAAAAATAATAACATTTCACCCCTATCAAAAAGCTCCCTTAAATATAAATTTTAACTTTAACGGAACACAAATAGAAACAGTACGCGAATTCAACTTGTTAGGCCTAATTTTAGATACAATTTAAACTTTAAATCTCACATCCAAAATATAAAAGCAAAAATTTCTAAATTCACTTACGCACTACGTGAAGTCAAAAAGGCAACAAACGTACATACCGCACTGACTACCTACTACGCCTATGCCTATGCCTGGCTTACCTATGGCATTATCCTGTGGGGAAATAGCACAGATGCACCTTCTCTCTTTGTTCATCAAAAGAAATTAATTAGAATTTTAGGAAATATAGATGTCACTAATAGCTGCAAACCCATCTTCCAAAATATAAACTTCTTACCCTAACAGGCATTTACATACTAGAAATATGCAAATTCGTCCGAAAATATCCTGAATTCCATACAAAACGTGAAGATACTCAAAAACAGTATTCCTTACGCCACAAACACAGACTAAATCTACCCTCATCCCGGTTAATAATGCACTCATCAAGTCCCCTAGTCATGTCAGTAAAAATTTATAATAAGTTACCAGAGCTCCTAAAACAAGAAAATAAGTACAACATATTTATCAACAAACTGAAATTGTTCCTTAATAACAAAGCTTACTACACATTAAATGAATATTTTTATGACAAAACGCCATATAACATAAAATAACCCAAAATAATCCTTTTAGTCTATTTATACACACACAAAATATACAATGATAACTTATTATGCCAAAAAAAATTAATAAATTCGTAAATATAATAAATAAGCTTAAGAATCTTTAAACATTTTGAGGACATAATAATATTAAAAATATTTATTTAAATATATTTAATAAGTATACATCATAAATATAATTATTAAAGTCCTCTTCCTCCTCTCCCCTAATAAAAACTTTGCTGTGCCCAACAGGGTCCATAATTGATACTACCTTTATGTTTAACACCTCATTGTAATTATGGAATGCAATAAAGTATTGAGTACATTCACACAACACACGTTAGTACTATTAATTATTCTGTGACAACACCATCTAGTCCCAAACTAAGCAGAGCTTGTAGGGTCATTTTGCCTGTCCATCGCCCACTTCGCGTCCATTTTACGGACTTCCCTTTAAAAATGCTCGAAAATAAGTATAGTTTAAATATGTTCGAAAATAAAATAGTATAATATATATATAACACACTACACACAACGTCACGCCTTTTATCCCCGAAGGGGTAGGCAGAGGTGTATTTCTACACCCACTTTTTTAAGATATACCTTAGTCCCACGTAATAAAGGGCGAGCCTATTGTCGTACCGGGCACATTTCCAGACTCCGTGCTGCTACTGGGAACTTCGTGACAGAAAAACCCAATAACACTGCCCGACCCAGGAATCGAACCCGGGACCGCCCGATCCCACGCGCACATTTATGCCGCGAGACCAACGAGGCATATAACAGAGATGCCGTGGCCACCTCCCAGCTTCATCATCAGACCCTGGATATCATCTAGGTGTGAAGTGTTCCTCAAGACAAATGAATCGAGCCCAAACTCGGTCGGGTTGTGTCGTTTTATCACAGAGATACCGTGGCCACCTTCCAGCTTCATCATCAGACCCTGGATATCATCTAGGTGTGAAGTGCTCCTCAAGACAAATCAATCGAGCCCAAACTCGATGGAGTTAGGACGTTTTAATACAGAGATGCCGTGACCACCTTCCAGCTTCATCATCAGACCCCGGATATCATGTAGGCGTATAAAGTGCTCCTCAAAACAAATCAATCGACCCCAAGCTCGATGGGCTTACGAGGCCATCTGCCAGCTTTGTTATCAAACCAGCAAAATATAGTGCAACATTTCATTGCAAATTTAGACTTTAAAGTACTTAAACCACACACATAATTCGAAAATTAAAATCAAATGAGTTGAACGGTAGCAATTGATAGTACCGTAGTAGGTAGGTTGAGCACCCTTGAGGGCCTCAACTCTCGAATGACCTTGCACAAAGGCTACCTACGTTGTCGTTTTTTGTCCACGTTAATAAATTTAAGACAAGTATGCAATAAATAAATTATCGAGTCACATTTTTTTGTTCGACTTTGTCAGTCTCTGACCATACTGTTACATATTCTAAAACACATGTTTCAATGTAAACAAGGGTTGGATTATGCAGAAACATTTGATCGCCAGCGGCTGAACTACATACTAGTTTAATGAACTTAATATAATACAAACAAACTTAATTTTAACAACAACATCGACTATGTTGCATAAGTGTTTGTAACATTTTGTAGATAGGGGAAATTGGGGTAATTAGAATAATGTTTAAACTGAATAATTTATTTGATGAAAATGTCCATCTGAGAACATGGCGCTTGCAACAGTGCCAAAATATGCGTTTCTCGAAACAAAGGTACGTAGAATAATTATGTATATAATCCCGAAAGACAATTTAAAATCAGTGATGAAAACTCTTTTGCAAAATTAGTATGACAATTGATTTATAAACAGTTTCTTAGTTCATACGTTTAATTTTGTATTAATAAGAAATATGTTCCATCATTTAAAACATTCATACTACTGAGCACCTCTATTTTATCATAGCTATTGAAGGTAAACTCAGACGAAGTATCGTCATAGCTTTTCTGTCCTTGCGAAAACCATTTGTATATATATATATCTATAGTGCCTAGCGAAAACTATGGCAGGTCGTCGTCGGTGAGCTGGCCGAAGTGCACGCTGGTACGACCACCGAGCTGCCTAGCTCGGTGGTCGAGGTGAAGGCTAGGCGGCAGGCTCAGGTGGTGCAGCCGATGTAGGCTGAACGGCAGGGCTCAAGCGTAGGCCGGCGCAGTCAGGCGCCAGTGGCCTGGCTGTAGGAAGCTCGTAGGTAGGAGCTGATGCGTAGGCAACGGCTGGTAGAAGCACGGCGCTAGCAGCTCGTAGGTCATAGCAACCGTGGTGTTGTAGCCCAGACAGTAGAGAAGACAGGTGTAGACAAGTAGAGGTGTAGACCCGCAGGGAGAACTGGAAAGTAGCATAGAGAATACACAACAACCGGTCAGGAACAGGCTGTCCCTAGATCGGCTGTTATGCTTAGGAGAGACAGATACTACAGACAGAACATATAGGCACACAGACAACTAGAATATGCTCACCCTCAGCGGGACAGTAGATATAGAAGTAGAAGGCCGAATGATCACGTAGTGTAGTAGCAGCGTGGCGACGTCTAGGGAAAGTGACCGATGTAGATCGCGCCCCCCATCTTATATAGGCATAGACATATGAGTCACAGACTGCCTGTGCTCGGTCCCTTACCACGGAAAAACTACAGGGTGTACTATATATAGGACACGATTTTTTTTCCTTGGTGTGATGGTAGTAATAATAATAATCCATAGTTTTTATTATACCGAACCATAAAACACCCGTCCTCATAACGTAATTCTAGTAGATACCACATCAAAACAATAGTACTACACGTGCTTGCGGCTAGTCCATAGCTATACGTAATAGTGCAGCTGTGAAGGCTCCGTTGTATGTGTCCCATTACATTTAGATTAAATCTCTCTACGGGCACGTTGGACTTATGTCTCCGCGTAAGCCTTTAAAGGGCTGGGTATTGTTTTAACGCATAAGTTAGAATAATACCCGAGATATAGAAAAGCATAATAATATATATTTCTTTGCATAAAATTGATTGCAGTTACAAAGCGGCGGTGATTAGGTACAAAAAATCACCCCCTCGTGGGATCTCCACCTTGTCATGGTGGGGGGGCTCAGTAACCGTGGTTGGGTACCCACGGTGAAGCTAACCGAGATCCCGGGAGTGGACGCTCCGCGTGGGCCTGGAGGGGCCTACGCAGGACGCGTCCAAAGGCACGGGTGCAGGGGACAGTTCTGTCTGTCCCTCGCAGTCGGGCGCGGTCGCGGGAGGAGAGGCGTGTCGGTGTTGCGTTGCCGCGCGCCCTATCTCCCGCGACCAAATGGAGGCGCACCATTGTTGCGTCGCGGTGGGGCCGCAGAGGAAGAGCAGATGCGGTGTTGCCAGGTTGTCGTCCTCTCTATCCTCTGCGGCCGCTGGGTGTTTTGGCAGCGGAGCCCAACACCTTCATCCGCCGCCATAGGGGTTTTGTTCGGGGCCCGCCTGACCATCTGGCTGGCTAATACCTGTCGGGGGTAGTGAGGAATGCTTCGGTGATACTCTACCCTCCGACACACGGGTACATGAGGAACGCGGGTTGGTTTTTAGTCAGTATGAGTCTGACAGTCCCCTTTGCTCTTCCCATAGGGCGGAGGGAATCCATGAGGATTTTCTAACCCGATACAAAAATTTTGAGTTTTCAAACAAGATAGCTACATTTAACCTTGGCATTCGCACCGCGGTAATCTGTTTACATGATTCCCCTATAATACTCGTAACCGCACCAATATACTGACTTCGGTCTCATTGCAAACGTCCTTAGTTGAGTGTCTATTCTAAACTAGTTTTTATTACATTTCGGGCTCTATGGTTAGTTTTTGTCGCGAATGTGGAGCCGTAGATGTACTACGCAACATTGTCACCACATTCTAAGTCGTCTCTTTCTGATACATTAATTTGAGTGTATGTCTATGAAAACGTAACAAAATTGTGTTCTTACTACTACTACATGGCGCAATTAAAGTTTCCTTGATTCCCTTATGTAACAAAAATGTATACCTTTACCTGATACAGCCCACGTTTCTGAGTTTTAAACTAGGTTTATAAAAATAAAATATGAAGTACAATAAATAAATACCTTTTTGGTAAAATATTTGATAAAGTTATAATTTTTATTGCTGAGGCATTGCATCTTTGCATAGTGCTCCCATATTTCGAGTAATTTCTTAAGGGTTCAACGGTGGTTTCACCAGAAACATATCATTAGCATAACTGATGTTATTTACTGAGCAACTATTTATACCACTTCCGACTCTTTTGCATTGGCTATTTTATTTTCTTACTAACTTACAGCCAGTTTCACTGACAATTAATTGCATTTAATTTGCATGCTTGATTTTTACATTAAGGGCTGAATTTTCAAATTACTTTTGTTTAACTATTCAATCTTACTTTGTGTAGTATAATTTGTGTGCCAAATTACATATACTATTTTAGTCCTGCTATACAGAGTTATAAAGACAAACTACATTCAAGCTAAGTGTGTTAATGAGGCGAAAAGTTTTTAGCTTACGTTTCTATAGCCTCTTATCCTTTAACGCTTTAAACAAATTTGAGTACACGTAAGCGATTATTTAATTTTTTGCAATGGTCGAGATATAAACCATTATATTTATTTTAAATCGCTTACATGGGAGACGGTAGCGTGATTCTAAAACATATTATACCCTGTAAACGGCCATTTTGCGGTCCAAAATGGATCGTAAAATGGCTTTTATGAGTGAACAGGTTTGGTGGCACTTCGTCCATAACGCAACGATTTTCCAAAGGGAAATTGCTCACGATATTTTCAATGCATCAATGTTTTAAAGGTAGTAAAATTATGTCTTTGGCTTGAAATATTAAGATAAAGTCTCGTTGGTTTGGTGTAGTAAACTGAGTGATGAGCTTTAATTCATAGCGTTCACTTTCGGAATGTTTAACAGCTTTAGAGCCGTCTTGCGTATTTTTATTAAATATCTCTTGACCACATGAGGCTTTGGAATAATAGGGGAAATTTGGCTAAGGAGGGGTTCAGATACGATTTGTTGTCGTTGGATGAAGATCCCAAGAATAATCCCGATAAAGGGATTTGGTAAATAATAATCTAGTCACAACCCATGAATATCCAATTTTTCGTTTCATGTTGGAATCCAAATCCACGGTCCATCCCAGGCGTCACTTAGGACAGACAGAATTGGTGTACTGAAATTATTTTCTTGAGAGATACTGTAGCCAGTTAAACCACCGTGGTGTCCTTGTCGCTATGGTCCGTAGTAGCAGGATGGCGCGAATAGCAGATTGCAAGCCCTGATTTAACCATATTGCTGCAACCCAGTAATAAATTCACCTATTTAATGAGGAATGTATCACCCACTGTATGTTCGTGGAGAGCACGCAGATACTTATCATATAATATTCATGTAATGTAGTTGAAATAAAGAATGCTTCTACATTGTAATTAATTTTCCAACGACAAACATATTTTCCTATATAATAAATTAAATAAAACCTTAGATTTATATAGCATAAGTTATAAGCAGTGTCATCTTGTTGTTACAAAACACCTAATGACAATGACCTACTCTGATACAGAGAATTTGCTTACTGTAATAAAATAGTGTGTAAGTACCTACGCTAAGTTACAACAAATCATAATATTAAGTCTACTTTCTATTACATATTGGCAGTTCATGATTATTATTATGTTAAAATATAGCCCTTTATTATTATTATTTAAGTATTTTTTCCTGAAAATCAGGTGTTAAAGCCTAGTTCAGGTAAACATTAAAATAGCTATATATACCAAATATAAGGTATTACCGTAATAAATTAAGTAACTACGCATCAATGTACCACAATTTAACAAAGGCACTTATCGCATACATGATACTGAATTATAAAATTTAATTTAATTATTTTTACTGTAATATTTTTCCTATGTAACATGTGACGTTTATTTTATTGAATAAAGTTATTATTATTATTATATATTATTATTATATTGATTTGTTATTGTTATATTGAGTGTATCAATAAAAAGCGTTCTATTTGATTGGGGAATTAGAACTAAATTTTAATGTATGTATGTATAAATTGTCTATTGTTAAAATCTGTAAGCAAATATAATCAAAAATATTTTGTAAGTAATATTTATTTTATTTGAAGTCCTTAAACCTTTCGTGTAAACATTCCTTCCAATTGAACAGAAGCCAAGCTTCCAAGCTACCTGCGAAACTTTCAGTACTCCCTAATCTACTTCAAAATATCTTTTGTGTACATGAACCAACGTTGGCCCAAACTCTAAACTCCGAGGGTTCTTAACTACTTGGTCCATTGTTTGACCGATATTTCTTTTTTCGTGATATACTGATATTAGCTCTCAGCGGACATAAGTCGAATGGACTCTTTGAATTTATTGTATGGAGATATTTCACCCGCATATACAATGAGATATTATTTGGCGGATGTAATTGATTACTATGGGGCAGTTCCATTTGTTAGTAGGAAGTGATAAGGGGAGTGGATAACTGTCTTTGGGTAACTGTCTAGGAAGTGGGGAGTAGTGATAATGATCTTGTTTAAGGAAAAGCGACTGTTTGCGCATTTGTTGGGTACCTGAATAGATATAGTTGCCTCGGTTAATTTGGGTTTGCAATTGTAGCTAGGATAGTATAATTATACTAATTTGTGACTGATACATCGCAGATCCTAAACAACAGAAGCTAAAAAATTAAAGTGTGGTGAGTTTCATTTTATAACTTAGGCGCTCCTTAAGGAAGGATGTTGCAATTTTTAACCCCTAAGGGGGCAAAATAGGGGGTAGAAAATGTATGGCAGGTGAAGCCGCGGGCGGCTGCTGTTCTCATATTGAATCTTACTTACGAATATTTTTTATAGACTCACGCCTGTATCCCCGAAGGGGTAGGCAGAGGTGTAATATTACACCCACATTTCGCCATGAATTTTTTGGGTCCCACGTAATAGGGGGCGAGCCTATTGCCGTACCGGGCACATTCTCAGTAGCAGCACGGAGTGTGCTGCTACTGAGAATTTCCTAACGGAAAAACCAATAGCTCTTTGCCCGACCTGGGAATCGAACCCGAGACCTCCCAATCCCACGCGCACATTTATGCCGCGAGACCAACGAGGCAACTTACGAATACTACAGATATTATATCCCGTGGCAGACCAGCTTGAAAAGTAAAGTGGAAAGTAATTATCGTAGTATTGGTATCTCTATAGAGTTAGCGAGGATTGTGTTCACCTTGAGTTTAACAAAGAAGTTATACTGTTTTTATTTTCAGCTAAGGACCAATTACCTACCATGTCCTGTGCGTACATCATCGAGTTAAACTACGCGCTCTTTAAACCGGGTGTGTGCGCGGTATTACTAAAACTCTATGTGTCAGACAAAATTATTCAATCCAGTCCAAACGGGAGTTTATCAGACAATTAAAAATATCTATCAATAAATTAATAGTTATAAAAAGACCTGATCTCCTCATCTATATAACCTGAGCGCCTGCAAAAATATGCACATTTAGACACTCATTATTAGGCTCTGAGTGTCTAAATGTGCATATTTTTATTGATTATTGGACTACGATATTCAAGCCTAGTACGGTGTATAATTTAGCTATCATTATGGCGCTGATACACCTAAGCATTAACTTGTAAAAGAACAGCGAGCATCCGCTGTTTTCTGTTTTGTCGAACCGAACATTTTCACGATCATTCTAGCGAACATTCTAAATTCAAATAGTCCTTAGAATATAGAAAAAATATAGAAATTGCACTACAACAGCAGTTTTACCCAATATGTTTACTTTAGTTTCACTTATGAATTATTTCTAGAGTAAGATTAAGTTACCTTAATCTTTTTATGTATATAAACAAATGACGTTTCTAAATAATAAAATGCAGATTTTAATTTGAACAGGTTTAATAAATCACCCAAGTGTCTGTTTCTACGTTCAAATTTATTTATCGATATCGAGAGTTTATCAACATTCTATTGAAATTAATTCTGAGTAAACCAAATCTAAGGATCTATTATCGATATTTATTCTGAGTAAGCCCATCACTAGTCAAGTTAAAATTAGTGACAAACTACGAAGAGTCTTCCCTAGATTAAAATCATAAGTCAAAGTGAAGTAAATACATTGGAATTAACCGCCATTGTAGCGCGAATTCTACGTTTTATCTATATTCTAAGGTTCGCTCGAATGTTCGCGAGAATGCTCGCTAAAACACACTTATTTGTTTTGTAACTTTCGAGAGAACGCTCATTACAGGTGAATGCTCAAGTGTATCAGCGCCATTATATTCTAAGACTAACTACTAAAAGCTTAAGTAATATAGCTAAATTACATTATATATAAAAGTCGTGGTTGTTTACGTCGTAATTAAAACGTTTATCAGGATTGTATATCACTGGTTTTCGTACATTACATTGCAATATTTTCCATAATTACAAGCGGCAAGACCACGGCATCTCTGTGCGGTGCATCTGCATAAAAAAATTGTGCTTTTAATTCACGATACAATTTTTAATTACAGCATCAAAACGTACAAATCAGCCAGATAAGTCAAAAGAGGAACGTTTTAATTAAATGTTTTTACAGACTCACGCCTGTATCCCCGAAGGGATAGGCAGAGATATAATATTCACCCATATTTTGCCACGAGCACTGCCGTTACCAGGTACTTTGCTATCTTTGTGCTGCTACTGAGAATTCAGAAAAACCTAGTACCACTTTTGTTCGACCCGGGAATCGAACCCGGGACGACATGACCAGCAGACGCACATGCTATCCACTGGACCTCAGATGCAGTCGGAGGCAGTTAAGGTTCCTAATATAATTCAACATCACGTTCAATCACATGTCAACATTTTTATATTGCCACTGACTTACTACGGAATTGAATATTCGAACTATAGATAGATCTGTAGATTTTAGATTCGTTTTTGACAGTTTTTGACATAAGCTCCATACAAAATATGTCAAACACGAATCTGAAATCTACAGATCTATTTATAGTTCGAATATTGAAAATAGCCGTAATCGCTCCTTGCTTCTTGACCCACGTAATATATATGGGCGCAAATTAATATATAATGATTATATTGTTACGAAAATGTTAAAAATATTTAAGATTGATATTTAAATAACTATTTGTGAACACAGAACTGAGAATTTCACTACTTTACAATATTAGACACTGTATTGGCTGCTTAACTGTTTTATAAAGATTGGGTATTTAATTTATCGCTTAGTTATTAAGATAACTCCAGAAACTTTCAGAGTAAAATCAATTAGTATTAAATAACATTATTCTGACACTTATTTTTACGGTAATAAATAACATGCGTTTATATTTTCATCCTGTTGATAGCGCCATCTGTTGACAATGTTGTAAAGCAGCGTTTGGTTAATAATAGTAGATTAGTAGCCAAGGGCTGTAAGGCATGAATTGCAGCCCGAGATATTTAGGCGCACGAGCGCAGCGAGGGCGCCTATAGTTCGAGGGTGCAATTGGTGCTTACACCCGAGCTAACTATTCTGCTTTACATCTCGATTGTGAGGTGAGTAGAAAAAACCGGCATTACAATAATAAAACATTTTATTTCTTGGACAGGTTATATCTTCATCAATTGAAGAACTCATGTTTTTTTCCTAATTGGCACGTAATTATAAAAAATCCCAAAAGCAAACAATATTTAAAGTAAAAGTTTTCTATTCCCGTCTTTTTTCATAAAAAATAATCAACTAAAGAACTTTTTAATTTCTTTTTTCAAGAACAAAATTGAGCTTCGCCGTTATTTAAAATTGATGACTATTTAAATACTCACACGAAGACAAGGCTGAATAGCAAAGCGACCTCTTTGGTCATTGGGCTGAATGCATGATGTCTATTGCCAGTATGATGGTTAGATGTACGTGAACTTTTTGAAAGAAAGAAGTGTTTTTTTTTATTACTTACCGCCCTAGGGCTTTTCTAGCTACATTATTACACTAGAGCGCTAATTAGTCACCTACAAGCCCCATTTGGAGGTAATAAGAACCTACTTACCGAACATGAGAGATGTAAAATAAATTTGTTATTCGTGTAAAATAAATCATTTGGTGTTGTGCAAAATTCATTACAATATTAATGTCGAGTTTTGCTTTATTTATAATTAATTGTACAGTAATTTCAATTATATATTGTAAAGGAAGTGACAGTTGTTAAACATTAAGTGTAATGACGCATGACGGTTAGTGTATAAAACGGACTGTAGGTCACATTTTATTTCAATTTCTGTGCTAGAAATCAACTAATAATAAACCAAGTAATATTACCTGAGTGTTTTTATTATGGAGTCTGGTCACCATAACCCTGGCGTATCGCCGACAGCAGCGGTGGGATAAACGCCCCCTAAGAGACTTCGGGATCTATGGTTGGCGCGAGAGTGATGGGTATCTTGGCTTGGCCGCCATTACCACTGATGACCTGAAGACTGATGCGACAAGCGCTTGGAAGCCGTGTTTGGCGCTAGTCTACCTTGGTCGGAGACCACACGGTGTGTCCGAGTTATGGCGAGCAAGTCTACACTTCTCGTGAGGCCACGCGTGAGCGAGAGCGACAGAGCGACTACGACGGGGTGCACGCACCGGGGTGTGCTGTGGCGTGAACGCTGTTCTGCTCCGAGTTCTACCAGAGGTTGCAGATGCGGGTTATTGATGCACTAACCAGAGGTATTTATTTAGAGCTGATTTGATTAGAGTTTTTGAGAAACATCCTTATTTTATAAACTATGGTGCATACACGATTACCTACTGTCCCCGTAAGGATTACCAGATAAACATTATATAGTCAAAATTACGAACGTTACACCCCAAATAGAACTTATAGATGACTGTTGTTTATCCACGTTCGGTACATAGCAGTACAGTCATGTTATGCCGTCGGCTGGGGCTCTTGTCTCATGTCTGTTTATTAATCGTTAGGCCATGTCAGAAACTTCCTGTAAAACTTACTTATCTACACAAGAAAGAGAAAATAGCTTTGTTGTTATGTGGTTCTACTAGTATAATTATTAGTAAAGAACGGTATAACTGCCCTTTTCAAGTTGAAGCTCTGATATAGATGCATTGTATAAATTACCTGATTTGCTTTCAGTTTAAATAAGCTAATTGATGTGCTGAATATGAATTCAATTGGTAGTCGATAGGTTATCTCAATAGTAAGACATTAAATGAATCAAAACATTATTATGGCCCTTGGTAACACATGACATAAGGCTAACTAACTGCATTACTTATGGACAGTGCTCGCGGCGCGATTATATGAAGCCTCTCTTGATAAATGACCATCCACCACAAATATAATTATTTGCATAAAACCAGTAGTTTCACAGATAAGTGCATTCAACAAAACAAACTTCAGTTTTATTATATTAGTACAGATATATATTCAGAAGGTAGATATAAAAATAAATTTGTGATACACATTTTTAAAGCTAATAGGTATTTGTAAAGTTACGAAATAGGTTTTATTATATATTTGTGGACTCTGTAGGTGCCTACATGATTTCATTTTAACATTATGTTGAAATTGTTACTGTCAACTTGCAGCTCAAGTTAACGTTATAAAATAAGGGAACCCAACATATCTTAATATTTGTCATTTAATTTTATACCTGTATAGAATGATTTGTTCCGACCATAATAAGTCCTTGCTTAACCCAAACTACTGAAGCTAGAAACATGAGATCTGGACAGTAGATTTCTTTATGGACATATGCACTCAGGTTCTATAATAGTCCACCTCTAAGCATTTTAGGTTGAAAGTCTTAAGGCAGGTGACTGCTGATCTCGTATAAATACCAAGCCTTAGTGTTTTACTTGTTAAATACAATTTATTCTATTTGTGAGTTCATTTGCAAAGTTAGTTGCATCTATTTTCAAGATGGCAACCAGTGATAAACCAATAAAATTTAGTGCCAACCTTATTGCTTAGCTCTTTTGGGACGCAAGACAGTTAGGAATATGATTATTAGGATAATGATAAGTGGGTTTAAAGAACATAATGTGACAATCCATATTATCTCTTTTCCAATTTAGCAGTATTTATTCTTAGCCAATAAAAGTAATTGTGTGGACTACTCATGCTTTATTTCGAAGTCAGTTGTGATTAGTCAGTTTACAATACATAAAATTAAAGTTGAATTACATAATGAAAGAGTAGACAAATGATAAATAAAAACATTCATTTCAGAAAGAAAGGTCTATTTTTATAAATAAAATGTTGAATGAGTGTCTTTATTAACTTTTATGGTTTATGTAGTAAATTTATAAGCTGAGTGGAACCATTTTTAGAAATAAGACGGCACTACTCTTGCTTTGTAATATTGGTAGCTTGTGAATTTCTCTTTTATGGCTCAGTTGGCAAACAGTTCAACCATTTCACAGCTTGCACTACGCCTAAAAATATTCAATATTGGATTAAACATGTTCTTACATGAGTTATAATTATAGCACTTGTATTTTCGAAATCCTTGGATCTGCATGGTTTGAAATAATTTCATAATTATCACCAACAGTCCGACTGTTCACGGCTGAACATAAGCCTCTCTTTGTTCTTGCCATTTCTTTGTTTTCCTGTTTGATGTGGATAAAACTTATTTTGAATATATTAAGTGTTAACTGTTTTATCAAAACTGCAAAATATGGGTATCCTGATAACTTTATATTTGATTATATAAAATGGACACTGTCAGACAGAACCTGAGAAAAATCAATGTCTTTTGTATTTTACCTTATGCGTAAAATATGGGCTCCAACACTGTTATAGCTAAGATAACTATAGACCAATGCACAGGTTGAACATGCCTGATATATAGATATAGCTTAATAGACCGGACCACTTTGTAAGAGAAGAATTTTATTTCACCTACAGTTACGAAGGTTCATGGAACTAATATTTGGGTGGGAAATGTTGCCCACCACCTGTCTTTTGAGTGTTGCAGGTTGATGATGACATCCTAACAGATGACCTGACCTTGGTGTGAAGAGAGGATGGACGAGCGGTCCTTTACTGATTGGTATGTATGGATCACTGTGGCCCGCCCTTTTGACGTCGGTGGTTTTGTGTGTGGGCTGCGCGCACACGTGCCGCATGGGTGCTGTACTGAGCTGGAGTCAAGCATTGTTTGCTAACCTTTGTTGCTGATCAACATCAACAACTGTATGAGCAGCTTGACCGTATGGGTGGAGGATTCGTCATATACCGATTCACGTGGGGAGGTCCTCTACCTCCTCCACTGTAGTTGTTGGACCTATGTAATTACATTGTATCGATATAACTGATCATGACGAACGATGATGATTATTTTATGTATATGCATTGATGTGTTTGAGGCAAATTTTGCATTTATGTGTTTGAGTAAAATTTTATTTTTCCTATCCAACATCCTTCCCAAAACGCTGGCTGGCCACCATGCGTATCCTTGAATCTGGTCTTGTTGGCTAGATCCCGTGATGGGTGATGCCGTGTGTTGGCTAGATCCCGTGATGGGTGATGCCGTGTGTTGGCTAGATCCCGTGATGGGTGATGCCGTGTGGGCTAAATCGACCCTATGTGGGTGATGCCTGTGTGCGCTAGATCCCTATGTCGGTGATGCCACGAGTTGGCTTAGCCATGGGTGATGCCACGAGTTGGCTAAGATCCCTATTTCGGTGATGCCAGAAATTGGCTTAGCCATGGGTGAAGCCTTGTTTGTTAGATCCCGTGACGGGTGACGCATGCCTCAGGCTAAGATCCTATGACTAGGTGAAGCCTTGTAAATAACTTTTATTAGATCCCGTGATGGGTGACGCATGCCACAGGCTAAGATCCTATGACTAGGTGAAGCCTTGTAAATAACTTGTAGTTCATTCTGTATGATAAACGCTTATTTATGTAATTTTTATATTCATTCTTTTTGTTTGTTATGCTGTTTATTCTGTAACCGTTGAATAATCAGCGCGAGGAGCTTGCTGGATCAAAATGTCCGTATGGGCGCAAATTAATATATAATTATTATATTGTTACGAAAATGTTAAAAATATTTAAGATTGATATTTAAATAACTATTTAAATAACTACTTAACTGTTTTATAAAGATTGGGTATTTAATTTATCGCTTAGTTATTAAGATAACTCCAGAAACTTTCAAAGTAAAATCAATTAGTATTAAATAACATTATTCTGACACTTATTTTTAAGGTAATAAATAACATGCGTTTATATTTGCATTCTGTTGATAGCGCCATCTGTTGACAATGTTGTAAAGCAGCGTTTGGTTAATAAAATAAATTTGTTATTCGTGTAAAATAAATCATTTGGTGTTGTGCAAAATTCATTACAATATTAATGTCGAGTTTTGATTAATTTATAATTAATTGTACAGTAATTTCAATTATATATTGTAAAGGAAGTGACAGTTGTTAAACATTGAGTGTAATGACGGTTAGTGTATAAAAAGGACTGTAGTGTCACATTTTATTTCAATTTATGTGCTAGAAATCAACTGATAATAAACCAAGTAATATTACGTGAGTGTTTTTATTATGGATTCTGGACACCATAACCCTGGCGTATCGCCGACATATACATACAAACGTCAAACTAAACTCATTTGAAAACCATCAAAACATCTTTAACGTTTACGTGCTTACGACAAGTTTTAATGATAAAAACACAACTAATTTTACCACAAAGTAATGTTTACATTAACGTAAGGGCTAGCAAATACATACAACTTTTAGTTGCACAACTGTTTTGTTGTGAATCACTTATGTTTAAAAGAATATATTAAAGTGCACATACTGTCAACTCGATAGTTGATCGACAAAAAAGTAAAAAAGCTTATCGATTTGCTTTTGATTTAAAAGTAGGACAACTATCGATAAAGCGCTCAATTTGTATTGCATTGTATTGATGTGCGCTGACCATCGACTAAACATTCGATCCGCGACTGACCACGACTGCCAATCTCGTATAAGCATTTGAAGCGGCGCCACGTCTCTTGTCGCCAGGGCTAACACTAAGTCTCTCTTCTACTGATGAGGCGCATCTCCATCTTATGTCTTGGCGTTTTATAAAAGGACCAACGAATAAAATTTTTCATTAAACGTTTCTTCACTCATTCTATAATATTTGAAAAAAATTGTCTGGGTGCTCTTTTAGGCTGCTACACACAGTGCCGGCGGCACGGCGGGTGGCCAAACTGCGTGCGCCCGCCGGCATGCAAAGCCGCCGGCCTGGCCGCACGAATGAGTCGCCAGCATGGCCGCGCGACTGCGCGTTGCTACTTGCTACTTGCTACTTGTGTGTGGTCGTTCTATTAGGGTTGCCAACCATACTTTATAATAAAGTATCCTACTTTATTTTTGGCAATTATACTTTATACTTTTGTATACAAATAAAGTATATGAAAATACTTTATTTCTAACTCTTACTGTGAAGTGTAAAACAAAACACTAATTATGATTACTTATGTAAGTATACCTATATCGTTACACATAAGTTAAATGGATCATGAAAATTATTTAGACTTAAAGAGATCCTAAAGAAATTCACCACTAATGGTAAATAATTTTTACAGAAAAAAGCAATTGGCAGTAGTATAGACTCACGCCTGTATCTCCAAAGGGATAGGCAGAGGTGTTATATTACACCCACATTTTGCCATGAATTTTTAGAATTATTCGAATTTCGAATAGGCCAAAAATAAACTAACAATTTTGCATTTTTTCTATCTTTAAATGTTTCATATCTTATTTGACAATAAAAATTAAAAAATAAACAATTCGTTTTTAATTACGTTCATTATTGACGTCCTATTTCTTTCTTCTCGCCACTTTGGATTCATCACTGAACTTCTAAAGTGGTGGGTACGGAGACGGAGATATGATTTTAAGTATAAATTGCCTCCGTGGTCCAGTGGATAGCGTACGCGACTGCTGATCCGAGGTCCCGGGTTCGATTCCCGGGTTGGGCAAAAGTGTTACTGGGTTTTCCGAATTCTCAGTAGCAGCACGTTGTCTGGTGATGTGCCCGGTAACGGCAATAGGCTCGCCCCCTATTACGTGGTACCTAAAAATTCATGGCAAAATGTGGGTGTAATATTACACCTCTGCCTATCCCTTTGGAGATACAGGCGTGAGTCTATACTACTGCCAATTGCCTTTTTTGTAAAAATTCTTTACCATTAGTGGTGAATTTCTTTAGGATCTCTTTAAGTCTAAATAATTTCCATGATCCATTAAACTTATATTTAACGATATAGGTATACTTACATAAGTAATCATAATTAGTGTTTTGTTTTACACGTCACTGTAAGGGTTGGAAATAAAGTATTTTCATATACTTTATTTGTATACAAAAGTATAATTGCCAAAAATAAAGTAGGATGCTTTATTATAAAGTATGGTTGGCAACCCTAATAGAACGACCACATACAAGTAGCAAGTTGCAACCCGCGGCGGGCTGGCGGCCTACCCGCGCGGCCATGCCGGCGGCCTACCCGCGCGGCCATGCTGGCGGCCATGCTGGCGGCTCAATCGTGCGGCCAGGCAGGCAGCTTTGCATGCCGGCGGGCGCACGCGGCTTGGCCGCCCGCCGTGCCGCCGGCACTGTCGCCTTAAGCTAAAAGAGCACCCAGACAATTTTTTTCAAATATTATAGAATGAGTGAAGAAACGTTTAATGAAATAATTTTATTCGTGGGTCCTATTATAAAACGCCAAGATACAAGATGTAGATGCGCCATATCAGTAGAAGAGAGACTTATTGTTAGCCTTGGCGACAAGAGACGTTGCGCCGCTTCAAATGCTTATACGAGATTGGCAGTCGTGTTCAGTCGCAGATCGACTGTTTAGTCTATGGTCTTCGCACATCAATACAATGTTCCCAATCCAACCACACAGAGCTACAGCTACAGCTAAAGATCTTAGACCAATCTGCGTACTTCCTTGTTTATTAAAAGTATTGGAAAGGGTAATGAGCAGTCAATTCAGGAAGTACCTCGAGAAGTATAGCATCATACCTCCGAGACAGTCAGGTTTTCGCCAGGGACACAGTACAACCACCACTTTCATGGATGTTGTTGACGATATTTTGGATGCTAGGGACAAGGGTATGGGTACCCTGCTTACCCTACTTGATTTTTCACTTGCCTTTGAAACAATAAATATTTCACTCCTTATTGCCAAACTTTCGTATTATGGCTGCGACTCAGCAACAGTAAGATGGTTCCATAGTTATCTGACTGACAGATTTCAATTTGTGCAACTGGATAATGACAGGGATGGTAACAATGCAACTTCTTCTTGCTGCCAGGTAACCCGAGGTGTTCCACAGGGATCAGTGCTCGGCCCTCTCCTCTTCTTATTGTATAGTGCAGATGTTACCAACCATTTATGTAATACACAGTTTCATAATTATGTATGCCGATGACCTCCAACTATACATATCGTTTCAGCCCAATGACTGCCATGAATCTGTAAATAAAATGAATACAGACATAGATAAGATCTCTGGATGGGATAAAAAAAATTCACTGCATGGTACTCAACCCCACCAAATCCAAATTTTTTATATTAGTCTCAAAGGAATGCATTAAAAAGATACAAGATCTAAATCCTGTACTTTTGGTTAATGATTGTCCCATAGAGCAAGTCAGTGAGGCTCGAAACTTAGGCTTGGTCATGGATGGTGAATTGCATTTTGAGACGCATGTACTGGAACTGTCAAAAACTGTTTTTACCGTCTCCAGCTGTTATATCGAATTCGCCAACATCTGAGTACTGAATTGCGAATATTGCTTTGTGAGACTCTTATTTTGTCTAAGCTCAACTATGCAGATACTGTGATTGGTCCATGTTTATTGAAGAGAACAGAGAAAGTAATGCAGCGAGTACAGAACGCATGTGCTCGATTCTGTTATAATATTCCACCTCGTTCACATGTCACTTCATTCCTGAATAGCGGGAACCTTATGAAGATGACTGCACGCAGGCATCTTCATCTGGCAACTCTACTGTTTGGTATTGTTCTATACAAAAAACCGACATGCCTGTACAAAAAGTTGACATGGTCTCGTGATATTAATCAGTACAGTACGCGGGCGGCATCACATCTTTTGGTCACAGCGCGGCACAGGACCACTGCTTTCAGAGGTAGTTTCAGATACGCCGCTAACCATTATTGGAATGACCTTCCGCCCCCCATGCGTAACCTGAAAACATTACACGCATTTCAAAATAAGTTGAAGTCATTTTTAATATACATTTAGAATAAGTAAGTAAGGCAACATCACTTACGTGTCTACTGACCAAAGATATTGCATATTTGCGTATGCGCAGCTGTACTATGTTATAATATTAAAATATGTAACTCCGCTCCGGTAGACGACGCTTGCTTGACAGTTGACATTCTAAAAAAAAAAAAAAAAAAAAAAAAAAAAAAAAAAAAAAAAAAAAAAAAAAAAACTTGATAGATGGAATCTTTGGCCTATGGGAAACGTCAGTCTGTCAAGTGCAAGTAGCGTTCGGAAACACTACTCTTTTGCTATTTTTATTTTAATGTAACTGAAGCATGTATTACTGTAAAACCTATTAATAATTTGTACACTATATACGTTTATATTTGTATATAATTTTGTGTATTTATATATATTACGTTTTCGTTCTTACAGCGGTGTGGTTGACGGCATAGAATACGAGTGTCACCACCCCCTATCTTCCCGTGGGTGTCGTAAGAGGCGACTAAGGGATAACACGATGCAAATACCATCTTTGTGTAGAGGCGGAAAACTCGACATCAAACCCTATACGACTGCCTCGTTGGTCTCGCGGTATAAATGCGTGTGGGATCAGGAGGTCCCGGGTTCGATTCCTGGCTCGGGCAGTGTTATTGGGTTTTTCTGTCACGAAATTCTCAATAGCAGCACGGAGTCTGGAAATGTGCCCGGTACGGCAATAGGCTCGCCCTTTATTACGTGGGACTAAAGTATATCTGGCAAAAAGAGGGTGTAGAAATACACCTCTGCCTACCTCTTCGGGGTTATAGGCGTGAGACTATGTATGTATGTTCTTTAATTTTATATAATTAATTAATATACTTATTTAAAAATAATAATTGTATATAGGCCTGCGAGAATACCAGCGTTGTAGTTGTACTCGTATATACTGCAACAATAGCTGACGCAGTTGCCTAATTTGTTCTCCATGTACCGCCTCTGTTGTACTCATTAAGAAAATGTATGTACCTATACTATGTTTGGAGATGCAAATAAAATATTTTTTGTTTTTGTTTTGTTTGTTTACATAGAAACACCCAGACCAAGACAAACATCCATGTTCATGCACACAAATGTTTGACTTGAGCGGGAATCGAACTCGCGACCTTCGGCGTAGCAGTCGTTAACACTTCCACTGCGCCGTTAATAAATGATGTACTCATTTGTGGGTAAACATGCATAATCCAAAAACAATCAACTTTGAGGGTGTAATGAACGTCCTCCACATCGCCGTCTTTTGGGAGTGTACCCAGGAGGCTGGCTGCGTTACCACGTTATATAGCAATTCTCATCTCTTGTACTTGGCACACACCAGCTCTCTGGCCACGCGAGGTGTCGCTCTGTCTCTTTCTCCGAGATCAGCTCTAAAAAGAGATCTCTCAATTGGACCAAGATCGTGGCTCAAACGGATCAAATAGATAATAATATTAATCTCCTATTAAGTATTCCCCTGTTAAGGTTAAGTACTTGTTAATTAACTTTTATCAGCTTTTATGAAATTTATCACCAAACAAAATAAGAATTATTCAACAATCTGTGAGGCCTATTCACCTTTTGTAATAAATGAGACGACCGAGATTTAGCACGAAAAGTCAATTAAAATCTCCCTCCCATATTTCATACAGGAAACAATAAGCCACAGCATAGAAACTTAGAGGTCATATCTCTTTGGTTAAATAAATATGAAGGGCTGAACTCCGTGTATATCGTATAATAAAATCAAAGTTATGTTATATTAAAATCAAGATGGCTTTATTACGGATTCAACATAAATTAATTCATGAAAATGTCGGTATAATTGTGGTCTAAACCCTCGTTTGTAATTGCTCCTTTGTTAGAGTTACAAGCCTATATTTTGTCTCAAGTAAGTGAATGAAATGTTATGATTTGTGATTTGCCGATATGCGGCGGGTTGTTGATATTTTATGATGCCTCACTTTGAAGGGTAAGTTTTGCTACAAAGGTAGATGTTTATTTTTTTCATCAGCCCTGTATATAAACTGTCCGACTGCCGGGCACGGGCCTTTTCTCACTATGAGAAGTGTAAGGCCATAGTCCACCACGCTGCCCATGGCTGTTCACATGTCTTTCGAGAACATTAGGGAGAACTCTCAGACATGCAGGTTTCCTCACGATGTTTTCCTGCAATGTTTAGCAAGCGACAATTAACAATTTAATTCGCACATAACTCCGAAAAGCCATTGGTGCGTGACGTGGATTCGAACCCGGACCCTCTGCGTAACAGTATGTCGTTCTTTCCACTAGGCTATCGCTGCTTTTTTTGGTAAAAAGTTTAAAGGTAGATGTTATGTTTGTTGTATTTAGGGATCGTCATATACTTCTGGAAGACTTATATTTACAGTATGAACTTCTATCTTGAAGGATGATTAAACTGCTTTTAAACTTTGAAATATACTCATTTCATAGACATAAGCATCTATTTACTTTATAAAACTGTGTGCACTGATGTTGAATAGGAATAGAACCAATAGTTACCAATCCGGGTGGTGCAACTTTACATACATTTCTTTATTTCAAAAGGAACTAATACTTAAAAACTTTCATTATTATGTTACTGGAAAATAGAGCGCCTACACAATTAATCCTTTCAAAACCAAGAACATATTTCTAGATTGTAGCTATATCGTAGAATGCCAATTAGTCCATTGAAATGTTAAATTTTTTTGGACTTCGCGTGCATTTGTTAGAGGACGCAATTTTATTTTATATATGTCTAGAGGTGATTAGTATAAAGTTAAATCCAAGTTTGTGGGGTCGCAGCCCTTGTCCTATGGCCGCCATCTTGGAAAGAGTGGCGCAAATGGGTTGCCTAGTTTATCTGGCAAGATAAAAAGAATGTTTTGTTGGAAATTTAACTCTCCACAACTTTTGTTCCGTAGCATTAAGTTGTAAAATGAAAAATAACAAAGATACTAACGAAGAAAGGAGATGTCCCAAAATTGCCCCACGTCCTATAACAAAGTGACTATGATAATTAACAATTTAATACGCACATAACTCCGAAAAGTCATTGGTCCGTGACGTGGATTCGAACCCGGACACTCAGCGTAGCAGTCTGTCGTTCTCTCCACTAGACTATCGCTGCTTTTTTTGGTAAAAAGTTTAAAGGTAGATGTTATGTTTGTTGTATTTAGGGATCGTCATATTATACTTTTGGAAGACTTATACTTACAGTATGAACTTCTATCTTGAACGATGATTAAACTGCTTTTAAACTTTGAAATATACTTATTTCATAGACATTAGCATCTATTTACTTTATAAAACTGTGTGCAATGATGTTGTATAGTAATAGAACCAATCGTTACCAATCCGGGTGGTGCAACTTTACATACATTTCTTTATTTCAAAAGGAACTAATGCTTAAAAACTTTCATTATTATGTTACTGGAAAATAGAGCGCCTACACAGTTAATCTTTCCAAAACCAAGAACATATTTCTAGATTGTAGCTATATCGTAGAATGCCAATTAGTCCATTGAAATGTTAAATTTTTTTGGACTTAGCGTGCATTTTTCAGAGGACGCAATTTTATTTTATAGATGTCTAGAGGTGATTAGTATAAAGTTAAATCCAAGTTTGTGGGGTCGCAGCCCTTGTCCTGCGCCGCCATCTTGGAAAGAGTGGCAGAAATGGGTTGTCTAGTTTATCTAGCAAGATAAAAAAAATGTTTTGTTGGAAATTAAATTCTCCACAACTTTGGTTCTGTAGCATTTAGTCGTAAAATGAAAAATAACAAAGATACAAACGATCAAATTAAATTTGCAACAAATTTTCTTTTCAATGTATTATAATTTTCCGTCGTCAGGAATAAAAATACATTTAATATGTCTTTACTTCTTCCAAAACAAGACCCAGTCTTCCAACTTGAGACTATGCAGTACCATAAGGTCCAATTTTCACTGATTACAACGAACCTAAAAACTGAGGTTGAAAAAAAAAGACAAGCTCTATCCCTGTGCATCTGATGTTGATAGTCTACCCAGCCAGAGAATACTGCAATTTGTTCTGCAGTGCATTAATTTTATGGGGAAACTTACAGGAAAATTATTGGAGATATCAAAATTAATTGAGGAAAATAATGAATTACCGACTAAAATGCGACTTTCCTCGAAAGTTCATGATCAAAAATTTAATACCGACAGTTGATCAGACCTTGTGCCCAAGTCTGTCTCATCTCAAGGACTGGGGACACAGTTATAATGGAAAACGTAAATATTGCCAAAATACATCAAAAATAAAGATGTAACTTTTTATTTATGGCTTTACGACAAAAGTTTCATAATTAAAGTAGAAGAGAATTTAATTTGAAACAAAAAAAATCTTTCACATAACCTTTGTGCGGCTAATAGTTTACCTTGCAGCCGAAGAACAAAAGATACGACCCCACAAATTTGGATTAAGTATTTCATTTGCCCTCCACATCTGTAAAATAAAAATTCTGTAAAGTAAAGTTAATTAGCTCAGCGGTACATACGAGTTTTATGTTGTACATTTTGCCTAAGGACTTAGCCTTCAGCTACTTACAAAGGTTTTGTAGCCGGTTGTACAACGTGCAATAATTATAAAGGCTGTTTTGTTACGATTGTTCAGTGTAGTGCAGTTAAATGAAGCCGTTCATCCAAATAAACTAGGCTAATAAAGGAAATATTTTCTGAGATATAGAGCCAAAGTACGGTTACAGACTCAAGTACAGCGCTGCAGAAATTCTGCTCAGTTCAAAATAAAGCTAGTATACGGAGAAAGTGCCTCTTTTCATAAAAATATTGTCATGCTTTTTCTAGACTTTCTAGACTTCTTTGATTTTTGACTTTGACTATTTTGAGAATATTTTGTGTTCACACGGAATCATTATCATCAGCCATAACATGAGGAGGGTAAGGCCATAGTCCACGGAATAGTTAAGATTTAGTAATTTGAAAGAATGTAAGTTCTTCCAGAGAGTGATTGCCGTCTGATCAATATTCCAATATTCCATGTTTTAGATTAGTGTCAGTTTTTGTAGAGGTACTAGCTCCCTATAACGACTGTTAAAGATATTCTACCACTTACACACATCACCATCTAGTCCCAAACTAAGCAAAGTTTGTACTATGGTTACTAGATAATGGACAAACATACAATTATACCTTTTTTATAAACACATACATATTACACATAGAAACACCCAGACCAAGACAAACATCCATGTTCATACAGACAAAATTTTGACTTGACCGGGAAACTAATCCGCGACCTTCGGCGTAGCAGTCGCTTACAATCGCGCTGCGCCGACCGGTCTTCTAAGATCTTCATGACAGCCGGGACCACCGGCTTCATAATGTGCACACGCAAGCCAAGCGATAATCAACAATTTATTGCGCACATAACTTTAAAAAGTCAGTAGTTCGGGCCATAGGTTTCTACCCGTATCTTTCCTCTGCGTGACAATCTGTTGGCATTTCTATTAGGCTGTCGCTACCTGGAATACGAGTAGTAAATATTTATTTATATTGTCTGTCAAATCAAACCCGCAATATTCATTGAAACAAGTATATGCCATTTGGGTATTACTGTAATTAAACCCGAGTAAATGTACAGCAATTGAAACGTTCTATTTTGTTATATTTAATAGACTTTCTAATGAAATACAATTAATATTTGTCGTTCAACAAAATGTAAATATAAATCGTGCGTTAATAGGGCGTGTGGTTTATGTCAAAGAATATTAATTACTCATTTTAAGCCTTTGAAAAAGTATTTACGTATTAAAGGATGGAAATTGAACTTCCGAGTGCTGATGTGGATTTTGTGATTCATTGCTTTGTATTTTTCTGTATTATATCATAATTAATTAATCAGATTATCTGTTTTTTTACCGGGTTTGTTGAATTTTGTTGCTAGTATTACACTAAATAATCATCATTGGTATTGGGTTATTCTGGTGGCATCCTAGGCCTTTGTCTTGGAGCTTTGTCTAGTCTAAGCGAATTTGATAGGATTTTAGCCTTTTTACAGAGCGAATCTCATCCGCCTGCCGCAACTCAGAGGGATAGAGGTGTGATAGAAATCTTATAGTTTAGATCAGAGCCAATAATTCAATACAAATAAAGCTGGAACAAGGATGTTAATGAAATATTCAAATTGAATTTCAAGGTTATGTATTTATGTACGTCTGCTGTAGTAAATTATAGATAGTAATCAGTAGCAGCACAGTACAAATAGACGGCTAAACAATAACTAGATTGTATTACAATGTAGTAATTATTTGTAAATTACATGAAGCCTAATGGTTCTCTTTTATTAATAGCTAGGTAAACCTTGCCTCGATTGACGAAGGCTCAACATAATATAGAATTTATACGTTAGTAACTAACATTACTGTAAAAATAGAATTCCGAAAAAAATTGTCGAATAATAAAGATATTGGTTGGTTTTGTTGATTTGTTCTTTCACTAGTTTGCTTGTGTTCGTTTATACTCTTGTCCTTTAATCGTTTTGGCATTAAGTCCATTGAAAAGTTTCATTTGGGGTTGCATTTATCAGAGGACGCAATTTTATTTTACAGATGTGTAGAGAGGGCTAGTGAAATACTTAATCCAAATTTGTGAGGTCATACCTTTTGTCCTTCGGCCGCCATCTTGAAAAGAGTGCCGGTGCAGATGGTTTTCCTTGATTATCTGGGAATCTATTGGCCGCACAAAGATTATGTGAAAAAATGTTTGTTGCAAATTAAATTCTCTACAACTTTGATCATGAAACTTTTGTCGTAAAGCCATAAATAAAAAGTTACATCTTTATTATTGATGTATTTTGGCAATTTTACGTTTTCCATTATAACTGTGTCCCCAGTCCTTGAGATGAGGCAGGCTTGGACACAAGGTCTGATCAAGCGCCGGTATTAATTTTTTGATGATGAACTTTCGAGGAAAGTCGCATTTTAGTCGGTAATTCATTATTTTCCTCAGTGAATTTTGATATCTCCAATATTTTTTCTGTAAGTGTCCCTAGAACATTAATGCACTGCAAAACAAATCCTCTGGCTGGGCAGACTATCAACATCAGATGCCCAGGGATAGAGTTTATCTTTTTTTATCCGTAATAAATTTATTAACGACCACAAAATTAAATTAATTTTAACATAAAACAATTATAACTAATTATTTACTACTTACTACTAAAATTAAATTAAAATATTAAAATATAGGTACAATACAAAAAAAGAAAAAAGAAAAAAAAAAATCAAAGGGCGTCGTGAGTCTATTGGGAACGTGCCCAGAAGACTGGCAGCATTGCCACGCTGTATGGCAATGCTAATTTTTTGAGCTAGATACATACCAGCCTTCTGGTCACGCGAGGCGTCGACAAGTCTCTTCGCAAGTTCTCTATATAGAGATCTAGCACTTGGGCCCCATGAACCCAACGTTTCAACTCCAAACGGCTCAAATACGTAATCCCCCACGAGATTTACGTATTTGCGCCGTTTTAGAGTCTCCGCTGTGGCAGCAGCAGCGCCCGCACAACCCGCTGTGCTAGGAAGATGAGATGGCGCAAGGGTATCGACACACGTTGCGTCCCACACCAAAGGCCTACCCAACTTCCAAGGCAGTAGAGACATTCCATCTGGTCTTTTACCATCGTTGCGTGCCAAACCCTGAGGTTCAAGTTGGGCTGGAACGCCAGCGGTGACAAGAGCCCGACGGAGAATGTCATTCAGGTTGCTGTGTCGTGAAATGCAACCTGCGCTCCTGCTGCATGATAGGCCATGGTGACCAAGGCTGTCGACAGCCTCCCCACAGTGACAACGATGTGGAGCGACACATGGCGCACCTAACCGGAGGCAAGAAGCGATGCGAAAGGTCGTGTCGTCCAACATGGTACCTATGTTGGACGATGGCAGTGCTTGAAGCCAGAGCCCCGACTCCCACTCTCCCACAGCCAGCAAATGAGCACGCTCTGCAGCATTGTACGATGTACGGAGGAGATTTTCTCGTACTGCGCTGCAAAGCGGCCCGTCCCACTGCCTCTGAGAGGATAAATTTCGGGGCAACTCAGTGCTTGGACAAGCCATTTTCCAAGCATTAATGGCATCGATCTTACACGGCACCTCAGAATCGACCAGTGTGGGTGCTAAGATTTTCCCGGTTAATTCTGCAGTGCTGTGGACCGGTAACAGAAATGCTGGTAAGCTCACGTCGGAAATTTTGCGTACGCCAAGCCCACCCAGGCGAACAGGTAATGTCGCCTGTAGCCATGCTCGGTCGTTCAGAGCCACATTTAAAATGTTGCTTAGGGTGTTTTGTAAGATTTTGTCAATATTAACTAGTGGGCTTGGGTTTTTCCAAAAAGGCGAAGAACGTAAAGCGTGTGTGAACTTAGGCACAAAAAGACAGTATCGAATAATAGTGAAAGCCGAATGTTTATCTTTTGTTTTTCAACCTCAGTTTTTAGGTTCGTTGTAATCAGTGAAAATTGGACATTTTGGTACTGCAAAGTCTCAAATTGGAATACTGGGTCTTGTTTTGGAAGAAGAAAAGACATATTATTAAATGTATTTTTTATTACTGACGACGAAAAATTATAAGACACTAGCTTTTGCCCGCGGCTTCGCTCGCGTAAATTCAGGGTTCCCTAGTTATAGTATATCATCTGTGTTCGGGGTAACACAAATCTCTTTTATTGGGCGGATACTTCTATAATTGTCGTTTTAACTGTTTTTGAAATATATCTGCAAAAAGTATTTACACAAACAAACAACTTAGTACTAAGACTTAGTAATTATCCGGTTTCAGACTGAAACTCTAGCGAAACGTGACTGAAACTTTCAGTGACGTTTCGCTAGACTGGTCAACATGGCGACTGCGATTTGTCTGTCAGAACCATTCGAATTTAACAAAATACTCGAAAATCCGAATTTTGCGGCTATATGTTGTCAACACGAAATCTGTATTCTTTTATGTTTTATTATTCAGATAAGGTTTCGATCGAGTCTACCGTACCCCGTGACAAAATTATTTTAAGAGGTTAATATAGATTTGACACTGCGATGGTAGCGCAGTCGGTCGGTTCCAATGTGAAACATTCCAATGTCAACAACTATTTACAAATTAGAAATTAACTAAAAAAACATTTTCCAGTGGTTTAAATTGTGAATCTAAACTATTCTGAAGTCCTCTTGAACACACACAATAAAATTTATCACAATTGGTCCAGTCGTTTAGGAGGAGTTCAGTGACATACACACGCACACAAGAAATATATATATAAAGATTAAAAAGAAAATTTGTTACAAATTTCATTGGATTTTCGTTTGTATTTATTTATTTATTTATAGTCTCACGCCTGTCTCCCCGAAGGGGTAGGCAGAGGTGTAAATATAACACCCACATTTCGCCATGAATTTTAGGTCCCACGAAATAAGGGGCGAGCCTATTGCCGTTACCGTATTCGGAAAAACCCAGTAACACTTTTGCCCGACCCGGGAATCGAACCCGGGACCTCCGATGAGCAGTCGCATACGCTATCCACTGGACCACGGAGGCAGTAACGTTGTTATTTTTCATTCAAAGACTAAATGCTACGGAACCAAAGTTGTAGAGAATTTAATTTTCAACAAATTATTTTTTTTTATCTTGCTAGATAAATTTGAAAACCCATTAGTGTCACTCTTTCCAAGATGGCGGCCGCATGACAAGGGCTGCAAACCCACAAACTTGGATTTAACTTGATACTAACCATTTCTAGACATCTATAAAATAAAATTGCGTCCTCTAACAAATGCACGCGAAGTCCAAAAAAAAAAGGAAACATTTCAATGGACTTATTGGCATTCTACGATATAGCTACAATCTAAAAATATGATCTTGGTTTTGGAAGGACTAATAATGTAGGCGCTCTCTCTTCCAGTAACATAATACCTAATGAAAGTTTTTAATAATTACTTCCTAATTAAATAAACAAATGTATGTAAAGTTGCACCACCCGGATTGGTAACTATTGGTTCTATTACTATACAACATCATTGCACACAGTTTTATAAAGTACATAGATGCTAATGTCTATGAAATAAGTATATTTCAAAGTTTAAAAGCAGTTTAATCATCGTTCAAGATAGAAGTTCATACTGTAAGTATAAGTCTTCCAAAAGTATAATATGACGATCCCTAAATACAACAAACATAACATCCACCTTTAAACTTTTTACCAAAAAAGCAGCGATAGCCTAGTGGAGAGAACGACAGACTGCTACGCTGAGTGTCCGGGTTTGAATCCACGTCACGCACCAATGACTTTTCGGATTTATGTGCGTATTAAATTGTTAATTATCGCTTGCTAAACGGTGAAGGAAACCTTGTGAGGAAACCTGCATGTCTGAGAGTTCTCCCTAATGTTCTCGAAAGACATGTGAAGTCTGCCAACCCGCACTAGGTCAGCGTGGTGGACTATGGCCTTACCCTTATCATAGTGAGAAGAGGCGCGTGCCCAGCAGTGGAACAGATTATATACAGGGCTGATGAAAAAAATAAACATCTACCTTTGTAGCAAAACTTTCCCCTGCAAAGTGAGGCATCATAAAATATCAACAACCCGCCGCATATTGGCAAATCACAAATCATAACATTTCATTCACTTACCTACTTGAGACAAAATATAGGCTTGTAACTCTAACAAAGGAGCAATTACAAACGAGGGTTTAGACCACAATTATACCGACATTTTCATGAATAAATTTATGTTGAATCCGTAATAAAGCCATTTTGATTTTAATATAACATAACTTTGATTTAATTATACGATATACACGGAGTTCAGCCCTTCATATTTATTTAACCGAAGAGATATGACCTCAAAGTTTCTATGCTGTGGCTTATTGTTTCCTATATGAAATATGTGAGGGAGATTTTAATTGACTTCGTACTTATTCTCGGTTGTCTCATTTATTACGAATGGTGAATTGGCCTCACAGATTGTTGAATAATTTTTATTATGTTTGATGGTAAATTTCATACAAGCTTATAAAAGCTAATAGAAAAGTACTTAACCGTAACAATGATGTGAGATAAATATGTATTTGAGCCGTTTGAGTAAGATCTTGGTTCAATTGAGAGATCTCTTTTTAGAGCAGAACTCGGCAAGAGAGACTGATTGATGCCACGCGTGGCCAAAGAGCTGGCGTGTACTTGACATAAGAGACGAGCATTGCCAAATAACCTGACATAGCTGATAGCCTTCTGGATACGCTCCCAATAGACGGCAATGTGGAGGACTTTCATGACACACTCAAAATTGCTTGTTTTTGGATTTTGCATGTATTGTACCTATTTACTAGTATTTTAGTTTTATTACTGTAGTTACTTAGCCTTTTTAAATAACCAAAAAAAATATTATTCTTTAAAAACTACTGCCGCAAATTTCGTTTATCCTTATACCACTAGGCAGCCGCACAATATACCACTTAAAATAATGTATGTAATAAGTCTAGTTCATTTGGCGAACGTGTGTTATTAATTCATTTGGTCTAATCTTATTACCTTGCCCGTCCAGTGGATTAAGTCAGTTTCAATCAAACCAGTCGCGGCCTATCCATACAGAGCTTTTGTCAATTGATGGCAAAATGTCGAAAGTAGCGTCCATATTTACGAAAGAAAATTATCCGTCTAATTTGGATATTATTATTTTAGTTCCATTTTCATTTGATAGATGTACATCTGAATTAGGAGCATTTAACAATTTATTACTCACGCACTTATTGTATATTGACTTGATTATAGAGGATAGGACGGCTTGTCATTGCACTTGTATTTTTAGACTAGCGAGTAAGACCAGTTTAGACTTTTTACGTTCTTGTTTATTCTGATAAGTCCTTAAGATAAGACCTTAGAAACTGACGTCTACTGAGCTTATTTTGTAGTTATTTTGTCTTATTTTCTCGCTAAACGTAAACTAAGTATAACCATATTGCTGCAAAAGAGCTTAAATGCTAAAGAAAATAATATATTTGAATGACATAAGTAAACACTTTGCATGGTATTTAATGTAGATCAATACTCTTATGATAAATTCAGTCAACGGACACAAAAAGTAGAATTTTTTTTGTAGAATATACTAGTTGTTAACCTGGGTGGAGTACAAACCCCATAATTTTCGGCTGTATATTTTGGGGTGAAAATAATGGCGTACATTCTTCTGAACCAATTCACAAATAAGTATCGTCATTAGTCATAATAAATTGCATACCACCATACTTGATACTTGATGGTACGGGCTGTTTCCGCAACTCCACGTCTTGGCGTGTATTTTGCGTGCGGGTGGGAATGGTGTCGTCATTCGAGCCACCCCAGCTCTTCGAGGAAGGCCAGCAGACTCTTGATGTGGCCCACGGCTTCCCTCAGGGTGCTGTACCTCGTCAGGTACTGCTGCCTGTACTGTGCGACCTCAGGGCAGTCGAGGAGCAGGTGGGCTGCCGTCTCGTCTGCTGCCATACAGGCCCTGCACAGCGGGCTGTCGGTGATACCTATAGTAAAAAGGTGTTTATTAAAGAATCCGTGTCCTGTGTAGGCGGCCGTGACTGTCGGCAGTTGTTGTTTGGACAACCGGAGGATTTGTTTGGCTATCTTACTGTCTACTGCGGGAAGAGCCGTCTTGGCCTGCCTACATGTTTCAATACCAATCCAAGACTGGTTGTGTTGGGTCCTGGTCCTATTTCTTACCAGGTTGCGATAAAAACCAGAAGGGAGGGGAATAATGGGCTCAGGTCCCACCACCATTAAAGTGGCCCCTCTTCTGGCAAGTACGTTGGCTGCGTCATTCCCTCTTGAGCCACTGTGGCCCTTGATCCATTGCAGTATTAATTTGTTATGTTTACCTACCTCTGTTAGTTTCTGGTGGCATTCAAGCGTGAGTGCCGAGGTGATAGTATGGCTTTTGAGGGCTAAGAGGACAGCCTTACTATCTGAGAGGATCCTAATGGATCGTTCCCTTACCTCACGTGCCATGATTGCTGTGGCAGCTAGGATTATGCCAAAACATTCGGCCTGGTAGACCGTGTTGTAGGCTCCCAGCGGTGCTACGATGTTGATGTTTAGGTCCTCGGAGAATACTCCTGAACCCGTACCTGTATCTGTTTTAGACCCATCTGTGAAGATCGTGAGCTCGTTGTGGTTAACTGCTCCTTCGTGTATGTCCTCGTACAGTTGGATTTTGTATTTCTTGTCGAACACAAATTGTTTCGGTATTCGGTCACCAATGGCTTGTGTGAGAGGAACTTCTTTAAAAAGTGTCTTTAAGTGGTTGGTATGCGGGGTGTTAGTGTCTTTCCTGAGCTTCAGAGCTCTTAGCCGGACCGCCGACATCGTTCCTTCCTGTTGTATGAACAGGTGCAGAGGAGGCAGTTCCAGCAACACTTCGAGTGCCGCTGTAGGTGTAGTTTTCATGCAGCCCGTGGCCGCTAGGCATGCAAGTCTTTGAAGCTATTGAAGCTTGTTGGCGGTCGTTGTTAGGTTGGTCCGAGGCCACCACACTACTGCGCCGTAGCTTATCATCGGACGTATTATTGTCTTATAGAGCCATAAGACAATTTTGGGGGATAGGCCCCAACGTTTACCTATCATCTTCTTGCACTGCCAGAAGACGATGCTGGCTTTATTGAGCTTATTTTCCATGTGGCTGTTCCATGTCAATTTGCTGTCGAGAGTGACACCGAGGTACTTGAACTCGGTAGACAGCTTAAGCTCTGTATCGAATAACCTGGGCAGTCGGTAGGTACCCAGCGCGCGTTTGTGTGTGAACATAACTAGTTCGGTCTTGGTCGGGTTTACAGATAATTCGTACTCATTATACCACCACTCTACTATGCGTAGGGCTTGTTGGGTTAGGTCGTACACTGTACTGGTTACCTTACCTGAGGTGAGTATGGTTAGATCATCTGCATAACCTATTATGTAGAAGTATCTCGCGTTGAGTTTGTCTATGAGTTCATTGATGACTAAGTTCCACAAAAGCGGGGAGAGTACACCTCCCTGCGGGCATCCTTTAGTTATCAAGGCTGTCTGAGTGTCACCGTGCAGGCGCACTACCCTTTTGCTGAGCATGTTTTGGATCCACTGTATGAGCATCTGATCCACACCATGCCTGGCTAGGGCGTTGCTTATGCTGGAAAAGTTTGTCTTGTCGAAGGCTCCTTCTATATCAATGAAGGTGCCCAGACAGATGCTTTTTTGTTGTATAGCAGCTTCTATCTGGTTCACGACCTGATGTAAGGCCGATTCCGTCGATTTCCCTGAGCTGTATGCATGTTGGTTGGCATGTAGGGGTAGGTGCTTAAGTGCCCCACTTCTTAGTATCCTCTCGCAGAGCCTTTCCAAGACTTTAAGCATGAAGGAAGTCAGGCTTATTGGTCTGAAGTACTCAGCATTGGTGTAGTCTGTTTTGCCTGGTTTTGGTATGAAAATTAGTTTGACTTCCCTCCAACTCTTCGGTACATATCTAAGGGCCAGGCTAGCCCTCATGATTGCTAGAAGTCTTTTATGGACAGTGTTCACCTCCCCATTGTAATAACCCTGGGAAGATGCCGTCCAGTCCGGCTGCTCTGAAGGGATGGAAGCTATCGATGGCCCATCGGAGTTTTTCTTCTGTGACCACGGTGTTTGCATGTCTCCTCTCGTGTTCGGTCGCCACTGTTGGTGTATCGTGCCACGTTATTACCGGGGTGAGGACGCAGCCTGGGAAGTGTGTTTCGAGTAGGACGCGTCTCGTCTCCTCCTCCGATGTGGTGTATGTGTTATCCGGTTTACGGAGAGTACCTGGTGCAACCATTGGTTGCTGAGCCAGTAGTTTCCTTACCCGGTTTGCTTGTTGGCAAGATTCAATGCTCCCACAGAATTTCTTTTATCCCATGGTGCGTCTGAATCTGAGGCATTTCTTTTGCATACCACCATACGAAAACACACCTATGTACACGTGTACCAAACATGCAAACTACGTTAAAAACTTAACAAAAACGCCGACCATCAGCGCATTATCCACCAAAGTACGGACTATACTCTGATGAAAAATATCCTAAATTCCCAACCGCATACGAATTTCAAAACATCTAACAACACAGAGCCTGTCATTAATTACGTTAAAAGAGTGAAACGCGGTGCACATTGTGAGCTTTTGAAATGAATCGAATCAGAAATGAGGAGATCCGCAGTAGAACCAAACTCGCCGACATAGCTCTCCGGATAGCCAAGCTGAAGTGGCAGTGGGCAGGGCACATAGCTCGAAGAACCGATGGCCGTTGGGGCAGAAAGGTTCTGGAGTGGCGGCCACGTACCGTACGGCGCAGCAGAGGTAGGCCACCCGCAAGGTGGAGCGACGATCTTGTCAAGATCGCGGCAGGAGGTTGGATGCGGGCGGCTCAAGACCGGTCTGTGTGGAGAACCTTGGGGGAGGCCTATGTCCAGCAGTGGACGTCGTTTGGCTGATATGACAATTTTGAAATAGGGTAAGTATTTAACGAATTTGTTATTAAGTCGTAAAATAAAATATGCTAAACTTATGAGTATAACAAATTGTGAAAGCAACATTTTACTTTTGACATTTACTTTTGCCTATTATTTTTTTTTACATAACTAATTACATCAACAGCTAATGGCTGCTAGACATGCATGCATATGCGTTAATAGCTAGTATTTGCATACTAATAATTGACCCATGCACTTGGTGGCGTCTCAAAGGTAAGCGCCAACATATCATCGCTGTATCATTCATTAGTAAACGATGGACCTTGTATGATGCGATTCAAGATTATTGTCAATACTAAGTATGTTTGGTAGTAAATGACATGTGTTAGGAACGTAAATATTGTGACGGCCGGTGTCATGCCAAGCTGTCATCACTACCGTTGCCAAGGACTTCTGACGTCTACACGACAAACTATCCGGTCATCAACCACAATAATTTATTAGCAAAGAGGTTTGAAGACTATTTTATTATTTGGAAATGAGTTTTTAGTTCGATGACGTATACACTCTGTCAAGTGTTCGCCAAATTCACCAGTCATTGACAACAAGGCGATGGCCGTGCGGATAACACATTCCTTTCACGTTCTGAAGGCGTGGGTTCAAATCCCAGTCTTAACTGTTATGTGGATTATGGGTTTTATGAAATTTGGAAAATGTTTATGAATATTTGGCAAATATTTAAAAGATTATTTAAATATTTCGAGTAAAAATTAGAAAATTCTAGAAACTTCAGGAAGGAATGGAAAGGTTAAAAAAAGACAGGAGATGGAAACACAAATGAATAACGAAAAGACAATCGAAATTAGTAGATCTAGAACATTCTTAGGGGTATATAAGGCGGTGTATGTC
Source organism: Euclidia mi (assembly GCA_944739405.2). NCBI lineage: Eukaryota > Metazoa > Arthropoda > Insecta > Lepidoptera > Erebidae > Euclidia > Euclidia mi. The sequence goes on along the minus strand of OX123186.2, from coordinate 9,780,567 downwards.
ATGCCAAGGGAAGGGCCTACGACACGTGCGAGGGCTGCCGCTCAAGAACAAGGCGACTCTAATCCAGAAGTTGTGGGCAGGGAAGCTCCTTCGCAAGGAGGTGGCTACGAAGGAGGGGTATTTACGTCCGCAAGCGCAGCTAACCCGCTATCTCTGGCAGACCTCGCTGCACTATTCCAACAGTCGCTTCAGAAAAACTCGCAGCGACTCGAATCTCGACTTGAGCAAAACTCGCAGCAGCTACAATCTCAGCTTAGCGAGATGATGGAGAGCCAGAATGAGATTCGCCATTATATATCGGAGAACGCTCGTAAGATCACCGAGATGGAGATGTGTATCGGTGAAGTGCAATCTCGCATGGCTACTATAGAGGAAGAGATACAGTCCTGCAAAGCGGCAGTGTCGGAATAGGTGCAGTCCCGCATGGCATCAGTATCGGATGAGATGCACAGCCGCATAGAGGAGGAGTTCAAGAGGATTAAGGCTAACGTCCCTTCAGTCGCAGTCACCTCATCAGGTGCTGGTAATTTTAAAGTGCCTTCTTTCGATGGTACATCATCCTGGGAGGCGTACAGGATGCAGTTTGAAGCCGCTTCTTCTAGTAACAGTTGGAACAGAGAGCAGGCCAAAACTGCACTCGCTCTGGCCTTACGCGATGGTGCAATATCAGTGCTACAGTCTGTGGGGAAGGACGCCACATATGAACAGCTCATCGAGGCTCTAGAGTCCAGGTATGGAGAGGCGCATTTGGAATTTGTATTCCGTGCTCAGTTGCGTAATCGCTGTCAGCGCCCTAACGAGTCATTGCAGCAGTGGTCTCTAGAAGTAGAGAAAATGGTAGGAAAAGCTTACCAGTCTGCACCCCCGGCACAAGTCCAAAGCATGCGTCTCCAGGCGTTCATTGATGGCATTTATGACGATGAGGTCAGGTCTGCCGTTCGTCTGAAGCACCATGACAACGTTAAGGACGCTTTAGCGCATGCTCTCGAAGTGGAGGCTGTCCGTCGAGACAACAAGGGTGGACGAGTCCGAATTGTGGCCGCAGAAATGCAGCGAACAGAGCGAAGATTTGGCCCAAAATGTTATAGCTGCAGGGAACCAGGACATTTCAGCAGTAGCTGTCCGAAACGTAAACGTAAGACTGACGCTACTGTTCAAACGTCCGAACACGACCAGGAAAACTAATTCTAGCCAGGGCTGCGGGGCAAGCGCTGGCCGGTAGACGAAAAGCCCCTAAAGTTTGTATCCGACAAAGCACGGATGGGAACAGTTTAACCATTGATGGAGCGGTCAATGGCGTTACCTGTTTGCTGACCTTGGACACCGGTGCGTCTCGAACTGTTATAGGGACTCACCTGATAAAGAAGAATGGAAAGATTCTAAAACAGTCAATTCAACCTCGACTGACAACGGCTACCGGCCAGCACATCCCAGTCAGGGGAGAGCAAATAGTGGCTTTCAAAGTAGGTGACGAATTGTATTGGCAAAAAGCACTGATTGCAGACATCATCGACGACTGCATTGTTGGGCTAGACTTCTTCAGAGATCACCAATGTAGATTGGATATTAAGTGTGGTATCCTAAAGTGTGGAGATGTGGAGATTCCAATGAGAGGTGGAGGCACGGGAAAGGTTTTGTGCCTCAAGGAGAGCAAGCTTGCACCTAGGTCACAGACATTTGTTCCTGTCACATTACCTGCCACTTCGAGTCAGCGACGTTGCATAATGATAGAAGACAATGGAGATCACGATCCATGGTTGCCAGCATGTGTAGTTGTTGCTTCTTCACAAATGGCTGTTATACCTGTCCTAAATTTAAGTGATGAAGAAAAAGTTTTGAAAAAGGGTTCTGAGATAGGAGAGTCCGTGGAAGTCGCTTGGTTACGAAACTGCCAGGAAACCAAGAGTTTAGCTGGGACTAAAGTTAACGTGGATAGTGTTTTGAAAGGTTGCAAAGACGATCTAACAGAAATAGAAACAGAAAGAGCAAAGAAATTGCTGACACAATACGTCGACATTTTCTCAAAGGACGACGGAGACATCGGGAAGACAGGAGTAGTAAAACACACCATCAATACGGGGAATGAACAACCGATCCGTCAACGCCCGCGACGTTTACCTTTTGCCAGAGAGAAGGAGGTAGAGGATATGATTGAAGATATGAGGAAAAACGGGGTTATTGAGCCATCGACTAGCCCGTGGTGTTCACCGGTTGTATTGGTAAAGAAAAAGGATGGATCGACTAGATTCTGCATTGACTACCGAAGATTGAATGATGTAACCAAGAAAGACAGTTATCCTTTGCCTAGAATAGACGACACGTTAGACACGTTATGCGGAATGAAGTGGTTCACAACAATATACCTAAAAAGTGGTTACTGGCAAGTGGAAATGGACCCAAAAGACAAGGAGAAGACAGCTTTTTCAATGGGCAGAGGGTTATGGCATTTCAATGTTATGCCTTTCGGATTGTGCAACGCACCAGCTACTTTTGAAAGGTTAATGGAACACATCCTTGCCGGGCTTTTAGGGGAAGCTTGTCTGGTGTGTCTCAATGACATAATTGTAATGGGATGAGACTTTGATGATCATCTCACGAAGCTAGAAAGTGTACTCAATAGATTGAGAAATGCAAATCTGAAGCTCAGTCTTAAAAATGTTCATTTTTTAAGCGACAAGTTAACTACTTGGGTCATGTCGTCTCTGAAAAAGGCATCGAGAAGGACCCTGCCAAGATTTCGGCGGTTAAAGATTGGCCGACGCCTAAAGACAAGACGCAGGTGCGCTCATTTATGGGGCTTTGCTCTTATTACAGACGTTTTGTGAAGAATTTCTCGAGCATCGCAAAACCCTTACATGAGCTGACGGAGCAAAAACGACCATTTAATTGGGATGAAAAATGTCAAACTGCTTTCGAGGAGTTGAAGACGCGTCTATGTGAAGCGCCAATTCTTGCATACCCCGACGTCAAAGGGGAATTTGTTGTTGACACAGACGCAAGCAATGTGGGTATTGGTGGAACTCTTTCCCAGAGACAAGGAGACCAGGAGGCCGTTATTGCCTACTTTAGCAAATCGCTGTCTAAACCTGAAAGGAACTACTGTACCACACGAAAGGAGCTTTTAGCGGTAGTGAAAACTCTTCAGCATTTTAAAAAGTACCTAATCGGAAGAAAATTCCGGATCCGGACGGACCACGCAGCGTTTAAGTGGCTTTTACAGTTTAAAAATTGTGAGGGTCAAGTAGCTCGATGGATTGAACAACTTCAAGAGTACGATTTCGAAGTTGAGCATCGTAGCGGAAAATCTCACGGTAATGCTGATGCCTTATCAAGACGTCCTTGTGATAAGAGCTGCAAGTATTGCGTACGACAAGAAGGAAAAGAGGAAGCTGCCGTCAAGGTAATCAGAACGGATACCATCGACGGGCGATGGAATAGGGAGTTCGTTATTAAATCCCAGGAAGAAGATAAAGATTTGAAACCGATACTGGAGCGTCTAAAGAATAACTCCCTTCGGCCAGAATCGAGTGAGGTGGCTGATACTAGTACCGTGACGAAAAGTTATTGGGCGCTATGGAACAGCCTAATAATACAAGATGGACTACTTTGTCGAAAATGGGAAAGTGCTTCTGGAAGAGACAGTTATCTTCAAACAATAGTGCCAAAATCAATAATTCCTGAAGTTTTGCGAGTTTGTCATGATGGCCCATCTGGCGGACATCTTGGAGTGCGAAGAACCTTACTGAAGATTCGTCAACGTTTTTATTGGCTGCACTGTAGGGAAGACGTTGAAGACTGGTGCAGGAAATGCGTTAAATGTTCTTCAGTTAAAGGGCCGCAAACTCGGAGCCGCGGAGCACTAAAACTATACACTGTGGGAGCTCCTTGGGAACGGATTGCTGTGGACGTAGCTGGACCATTTCCTTTGACAGAAAGTGGTAATCGCTACATTCTGGTGGTGATGGATTATTTCACGAGATGGCCAGAAGCTTTTGCAGTCCCCAATCAGGAAGCAGTTACAGTTGCGACAAAATTAGTAAATGAAGTATTTAGCCGATTTGGTTTACCGTTAGAAATCCACAGCGACCAAGGGAGAAACTTTGAATCGCAACTCTTTCAAGAAATCTGCAAGATGATGGGGATCCACAAAACTAGGACAACTCCGTATCACCCTCAATTGGATGGAATGGTGGAGAGATTTAACCAGACATTGGAGCGCCATCTTGCAAAAGTGGTTGATAGCCATCAGAGAAACTGGGACGAATATATCCCACTATTTCTTCTGGCTTACAGAGCCGCAGTACATGAAAGTACGGCAACAACCCCGGCGCGAACAATTTTAGGAAGGGAGCTACGACTTTCAGTAGACCTTCTTGCTGGATGTCCACCGGGGACACCTAGCTGTGTGTGTATGCATGTGAATTAAGAAGAAAGCTCGAAGAAATTCATGAACACGTTAGACAAGAGAATTTACAAGCGGGAGTAAGAATGAAGACCCGATATGACAGAGGCGCAAATGCAAGAGAATTCGAAGAGGGAACTTTGGTGTGGCTTCATAATCCGGTCCGATGTAAGGGAAAATCTCCCAAATTACAGCCAAGCTGGGAAGGAGCATATACTGTAATAAAGAAAATTAACGATGTAACCTACAGAATTCGAAAAACACCTAAAAGTCCACTGAAGATTGTTCATGTGGATAGGATAGCGGTATATCATGGATCCAACAATGCTCGGGACGAGCATGTCTTAGAGAGGGGGTAGTGTGACGGCCGGTGTCATGCCAAGCTGTCATCACTACCGTTGCCAAGGACTTCTGACGTCTACACGACAAACTATCCGGTCATCAACCACAATAATTTATTAGCAAAGAGGTTTGAAGACTATTTTATTATTTGGAAATGAGTTTTTAGTTCGATGACGTATACACTCTGTCAAGTGTTCGCCAAATTCACCAGTCATTGACAACAAGGCGATGGCCGTGCGGATAACACATTCCTTTCACGTTCTGAAGGCGTGGGTTCAAATCCCAGTCATAACTGTTATGTGGATTATGGTTTTTATGAAATTTGGAAAATGTTTATGAATATTTGGCAAATATTTAAATATTTCGAGAAAAAATTAGAAAATTCTAGAAACTTCAGAAAGGAATGGAAAGGTTAAAAAAAGACAGGAGATGGAAACACAAATGAATAACGAAAAGACAATCGAAATTAGTAGATCTAGAACATTCTTAGGGGTATATAAGGCGGTGTAGACGCGCTAAGCGCTAGTTTTAAGTTGAAAAGTGGTAAAGTGAAGAAGAAAAGGAAGAAAGAAGTAGTAAAATAAAGTGAAAGTGAAAGTATAGTGCAGTAAAGTGCAGTGAAGAAGTGCAGTGAAGTGTATTGAAAAGTGCAGTGCAAAAGACGCTTGTGTTGGTGCTGTCCGCGCCAAAATTAAACGGCGCGTCGTGTGTGAAGTCGAATAAAGTGTCATCAGTGCTACTCGGTGTTTCCTTCCAATCCCGTTACCCCGTCCGTAACAATATTAAACAGGCTGCTTTATACATCATTTTTATTCATTATATTTAATATATATTTGTATACATAGCAATTTAAATGGATTTTAAATGTTGCTTGAAATTGTAAAAAAATTAATGGGCCCGATTTTTACATCGTAGTAAAAATACTGTGTTCACCTCCAATGCCAGTAAAATGTTAAGTGTATGCATTAGTAAAAGGTTCGAACATTATTTATTTACTTGAAAGTGATCTCCTTGTCTTTATTATGCATCGTTTGTTATTTTAATGAAATCAAATTTCAATTTAGTGCCTTTATAGTGTGAAACGGACTAAAATAATGAAATAAGATCTTTTAATGTCACTGTTCTGACAAATAGTTACGAGATCTTACAATATGTGCAATTAGCTTTAAAACAGACTTAACTTAAACGAATTTAGATGAAAAATTTATTAAAATAGTGCCAATTCTGTGGAAACAAGATCTTGATATAATATGGTACTAATTTTGGTCCTTGATTAAACTAGTGTCTATTCTGTGGAGTTTTGATTCAATATGATACTAATTTTGGCGTAGGGTCCAAAATTTAAGCACCTAGTTATAGTCTAAATAGAAATAAAACGATCCTAGTGTAATTTTACTATGAGTTTTGTTTTTAGTCTATGACTGCCTAACCTGATATTTTGCTTCCACGTGATGAAAGGTTCTAATTAAAACCGGCCAAGTGCGAGTCGGACTGCGAACCGAGGGTTCCGTAACGTAAAAATATTTTTATTGTATGATGTAACAAAAAAATTATGTTTTCGCAATGTTTCCTTTATTTATGCTATAACACATTGTTTCTTACCAAATTTCATGATTCTGAGTTCACGGGAAGTACCCTGTACGTTTTGATTCCCTTGCGAGATTCGAAAATTTGCGGAAACATGCGGCATAAATGGCTTGATTGCGTTGGCTTATAAGTTTGATTTTTTTCACAGCTCTAAGGGACAGTCAACTTAAGTATTTGATATATCATTTTGATACCTCCACGCGTTCCTAAGAAAAAGAGGCTTGACAGATGGATGGACAGCAAAGTAATCCTATAAGGGTTCCATTTTTTCCTTTCGAGGTATAGAACACTAAAAAGGACATGAATATATTTTATGTATTTCATCCAAAATTAAAGCCACGGGTAAATACTAGTCATATACAAACATTATAAATAGAGCTGGTATTTAAAATCTAAGTACTGGTAGTACCTACTTAAGTTAAAGACAGTTCTAAAAATATCAACATATAAATCGGCCTTATCAAACATGGAATAAACATAACTTGAAGTTAAATCCTGACTTTTTCTGTATATAATTAGTTCGACGTAGACTAGTGCTTCATATTTTGTGAAGCATCTGTCTTTAGAATAGGCTTGTGTCTACTAAGAATAAATCGGTTTGATTGTAGTATCTATAGATTCATTATGATTTTAAGATGTCAATAAAGTTTATTATTTATTATAAAAAGGTAAGATTAATGTTATTTTTAGGATTCTAAAACTCAAAATAATGTATTTATTCTTGTGACAGTGAACACCAATCAGAGTGCATTAAGTCAAACAGTACGTCCGCCATTCATGTTGTTGACGTTTTAGCAGTAAATACAACTAAAACGTCAAACTTTCTACCTGTCAAATCGAATGTAACAAAATAAAAGTGGGTACATCAGACCAGACTTCATTCACGGTTTATTTTGTTTTGTACTTTGTGATATCACTCAACCGCCATGATACTTTACAGCGTTTTCGTGTCAAATTCAAAAAGGTTTTTAAAAAGCCGTAATTAGTAATGTTGCTGATCGATTTTTGAAGAAAAATCAGGTATTTCACTTCAGAAACAATTGCTAATTCCATTTTAGGACACAAGCCTATTCTTGGGAATAAATGTCAAATTACAAGAAATAACGAGATTCTTTGATAAATGGTATTATACTTTACGTAGTACTAATCTTGTATTCTATTTATTCTTTATTCATTAAATAGGCTTTTTGTGTTGTGTGTAAGTGGGTTAATTTTGCGTTATAGCCGCTTTTTGTAAATATCTTATTTTGTTTCTTTTTTTCTTGTAACTTAATGATAATTATGGTGTACAATAATTATCTACCTTTAAAACTTTATATATTTATCCAATATAGTGTACTTGTTGAAAGCCAAAGCCAAATAAGGGTGCTGTTTTTTGCCATTTTTGGCTACGTAACTGTATTGATTTAAAACAGATTTAATGTGCTTTGTAAATAAATATTGGGAAAATAAAGATGTGTCGCAATTATTTAAGGTCTAAAGCCTTTGCTTCGAATCTTGCGTGCAGCGAGGCTGGCGCAGGAGCGGCAGGATCAAATGCGTAAAATTAAATGGACCGGCCCTCGAAAACAGCGGCGCGTCAGCGGCACGCCAGCGGGCAACGAGCGGTGCACTCCGATCAAGCGGAGACCGCGTCTGGTGCAATTTATTTTTGTGACAAAAAATATTTTTGAATCAAAAAAGGGTTGTCATCGTTATTCAGACATTTCGTTCGCAAATAAAAACAAATATCTCGACGACACAACCACAAACACAACACTACGTCGCTATAGTGCCGCGCGGTTCACCCGCTGGTTTCGCGTCGGCGTTGCCCGCACCGCTCCCGCACCGTCGCTGCCACCACCCCGCTGCACGCACAATTCGAGGCAGAGGCCTTAGTGTACACTGCACTTGTTTTATTTATTTCGCATAAATTAGAATGGAGTCATGTGATGAGTCATCAATGCATGAAAAACTACAGCATGTACATATAGCAAACGATTTTTTGTTCTTTGATGTGATGGTAGTAATAATAATAAGCCATAGTCTTTATTATACCGATCCATAAAACTCCCGTCCTCATAACGTAATTCTAGTAGATACCACATCAAAAAAATAGTCCTACACGTGCTTGCGGCTAGTCCATAGCTACACTTAATAGTGCAGCTGTGTATGCCCCGTAATTGCATGTGTCCCATTACATTTTAGGTTAAATCTCTCTACGAGCACGTTGGACTTATGTCTCCGTGTAAGCCTTCAAAGGGCCGGATATTGTTTTAACGCATAAGTTAAAATAATACCCGAGATAAAGAAAAGCATAATAATACACATTTCTTTGCATAAAATTGATTGCAGTTACAAAGCGGCGGTGATTACAAAAACTAAGCTAGTAAATGACAGTGAGCAAAATGTGTAGAAGTTGGTCCAAGCGTCGCCAAGGATGAATCATAAAATATATGCAACGCAAAAACCTTATGGCGCCAATACACCTGAGCATTCACTTGTAACAGAACAGCGAGCATTCGCCGTTTTCTGTTTTGTTGAACCGAAAACGTTCACGATCATTCTAGCGAACACTTTAAATTTTAATGGTCCGTAGAATATAGAAAAAATATAGAAATTGCACTACAACAGCAGTTTTACCCAATATGTTTTCGTCAGTTTTACTAATGAATTATTTCTAGAGTAAGAGTAAGATGTTAAGTTGATGTTAAGAAGTTTTTGTCGCGAATGAGAAGCCATAGATGTACTACGCAACATTGTCACCACATTGTAAGTAGTCTCTTTCTGATACATTAATTTGACGTTGTATGTCTATGAAAGCGTTCAAGAAATGTGTTCTAACTTCTAGATGGCAAAAATTAATACTTTTACCTGATACAGCCCACGTTTCTGAGTTTTAAACTAGGTTTATAAAAATAAAGTATAAATGAAATACAATAAATAAATACCTATTTGGTAAAATATTTGATAATGTTATTATTTTTATTGCTGAGGCATTGCATCTTTGCATATGCTCCCATATTTCGAGTAATTTCTAAGGTTTCTGCGGTGGTTTCACCAGAACCATATCATTAGCATAACTGATATTATTTACAGTAAAACTATTTATACCACTTCCGGCTCTCTTGCACTGGCTATTTTATTTTCTTACTAACTTACAGCCAGTTTCACCGACAGTTAATTGCATTTAATTTGCATGCTTTATTTTTACATTAAGGGTTGAACTTTCAAAATACTGTTGTTTTAACTGTTCAATCTTACTTTATGTAGTATAATTTATGTGTCAAATTACATATATTATTTTAGTCCAGCTAAACTAGATTCAAGCTAAATGTGTTAATAAGGCGAAAAGTAATTAGCTTACGTTTGTGTTGCATCTAATCCTTTTATGCTATAAACAAATTTGAGTACGCGTAAGCAATTATTTCATTTTATGCATACGTCGAAAAATAAACCATTATATTTATTTTTAATCGTTTACAGGGGAGACGGTGGCGTGATCCATTTTGTGGTACAAAATGGATCGTAAAATGGCTTTTATGAGTGGACAGGATTAGTGGCACTTCGTCCATAACGCGATTTTCCAAAGGGAAATTGCTTACGATATTTTTAAACACATCAATGTTCTAAAGGTAGTAAAATTATGTCTTTTGCTTGAAATGTTCAGATAAAGTTCCGTTGGTTTGGTGTAGTAAACTGAGTGATGAGCTTTAGTTCATAGCGTTCACTTCCGGAATGTTTAACAGCTTTAGAGCCGAGTTGCGTATTTTTATGAAACACCTCTTGACCACATGAGGCTTTGGAATGTTATCAGGATAATTAGTTAGTAAAGTTTAATGAGGAATGTATCACCCACTATATGTTCGTGAAGAGCACGCAGATACTTATCATATATTCATGTAATGTTCCATAGTGAAAATAAAGAATGCTTCTACATTTTAATTAATTTTCTTATGACAAACATATTGATCTGTAGAAGTGTATTAATAAGTAGCGTTCTATTTGCTTGGGGAATTAGAACTAAATTTTAGTGCTAAATAATATAAATTGTCTATTGTTAAAGTATGTAAGCAAATAAATAATGAAAAACTCTTTTGTAAGTAATATTTATTTTAAGTCCTTGAGCCTTTCGTGTAAACATACCTTCCAATTGCTACCTGCGAAACTTTCAGTATTCCCTTATCTACTTCAAAATATCTTTTGTGTTCTTTGAACCAACGTTGGCCCAAACTCTAAACTCCGGGGATTCTCAACTACTTCGTCCATTGTTTGACCAATATTTCTTTTTTCGTGATATACTGATATTAGCTCTCAGCGGAGATAAGTCAAATGGACTCTTTGAATTTATTGTATGGAGATATTTCACCATCATATACAACACTGAGTTATTATTTGGCGGATGTAATTGATTACTATGGGGCAGTTCCATTTGTTAGTAGGAAGTGGTAAGGGGAGTGGATAACTGCCTTTGGGTAACTCTAGGAAGTGTGGAGCAGTGATAATGATCTTGTTTAAGGAAAAGCGACTGTTTGCGCATTTGTTGGGTACCTGAATAGATATAGTTGCCTCGGTTAATTTGGGTTTGGAATTGTAGCTAGGATAGCTCTAAGCCATAAATGTGTTTCTAAGTTCTTTAACATGTAATTACTTAAGTTAATTAACTATCGCAGATCCTAAACAACAGCAGCTAAAAAATTAAAGTGTTGTGAGTTCCTTTTGTAACTTAGGCGCACCATAAGGAAGGATTTTACAATATTGCACCCCTAAGGGGGCAAAATAGGGGGTAGAAAATTTATGGCAGGTGAAGCCACGGGCGGCTGCTGGTCTTATATAAAATCTTACTTACGAATACAACAGATATTATATCCCGTGGCAGACCAGCTTGAAAAGTAAACTTGAAAGTACCTAAGTAATTATCGTGGGATCGGTATCTCTATAGAGTAACCGAAAATTGTGTTCACCTTGAGTTTAAAAAAGATTTTTTTCTGTTTTTATTTTCAGCTTAATAACCCACTGCAATGTCCCGTGGTGCTAACGTCATCGAGTTCAACTACGCTTCTTGAACCGGCTAATCGAGTGTGTGCGCGGAATTACTAAAACTCTATGTTTCAGACTAAATTATTCACTCCAGCCCAAACGGCAGTTAATCGGATAATTAAAAATCTGTCAATAAATTAATAGTTAAAAAAAGAAGCCGGATCGCATCATCTATATCATCTAAGTGGCTGAATAATATGCTCATTTAGACATTCATTTTTAGGCTCTGATTGTCTAGAGGTCACCCACAATTGACGTGCAGTGGTCTCCTTCTGTGAAGCTGTAGTACTCCAGAAGGTGGCCGCCGGGTGGGAGCGTAAACGACACAACCCAACTCGCAGGCAAAAGCGGCGTCGAGGCGGCGGCAGCGGCCGTTGAACTCGACTGTTCCTCAGGTCTGCGGGCGTTGGAGGGGGAGCCTCTAACGACCCACCACAAGCGGATCCGAGAAGGCAGCGGACTGTGTGGCGCAGTCTGCTGTGAAAGGCATTGCACACCCCGTCTTTCTCCGGGCAAGCATCCCAAGCAAGGGGACGGACGCGACAGGTACAGCGGAGCAATACAACCACAGTTCCCGTTGTACCTGCTAGGCGTCGAGCTACGGAGCCACCGTGTGGTTTTTAGTCGGTAACCCAGCCCACGGGGTGGGAGTCCGTATACCCCCTTTCGACCGCTCCCCGGTCGGATGGACATGAGATAACTCATTTTCCACACGTTAAGAAAAATAAGGCTCTGAGTGTCTAAGTGCATATTTTTTTTATTGATCATTGGATTACGATATTCAAACATAGTACGCTATATAATTAAGCTTTCATTAGATTCTAAATCTTACTCTTAAAGGCTTTAGTAATATAGCTTAATTACATTATATATACAAGTAATGTGTCGTTTACGTTGTAATTAAAATGTTTATCAGGATTGTATATCACTGGTTTTCATACATTACATTGCAATATTTTCCATAATTGCAAGCGGCAAGACCACGGCATGTCTGTGCGGTGCATCTGCATAGAAAATTCGTGCTTTTAATTACACGACTGCCCAAAAAAAGGAGTATAATGTTTTCATCAGGATTCATGTATGTATGTATGTATGCATGTATGTATGTGAGTTTCTTTATTCCACTATAACTTCTAAATGCCTGGACTGATTAGGATGTATGGGGTATCATTAGAATCCTTACATCACCGCGAGTAACACTGGATATATATTTTTGAAAAAGTCAAAGTGTGAAGCCATTTTCAAATTAGAAACATCATAGTGCCATCTAACGTTCAACGGCGAAGACAAATGTAATAACGCCATCTATTATTTATTTATTTTTTCTTTATTGAAATTGAGAGTCTTTAAATCTTACAAGATTATGCCGGACTCATCGTATGCAAAATATTGTATTTATATCTATATAGAGGTAAGTAACTTTATTAGACTTAACTATTCAGAGGGAGAAAAACATTAACTTTTCTTTAGATTGCACACAAATTCATAAATTTTAATAGCATCCTCACTGTTTGGCTTAGATAGGATAGTTTGAAAGGCGCTTAATTCTGTTACATTAATATTTAATGCATTTATTAATGTTTCTCTCTCTCTCCTATGTCGGACACATTCCACTAATAGGTGGTGAACGTCTTCAACAATTCCACATGTCGCACAATTAGGACTGTTTGTCTTACCCATTAAAAACCCGAACTTATTGAGTGGATTGTGTCCAGACCTTAACCTATGTGCAGTGACTATATAATTCCTGCTAATTGGAATGTCAGCAAACCAGAGAATACGAGCAGGCTCACGCTGCATTGTCTGATACCAGATACCCTTTTCTACCGAAATTTTACTAAAGCTCTCCTTCCAAATATTATAACAATTAGATTTGAATTTTGGCAGTAGTTCAAATGGACAGGGCTTTATTTCTATGAAGATGCCATTAATGGCTGCATTTTTTGCTAGTCTGTCAACCTGCTCGTTCCCCTCTAAGCCAATATGCGACGGAACCCACAGCAACTTCAAGGCAATATTGTTAATGCGCTGGAACTCATACAACAAATTTAAAATCGCATAGGCTATCGATGCACTTCTGTTACCAGAAGCGCATCGAGCCAAATGCTGTAAGGCACTTTTGCTGTCAGTTACAATGACAACCCTGTTATGATGGGAACTATTTTTTTGAACATAACGTAACGCTTCATATATTGCAGTAAGCTCCGCCGTCATAATACATATATTATTATTGCTAATCTTAAAACTACCACTATTACTATAACATGGATCAAGAAATGCCGCGCCTACTCCAGCTACACTCTTGGAACCATCAGTGAAGATTGTGTGCCACCCATTATATTTAATAGATAATTCTTTTAGTACATTACTTTTAAGTGAAACAGGATTATAATTAGCTTTACTACAATCTAAACAGTCTAAGTTAATATTCAATATTTGATCAGTTTGAATGTTTGTAACCCAAGTATTTAATGTAAACATTTTCAATGGGTAACTATGATCTATATGTTCATTTATTGTTTCTAGATATACTGTAACTAATAGCGGTTTCCTTTTATAATGCTAATACCTGTTGGTACAAAGAGTGCTTAGTTCGTTTAATATTTCAATGGTTATGTTTTTAGAGAACGACTTTGCTTTCAACATATACTATACAACTAGATAGTATCTACGTACAGACAGGGGAGGGATGCTCAACTCGCTCTCCATAATATGTATAGGAGTACTTCTTATAAAGCCTCCGACAATTCTAAAACCTTGATTTTGTACTACATCTAACTTATAAATATGTGTTTTAGCGCTATTGTCCTACGCTAGCATAATCGATTCTGCTCCTGATTAGAGCTAAGTACAACCTGCGCAGGTGAATTGGATGGATACCCCAAGATGACCCAGATAGAACTTTGAGGACATTTATAATTTTTTTAGCCTTCTGAGTTGTTTCGCTTATATGCTTTCCCCAACGCAAATACCTGTCTAGCCACACACCCAAGTATCTTATGTTTTCAGCGGATTGCAATGTGATACCGTTAATCTTAAGCTGAACTTGTTGTATCCTACGTTGCCTACTAAAGATAAAGTATTTTGATTTGTTACCAGACAGTTTGAGACCGATACTTTGTAAAATTGTAAATATTGTGTCCAGAGAAGTTTATTACTACAAGTGTAGAGGACGAAGTCATCTGCATACTGCGATATCATAACATCCGTAATACTTTGAAAAATTGTGTGTGTTACAATGTTGAATAATAAAGGTGACAAAGGATCACCCTGACTAATGCCCCTACCTGTCCATCGACATAAAACTTGGGGGTTACAGCCATTATGAGTTTCAATTAACAATTGTCTTTCGCTTAGGTAACTCCATACATATCTTGATAATTTTGCACCAATTTTTAATTCATCTAATGTGTGTACAACTTTATCAATTGAAATGTTGTTGTATGCGTTATCAATGTCTAAAAAGCATTCGAGTGTAGACATATTTACATAATTAACCGCACTAAAGAATCCAAGGAACACTGGGCTCGTCTAAAACCAGTTGTTTTGTATGACAAAATTTCATTTTTCTCTACATACCATTCAAGACGTTTAGTTATCATAGCGTGCAAGACTTTACATATACATGACATAAGAGCGATGGGTCTCAACTTGGGTGTAATATCGGCAGTGCGGGCCACTTGCTTTGGGTATCGGTTGAATGTGAACATATCGCCATAATAATGGAACGTACCCCTCCCTCAAAACATTGTTATAAATATCTAATAGGTATGATTTTAACATAGAATATGTTATTAGATCAATACCAGGAGCTGTGTCTGTTTTCTTTAGGCATTTCAGCATTTCCTCCATACCATCTATTGTTTTGTTTTTCGTGTGAGCGTGTGGCCAACTCTGGTGTCGGAGTTTTCAGACCGCCCGAAGGCCTCCGACATGGCCTAACGATCCTTATCCTTGGACAAGAACCGGGACCGACAGCTTTACGTGCCCTCCGAAGCACGGTAGCGCTCAGATGTAAATGCCACACACGGTCACCCATCCAAGTGGTAACCTGTGCAAGCGTTGTTTAAGTCAAGTCTCGCTACGAGCGCTACTATCTATTATTTATAAGTGTTGTTATTAATTTATATTTCTTATTTCTAAATAAGTGTTAACTAGAAATAAAAAATAAGAAAGTGAGTACGTAAATAATAATTAAAAAACACGACTGCCCTGCAAAATAGCGAACTAAAAAGTTAATAACAAGTTTAATTTGTGTGTAAAAAGGAAAGGTTTAGGTAATAAGGCACAAACTGGGTGAGGAACCAGATTTGAATAAAATTGTCATTGCAGTCGGGGGACCTCTTAAATATTTTTTTTTTATTTAAGTACCAACAAAATTACAAAAGAAATTTCCTTACATATTAACTCGCCAAACTGTGACGTTTGATGGCGAGAGGCGCTCGTTTACATAAAATAAACAAACGAAAAATAAGCAAAACAATTATACCTAATTAAATACTTATTACAATGGCACAATGAAATCTATTCTACACTATATTAATTCTAAAAACATTTTTACTTATTTTAACACATATCTTTATAACCTTAGCCTAATATAGCAGCCTGTCATAGCAGTGTAAACATTGTCCGTATAATTAAAAAATCAAATATATTATAAAGTATTAGATACACAACATAAGTTTGTCAGTATATTACTACAGTGCCATAACTACTGCCAATAAATGTTTGCAACAGTCTACTGTAAACCGAACCAATAAAAAACTTTTGTTTGCGGCGAAACCTTAGAGAAGCAGTTTTGTGAAACTTGTGAGTGATTACCGGCCTAAACCGTGAGTACATACCAGAACTAATCAGTAACAACACAATCACAACATAAAACAAGGATATTTACCAATTACATCAACAATATCATTTTGAAAACCGTTACTCAAAAATATTGTTTTGATTTGAAACTTGATGACTAACACACATTTATTTTGACACTTCATCAACTAGTGGTGTGGCTAATGAACGAATGATGAACAAAAGGCAGAGAAAATAAAGCTGCACATTCACGTTAGTATTTATAATCAATGTTGCCAGCAAATATACAATTATACTGATTTGAGGAACAATATAATACATAGTGCTAAATATGGACTCGAACGGAACGAGTAATATAACACAACGTAAACATACGTACAAGCTTAGACATAAACAACGGTCACTCTCAAATGAATCAATCGACTCGTTAGCCTCCGATCTGAGCATTAGAAGTATGAAAAGCCTGATAGATCTATCTACTCATCTAAGGGACGATGAAATTATTAAATTGAAAAACGAAAACCAAGATTTAAGAGAACAGTTATTAACAGCTCACGCAGAAATTGATACACTTAATTTGGAAAACACTTCTTTGAAAGAACTTGTCAATAGCGAGAAACAAAGAAACGAGCAATTGAAAAAGATGTACGTAAGAAGTATGAGTATTAAACGCAGCGACACGATCTCAAGTTCAAAAATCTCTCGAAAATCGATAAAATCAAATAAGCTTAATATTACTGCCCGCCGCTTAGACTTGGAGACCGAACCGGATACACCTCAGCCTCGCAGCACCAAAATATCTCTTACAAATTCACCGACCGTCCAGGAAATACATTCACGGGTGTCAAGTAACTCACAAACACCGCCAATTGTACATAAAAGTCCGGCTAAATTGTCTCGTAATACAGCAAGCGGTACTAGTGGCAACATTATTGTTTTTGCTGACAATCAAGGAGAAAATGTAATTCCAACCATTCTACAAAATAAAAGAAAATTGATAATCAAGGACTACAGAATCATAGGATATAGGAAAACAGATGCAAGAACCGATGCTGTTTTATCTGATTGTCATACGATTGCACAGACCTTAACTAAAGATGACCATGTCATTATTATGACTGGGTGTAACGATACAAATCCAATCAATGTATTGTCAGAGCTTAGCTTAGCTCTCAAACTTCTACGGAATTGTAATGTCTATGTTATAAACGTCATCTACAATGCATTTTTAAATGAAAGAAAGCTTAACAATTACATACGACTCCTCGCTAATAATTACAGTAACTGTGTCTATATTCAAACTAACTCTTCTACTCCTGATATTGCCCAGAAAATCATACATCACGTAAATGTGGTGCAGTATAACAATACGTATCTTAATTATACTAAGAAAACAAAAAATAACAATAATATTTACAATACCCAGCCTATATCATTAGACACTAAATGTACGACTAAGCAAATTCCTATGCATTCCATAAAAGGCACTATACCATTTTATTTCCAGAAAATGGAAACTAAAAGTTGTGCCAAAGAAAAGTCTTTACCTGTACCAGGGCGTAAACACTTAATAACAGATTATTTTCCAGTTATAAAAAAAGTAAGAAATTGCAAATTATCTATTACAAATGAATGTACATTTTTTCGAAACTAATAAAAAAACCTCACAGCTTGTCGTTATGCATCAAAACATAGCAGGTCTTTTAAATAAGACTCAGGAATTAGAAGTTGCTTTAAGTGAACTCGGTAAATTTAATATACCAGCGTCTGTGGTTTGCTTGAGCGAACATTTTATTAAAAAAGGTGATGAAAAATATCTTAGCCTTAATAACTATAGACTTGGTTCCATTTACTGTCGGAATAACCAACGCAGAGGAGGTACGTGCATATTAGTTAAAAACGATATAGATTGCGCTGACTTGGCTTTTATAAAAGATTTCGGGGTAGATAGTCATTTTGAAATATGTGGTGTTGGTATAAAGTCGATGAAACTGTGTGTGCTGTGTATTTACAGAACACCTAATTCAAATCCAAACATATTTTTTGCAAAGCTACAGTCTGTTCTTCCTAAACTAGATTGTAAATTTGTTAAAATTGTAATCTGTGGTGATTTCAATATTAATATTTTAGCACAAGATCAAAACAGCGTTCAATTCTCAGATATATTATCAAATAATGGCATGCAATTTCATATTCACGAACCAACTCGTCGATTGACGTGCATAGATAATATTATAAGTAATGTTCCGAATGTTTTAGGGAAAACTGTCAAGCTCTTTTTGTCTGATCATGAATCAGCACAAGTTGCAATTTTAAAAGATGTTCAATATAATAAGCAGTCAGAGTTCTATTTTGAACAAGTCTTAGATATGTGCAAAGAAAACTCAGCAAAGTTCACTGATAGTATCAGTAGTCTGACTTTCGCAGACATCTATAATACTTCTTGCGCTAATGATGCATTCAATATATTTCATGACCTTTTAATTCTTTTTCATAGACTGTGTTTCCCTATTATCAAGATAAAAAAAGTTTTCAAAACATTTAAGCGTAAAAAGCTGTCAAAAGGACTTAAGATAAGTTGCAAAACTAAGAGAATGTTAAGGTTCGAGTATTACAACAATAAAAATAATAAAAATAAAACAAAATTCAAAGTTTATTCAAAATTACTTAGAACATGTTTAAATAAATCTCGATATATCTACAATGAAAAATATATAACTACTGCAAAAAACATGGCTAAAGCAACTTGGGAAGTTGTCAACAGTGAAATAGGTAACTTAAGGTCGAGGGAGTTTCTAAATCGAATTCAGGATGATGGCAGTATTATTTCATGTGGTACAGATATAGCTAATATTTTAAATAACTTTTTTACTGAAAGTGCTGACACTGATCCAACTATTTCATTCATAGATCAAGGTTATACGTCAGCTAAGATTATTTCAACCTGTAGTAGTATTTTTCTTGATCCTACGACGCCTGAGGAAGTCTACAGAATCATTAGTAACTTAAACAATACACAGTCAGCAGGATATGATTGTATTACGACTAGACTTCTAAAAGATATTCGTCGCTACGTGTCAGCACCATTGTCCCATATCATTAACTTATCGATGGAGCAAGGATATTTTCCGGATAGACTCAAATTGTCAATCATCAAACCTCTTCATAAGAAAGGTTCTAAATATAATAAAGATAACTACCGTCCGATAGCATTAATACCTGTCCTTTCAAAGATCTTTGAAAAGGTTATGTATAGGAGATTGTTATCATTCTTTAATACTCATAGCATTTTTACAGATTCGCAGTATGGGTTTAGAAAGGGCAAATCTACAATATTGGCTAGTTATGACCTTGTAAGTTCAATAATAAATACTTTAAATGCAAGAGCCTTTTGCTCAGTCCTCTTTCTTGATTTAAGTAAGGCCTTCGACCATGTGGACCATACTATCCTATTAAACAAATTAGAGAAGTATGGCATTAGAGGCCCAACTCAACAATGGCTCACGACTTATTTGACTAATAGAACACAGATCACCAGAATCACTAAACTCGACTTAGCTTCAAACAGTTTAATCAATTATGATTCGGAATCTAAAAGCAATGGTTGTGGTGTACCTCAAGGGAGCATTTTAGGACCCTTACTGTTTTTGATTTATGTCAATGACTTGCCGTCAGAAATAACACATAAGAGTATACTGTTTGCAGATGATACTACCATAGTAATAAAATCTAGTGACATCAAAAATCATGAAAGTGACATTAATACTTGTTTTAAAAATGTAATTAATTATATGAATTCAAATAATCTTAAAATAAATATAAATAAAACTAAAATAATCAATTTTAAAACACATAAAAGAAAACCTATAACATTAAATATTAAGCATAACAATAAAATTATAGAACAAGTTAATAATATAAAATTCCTAGGTATACATATTGATGCACACTTGTCGTGGAAGAATCACATTGAAGCTATTTGTAATAAACTAAATAATCTAGTATTTGCTTTAAAAAAATTAAAACATTGCACACCTGCAGCCACTTTACTGACAGTCTACCACGCCTATGTTTGCTCGATAATCCGATACGGTATTATTGTTTGGGGGAATGGAACGGATCTACTAAGAATTTTCATAGCCCAAAAAAAGTGTATCAGGGCTATTTATGGTATGCGATGGGATGAATCTTGTAAGACCTTATTTAAGACTAAAAAAATACTTACTGTGCCTAGCATCTACATTTACGAGATGGCCAAATTTGTCAAATATAATATGACAATGTTTGAAGTTAATTCAAATTTCAATAAAAGGACGACTACACACATTAGTCTGAAAATGCCTATTCCTTCCTTAGAGTTGTTCCGTAAAAACTGCTCATATATGGCACCTTTAATATATAATTCTTTGCCGCGAGAAATAGTTAAACAGCCTTGCAATAAATTCTGCATTGACCTGAAAAAATGGTTAATTGAGGAGAGCTTTTATACGGTTGAAGAATTTTTACAAAAAGGGTCATGTCGATTTTATATATATGGAAATGCACTGTAGATGATTGTATACCTACGTTATGTGGATTTAAATATGAAGTTAAGCTTTAAATATTTGCATGCCAACTTCATTTGGCGGAATGTGTCGCTGCTCTAAATATAATATTATTGTACCAACTTTTGTATAAACCACATTTTACGCAAATAAATTATTATTATTATTATTATTATTCTCTTTATTAAACAATATTCTCAAAGTCACATTTTACATAATTAAACCTAATATATCAAATAAATTTAACTATATAAAATAGGACCACGGAAACCCACCGGTGTCGGGTACAGGGACCAAGCCACCGGTGGTTAGGGCCTCAGAGAAAGGAACTTCCTCACGATGCGCGCCGTATCGAGAAGAACCGCCTTCTGAATCAAAGACTTGATCCAGCTGCCTAGTGCGAGCCTCTTTAGGTGTTGGTCGA
Organism: Euclidia mi; assembly: GCA_944739405.2. Classification (NCBI taxonomy): domain Eukaryota; kingdom Metazoa; phylum Arthropoda; class Insecta; order Lepidoptera; family Erebidae; genus Euclidia; species Euclidia mi. Next base: position 9,759,443 of record OX123186.2, on the reverse strand, counting down.
GGCTCTTGGCGATTAATCCATTCACCGACACGACTATCGGCACAATGATAGCCGAATCCACATCCCACATGTCGACAATCTCGTGAGCTAGGTCCAAATATTTTATCTCTTTCTCTTTTTCTGCTTTCACGAGATTGACGTCATGTGGTATGGTGACATCGACTATCATTGCGAGTCGCTCTGCTCGGTCTATCACTACAATATCAGGCTTATTGGCTACAATAGTCCTGTCTGTAATGATAGACCGATCCCAGTACAACAGTGCACGACCATTTTCGAGAACTGGGTCGGGCACATATCTGTAGTACGGTACCTCAGAACCAATGAGATCATATTTAAGGGCTAGTTGCTGGTGGATTATCCTAGCCACTTGGTTGTGTCTGTGCAAATACTGACCATTGGCAAGACTCGAACAACCGGACACTATATGCCTGAGAGATTCTCCGGGCCGGTGACACGCCCGACATATGTCAACCGTACCGTCCCTCAGTATATACTTTCGGTAGTTGTTTGTCATGACAACTTCGTCCATAATTGCACAGATAAAACCTTCGGTTTCTCCGAAGAGATCACCGAACCGTAGCCAGGCTACAGAAGCTTTAAAATTGACATCTGGGTCATATAAAGCTCTGTAGAACCGTCCATGCAGCTCCTTTCCCTTCCATACTTCTCTTCGGTCGTCAGTACTAAGTACTGCAGGTTTGTGCCAGTTCTCTTTAGCCAGAGCGAGCGGGGTAAGTCCTGAATCAACAGCAACTACATCGCGGTGCACATCCACGTTCCTTCCTAAAAAATATTCTCTGAGGTTGTACAGCTCGCGGTTATGGAGAGTCTTAGCACATAAAAAGCCTCGACCCCCACATTTCCGCGGGATGTACAGCCTCATCACTGACGAGCGTGGATGATGCATCCGAGATGCAGTCAGCATTGAACGGACTTTTCTGTCCAGGGCGTCTAGTTCCGTCTGGGTCCACCTGAGTATGCCGAAGGAATACATTAGGACTGGCATGGCCCACCCGTTGCAGGCCCGCACCTTGTTGCCACCTGATAAAAGACTGTTAAGTACTTTTTTCAGGCGGCCAAAGAAACGAGCCTGCAACGTATGTTTCATGTCAGTCTCAGAAATATTCAAAGACTGCGACATACCCAGGTATTTGTAGGTCTCGGTTAGGGAGAGGGATCTAAGTTGTATGGAATCTGAGAGTTGTATCCCTGCAGATTCCATAATCCTGCCTCTCTTCACATGCATGACCGCACATTTATCCACACCAAATTCCATCCTGATAGAATTACTGAAGGTTTCGGTTACCTTAAGTAATGCAGTCAGTTGAAAATTGTTGGGGGCAAATAATTTCAGGTCATCCATGAAAAGGAGGTGAGATGTAACATGACCTCCTCTCCTTAACCGATAGCCTAGCCCTGAAGCCTCTAATAAGGTACTTAGGGGATTCAGGGCCAGACAAAACCACAAAGGACTCAGACTATCGCCCTGGAATATACCTCGCTCGATCCTTATTGGAGCACCGCAATCCAAACTCGATCGACATCCTGGATAGCGCAATACGGTCCTCCACTGCCCCATACATGACCTTAAAAAGGTGCATAGAGTTGCATCTACTTTGTACAACTCCAGCACCCTCAAAAGCCATGTATGTGGCACGGAGTCGTAAGCCTTCTTGTAATCTATCCAGCATGTCGACAGATTCTTTCGGTTACGGCGCACCTGTTGGCTAATGGCCATGTCTATCAGAAGGAGTTCTTTAGTGCCACGGGCCCCACTCCTACATCCATTTTGAGAAACAGACAAAATAGAATTATCAGACACATGTTTTGTTAATTTCGTTCTCAAAATGGATGTAAGGAGTTTATATATTGTAGGCAAACAGGTTATCGGCCTGTAATTTTTGGGGTCCGTGGCGCTACCAGACTTATGGAGTAGGTGAGTGACGCCGGATGTTAAAAATTCTGGTAGCGACCCCGATTCCAGTGATAATTGGAACTGAGATGCTAAGCAAGTATGCGAACTACGGAGCCACTTGAGCCAAAAATTCTGCAGCCCGTCCGGTCCCGCTGATTTCCAGTTAGGTAACGAACGGACTGCACTGGCTATATCATCATTTGATATATATATTGGCTCCATAGTTGGAATTTGTTCGCATACTCGCTCAACAACCCCAATCCAATCACTCTCCGTGTGGTTGACAGGCATCGACCAGATACTGCGCCAAAACGTATTAGTGGCAGCATCATCCGGTCGACTCCCATCAACGTCACCGGCCATAGACTCGGGTCGCTCCCATCTTCGGTACACCCACCTCTCGTCTCTTTGAAATGTGCGATTCAGGCAATACCGATCCGCTCTTGTTTTGTATCGCCTAATACGGTTTGCCCATGCATAAAGCTTTTGTTTTAGAGTATCGATGCGCTCTGTAACCCGAGGCAAATAATCTTGGGAACTGATACCAGTTCCCGCAAAGGCTCGAGTTACAAAGCGCATCACTCTTGGTCGGGAATTGCCCATCCTGAAACAGGAGAGCTTGCCAATGAGTGCCCTAGTCTCAGCAATACGACGCTCAATCCTGCGTTGCCAAGCTGGCACAGCAGCGGTCTGTCGAGTAGCGGTATTATTTACAGGCATTTTAACCCCTGCTACTCGACACGCCGCAACCGCCGCACAATACAGGATTGAATGTGTATCGCTGAGATTTTCACTATTATCAAAGTGAGTAGACAGTAATGCGTCTAGGGCACTCACCAGCGCTATGTTTTTGTTATGCATGGGCAAACGAGGCAAACGAGGCCGAATATTTGGGTCCATGGATCGGTATTCCTCAATAGCACATTCCAAAGCACTCCTTAACTGATCGTTGCACTGGGTACTTACATGAGAAGTCTCGTCATCTACCTCTTCATCAACTGGATTTAACAGTTGCTGTTGAGCAACCACTGTGTCAGGCTGCGTTGAAAAAGTGATGGGGAGACTTCTCTGCACGTCAGAGCGAAGTCTCTCAAGCACGGAATCATCCAACAGGCGACACCGCTGGATGGCCCGCACTTGATCCGATAGCCGTTGTGTTGACACGTTGACAGCTGGCTCAAGCACCTGAAACAAAGGCAGCATTCGATCACGGTACGCACTGAGGTTAGTTCCTCCCTCTGTGGCCACAAAATATGCCCGCATGACGTTTTCATTCATTGAACTCGTCCATCTCATGCGGTGCACATCACCACCGGTAGCGGGGGCCCTGTTCGAGACCGGTGGGTCTCGGGGTCCCAAGCGGGTCGGTGGCCGGCCTCTCCCTCGCCGACGTACAGGTGGTGGCGACGTCGGCGGCGAGAAGTACTCGTCGCTCGACGAGCTCGACGCCTCTGCAATTGCCGACAACGTTGATGCAGGTGCCGGCGACGGCTGCGAGGCGGAGCTGAGCGACGAGTCCGGGGGTGTCAGGCGTGCAGCTGCTACCTTAGCTCTCGTCAACATATTTTCTTGTTGATTACATCATATTTACTAGTGTATATTATGTTGTTTATGTTTACTTTTCTTCTTAGTTTTTCGTTTGACATTAGGTGTCATCTTGAACTATTTTTCGGTATACTTTTCTTAATGTTTTTATGGTTTCTTTAATTTATAATATATTTATCAAATTAATTAGTCCTTCTTGTGATTATGAATATATATATGAGCACAAATTTATGAAATAAATTACAAATACGAATATTCGAGAAAAAAATATGTTGACATGTTTACGTGTTGCTAGGTTTATTATTATTATTATTATTATTATTATTATTATTATATTAATATACAATATACCTTTCCTTTACCAATTTACATACAGATACTATCTAATTAAAAATATCAACATTTGCTTTCAGTTTGTTTTTTTTTTGTTTATATGATGTATTTATTTATTTACAACTTATCAGTTAAGAATGATGTACTTTAATTTTCTTTTAAGCGATCCTTTACTAATTTTAGGTTCTCTTAATAAATCTATTTTATTAAACACTTTAGGTACCAAGTACTTAGATGTTTTTTTCCCATAATAGTTTATTATCTCTGGTTGGACTAGCTTGTTCTCTCTTACTCTACGTGTATTGTACTTGTTTTTAACATTTATTTTATATTTAGTATCGTAATAATATTCCAAAAGTATTAAATATTAACTTTTTTATCTACGGGCATAATTTTACAAATGGGGAATAACTTATCATATTCTTAATTGCACTTATCTTTTACGTTTTTACTAACTAATAGTTTAATCAGCCTTACTTGTAAGTCTTTAATATCTTTTATATATGTTATAAAGGTTCTCCCGTATACTAGTAGTCCATAACTAATTAAGGAGTCTGCAAGAGCGAAATAAACTAAACTAAGGGTATTTTTGTTCAATACCTGCTTGAGTTGGTAAAACTTACATAATACTGATCTTAGCCTATTACAAATATCATTGACATGTAACTTCCAGTTAAAGGTTTTGTCTATTATTAGACCTAAATACTTAAACTTATCTACATACTCTAATTTATTACAGTAACGATTAAATTTATTCTTATGCAGACATTCATAAGTGTGTCCTATCACTGCGAGATTATCATTTTTTATAAATCTAATGTTTCGGTTGTGTGGTGAATGAATGTGCATACACTTAGTTTTCGCCAGATTTAATATGATGCCGTTGTCATGTGCCCATTTGGTTATACTTTCAAAATCGCTCTGTATACAACTCTGTACCTCAGCTATATCTTTGGACGCATATGCAAGACACATGTCATCGGCGTACATAAAAACTTTACATTTTTTCACGACATTTGATACACTGTTAACATGCATTATATATCCAACTGGGCCGTACACCGATCCGGTCGGCACACCCAACTCTATATCTGCCTCTTTACCAGTAACACATGCGATGATTGTGCTCATTTTGCGACGAGTTAAATAATTTTTAAACCAATTATTTATTGGCTCTCTTATTCCGCATTCATTCATTGCCTGTAATAATATATCGTGGTCTAAAGTGTCAAAAGCCTTTTTGTAATCTATGAAAAGTGCTATAATTTGTTTTCCTGAGTCTAAGCAGTCGTTTAAATAATATGAAAATCCCGCCAAGGCAGATACAGTGTTGCGCCCTCTACGAAAACCGTGCTGAATGTCACTTAATATTTTGTGCCGTTCTAAAAATGCGCTAATCTGTCCTACAAATTTTTTTTCCGTTATTTTGTCTATAACAGATAATATTGCAATTGGCCTATAATTAACATACTCTAAATGATTGCCTGATTTGTATATGGGACGTATAATAGCATGTTTTAACTGCTCGGGATAGTTACCATTACATATTGACATATTTATAAATGCAGCTATCACAGGACTTATTTTTTTACGTAAATAAATAAAAGCTTGCACCCGTATACCATCCAAACCGGATGCTGTCTCATTCGACAATATTTGTATGATCTTTTCTACGTCTGTCGAAGTCACTTTACAGAATCGAAAGCTTACTTCACTCGGGTTTACATACGTCTTTCTATCTAGAAACTTAAAGTTACAAACATGTTAAATTTCTTTTATTTCTTCCGTAAACGTTTTAGAAAAGTTTGTACAAAATTGTTTAATGCTATCTGTTTTCCCTAAATACTTTAAAATAACATCGTCTATCCTAGTTTTGTTTCGTCCTAACCATATGTTAATATTTGCCCATATTTTCCTATAATCACCCTTACATTTTAAAATTTGTTCTTGCCTATATTTATTTTTTGCCCTAATTATTAGTTTATTAACTCTATTTCTAAATGTTGTATAGTCTAAACGCTTACTCATATTATTTGGATCTGCTTTCCATACTCTAAATAAATAATCTCTACGTAGTAACATCGAATATAAATACTTATCTATCCATGGCTGTCTTACAGTTTTCCTATTATTAAATGTAATTTTATTTGTACTTTCGTTATAAATTCGACGGAATACACTACACATAGTCTGTTATAATAATACAGGACAAGTGATTGTAAGCAACAGAGCCCAGTCATAGTCATCCAGCTTGTGTCTTACCATTTGTTCACTGATCACTTCGCGCACACTACTATTATCGCTTTTGCCACTCAAACATTCATTGTCACGCACACATAAGTCTAACACAACTCCAACGTCGTGATGATCGGCGATGCGCGACTCGAGTACATACGCGTACGCGTCACTCTCGCTCCGTCTCGCTCGAACCCAGACATGGTCTAAGCATGCCATCTCCAGCTGGCCGTCCGCAATCGCTTCGCGCGTCAACTGGTTACTCGGAATTGCACTAAGTAGGCCGCATTCACACAGGGTGTTTTTGTATTTTGTTACTGTAGTGTTTACCATGTCGTTTAATATATTAATATTGGTGTCACCTATCACTATAATGTTGTCAGATGCTGTAATAGACTTTATTAAGGTCTCTAATTGCTGGATAAATGTTAGTTTATTACTGATCGGTGGTCTATATACTGCAATTATGTGTGTTGTATTTCTCCCGCATTTCAGTTGACCATGCAATGTTTCTACAGCCTCTGTGTTTACTATTTTAGCCTCAAAGTTTAAGCCATTCTTGGCGTATATTAATAATACTCCTCCTCTGCAAGTTTCTCTAGTATGTATAAATGTATTATATCCTTCTATTTGGTACAGTGTAAGTTCCGACTTCTTTATATTTATTTCGGATAATATTATTATATCTATATTATATTTAATTTTATCAAGTAAAACTAATAATTCGTTGAAGTTTTTCCGAAGTGATCTGCTGTTTAGGTGAAATAAATGGGTGTTAGATACTTTTTGGCTTAGGTCTTGACTTAAGTCTATTATATCTAAGTATCTTTTAAAGTTAAATTCGTTACCAGTAATATAATATGTGATCGAATTTTACTGTTAAAGTTCACCTCGTGTGTACTCGCCTCATTAGGCCCGCGTTTATTTGAATTCCTTGAATTAATTTAAGTCGTCTTCCGATCGGATGTTGTATATCTTTTTTTCGTCACTATTCCTTTTAACCAAGATGCTGCAGTTCTGCACCCATATATATTGAAAACCTTTCGGTTTTAGTTTATTTCTTACTATCCAAAGAAGTTGTAGTTTATATTTGGGTAAATCTTCGTTGATGTATATTCTCTTTTCACTGCCATTATCATATACTTTACGGTTCGTTATCTTAGTTTCTTTTTTTACAAGCATCCAGCTGTTGTGAGCAGATTTAGACCGAAGTGAGACAAGCACAGGCTTAGGCTTTGTGTCCTCAGGTTTTTCTTGACCCACCCTCTTGGCGTCTTCAATATCGCTCGGATTGAGATTCAGTTTCTGCGCCATTTTTTGTACCAATATTTTCGTGTTTTCGTTGTCCCGTTTCTCTAATCCGTGTATTTCAATGTTTTTCTCTTTATCACTCATCTCTAATTCTTGTACCCGTTCTTCTAACGCTTTATTACATTTCTCCAAATAGACATTTTTCTGTTCCAATGCCTTTTTTTTTCTTCTGCGATTTCTCTTTGTAATCAAGCAGTGTTTGGTACATGTCGGCGTAGAACTCAACACTGTTGGTAAGCTCTTGAATTTTCTTCTCCAAGCTATAAATCACACTTAACTTTCTATTTACCTCAGCCAAGACATTTTCACCAGACTCTTCACTTGGGTTTAATGTAATCCTTGAGTGAACTGCTGATTGTTTAGGACTGCTTTTATTTGTTTGGCAGTCGTCGCACAGTGAATTGCTTAAAAATCTTTTATTTACACATTTTTTATGGTAAACACTTTCACATTCACCTTTACATTTCACTGTATCATCTTTAGCTAAAGATAAAAACAGTTTGCATTTTTTAAATTGCACCATTTTTAACTTCTTTTATTTATTTACAAAATACGTAATGACTTACTGCTTTCGCAAGGCAATCGATAAACACAACCGTGCGTCGAGCGCGCGCCCAGCGGAATCTGACACACCTATTGTCGTAATCGGACACTTTTGCTAGTGTCTGTGGAGCTACTGTGAATTCGGCAAAGCCCAGTAAAACATTTGCTCGACTCGGAAATAGAACCCGGGACCACCCGACTAGCAGACGCGTACGCTATCTACTGAACCTCAGACGCAGTCGGAGGCGGTTAAGGTTCTTAGTATAATTTAACATCACGTTAAATCACAGGTCAACATTTTTCTATTGCCACTGACTTAATCGCTCCTTGATTCTTGACCCACGTAATACACATTCAAACATCAAACTAAACTCATTTGAAAATCATCAAAACTTCTTTAACCTTTACGTGCTTAAATAAGTTTTAATGATAAAAACACAACTAATTCTACTACAAAGTAATGTTTACATTAAAGTAAGACTGCAAAATCTGTGCTTTAAAGTTAAATTAAAATCTTTACGCCCAGTTTTTGCCGGACCGGGCCATTCAAAGTTAGAAGAACTTAGTTCGAGACTCGACCTGGTATTGGTAAATACGTCGAACATGGCCGTTGTGTTTTTCTTTATACGCCACAAATACACAATTTCCAAAACAATTTATGTATTGGTGGGTTATCTTCTATACCAATGGATTTTCAAACAAATATCTAACCCTTATTTTATCTCTTTAGTTATGAAATATTAAATATCCTTTCCATATCGTAGTTCGAAGACAAAAAGGAGACCTTGTCAAAATGTAGATTCTAGTTCGGCCACACTCTAACAAGATAAATAGAAGATGAAGTGCTTCGGAGGCCCTATAACTCTCAAATCTCCCATAACCATAATTTCTTTTCGTTATTTTACCGAGACATTAGTAATAAAACCTAAAAATCTCTGAGCACTTGTCTACAAGCAGACCAATTCAATATTATTAAAAGCTGTTTAAAACCTCGGCTATAAAGGGAATACTGGGTGTGTAAACTGTGTAAAAAGGTTTGAAAATAAAATGCAACCGACTCGTTGTAACGGATATTCACATCTGGTCGCTCTGGTGTTGAGAGCAAGGTAAACGGGGTCAATATTTATAAAAAGTGTAGCTAAAGCTAACTGGTGTATATGATTGTGATTACAGAGCTTTTTAGTAGGTGAATTATTTCGATTAAAAAATAATAAAATTTGTTTGATATGATATCAATTTAAATTGCGTCTGAAATTCAAAAAACTTTAATAGAACTATTTGGTTCACTCTATTTGGTTGTAAATATTTTGCAAAATAATGTGACTATCGTCAACCACATAGAGCTGTTGTGATGATCGAAGCAAAATGCATGTTATTAAATATTTAATTGACTAATGCCTAGATCTTGGAATATTGTATCTGAATCTTTGGTATCTCTTTCTTGCTCGTAATTACATAAAAAAGATTATAAAAAAATCACAACATTAAAATTAAATAGTGACAGTCAAAATATCACGAAAATAAATTCTGTATTGCATTGCATTTCTATAAGCACGAGCAAGAGATATTAGTTTCCAAATATTAATTATCCGTTTTGCTTTTCACAACTTTGTCACCTCTTTATTATCTTTAACCAAACTGGAGACAGAATAAAAACCTTATAAACAAATGACAGAGTAAAAGCCGCGGTCTACACGCTAGAACACGACAATTGCCTCTCATTATTTACAATAAAATATATAAATCATGTATAGACACACACGTAGAAACAAAGAGACAAACATACATAGCAGTGGACAAAGATACATTGGTGTTTGACGCGGTTATTCCACCTTTATCTCTTGCATTGTTTACAGCCAGCCATTTAATTCCTCCAACATTGAAATTGAAACACGCACGCAGTACACCACTTGCATTCATAATGTTATAAACGGTCAGACTCTACTTTTTTTCTGAATAATAAAACCATTTTAATGTAATTTCCCTGGTTGTAACTTTTTTCGAGGGTATCATTTTTTAATTTCAGATTAAGGGCCTTATTTATATCCTAGTTTGCTTATTGTTTTTCGTTATTTATTGCAAGATAATTTTCTTAATGAATTATCTTTAAAATATTAATAAGGGCATTCAATTTCGTCTTCAAGTTCGACGAAGACGATATTGTATTTTGAAGGAATTCTTTACTTTGTAATTTTGTTTGGTAAGTTTTTATATATGTTTATATTTTTGGATGAGAAGTCTTAAATATACGATTCTAAATAGCAAAAATAATTGAACAGCACTGATAAATTATTACTTAACTGAAAATATTTAGATCTTTCTATATAAGTAACTTGTTGCATTTTGCCGTATAAACAATTCTATCGGGACTGAGGTTATTGCATGCAAATAAGCCTTGATTGTGTTGTTTTACCACGAATTAACTGGGACATCGCAGTCTCTCAGCCAACCTTTTGCTGTCTGCATGTACTAAAGTGACTTTATTTGTTATTTGATTCTATGTATATGTCACCGGAAAATAACCAGAATGGCAAATTTATAAATTTCCTGGGAAATTTATAAACGAACTTAACCTATCCGTAAGTTTATAAATTTCCTAGGAAACTTATAATCTTCCGAATCTTGTTATCTTCCGGTGACATATATATATTATATGATGGCAATAGGCTCTACATATGCATTTCATTTTTTTCAATTAACACGTAATATACATTTATATTATACTAATATACATTTATTTAGTTGTGTTATGTTGATTCTATAAAAGTCTATTAATACCATTTTACAAATATATCACAATAGAACCGCTTTTAGTTCTTACTTTTTTTAAACTGTCATCCTCAGTTACAGTGACAAGTTAATGAGAGCTAGCCGGCTTGCCGCGTTTGCCCGCGTTTTTTGACGCACGAATGAGTACCCATGCGTTAGTATGTCGCACCACCGACAGAGCTGCGGTTAATACGACAAATAGATATTTCATTCGCACACAGTGATTTATTGGCTTTTTCATTTATTAATACCAACCCGCATTTTTCATTGTTGTAAAAAATACCTAGTGTGAGGAAGTACAAGTGGTTTTATCATGTTTGCCGTTCATGAATGTGGGTCATACATACATACATAGACTCACGCCTGTTTCCCGGAGGGGTGGGCAGACGCCGACTACGGAACGCCATTTGCAACGATCCTGACATGCCTCTCTTGCTTCATTCCCTCCCATCAAGTTTCTCATGCATGCTCTTCTGTTTAGGGTACTTCTGACCTGTCGTTTCCTTAGGATGTCTCCAATCTGGTCAGAGAACGTCCGCCTAGGTCTTCCCCTTCGTCCTGTCCCATTCACACTTGCCTTATATATCTTCTTTGTCAGTCTTTCGTCATCCATCCTCTCCATGTGCCCAAGCCATCTTAACATGCCTTTCTCGATGCTTGTCACTACATCTTCTCTTACCTCACACCACTCTCGTATCACACTATTCTTTACTCTGTCGGCCAAAGACACACCACATATACTTCTCAGTCTCATTTCTACAGCATTTATTCTATTTTTAAGTGTCTTCTGCCATACCCAACTTTCACTACCATACATAAGGGTAGGCACTAACACCCCTCTATGCACAGCCAAACGTGCCTTTTTGGACACTTTTTGACTGTTTATAAACGCCTTCAGCGCTCCATTCACTCTATTACCTGCATTAACTCTTCTTTAAATATCTTCTTCATTCTTAACATCTCTTTTAAACAACGTACCTAAGTATATAACCTCATTCACTTGTTCCACTCGCTGTCCATCGTTCAAAACATTACAAGCCGTAACGCATTCCTCATCCCTTTCTTCTTTCTCTAACGCACCATGCATGATTGTTACCATCTCCTGTGTGGATCAACCTCATATTAAGTGGTTTAAAATGTCCCTTATACTATGTTACAAATAACAACTCTAATCATGTATCTCTGATCGCTACTAATACCTACTCAATCTAAGCATTATTAAATAATCTAAGCACTCAATAGAATCTACTCACATGTATATTTCAAAAATTTACAAACGATCGAAAAAAAGCTTAATATAACCGTCAAGAAAGGATACAGCTGAAAAAAGGATCACATCTTCTTAATCATAGATCATTTTTAAAACACGAAACTCTTTCTCCGAGTTAACGTTTAATGCACTTCATTCCAACAAATGGGTTCGTTATTTCAAAGAATAGCTGAATCGCACAAAGTGACGGAGACATGCTTTAGTTTCTACCAGATTTATTACCACTGACTTGGCTCATACTCGGAGACTACTAAAATAATTTAGTATTATATGCTACTAGATATTTTCAAACGTCGCTAAGTTAATAACTGGGATTTCGACTCGTCTTTCTTGAACATAATAACTCATATTTCTTGCCTTTATGTAGCAACTCTGACATGAATTGTATAATAAATACGAGAGTTTCTATGGATGGATGTATGTATGTTTGTCGTTTCTATTAAAACTGCTGAACAAAATTTAATGAAACAAGCGGCAGTTGTATAACTTATAAGTCAGTATACCTCTTAGGCTACCTTTCCCCGCAAGAGCCGACAGGGCGAAACCATGTTATGTTATAAATTATTTATGCATTGAGTTTCAATCGCATAAATATATTAAAGAGAAACGTGAAATACCTTTTCCCCTTTTGGTCAGGCTACACCACCTTTGGCCATGCCCATCAGTAGATGACGTGACCCATATGGGGCTGCCCTTCATTGGTTAAATAAAATATGTACGCAAGTTAGGGTTAAACTTTTGAGGTTATTTTGCTGTCGTTTCATCAAGTTGTGACCCAAATTAATAATTCTAAATGGTGCCAGTGAAATTAATCAGGCATAGTTTAGATATTAATAAACATCATCATCAGCCATGTTAAAAATATGTAGTTCCACTGTAAGATCATAGTCCACCACACTGGCCGGGTTAGTGGACTCCACATATATTTTGGGAAAATTATACAGAACTCACAGACATGTAGGTTTCCCATGATGTTTTCTTTCACCGTCCAGTAATTTAATACGCACTTAACTTCGAAAGGTTGGGTGCGCCTCTTGGATTTAGCAGTTATAGCAGTATGCCAGTATTTGCCCTAGGCTATCGCCGCTTATGATATGTTAAATATTTTTTTTATTTCTGTGTTTCTTTTATTATGTGACGGGAGGCAAACAAACGAACAGATGGATCGCCCGATGGTAAGTGATTACCGTCGTTTATGGACATCCACAACTCTCGAGGAGTCACAAGAGTTTTATTGCCCTTTTTTTGTGGTGAAAAAAAATCTAAATATTGACGTCCATAAGCGTCACTTTGAGGCCTTAATTAATAAATGATTTTGACTTTGACTTTATTCCGACCTGAGTAGTATTTTTTTGAATTATTCCAAAACATTTAAAAGAGTGTGCAATACAGCTAAGGCATTATTCGTTAGGAACAAAATTAAACAATCCTCGAATAAAATTAAGGCAACCTGGCAAGCTATTAATGAAGCAACAGGTAAGACAACACTAAGAGGTAATAGTTTTAGTTTTATTGATTGTGACAAATTAATTCATAATGACAAAGAAGTCACTCGAACATTTAATAAATTCTTTGCTTGCATACCACTTACTACTACTAGAGAATTAAAATCATCAGCTGTAGGTGCAGAAAACCTATTAGAATCTAGTGTAGGAAAATGTGATGTATTATTTAAGATCCATTGTATCAATTCTACCGAAATTATAAGTACTTTTCAATCTCTAGAGTCTAAGAATACAGGTGATGGTCTGAAGCATTTCTGTTAAGGTTCTGAAAAGTATAATTGATGTAGTAGCTCCTTATTTAAGCAACTTATTTATTAAATCAGGTGTTTTTTCCGATCTTATGAAACACAGTAGGATAATAAATCTTTTCAAATCCGGCAGTAAGACTGATCCTAGTAATTATAGGCCAATATCGATACTACCTGCCTTTAGAAAGTTTTTTGAAAAGATCATACTCAAGCAACTACTTAGACATTTTAATCTAAAGAGCCTCCTTCATAGTGAGTAATATGGTTTTACCAAGGGTCACTCGACAACAGATGTTGGAGTAGCGTTACTTAAACACAATACATATTCAGTGCATGGGAGAGTGCCCAAAATGCTGTTGGTTTGTTTTGCGACCTTTCAAAAGCATTCGATAGTGTCTGCCATGAAAAACGCTCTTATGCAAACTTAGACATTACGGCGTACAGACTAAAGCATTAGATGTCATTAAGTCCTAATTAAGTGACAGAATCCAATGTGTTGAAAGAAACGGCTCAAAATCCAGTGGCTTACCTGTTGATTTAGGAGTGCCACAAGGCAGCATCTTAGGGCCTTTCCTATTTCTTGTTTACATAAACGATTTACCTTTTTACTTGAAACCATTTGTAATGTTGTACTGTTTGCCGACGATACTTTTTTAATATTCAAAGTAGATAGAAATAAGGAACATTTTAACGAAATAAACAGTGCGCTCATTAATGTAACTAAATGGTTTAATGTAAACAATCTAGTATTGAACGCCAAAAAAAAAATGTTTTAAGTTACCCTACCTAATGTCAGAAACCTTGGTCCTAGTATAGTTCTAAATGATGATGTACTCGAAACATCTAAATCTACATTATTTCTAGGAATAATACTTGATTTGAATTTGCAGTGGGTTGCGCACGTTACATATCTCTTAGGGAAACTTAGCTCAGCTGCTTATGCCATTAAGAAGGTTCGTAGGTTGACTGATGTCGATACGGCTAGATTGGTTTATTGTAGCTATTTTCATAGTGTTATATGATATGGCATATTATTATGGGGTAGGGCTGCTAACATCGACATTATATTTATATTGCAAAAACGAGCAGTTAGGTCCATTTACCAGATAAAGACAAGAGTCTCACTTAAAAAAAATATTGGTATTCTCTTACTGTAGAATCACAATATATTTATGCCAGTGTTATGCATGTACGACTACATATAAATTCTTACAAAATGAATAGTGACATACACAATATTAATACTAGGAACAGGCACAAATTATGTGTACCGTGTTTCCGTTTACACAAAACTCATAGCTCTTTTATTGGGCTTAGTATAAGAATGTATAATAAAATACCATCTAATATTTTAGACTTGCCGTTAGGGTAGTTTCAGACAATAGTTAAAAATAATCTTATACTAAAGGCATATTTTAGTCTAAATGAGTATCTTGACGACAAGTACGCTTGGAAATAAATATTTTTTTTTATTAGGCCAAATTTTAGTTTATTAGGTCAATAAGCAGTTTTATTGTTTAGTTATTTATCGTATTTTCTTTTTTTACTACATTTGCATTCTTGTTTCACTCTTTTTATTTTCATTTATCGGATTTGTAAGGTGAGGTTGGTCTCTCTACCTCTTGGTCATGAACTGCTAACTAATAAATTGTAAATTGCAGATTGCAAAACCTATAGAGGCATTAGCCTTCTCAGCATTGTTGGTAAATTGTATGCAAAGGAAAATATGGGATGTACAAGCGGGATTCCGAAAGGGTATGTGATGTACGGATCAGGTTTTTTCCTTGCAAAGCATAGTCCCTCGAAAAGTTTTAAAAGCAATCATGCATGGTGCGTTACAGAGGAAAGGAATGAAAGTGAATGTAAACAAAACAAAAGTTATGGTTTTTGAAAAGGAGGAATCCGTTACGGCTTGTAATGTTTTGAACGATGGACAGCGAGTGGAACAAGTGAATGAGGTTATATACTTAGGTACGTTGTTTACAAGAGATGTTAAGAATGAAGAAGATATTGAAAGAAGAGTTAATGCAGGTAATAGAGTGAATGGAGCGCTGAAGGCGTTTATGAGCAGTCAAAAAGTGTCCAAAAAGGCACGTTTGGCTGTGCATAGAGGTGTGTTAGTGCCTACCCTTATGTATGGTAGTGAAAGTTGTGTATGGCAGAAGAGACTTGAAAGTAGAATAAATGCTGTAGAAACGAGAGCACTGAGAAGTATGTATGGTATATCTTTGGCCGACAGAGTAAAGAATAGTGTGATAAAAGAGTGGTGTGGGGTAAAAGAAGATATAGTGACAAGCATCGAGAAAGGCATGATAAGATGGTTTGGGCACATGGAGAGGATGGATGACGAAAGACTGACAAAGAAGATATATAAGGCAAATGTGAATGGGACAGGACGAAGGGGAAGACCTAGGCGGACGTTCTCTGACCAGGTTGGGGACATCCTGAAAAAAAGGACAAGTCAGAACTACCCTAAACAGAAGAGCATGCATGAGAAACTTGATGGAATTGAATGAAGCAAGAGAGGTATGTCAGGATCGTTGCAAATGGCGTTCAGTAGTCTCTGCCTACCCCTCCAGGAAACAGGCGTGAGTCTATGTATATATGTATGTAAATTGCTGCAGGTTTATATACCGTTACTTTTCGGGACATACTGTTCCACCATAGCTCTGAACAGCCATGTTCGCGAGTTGCCTACATCAAAAGACGTAAGTGGATGCTCCTGTTTCACCATATTTATTTTGGGAGGCTTACCAAATGAAAATAATTTATTGCTTGAGTATGATATCAATAACTATTAAATTTTGCAATAGTAGATAACTCACAACATGAAACAGTTGCAGCTCCTTACAAAGATAACATGTAAAACCATTATACTGGCAGTTAAAAAGAGTGGCCACGAGTTTTACTGCCCGTTCTTTCTCGTGGTTCTACCTATTGCATTGCGAACATGGCAGAAAATGTAAATGTAGAATCACCTAGTAATTAACTTAAATTTAGACGTTCATAAGCGTCACTTTGTGGCCTAAATGAATGAATGATTTTTAATTTGACTTTGACCTTAAAGGGAATACAAGAATAAGCGAGATGAAACAGGAGGGAGAAGGAAAAGGGGACGGCGCGCGGCGCCGCCGGCAAACACAAAAGTATACAGATACTGTGGTAGTATATCAAATAATATTTCTACCTGTGTTATTAGCAGGTCAGGCATTTTCTTCATAATTTTTTTATTTATTGACTACTAACCCTTATATTATATTACTTACCTTATTGAATATTATATTAATTTTACTTATATAGCTTATATAAAAGCAAACTTTTACCATAAATTTAAACCCAATACATAAAATACATCTTGTTACTAAAAGAAACCCTAAAAGAAGAACCATAAGTATTACAATACAAAATTAATTACCCTAGCAAACCAATTCCGTCGAGCAAATACTTCAGATACGACAAATGAGAAACGTCCATCAGTATCTCATTTCAACTTGCCCAACTTTCCCCCCAATTTTCATCATAAAATTTCAACTTCATACCTTCCCATAAAATATTAAACAATACTTGAAAACACAAAGCCCATAAGCATGATATCAAATGGCTCCACCGGACCGGAACATCTAAAAACTCGATTGAAACATTTATCTTTCGATTCAAAACATTCAGTTTTTCATTCACCATTCACCGTATTTTAAACTGTGACACTTCGCTTTAATAGTTTCCTCTAACAGTCCCTGGGTACATAAAAGATAAGATAATACCTCCCCTCCTTACTTATCCTCTCAATCACGTAAGGTCTCTGATGTAAATGCCATAACAAGTGGACAACGCTTGTTGGCGTGGCTTTTAATTTAGTTTTTTTTACATACATACATAGACTCACGCCTGTTTCCCCGAAGGGGTAGGCATAGGCATATTAAACGCTCACTTTTCGCCAGTGTTTTGATCCCACGCAATAGGTGGCGAGCCTATTGCCGCTTATCGGGATATTTTGTTTGCCAGAGCCTCGTCCGTTGATCGGCATGTGCACCACTTGCAGGTGAGGTTGGCTTGGGACCCAAAGTTCTTGGTGGGAACCCTATGCACCCAGATTTTTTTAAAGACATTATAATAATATGATCATATTAATATAATTAAAATTTTGTTGCTCATTCTGGCAAAGGGTTTCAACCCTTCAAAAGTAATATTTTACAGCCTTTAGTTTTACCAAAGACAGCAATATCTTGCGAGTGGCAAAAGTTATATCTTCCAGTGCATTAGTTTATAGACTCACAGACACAATGCTTCGCATGTACTTCCCAAGTTTATTCAAAACGCCAGAATCCAAATAAATTCAGTTTCATTTACGGATTTATTTGCGTCTTAAGCAGCGTTTCGCCGGAGAGCGTATAGATAAATTCAGTTGCAGTATCCGTTGCAATGACCCTATTCTCTTAGGTTGTCTCATTTGAAAGCTTAAATAAAATAGTCATTGGTACTTGGAGATAGTTCTCGAGTCTCGGGAGACTTGACACCGGCTGAGGGTATAAAATATTCAGGAGAGCAACTTGTTGGGTTTCGGGATTACCGTTGTGCCAGATAGGGACAACGTCTTTAGTCCGTCGCTTAAAATCACACTGTAAATATTTTGATCAATCTACAAGTACGTGTAATCTTGCCGTTTTAAATTGCCCTATAAATCATTTTGTTTGAATTTACTGTTTGAGTGTTTGGTGCGTGCAACATCAAGCAGCAATCTAACCGCCTTACCAAATATGTCCATAAAGTAGAAATATTTCGCTGTTTATGTAAACCGGGTGATTGATAGCTATGAGGGCTTCCTACCTACCTACTTTTTCTTTTTTATTTGGGTAAAATAGAGAGATTATAAAAAGCGGGAGTGTGAGAAGACACCATCTTCTATCTTTCCCTGGAGTTGGTACCACACGATTGATACCTATATAGCATCACTGCCTTAATAGATACTATAATTATATAGGTTATGGCAACACGCTAATTGCAGTCATCGCGTAAATAGTCTCCCACCCCCAATGTATGAGAAGTTATATAAATCTTTTCAAAAGCCATTACTTACCATCAGGTGACCCGCTTGTTCGTTTGTCTTCGTTTGCTATACAAAAAAAGTCGTACAACATTTCAAATCTTGCCAATAAACATTGCTATACATCGTGACACAAATCACATGTACATATTTTTACCTAATCAATTTCTTCGTCATCGTCAAAAACATATAAACCACGAACAAAATTTGTTACACAAACTGCTGGACAAGAGCAATTAGAAAAAATCTCTATATTACGTGCCGAAGCGAACTACTCTTAGTAGTTGGGTAAGTCCAAATGAAATGAAGGGTAGCTTGTCTAATTACAGTGTCATTAACATTAATGATCTCTAGGCACGGTATCAGAACACGCGACTAACATCGCTTGCTATTAAGGCCTGGATGGATTATTTTTCTTTTCTATTTTCTGCGAGCAAATGGCGTGCTGGCAGATTTATCGGATGTAAGTGAAATGGTAATGATTATTGCTGGTTTTTAATTGTATTCGTTGCTGTGAATGTTTATGTACTGCTTTTTAGATTTCCTTCCTTCTTTACTTAATCAACCTTTAACTGTCCACTGCTGGACTAGGCCTCTCCTTTGAAAGGAGGAATTGCTTCACCTATTTATGGCAATTAAATAAAAATATTCTGATAAAAAATATCCTTACTTACACAGTCCTTTCTAAATATAGACTTATATACTATGTTTGGTTTTATAGGCCGTAAAAAAGTTCTATGCCTAATATTTTAAAGCTGAAGAGTTTGTGTTTGAATTATTGGTCTGATTTCAAAAATTCTTCCAGTGTTAGATAGCCCATTTATTGAGGAATGCTGTTTGAAATAGAATTAGTTTTTATTATAAGTCAAATCGATTATATCGATTAAGTAACATTTTGTTTAGTCTATTGAAAATTTCTGACAATGGTCACACTGAACTGTCATTCACTTTGCTTCTTTGTCGTTTCCCGCGATCAGCGAAAAAACCTAGCTCTGGATAGATTTCGTTTTGTGAGCGTTTTGATCTTGTATTTAGAACCCGTTTTGATTGCCACTTCCTTGATCAATAACTGGCACCGGTTAATTGTGATAAAAATAGTATTTTAATGAACATTGTAAAACTTGAGTGAATCCGATGCACGTGGTTGGTGCCGGACGAATTTGCTGATTGAAAACGCTGCGTTGGAATCTGGTAAAGTAAAGATAATTCACTTGCTAATATTGACCAATTTAGTCTCGTGTGTGTCTAGCTTGCCTCCAGGACTCCACTCAAGAACATCACCAGGAGATATTAATTGGTAAGACATTTTATTAATATTAGAATTTATATTCATTCGCTGTGCTACCACAGTATATGTTGGACCTTTGCCTTGGGCTGAGACTGGATGAATTAATCGCTTCCACTGATCTCTGTACACCTTACCCGATCTCAGCTCAAACTCTAAACATAATTTTTGGTGCAGAGCTGTAGTTGAAATTTTGCCGCTGGTGCATTACTGAGTATAAACTCAGATTGGTAGAAGCTTGTATCTTATCACCTTGTAGACAGGATTGTAGTGTTCTCAGGTCAGTATTGTCTAAAATACATAATATTTAATTGTATAAGTTGACCTAGATAATTTGAAACACATGTCATACATAACCTCAATCAGTAATTGTTTGATTTAAATTGTTGAAATCTAGCATAGATTTGTTGCTGTTACTATTAATAAGTCACTTTGATTGGATACATATCAGTTATATGTATCAATTGATTTAGTTTATTGCATATATTGATATATTAAGTTTGAACTTTACATTGCTAAACCTTGTTATAATATATAAATAATATTGTTAGGTAACACGTATTCTGTGCTTACTTACTATTGTATATCTCAAATAACACAGCCAGTCTGTCTGTTGCAAGTAATTAGTTAATGTATTTGAATATTTAACTTTAATTAACTTATTTGAAGTTTCAACTTTTGATAACTTTGACTTTCTTTTGTGTCAATATATTGAAACTATTAATTTTGTTGGACAGTAGATACCTGTCACTTGCCTGCACTTGCAGTAAACAGGCTAATACTTTGTTGGTTTCAAAGAATTAACAAATATTTAGTTTTGATTGTTAATATTATTTAACGCTTGTCCGGGCTCTTTTGAATTTTGATTATGTCAGCTATCAAGGACTTGCGTGCGGCTGCTGGTGCTATTGATTTGCGCTGGTTTGCCTCGGCCAGTGCCTTAGTGAACCGGCCTGATCGCCAGCAGGCCTTACTACAAAGGTACGAGCGGATCGATGATCGCCTGGCAAGTGTGGAGCAGCAATTCCGCACTTTCAGCGCTTGCTGTCTCGAAGTGTCAGTCAATGATTTCACCGCTGACCAGCGAAATAAGGTCAGCGAAGACTATGCCCAGGTCTTAGACCTGTATGATGCTGTCTCCAATAGTGCGAGACAACTAATTGCCGATAGGGAAGGGCAACCCGGCCTGAAGCAGGAGCTTCCTAGGTCAGCACCGGGGCTGGTGAGTAGGCTCCCTACTTTGGACCTCCCCCATTTTGATGGCTGCCTAGGAAGCTACCTGGGCTTCGTTAATTTGTTTGACAGCCTGGTCAATGACAGGGCTGACCTTCGGCCGGCACAAAAATTGGCCTATTTGATGTCGGTTCTGGATGGGGAGGCCAAGGGCCTCGTCCAGCATCTGCCCGTGTCTGACGAGGCGTACCAGACGGCTCGGGACCTAATCACCGGTAGGTACCATAATAAGCGTGGCCTCGCCGACACGCACATCGAGCAGATTTTGGGTTTGCCGACGCTCACCCGGGTCTCTGGGTTGCGCACCCAACTGTTGAACCCGCTTTTAGTGGCCATCAACGCACTTAAGTGCCTTGACCTGCCCGTGGACCAATGGTCCTATCTATTGGTGCACATTATACTTAAAAAGCTGCTTGCCGAACTGAGGTCGCGTTTTGAGCAGCGCTTTGGTGGGGATAGCGCGACCCATCTGCCCCCTTTGGTGACCTGGAGAGGTTCCTGGAGGATGAGTGCCAGGTCTTGGACAACTCCGGTGGTGACACGCCGGCTAAGACGCAGCCGCCCAAGGTCAAGGAGCAGGCTCGCGTTAACACCCGAGCCAATGTTGACCGGCGCCCTCCTCGCTTTGCAGTCACGCAGAGCCCAGCGGAGTGCTCTTACTGCAAGGTCACGGGGCACAGGACGGCCAGTTGTAGGGCATTCTTGGACCTTCATGTCGCCTCTCGTAGGCGCATCGCGAATGCCCGCCGCCTTTGCTTCTCTTGTTTGGGGTCCCACTACCAGCGAGACTGCCCAAATTCTCGCCCCTGTCCTCACTGTGGAGGACAGCATTTGGACATTCTCTGTATGAATGCCAGAGAGGTTGGCCGCTTGTCCAACCAGGCGACGCCGTGCACGGGCGGGTGTTTTGAAGGTGGCAGCCGAGGCTCACCGGCGCGTAGCCGAGAGTCGCCTCGCTCAATTGATCGCCACTCGCCCCGCTTGGAGAACCGTAGCTGAATGTGCTGTTCAGCGTCACCAGCACCATGACTGCTGCCCCAGGTATTCCCCTCCTTTGGCGGAGCGTCCCCGCCTTGACTCGCGCCCACCTCGTTTTGGTCGGGTGCGTCATTATAACCCCCCACAGATGGCGCGCGGATCGAGTCATCGCGCTTTTGAGGACTTCAAGCCGCACCCTCATTTTGACTTGCCTGGTCCTGGCCAACGGTCGCCGCCCAGGCAACAATAGGTCATTGATCCCTGCCCTATAACGCCAACCTCCCCCATTGAGACCGTTATCCTACCAACGGTTGCTGTTCGGGTCTGGGGACCCACGGGGACCTCTGTTGTTGTCCGTGCTATATTGGACACAGGTTCACAAGGCTGCATTGTTTCTACTTATTTGGTAGGGCAGGTTAAATTAAATATGGGCTCTTTTCCAAATTGTATACGGGGCATAGGTGACGTAGCCTCTAATGTTGAAGGGCAAGTTAAGGTTTTGTTTGGCCCTGTTGAATCTTCACACTCGAGGATTAAAACCTCGGCTATTGTGTTGAAGAATATTTTGGGTATGCACCCACAGAAGCAGCTACCTGCTGCTGTGGTGAATTTGACATCGGGATTGGAACTGGCAGACCCCAAATTTGACACAGCGGGACAAATCGACTTGTTGATTGGCTCTGATGTCCTCGGTGTAATTTTGATTGGTGGGAAACGGGTCTTGGTGCCAAATGGTTTGACTGCCATCCCGACCATATTTGGATTTGCTTTGATGGGACCTGTACCTAGTGACCCCCCTCCACCCGAACTTGATAATTTGTTGGCTGTAGGCTCTGCTCTCTCTCACGCAGTTCAGAGGTTTTGGGAGGTAGAGGAGCCCCCTTAAGCTGCCCGTTTGAATCCAGAACATGAGAAGTGCGAGCTGTTCTTCCAGAACAACACTGGTCGACTCCGCTCTGGTCGGATTATTACGAGGCTACCTTTTCTGTCTGTTCGGCCTCCGCTTGGTGAGTCACGACCTTCAGCCGAAAAGAGATTGTTGGCTATGGAGCGTCGCATGGGTCGTGATCCGGAGCTCAGACAGAAGTACATTGAGTTCATGAGAGAATATGAACAATTGGGACACATGTCTGTGTCAAATTGGGATTGGCGTTCGGTGGAGCACTACTTTCTCCCGCATCATGCGGTATTGAAGTCATCGACTGGCAATCTGCGCACAGTGTTTGATGGTTCTGCGCAGACTTCAACAGGCGTATCCTAGAACCAGTGCTTGCATTCTGGTCCCAAGTTGGTCAAGGACCTTTGTGACGTCATCACCAGTTTCCGACGACATCAGGTTGTCTTTGTGGCCGACATAAAAATGATGTTCAGGCAGACTATTATCCACCCTGATGACCGTCGCTTCCAGCTGATCCTTTGGAGAGAGTCTCCTCGCGATCCCATGGTCGTCTACGAGCTCAATACTAATACGTACGGGTTAAGGTCAAGCCCCTACTTGGCAAAACGTTCTCTTTGGGAGCTCGCAGACCGCGAAGGCTTACGTTTCCCAAGAGCCTTCACCATCTTGAAAGACGAGATTTACGTCGATGACATTTGCTCGGGCGCCTCCACAGTGGACGAGGCGATCCTCCTGCGGGACGAATTGATAAGTATTTTGGCCTCCGCTGGTTATGAGTTGCGCAAATGGATTTCCAACTCACCAGCGCTTTTGGAAGGCTTGCCAGAGGATCATCAGCAGGATCCACATTTGTTTGAGATTGTTGACAACCCCGCCATGATGGCTGTTCTCGGCGTTCAGTACAGACCAGTCCAAGACATCTTTACGTATAACGTAGACTTCAAATTGCCTTGTTCTTGGACTAAACGTCTCGTATTGTCTACTGTTGCTAGAACCTTTGATCCGAACGGTTGTATTTGTCCTATCATATTTTGGGCAAAATGCTTCTTGCAGAAGCTTTGGACAGCGGGATTGACTTGGGACGAACCTTTACGCGGTACTCTTGTTGAGGAATGGACCTCTTTTGTATCCTCACTTCCTGCCGTCAACGAGATCTCCTTGCCTCGTCCCATCCTTCCTCCCGGGAATTACAAGGCCACCCTTCACGGGTTTTGTGATGCCTCGGAACGTGGTCACGAGGCCGTGGTGTACTTGCGCACAGTCAGTGCCTCAGGTCAGGTGAGAGTTTCCCTGATCATGGCGAAGAGCAAGGTGGCACCCCTTCGGACATCTCTGACCATCCCGAAATTGGAGCTCTCGGGAGCAGCCCTACTTGTTTGCTTATTAAACCACGTGTCCAGTACTTTGGGTAAAAGCATTTATATTAATGGGACCTACGTCTGGACAGACAGCCAAATTGTTCTTTGTTGGTTGAAGGCTTCTGTCCACACCTTGGAGGTATTTGTCGCTAATCGCGTTTCCCTAATCCAGAAATCCGAAGTCAAACTTGTTTGGAGACACGTGCCAGGTGAGCTCAACCCCGCTGATTGTGCCTCGCGCGGATGCTTGACGCCTAGTTTGATAGGTCATTCGCTGTGGTGGGGTCCGGAATGGTTGAGTCGACCAGAAACTGATTGGCCTCGAACGCCAGTTTTGAATACTTCTAATTTGCCGGGTCTACGAACACTCGCTCTTGAAAAGGTGGAATGCGCCTTCGACCCCGATTTTTTGTTGAATCGTTACAGCTCCCTCGACAAGTTGTTAGGTGTCACTGCTTGGATAAAGCGTTTTGTTTTTAATTTTAGGCACCCACAACAGAAACGACTGACACCGTTTCTCTCACCACAGGAACGACAGGAGTCCCTCACCCTTTGGGTTCGTTCTGGCGCACTTTGAGAAGGAGATTGCTATCCTCAAGTCAGGGAAATTGAAATTATCGGGCGCTGTATCTAAATTGAACCCCTTTTTGGACGATACGGGTCTCTTGCGCTTTGGAGGGCGTCTCAAGAACGCTAACCTCCCTTACGGAGTACGTCACCCCCTGTTGTTACCCAAGGACGTTCATTTGGTACGCTTGTTGGTAACTGACCGTCACCTTAAGAACTCGCATGCTGGTTGTAATGCTTTGTTGGCTATTTTGCAACGCGAATTTTGGATTTTGTCTGCCCAAAGAATTATTCGGAGTGTAGTCTTTCGCTGCATCCCTTGCTATAAGCTCAAGGCTTCTACCATGCAGCCCTTGATGGGAGACTTACCGGCAGATCGCGTAACTGAAAGCAGGACGTTTGACGGTGTTGGCACGGACTTCGCTGGTCCCTTTTTAGTAAAAACGTCGACACTTCGAAACAGCAAGACTGTTAAGGCCTACTTGTGTGTTTTTGTTTGTCTTTCCACAAAGGCCGTACACTTGGAACTGGTCTCCTCGCTTACGACCGAGGCATTTGTAGCCACATTGGACAGATTTGTATCCCGCAGAGGGCTGCCTTCCTTGATCCGTTCTGACTTCGGCACTCACTTCAAGGGCACGTATAATTATTTGAATGATGTTGTTAATTTTCTTGAAACCAACAAGGCTGATATAGGTGATAGGCTTGCCCGACGTGGGATAAATTGGTTGTTTTCCCCACCAAATTGTCCACACTGGGGTGGTATTTTTGAGGCCGCTGTAAAATCGGCCAAAACACACTTGCGCAGGACAATCGGTGAAACTGTCCTTACATTTGAGGAACTCGCAACTGTGTTTTGTAAGATCGAGGCCGTTTTGAACTCTCGGCCGTTGTGCCTGATCTCCTCAGATCCGAATGATTTGGAAGCCCTCACCACCGCCGCCGGTCCAATATGGATACACGCCGAACACGAACGACCAAAGGCCGGAATATTACTTATGCGGCGTGACATTCCGTGCGCCCTATTAACACATTTGAGTAACAGTCACTGCACCGTGTGCCACCTAGAACTTAGCCCACACAGGAATTCAACGCCGGACACGTCGCTGTACCTTGTCAGTGCCTATTTCCAGTACTCGGAAGACATCGCCATACATCTACATCACCTACACACGGTACTGGACACCCTGCGAGGTCACCGAGTGCTGATAGGCGCTGACACCAATGCGCACTCGCCAATGTGGCATTGTAGCCCGAGAAACTTCCATGGAAGAGGTAGTGACGTCAACTACCGACGGCGTCAAATGGAGGATTTCATCGTTGGCCGTGGCCTCACCATCAATAACACGGAGGACCAACCACACACCTCCTCCACGGTCAACGGTAAATCAAACATCGACCTAACATTGACAACAAGAGGCGTCCTACTAAACAACTGGAAGGTACATGAGGAAGAAAGCTCCAGCGATCACAGGCTGATCACCTATGAGGTATGTGGCACACGGTCTACAGCTGCAGCCGCGGAACCGCTGGGAGAGCCGAGGAGGTTCCGCGAGCGCGGCGTGGACTGGGGACGCTTTCAGACTATAATCCACGAACGTGTGGGACGGATTGACTGGCAGAAGCCTGCAAGTGTGATAAGTAAGGTCTTTACAGACATGATTGTGAGGACAGCGACTGAGTGTTTGGGTGAATGCAAGAATGGTAAGAGAGTCAAGGGATACGAGTGGTGGTCTCCTGCTCTGGAGACCGCGCGTAAGAAAGCGAACAAAGCGAGAAAAGTATGGCAGACAGCTAGGAAGAGAGGCATGGGGGTCTTTGAAGAGATTGCGCGCAAGAATTTTCATGAGCGCCGCAATAGTTACAGGGCCCTGATGGGGAAGGCGCAGACCGATTTCTTTCGGGGACTTGCTGCCGACGGTAACCAGGACCCCTGGGGACTGGCCTACCGGGTGGCTAGTGGGCGGGCGAGACCCAACGTCATCAACGGCACCAGGTTCTCGGAAGGATTTGCCGGGGACGTGCGGACCGCCATGGGGGTCTTGGTCAAGGCACTCTGCCCAGACGACAACCCCAGCGCGGATAGCGCATACCACCGTAAGGTGCGCCTACTGGCTGCCTGCGCGCCCTCGGGTCGCGACGCGCCCCCCCCATCATTGAGTGTGGTGAGCACTATAGTCAGGGACTTACCCAACACGGCACCCGGCATCGATGGGATCACCGCCCGCATGGTAAAACATGTGTGGCTCGTAGCTTCCTCCGAGCTAACGCGTATTCTCGGACTTTGCGTTGAGGAGGGCACTTTTCCAGATACGTGGAAGGACGGCCGGCTCATTGTCCTGCCGAAAGGCAACGGCAAACCGCTGACCGATCCTAAAGCGTATCGCCCTATCACGCTCCTTTCGGTCCTGGGTAAGATCTTGGAACGGGTCATGCTCCAATGCGCACCTTCCATCTCGCGCAACATCTCGACCTGTCAGCACGGTTTCTTTCGAGGTCGCTCAACGCTATCAGCACTACGGTCCCTTCAGGAAGTAGTTGCCTCCAGCCAGGCCAAATACGTCCAGGCATTGTTCCTAGACATCTCTGGCGCCTTTGACAACGCGTGGTGGCCCATGATCCTGCTGAAGGCGAAGCAAGGCGGGTGTCCGCCCAACATCTATCGGATGTTGGTCGGCTATTTTACCAACCGCCGGGCTGGTCTCTTCGTCGGCAGCGGGGTTGTGTGGAAGCCACTGACCATGGGCTGCCCGCAGGGCTCAGTCTTGGGACCCTCTCTGTGGAACCTACTCATGGACGATTTGTTTCGGTTACCATACCCAGACGGGGTTCAACTTGTCGCGTACGCCGATGATGTTACAATCCTCATTGAGTCTAAATCTCGCGCCGGCATCGAGGCTTCGGCCTCATGCGCCATGGAACTCATCAGCCAGTGGGGCCAGCGGAACCGGCTGGGCTTCTCCCCCTCAAAGTCATATTCTATGACATTGAAGGGGAAGATGCCTGGCCGCCCGCCAACCATCAGACTCAATGGGATCTCAGTCAAGAGCGTGCAGTCGACAAGGGTTCTGGGTGTGGTAATCGACTCAAGCATGTCCTTTCGGGAACATGCAGAGTCCATAGGGGAACGTGCCGCAGCAGCATTCGGAAAGATGTCGCGAATATCCGCCTCCTCCTGGGGTGTGCGTTATAGGGCCCTCAAGGTCCTGTATCGCGGCACCTATGCCGCGATACTGACGTACGCCGCGGGGTGTTGGTGGAGACGAACGACCACGTTCATGTTCAGAAGCGTGTTGTTGAGGACGCAAAGACCTGCGCTGATTTTGTTAACGAAGGCCTATAGGTCCGTTAGCACCGCGGCTCTCCCCGTATTAGCGGGAGTGCTACCAGCCGACCTCGAGGTAAGCCGGGCAGGCAGGATCGATGATTGCCGACACCTAGCCAGGGACGACTTTAGGGCCGAAAGCAGACAAATTTCGCAGGAGGCTGTTGCCGCATGGCAAAAGAGATGGGAAGGTGAGGAGAAGGGTAGGGAGCTCTATCGGTTCTTCCCGGACGTGGCGGCTCGGCTCAAGTATACTTGGGTCGAGCCGGACTATCAAGTCTCGCAAATTCTGACTGGTCACGGATGTTTTAGGAAGAGATTGTGTGATATGAAGCTGTGTGAGGAAAGCGTGTGCTATTGCGGCGAAGAGGACGAATGCTTGGACCACATTTTGTGGCGGTGCCCCCTTTATGAGGACATTAGACGGAAGATGATGGATGGGATTATCAGTCCTGAGGGCCCTCCGTTCTACGCCGAGCTTGTGAACTCCGAGGCGAACTTCCGGCGGTTGAGAGACTTCGCGCATAACTGGCACAGGACGAGGAGAAGCCTCGAGGAGAAGGAAAGGACCCAGGCTGACGACCGAGCTGTTAATGTGACGACAGCTGTAATTACAGCGCCTAGCCTACTCGCATAGTAGAGCCGCCCCTGAATGGGGAGAGTGGCAAAGGGACGAAATTTGTAGGGAGCCTGCAACGGGCGCGCGGGAAAGAGCATACAGCAAGTACCGCGCGTCTCTCCCATGATTCGGTCCATATACCCATACGGGTGGTGGGACCATGAGGTGGAGGAGGGAATGACCGTCACCTTAAGAACTCGCATGCTGGTTGTAATGCTTTGTTGGCTATTTTGCAACGCGAATTTTGGATTTTGTCTGCCCGAAGAATTATTCGGAGTGTAGTCTTTCGCTGCATCCCTTGCTATAAGCTCAAGGCTTCTACCATGCAGCCCTTGAACGGAGACTTACCGGCAGATCGCGTAACTGAGAGCAGGACGTTTGACGGTGTTGGCACGGACTTCGCTGGTCCCTTTTTAGTAAAAACGTCGACACTTCAAAACAGCAAGACTGTTAAGGCCTACTTGTGTGTTTTTGTTTGTCTTTCCACAAAGGCCGTACACTTGGAACTGGTCTCCTCGCTTACGACCGAGGCATTTGTAGCCACATTTGACAGATTTGTATCCCGCAGAGGGCTGCCTTCCTTGATCCGTTCTGACTTCGGCACTCACTTCAAGGGCACGTATAATTATTTGAATGATGTTGTTAATTTTCTTAAAACCAACAAGGCTGATATAGGTGATAGGCTTGCCCGACGTGGGATAAATTGGTTGTTTTCCCCACCAAATTGTCCACACTGGGGTGGTATTTTTGAGGCCGCTGTAAAATCAGCCAAAACACACTTGCGCAGGACAATCGGTGAATCTGTCCTTACATTTGAGGAACTCGCAACTGTGTTTTGTAAGATCGAGGCCGTTTTGAACTCTCGGCCGTTGTGCCTGATCTCCTCAGATCCGAATGATTTGGAAGCCCTTACGCTGGGCCATTTTTTTATTGGTCGCCCACTTGTCGCCTTGCCTGAGTACCCCTATATTGATACGAGACCTGGTCGTCTCTCGCGTTTTGAATTGGTACGCCAGATTACTCAGAGCTTTTGGAAACGCTGGAATTTGGAATATTTGCACATACTCTAGCAACGCGTGAAGTGGACCGACAAGACCGATCCACCCAAGATCAGTGACCTCGTTTTGATCAAGGAGGCTAACCTTCCGCCACTCAGATGGCGCAGGGGGCGCATTCTTCGTTTGGTAACTGGGGCTGATGGAGTTCCCCGATTTGCTGAGGTCTTGGTGGACGGTTCGATTTTGAGGAGAGCGGGCGGAAGCCCGTGCACCTCATTTCATTTCAACTCCATTGAACTGCACTGACTTCCACTCTCTGCATTCGCGTACGTTGCAGAGTTTGGCGAATGGCCTTAGGGGAGAGCGCAAGTCGTGTAGATCCCTAAGGCAAGGCTGGTGGACTATCCTTCCCGAGGTTGCCGCCCGTTCTTGGTCTGGTTCCCTATGAAACAGACGTAACGAAAACCTCCAGCCGCCCTCACCCACACACATGCACAAGCACGTACACACATACATTCACTACACTAACCCAATCATTCATACGGACGCGCACACACACACATACACACACCACACCTACATAGAAACACATACACATACGCCCACGCACACGCTCATACGGAGCCAAAACAAAAACAAAATATGAATGTGAAACAAAATAATAAACTACCCCAGGAGGGTACCAGCGTCCGTGACGCTGGAGAATCCCTCCCTGCACCCTCGGGTCCAGGCTGCCCCACGTATTCTGGGGGGGGCAATGTTTCACGTGAGCGTAGTTAAGACCTGCACGACCTGGCAAATGCCATGCCTCGTGCAGTACACATAACCAACACCTCCTGGACGGTTCTACCGCGTCGAGCAGACGAACGCCGCAAGGCAAACGTCAGCTCCGCTGCAACCGTATCCGGTAGAGGTAAACACCGCGGAAAGCGCTCCCGTCATCATAGACGTCAGCGTGAGTACGCAGCGCACGCGGGAGGTAGCGAACCGACAACGTCGGTGAACGCACCCCCCGCGGGAGGTAGCGAACCGACAACGTCGGCGAACGCACCCCCCGCGGTAGGTAGCGAACCGACTAAATCGGCGAACGCACCCCCCGCGAGAAAACCAACAGCTGGCGCAACGCACCAGCGCGGACATCCGCCCTCAGCCAGCGCGATGAGGGAACCGCCCAGGACGAAGCATTCGGCAGGACGCGGCGCGATTGGTGGACGCAGCAGCTCAGGCTTGCAAGCGGAAACCACGCGGACGGCGAAGAGTGAGCCTTCGGGCTCGCTCCCGCCGGCTGCACGCGCCGCTCCGGCCGGTGCAGCGCCGGGCACCCCCCGTCGCGCCCCCTCGACGGCAGTCGGAGATGCGGAACCAACAGCCCCATGGGGCACAACCGGGCCACGCCGCAAACGCGGCCCCAGAAAAGGCGGACCCAGGCACGCACCGACCAATCCAGCGCTCTCGGGACGGCCCACTTCGGCGACACCGTCGAAGAGGAACCGTCACGACGACACACCACCAAGCGCCACGACGAAGCGTGCGAGAGTGGACGCAACACCGAAGAGGGCAACGATGAGCTACGCCGATGCGACTAACTCGCATCTGATGGTGGCCGTCGTTGCCACTCCACCCACAGACCTGACGGTGGAGCAAGCACGGCAGCTCGAGCTCTCCATAGAGGAGCGCATCTTGGAAGCAGCCTTTGCACCACCGTCAAACAACGAGCCCGCACTCGCGCCATCCTTTAGAGGCAAACCGCTTGCAGCAGGAGGAGTCCTGAAGCTATGGTGCGAGGACGAGAAATCGCAGTAGCGGGACTGCAGTCACCGATCGAAGGAACCAGGCTGGCTGTCATCGGGCAGACGGACCTCGCGAAGCGCGTTCGCGCATCGCTCTGGCTGCCGAGGTCGACCAGCCTGGAACTCCCAAAGATCCACCAACTCTTAGCTGCCCAAAACCCATGGTACGCTGTCCAGACGTGGCAACTGTACAGCGCTACCATGCAAGAGCACGGCCTATACTTGTCCCTGGGCATCCCCGAATCGGAGGTCCCGAGAATCGAGGCGCGCGACCGCCGAGTCTCCTTCTTCACCGGCAGCGTGTACGTACTATTCCACGCTGCCGGGGCAGGGGCTGGCGGGACGGTTGCCGTGCCCAGGGAAATGCCGCCCGCCAGCGGGCATACACAGGAACGAGAGACAACATCAGCCGTTCCCAGCACGTCGGGCACAGCCCGCGCACACACAACGCCCGCAGTGACAAAGAGCGCCGTGACGGCAGTTGACGACGAGCACGACTCGTCTGACAGGGAGTCCGTGGACAGCAATGTTCTCGGATCATCGTCAGACTAGAGTCGTACAGACCAACCTCCAGCACAAGCAAATTGCAACGGCTAACCTACGCAGGCTGCTGGAGGTTAACCACCACACAATAGCCCTAATCCAGGAGCCGTGGATTAGAGGCGACACCATATGTGGACTCAACAACATCGGAGGTAAGATATTGCACTGGAGCTCGGCTTCTAAGCCGAGAACATGCATATACATTCCTCGAACAATACCAGCATTGCTGCTGACTAACTTTTGTTCTAGAGATCTCACAGCCGTGGGAATACGAACAGGGCCCAATGATCAGATGCTTGTACTAGCTTCGGTCTACATGCCCGGTGATGAGGAGATCCCATCGAAGGAGCTGGCCGAGCTGGTGCAGCACTGTGAGGACCACGGCTGGCCAATAATACTCTCGGCAGATGCTAACGCCCACCATCCACTGTGGGGGAGCCCCGAGGCAAATAGACGAGGTGAGATCCTAACTGAATACATCTACACAACAACACTAACGGTAATCAACAAAGGCTCAGAGCCCACATTTGTCAGCTCCAGATATCAAACCATAGTAGACATTACACTGGCATCGGATGGGGCCGCGGAACTTGTCACGAACTGGCATGTGTCCGCCGAACCATCCTTTGCCGACCACAGACGTATCTGCTATGACATACGAGTGCAAGAGAGGGTCATACAACCAAAACGCAACCCACGTAATACCGACATTGCGAGATACAAGACCCTGCTCGAACAAGAAATAGCCATGTCAAATTTCAACGACATGAACACAAGCACTACACACATAGAACACAACACTAATTTACTAACAAAATGCATACAACGCAGCTACCAACAAGCCTGCCCCACCACACTACCGAAAACGAGTAGTAAGACCCTATGGTGGGGATCGGAACTGGAGAAACTCAGGCGCAATCTGAGACAACTCTTCAACCGGGCCAAAAACACAAGGAAAGACACGGACTGGGACAAATACAAAGAAGCCCAGTCGCACTACAAGAAACGCATACGATTCCGCAGGGGAGAATCCTGGTGAAATTTCTGCACCAACATTAATTCCACATGCGAGGCAGC
This sequence comes from Euclidia mi, assembly GCA_944739405.2. NCBI lineage: Eukaryota > Metazoa > Arthropoda > Insecta > Lepidoptera > Erebidae > Euclidia > Euclidia mi. The sequence goes on along the minus strand of OX123186.2, from coordinate 9,726,054 downwards.
CAGGGTAAAAAAGATCCTATCCCAGGACAGCAACAAGACCCTAGGCTCCATAAGAAAGCCTGATGGCACCTACGCAACCACAGACATGGAAATAAGCCAAATACTAATCGAAACGCACTTCCCAGGTTGCACAGTGACCGAAGACTGTGATTGGGAAGAATCAGAACACAGACCACCGACCCAGACAGACTGGACGATAGCCAACAACATGGTTACCGGGGACCGGCTGAAATGGGCAAGTAACAGCTTTCAGCCGTACAAATCTGCAGGCCTGGACGAAATAACACCAGCACTCCTACAATGGGGCTGCACAACGATTGTGCCACAGCTACTTAGCATATATAGAGTACTATAGCGCACAATTACATACCACGAAGGTGGAGGGAAGTAAAAGTCATATTTCTCCCAAAACCGGGCAAAACGGATTATACGCAAGCAAAATCGTTTAGACCTATCAGTTTGACCTCCTTCTTGCTAAAAACGCTGGAAAGGCTCGCTGACAGATACCTGCGGGAAGGCGCACTGCTACGCAGACCACTACACCCGCATCAACACGCCTACAGAAGTGGTAGATCAACGGAATCAGCGCTTCACTCCGTAGTGGGGACCATAGAGACAGCGCTATCTGACAAACTAATGATCTTAGGCGCCTTCATTGACATAGAAGGCGCCTTCGACAAGACTAAATTCACCAGCATTAGCCGTGCCCTTAACAAGTTCGGAGTTGAACAAACCGTCAGTGGATGGATTGATCAACTCCTGAAACAAAGGGCTATTCAGTTCACGGTTAATACCACCACAAGGGGGATAGTAGCAAAAGGCTGCCCACAGGGAGGGGTCCAATCACCCCTGCTTTGGAACATAGTGGTAGACGATCTGTTGAGAAATCTGAATGACAAATGCTTCTTCACGGTCGGCTACGCAGATGATATTACCATCCTAATCAAAGGAAACTCAGAAGACATGATCCATTATCGGATGCAAGCAGCGATCAGGATCATGGAACAATGGTGCAACCACCATGAACTGACGGTCAACCCAAATAAAACGGAGCTAGTACTTTTCACCAACAAAAGGAACACCCGTATGACCAGAAAACCAGAACTTTTTGGCACGGAGCTTGTTCAAACATGAACATGACATTCTTGGCATTCCAACACACATCCAACTTATCACCGAGGAAGATGCGTGATAATCACGGGAACAACAAACTATAGATGCCGTTAACGTTGAGCTGAAGCCTACGCCGAAGAGACGCCAGAATGTTCACCCCTGAACATAAGAACAATGTACAAGTTAGGGCCTAACCTTCGATAGCTCTTAAGTATAGCCCTAAGCTTGCACGTACCTAAACCTAGACTTATCCTAATTTAAGCCTACTAGTTCCTATATCTAGCCTAACCTACCTACGATAAACCTATCCCTATTTTAGATCTAACTCTAACCTAACTTCCTAGTCTACCCTAGCCCTGTTAGGTATAGTGTATAGCGAGGCCGTATACACTGTGGTCACACAGACTGTCGCGTATACAATCCTAATCCCTAGTTCCCTAGCAGTCCCTGGGATCCCTAGGCCGGGATATCTGTCGCTGGGAGACCTAAGGCGACAGACGGAAAGTGGGTAGGATTAGGGTGTAGTGAAGTGGGTTTTCTCACTGCCGGTCGAGCAGACTCACAAGACCGATCATGGTGACGGCTAAGGGTGTCTTGGCCGCAGTGAGAGGTGAGGGGTAGGGTATGAGTCAAAGCCGGGAGTGAGCCAATGACTGGTTTATTTCTTAAAACTATAATCTTATATACTAAACTTATTCTATGTACACATATACACGTATTTAGTTGTGTGCCGTCGGTGTATTGTGCCGATGCAGCATGTCTGAGCCGACCGCCGTACGTGATAAATTACCTGATCTTAAAATATCACGCATCTTCCTCGGTGATAAGTTGGATGTGTGTTGGAATGCCAAGAATGTCATGTTCATGTTTGAACATTCTGGCGTCTCTCCGGGATAGGCTTCAGGAAGGTCATGTTCCGGCGTGAACATTCTAGCGCCTCTCCGGGGCAGGCTCTAGAAAGTTCTTATGTTCAGGCGTGAACATTGTTCACTGGTTGTTCACTGGTGATTCGTTTTCTTGACGGCTTCGGTTGGCTGGCTGTAGGCTATGTATGATGCGGTCCTGGCAGCGGCAGCTTATTGCGTTGCTTGCTGTGGAACCTTGAGGATTGTTGCGGTGGATATGTTAAGTACCTATGTGTAGTAGGAAAAAACAAGGTATATTTTATATTTAGTCAACATGCAGTTGTTTTGTACCATTGCATGTTATTCACCCCTCCAGAAATTCCATCCCTTCTCTTATTAGTAGTAGTAGTATTCGTTGTAGTAGTAGTATTAGTAGTAGTGTAGTATTTGTAGTAGTAGTAGTGTAGTATTTGTAGTAGTAGTAGTCGTTGTAGTAGTAGTAGTAAACTTAGTATATTCGTAAAAATTTAGCGCCCATGAACTCTGATCGCGCAGAACTCGTATACAAGTGTGTATCGCGGCTGTGGCAGTAACTTGTTACGAGGACGATGGCGGTTTGTCAACACTGTGGTTTTCTGGGAGTCAGGTTCGATTGGACTTCATGACTTGTAACATGTTCTTAATTGTAAAGGTATGGGTCCTTGATTTGTTTATCAAAGGCCCTTGTTATGTATTCATTGTTATTTGCTTCTTCTAGCCAATCCTAACTTGTTTACGTAGATATGTCTTTCCCTAAACTTGGTTGCACTCTCGTCCTCGAAACGGTAAGTGCGACTTCTCGAGTACCGGGGCGACCCGCTTGTGGGAGACCGATACCTGATTCGCTACCGTCCGACGCAATCAAGTTTTTTAGTCTCTTACTATACCACGAGACTAGTGTGATTGGGGAACACTAGCCCGCAATATAATAAGTGTCAGTCAGTCAACTAGGCCGCCTACGGGAACAGGAGTTCCAGAGATGTTATATCGCTTTTGCTCGAAGGACCAATGTACAAGTTAGGGCCTAACCTTCGATAGCTCTTAAGTATAGCCCTAAGCTTGCACGTACCTAAACCTAGACTTATCCTAATTTAAGCCTACTAGTTCCTATATCTAGCCTAACCTACCTACGATAAACCTATCCCTATTTTAGATCTAACTCTAACCTAACTTCCTAGTCTACCCTAGCCCTGTTAGGTATAGTGTATAGCGAGGCCGTGTACACTGTGGTCACACAGATTGTCGCGTATACAACCCTAATCCCTAGTTCCCTAGCAGTCCCTGGGATCCCTAGGCCGGGATATCTGTCGCTGGGAGACCTAAGGCGACAGACGGAAAGTGGGTAGGATTAGGGTGTAGTGAAGTGGGTTTTCTCACTGCCGGTCGAGCAGACTCACAAGACCGATCATGGTGACGGCTAAGGGTGTCTTGGCCGCAGTGAGAGGTGAGGGGTAGGGTATGAGTCAAAGCCGGGAGTGAGCCAATGACTGGTTTATTTCTTAAAACTATAATCTTATATACTAAACTTATTCTATGTACACATATACACGTATTTAGTTGTGTGCCGTCGGTGTATTGTGCCGATGCAGCATGTCTGAGCCGACCGCCGTACGTGATAAATTACCTGATCTTAAAATATCACGCATCTTCCTCGGTGATAAGTTGGATGTGTGTTGGAATGCCAAGAATGTCATGTCCATGTTTGAACATTCTGGCGTCTCTCCGGGATAGGCTTCAGGAAGGTCATGTTCCGGCGTGAACAGAGCTTAACTTATCGAGTGAAGTCAAGTACCTGGGCGTAACACTCGACCACAAGCTCAACTGGAATAAACACATCACCACTAAAACCACAAAAGCATGTACAATCTTCTGGCAGTGCAGGAGAATAATAGGCAAGAAATGGGGTCTAAAACCATTCATCACCCTATGGATCTACACTGCCATAATACGCCCCATGCTCACATACGGTGCAGCAGTGTGGTGGCCACGCACTTAACTAAGCACAGTCAAGAGCAAACTGCAGAGCATACAACGCCTCGCCTGTCTGGCCACAACAGGCTGCATGAAAACAACTCCAACGGCGGCACTGGAGGTGCTTCTCGACTTGCGACCACTGCACCTCATCATCCAGCAAGAAGCAGGTGCCGCTGCGATCCGGCTCGATAAGTTCGGGCTCTGGAGGAGAGATGACCGCATAACCCACGCACGCCTGAAAAGGACGTTAACTAACGAGATCCCGATGCTAGATGCAACGTGTGATCTCATACCTAAAACCTTTGTCTTTGACAAAAAATACCGCATACAACTGCAAGAAGAGCACAAGGATAGTTCTGGTATACACGAAGTTAGAGTATACACAGACGGATCAAAAACAAAGTATGGGACGGGTGCCGGAGTGTTCTCCCATGACTTGAATATTAATCTCTCAACATCGCTTGGTAAACTCAACACCATCTTCCAAGCTGAATGTGTTGGGATAACAAGGGCGGCGACGGCGATCGCGGCCAGAAATGTGAGCAACCTGTCAATACGCATCATCACAGACAGCGCCTCAGTACTACAAGCTCTCGATGGCAACTGCTTTAATAGCGGCCTAATTATGGAGTGCCACCAAGAGCTGCAGAAAACTGCAACGAGAAATCGGGTCACGCTCCAGTGGATACGAGGACACAGTGACTCCACGGGCAATGACGCAGCAGACCAACTGGCAAAGAAAGGATCGGACACGACAACTCTAGGACCCGAACCAATTGTTCCGATACCGCTCAACCAACTAAGAACATGGTTACGCGAGAGAACCCTACAACAACACGAAAAAGAGTGGGCAGAGTTAAAAGAGTGTAGGCAATCTAAAGATGCCTTTCCCCAATTAGATAAACGACTCTCGCAAAAACTGTTGCACTCCAACAGGAAAACACTCAAGCATCTGACTGGCATAATAACCGGCCACTGTCCACTAAACAAGCATCTCTACAACATCGGCGTCACGGACAGCCCACTATGTAGGGGCTGCATGGGGACCGAAGAAACACCCGCTCATATAATCCTACATTGTACCAGCGTGAGCGACCAACGGACGAAGTTCCTGAACAACCCCAGAACCATGAGCGAAGTCATACGCAATACTGGTCAACTCATGGCCTTCTGGAAGGAGCTTGCATGGTATGAGTAGCAGGCGACTACCGCGTCACTGCTAACGCACAATGGCCCAATTAAGTGGCTAAGTGCGGAAAACACCTGTCCAACTAACTAACTAACTAACTGAGGAGAGCGGTTGCAACATTGTCACGTCTACCAACCGATTAGCGGACCGGTAGGCCGGTCCGGGGCGGGTGGATGTTTGAAATAAAATTAGTTTTTATTATAAGTCAAATCGATTATATCGATTAAGTAACATTTTGTTTAGTCTATTGATCCCCCCCCCCCCCCGTCTGGACCTTGTTACGAGCGGTTGTGTTTTTAAACGTCTCCGTTAAAAATATTGATAACAGTGCTCTAAGTGCATAAATCTTCTACAAAATCGCCAACATATTGTTATTAACGTTAACAGTAATAACTGGTGCAAGAATAAAGTCAGTGCATAAACAATTATAACCATTAAAGTACGATAATAACTTTTCTAAAAGTGCAAATCATTCTAAAGTTAACGTGACACAGTGCTAAAAGTGAAGGGACGGACGACAACACTCAAGGTCAAACTGCGATACGATAAACTTTACACTTGCAATAGAACGCCTATTTTGCAGTATTAAAGTATCGACTGATAGCCGAGCAGCGTAACAACTGGCCGTTCGATACGCAGGTTGAGAGATCGAATCCTGGTCAAGTGAACAAAAGACAAATCGTCTTTTTGTTACATTTTGTTATTTTTATTGCTTGATTTTCTTGTCTTTTACAACTGCTGCCCAGATTTTTGAATATATAATTGGTAAAAAACAGTGGTAGCGCCATCTACCTTCCTATCTATAACGAATCGCATCAAGATCAATCGTTCCACGTCTAGTGCGAGCGATACCATATTTCCGTCCCGCTCTCTCCCACTCCCTGGAAGAGGCACTGCCTTCGCCTGATTCGTCGACGCGATCGTGGACGCGAGTGATAGTCGAGAACTTTCCGCTCGCTGAGAACGCCGTCTCGATACCGTACCGCGCCGCACCGTTGTATGTGATTTATTACCGCTTCCACCAAGGAAAACCCGCTCGCGAATGGTGAATTGAAGTGAAAACAAGCAGCTGCATCACGAAACCACCAGGAGACTGCCCTACGGAAACGAAAAAGGTTGTATAAGGTAAGTGCCCTCCATCCTTTAGAATATCCTATACGCACTCAATCACCTCTTCCCGCACCACACTCCTATAGGCGGCTAAAGAACCGCTATCCTCTCTATACAGTCCATTTCCCTCTCCAAGTCGCCTAGAACCCTACGGTTTCGGTGTATCGCCGAACCATTTTTTTATCCATACGAGTCGGATTCATTTACGTTTTATACGTTATACCGCTATACCTAGGCAGTTATAGCACCTAGCTATACTCCTAATATATTCACATAACCGTCACATGGTTATTTCCGCCCGCATCAGTAGGTAAACTTTTATGTAGCTATCTACTTATTAAATTATTAATTCTGGAACTATCATAGTTGTCTTATAAATCTCAAATTTCAAGCAACTTTTAGTCCCTCAGCGCTAAAGTGTTGCCTACTTAGCCTACTTAGGTAAAATAATAGGTACATTAGATATTCTTATTTTGTTTCGGTCTCATTAGCTTATACTTACGTAAGCATGTCACAACAAAAGAAGTCACGCGTGTCGGAAGACAAAGAGATGACAATCTTAGAAGCAAAACGCAATATTTTATTTGAGCGCATTCAAAACATTTACGAGCGGTCAAAGACCGCAGCCGCGTCTGACAGTAATAGCGAAGCATTTCTCAGTTATTGTATAACAGTAGATAGTATTCGAACAGAATTTCATAAGTTGTTAGACGATTATAACGCAAGATTACTTTCTATCAATCCTGATGAAAAACCGAACTATCAGGCGTATACTTCATTTGAAGATCTTTACTGTATTATTAAGCGTATACAATCGCAATTGGAGGGTAAATGTTCGGCAGAGCCCGTTGCCCGCAAACCGAGATTACCGCCAATCGAGATTATGTCGTTTGACGGAGATATACGAAATTGGCCGTTATTCTATGCGAGTTTTAAGTCTACAGTACACGATAATGGTTCTCTGACAGATGCTGACAGGTTGTACTATTTAATAGGTAAACTGTCACCGAAAGCCCAGTCCGTATTTGCAGGTGTCACACCCAGTGCTGAGAATTATCAGGTCATATTTCAGTCACTACTTGACAGATATCAGGACACGCGCGTCCTAGCGTCTACGTACTTTGACCAAGCTTTGAATCTCAAACTGTCCGGCAACGCGTCTGTCTCGAATTTCCAGCTGTTTATTGATAACTTCGTAACCGCGGTTAATTCTCTTAGGAATTTAAAATTAGAAGATCTTTCCGACTTTATGTTGCTTCAACTCGCTTTAAAAAAGTTTGACACTGATACAATTCGCGCATTCGAGATGACGGCACGCAATAATAAAATACCTACACTAGATAGTTTTATTTCGTTCATCAAAGATCAGTGTCGAATATTTCATAATACGCAGACTGGTTCACCTGGCCCGTCTAACACTAACAACAACAAACAAAGGTTGAATAAATCGCGAAATAGTAATAATAACTCGGTCCCTAATCCACAATCTTACGTAACATGTTCGGAATCTAATAGTAACAATTCACAGAAGTGTCTGTGCAGTAATATAGTGCACGACCATTACTATAAGTGTCCCACCTTTAATGATTTAAATCCAATTGCTCGTTTTAAAAGCGTAAAAGATAACAAAGCTTGCATTAATTGCTTAAGCATAAAACATAAAACGAGTAATTGTTCCAGTAGAACGAGATGTCGCTCGTGTAAACAAAAACATCATACACTGTTACATCTCGATAAAAATAACCGGTTGTCAAGTCAAGCCGCTAATCTTGACACACTCGCGCCGCAGGTGCAGACCACGGTAGCTGCGCCTTCCGCGTCTGAGGGCGAAGTATCGTTGTGTATGACATCCATTGCGCGGGCGACGCGCACGCGAGGACGGCACTCGCGCATCTATAATGATCCGCGCAGGGCCAAAACGCAGAGTACGGCGTCTAAGACGGTACTGTTAGCGACAGCGCAAGTTATCGTATATGATGTTAATGGGTCGCCGCACATGGTACGTTGTCTGCTAGATAGCGCATCTCAGACCAATCTAATTACATCGGAATGCTTCAAACGCCTCGGATTATGGAATAACTTTAAAAATACTAACTCAACCGTCAAAGGGATAGGCGGATCAGAAAGGCATTGCAGGGGTTCCGTAGATATTAAAATACATTCGCGTTTTGATAGGAATATTAATTTTAACATTTCTTCGCTTATCGTGGAGCGTATCACGGACGCATTGCCGAACGCTAATGTAGACGTAGCATCACTCACTCATCTCGAATCATTGCCGCTAGCCGACGCGGAGTTTGCGAATCCGGCAGGCATTGATCTTTTGATCGGAGCTTCAATATTTCCGCACTTGCTACTAACTAAAATAGTACGTAGTGAGCGATATGATTTACCGCCCGCTATTGAGACGGTACTTGGGTATGTGATTATGGGTACCGTACCTACGTTACATACTTCTCATTGTTTTACGTCTTGTTGTTGTTCTGCTCTTCAAGAGATCAAGGTAGATGCTAAAACTGTGTGTAAGATAAAGCACTAATTAGCTATGCTATGCTATGCTATGCTATGCTATGCTATGCTATGCTATGCTATGCTACGCTATGCTACGCTATGCTAAGCTAAGATACGCTACGCTACACTATACTATACTACACATCCGCTTTGTATATAGATGACATTGCCTGTAATGTCATACCCGCTCCGCTAGCAATTTCGCTTTGTGAAGAGCTTATTCAGCTTTTCAAGCGAGGCCAAACTGATCTTGTCAAATGGACAAGCAACTCTAAGGAGGTTCTCGCACGCATACCAGATTCTCATAAAGCTTCTCCAGACATTGAGTTTGAGAAGTCTGTATCGCATAAGGTTCTCGGTTTACGCTGGGACAAATCCTGCGATAGTTTTCGGTTTGACGTCTCACCGCCAGATGATAAGTGCGCCAAGCGCACTATGCTGTCCACAGTGGCTCGACTATGGGACATAATGGGTTTGTGGCTCCCACAATTTTGTACGCCAAGCTCTTGATCAAGGAGCTTTGGCTATCAAAGTGTGAGTGGGATGAAACACCCCCTGACCATATTGTCGCCGCTTGGGGCCAGTTTTGTATTGAGCTTACCGCGCTCAATCAAATTGCTATTCCGCGTCATCTTGGGTTGGTAGATGGATGTACCATCAACTTAACAGGTTTGGCTGACGCCAGCGAGCGTGCTTACGGCGGAGTCGTATATCTGCAAGTCCGCATTGGTTCTAACTACTCGTTGCAGTTAGTTTGTGCCAAGTCTAAGGTCTCGCCTGTTAAAACCACTTCGGTTGCGAGACTGGAGTTGTGCGCGGCCCTTCTGCTGTCTCAGTTGCTCCACAAGGTTCAAGACACAGTTTTGCCCCACTACTCTATTAATAAATATACGCATTTTCCGACTCCAAGGTAGTGCTCGCTTGGATTCGTTCTTCTCTTCACCGCTAGCAGACTTTTGTCGCCAACCGCGTTAGTAAATTGATGAACTTGTTCCCGCTACTTGTTTCAATCACGTCGCGGGTTATCGTACTCGTCTTCAGGAAGAACTTTCCATAAATCATATTGACTGGAAGTTTATTCCACCAGCATCACCGCATTTAGGTGGATGTTGGAAAAGCATGGTCAAAGTAATTAAAACGCATCTCTTCAAAGTTATAGGTCAACAGATCCTCTCTTACGAAGAGCCTTTAACTGTCCTTGCACAAGTCGAGGCACTGATCAACTCACGTCCGCTTCCAACTCAGTGAGATCTAGCCTGAAGTTGGACTTACCTCTTAGTTTAAGTATTTAGTTAGTAGTTTTCGCTATTATTGCGTTTGTAGCTTTCGCTAAAGTTAATTTAGATTAATTTTATTGTCATATCGCTGTCTTAGCCCATTGATGGGTTATGCGGTAGTACACCCAACATAGCTAAGTTCAATTCTATTTTTTTTAAAGGCAACCCTTTAGGGCCGGGGGGATATGGTAGCGCCATCTACCTTCCTATCTATAACGAATCGCATCAAGATCAATCGTTCCACGTCTAGTGCGAGCGATACCATATTTCCGTCCCGCTCTCTCCCACTCCCTGGAAGAGGCACTGCCTTCGCCTGATTCGTCGACGCGATCGTGGACGCGAGTGATAGTCGAGAACTTTCCGCTCGCTGAGAACGCCGTCTCGATACCGTACCGCGCCGCACCGTTGTATGTGATTTATTACCGCTTCCACCAAGGAAAACCCGCTCGCGAATGGTGAATTGAAGTGAAAACAAGCAGCTGCACCACGAAACCACCAGGAGACTGCCCTACTGAAACGAAAAAGGTTGTATAAGGTAAGTGCCCTCCATCCTTTAGAATATCCTATACGCACTCAATCACCTCTTCCCGCACCACACTCCTATAGGCGGCTAAAGAACCGCTATCCTCTCTATACAGTCCATTTCCCTCTCCAAGTCGCCTAGAACCCTACGGTTTCGGTGTATCGCCGAACCAAACAGGATGTATAAAACACCACCACACTCCGCTCAAATACTTGATGCGTCGGCAGCGTCACGCTCCGAGTCCGACATAGCAAACCTGCGTGTGGAAGACACTTGGACGCTCTCAAACATTACTCAACGATCAAAACGATTACGTTCTACGGAGAATCCGGATGATGAGCAACCAGTATGCCTATCCGATTTAAAATCGATCTTTAAAGAACTCCAATTGAATCAAGACCGAAAATTTGAAGTAATAAACAACAGTCTAGTCGCTTTAGTAACTCAAAATCAAGAATTCCAAAAATCCTTTGTGATGTTATCTTCCCAAAATCAAGAATTATTGCAGAAAGTTGACACGTTACAAGCTGAAAATAACCAACAGAGAAATCGCATTTCTATTTTAGAAAAACAATGAGACTCACTCCAAAAAAATGCCTCTTCTACTTCCATTGAAATACGCAACTTACCCAAACAGACAAATGAAAACAAAGCTGTACTTGTTGAGCTAATACAGAAAATGAACACAGCTTTGGGAGTTTCATCACCAATCCTAGAGGCAGAGATCAGAAATACCTACCGTACTAAATCTGAAACCATAGTTGTCGATTTTACTACGACCCTTCGTAAGGAAACTGTCATCTCATCATTCAAAGCATTCAACAAAGCACGCCGAGGTTCAAAGCAACCGCCTTTTAACTCAAGCTCTCTTAAACTAACCGGCGAGCCGTGTAGAATATATATATCTGAGTATCTAACGAGCAAAACTAGAATAGTGTTCTATCATGCTCGGCAATATGTTAAAGACAAGAAACTCGTTGCAGCCTGGACATCCTACGGCAAGGTCTTTGTGAAAAAGGAGGAAGAATCATCCCCCGTACGTATTGATGATGAGACCGGTCTAACAAATCTCGTCAAATGACTAGCACGAGTCGTTGAATATTATATTAGAGCCCTTGTATTGTTTTCCGAGTTACGCGCACATATTATCTTGTCAAATGTATTTTACTGTAGATTCGTTTTTTATTTATTATTTAGTTCCATAAGTTTCACTATTTGTTATGCCAGAACCGTTCATGCTATGCAGTCACCCTTACATTTTTGCCTTATACTGACAAAACTCACATATCCTACACAACACACTCATTACACCCTTATCAAGCGAGTATCTCACATATGTATTGTATTCTATTGGCTATTGTATACATTGTTAAGTCACTTAGCGGCTTCTAGGTACTGGGTCCAGGCACCTTTATTTAAATATTTCTATAATAAAGCCACACTGACGTGGCTTGCTATTTGCCAATAACTAAATAAACAAATGCAAAATATTATTGATAGTTTAAGCTCCGACCTAGATAACTTACAAATTGCTAAGCCAATTCAATGTGACATAGACAGTGCCAAAAAATACATAGTGGAAAGTAAACATAGAATAAACATACTATCCCAAAACATCCGCAGTATAAATTGTAATATGAACAATTTAATCACACTGCTTCAAAGATCACAAATAGTCTGGGACATAGTGGTATTAACTGAGTGTTGGCTACAAGCCGCCCGACCAATACCTAATTTAGACAACTACAATTACATTACCACAAGTTCACATAAGACACAGAACGAAGGCGTTATTATTTACTATAATAAGGAACACGTAGTAACTTATGAGGAGCCTAATATTGACGACGCAAACTGTCTATTATTAAAATTAAATCATGAAACATGCGTCATTGGTATTTACCGCCCTCCTAGTCAGTCGAATACCAATAATGTTGTTAGCTCCTTGGACCTATTATTGTCCAGATTGCGTAATTATAAAAATATATTTTTATGTGGTGATATGAATATAGACATAGCCCCTAACAATTCCGACAGGAGAGCTCATGAATACCTCAATGTTCTCGCTAGTCATGGCATACTTCCTGGCCACGTCATGCCTACACATAACCGCACATGCCTTGACCACATAATGCTAAAAATTAAAAGAGATAGTATTGCAAACTGTCTAGTCTTTGCATCCTCCATTACAGACCACGAGAGTGTCGCCGTCAGCTTTAGTAGCTCTAGTCCTCAAAAGTATTCCAACATAACTAGGCACAAAATTGACTATCCCGGCTTAGACGAATCTATTCGAAACATAGACTTTCATTCCATTAGCGACTGCTGTGATCCCGACATCGCAACTGATCTACTTGTGTCCTCCCTATTAACTGCTGTAAGGAATAACTCAAGTTTGGTGAAAATTTCCAACAGGAAAAGAATAATTAAACCATGGGTAACCGAGGGTTTATTGGGCGTCATGAAAAATAGAGACAGCTTATATAAAAAAGTAAAAAGTGACCCCACAAATGAGGTAGCTAAAGTCACATACAGGCGCTATCGGAATTTATGTGCTAATCTATTAAAAAGAGCAAAACGTAATTATGAAAAAAATGAGATTGAAAAGGCTAAGGGCGATGGGAAACGGTTGTGGGAGATTGTCAAAGAAATAAATGGCACACACAAGAACAAAAACAGACCATTCTGCCTGCCTCATATCTAATGGTAATCCAGACAAGAACATTAATGACGTCAATGAATATTATGCTACCATTGGCAGTAAACTTGCTAAGCAAATTACTATGCCCGTCCAATCAAATCCACTCCAATCCAAATTTATCAGTCCATCGCCTTCTAATTCACTTGTTCTTCTACCTATCGATGATAAAGAGGTACTTCGTACTATTCAGGGATTAAAAGATAAATCTACCACAGGTATCGATCAAATCTCTAGCAAAATCATTAAAAGGTGCCAAAACATACTCAGTTTTCCCATCACACATATATGCAACCTTTCATTCACAACGGGTATTTTTCCTTCAGCGTTTAAAGTTGCACTTATTAGACCCATTCACAAGGGTGGCGAGAGGGACCGTGTCGAAAACTTTCGACCGATTTCCATTCTGCCTACATTATCCAAGATCCTAGAGCACCTTATAAATAACCGACTAATTTCATTTTTAGAGAATAACAACATCCTCTCGCCCAATCAGTTTGGTTTTCGTCGCGGCAAATCCACTTGTGACGCAGTACACGAGCTCTTATATTCGATCGTTGCAAATATAGACCGAAAACAAAAATGTCTAACAGTCTTCCTAGATTTAGCAAAGGCTTTCGACACGGTCTCTATTCCACTCCTGATAACTAAACTGGAACACTATGGTATAAGGGGTACACCCCTTAAACTATTGATAAATTACCTCTCCAACAGAGGACAGAGTGTCAAGATTGGTCAGAGAATTAGTAAGGAGCTGCCTATTAAATATGGCGTCCCGCAGGGCAGCATTATCGGTCCCACGTTGTTCCTCACGTATATTAATGACCTCTGCCAGATCCAACTCCAAAATGGAAAAATTGTCACTTTCACCGATGACACGGCACTTTCCTTCTACGGAGGCAGCTGGGATGAGGTTTTCAGCTTTGCCCAAACTGGTGCAAACAAAGTCAGTGAATGGCTGCAATCTAATTCTCTAACCCTAAACATAAGCAAAACTAAATACATGGCGTATGCCCACAGACTTGACCTCTTGCCTTCGCCTACGTTTTCCATTACGGCCCATACTTGCGGGCATACGCGCTTGCAATGTTCATGAGCTTTACTCGAACGGATGGACCGCATAAAGTACCTTGGCATTACAGTAGACCAGTGTTTAACTTTCAAGTACCACATAAACAATTTAGTCGCTCGATTGCGGAAATTAATTTTTATGTTTAAAACTCTAAGACATGTTGCCGATCGACGAATCTTAAAAATGGTTTACTATGCCACATGCCAATCTCTCACTAACTATTGCATTTCATGCTGGGGCGGTGCAGCCAAATATTACCTAATTGAAGTTGAGAGGGCACAGCGTGCGATACTCAAGGTGGGCGCGGGACTGCCCTATCGATTCTCAACTACGGAACTGTACAGAGACTGGGATGTCCTTACGGTTCGAAAGTCCTTCATATTCCATACCATTCTCAAACAACATTCACTGACACCTTATGAGCCAATAGGAGTGACGAGCAAGCGTCGCAAGGGCAAGGTCTGTGCCACTCATCCTTATTATACATCACTGGCACACAGATTCTTCAACTTCTTAGGCCCATATCTTTATAATAAATTAAATACATCTTTAAATATATACCCCTTAAAAGCACCAAATTGTAAATCAACTGTCTCGATCTATCTTAAAACACTGAACTACGATGAAACTGAGAATCTGATGTCTCCTGTTATCTAATCTGTTCAGTGCTACTTCGGATAGTCTATTCTATTCCATACTCGCTAACTCTTACACACTCTCATTAACCATAATACCACCACACCAACACTATACACACACGCTCCCACACACACACGCACACACGCACGCACGCACGCACGCACGCACGAACGCACGCACGAACGCACTCACACACACAGGCAAACACACAGACACTTAGACACACATATATTAGCTCAACATTAACTCAATCTGGCTTAACGAAATTAATATATACTGTTTTTTTTTTTTTTTTTCATTTTTGTTATTATTGTTCCTTTGCTTTTTTGGTTATTTTATTTTCTGGGTAGCAGGAGGGTCTTGGTGACCTGTGACACAGGTTTTAACAAACCTACTTCAGGCACCAATCTCTCACAATGTTAGGTCATGTGTAGATTGTAAGCGATATGTAACTAATGTAACATTGTACCAACCATTGAGAAGAGAAAATAAATATTTATTTTATTTTTATTTTATTTATATTCATTCGCTGTGCTACCACAGTATATGTTGGACCTTTGCCTTGGGCTGAGACTGGATGAATTAATCGCTTCCACTGATCTCTGTAAACCTTACCCGATCTCAGCTCAAACTCTAAACGAATGCTACAGGCTATATAGCACTAATAAATAATGTTTCAACTCTTGTTTTCATTGGCGATGGGTGGTCAAATAACCTGTAAGCGCATTTTTATATATAAACGGCATATAATTAGTTGTAGAAAGCTTTTGGCAGCAGGATCTATTATAGACAATGCCTGGATGATTACTGTAAATAATACACATTTGTTTAAGCAAAAGCTGTAATTGTATGTCATTTTGTTCGTTCAGATGGAAACCACTTTGATTTTAATGCCACTGAATAATTTATCATTTACTTTATGGATAGAAATATTACTGTGCAATGCAGTCCAATTCACTTTAAAAGGCAACCGAGAATTGTTCAACAGAATACCGAAATGTTGCACATTTTTGGATTAATGATCTCAAATAAAGATGGCTTGATCTGAGTAAATAAATGAAAACTTAATACGCAAATATTATGTTGCTAGTTAGTAAGTATGGTTATAAAATACGGTATAGAGATCGAGTTACTAAATTAAAAAATGTGAGCACCTTCATATTATATTCCTTTGGGCAGTACGGCATATTATGTTATGGGATAGAAGTCGAATAAACGTGATTATGTATAAGATGTTTTCTTTAATCTCTAGTGCTTAAGAAAACAAAATAAAAAGGTACCAAGCAATCTGAGCAAGTCGCTTTTCTTATGAGTTGAGCGTCCCATTATAAAAATATTTTTTCATAAACTTAGTGATTAGTTTTTCAAAAGTCTTTTTGTTTCAAATATTAAACTACAATTGAACCTTATTGTCTAATAAATAAAAAATGTAACTTAACATACATTTACAGATCATTATCATTTACAAAGAAGAAAGCTTGGTTAGATGTAACTTAACATACATTTACAGATCATTATCATTTACAAAGAAGAAAGCTTGGTTAGATTGGTTGGCTGCCAGAGCAAATGAAAGAATGGGAAAGGAAACGAGTGATAACATAGATGAAGCAAGAAAGGAGTGTGTTAGGTCAAAAAGAATTGTGAAAAAAATTGTTAAAAGGAAAAAAAAAGGAAAAGAAAGATAAGTTTGATAGCAGACTATCTGAAGATTTCCGGAGAAACATAAAGTTTTTCTGGAAATCCGTTCGTGCAGTTCGAGGAAAAACTCAATCTTCAGAATACACGTCAATCAGAGACAAGAATGGAAAGATATGAATGGTGAATCATGCATGATGAAGAGATGGAAGGAGTATTTTGAAGGTTTATTTGAAAGAACGGCGATAGAGACATCGATCGACGAAATGAATGGTAATAATAGCAATCATGAAAGCGATATTGGTGTGGAAGAGATTGTGAAAGCGTTGGGAAGTATGAAAGTAGGTAAGGCTGCAAGATATGATATGATTACAGTTGAAATGCTGAAGGCTGGACAGGGCATCATAGTTGGTCAGCTGCAGCGCTTATTTAACTTGTGCTGGAGTAGCGGCCGAGTACCTGATGACTGGGCCACGGCGGTGGTTGTGCCCCATATCCGAAAGGATATGGGGTGCACGGATCAAGTCTTTTCCTTGCGGTGCATAGCCGAAACATTCTTGGCAAAAGGTCAAAAGGTCTATTGCGCATTCGTGAATTTGGAAAAGGCTTACGATTAAGTGGTGAGGAATGAAATGTGGTCGGTACTGTCGATGTATGAGGTGAACAGCAGCCTCATACGAGCTCTGAAATCCCTTCATGAAGATTCTAGAGCTTGTGTGAGGATAAATGGGTCGTACGCGGATTGGTTTACCATCGAGACAGGTGTTAGACAGGGTTGTGTAGCGTCGCCGTGGATATTCAACCTCTTCATGGACAGTTGTTTGCAAGATTTGAAAAATAGTGACTGTGGATTAAGGATGAATGAGTTACTTGTCAAATGCCTCCTTTGTGCTGATGAGCAGGTTATACTTGCGTCTTCAGCGGAGAAGTTGCAGGAGATGGTAACAATCATGCATGGTGAGTTAGAGAGGAAAGGAATGAAAGTAAATGTAAGTAAAACGAAAGTTATGGTTTTTGAAAAGGAGGAGTGTGTTACGGCTTGTTATGTTATGATCGATGTACAGCGAGTGGAGCAAGTGAATGAGTTTGTATATTTAGGTACGCTGTTTACAAGAGATGGTAAGAATGTAGAAGATATTGAAAGAAGAGTTAATGCAGGTAACAGAGTGAATGGAGCTCAGAAGGCGTTTATGAATAGCCAAAACGTGTCCAAAAAGGCACGTTTGACTGTGCATAGAGGGGTGTTAGTACCTCCTCTTATGTATGGTAGTGATAGTTGGGTATGACAGAAGAGTCATGAAAGTAGAATAAATGCTGTAAAAATGAGAGCACTGAGAAGTATGTGTTAGTAGTAGTTAGTATGTCTTTGACTGACAGAGTAAAGAATTGTATGATAAGAGAGTGTTGTGGGGTAAAAGAAGATGTAGTGACAAGCATCGAGAAAGGTATGCTAAGATGGTTTGGGCACGTGGAGAGGATGGATGACGAAAGACTGACCAAGCAGATATATAAGGCAAGTGTGGAAGGGACAGGATGAAGGGGAAGACCTAGGCGGACGTTCTCTGACCAGATTGGAGACATCCTAAAAACAGGACAAGTTAGAAGTACCCTGGACAGAAGAGCATGCATGAGGAATCTGATGGGAGTGAATGAAGCAAGAGAGATATGTCAATATTGTTACGAGCTGGGGTTCGTGATAAATTATATACACTATGCCAGAAAAACTGCACTTTATTCACTACCACAATAACACTAGATACACACTCTTAATTTTCACTTCACTAATATAACACACTATTCACACCACTAGAACAACACTAAACACTTCCGACTTATTTCCCTTCGCTTGATGTTGATCGCTTTCCGTATTCAATTGAACTGTCCGTTCCGTTCGCTCGCCCTCTATTTATACTGGCCGGATAACATCACTAGACTTTTCGAGACGACTCACGAAATTTCTGGAAACGTGTAACGTGTTTCTAGATGTCGCGTAAATGTTCTATTTACACCAACGCCATCTATTAGAGGATAGATGAAACAGCCTTAACAACTGATACATCTAATCTCATGTAGTTCTCCCATTCACTGATAGATGGCGTTATTTTCAATTCGTAACAATATCGTTGCATATGGCGTTCCGTAGTCTCTGCCTACCCCTCCGGGAAACAGGCGTGAGTCTATGTATGTATGTATGTATGTATCATTTACAAATACCTACTTTAAAATTTTAAATAATAAATATTTTCAACCAAACATTAAAAAAAACATTTTTTAATTAAAAACGCTGAACTTCAAACGTTGTTTATGACCAAAGTACCAAATATTGTAAAAAGAGTAAATACTCTTTTTACAAGAGTATATACATACTTTTTAGTATATCAGTTCACAAACATTGTAAAAAGAACAAATACTTTTGAAATGTCAATCCAAAAAGTATGTATATGTTTTACTTTTTTGTATGTACGAAATATTGTAAAAGGAATACATTTGAAAATAGATTATTATATGAAGGTATATAAGGCCAAGAAAATTGAAATATTATCAGTCTTCGAAAGGGGCTCAACAGGACAACATAGTCTTCAGCAAGCCTTCAACTGAGGCTCATAGTGCAAAGTCTCCAACAGAGGCTAGTTCAACAGAGTCTCCAACCGGAGACAATAAACCAGTACAACAGTAGATGTGGTTTAATTTATAGTTATCCCATCTAGCTGTCCTTCTAGGACAACACAGATCAAATGGTCTAACGCTCCCAGCGTTAACATTGGTCCTTCGAGCCGGATAATAATACCATCGGCCAGTTTTTGAGTTCAACGATCTAGCAATAGATCGTTCTCACACCTGCAGTGGATCGCTGCGCAAGGGTGTGAGGCATCATCAGCACACGCTGATGATATTCGTCGAGACGAAAGTCGACGAATGCGCCTGTAGTAGAAAAACCTACTCCGCGCTAAGAGCAAGCAGCAGAGGGCACAATCGTCGCGTCTACCCCAGCGCCAACAGCAGCCACGGCAAGAGGATTGCAGCCTGACAGAACCAAAGAACGCCGCTACTCACCACAAGAGGTCACCATCAGTATAATAAAGTGAAGTGTAAAACCGTGAGTACAATCATATAATATAAACAGTGCACAAATTAAGGACATTGCCGCTAATAGCAAGTACAAAATTCTCAAACACTTGTAAAATTTTGAAAATTGTTTCTCAACTTTTAACTGTCTTGTCTTCATTAGAGTTCTACTTTAAAACAACTTGTAATAATTTCTGTTTTAACATTGTATTTAACATGGAAGGGCTATTTAATGTTTTAAAAGACCTTCAAAAGGTAATTGATAGAGGTTTAATCAATTTTAAAAAGAGTCCAAAAGATAGACTGACCATTGAATACATTGAGACAAAACAAGAATTGTTAGAAAAAAACTGGGATCTATTTAAAGATAATTATACAAAGTTGAGAGAAAAGTATTCAGTTCAAGATGATGTGATTGTCAACATGTATGACCTCACAGAGGAAACTTACGTTACTTATAAATGTATAATGAAGTCAATGATGAATCAATTTTCTAGTACAAAATGTTCTGTAAAAGGTGATGATAATGGTAGTGCATCAAAGGTCAATTCTAACCTTGCAAAATTACCTAAAATTTCAATACCTAACTTCAGTGGCAAATACGCAGAATGGACCACCTTTCGCGATCTCTTTGTGTCACTTGTGCATAATAACAAAGGCTTAGATAATGTACAAAAGATGCATTACTTGAAGTCTCATCTCTGTGGTGAAGCTGAACAACTAGTAAGGCACACACCAGTAAGCCAAACAAATTATACTCAGTGTTGGTCTCAACTAGAAAAGCGTTATAATAATAAAAAAATATCTTGTAAATTGTATTTTACAACGTCTTTTTGGTCATAGACGTATACATGTCGAATCAGCAACTTCTTTGAAAGAGTTACTCGATACTACCAACGAGTGTCTCAGCGCTCTCAGTAATTTAGACGTAGATGTGACCACGTGGGATGTCATCATCATACACATTGTGACATTCAAATTTGACGCGGCAACTCGTAAACAGTGGGAATTACACGTAAGTAGCAATGATTCAAATGATTTACCAACATTTGAACAATTTGCCTCGTTCATTGAAAATCGTTTTCGAGCGTTAGAATGTATTGAGCCAAAAACAGTTTCGACTCCACAGTTCAACAATTCATACGTACCAAAGTCTATGATAGCTTTAAATTCAAACAATATGAGATGTGAGTACTGTTAAGAAGGTCACAAATTATGTTTTTGCAAAACATTTACCAAACAGCCTGTAGCTAACAGACGCGAATTTGTAGCAAAACATAAAATCTGTTTTAATTGCTTGGGCAACAATCACACCGTGTACAATTGTCAAAAACCAATTTCCTGCAGAATTTGCAACAAACGTCATCATTCTTTGCTGCATCTAAGCGATCCTGTAAACGACAACATTCCAAAAGAACATGTGGTTGACGAGACCACATCATCTAGTAATGTACCGGTAGTCTCGTGTTTCAAAGAATGTTCGTGTACCAAAACAAGTTTTACCACCAACATCTTTAGTTAAAGCGGAGTCCAAAACAGGAGGCCATCGCTTGGTAAGAGCACTGATTGATCAAGGATCTCAAGCTTGTTTTATTACTGAGGCCACAGTACAATATCTTAAATTGCCAAAGATTCCAGTGCAAGGAATTTTATCTGGTCTGGGTGAACAATCTTCCACAGCTAAATACATGGTTAACCAGAAAATTCATTCAAGAATAGATCACTCAATAGAATTTAATATCAACGCGTATGTTCTTAACAGAATAACGTCAAACTTACCTGAAAGTTACATCAATAGAGATTCTTTTGACTGGATGGATACAAGAACCACAACTTTAGCCAACCCTGAGTTCTATCAACACAAAAATATTGATATCTTGCTAGGTGCAGAAGTGTACAGCCATATCGTAAAGGAAGCCATATTAAGGAATCAACAATGCACTTTATTAGCCCAGAGCACCACATTGGGATGGATCATATCCGGCACAGTTACAAATGAGAACAGTAACAATTCAACTAGTTTATCTAGGAATATGAACGTAATGCATTCACAGGTTAGAGATGTTGAAGTTCATAAAAATTTTTGGAAATTGAAGAGTACCACCCTAATATGAAGAAACTGCGAACATCAAAAGAGCTGTGTTGTAAAGAGAATAAGGCCAACACAACACGAAAAGAAGGTGTAGTGAAGATACAAAATCGGAATAGACGCAAACAAGAAATGTTATATAGAATTAAATATTTCGAATACAAGCACAAAAGGGACATTAGTTCAACTAAAGAAGACAAAAAGGCAATGAGATCAACTACAGAGGACAAAAAGGAATTTAGGTCAAATAAAAGGACAAAAAAGAAATAACATAGATCAACTGTAAAGGATATAACAGGACAACAATTATAGAAGGAAGGAGTATAATGTTATACTGGACTGTTTTTAGTATACGCCAAATCTACCGCCAATGAATAATAATTATAGTATTGTCGTGGTTAAGTAGTCACCCTAGTAAATGGAAAACCTTTATTGCAAACTGCACATCAGAAATCTTATCTTCGATGGAGTCTTCGCAATGGTTTCATGTGTCAACAAAGGACAATAAAGCGGATTCTGCATCAAGAGGCATAAACCCAAAATAAGTACAAAAGGATGTCTGGTTTTCGGTACCACAGTTTTAAAGGACAACATTATTAAGTACAAAAGGTCAAATCATTTAAAATCTCATGTGACACCAGGACATTGTTTAATCGGAGAGCTATTACAAATCATTACGACTCCAGGGGGCCAATTCCGCTATTTTTATATGACATTGATATCATATTTTGAATGGATTTAAAAGCGGTATTCTGATAACCTTATGTCATTATCGTATAGTTTAAAATAAACAGTTCGTCGTTGACGCATACGATCTCGTTTCAATTTCATTCAAATATCATATAATTTAGAAGAATACGCTTTTTGTGACGTAAGTATGACACTGACATCATATCGCGAATACATTTATTGAGCGGAATTGGGCCCCTGATTACAATCATGCGAGCTCAAATTTTACTTCACTAACACGATGGCAATTTGTACAAAGGATATTGCAGTCATCCTGAAGGCATTGGTCTAAAGAACATTAAGCCAATCTAATGAATAGATACAAATGGTCTTACGGATCACCTGAACCAAATATTGGGGATTTAGTGCTTGTAAAGGAAGATTTGCCGCCGAGTCGTTGGTCACTAGGTCGAATTTTAGAAAAGTACCCAGGTCATGATGATGTCACAGAATCAGAATCAGAATCAGAATCAGAATCAGTTTATTTGTAAACATAGGTAGATCACAATGGTATGAGATAGTACATATTATAACTTGTATCACTATGCTTTGCCATGTGGCGTACAAATATCAAAAGCAGTAAAATGTTATTAAACTTACAAATTAATATAGTTGACTCTTTGTGATGCAGATATACCTAATGTCAATTCCAGTATTTTTTACTATTGTATATTTTTATTATGATTAAAATTAATAAATTAAAAATGTCCAAAGTAATTAAATTAGAATAAAATTAATAAATTAAAAATGTCCAAAGTAATTAAATTAAATACAAATAATTAGATGTCAGTCAAAAGGTATGAGTTTAAAAATTGTCATTAGATATTTACATAATCATCACTAAAGCTATACTAAACATTTTTATACATCAAGTCAGATTGAAATAGAGATGTCATTAAGGTAGTCGTTAATAGAGTAATAACATTTTTGAATTAAAATAGAATGCAGAGTCCTTTTAAATTTTATCAGATCAAGTGTTTTGATTGCATCTGGCAGTTTATTGAATATTAACTGACCCATACAGAAAAAGCTTTTGTATTTTAATGCTGTGTTTCGTTCTGGTATTTCGAGTTCTAGTTTGTTCTTATCGCGTAATTTTCTGTAATGACTTTTAAAAGCTATTTTATACAAGTCTATGTTGGTCTTTACAAATATACTAACCTCATAAATGTACAAAGAAGGTAGTGTCAAAAGTTTTAAACTTTTAAATATAGGTGCACAGCTTTCTGTAGGATGCAATCTACACATGGCTCGAATGCATCTCTTTTGGGCCCTAAATGCAAACTCTTTATGGACTGAGTTGCCCCAAAAGATTATACTATATCTGAGTACTGATGCAACGTAGCTATGGTATGCCAGCAAAACGGATTCCATGTTAACAATTTTGGACAGCTTATATAATAGGTACACAAATTTATTCATTCTTTTACAAATTTCGTCAAGTTGTGGTTTCCAATTTAAATTACTATCTATAATTATGCCTAAGAATTTAGTAGCAGTTACTACTTCTATTTTATTTCCTTGATAACTGATGTCCAGTTGTCTGCATGGGATTCGCTGATGAAAGTGCATGATTTTTGTTTTGCTCAGATTTATAACCAGTTTGTTCTGGTTTATCCATTCTATGATATTATTTAATGTTGAGTTTATTTCATTTTCATAGGCTATTGGATCGTCACATTTTATTATCACTGTACTGTCATCAGCGAACAGTACCATAGGATGTTTTACATATCTAGGTAGGTCATTGATATAAAGCAAGAACAGTAGTGGCCCTAATACACTACCTTGTGGCACTCCTTGTTTTATTATTTTACTGTTCGAGCGGTATTTTTTTTCCTTTCCACTTTTTGTACATATTTGCGTTATTTCTACATACTGTTTTCTGTTACATAAATACGATTTGAGCATTGACAGTACATTGCCTCGCATCCCATAGTTTTCCAATTTATTTAATAATATTGAATGGTCCACATAGTCGAAGGCTTTCGACAAATCCATATACACAGCACAGACAGGGTTCCTATTATCTACACTTTGTATGATAGGTTGAATAAGATCATATATGGCCATATTAATGGTTTTGTTTTTACGAAAACCTTTTTGTTCATTAACTAATATGTTTGATTTTTCAATAAATGTATATAAGGCCTTATATATGACCTTCTCTAACACCTTCGAAAAAATTGGTATCAAAGAGATTGGCCTATAATTTTCCATTAAGTTTTTATCTAGCTTTTTGTGTAGTGGGGTTACTACTGAAGTTTTTAACCTGTCGGGAAAAGTTCCATTCAGTATAACCAAATTTACAATATAGCTGAGGTGCGGGGCAATGTATGGTGCAACATGTTTAATAACCTTAGTATTAATCCCATCGTAGCCAACACTATTCGTATTTTTAAGTGTTTTAATGTGATAAATAATATCTTGTGAAATTGTTGGTGATATAAATATAGAGTTAGAGTTAAAGTCTTTAGAACCATTATCTATTTTAAAATTGTGTGATGGCAATGTTTGGTCAATGTAATAGTCATTGAAAGCGTTAGCTATATTTATTGGATCTGTGATTGAAATGGTATTAATTGTCACTTCAGTTATTGGTTCTTTTGGAAAATATGTTTTAGAATTATTAATTATCGTCCATGCAGCCTTAGATTTATTTTTGGATGTATTTATATAATAGTTGTTCTGTGATTTTTGTGTTAGTGACAAGATCTTTTTCAACCTCTTAGAATATGTAGTATATGCATTTCTATTTTCTAGGGTTGGTTTATTTCTGTATTGCCAAAGTAATGACCTTTTCTTTCTACTGCAAAATTTAATACCATTTGATAGCCATTTTGCTTTCTTAGTAATGGTTTTCGTGGTCGTTTTAAAGGGAAAACAGAGATAATAAAAACATTTAAATAAGTCCAAAAAAGAATTGTAGGCATTATTTGCATCTAAGGCGTCATAAACATCTGAAAAAGTTAGGTTACTAATACAATTTTTGAAAATATCTATATTTTCTCTACAGTAGTTTCTGCGCCTAATTTTCCAAGATTTCATGGCACAAGTTTTTTTTACCGGACATCTCAAAAGCTGTGCGGTATGATCCGACAATCCAAATTCAATAATTTCGCCTTTACAACCTCTAATATTGTGTGCGAAATTATCTAGGCATGTTTTACTACTTAATCTGGTAGGTTGGTGAAATTCAAGTTTTAAATTGTAGCTTAAAAATGTGTATTTAAATTCCAATGCCTGTGTATTTGTTTTTAATATATCAACATTAAAATCCCCGCAAACAATCACTTTTTTATTATGTTTTATACATACCAAGCTTAGAATGTTGTTCAGTTTGTCATAGAATATGTCTAAGTTAGAGTTAGGAACTCTATATACACATATAATGATTATGCCATGTTCAACCAGTTCTATAGCGCAATATTCTATGATATTTTTGATTAAATAGTTTTCATTTAATATTTTAAATTGATGTCCGATCCGCGTTAGTATACATGCGCCTCCTCTACGACTATCTCTAGCAAAGCTTGATGCTATTTTGTAATTTGGTATGTGTAATATTTCTTCTTGTTCCGCTGTCATAAAGTGTTCTGTTATGCATAACACATCAACTGTTTTTTTGTTGAATTGTAACTCTTCCAAACATATTGTTAGGCTGTCACTTTTGTTTAGAAGTCCAGCAATGTTTTGGTGTAGAACATATATGTTGTTATACACGAAAAAAGTGTTGATTTGGCATGGTAGTGAATGTATTGATATCTTCAGTGTCATCAGTTTTAGTATCTGTAGAGTGGTCATGTTTCTTTGTTTCGTCAGTTTGTTTAGTATATAATGAAATGTCAATCTGCATGTTGTCCATTAAACGTTTATGTATATTTTGTAGTCCATTTTTATTTACCTTCCCAGTATAATAATTAAACATCTCAAGAGATAGAGTGAGATTACTGTCAAAGAAGTATGCATAGTCATTATATTGCAGATCTAGGTATAAGAGATTATTAAATAGTTCGACCTTGTAATTGTATATTAACGCACCTGTCTTGTAGGTGGGAACACAAATTATCTTATTAGTGTTTTTTATGCCTTGTAGTGATTTTTTTATCGTGTTTACTGTGTTCATAATAGTGTTTTCCTCTCTCAAGTCGTTTTCTCCCACTAGTATTATGCAATAATCATTTAGTGTGAAACCATTTAACTTATTTTCTAGGTTGCTTAGAAGCCCTTCAATTGTGCTGTTTGGCATTTTGTAGTGACAGTAGTCAAAGTGATCAGCATAAATATCTTCAAATATTGAAAGGTCTTGACGATTACTGCTACTACTCAGAATACACAGCCTATTCTTTTGTTTCAGCTTGTGTATGGTATTCGGTTTTTCTTTGCATTTTGTGGATAGTCCATTATGACTTGTAATATTGTTATTAGCTACTGAAGTTGGATCATGCGTAATTTGATCGGTAGTTTGAGTCTCTTTGTGGCATTTACTGGGAGGCGTCATTTGGCTTGGAGCTAATAAAATGTGGTTTTCGTCATGGTTTGTAGTGGAACTCTCTGAGCTTTTTGCATCTTGTTTTGTAGGCGATACTTGGAAACTATTTGTGAGGCGACGGCGTACATTTTTTTTTGAGCTTGAGTTCATATTTTGTCTGAATGAGCTCAACGGACTTTTGCATATCTGTTTAAGTACATTAACTTCCTGACTCATATTACTTATCTGTTTTTTCAGATCAATATTTTCTAAGAGAATATTTTCTAGCTCGTTTTGTGTAATTTCTAAATCACACTTTAATTTTCTTATTTCGTCCTTTAGTTCACACATGTAGGAAGAACTGAAATTTGTTGTAAGGTTTAAACTGTTGCCCAATAAGTCTTCACACGACATCGGGCTTTCAGACATAGTCCTATGAAGGGATTCTATCGATAGTGATTTAGGCTTTAATTTATGTTTTCGTAGTGTGACGTTACTTTCCGTCCGTTCCATTATATAGATAAATTTAAAAGCACTGTCTTAATTACTAGTATAGTATTGTGTTTTTAAAATTATAAATGAAATTTTGTTATAATGTACTCAATACTCAGTTTTCAAGCCCAAATTTAAGCATTTTAGTAGCCGACAAATCACGAAAAGTAATGTTCTTTGCTGGGATTTGATCTCTGTAACTCTGACTCCGCCAATCGGTCTTATGCCTCTCGACCAACTGAACAACGATTAATATCGTTAAATATGTGTACCGTAGCTTGCAGATAGGTGTTCAACTTTATTATTTTTATTTTACTAATCTTTACGTACATTAGTAAACAAAGTCCAAGTTAAAAATGTAAAATTCTAAAATTGCAATTCTTCAGTTTCTGTTCATGTCAATATTAATAAAAGTATGTGTTGTAGTTTTATTGCAATATCAAAACGTGCATGAATGAATGACTTAGGAACTATTATCTGTCATTTCTTGTCTATGGTCTTCTCACTCAGTTGTCAAAATCATATGAGTCAGATGTCATCAGTATTTTTGTATATTAGTGTTGCGTCCGTGTGTAACATGCAAACAGCTGTTAAACAGCTGATTGTGTATGTGTGAGTGGTTTCAAAATCTCAGCAACGTTTTCTCAAGGTATTGTAATATGTTATTTGACTCACAGTTTGCCCCTGATGTTGTAGTGGTATCGTTGATTTGGTCTGAGAGGTTATGTGTCACAACTTTATGAACTTTATTACTAATTATTTGCACCGATAATCAATTTTCAATATTTTCTAAGTGAGAGCTACAAATACAAGTTGTTTACATGGCCACAGTGTTGCCAACAGTTGGTCACTTTACGTACTAGTTCATCCATAACTAAAAGGCCAACTAACAAATTGTGTGTTTTACCTATTGCTGATAAAGCTACTTAAAATGATTTTTATTCAAACATTTGCATGTTGTTTTTGTTTAATTTATATTATCATGTTTGTGTTAATTCAAAATATGTTATGTTTAAATGATTACTTGTATATTTCAGTATGTACTCATGACAAAGAGAAACGTCATAAATCAAAATACTTATGTCAAATTTGTAACCAAATTAGTGTTTGAAGGACATTTCGTCATGAAATGCCCTTGGGCGGCGGTATGTTTATGACCAAAGTACCAAATATTGTAAAAAGAGTAAAAACTCTTTTTACAAGAGTATATACATACTTTTTAGTATATCAGTTCACAAACATTGTAAAAAGAACAAATACTTTTGAAATGTCAATCCAAAAAGTATGTATATGTTTTACTTTTTTGTATGTACGAAATATTGTAAAAGGAATACATTTGAAAATAGATTATAATATGAAGGTATATAAGGCCAAGAAAATTGAAATATTATCAGTCTTCGAAAGGGGCTCAACAGGACAACATAGTCTTCAGCAAGCATTCAACTGAGGCTCATAGTGCAAAGTCTCCAACAGAGACTAGTTCAACAGAGTCTTCAAAAGGGGCTCAACCAGGACACAGTCTTGAGCAAGCCTTCAACTGAGGCTCATAGTGCAAAATCTCCAACAGAGGCTAGTTCAACAGAGTCTCCAACCGGAGACAATAAACCAGTACAACAGTAGATGTGGTTTAATTTATAGTTATCCCATCTAGCTGTCTTTCTAGGACAACTCAGATCAAATGGTCTAACGCTCCCAGCGTTAACAAACGTTTTCGATTGATTTTCGTAAATGATATTCAATGATATAAAAACGGCTAGAAAATTCACTTCACAAATAATTTCAACTAGTATTCAATTTGAATAAGAGTATCCAATCATAAACTAACGTAACTGAGTCTGATATTAATCTCAAAGGGTTACGATCACTTCGGTCACGTTAACCAACCCAACGCAGATAGTATTAACAGCAATTAACCAAACAAGGCTTTAAATCAAAATTTCAAATTATGCTACTCCCTGCGAGGGTGAGATGGGGTTGTATCCGTGAAATCGCATTCATCAAAACTTGGGAATTAGCTTCGTTCCCTAATTAAACCTGTCGGTTGTTAAGTTCGCCCCGATTCCCCCCGGGTTCCCGAATCTTACGTAAATATTAGGTTTGAATAAAAGTTTTATTATTATAGCTTATTGGTGCTTAATACCGTGATCCTTTGTTTGAGAATTCGTTCAAATCAACTTTTACTTTACAGTAAAAGTTGATTTGAACGAATTCTAATTTGAAGGGCGAGGTGATTTTGTCTGTTGAGTGGGATGGGGCAAAAAGTCACCCATTTCGTATTTATTGCGTTGGCTGTCGTCGTTAAAAGTACTCTGTATGTTATGACTAGTTTTTGAAGAGATCGCTTTTATATTGGAATCAAGAAATGTTTTATGTGCGCAACTTGGAGACACGTGCAAGAAATTCCTTGAACTTTATGTATGAATACGGTAACTTTGTTCCTTCATAATACTAACTTGAAAAGAAACTCGCTTATATGTATAACTCTGAATGTACTGAGACAAAGAAGATATACAACATATCGTTGAAATTATATGTATGACTTGAAATTTACACAACATTTTGCCTGCCTTTTGGTAACTCGTGCATGATTTATAATTTATAAGTCTGCCATACTAGTCACTTATTACATAAAGGACCATTCCTTCAATATCTGATGTGTTTGTTATAGGTGTCATATATCACATGTTTGCCAACACGTGCACTGAAATTGCTACTGCCATACTAGTCACTTATTACATAAAGGACCATTCCTTCAATATCTGATGTGTTTGAAAAAATGCAAAATACATAAAATCGTATATTCAAACAATGGAAATGATGTACGTAATTTATTAATTTCACTCATTATCATCAAAATGTTCTCACTCATACTTTCTTTACGAATATAATGATTTGGCAATTTGGACAGTGATGAAGATGAAAATTTGACAATGGACATAAATAAATTAAATACACAAACTAAAACAGAACTTTCAATCCCGAATCAAAAACCACTTATTAAAAAAACAATTTGAAATCTACACCACACAAAAATAAATCAATACAAAAATATGCACGCAATAAAAATATTTAAAAGTAAAAATACATACTTCATTCACTTGCTCAATTTCAACGCATATCAGCTTAACTCAGTGGCACAGAACATTGTATCATTCTGATACAATGTTATTATGACGATTCCGATCAAAACGTGTGTTCGGTAGCATTGCCGAATGTCCAGGTTATTGAAATGCTATTACAGAATTACACCAGTAGCGATCAATTATAATTTGATTATTTAACGTGTTTATCATCATATAAATGCTCCGCTAGGGAGAATATTAATTTAATCAGCAATACACCAAGTTCTAATGGTTTCGTTTATGACGGGGAGTTTCATATGAAAATAAAGAGTGTGATGTTTACTGACTGAATCATATTAATAAATTGACAAGTACATTAAAAAGTAATTTAAATAAATAAATAAAATAAATAATAACTTTATTTTCCAGAATATGGTAGTTACAGGTTCTTAAATCATATGTTGTGCGACATGTTCTGCCATTTGAGGCGTGAATTTATACTCCAATCATACTATATCTAGAATCATACTACTAATGAGATCTGTATATTGATAATAATATGCTGGGATACATCCCATACAGAAAATCCCATCCCACGCCTGAAATTTTACATCGACTTACAAGTCGACGTAAAATTTCAGTAAGTAAAGTTGAGACTATTTGTGATCAAGGCTATTTGTAATATAGTAGGACATAGTATTTTACTTAATTTAATTTGTGCCAAGCCCAATAACTAAAATTCTAATTAAAATCAACAACAAAGCCAATATTACTTCAACACAATATCGTCAAACTACTCGATGATAATATCAAAAACTGGAAACGATTTCTAATAATTGAGCTTTCAAAACTTATTGTGGAAAGGTTCTATTGTCGCAAAACCAATAACTGCTGTGTTTGAAATAGAAATATTATTTGTGATAAGTCAAGTCGATTATATCGATTTAGTAACGTTTAGTTTAGTCTATTGTAAATTTTGACTATGGTCATACTGAACTGTCATTCACTTCCGTCCCCGATATAAAAGTTGTCTGGCTCATGCCGTTTGGTCTGTCTCGCGTGGTTTTGTAATTGATATAAATTGATCGCCTTTTGGAAAGCTCGTCCTTGTAGCTTCGCGAATTGTTATTATACAAGACATTGTGAAATATTGAACATTGTAAAACGTGTGTGAATCCGATGCACGTGCTTGGTGCTTGACGACTTCGCTGATGAAGGACGCCGAACTGGATCCTGTGGTATTTATTCGATTTTCTTGTTATTTTGGCCAAAATTATGATTTAATCTTATAGGTCCACTTAAGAACATCATCAGGAACACCAGGAGATATAAGGTAAAATTTTCATGTACCTACCTATTACTTGAATTCACTATGCAATCACAGTAATAGTGTTTAGATCCTTTGCCTTGGGCTAAGACTGGATGAATGAATCGCTTCCACTGTCTGCAAACTACCCAATCTTAGTCCAAACTCTAGACATAATTTTTGGTGCAGAGCGCTGTTGTATCTTAGCCGCTGTTGATTGTACCTCTATACTCAGATTGGTATTGTATAGGCTTGTATCTGAGCTATATATTCATTGTTAACAGTGTTCCTAGGTTAGTTTTGTTTAAAATACATCATATTTATTTGTATTGGTTGACCTGATAACTTGAAACACATGTCATACATAACCTCAATCAGTAATTGTTTGACTTGTATTGTTGAAATCTAGCAATAATTTGTTGTTGTTAGCATTAATAGGTCAGTTTGTTTGGATACATAACAGCTGTATGTATCAATAAATTTAGTAAATTTAGTTTATTGCATATATTGGGTTTGAAACATTATACCATTCAAACTTGACCTTGCATCTTGGGCGGGTCACATTGATAAATTGAACTTAATAAACCTTTGTTTTGTTATAATATATAGATTATATTGTTAGGTAACACATATTTTGTGCTTACTTTCTATTGTATATCTCAAATAACACAGCCAGTCTGTCTGTTGCAAGTAATTAATTAACTTATTTGGAGTTTCAACTCTTGATTACTTTGTTTTTGTGTCAATAAAATTGAAACTATTAATTTTGTTGGACAGTAGATACCTGTCACTTGACTGCACTTGCAGTAAACAGGCTAATACTTTGTTGGTTTCAAAGAATTAACAAATATTAAGTTTTGATTGTTAATATTATTTAACGCTTGTCTGGGCTCTTTTGAAATTTGATTATGTCAGCTATCAAGGCCTTGCGTGCGGCTGCTGGTGCTATTGCATCAGATTTGCACTGGTTTGCCTCGGCCAGTGCCTTGGTGAACCGGCCTGATCGCCAGCAGGCCTTACTACAAAGGTATGAGCGGATTGATGATCGCCTGGCAAGTGTGGAACAGCAATTTCGCATTTTCAACGCTTGTTGTCTCGAAGTGTCAGTTAATGATTTCACCGCTGATCAGCGAAATAAGGTCAGCGAAGATTATGCCCAGGTCTTAGACCTGTATGATGCTGTCTCCAATAGTGCGAAACAACTAGTTGCCGATAGGGAAGGGCAACCCGGCTTGAAGCAGGAGCTTCCTAGGTCAGCGCCGGGGCTGGTGAGTAGGCTTCCTAACTTAGACCTCCCCCATTTTGATGGCTGCTTAGGAAGCTACCTGGGCTTCGTTAATTTGTTTGACAGCCTGGTCAATGACAGGGCTGACCTTCAGCCGGCACAAAAATTGGCATATTTGATGTCGGTTCTGGATGGAGAGGCCAAAGGCCTCATCCAGCATCTGCCCGTGTCTGACGAGGCGTACCAGACGGCTCGGGACTTAATTACCCGTAGGTACCATAACAAGCGTGGCCTTGCCGACACGCATATTGAACAGATTTTGAGTTTGCCCACACTCATCCGGGTCTTTGGGTTGCGCACCCAACTTTTGAACCCGCTTTTGGTGGCAATCAACGCACTTAAGTGCTTGGACCTGCCCGTGGACCAATGGTCCTATCTATTGGTGCACATTGTACATAAGAAGCTGCCTGCTGACCTGAGGTCGCGTTTTGAACAGCGCTTTGGTGGGGATAGCGCGACCCATCTGACCCCCTTTGCTGACCTGGAGAGGTTCCTCGAGGATGAGTGCCGGGTCTTGGACAACTCCGGTGTTGACACGCCGGCTAAGACGCAGCCGCCAAAGGTCAAGGAGTAGGCTCGCGTTCACACCCGAGCCAATGTTGACCGGCGCCCTCCTCGCTTTGCAGTCACGCAGAGCGCGGTGGAGTGCTCTTACTGCAAGGCCACGAGGCACAGAACGGCCAGTTGTAGGGCATTCTTGGACCTACATGTCGTAGGCGCATCGCGAATGCCCGCCGCATTTGCTTCTCATGCTTGGGGTCCCACTACCAGCGAGACTGCCCAAACTCTCGCCCCTGTCCTCACTGTGGAGGACAGCATTTGGACATTCTCTGCATGAATGCCAGAGAGGTAGGCCGCTTGTCCAGCCGACGCCGCGCACGGGCGGGTGTTTTGAAGGTGGCAGCCGAGGCTCACCGGCGAGTAGCCGAGAGTCGCCTCGCTCAATTGATCGCCGCTCACCGCGCTTGGAGAACCGTAGCGTGCGCACGCCTCCTCTCTCTCGCGCACCTGAATGTGCGACCACTCAACGTCACCAACACCATGACTGCTGCCCCAGGTATTCCCCTCCTTTGGCGGAGCGTCCCCGCCTTAACTCGCGCCCACCTCATTTTGGGCGGGTGTGTCATTATGACCCCCCACAGATGGCGCGCGGATCGAGTCATCGCGCCTTTGAGGACTTCATAGCGCACCCTCATTTTGACTTGCCTGGTCCTGGCCAACGGTCGCCGCCCAGGCAACAATAGGTCATTGACCCCTGCCCTATAACGCCAACCTCCCCCATTGAGACCGTTATCCTACCAACGGTTGCTGTTAGGGTCTGGGGACCCACGGGGACCTCTGTTGTTGTCCGTGCTATATTGGAAACAGGTTCACAAGGTTGCATTTTTTCCACTTATTAGGTAGGGCAGGTTAAATAAAATATGGGTTCATTTCCAAATTGTATACGGGTAATAGGTGACGAAGCCTCTAATGTTGAAAAGGGCAAGTTAAAGTTTTGTTTTCCCCCGTTGAATCTTCACACCCGAGGATTAAAACCTCGGCTATTGTGCTGAAGAATATTTTGGGTATGCACCCACAGAAACAGCTACCTGCCGCTGTGGTGAATTTGACATCGGGATTGGTACTGGCAGACCCCAAATTTGACACACCGGGACAAATCGACTTGTTGATTGGCTCTGATGTCCTCGGTGGAATTTTGATTGGTGGGAAACGGGTCTTGGTGCCAAATGGTTTGACTGCCATCCCGACCACATTTGGATTTGCTTTGATGGGACCTGTACCTAGGGACCCCACTCCACATGAACTTGATAAATTGTTGGCTGTAGGCTCCGCTCTCTCTGATGCAGTTCAGAGGTTTTGGGAGGCAGAGGAGCCCCCTCAAGCTGCTCGTTTGAATCCAGAACATGAGGAGTGCGAGCTGTTCTTCCAGAACAACACTGGTCGACTCCGTTCCGGTCGGATTATTACGAGGCTACCTTTTCTGTCTGTTCGGCCTCCGCTTGGTGAGTCACGACCTTTAGCCGAAAAGAGATTGTTGGCTATAGAACGCCGCATGTGTCGTGATCCGGAGCTCAGACAGAAGTACATTGAGTTCATGAGAGAATATGAACAGTTGGGACACATGTCCGTGTCAAATTTAGATTGGCATTCGGTGGAGCATTACTTTCTCCCGCATCATGTGGTGTTGAAGCCATCGACTGGCAAGCTGCGCACAGTGTTTGATGGTTCTGCGCAGACTTCAACAGGCGTATCCTTGAACCAGTGCTTGCATTCTGGTCCCAAGTTGGTCAAGGACCTTTGTGACATCATCACCAGCTTCCGACGACATCAGGTTGTCTTTGTGGCCGATATAAAAATGATGTTCAGGCAGACGATTATCCACCCTGATGACCGTCGCTTCCAGCTGATCCTTTGGAGAGAGAATCCTCGCGATCCCATGGTCGTCTACGAGCTCAATACCAATACGTACGGGTTAAGGTCAAGCCCCTACTTGGCAATACGTTCTCTTTGGGAGCTCGCAGACCGCGAAGGCTTACGTTTCCCACGAACCTCCGCCATCTTGAAAGACGATATTTACGTTGATGACATTTGCTCGGGCGCCTCCACAGCGGACGAGGCGATCCTCCTGCGGGACGAATTGATAGGTATTTTGGCCTCCGCTGGTTATGAGTTGCGCAAATGGATTTCCAACTCACCAGCGCTTTTGGATGGCTTGCCAGAGGATCATCAGCAAGATCCACATTTGTTTGAGATTGTTGACAACCCCGCCATGATGGCTGTTCTCGGCGTCCAGTACAGACCAGTCCAAGACATCTTTACGTATAACGTAGACTTGAAATTGCCTTGTTCTTGGACTAAACGTCTCGTGTTGACTACTGTCGCCAGAACCTTTGATCCAAACGGTTGGATTTGTCCTGTCATATTTTGGGCAAAATGCTTCTTGCAGAAGCTTTGGACAGCAGGATTGACCTGGGACGAACCTCTAAACGGCACTCTTGTTGAGGAATGGACCTCTTTTGTATCATCACTTCCTGCCGTCAATGAGATCTCCTTGACTCGTCCCATCCTTCCTCCCGGGAAGTACAAGGCAACCCTTCACGGGTTTTGTGATGCCTCGGAACGTGGTCACGCGGCCGTGGTGTACTTGCGCACAGTCAGTGCCTCAGGTCAGGTGAGAGTTTCCCTGATCATGGCGAAGAGCAAGGTGGCACCCCTTCGGACATCTCTGACCATCCCGAAATTGGAGCTCTCGGGAGCAGCCCTACTTGTACGCTTATAAAACCACGTGTCCAGTACTTTGGGCAAAAGCATTTGTATTAATGGGACCTACGCCTGGACAGACAGCCAAATTGTTCTCTGTTGGTTGAAGGCTTCTGTCCACACATTGGAGGTATTTGTCGCTAATCGCGTCTCCCAAATCCAAAAATCTGAAGTCAAGCTTGTTTGGAGACACGTGCCAGGTGGGCTCAACCCTGCTGATTGTGCCTCGCGCGGATGCTTGACGCCTAGTTTGATAGGTCATTCGCTGTGGTGGGGTCCAGAATGGTTGAGTCGACCAGAAATTGATTAGCCTCGAACGCCAGTTTTGAATACTTCTAATTTGCCGGGTCTACGAACACTCGCTCTTGAGAAGGTAGAATGCGCCTTCGACCCCGATTTCTTTTTGAAGTTGTTAGGTGTTACTGCTTGGATAAAGCGTTTTGTTTTCAACTTTAGGCACCCACAATAGAAACGACTGACACCGTTTATCTCACCACAGGAACGACAGGAGTCTCTCATTTTTGCGTTCGTTCTGTGCAATTGGCGCATTTTGAGAACGAGATTGCTATCCTTAAATCAGGGAGATCGAAATTGTCGGGAGCTGTCTCTAAATTGAACCTCTTTTTAGACGAAACGGGTCTCTTGCGCGTTGGAGGGCGTCTCAAGAACGCCAACCTCCCTTACGGGGCACGACACCCCCTGTTGTTACCTAAGGACGGTCAATTGGTACGCTTGTTGGTAACCGACCGTCACCTTAAAAATTCGCATGCTGGTTGTAATGCTCTGTTGGCCATTTGGCAACGCGAGTTTTGGATTTTGTCTGCCCGAAGAATTATTCGAAGTGTAGTCTTTCGCTGCATTCCTTGCTATAAGCTCAAGGCTTCTACCATGCAGCCCTTGATGGGAGACTTACCGGCAGATCGAGTAAATGAGAGCAGGACGTTTGACGGTGTTGGCACGGACTTCGTTGGTCCGTTTTTGGTGAAAACGTCGACACTTCGAAATAGCAAGACTGTTAAGGCCTACTTGTGCGTTTTTGTTTGTCTTTCCACAAAGGCCGTTCATTTCGAACTGGTCTCCTCGCTTACGGCCGAGGCGTTTGTAGCCACATTTGATAGATTTGTATACCACAGAGGGCTGCCTTCCTTGATCAGTTCTGACTGCGGCACTAACTTCAAGGGCACGTATAATTAATTGAATGATGTTGTTAATTTTCTTGAAACCTACAAGGTTGATATCGGTGATAGGCTTGCCCGACGTGGGATAAATTGGTTGTTTTCCCCACCAAATTGTCCACACTGGGGTGGTATTTTTGAGGCAGCAGTAAAATCGGCCAAAACACACTTGCGCAGGACAATTGGTGAATCTGTCCTTACATTTGAGGAACTCGCAACTGTGTTTTGTAAGATTGAGGCCGTTTTGAACTCTAGGCCGTTGTGCCCGATCTCCTCAAATCCGAATGATTTGGAGGCCCTTACGCCGGGCCATTTTTTGATTGGTCGCCCACTTGTCGCCTTGCCTGAGTACCCTTATATTGATACGAGACCTAGTCGTCTCTCGCGTTTTGAATTGGTACGCCAGATTACTCAGAGCTTTTGGAAACGCTGGAATTTGGAATATTTGCACATACTCCAGCAATGCGTTAAGTGGACCGACAAGACCGATCCACCAAAGATTGGTGACCTCGTTTTGATCAAGGAGGCTAACCTTCCGCCACTCAGATGGCGCAGGGGGCGCATTCTTCGTTTGGTAACTGGGGCTGATGGAGTTCCCCGATTTGCTGAGGTCTTGGTGGACGGTTCGATGCTGAGGAGAGCGGTTGCAACATTGTCACGTCTACCAACTGATTAGCGGACCGGTAGGCCGGGGCGGGTGGATGTTTGAAATAGAAATATTATTTGTAATAAGTCAAGTCGATTATATCGATTTAGTAACGTTTAGTTTAGTCTATTGTAAATTTTGACTATGGTCACACTGAACTGCCATTCACTTCCCCGATATAAAAGTTGCCTGGCTCACGCCGTTTGGTCTGTCTCGCATGGTTTTGTAATTGATATAAATTGATCGCCTTTTGGAAAGCTCGTTCTCGTAGCTTCGCGAATTGTTATTATACAAGACATTGTGAAATATTGAACATTGTAAAATGTGTGTGAATCCGATGCACGTGCTTGGTGCTTGACGACTTCGCTGATGAAGGACGCCGAACTGGATCCTGTGGTATTTATTCGATTTTCTTGTTATTTTGGCCAAAATTATGAGTTAATCTTATAGGTCCACTCAAGAACATCATCAGGAACACCAGGAAATATAAGGTAAAATTTTCATGTACCTACCTATTAATTGAATTCACTGTGTAATCACAGTAATAGTGTTTAGATCCTTTGCCTTGGGCTAAGACTGGATGAATGAATCGCTTCCACTGTCTGCAAACTACCCAATCTTAGTCTAAACTCTAAACATGCTGCCTTATCCAATTGCCACTTTGTTCTAGACCCGCATTTTGCTCTTTGAAGGATAGAGCAATTGCGAAAGGAATATGAAAAGAAAACAAAGTCTGCAGAAAAATAAACTAAAGAAGAATAGTAAGATCTTTACATGTTATAAAATGAACTCCCCTTTACTCCGTTTGTCTGTTTGTATAAACGCCATAAACTTAAAGTGTATATTGTACATACTTTCTTAGAACCAACTAGAGTGACTGCCACAAGTGCTACCTGTATTGATAATATATTTATTAACACTAAACCTTTACATAAATCCTTAATTAATATGCTACAGTCTGATCACAGTCGGCAGTTAGTCTGTTGTCCAAGAAAAAGCCCTAAGGCTCAGAGT
The DNA here is from genome assembly GCA_944739405.2 of Euclidia mi. Classification (NCBI taxonomy): domain Eukaryota; kingdom Metazoa; phylum Arthropoda; class Insecta; order Lepidoptera; family Erebidae; genus Euclidia; species Euclidia mi. The sequence goes on along the minus strand of OX123186.2, from coordinate 9,686,833 downwards.
AAAATTATAAATTATATACCTATAAATGAGAACCGATTGGAATTTAAAAAAAAAAAATCTAGTAACATGCGTTGGTTGCCTACTCATGACCGTCCGGATCAGTTATATAATTCATTATTTAAATTGATTAATGATGAATTTTCTACTGTATTTAAACCCAAAAAAATTAATGTAACTGACCGTCTGACGTTTAGTGATTGGGCAACTGAAGGCATTCATAAAAGTCAGATTAGGTTATATGAACTTTACAATGAAAAAACTCTTAATAATAGTCCAGCCTTTATTAATTATGTAAAAAAATATTCAAAAACATTCAGACAAGCTTGTTATGCTGCAAAATCAATTTATTTGAAAAATAAAATAAAATGCACTGAAAATACCATAAAAGCTACCTGGAATGTCATCAATAACGAAACTGGTAGAGCCAAAGCACGCAGTCGCGACTACCTACTAAATATCAATAATGTGAGTATTAAAGAGGACTTGGAAGTAGCGACAGAATTTGAAAATGTTTTTGGTAATATACCCATTATAACTACAGCATCACTCAAGTCGTCTTCCATGTCTGCTGAAATGCTACTTAAGGACTGTGTGCCAGAATGTGACACAGCCTTTGAATTTACTGCTGTAACTACTGAAGATATTCTTAAACAATTTAAAACGATTAATATGAAAAAGACTATGAATTTATGGGGATTGTCAGTTAAGACTGTTTCATCTATTATCACTTTAATTGTTCCACATGTAGCCACAGTGTTCAATGGCTGTGTCGCTTCTGGAACATTTCCTGATTTAATGAAATATAGTTAAATTACACCCTTATTTAAATCTCGTGACACATCAGACCCCTCAAATTTTCGACCTATTTCTGTATTGCCAACTCTTAGATTTTTTTTGTAAAATTAATACTTAGTCAATTGCTTAATCATTTCAATAGAAATAATCTTCTTCACAAGAAACATTTCGGATTTACGAGGGGTTGTTCAACTACTGACGCAGCAGTTGAGTTACTGAAAAGTATTTTTGCGGCTTGGGAGAAGTTGCAAGATACGTTAGGTATATTTTGCGACTTGTCAAAAGCATTTGATTGTGTACATCATGATACTCTTATTAGGAAATTATATCACTATGGCATTAGGAACAAAGCTCTCGATCTCCTGACTTCTTATTTGGGCAACAGAATCCAGAAGGTCGAAGTTAATGGTAAGACATCTCCAGGTTCGGCTTTAAAAATGGGCGTCCCGCAGGCTCAATACTCGGTCCATTTCTATTCTTGATATATATTAACGATTTACCTAATTATGTAAAGAACAATCATGAGATTGTGTTGTTCGCGGATGATACATCTTTGATTTTTAACATTAAAAGACAACAGATTAATTTTGACGAAGTAAACAATGCACTCTCTAAAGTTGTTAATTGGTTTAATGTAAATAATCTATTACTAAGGCCCACTTGCACAACGTTTCTTAAATTGAATTAAGATGTATTTAACGAGTAAAAAAATATTAAACACCACTAGCGTCTTGCACAACGAAAAATTTGTCGAGTAATATGATTAAATAACTGTCAAAATTAATTACCGAAAATCGGCTGTTTAATGGCTAATTTCATTTATGAACTGTCACACTGATGTTGGCATCTTGTCATTAGCGACAAAAATTATCTATAATTATATAACTGGACCGGACGACGCAGCAGGGGGAGGCCTATGTCCAGCAGTGGACGTCCCTAGGCTGACATGATGATGATGATGATATAACTGATAACAATGTACCTACTTGTGTTATTGTTAACCCTAGAATACTACACTATTTGGCGCACATGTTATTCCTACACTGGGGTGCTGGAACACCCCATACTAAAATGACTGTAATCCTTAAAATAAAAAAAAAATTCATGAAAATACGTTTTATTAAACATAGTCGGTAACTTGAGATCACAAATCAGCCTAATTACACAAAGTTAAATGTAGTTTGAGCAACAGCGCTTGTAGGATTTGGTCCTTTTTTGAGGATCACTGATTGCAGTGATCCACAAAAAAGGACCAAATCCTACAAGCGCTGTTACCGGATGACCGGATGACCGTTACCGGATGCCAACTTAGTCCATTGGGACTAAGTTGGCATCCGGTAAAATTATTTAGGCCCACTTGTGTAACGTTTGACTTAAATCAAACGTTACACAAGTGGGCCTAAATAATAAGAAAACTAAACTTTTTAAATTCTCTTTGCCTAATGTAATTCAACAGGTAAGCCACTAGATTTTGAGCCGTTTATTTCAACACATTGAATTCTGTCACATAAGTATGACTTAATGACTTCCAATGCTTTAGTCTGTACGCCGTAATGTCTAAGTTTGCATAAGAGCGTTTCATGGCAGACACAATCGAATGCTTTCAAAAGGTCGCAAAACAAACCAATAGCATTTTGGGCACTCTCCCATGCACTGAATATGCATTGTGTTTAAGTAACGCTACTCCTGCATCTGTTGTCGAGTGACCCTTGGTTAAACCATATTGCTCACTATGAAGGAGGCTGTTTAGATTAAAATGTCTAAGTAGTTGCTTGAGTATGATCTTTTCAAAAATCTTACTAAAGGCAGGTAGTATCAATATTGGCCTATAATTACTAAGGTCAGTCTTACTGCCGGATTTGAAAAGAGGTATTATCCTACTGTGTTTCATAAGATCGGAAAAAACACCTGATTCATACACTTATTAAATAAGTTGCTTAAATAAGGAGCTACTACATCAATTATACTTTTCAAAACCTTAACAGAAATGCCCCAGAGATCACCTGTATTTTTAGACTCTAGAGATTGAAAAGTACTTATAATGTTGGTAGAATTAATACAATGGAACTTAAATAATACATCACATTTTCCTACACTAGATTCTAATAGGTTTTCTGCGACTATAGCTGATGATTTTAATTCTCTAGTTGTAGTAATCGGTATGCTAGCAAAGAATTTATTAAATGTGTGTGCGACTTATTTGTCATTATGAATTAATTTTTCAGTATCAAATAAACTAAAACTATTACCTCTTAGTGTTGTCTTACCTGTTGCTTCATTAATAGCTCGCCAGGTTGCCTTTATTTTATTCGAGGATAGTTCAATTTTGTTCCTAACGAATAATGCCTTATTGCACACTTTTTTAAATATCTGGGAATAATTCCTAATATACTCTGTGAAGTTTGAATCAGAATTGTATCTCTTCATACCGTACAACTCGTACATCTTTGCTCTGCTTTTGTAAATACCTACAGTAGCCCACTCACTAAAAGCTCGAGATTCCTTAACTACTTTCTTCTTAGTCCTAAAAGTATTCTGAAATTCGTTGTTAACTACATTAAAAAACTTATTGAAATTTTCATTCGGCGAATCAATCTCCATGAAATCAGGATTCATAGCATGCATTCCAATCAAAATTTTATTCCAGAATTCATTAAACTTATGCCTAGGTAATGGCCTAACTAACACTTTCTGTATAATGCTATCACTATAATATGGAAACCTTGCTAATTGACCACAGTGATCCGAAGTTAATTCAGAACTAACTAATTTATTCGAAATCGTACGATTACTAAATATATTGTCAAGACAGGTGGATGATGTTGCTGTAATTCTAGTTGGTTCATGGAACAAATTTTTAAATTAAATAATTTAAATAGATTTAAAAATGTACTAGTCATTACTGAATGATCAAGAATATTTACATTAAAATCACCACAAACTATAATACCTTTCTTATTGCTCCTAATTTTAGTAATTGCATCTTCGATAACCGATTCAAACAAGCTAAAGTTACTTAACGGTGGACGATATACACAAATGATAATATGTTGCTCAAGTTCTACGCATGACAGTTCCACGGTGCGTTCTATAGACAAACTTGCTATGTCTTTCCGTTATTTACATGTTAAGCTATTTGAAACAATAATCAAGGATCCACCATGAATAGCGTGTTTCCTAGTGAAGGCACTGTGTACCGTGTATTGCGAGTTATTTAAGAATTTAATTTGGTACACTTTTAGCCAGTGTTCTGTAATACACATAACTTGTATACTGTGATTTTCTAAAAATAAACTTAATTCTAAATCCTTGCCAGATAGACCTTGTATGTTTTGATGTGCTACATTCAGTTGAATTTACCTACCCTTTGTCCTAGTCTTAAGTTTAAAGAACTTGTGTCAGTATAAATAATACCACGTGGGTAGTTGTAGCATTAACACCTAAAATTTTTAGCTCCACTTATAAAATTTAAAATAAATAGTTCAAGTTTATATTTTTAATTGATTTTTATGAAAATACTTCAATAATAACAAGCAGTACCTGCCAGTAAAGTGTTTTCTCTATCCTACATACATATCACGTACTTCACTGCACTATGACACAACCACTGCAAGAGTCTATCAACAGCTTAAAGGAAATGTTTCTTAAGCGAATGGCTGATTTCGAAGCTGAGTTGCCCAGATCCCAAGGTACTCCATCCATGCCCGGCTTGGCCTCCGAATACACCTCCTTCAAGGCCTTTGTAATGGATGCACTGAAAGGTTTCCAACAGCAAATAGAGCTCCTTTCTCATACGCTGGATTCCATGGAGATGAGGACTCGAAGAAAAATGTTGCTGCTGCATGGTGTGACAGAGGATGGCAAAGAGGATACAGCCAAAGTAGTAGTAAATGTTATAAAGGAGCACCTCAAATCGGACATTACTACAGCTGATATTCGACGCTGTCACAGAATGGGTCGCACATCAAGTAGCAAGGCCAGGCCCATCGCTGTGAAATTCAACAACTCCTTGGTGCGGGACAGTGTATGGTTCAGTAAAACCAAATTCAAGGGCACTGGTATTACGGTTTCGGAATTCTTAACCAAACAGCGACACGAAGCTTTCATGGCCGCTCGTCACAAGTTTGGAATAACTCAATGCTGGACTAGGGAGGGCATTATCCATGTTCTTGCGCCTGATGGTTCCCGTCATCGAGTGGTCAACCTCACGGAGTTGCACAAAATTGAGCAAAAGGACGTGGAGAAGCAGCCCACACCAGCGAAGCCAGCCGCAAAATCCAAACGGACTATAGCCCAAAAGAAGTAACTTTCTTTGTTTTGGTCGATTTCTGGTCCGGGTAGTAAGTAATAAGTATCTATCTTTATATTCTTTCTTGCTTTGTACCCACTTTATGCTCCACTTTACTAATATATTTCCTTTTTCTCTCTATCGTAATAAATTTATAATTAAATAAGTATTTACTGAGGGTGTCTGACATTATTTTGTTTCTCTTGAGCTGTCTGTCAGCCGTCAGCTGTCATATCCGTCATCTGTCATCTAATGTCTGTCAAATTGTAACGTGTATGGGTACAGGGCTTTTTGGACTGTTTACATATACTTCCTTTTATTCTTATTTTCTTTATCTTTGTTTCTTATTTCCATCTATATAATTTTATTTCATACTAGCTTTTATTAATAAACTCTTGCAATGTTCTTGTTACTTCCCGGACCAATTCGAATTCTGTTTTTTTTTGTTTTTTGTAACATAATATGTATGTCATGAACGTCGTCGTTTTCTATTCTTGGCACTACTGGCAGGTGGTGTATTATTGGTAGTTTTGAATTAATATTCAGTTTTTAGTAGTAGTAGTCTATATAAAATAGGTATTTTATTTGTTTATCTTCTGATTATATATATTTATATTTTAGATAATATTATTATATTAATTAAGTATATTTGCAGCCATTGACATTGATAGCATTAGTGATGATGAAAACTTCTACTCAATATGTAGTATAGATGACAGCTTCACCAGTATACCGTCACTTGCCGACAGTCTTCATTCACAATTTTCTGATGTACCTAAAAATTTCAATGCCGTTCATATCAATGCCCAAAGCATTCCGGCACATTTCCCTGATATGCTGGCCAATCTAGACTGTAAGAACCTTCATGTTATCCTTGTTTCTGAGTCATGGCTAAAGCCCTGTCTGCCTTCTTCATTATACTCCCTACCTGGTTTTCAACTTATCAGAAATGATCGAGCGGTCGGGGGCGGTGGGGGTGTTGCCATATATCTTCGCTCACATATCCCATATACAATTGTAAGTATGTCTGCACAACCACCGCCACCAAATGCCGGTGAGCATTTATTTCTGGAAGTTGCACTAAACCACACTAAAGTCCTTCTCGGCGTTTTCTACTGTCCTTCCCTACGTATTGATTATTTTTCGACCTTTGAAACCGTATTGGTTAATCTTGTGCCTTCTTACAGTCATGTTATCATAATGGGTGATTTTAATACTTGTCTGCTAAAAAATGATTCTCGCTCTTCTTCCCTTCTTTCTACTTCTATAGCCTGTAACTTGTCTATACTACCCTTAAGCGCAACTCATCACTTCCCTAACTCTACACCTTCTCTCCTTGATATAATCATGGTTTCCTCTAAGGAACATGTCACCATGCACGGGCAATATCCAGCAGACATGTTCTCTTACCATGATTTGATCTACATATCTTACAAAATCCGTCCACCTAAAATGAAGGGTAACGTCCTAATGCAGCGTAATTTTGGTGGCATGAACACCGATGCTCTTTGTAAAGATGTCAGTGATATTGACTGGACTTCACTTTTTAATGTTGAATCTGTTGATGAAAAGGTCAGCATCTTTACATCTAATATCACAGATCTATATGATAAGCATGCACCAATTCGACCTATAAAAATAAAACACCCTCCCTCACCGTGGCTCACTGATAGCATCAAACAGCTCATACACAAAAAAGCTGCAGCAAAATTTAAATACAAAATTAGGCCTGATGAACAGAATCTTCAAAAATATGTTGCGATCAGGAATCACTGCAATAGGGTGTGTAGGGACGCACAACGCCAACATATCCATAATTCTGTGAATAACGGAGATCCAGCGAAGGTCTGGAAATTTCTTAAAACCCTGGGGGTCGGCAAACCACGTCAAAACACTATTCCTAATGACTTCAATTTTGATATGCTTAATCAACATTTCTCTGCCTTGTCCAATATTGATAGGACTACTAAAGAAAGCACTATAAATTATCTTTCATCCTTGCCAACCCCTAGTTATTCATCATTTGTCTTTAATCATTTCACCGATAGTGATGTTAAGAAGAACATAATGTCAATCACTTCCAACGCAGTTGGTAGCGACTGTGTCAGCCGTAATATGCTCCTTCCAATCCTCGATTTAATCCTGCCCATAATTACCCACATTCTTAATTACTCCCTATCCAGTGGTCAATTCCCATCAATATGGAAAGATGCCCTAATAACTCCCATCCCAAAAACTCTTCATCCTTCATCCTTTTCTGACTATCGTCCTATCTCCATCTTACCATTCCTCTCCAAAGTCCTCGAACGTCTCGTCCACAGTCAAATCAACTTGTTCCTATCTAAAAATAATCTCCTTAATCCTTTCCAATCCGGTTTCCGTTCGGGTCATAGTACCGCTACAACCCTTGTCAATATTACGGATGACATAAGGGCTGGTATGGAAGGCGGACAGCTCACAATCCTAGCTCTGCTAGATTTTAGCAACGCCTTCAATACAGTGGATCATGACGTTCTACTTAGCCGTCTTTGCTCTCTTAACATATCTCCTACTGTGATTGATTGGTTTCGTAGTTACCTGTGTGGCCGCCGACAACGTATACGCATTGAAAATTCACTTTCGTCTTGGTGTAACACTACTGTTGGTGTGCCCCAGGGTGGCGTGTTATCTCCTTTACTCTTCGCAATGTTTATAAATTCTATATCTAACAATCTTCGCTCTTCCTATCACCTTTATGCAGATGATCTCCAGATCTATACGCAGTCGCCATTCGCACAGTTATCAGATTCTATAGATACCATCAACAATGATCTGGCACAGATTAGCAGCTGGAGTAAATCCTATGGACTTAAAGTGAATCCCTCGAAAACCCAGGTTATTGTTGTTGGTAGTTCGAGAATGATAGCGAAAATCGACTGGTCACAACTTCCTGACATTATTTTTAATGGCACAGTTATTCCTATACAGGATAAAGTAAAGAATCTGGGCCTAACTATCGATTCAACCCTCTCCTGGCGCTCGCAGATCCAAGAAGTGAGTCGTAAGGTGTTTGCATCGGCAGGTTCACTAAGAAGACTTAGGAATTTTCTTCCTACTGCCACCAAAATTGCACTTACAAACTCTCTTCTATTACCCATTATTGATTACGCAGTTGTCAGCTATCCAGATCTTGCCGAAAACCAGCTTGAAAAACTTGAGCGCCTTCAAAATCTCTGTATACGATTCATATTTGGATTACGCAAATACGATCATGTCTCACAATTTCGAACACAACTCAAGTGGTTACCAATACGATATCGCCGGAATGCTCACATTCTTTCTTTGCTGTACAATATACTGTTTAACCCTTCAACTCCCTCCTATCTTAAAGGACGATTCGAATTCCTTCATGATACGCACAACCGTTATTTAAGGTCATCAGAAAATTTGAAACTGAAGATGCCAGTACATTCAACAGCTTTTTATGATAAATCTTTTTCTGTGACTGCTGTTCGGCTATGGAATGCATTACCGTTTCACATAAGGCAGGCTCAGACGGTAACAAGGTTCAAATCTCTAGTCAAGGATCACTATCTATAATTATAACATTCCTTAAATAAAATTATAAGTATGTATTAAATATTATTTATGTATGTGTATATATATATATGTATAGTTATTTATTATATATTATTGTACTATTTATTTTATATATTTATATATTTAAAGTAAATCATAATTTACTGGTACACTGACAACTACCATTTCTTTCCTACCAATAATATCCATCCAAAGGTTGCCTGGTAGAAATCGCTGTTAGCGATAAGGCCGCCCATTGTACTATGTTTGTAAAATGATCAATTTTAATGTCCAACTTAGTGTACAATAAAGTGTTAAATAAATAAATATATTCAATAGAAGAATTATAAAGAGAGGAACTATTTACAGAAACTAAATCCTTTACAGAAACTAAATTCTTGAATACCCTTCATGTACCTGTGTCATTTTGTAAATTAAATGCTAATAATTTAGCAACTTGTCTTCTATAAAATAGTGGCAAATATATAGTATCTTTGGTCAATGTAAAATTACTAATAAAATTATTAATGTCAAATAATAAAATAAAATCTTTCAAAAATCCATTATAAATCCATGTCAAATTGTAAAAGCACAAGTTGAGTTCATGAATATAACTATTCATTGTTTCATTTAAGCTATGAGAATAAGGCAAAGCAAGAGTTATAAATTTGCATCAAAATTTCCTGTGAAGCGATTACATAACTTCTGTCAAATTAAAGATATCCTTTTTGTCACCATTGGGCTATCACCATGTGTGATAATTATTGTAGACCGCCTATCAAATATTGCTGTATTTAATGTATTAATTAGATATGTAAACGAAGACCCTGGATAAAAATAATTGATAGTATTGTGTTGTGTCAGCTCACAATTTATTAAACTACCTAAACCTACACCAAGCCTATCTGAGAACATATAAACTTTATTTGTGCCAGAATTCTTACCTAAAGAAGACTTACCTGTTCTATTATTCACTGAACAAGTACTTTTATCACTATCGCAAATACTCTGGGACTCACAAGTGGGTAATGTTGGTTTTATGATATTCAAACAAATATTAATAATAATAATAAAATTTTATTTCAGAATTGCTTCCACATTTTGTTAGTTACAGTGTTCTTACCCTAGTGTTAGTAAAAACATTTATAAATAATAACAACGATAACGTGTCAGGTGCTAGCTTTCGCGTGTAGGCCTATCCAATGCCTCGTCAGTAGTGAGTCCCATCGGCTGGCGCACGCGGTCAGGATGGTGCTGGATCCGCCGCGCACCTGCGCCATTAAAGACACACTTCACTTACGTATGAGACAGCGGGAAAGCCGTCCACGCGCGCTTCCGCGAACATACCACTCGCGCTGCAGTACCGCGGCAGCTCCATCATCACCCTGAATGCGTTATTATATTGCACACGCAGGGCGTCGTATGTCCTCCGCGTGTATTTGACCCACAAACTGCAGGTGTAGAAGGTCTATTAGAAAGCTCTAAATAGTGTGACCTTCACTTGTTCAGTACACCGTGCGAATCTGCGAGTCAACATGTTACAACGAACAGACAACGCCCTGCGTTCCCTCTCCATATCCATATCATCTTTAAGGTCCTCGGTGACCCAGTGGCCCAGATACTTGAAATGAGTGACTTGGTTTAATGGTGTACCGTAGAGTGAAACGGGAGGTACAACTGTAACCTCTTTTTTAGGTGCTTTAAAAACCATAACCTCACTCTTTTTCACATTGTACTGAGCCCCTGTGCCGCCGCATAATCTTCACATATACGGAGTAGCTTGCGCAGCGCACCGATTGAAGGGCTGAGCAGAACCAAGTCATCCGCATAGCTTATATTATTGACGCAAATTTCTTCTATGTGACATCCGATGCCGGTGCTACTCAGCTCTCCAATCAGGCGGTCCATATATAAATTAAATAATTTCGGTCAGCCCCCCTGCCTCACTCCACATTCCAATACGTAATCGTCCGACTTACTAGCCGCCCACCTAACAGCATTTTTCTGATTTTTGTACCAGTACTCAAATATAGATACAATTTCAGGGGGCAAACTAGTAATAATAATAATAATAACGTTTATTTCGATCCCACAAAAAATAATACATACAAAATAGTTTTTAAAGTTTTACATTAAAGTGTTTTCAGCTTAAGTACTTAGGTATATTTTTATCACATTTTGTGGGAGTCAGGAGCCCAAACTAGGATACCCTGTGCTATGGACTCCTGGCCCACCCCTCACAAGTAACAGCATACAATGGATTTTAATGAAAACATAAACTAACAGGAAAAGTTAAAAATTAAAATTTTAAAAATATAAAAGAAGAAAAACAGATCGAAATAAATTTAAAACAAGCGTGAGACGTGTGACTGTCTGTAAGTGTGTGTAAGCGTACATGTTTGTATGTGTGAGTGTGTATTTGTGTGCGTGTTCGTGTGTGTGTGTGTGTGTGTGTGCGTGCGTGATTGTGTGTGCGCGTGTGTGTGTGCGCGTGTGTGTGCGTGTGCGTGCGTGCGCGCGCGCGCGTGTGTGTGTGTGTGTGTATGTGTGTGTGTGTGTGTGTTGCGAGGGTTGTGAGGCATGCATATACTTTTATACTTTTATAGCAGATTTAGCTTAATAAAGTAAGAAGTTGTTCTGTTTGATCGTAGTCATGTTCTAAAAGCCATTGTGTGACTTTCCTTTTACACTCCACTTTAGACAACCTTACAACACCGAGTATTTTGTTCACTTTATTATAAAGATAGTTGCCCCTGAAGTTGTAAAATTGCTGAGCAAACGAGGTTCTACAGAAAGTAGGTTCACAAACTTCCAATTTTCTCCTTCTATCCAGTTTCTTTTTTAAGATTGTTACATCAATGGACGAGTGTTTTTTTTGTATTGTTAACAGTATGTAAAGTTGCCTAATAGTAAGTAGATTAGCTTCCCTATATCAGGTTTTTGTTGGGTAGAGTCTAGGTTTAAAGAGAGCAACTTTAAGCAGTAATCGTTGCGTTCTTTCGACGTTTAAAATGTGCTCTTTATGCGTGCCACCCCATATAGATATACCATACGAAAAACTTGATTGGCAAAGTGATTCGTACACTGTTTTAATAATTTTCCAACTAGCAATATGTCTTAAATTCTTGAAAACAAAAATTAGTTTTCTTGCTCTTTGGGTTAAATTTTGAATATGATTTTTGAAAGATAAACGATTGTCAATATTTATGCCTAGGTATTTTACAGAGTCAGTTTTAGAAATGATAAGACAAGTGGTACAACTTGGTCCCACAGGATAATATGTGTGAGCGTGAATGTTGAAATTATTATGATGAAGTGTAGAGTTATATATTGAGAAGGTTATATACTTGGTTTTAGCGGCATTTAAAGTTAATTTATTAAGAGCAAGCCAGTGTGTGACTGTATTAAAGCCTTCTTGAGCAGTCCTAAAGGTATCCTCCCATGAGTAGCCATAGAAAGTTAGTGTTGTGTCGTCTGCGTAGGCGTTTATTTGACAGTTTCGAATGTTTGATTGACATAGCTCGTTAATGTAACAAAGGAAAAAGGTGGGACCCAAGATGCTGCCCTGAGGGACACCAATATTTATAGGATTTTCGTCACTTCGCTGGTCTCCTATGCTGACAAACTGAGAACGATTATGCAAGTAGTCTTGGAAAATTTTTAACTGAGAATTTCTAATGCCCATATTTTCTAGCTTAGATATCAGTATGCGAGGACAAACCGTGTCAAAAGCCTTTTGCAGATCAATAAAAATAGTTAAACATTTTTGCCTATTGTCCAATTTCTCGACTATTAGATCAGTAAACCTATGTAAACAATCGGTAGTAGATATCCCTTTCCTAAAGCCATATTGGTTTTGTGAGAGGATGTTTTTGTCTTCAAGGTATTTAACAAGTCTATTATTTAAAACTTTTTCAAATATTTAAGAGATTGAAGGAAGCATAGATATTGGCCTGTAATTTGAAATGGTGGCTTTATTACCACTTTTAAATATTGGAACTACTACAGATTTTTTAAGAGATGCAGGGAATATTCCTTCCTCTAAACATCTGTTCAAAATAAAAGTAAGGGGAGGGACAATAAAGCTTTTTAAATGTTTTAATACTGCGGGCGATATGTTGTCCCAGCCAGCTCCACACTCTGAACGAAGGCTCATAATGAGACTCTCAACTTCTGTTTCAGTTGTATCCAAAAGAACAAAAGAGTCACAGATTAAAGTTAGTTTGATAACATTAGATGGGAGTGGCATTAGGCCAGTAGGGATCTTATGAGCGAAATTTAAGCCAATATTTGAAAAATAGTTGTTAACTCTATTTACAGAGCTTTTTGGTGAAGTTTCAATACTCAAAAGTTCAGTTGCAGGGGTATTTGTTTTATGTAGGTTGTTAATGTTTTTAATTGCAGACCAGAGCTTTTTATTATTATTACCAGCTGTTCTAAGTAAGTCACTGTCATATTGCCGTTTACATTTTTTAATAATGTCATTACAAAAATTTCTATATCTTTTGTAGGTTGTTTTTAATATATCCTTGTTAGGGGTTTGCTTTAATTTAAAGTGCATTCTATCTCTTGTCCTTATGCATTTTAAGAGTCCAGTCGTAATCCACGGTTTTATTGCTATTTTATTTCTTGGTATTTTTATTCTTATTGAGTTGTTAGTTATTATATTTTGTAAATTGTCTATTAACAAGTCCATCAGTTTGTTGGGGTTGACTTTGTTACTAAGAATTTGGCTGAAATCTGTATTAGCGCAGTCAGTTTTTAGAGTTTCGTAGTTAATTTTAGTGAAAAATTTATTTTTGTTAAATTTATTAGGGTTCGCTGAGAATAAACAGAAAAGGACAGGCTCGTGATCCGTAATAGCCGTGTGTAAAATAAAGGTATGTGAAGATAATTTGGTTTTGATAATGACATGGTCCAGGCAACTGTTCCTTCTCGTTTGTTCGTAATGGGTAGGGACCATACCGAAAAAGGAGAGAAGGTCCAAATAGCTGGATGAGTTAATGTTAGTTTCTCGTAGATTAATGTTAATATCTCCTATTAGAAGAATGTTTTTAAAGCCTGTTAAACTCGTCAGCAGGTCCTGCATACTTTGTAAAAATCCGTCTAGTGAGCGAAAACAAGGTGGTCTGTATAGTGCAAGTACGGCCGTGTCTTTGTTTATTTTAATAAGTAGACAGTTTGCCTCTACGATCTTAGGCTCCTCAATGTTATAAATAATATTATTATTTATGAAAACAACTACGCCATCATTTTGATTAAAATTGTTTGATGTTGAGAAACTAGAGTATCCAGGTATCATTGGGAGATGAGAAACAGACGACAGCCAACCCTCAGATAAAATAATAATATCACATTCAAATTGTAATCTTTTTAGTAATATATTTATACTATAAAAATTTTTGTTCAGACTTCTAACATTTTGATGCAATATTTTTAAAAACGATTTAGTGTTTGATTATATAGTTTTACAGTTTTCAGGATCACAGGTATGCAGTTCGGTTATTTCCAAGTTATCTAAGGTATTAAGATTGTTTATATCAGCGAATATTGTTTATTTATTTCACATTGCAGTACGGGTTTGACACCAATGAGTAAAATAATGGTGCTGTTTTGAGTTGGATAGTTAATAAACGAGTAGAACTTGTCCAGAGTGAAATAAAAGGTGACGTGAAAAATAGAAATAAAATAGTAATATGCGTCATATTTGTATATAAAAACATAACAATATAAGACATTTATTATGTAGCATGTCAGTTGAATATATAATATGTGGATTTTGCATGGTTTGTGATGTCTGACGTGTAGTTGTAAGAGTATAATTGCCTTCGTGCATCCCTTCGTGGTATTGTTTGATTGCAAGTTTCTGTTGTTGTGTGTGTAAAAATGTGAAGTGAATTTATTTTTGGGAAGTGTATAAAAGTAGTGTTGATAATGCAAACGGTACATATGAAAATGATCTGAACAGAAAAATAAATTTGTAATAGGGTAGCAAACTAGTCACATTTTTGGGGTGAGATTTAGAAGATCTTCTTCACGTTTTATAATTATTGGCTTCTCTTTTTCTGCTTTGCGAAGGAAAATTTTACCAGCAGATGTCCAACAGTACATGTAACCTTGTTCTTTTGCAAATTTTCTTGCCAAATAAAACAAATGCTGGGCTTGTGGTGATAAAAACTCTGATATAAAGATTGGAGTAGCAGGGGCGTCTATATTTAGGTGTAGAGAACTCAGTTTGTTTTGCTTGTTACTGGAATTAAACTGTCTTGCTTTCTTAATTATGGTTACCTTTGCTGTACAACTTACTAGGTCGACGACTATTTTTGACGCTTTATCTTTTTTGTTATCACAGTAAACGTTTTTAATCTCTGATCTCTTTAGAGTAATGCCAATAACCTGTGTAGTGTTTTGTACAATCTTGGCAAGCTCCTCCTCATCTTCACTTGCTGCCAAGGGGATATTTCGGATCTCAATTTTATTTGCGCATAGCATACGTTCTAAATTGTCGACTCTTGCCTCTAGCCGGTGGATGTATTTGCGGTCTTCCTTTTTTTCAGTCTCTAGGGTATCCATATTGACTTTGATATCTTCGTACTGTTTTGATACAAATGTTATAGATTCCTTAATTTCGGAATTCTGTTTCAATAGCTCATTCATCATAGTCTGCAATACCTGTAACGCCGAGTCCGTCTTATTACTTCGTAATTCACAGCTTTTGGAGTGGGATTCAAATATTTTTTCCATTTCCTTCATAAAACGCTCCTGTTCGTCACCATGTTTGCGCTTCCGGTTTGTGACAAATTCATTTGATAGATCAGTCAAGTCAGTTTCCGATTTACTCTGGGGATAACTTTGGGCTTGAAGTGTGGTTGATCGAAGGTATGGATTAACAAAATCAGATGTTGCAAGCGGCGAAGCGGTGGCAGTTTGTGTAACCTGCTTTGATTTCTGCTTGATATTATCCTTTTCCATATCTTTAGTAGCTGACGGAGGAGAATGTTCCAAAGGCATTTTGGAGGTATCGTGCGAGGTATCTTTAAAATTGGTCACAGGACAGCAGGTAGTATAGTTAATTAAATATTTTTTTTAATTGCGCACAGCAATACAAAGTTACTACTAGTTTTAAGTAATATTTTAATAATGGCAACACTTAGCTGTCAGTTGAACACAGATGACAGACAGATGGCAGATGACAGATGACAGCTGTCACTTCAGCGACGGAGCTTGCATTGTTCGTTCTTCTCAATTGTTGTTGTCACTTTCGCACACACACTCTGCGATCACTTAAGCTTTATGCTCGCCTGGTACTTTATGAACTGAATTTATTTGAAATTGTTGTTTAAAAATATGATTTTTTGTAATATAAATTAATAAAGTGCACACGTATTGTCGCTGTCGCGGTCCGGAGGGGAGAGGAGTAGTGTTTTGGTACATTTTAGTCCACACAACAGGTCGCATGAGACTAAGTCAAATGCCCTGGACAGGTCCAGGAAACATGGGTATACTGGGGTTTTACGAGCGGTGTTGTATTGCACAGTCTGCTTGAGGCACAAAATCGCACTTTCAGTAGATAGACCATTTCAAAAAACCTAGGTTTATGTGATATGTTTTGTTAAATGGCCGCCAAGCAAACTGTCCAATACCTTCGCTATAACCGTGGCTAAGGAGATAGGCCTATAATTAGACCTGTCCGAGACATTTCCGGTCTTATTTTTTACAATAAGGACAACAATGGTATACAGGAAATCATCAGGCAGGTAGGAGTGGTTAATACAGAGATTAAACAATAGGGCCAAAACTCTAAGCAAGTGTACCCCAGCAAACCGCAGGTGCTCAATGCTGAGGCCATCATGACCTGGAGATTTTCCTCTTTTCATAGATTTGATAACTACATCAACATTCTTTGCACTAAACCTTACATTGATATCTCCAGGTATAGCCCCAGCATCAGGCACCGACCTCATCTCAGACTGTGCAAGATTGCCAACCGGCTTAACTCTGAAATGTTGCCTAAATAATTATTCTGCAATGGCATCTGGCTCGTGTTCACTCTCAACGCCGGCCCGGTAAGGCCAGGTAGGTTTTATATTCAATTTAATAGTTGATTTCCACAATTTTGAAAAATTATTATTGGAATGGTGTCGTGCAATTATATCCATCTTAATATTTGTTGTTGGTTATTTTGACACCATTTCAATTTTTCCTTGAACAGACGTCTAGACTCAGTTATTTCATTGTACAGCTGACCAGAGTTAGGTCTCCCATACCATAGCCAGTTAAATACCAGGAAGATTTCGCGCCTTCTGTCAATATGCATACTATATTTCTATACATATTGTTAATTTAGGATTTATGCTTATCAGAGTTGCACTTTTTATCAGCACAAATAGCAAATTCCGATGGAAAATCAATAAGCTGCAGATTTGCGTGACAATAGTTTGTTTGTTCTAGTGATTTAATCTTAGTAAATTATTGTTATAAACAGCATTCTAGTTTCCTAATGCGACTCTTAGACCATGAATGGGCATCATTGCTAGCGGTCAATAAATGGATTTCTTCCTATAACCTATCTCGCTGGGCCAGTGTGTCCATATACTCGATATGGAGTTCTGCGAGTTGAGTCTTCAGGTTAGAAACCCTACCGTTGACAATCCTGATGTCCTCTTCACAGTCTGCACGCTCCCTCAGTAGGTGATTATTCTCCTCCTGGCACTTATTTAATCCAACCAGGGTTACTCTCAGTTTGTTTTGTAGATCCTTCGCTGTGGCCTTCCTGGTCATCATAACGCTCATTGTGGAATGGCTCATAGCCAAGGATATGCCAAACACCTATGGACAGAAAAATAATCAAGATGTCAGAGAAGAGATAAATCAGTAATGAGTAGAAGTTTATAGATAATAAACACATAAATATATTTAAAATTAATTATACTATAGCTAGAAAGACAGTAGATAAACAACAGAAAGGCAAAATATTATTTAAAGGAAAGAAATTAAAGGTGTTATTCCATTTTTTATAATTTGGCTAAATATGTAGGTAGAAAAAGAAAATATAATCTTGGCAAATTTACTAATTTGTATAAATTTTTATTATGAAGATATTATATACTAGCCGTTTCCCGCGGTTTCACCCGCGTCCTAAGGGAACTACTTCGCGTACCCGAAAAACCCAAATATCTTACGGACCCGTATTTCTTCTAAAATAAAATATAGCCTATGTTACTTGCAGATAATGAAGCTTTCTAATGGTGAAAGAATTTTTAAAATCGGTTCAGTAGTTTTTGCGTTTATCCATTTCAAACAAACAAACAAACAAAAATACAATTTTTTCCTCTTTATAATATTAGTGTAGATATGGGCCTTGTTAAAGATATAAACACTTTAATTAATGTGAATTGTAAGTGTAGTAGGTGTTTGTATGGGGCGTTTGTTCAGTCTTCGATTTTGCTTCCACGTTTTTGTCAAGCAAAAGGAGACAGAAACTGTGCCAGTGTGTGATGGACGAAGCTCACGTTGGTGTGAGCCGAGTAAATGTGTGATGAGGAGTGTCAGTTAATAAGTAAAAAGGGTCCCCTTGTCCCCTTGATAACACACAAAAAAAACATCAAAATCGGTCCAGTCGTTTAGGAGGAGTTCAGTGACAAACACACGCACACAAGAATTAAATTATATAAAGGTAATAAAAACAAACCATTTTCTTATTTATTAAAAATATTTTAGCATAGCTCTTTTATTGGGCTTAGTATAAGAATGTATAATAAGATACCAAGTAATATTTTGGACTTGCCTTTAAGGTCGTTTCAGATAATTGTTAAAAATAATCTTTTGCTGAAGGCATATTATAGTTTAAATGAGTATCTTGACGACGACGAAGTACGCTTGGAAATAAATATTATTTTATTAGGTCAATTTCTTTTTATTATTAGGTCAATAGGCAGTTTTACTCGTATAGTGTAGTTAATTACCGTATTCTCTTTTATACTACTTTTGCATTCTTGTTCTACTCTTTTTATTATAATTTATCGGATTTGTAAGGTGAGGGTAACTCGTGGTCATGAACTGCTAACTAATAGATTGTAAATTGCTGCAGGTTCATAGACCATTACTTTTCGGAACATACTGATCCACCATAGATCAAAACAGTCATGTTCGCGAGTTGCTTACATCAAAAGACGTAAGTGGATGCTCCTGTTTCACCATATTCACTTTGGGAGGCTTACTAAATGAACATAATTCATTGCTTGAGTATGATATCAATAACAATTAACTTTTGCAATAGTAGATAACTCACAATGTGAAACAGTTGCAGCTCCTTACAAATATAGC
This sequence comes from Euclidia mi, assembly GCA_944739405.2. Taxonomy (NCBI): domain Eukaryota; kingdom Metazoa; phylum Arthropoda; class Insecta; order Lepidoptera; family Erebidae; genus Euclidia; species Euclidia mi. The sequence goes on along the minus strand of OX123186.2, from coordinate 9,667,866 downwards.
ATGTAAAAGAATTATACTGGCAGTTAAAAAGAGTGGCCACGAGTTTTATTGCCCGTTCTTTCTCGTGGTTCTACCTATTGCATTGCGAACGTGGCAGTAAATGTAAATGTAGAATCATCTAGTAATTAACTTTAATCTTTGACGTTCATAAGCGTCACTTTGTGACCTAAATGAATATCTTGATTTTGAGTTTGAGTTTGAGATTACTTCAAATGAAAACGGATTTACCAACCGGATCTTTTAACGCAAAATTCTTATCGCAAAGCTTATTTATTATTTTGATTTATGATTTAATTTGAAAATTCCTGCAACTTCCATGAGGTATAAGTTAGTTTAAGAATCAGATATCATTATTCTTTATGGTGAAAAGTTTCAGTATAAATCGGAAATTAATTAAATTTAGGTTTTGGCAAATACCATAATATTCTTTACCAATAAAAATTAGGTTAGCAACTACATACTATTATAGCATACTACTATCTATGTTACAACGATTCCTTTTAATTAAGTTGAATTTATTGAAAAAAAAAGAAGAAGCAGCGATAGCCGAGTGGAGATACACGCAGGGTCGGGATCTCGGTTCGAATCCACGGCACGCACCAATGACTTTTCGAAGCTAAGCTAAGCTAGCGTATTAACCCATTCGCTGTCCGGCGCGAGACACAATAGAAAATCAATTGTTATGAATCACATATGATACATTGGACAGCGAAACTGTTAAATTATGAATTATCGCATGTTTATTGGTGAAGGAAAACATTATGAGGAGTCCTGCATGTCTGAGAATTCTCAATAATGTTCTCGAAAGACATGTGAAGTCTGCCAACCCGCACTTGGCCAGCGTGGTGGACTATGACTTTACCCTTCTTATAGTGAGAAAAGTCCCGTGCCCAACGGGACAGTATAAAGGGCTAGTGATGAATAAAATTAATTGATGCGTTTTTCAAAAATAAGACCGCAATTTTAAGTTCCATGCCACAAATATCCAATAAAATCCCACATTAATTGAATGTATTCTGGAATCCTTATTTTCCAGCGTCCCAAAAATATGTTTCGTCACAAAATATTCATTTTTGTCGCGTTTCAAGCCGGAAACATTTAAATTACAAATTCCAGCCGCAGATTCCTTTTATTTCATCACAGTAGACATACATTCCTTATTTTACTTCGCTAAACAGAGTGAAGAGCCTCAACATAACTTTTTGACACGAACTCCATTGTCGCTTAATTATCTGAATTCCCTTCGTAACAGAGCAAAGAATTCCCAACTCTTTGACTGAGAACAAGAAGCTCCCTTTGAAATGCATAATTCATTTTATTAAAAACTTCCACCGAAGTGGTCTCACAGCTCAATTATCTTGTGATTATTATTGCAGGGACTCAAGTCTCCGGAGTTGCAATACGTAAATATTGGTATGTAGTCTAAGCAGGACTTCTGAATTATTAAGCCAATGAAATATAACTGTCGGGAAGTTAGTAAGACCCGGTGATGTTGCTTGTAGTTCTGTTTTCGATGATAAATCACATGAATTATTCGAATCTGTGGTGCTCTCTATAAAATTACATTTGAATAGTGGCACTGGTGAGCTTGTGAATCGCCGATTTAATTTTGATCGAAATATGTTTCATGTTTATTTTAATTGTTGTTAAAAGTTCATCCACCGGTTTAAATAAAGTTCTTTTGTTAAAAGGTCTTTTAACCCGGCGGGAGTGTGGTGACAAAATATTTCATCGAGTATGTGGCGGGGTATGACATGCCCGTTAATGAAACTGCCTGTATATGATTATAATAATAAAATTTAAATGAAATTTTAATTTTTACTTATTAAAACACAATGTCTTTACTTATATTTAACTAAAAACCTTAGTCATATTAATATATTTTAATAGTTTTTAATACCAACGTTAAGGCACTAATTTTTGGTTACAAATCAAAACAGTCTTTCATAAGAGGCAACAATCCTTTTAACTAAACTAATATTATCAAAATAAACAAAATAAAATCTCTTAAAAACATAAAGAACATGAGATCTAGAATAAAAAACCTTTAAAAATCTATAGTTTTAATTAAAAACTAGATTCAGAATAAGCACAGTCTTTCTTTCGATCATCCCTTGAATACGTGTCGTCAAAGCGAATACAATTTTATAGGAAATAAAACCATTGTAATGACATCGTCGTTCGAAATATTTTAATTCCTGTTCCGTCAGTCCTCCACAAGTCTTTCAGACTTTGCCGGCTCGATTTGTTCAGACCAGCGATGTACAATAAGCCAATAAGTGCATCAAGTTCGGTAAATGTTGTTTCTTTCATGTAATATAAGGTTTTACGTTCTTTGCAACTTGCCTGTCTTCTCAAGATCTCTTCATTTGTGAGTATCAATATAGCATTCTTCATTTCTGCGGTAAAGAAAGCATTCCAACAATCAACTTCAGCTTTTGCATTTTTAGCTAATCCTTTCTCTCCAGGGCGTTCACGAATTGTATTTTCAGACTGTGTTCTTATATTAGTACGTGGCACTTGCTTGTACCATATTTGACCATCTTTAAATTTGTAATGAGATGCATGACCTTATAGATGGACGACAAGTTCTGAGAATTGAAAGAGGGACATCATCGTCGGAATCTTGATCACTACCACTCTCAAAATTTAGCTCCTGTTCCGTATCGGATTCTAAATATAGAATCCGATTAGAATGATTATTGCAGTGACACAATAGTGTCACTGCAATAATCAGACACAGCTGACGAGCTCGATTCATTTGAATAAGTTTCTAATAGGTCGTATAGCATAGACGTAAGTCTATTTCCCCTACAATTTTCACCCATGTTTGTCAAAAGCCTAACAAAGATAAGAAATAATAAAATTAAATGTTAATAATGTTATGATTAAATGCACACGTAAATTATGTGGCGGGGTATCACTTACCCCACGCACGTAAACTCGCGTGTATCTCGATCGCTGGCTGACGCCACACTGCAATCACGCCAAAGTCCCCCGCCGCATTACCTCAGCTCCAGCTACTCGAAGCCGCTACCATGTCACTTGCAATAATAAAAATGTACGCCAGTAAAAAGAACTGGTGGGCTAGGCTACACCCCACCACACTCCCGCCGGGTTAAATCCCAGTTTCACTATAACTAGGTCAATTGACGCTTAATTTTCCTACCTCATTACATTCTTTTTGCAATTTTCGATGCAAATGGTGAATGTGGTATGAGCAATAATTAAAATGTGATAAGCATTTCCGATAGGATTAACGAAAAAAAAGAAACTACAAAACGCCATAAATCGGATTGAATGAATGTCAGTATAAATTCAGTAAAGTTGAATAGGATAACACTTCAATCACCAAATGAGTAATGATGTTTTGGAAATACGAAATTAAAATACTGTATTTTATTCATAATGCTTTAAGATCAATAATCTCATTCAATAAAAAGCAGAAAAATAACTTTAGTCACAAAAATATTTTAATATTTATTATTATAATTTATGTTATAATAATAAATAATAACATAAAAACTTTTAGACACACCTTTATATTCTTACCCTTCACAGACATACTTAAACGCATCTTAAATGCTGTCAAGTATAACCGAATATGTCTTTGTAGGCATATTAACCACATATACTAGTTTTCTTCATACTGTTGAACTTATATATCCCCTGTTCTTATATGTAACGAACGAATCTTGAAAATATCCTCGCAGGCGCCACTCAAATTTGAAACCCTCCATAATAATGTCTTTGCTCACCCTAATTACAGATACCAATCGGATTTAAACACAAATACGCGTAGCTACATTTTTATTTATCGTAGTAACAATGAAATTAAGACGATTCAGCGCGATTGACGTCTAATTAAGACCTTAATACATTTAAACTCTTTGGTTAATTGGGGAGGGTCGTTGTGGTCAGGTTTATGATTGTGTTTTGTGTTCAAGGCCAGTTATTTTGCTGGTTAGGTAAGCGTGAATCTATTATTATTTTGTACTAACTGTGTTACGTTCGCTAGTTTGCTGCATAGAAATCTTCTTTACTCTCGGCGATTAAGGAAGGAAATGATTAAAATGCGTCAGTGTTGCTATCACTACTCATTTTTGCAATGCAAAAACCCTTGCACTAGGATTAAATCCTGGGACTTTACAAAATAACGATCACAAAATGTACAGACGCAAACAACAATTTGTGGATCACCCAAAGTGTGGTCTCGAATGAAGATCGAACCTACGACACTCAGCACAGTTAAATTAGCACGTCACCCGTTCAACCAGATAGGGAGTAGACCGACCGAAGAAATGTAATAGTCTAGGTACTCATAATAGTTTACTTTGATATTCCATAGTTGCATAGTAGTACATCCTGCATCAAGTCGACCTATTGACTACACAAACGGTTATATTACGTCCATATTCACAATAAGGTGTTGATGGTTGAGCTAGCCCATTCAAGTTAATAATACAGAGGTTGTACTACTTGACCTGTTTATAGCTAGTTCCTTGATAATACGTGCATACGACGTACCTTATAATAAGGATCATCTGGGATACAGTGATAAGCACCATCAACTTGGGTAACTTTGAATATAAGTAGTGTGTTTACACACTACTTATATTCAAATGATTATAGAGGTGGCTTAGGACAATACAGTATATATATAGTATCATTGCGAAGAGCCGGAAAACTCGACACTCAAACCCCATACCAACGCATCTGGCCAGCGTGTTACAGTAAGCCAAATCCTCCCGGTGAGTCACAATGACTCTCACACAAGAGATACATATTCGACATAAGCTCCATACAAAATACATCAAACAACCTCTAGTTGCAAAATCTATGAATAGATAAATTATTGGCCCCGTAAATCTGTTCTATAAAATCATGTTATACATACTCTGGTTATTCTATCTATGTAGGTTATCAAAATCTTGACTAATATACATTCTCTATCAAGCAATTCTCATATTAACTGGGCTTCGATATCCCAATCGAAACGTATCGAAACGTCAAGATTCATTAACTAAACCGTTTGCTTTCAAATATCCTTCAGGCACTTTATGCAATCTCTGTAACGTCTGAGATATCTAACTACTTTGATTGTGGTATACGAGTCAAAGTGTGTTAAAGCTCTGTTATTGATATTATTAATCGCCTAGTGATCGCAATTTGACTCTAGTAGTCTAAAGTCATTATAACATTTAAAAGGATTGTAGTCAAACATAATTCTAAAGAAACTTGTTACATTTTCTTCAGACGTTGACAATCTATCTGTGATAATGAAATTAGGGTAATGGAAAGAAAAATCTGTTATTATTTTTATTAGGCACGAAAAGCAATTACATAAGAGTTCGCCCGCAGCTCCACCCGTGAGAATTATACGCCTAAAACTTCCTCAGGAATCATGCTATGTATCTATTGGTGACAAGCGTACAAAAATACGTCGGGTAGTTTTTGAGTTCCTTGCATTCATACAGGCAGACGGAATAAGAAGCAGAATTTATTTTATAATATGTATAGCTAGACTACAAGAAAAATACTTAGATTAAATTATTATCTATCAAATAGTGAAAACTATAATCATTGTCCACGGATTAACAATTGACTAAATTCGACAACTGTTGTTGAACAAGGTCTAAGATAATACGTTGACCTTAACCTAAAGTGCTTACAGTTCAATAGCTTTGCGTTTGAATTAATGATGATTGAGAGAACTGTTTTTTTTGACACTATCGAGCAATATCCCGTCCTTCTTATTCTTAAAAACGAATCCGCTTGGAAGGGTTCAAAAGTTTTTTTTCATTAATAAATTACATTTGGCCAGACTTTGTAGAACAATATGAGTACAGTGCACGGCAAACAGAGACCTTAAATTATGAGCCTAGTGCATCGTGGCATGGCTCACTAGATTAAATTTTGGGGGAGGTTTAGCAAAGGCTAGCAGGCATAGCTGATGGCAGTATACAAAGCGATACAACAAGTTTAATTGCCAATGTAAAGTGACCTGTCAATGAATTGCTTTATGATATAGAGAGATAAATAAGAGTACCTGAATGGTGTGACTATCACTTTGTACCATATTATTGATAACAGTGATGATGGTAAAGAAGCAACGAATACTATTTATTTCATCTCGGTATCAAACTGCGGCTTTCAATGCATAGACTCTAACTAATGCCACTGGTTTAAAAACAATTTGTTCTTACTTTTTCTAACATTTACAAACGAGGCTTTCACTGTACAAAATTGTAAGTGATAGGTATACTTTTTAGTTTCGTCCAAGCGAGCTTCCAAATAATAATCTTATGAGTGTGGCTTAATGTAGAGACTCGCAAATATAAAACAATATATATATATATAGCAGTAGCATTGTTGCCAAGTCAGTATCGTTAGAGCAATGGGTAAGCAGTGAAAAGGTGTCCAGGTACTTTCAGATCCTGGAGCTTAGAAATTTTGGAGGTGGCAAACGGTTTATGAGCTACCGGTTGAGGTATTCAAGTGAGTAAATTAGCAACACTATTATAATGCATTGGTGTCACTTCATTATTTACCTGTTTTAACTTTTTGATTGTTGTCATTTTGTTTTACAGTATGGCATTAATGGCAAAAAAATGAGATACTAGTGGAAAGAAAGAAGAACCCACCCTCGGATTGACCACCCCAGCTATTGGAATATATAAATTTTGACAAGGTTGACGAACTCCTCTGAAAACGATAAGGGACATGGGAATGGTATGGGTTTCAGAAAGCTACCTGCATTATCACGCTATTTGCACCGACTATTACTACTACACGTGTTTCAGCTCTGTACGAGACATCCTTAGCAGTAATGGGCTCAGTCCTTTAACATTGTTCCTGAGTCATCGCAATGCTCTAGTCATCAAAAATGAATGCAAAAAATAAAAACAATCGTAGCATCGGTCAATATTATAGAAAACGGCAATCTGTACCACATTCGACGACTTGATATTACTTTACAATTGTTTGAGATAAATACATTTCAAATGGCACCTCTATAATTCACAAAGCTACTTTCAGATAGCTTGGTTACCAACCAGTGGCCATCCGAGCAAATGACTTGCACGAGTGAGCCAACTTCAAATCCTCATAATTGACGAAATTTGAATTCATCATTCAAATTAAGTAGCAAATTATCCCTTATGGTGAGAAATTCCACACAAAGGTGTAGTAATAGATTCATGAACATTGTTAGAAACTGTGCTTACACCAAATGAGCTCAATTATGTGGTTGGAACTGCATTAAGTTCGTACGTTATAAGTTAAGAAAGTTATTTCTGTTAATGCAAAAGCTCAGTTCTTTAACCTGAGTTCGAACCGATTCTCAATAAATATTTAATTTCTTGACTTACAAGTTCTTGTGCTTGAATGTGTCTGAGTACTTTTAACTTGTCTGTATTACAGATATTGAATGTATAGAGTGAAAATAGATACTACTAATACATAATAGATTGACATCTATTCCCGAAACTCATGGCAGCAAGTGTGTAAATTGGGAAGCCAGACTAAGACTATCGTAACATCTTGAATGTAGTAAATGTCCTAGAATTGTTTAAAAGTTACAACGCATTATTTACATAATTTTCATTTGTATTAATTCAATTATTTTCGTGTTTCAAAATTGGAATGCTTGGATTGAAGAGTCACTTGCACTTGGATAGATACAACTGAATATTTGAATACTGTGAAATTAATAAAGGAACTGAATGAACTGAATTTTGAAGACTAAAGTCGCTCATCAAGTATGTACATATTTATTACATAATTACCACACTCTATAATTAATATTGTCATATCTATCTCATTGCCGTCGCGTTACCTTTTAGCATAATTTATTGTTTGTTAACCGTTGTTCTTTTGCAATAAACAAAACTGTCCACTGCTTCTCACAGTTCCTAGCGATCCTTTATTTGAGCACAAGGCTTGACCGCAAGTAATCCTATTGGAGGCACCTGCGCTAAAATAAACGACGGTCGTAAATACCCAGAAATGTCCCGGCGGCTGTGACACGGTTATTGTTATTAGCTGACAGACGCTTGATTTGGCTCCAGCCGTAGATTTAGTGGAGGCTGCTTGTATTGTTGAAAATCTTAATGATGTACAGACTTGTATCTAAATCAAACGGATTAATGGGCTGGCGAGCGAAAATTTTGACGGTTTTATTCGTTTTGAATTCTGTGAGGGATTTGAGGTTAGTTGCTGTGTCGCTCTTTTTTTTCTTATTGCATCTTTCTAAGAGCAACAATTCCTAGAGTTTTCTATGCCTTATATTTGTTAAAGCCTCAGAGCAGAGTTTCTATTTACTTCACGTCGTACCGAATATTTAATGGCATTTTGTAAAAAATGTTTTTTAGGAGTAAATTCTATGAGGTATGAATAAAGTAGGTACCTACCTTTTAAAATACTCTTGGACAGAATTTGAAACTTTTTTCTTACCAAATTGATATTTTCTTTAATTATTTTGATAACAATCCTGTTTAGAATGGAAAGCATATAAATGAATAGACGAAATTGATAACAGGAAACTACTTGTAGAAACAGTCAACATCGACTTAATTTACGAAACGAAACGGATTCTTTTCATCATACTGCGGACACCTCAGAGTACTCCAAATGGCTGATATGCATGACACACACATAACAGAAAACTATAATTATTATAGACGTTGCAGCATATCCAACACTTTTCATTACGTACTTGGATCATTGAATTCACCTCTGATTTCAACAATCCTTTTCAACCATTATTTTATAAGAGTCTTATTTATTGTTGTTACATTTCGGTGTAACAAGTAGCTGTTTCGTGTTTCTTTTCACTAAAACAGTTCCTTGTAGGTTATTCCACGCTAAAGAAGCTTGGAAACTCTTTTATTTGAATTCCGAAACTGTTTACATTCAAAGTAGTTTGTTGGAAGAAACTTTTGGACTTTATTTTATGATATACTAAGGTAATTACTCAGCTGGAAATGTTGAGAATAGTGATGTTGCAAACGAAGCTTTTTACTGTGAAGAATTTTGTTTGTCTGTTTTAAGAATAAGTTTAGTTTAGCGCACCTTGTAATAAATATAAGACATTTTCTTCTATTCTCAAAATAAAAGTAAATTCAACGTTTAAAATCCTCTAAGACATAGACAGAGGTCGTACTAAACAATTATAATGACAGAATCGACCATGAAATCCTTCTCCAAAAGTTGCTACGTGCGGGTATACACGGTAGCTTATTCAGATGGTTCACCTCTTATATTAGGAACAGATCCCAGGCGGTAGTAGTCAACGGTGCGATGTCTAACTGGAATATTATCCCTTCTGGTGTTCCTCAGGGCTCATTGATCGGGCCTTTATTGTTTAATTTGTTCATTAACGACATTCACTCTTGTTTTATACACTCACAATTTCTGCTCTATGCAGATGACATGAAGGTGTTTAAACAAATTACAAGTATTGACGACTCGCTCCTGCTGCAACAAGACTTTTCTAGACTCGAGCATTACTGTCGCATAAATAATCTGGAAATAAACACGTCTAAATGCTTCTCAATAACTTTTACCCGTAAACCAAAATACAAAGAATTTAATTATACCTTAAAAGGGCATGTCATGCCAAGTCAATGAAATACGTGATTTAGGCGTATATCATGACTCTTAACTGACCTATGAGAAGCACGGAGATTATATTGCCAGGAAAGCTAATAAAAACTTAGGTTTTGTTTTGAGATCTTGTTCTCAGTTCTCAAATCTAAAAGTTGTCAAAATTCTTTATTGTTCTTATGTACGTAGTGTCCTTGAATATTGCTCTCAAGTCTGGAATCCACAGTACGATGTTTACATAGGCAGACTGGAATCCTTACAGCGAAAATTTACCCGGTTTCTTCAATTCAAATGTAGGAAATACGACAATAGCTACGAAGAGCGTTGTAAGCGACATCATCTTATTCCACTTCATGAAAGGAGAAAAATAGCGGACATCACTTATTTAGTCGAAATTGCTCAATCGAAAATAGACTCACCCTATCTACTTTCATCGCTACAACTTAAAATTCCAAGCAGATCAGTTAGGATACCCATCCTTCTTCATGTCCCACATGGTACCACTAACTATAGAGAATTCTCATTTTGTGTAGGATCAGCTAATTTATTAAACACACTGGTTGCCTACTCCGAACTAGATCTATTTAATTCAAATCCGGTCATTTTTAACAAACTATTGTCAACTCAATGGTTTCAATCGGTTCTCTAACTGTCTTTTTGTTCTATTTAGTTTTTTATTGGATTTTAACTTCAATGTGTTTTTGTTCTTCTCAGTTCCACTATCAAGTTAATTAGTGTTTTTAATTTTGTTTTTGTTGTGCAATCTCTAAATATGCATAAGTGAAAACATTTAAATGGTTACTAGTTAGTCTTAAAGATTTTATATTAGTTTTAGACACTGTTTGTTTTTCAAAATAAATAAAATAAAATAAAATAATTCTTACGAACATTCTGGCGAGCCTTAGAATATACAAAATACATAGAAACTGCGCTACAATGGCGGTTAAACCCAATATACTTACTTTACTTTGAGTTATGCTTTTCATCTAATGTAAGAGAAAGATAAATACACAAATAACGTTTTGATTCTACGTAGGTTATCACTAATTTTAACTTGTATAGTGATGGGCTTTCTTAGAATGAATACCGATAAAATGATTATGTCTACAATAAATCCTTAGATTTGGTTTACTCAGAATGAATACCGATTGAATGTTGATAAATACTCAGATTAAGGAACATGAGCGAATAATTCAAACTTAAACACCAATAGATAAATTACGATAATTTTTTTTTTCTTATTACTTGAATAAAGCATTGATATTTATTATATCACTAATATGCAATGATGGTGATTATAGTGATTAGAGATAAGATAATTTTCACGTAATGGTTTTCGAATTTAAAATCACGGTACGCATCTCTGACGTTTGAAAGTTATGTGCTTATTATTTACATAATTATTATCGCTTGCTACGCGACGATAGTCAAATGTTCTTCAGAAATCTTCTAAACCAAATTAGCTTTAAGCACGATTTGTTTAATATATTTCTTAAAATAATAAAATGCATATCTTAATTTGAACAGGTTTAATAAATCACATAAAATATATGGCTGTACCAATTTATTTATCGACATCGAGGTTTTATCAACATTCTATTGAAATTTATTCTGAGTAAACCAGATGTGAGGATTTATTTTAAACATTATCGGGATTGCCTCAATATTTATTATGAGTAAGCCCATCATTAGTCAAATTAAAATTAGTGACAACCAAAAAAAATTGGAAACGTCATTTGTTTATGTACCTATCCTTGCTCTTACACTTGAAATAATTCGTAAGTTAAAGTGAAGTAGAACTCGTTGAACTGCTGTTGTAGTGCGGTTTCTATATTTTTTCTATATTCTAAGGATTAGAGTGCTCGCTAGAAAGATCGTTAAAATGTTCATGGCACTGTTCGGTTCTGTTCGTTGTTCGGTTCGACAAAACAAAAACGGCAAATGTTCGCTGTTATGTTACAAGACACTCAAGTGTATCAGCCCCATTTGATTTTTTCTTAACTACTTGAAACTACAACAAAGAACTGTACTGTGTCGATATTATTTTAGACTTTAAAATATCGTGATAACAGAGCATGGTCGGTTGACCGTGTTTGTCACTCATAACTGCTTGTTATCCAAGGCACATGAGGGGCAAGTCAAAACAATTAAAAATAAAATTGAATATGCACCTAACTTCGAACGGTCTGCACTATGCGCTGTGGATATTGTACTATATACTCGTACCAGAGTGTATCCGGTGCAAAACCTGCAAAACTTCTAAGACATGGAATTTTGTTGGTATCTCCATTAAGCTATTGCTGCCGTTTGCCTGTTTAAACCAGTTTTTATGCGCCGTACATATTTTATAAAAATTAGTCAACACACATTCGAAAGTAACTTAAACATTTTTATTAGATTGGATATTAGCATGCGTAATGGCGTGTGATCCAATAAATCATACAACGAAACATCAACTGCTATAAAATGTTAAAACGATATCTTAGAATGATATAATATACATATGTGCCATTCTATTTACAAATATTCAAGCAACGAACAAAAAAGACACATAGACTCGGAATGAAAATTTGTGGTAGACACAAAGTATAGTTCAGTGTGGGGATCGATCTCACAACATTCGGTATACTCTAACGGCCATTTTTAATATTCGAACTATAGATAGATCTGTAGATTTTTGATTCGTATTTTGTATGGAGCTTATGTCAAAAACTAATCTAAAATCTACAGATATATCAGATAATATTGAATTCCGTAAACAGTTCGGCGGCAGCGTAAGTTATTATGATACACGTGCAAGTAGTAAATAGAAATTTGGTTTTTGTAAATAATAATTTCGTGGGTTGATTGAAATAATTATTCATAATAATAATAAATAATAATAATTCTACCACATACACACATCACCATCTAGTCCCAAACTAAGCAGATCTTGTACTATGGGTACTAAGATAATGGATAAACATACATATATACTTTCTTTTTTGTAAATACATACATATTATACATAGAAACACTCAGACCAAGACAAACATCCATATTCATGCACACAAATGTTTGACTTGAGCGGGAATCGAATCCGCGACCATCGGCGTAGCAGTCGCTTACACTCCCGCTGCGCCAGCCGGTCGTCAGTTGATTTGTTTCTCCAAACCCCAGAAGGACAAAGTCTCCACAAGACATCTGGACACTTTGAGCTCATTCTGCAGAAACAGCAACAACAATTGTCGAACAATGTTAGGGACTTTGAAGATAAATGCCACCAGAGGCTTCCGGAACCACGGTTCCTGTAAAGTAGTAGATCTTTCGGTTTCATGTCGGTGCTTTAAAATTCGTAAACAGTTGCTTAATTTCAATGTGTAACATTGGCGTAAACCCGATAAATGACTGTGGAATTTAATATTAATGTTAAAAAAAATACAAAGCTGTAATACCATATTTCAGAACTGATTATAATCACGACCCGAATGCCTACAGAGCATTCAATTATATAAGATATATATGAGAAGAGCCTTCAATTCGTTTACCAAATAGACCGGGACAAGTTATCACTAAACTTGTTAGAGTTACAAGGTGGAAATAGCTTTCAGTTTCCTTCTATTATTCCACGCGACCTTAATGGTAAGGTTATTAATAGTTGTTGCTAGACAACGCCTTGGTTTGCGATTTGATACCAATAACTGATGGCTGTTGCTGCTTTTGTAACTAGACTTTTTGAGAATCACCTGCTCCATTTGGCTGTATTGTGTAATCGAAACAGTACTAAATATATTCGTAGTAATTATTTTATGTATTGGTATGTAATTAATTATTTGTGGAAGAGACACAGATAAGAATACCTAATGTAATTCAATTGTAATTATAGGTCGAACATAAATACGAGTATATTATTCAAGTTATTTTATTGTCTCTAATAAAATGTCATCATCATCATCACGTTCCTGGCATTATTTCAGTTGCTCCCGAGAATTTCACATTGGGGCCCGCAGTCTGCTTTCTAGTCTATTGAGATTTGACAGAATATTAGGTTAGACTGCCTTCGTGGTCCAGTGGATAGCGTATGCGACTGCTGATTGGAGGTCCCGGGTTCGATTGCCGGGTCGGGCAAAAATGTTACTGGGTTTTTCCGAATACTCAGTAGCAGCACGGAGTCTGGTGATGTGCCCGGTTACGGCAATAGGCTCGCCCCCGTTACGTGGGACCAAAAATTTATGGCGAAATGTGGGTGTAATACCTATTACGCCTCTGCGTACCCCTTAGGGGATACAGCGTGAGTCTTTAAAAAATAAAAAAAAATAAAAAATATTTTTTCCACAACGCGACCAATATTAGTTTATCAACATTGTTTAAAAGGTAAAGCTATATTGCATAGCTTAGATCTTTGTAAGTATATTAAAAAGTACTGATTCACTAGAATAGCAAAGGGGTTTTTGGCTTTCGGTGCTCTCCATCGCAAACAAAACACAATGGAAGAACTGTAAAAATTCAGTTACTACACGTCGTTTTCTGTGAGAGGTCGGTATTAATCCGGTTGTACCCAACTTCTGCAACCAGAATACATTTAAAACTCATACAAATATGAGCAAAAGCTGCTTGTAATAGCAAAGGCAAGAAAGAAGGCGAACGATGGTCAATACAGTATATAATGAGTCACCATCAACGGCCCTGCATATAACCTGTCCCACTGCTGGACACGGACCTCTTCTCATCGTGAGAAGGGTAAGGCCATAGTCCACCACGCTGGCCAAGTGCGGGTTGGCAGACTTCACATGTCTTTTGAGAACACTATGGAGAACTCTCAGACATGCAGGTTGACTCAAGATGTTTTCCTTCGCTGTTTAGCAAGGGATAATTAACAATTTAATATGCACATAACTTCGAAAAGTCATTGGTGCGCGCCGTGGATCGAACCCGAGACTCTCTGCGTAGCAGTCCGTCGGTCTCTCCACTAGGCTATCGGTGCTCTATATAATGAGTAGTGCCTGCATAACAAGTAAGGGGTACTTGATGTCCAATAGTGTATAAACACCTATAAAGTTACATAAGCCAACTATTGTGCACCAGAAAGGTTGCAAGAACGGAAGGATAGATTACTTCTTCACGCAAAAACTGCTGAACGAATTTTGTTAAAATTTGACAGTAATACAGTTTACAAATCAGAATGGTACACACAATACATTTTGTCGCCATAACCGACACGCACACTAGTAGAGTCGCAAACAGTCACTATTCATAATATTAGTTATTATATTTACTAATCATTTTAAACTCAACCATACTGTTACATGTTCCAAAAAACATGTTTTAATGTAAACAAGGGTTGGATTATGCAGAAATATTCGAACGCCAGCGGCTGAACTACTTACTAGTTTAATGAACTTCGGCATATAATCCAAACAAACTTATTTTTACAGCAACATCCACTATGTTGCATAAATGTTTGTACATTTGTAGATATGGGAGATTGGGGTAATTAGAATAAGGTATAAACTGAATAATTTATTTGATGGAAATGTATTTCCGTGAACATGGCGCTTCCAACAGTGCCAAAATATCGACTACTCGAATATATCCCGAAATACAATTTAAAATGTGTGATGATTATTCTTTTGCAAAATCAGTAAGACGATTGCTGTATAAATAGTTTCTTTGTTCATACATTTAAATTTGTAAAGATGATTCATACATATAATTCGGACTACAATTGAGGAACTATTAGTTTTACAACTAACGGACATCATATGACATATGGATGAAATGTAGAAAAATCCTCCTCAGTGGGTTCTTTTCATGAGAGTATAGGATAGCTCACAGCAGTGAACTAGTTCTAATCATCTTTTAAAAGTATAAGCAATATGGTTGCCTTAGATGACTTACGTATAGTGAAAGTTGCTCACACAAAGTAACGCTCGAGCTTTGCCGGTCTTGCAAAAACCTTTTTAGTACCTTTATAGGCGCGACCCTTGCTATATTCCCTGGTGAAAACTTTGGCAAGAAGCTCATTCAATAACCTAAACTTATAAAGAATATTGAGCGGTATCATCATAAAAAGCTGCCATCATATAAATAATCTTTCGAAATATATACTTACATAATATGTATCGTAGAACACCTTACCACTACAAAGTAAAATGATCAACGACTATTATTTTGCCCAAATTGATAACATGAATATAATATTGTAATCGACAATAAATATTCTTATTGGTTTGAATTATCCTATACGGACACACCACACGGACAATATATATAATATTATATATTGTCCGTGTGGTGACGGATTAAGAATACGAAATGTCACCACCCCATATCATCCCATGGGTGTCGTAAGAGCCGACAGAGGGAGCATAATATGCAGAGAACAGCACTGCAAGAGAAGGAAAATTTGATACAAACCCTATACCAACCCGTTTGGCCAGCGTGGTATAGTAGGCCAATTCCTCCTTTCAAAGGAGAGGCCTAGTCCAGCAGTGGACTCTTAAAGGCTGATGATGATGAACAATAAATTAAGATAACACATCTGTATTACCACAGTGTCCCATAAATCTCTAACAAACTTGGTGCACGTTATTAATTCAAACAACTTTTCATATGTTCGCACAAACGGGTTATCTCAACTGTAAAACAAACTATGTTGCTTTGAATTTGGCCACAAGGTATTAAGGCTGCTGTGACAAATTCAGCAGCGATTCATGACAGAGAATATAGCTTAAAACTAATTTTTACTTCGATAGATAGGGTGAAGAGGAGCAAAGTGGTTTATTGCCTTACAAAGAATCGACAGTTGAACTCAGTATCATCTGTACACGCTGAGATGTCATGCCATTTGTTTTTTAGGTGCGGTATGAATACTTTTTGCAAGAAAATACCCCTAATACTCCTAGAATCAGTAAACGTCTAAATTAATCTATCATTTGTTTCTTTGCCTTTAAAACTGAGTAAAAACTCACACGCAATGAAAATTTCCACTAAGACCCACAATGTTTTGCTCTCAATAAATCAACCACTACATCTCTGTGACAGAGAAAAGGTGTCGAAAAACAAATAAATAAAAAGCGAAATAAGAAAGAAAGGTATGCTCCAGTGGTCTGTCTTGTAAAAGGGATGAGTGAGAGGAGATTAACGAAAAAGGGTTCATGCGGAGTGAAGTGGCAAAGGACGTAGAGGACACACTGACCAAATTGTTGGGCCCTTAAAAAGGGTCAGGTGTACTCCCTATACATGTATATATTACACGATATAAAATAAATGGAAGAAAATGGGACGAGAATGATTGAATTACACTGTCTTTTATATTACACGTTCGACTTACTGCTTGGTGGCTAAAATAAATGAAATAAATGGCTTGCTGAAATACTAGCAGACATATTGTTTTTTGTTTTGTGGGTGCAACAAGATAATAACATCCATTATAACCTGCAGATACGAGGCAAAGCTGATACTTATATGTAGCTGAACACAGCAAATAAGAGGAATTTCTGAATAAAAAATAAATTTCCGACATATATAGCACACTTGCTTTATAAGGAAGGCGTCGCATTTCAGTCTAGTTCAGTTCATGTCTAGGAATGATAAGTAAATTGCTGTGCAATTAATAAAACTTCCATCATGCAACGCCTTATATTAAATATCATCATAGTTATAATACAACAGTGAATGCCTTAATCTAATATTTTTATGTATTTATATATACTACACGGGCAAGTTTTCTAAACGTAGAATATAGAAATGCACAAAATTAAATTGAACTTATGTTTGGCGAACCAATTTGGCGTTGACTCAAATTGTGGAGAAAATTCGCGATATTCATAAGTTAGTGAAGTCAACTTGAAACTGAAAATTGTCATTTAGGAAACGTTTTGTCTATCTAAAATAATTTTCAGAGACAAAGAGGAAGTCCGAAACTACCCGATGCAATATCATTTAAAGTACTTATTACAACAAATGGCCGACATAAACTATCGTTCAATAGCATTTTGTAGCGACAAATTATCTAAAATGATAAACACTTAGCTCTTGTTTTTGTGGAAAATACGATACGTTACCGTTTATATCCACAGCGATTTTTTTCATTGCAACATTCACGCGATGAATCCAAATAAAAGACAAAGTTTTAAAAACCAGGTACAAAAAGACTGCTTGCAAAATGTTGCATTTTTAGCCAGGGGTCTGGGCTATAAAATGATATACAAATGATATCTTTGCGATGAGACGAAGAACTCGATATCAAGCCCTTTACCAACGCCGTATCGTCTGGTCAGCGTAGTATATGACTGCCTCCGTGGTCCAGTGGATAGCATATGCGACTGCTGATCGGAGGTCCCGAGTTCAATTCCCAGGTCGGGCAAAAGTGTTACTGCATTTTTACGAATTCTTAGTAGCAGCACGGAGTCTGGTGATGTGCCCGGTAACGGCAATAGGCTCGCCCTCTATTACGTGGGACCTACAATTCATGGCGAAATGTGGGTGTAATATTACACCTCTGTCTACCCTTTCGGGGATACAAACGTGAGTCTATATATATACAGGGTGGAATTTTGTAATGCCACCTGAAGGGGAAGTACTCTTAATACTTTAGATAGAAAAAATTACTCAAAGAAAACATTCCTTTATTTTTGAAAAGAAAGAAAGATTTTTTAAAATTCGCTTGGCACACACGGTAATCAAACCGACTAAAATCTGTAAAAGTTGCACCCTGTACTTTTATTGCATCGATTGTTAGGCTCAATAAGGATGAAATCTCCTTAACAAACTTCATAAATTGAATGAAATGAAAACAATGAAATCTTAAATTAATTTAATTATTTACAAAATTGGTAAACTAACTAATATATTGCTCGAAATGGGCTCCATTTTCTTGGATACACAAATTTATTCTTCTAACGAATTCATTTCTAGTAACCTTTAATAACGTGTTGTGGTGAATGTTATAAATCGTATTCTGAACTTCAACTCTCAACTCGTTTACATTCTCATAAGATTTAATGTAAATTTGATTTTTTACATATCCCCACAAAAAAAAATCTAAAGGGGTGAGATCTGGTGATCTCGCAGGCCATCTGATTGTGCCGTTTGTACCAATCCAGGTATTAAAATGGTTATTAATGTAGGCAGTAGTGATTCTGCTGTTATGCACTCGAGCACCATCTTGCTGTAGAATTATTTGGTTTCGCTCTTCCTCGGGGAAACCATTTATATCATTTCTTAATAAATCCAGTATTTCTAAATACTTGACAGTGTTTAAGTGACCTTCGTACACATGGACTAACACAACCATATTTCTTATAATTCCGCACCAAACGTTGAAAGAAAATCTTACTTGACTGTTAGTTTCATGAACACGAAGAGGATTCACTCGAGATCAATAGTGATTATTGCGGCGATTGTACATGCCGTTATTGCTGAAGTTGGTTTTGTCAGACCATACAATGTTACTCAAAAAATTAGGGTTACGGTCAATTTCTCTTAGCATGTTTTGACAAAATTGTAGTCGTCTCTTACAATCCCCAGGATGCAATTTTTGTACCAACCGATCATCACGATAACATTTAAACTTATACTTTTTCAGCACTTTAAGTACGCGAGTGTGGGTTGTTCCAATTATTTCGGCAGCATCTCTGCTTGAAGCCTTCGGAAATGCTTCGAAGTATGTTAAAATATTTAGATCAAAATCGAAGTTGTTCTGCTGAAGAGTTTGCCGTCGCTTTTTGAAACTACCAGTGTTCTTTAAATTTTCTACCATTCTTTTCAGTACAAACCGAGTTGGTGCCTGACGGTCTCGATGTCTCTCTCCATATGGCAAATCATTAATAATAAAAAATATAATTTACCTAAAAATTACATAGATAAAATAAAATTTGACAATTGTTATATTACTGACCCCACAATCATAGCAAATGCATTCAATAATTAATTCATTGACAAAGTTGTACCATTACAAAATTATGGAAACAAAGTCACGTCTCTTATAAATAGAAGTACAAACTCGATGTTTATGCTTCCAAGCACACCTATGGACATTTTAAATATAATTAAAAATTCTAAAAGTGTTGGTCAGGACGAAATTGCAATAGGGATAGTCAAAGATGTGGGGCACTTGATATGTCACCACCTAAGTTATATCTTGAACTTGTGTTTAAATGATGGTGTATTCCCTGAAAGCCTAAAAACATCCATAATTATACCAATACATAAGAAAGAAAATAAGGATCTAATGAAAAACTATAGACCTATTGCACTGCTGTCAGTTATATCAAAAATCTTTGAAAAATATATTTACAATCAAATATATACATATTTCGAATCAAATTCCCTACTATGCCAGCAACAAAAAGGTTTCAGGAAGAATATGACAACTAATATGGCTATATACGACTTTCTCAATAACATAATGACAAATATTGATAAACGGACACCTGTATGTGCTATATATTGTGATATGACCCAGGCCTTTGACTATTTAGATCATAATATACTGATAAACAAGTTAGAGTGCTACGGTATAAGGGGTAATATCTTAAATCTAATAGAATCTTATTTAGCAAATAGGAAACAAATTACCGTTATTTCAAGATTGGGCAGTAGAGACAAAATGGAGGTGTCATATAATTCAAACATGCGCCAAATCAAGCTTGGTGTCCCACAAGGCAGTGTATTGGGAAGTCTTCTTTTCAATATATATATAAATGACCTACCTAACTCCACTAATCATCCGATGACTCTCTTTGCTGACGACAGTACATTGACAATAACCTGCAAAAATCCATACTCAAATGAAAAAGACATTATTAATAGCGTGTCATCAATTATTTCATGATTAAATAATAATAATTTAAAAATTAATTCATTGAAAACTAACATACATTACCAATGAAGATATACTATGATAATACATTAATAAACCAAGTAGACAGTACAAAATTTCTTTCTCAAAATTGAACTGGAAAGATCGCATTGAAAATCTCAGTAATAGATTGAGTAGAACCTCCTACGCCCTATATAAACTTGCTCCGACGGGTAACATAGATACACTTCTTACGGCATATCATGGCCTAGTAGGTTCCATTTTAAGATATGGAGTAATTTTCTGGGACAACTCTAATGACAAAAATATAATATTTAAACTCCAAAAGCGATGTATCCGCGCTATGTTTGGCTTGCAATCCACTGACAGTTGTCAACCATACTTCAAAAATTATAACATCATAACACTGCCATGAACCATGTATATGTTATTAATATGTAATCATGTATTTTTGTAAAAACTAATCCGTCTCTATTCCCAAAACTATCAGACACTGTCCAACGCAACAGACGAGACAATGATCGATTGCGAATACACAGCGCCAAAACTACTCATTTGCGTAACAGTATATTTTGTATAGCACCGAAAATCTATAATAAGCTCCCAAATGAATACAAATCTTTAAATTTAAAAATATTTAAGAAAAAAGTTAAGGAAATTTTAGCAAAAAAGTGTTACTATAGTATTAATGACTTTTTAGATGACACTTTTTAATTGAATTATTATTACACTGGTGACTTTTGATTGTATTATTATTATTTTAATTATTATTGAAATTTTATATATCCGGACATTATTTTTATGACATTTCATTAACTGACATAGTTTAGCACTTAGTTTAGTAAGAATTTTAATTGTTGACTTTTAATGTAATAAATTTATGACTGTTAACTATTTCTTTTTTTATTAATATTTGAATGAATTCTTACTACTTACTTCAATTAGGAACGAGCAATTGGAAATTCAAAAGGCTAGTAAACAAACGGTTCGAGTATGAAGTGTCGGCAATTGAAGCAAAGGCAGTGCTCTGAAGAGGCTCGTGAAGAGGGCTCCAGACATAGGAGTGAAGACAGGGTGGATGAGTGGCTGCTAAGTATTGACCAAGCCCACCCACCAGTCACCGAAGAGAGAACTCAGCCGCCGCACCCCGCCGCCCAACGAACCGCCGCAGAGCCGAACACATGTGTCGACGCTATAACGCCTGCCATGCCACGCAGGAGACAACGTTCGATCTCACGTTCACCCACAAGAGGGGAACGCAGAGTAGGAAGAGGCATCGAACAACTGGCCGACACGCTGGACAAAATCATGCGTGTACGCCCGCCGCCACGACAAGTGACTGAACTACCCGTGTTCACCGGAGCGGCTACGGAATGGCTGCCATTCAAGGCAGCTTATGAAGATTCATCGAATGTCTACAAATTCACCGCGATGGAAAACTTAGCAAGACTGAGGAACTGCGTCAGAGGTCCAGCAAGGGAAGCAGTCTCCGCGCTCCTGTACTCTGCGTCTGACCCACGGACAATTATGAAGACGCTAGAACAATACTATGGAAGGCCGGAGATATTAATGGACCACGTGACGGAGGACATAAAGAAGTTGCCTCGGCTCACTAGTGTGAACTAAACAAGTGAGGTGCAAGTGAACTAAACTCGTTCGCAGTTAAGCTACAGAACATAGTGTACGTATCCAAGTGAAAGGGCCAATCACTACACTCAAAATACAAGGAGTGACCTCACAGCCACACGAAGAACACAGTCAAGAGGTCAAACTACAAATTCGTGGTCAGATCGGCGACTATCAAGAAAAACGCGCACGAACGATGAAGGACCTACGACTTCATGGTCAGACAGTGGATAGATCAATGTTAATCAAATATCCATACCTCCGAGACATGCAAAAGGACGCATTCTTTGACGAAACCACACCGAAAGTATTGATAGGTGCGGACAATTGGCACCTGATCGTGACGCGAAAACTACGCATGGGCAAGAAGAATGAGCCTACGGCCTCGTATACCCAACTGGGATGGGTAATTCATGGGATGGCGCCACGCTCAGCGTTGACTTAAAAGGAGGGTCAACTAGTGCTTCATATCTACGACGTGTCTGCGAACAAACAGACAGAAGATGTACGGCGCGTAGAAGAAATAGTGAAAGCACACTTCAGGACTGATGCCCTTGGAGTCTCTCTTGCAAAGAAACTAAGACCAGAAGACCAAAAGGCAATCGACGTGGTCCAACGAACAATGAGGAAGGTTGGTGAACACTTCGAAGTGGGTCTGCCATGGAGAGACGAAGACGCTCCGATGCCCAATAATTATCACTGTGCCGTGAAGAGACTAAAGATGATAGAAAAGAAGATGGACGCCTCTTCGGATTTCGCTGCACAGTATCGCGCTCAAGTAAGAAAATGGATAAAGGTTATGCCCAAGAGTGCGATGGACAAGAGGAACGAAACAAGAAGATATGGTACCTGTCACACTTCCCGGTCGTGAATCCTAACAAGCCGGGAAAGATGCGGCTGGTTTTTGACGCGGCACACCGATACAGCGGAGTGTGCCTCAATGATCACTTACTAGAGGGACCTGACCTCTTGAGATCGCTACCAGGAATCCTCTTCAGATTCAGAGAACGTCAGGTAGCCGTGACGGCAGATATTCAAGAGATGTTCCTCCAAGTAAAAATAAGACCACAAGACCAAGCAGCTCAAATGTTTCTTTGGCGAGATGAAGAGCGTGATAAGCCGCCGAAGAAGTACAAGATGATATCAATGATCTTCGGGGCCTTGTGCTTGCCGTTCATCGTGCACTCGGTGAGAGATGCCAACGCGAGGCGGTACGCACAAGCATACTCCAACGCTGTGCAAGCAATAACATCGAGCCACTTCATGGACGACTACGTCGATGGCTTCGCCACAGAGGAAGAAGCTATAAAAACAGCACAAGAGGTCATGAAGATACACGAGAACACACACTTCAACCTCCGTGGATGGTGCTCTAACAGGCCTAATGTGGTGGACAACGTGGCTACAGAAAAGCGAGTGCTCAAAGCCGAAGTGAAGCTTGGTCAGAGACAGGAAAACTCCGATAAGACACTCGGTTTGCTCTGGCATACGGATCAAGATGAGCTAGGCTTCAACACAGGGCTTAGCCGGGGAGGTGAAACAAGCGCAGCTCGACGACTACGCAGAAGAAATAAGACTGTTGGAAAAAGGAAAACCAGTGCCCAAGTCCAGTAGCCTGTATAAACTGGACCCTTACTTGGAAGACCAGATTCTCAAAGTGAGAGGGAGGATCGGGCACGCTGCGGTTCCGGACACGAAGAAGATGCCGGTCACCTTACACGGCAGGCACCCGTTTACCAGACTGCTAATTCAAGACGCCCATCGAAGAGCCGGCCATGCAAACAACGAATGCGTGGTCAACGACTTAAGGCAAAAGTATTGGGTGGTCAATCTGCGCCCTACGGTAAGAGCCATAGCGCAGCGATGCCAACTTTGCCGCATCAGAAGAGCGACACCAGTAAAACCAGTCACGGGGGCGCACGCAGCGACCCTTTATTCACTGCGGAGTCGACTATTTTGGGCCAATGACAGTGGTCATAGGAAGAAGACACTAGAAGCGCTGGGGAGCGCTGTTCACCTGCCTGGTGACCAGGGCAGTTCACCTGGAACTGGTGGCGAGTCTGTCGACCGACTCGGCTATAATGGCCATAAGGAGAATGGCAGCACGACGAGGTTGGCCCCGAGTAATGTACTCCGAAAATGGCACTAATTTTCGAGGAGCAGACACAGAACTGCGCACGGCCTATGAAGAATGGGCTAAAGAATTCGTCCACTTCGGACTCTCACACCGAATGAAGTGGAAGTTCATACGACCAGGGGCGCCGCATATGGGGGGAGCGTGGTAACGATTGGTACGCTCGGTCAAAACGGCGCTGGGGGCGACACTGCATCAGCGGGCGCTAAAAGAAGAAGTGCTGCTGACCCTGATGATACAGGCCGAACACTCTAAAATCTCTCGGCCTCTCACCCACGTTTCCGTTGATCCCAAGGATTCGTAGGCGTTGACTCCAAACCACTTCCTCATCAGGACCTCCTCAGGTCTTCCCTAAACTGGGCCTTGCGAGGAGGCTAGCCGAAAACAATGGAGAGCTGCCCAAGCGCTTGCCGACCATTTCTGGCGGCGTTGGGTAAATGAATACCTGCCGACGCTGGTGCCCAGGGCTGGTGCATCCGACGACCAACGACGACCTCTGCGCGTTGGCGACCTGGTTGTCGTCATCGACCCCACACTGCCACGAGGGACGAGGCCCCGAGGCATCGTGGAGACTACGTACGTCGGTCCAGATGGCAAGGTACGATCGGCCAACGTCAGGACTACAGCGGGCATCCTTCGGCGTCCCACGACGAAGCTCGCCGTCCTCTGTGTGGAGGATAAGGCTACGGTAGCCCTGCGCCGGGGGGAGGCGGGGGGAGGATGTTACGGACGTCGTAGCTTTGTGATAAATAATGATCATAAATAATGTTAATAAATATGAATATATAAGTAGACTTAGTTAGATTTAAGGATGATTCAATAAAAACGATTTGAGAGTAGGGAAATGTTTATTGTTATTCGATTAAGGCTGTTTTATTATCCCATAGTAAGTAAGAAATCAAAACATGACGATATAAAGTGGACGCGAGCACAATCGAACAGGTTTGAACATGTCGAAACCTGTCCGAACGCCACCACAAGTAAACTCAGACGAAGCGTTGTGATTGGTCGAAACGAATGTGTTGCGCTCACATCCACTCACTACTTGCACCCTGTAAAATAGGATATAAACAAGTCGGTTTGTTGCATGTTCAGTTCACGGGGATCGTCCGCACAGGCGCCTTCCCCGCCTGTTGGAAGGAGGGCCGCATCATCGTGCTGCCCAAACCGGGCAAGAACCCATTGAAGCCGGAGAGCTATCGGCCGATCACTCTCCTGCCCACGATCTCGAAGGTGTTCGAGAGACTCCTGCTGCGGCACCTCACGCAGCACATCACTCCAAGACCGGAACAATTCGGGTTCAGGTCTGAGCACTCAACGACACTGCAATTGTCGAGGGTACTGCATCGGATAACGGCGGCGCGCAACAAGCGCGAGCACGCCGTAGCAGTATTCCTCGACATCCAGAAAGCTTTCGACCGAGTGTGGCACTCCGGTCTGCTGTTCAAATTGTCGAATTCCACAGCGCCTCGCCATGTAGTAAAGGTGGTCTCCTCGTTCCTGCACAACCGGACTTTCCGAGTGGCAGTGGAACAGGAGCTGTCTGACAGCCGCACCATCTCTGCTGGAGTCCCGCAGGGCTCATGCCTCTCGCCTGTGCTTTACACCAGGTTCACCGACGACATCCCCGTCGCCGAGGGCGCCGAGCTGGCGCTCTACGCTGACGACGCGGCGTACATAGCAACCAGCGTCAACGCCGCCCACGCCGCCAAGAAGATGCAGCGCTCCCTCGACCTGCTCCCCCACTGGCTTTCGCAGTGGCGACTGTCGGTGAACGTGGGTAAGTCACAGGCAATTCTCATCAGCAGCAAACAGCTCCACCCACTGCCGCTCAAACTCCAGGGTGAGTTCATCCCCTGGACCCGGACGGTGAAGTACCTGGGGGTCACCATCGACCGCGCCCTCTCCATGAGGCCGCACGTCCGCAACGTCGTCGCACAGGTACGCGCTACCAGAGCTCTGCTGCGTCCAGTGCTCTCCTCACACCTACCACTACGAGCGAAGCTGGGTGTGTACAAGTCCTATGTGCGCACCCGGCTCACCTACGCCGCGCCCGCTTGGTTCGCCCTCACGAGCGAGTCGAGCCGCATTCGCCTCCGCGCGCAGCAGTCACTGTCGCTGCGCGCCGCCGTACAAGCTCCTCGCTACGTGAGGAACGAAGTCATCCAGCGGGACACCCACATCGAGAGCCTGGACGTCTACATCCGCCGTCTGTCCGTGGGGATGTTTGAGCGAGCCGACGCCTCGGCCTGGGACCACGTCCGGGACCTGGCCCCCTGGCACGCTCGCCCCCCGGACAAGAAGAAACTGCCTCGCGACCTCATCGCTACCCCCGACGACGCTGCGGACGAGCCGGTTGCCCCGGGTAACCGCCGTCCACCCCAGACGTAACAACCCTATTAGTCCTCTGTTGCAGGTGGCCGCCCCTTTCCGCGCGACATCTGCGCGTATCGCTGCATGATACGCACATCATGCGCGCGCGCGGACGACCACCGCAACAGCGCACGCCCGGGAGACACACTCCTGATCACGACGTCGGCGTCTAACTAGACGCCGACACATTACCACCATCCACACCATCCAGACCTCCGCAGGCCGCACGTAAGTCGCCGTCCGTGTCGCTGGCTTCACGGAGCTGGGCCTCCCTCGGTTCGCCGGGGGTCTCACCCAGCTCGTGTTGACCGCCCGGACGGCGTGAAGATCTAGCGGCCTGCGCGCACGCGCGTACACGCCTATCGGTCCACACCGCCTAAGGGCAACTACTGCCCGCTCCCAAGACCTGCCCTTATTAAAGAGCAGGACAAAGAACCCGCTTGCGGGGGGCTAAACTGCCCCGTACAAGCTTCTGCACGCCCCTTACGGGGCGTCGCGATGAACCACGTCTGGCATGTTCAGTTTGGATTCGCTACATCGGCAACGAAGACGGACGTCTCCACAGTTATTTTCAAACGAAGGAAAAAAAAAACTACCCTCCTCTTCGAGCCGCACGGACAGCAAAAAATTTGCACCGAGCAGTACACGCCCTTTTACGCGTGTACTGTACGTTGCAAATTCAAATTTGAAGCCCAGCGACAAGAAAAATCGCCGAGCGGTCGCTGCAGCCGCGTCCCCGGGATATGCCCCGTCGCCCCAGCCCTAAGGCTCGGCCGGCGATCAGCCATCCAGCCCACCATCGCAAGATAAATAATAATAATAATAATCATCTTTATTGCACCAAAGAAATTTACAATAATGAACCTTAACATAAATTATAGATAGTACGATTGGCGGCCTTATCACTATTAAGATATCTCTTACAGGCAACCTTTGGAGAAACAACATGGATTCAGAAGAAAGGGGGTAGATAGGCGATCATTATTGATAAACATTATAAATACAAATTTTTACATAGATAAATAACCATAAACATACATAAATAACGATATACTTACATAAATAACTATGTACATACATAAATAAATAATAATAAAATACATAGATATTAATATTAATGATACATAAATTAGTGCTATATAAATGAAAGGAAACATAAAAATGATAATTACAAGAGTAGGAAGGTTAAAGAGTCAAGTAGTATTCTTTGAGTAATTTCTTGAATGAAGTTAGTGTTTGAGCTTGTTTAATAGACATCGGCAATGCATTCCACAAGCGTGCAGCTTGGACAGTAAATGATTTATCATAAAAGCTACTGGAATGCATTGGCATTGCCAGTCTCAAATTCACCGATGACCTTAGAGATCTAGAATGCGTATCAGAAAGGAACTCGAAACGATCCTTTAAGTAATGGGGAGTAGAAGGGTTAAAGAGAATGTTATAAAGTAAAGAAAGTATGTGAGTATTCCGTCGAAGGCGAATTGGGAGCCACTTGAGCACGTTGCGGAATTTGGAAACATGATCATATTTGCGCAATCCATATATGAATCTAATACATAAATTTTGAAGTCGCTCAAGTTTATCAAGTTGCTCCTCCGTGAGATCTAGATAGCTGACATCGGCGTAGTCAAGGATAGGTAGAAGAGAATTTGCAAGCGCAATTTTAGTGGCAGTCGGCAGAAAGTTTTGCAATCTTCGCAACGTCCCAGCCACAGAAAATAATTTTCTACTTACTTCCCTAATTTGAGGGACCCAGGATAGAGTTTTATCAATATACACTCCTAAATCTTTCACGCAATCACTTATGGGTAAAGGAGTACCATTAAAGTTAACTTGGGGTAAACAAGTCCGGTCCACACGCGCAATCAACCTGGGACTACCAATAACAATAATTTGTGTTTTAGTAGGATTGATTTGGAGGCCAAATCTGAGGCTCCATGCAGATATACGATCTAAATCCGAATTTATGATACGAATTGCTTCAGACAGCTCATGGACAGGAGCTTGAGTGTAAATTTGGAGATCATCTGCATAAAGGTGGTAGGATGACTGAAGTTGATAAGAGATAGAATTTATAAAAATTGAGAAAAGCAAAGGAGATAGAACGCCACCCTGTGGAACGCCGACAGTAGACGTACACCAAGAAGACAAAGAGTCTTCAATCCGTATCCGCTGTCGGCGGCCAAACAGGTAGTTGTGAAACCAATCAATTACTGGTGGAGATATGTTAATAGAGCGCAATATGCCAAGCAGAATATGGAAATCAATAGTATTGAAGGCATTACTAAAATCAAGTAGGCAAAGGACAGTCACGTTACCATTTTCCATACCGAGCCTGATGTCGTCGGTAATATTGATCAGTGCCGTAACCGTGCTGTGACCTGGACGGAAACTGGATTGGAGTGGATTGAAAAGAAGAGTTGGGCATGGACAAGACGCTCGAGCACTTTAGATAGAAATGGTAGGACGGAGATTGGCCGGAGCTCAGTAAAGGAAGACGGATTAGGTTTTTTACGTAAAGGAATAATTTTGGCGTCTTTCCATACGGTGGGAAAAACGCCCCTAGATAAGGAAAAATTAACAATATGACAAAGGATGGGGAGGATTTCATCTAATATGGAACTTATCATTTTCCGGCTGATACAATCATTACCGACTGCGTTAGAGGCAATGGATAATACGCTCTTTTTAACATCACACTCAGATAGTTGATTAAAAACGAAAGATGGATAATTTGGGGTTGGAAGTAATGAAAGATCATGCAAAGTATTCGCTTTGGTTGTCTGATCAAATTTAGACGAAGTAGTGAAATGACGATTTAGTGAATTAATATCTATTTTATCAGAGACAGGATCATGTGAAGATTTTCCAACTCCCAAAGTTTTTAGAAATTTCCAGACCTTAGCTGGATCTTCATTCTCAACAGAACTATGGATTTATTGGCGTTGTGCTTTCCTACACACCTTTTTACAGTGATTTCTGATAGCAATGTAGTTGTCCCAATTGCGAGAAGTAGGTCGACATTTATATTTAGTTTTAGCTACAGCTTTCTTAGACAACAGAACTTTAATTTCAGCGGTTAGCCAAGGTGATGGTAATTGTCTAACTCTAATCGCACGGACTGGTGCATGAACATCGTATAGACGAATAATAGCGTTAGTGAATAATTCAACTTTCTCGTCAATGGTCTCTGCGCTATGTAAAGGACTCCAGTCGATCATACTTGCATCTCTGCGAATATTTTCTACATTCATGCCACCAAAATTACGTTGCAGAAGAATTTTAGTCTTTGTCTTGGGAAGACGAAGTTTATAGGAGAGAAAGATAAGGTCGTGGTAGGAAAAAGCATCAGCTGGAAACTGCCCATGCTTGGCGACAAGAGAAGGTGAGGAGACAAACATGAGATCAAGAAGAGAAGGAGTGGAATTAGGAAAATTATGTGTAGCATTTAAAGGGAGGATAGATAGATTACAAGATTCGACAATACTACACAAGGAAGATGAGCGCGAATCCTTTTTCAACAAACAAGTGTTGAAATCACCCATGACTATGGTATGACTGTAAGTAGGAGCTAGATTTTCTAAGATACGTTCGAAAGAAGAGAAATAATTTATGTGACAGTTAGGGGAATAAAAAACACCAAGCAGAACCTTGGTATAGGCCAGATCTAGTTCCACGAAGAGATGTTCGCCGGCATTGAGCGGTGGAGGTTGTGATGACATATTAACAACATTGAAAGGAATGTGAGTACGGAGATAAATGGCAACACCACCACCACCACTTCCGGTTCGATCATTTCTTATGAGTCGGAAATTAGGAAGAGAGTAAGACACAGACAATAGGCAAGGTTTTAACCAAGATTCGGAAACAAGAATAGCATGGATATTCTTACAGTCAAAAGTGGTCAGCATATCCTGGAAATGGGCCGGAATACTCTGAGCATTTATATGAACGACATTAAAGTTCCCAGGTACATCGGCAAACCTGCACTGCAAAGTTTCAGCAAGAGAAGGAATGCTTTCAAAACTACTGTTATGACTACTCATAGAAAAAAAACTATCGTTATCGCTACTTTGTAACTGGTCTGTCATAATATATAAAAAATAAATATAATAATAAATAAATAACTAAAAATATAATAAAATACAAATTGAGTATTATAACTTAATCTGTCTTATTTTATCCACCTGCCAGTTCAGTGCTAACAGATTACAGAACAAAAAAAAAATATTTATATACAAATTGCAATGCTTGACAACAAAAGAAAAATAGGATTTAAAGTTTAAACATCTAATATTAATATGCGCTTTCGAAAAAAATTGGTAATTGTAAAATGCAACATCCGGGCTTTGTCTTTGGTACAGCGTAAATATTCAGAGATAAATAGTATATTATTAAGTATGAATAATTAACGAACCAATAAATAAATTTATGCTAAAAAAGATAGAAATGAATAGATAAACATCCAAATAAGTAAAGTAGTTCAAATATATATTTGTAGAAAGTAAATAGTTATATGGGTTATGAAAGAATATTAAATGAAGAGTAGAGACTTACATATAATTCACGGCTCAGTTTCTAAACGTTTCCAACTATAGAAAACGAATTGCAGTTTTGACGTTGACAGATGTCAAGTGTCAAATTGTCATGAACTCGTGAAGTTGAAAATAGTGAAATGAAAAGTAAAGTAATAAATTATAGATAGAAGGTGGAATAATATTTATTAGAGAAGTTGATTAGTAAGAAAGTCGAAGTCAAAAGTAACGAATTAGGAGGTATTAAGGATTAGTGCTATTGCAGATAGGGTACAAGTGTAAAATACATAACATATAAAGTAAACAAACCACGGATGCCGCAACTACTGCCAATTAGAAATTATGTGATGCATGCTACCTATTTCTTTGTGGCCGCTGCTCGTTTCGTCTTCCCAGCCGCAGGTTACTCAACAGTCGGCGTCTTTTGAGTACCCGCCTTAATCCGGTTGAGTTCGCCGAGAGAAGAAATACGATGCTGTAACCCGTCGGAGTCCAATACAAAAATATGGCCCTCTCGTGTCCAACACTTTGTGACTCCAAATCGGTGCCTTGCTGCCATGAATGTATCATGCCGTACCTTCGTGAGAAATTCAGACAGTTTTTTGCCGCTACCTTTCAGCTTGGTCTTGGAGAACCATACCTTATCACGAATTGCTGCCTGTTGGAATTTGACTATAATTGGTCTCGGCTTATTTGAACCCGACTGACGACCCATCCGGTGACTCCGCTTGATGTTATCCTTACTGACATCAGTAAGATGGAGATATTAATTACATCAATGACCAGCTGAACAGGATCTTAATTTTTATGTTCAGTGACACCATGGATCAGAAGCATTTTTCGGCGACTGCGCATCTCGATGCTGTCCACTTCGCGCGCCAGCAACTCTATCTGACGTCGGAAAGCTCCAATGGTTTCCACCACAAATGCCCGGAAGGATGAAAAATCGGCTGCTATACTCGTTACGCTGGGTGTGTTGTTAGGCTGTTTGGCACTTTTCTGCAGTTCAGCCTCAAAGTTGGCCATGCGCTCCTCGATGCTCGCCATAGTGGTGGAAAAAGATGACTTGATTGCCTCGACGCTGTCCATTATAATATAGTGCTAGTGCAATGTGTATAATAGATTGTGACTCAGGAATTACACTAAAACTGGTTGGTATTTAAGTTGGCATATAAATATTTACATTAATTATTGAGAGTTTATTTGATTTATTATATTTAATCAATTAAAAATATAGAGCGAAAAATTTTTTGTGTTGTCGATCTTACTACCCTCAACAGAAAAAAGATGAAGATGACCTTCCACCGGTGTCGATCCCGACACCGCGCTCAGAGGGCCAAACCACGAAGAAAACAACAACAATATCAAGTAAGAAGCCAGGGAGCACGACATCTGCGCGTGATCAACAATCGACCGGCGGGCCGGCCAGACAGGCCGTCGCCACCGCCGCCTCCACCGCAGACATCGCCCCTCTCCCCGGAGCGCCCGCCACTGCGCAAGCGCGAGCCTCCGCCCCGCGCCTCGCGGCAGACGCGGTCCGCATGCAGGCTCACCTTCAGTCGCCCATGAACCGCCCCGCCGCAGATATGCGCACGCCCGACACGCCGCCGCCACGCCCAAGCGCCGCGCGCGGACGCCCACCGGCGTCTCGCGCCTCGGCCCGCGCCACGACACGCCCTGCCCACGCGTCCCACACGCAGTGCACAGTGTTGGACAACTCGCCGACGCGCCCAGCCGCCGCACGCGACCTCACGATCGACTCGCCACGCGTCGCCGCTAAGGATTCGCCCGCGCCGCGATCTATGTGTTCGTCGCGTAGTGAGGAGGACACCGAAGCGACGCCGCGCCGCACGCTCGCCCCGAGACGCCGAAATTGAAACCGTAAGTACAGTGCATAATGTTACTACTACCGGGTACCGCGTACTGATACCGGGTACCGCGTATAGTGCCGTCGCTCGCTCGCCGCCTACGTCGCCACGCCGCGCGACCCTCGCCGCGCCCGCGCTTCTCGCCGCGCCTGCGAACGCCCGCGCCGCCGCCGCCCGGCCGGCTGCCGTGCTCGGCTCGACCGCCGCCGCGTCCGCGAGCGCCCGCGCCGCCACCCGGCCTGCTGGCGTGCCCGACCTGACCGCCACCGCGTCCGACGCCTCCGCGCACGCATCTGACGCGCCCGCCGCCGCTGCTGCCGCCGTCCAGACCTCCAAGAAGCCGCGTTACCCTCCGGTGATCGTCGAGTACCTCCCGAACTGGGCGCATCACATGCGGGAAATTAAAAATCAGCTGGGACGAGCCGCCAACGCCCGCCCGTTCGGTAAAGGGCTACGTTTTACGCCCCGGGAGGAGAAGGAGTACCGCCTCGTTCAGAGATACTTCACAGAGCTGGAGAAAACCGAACGTATCTCCTGGTTTTGTTACTCCCTCCCGGCGGAGCGCAACCTGAAAATGGCAATAAGAGGACTGCCGAGTAACGCAACACCGGAGGAGGTTGAAGAGGAGCTCCGCGCGCTGGGCCACGACCCGGAATACATCCGGGCCCGACGCGACCGACCGGGGTGCATCCTTCTCGCCATCATCTGACGCACCAAGGATACCACGCCGGGGATTTACGAGATTACCGAGATGCTCGGTATCCCCGGCATTAAGATAGAACAGTGGCGCGGCAAACGGCGGCCAGCACAATGCTACCGCTGCCAAAAATTCCGCCACTCGAGCCACCACTGCCACCGACCTCTGGCATGTGTGAGGTGTGGCGAGGAACTCACGGCCAGAGAGTGCCCGCGCCCTAGAGAGGAGCCAGCCACTTTTGCGAACTGCGGGGCGGAGCTCCCCGCGAACCACATCAACTGCTCCGTCTTCAAGAGAGAGGCGCGCAACACGAAGGCGGGGTCGGTCGCCGTCACCGGGGAGCCGCACCAGGGGCCGGCACCGGTCAACGCTCAGCCCCAAGGAGAGGCAGCGCAGGGGTCATCGCTTATGGCGCAAGCGAACGACCCCACAGCTCGCAGAGCGACTACGACGTCGAAGAAAAAGAGAGGGCGGAGGAACCGTAGGCGAGGCAACAGAGGCGCGCCCGCCACGGAGACACCCGCACCAACACCTGCACCCGCACCGGCCGCAGAGAAGCCTAAGCCTAAGAAGGCTAAGGGCGACCCCGGGAAGGCTCCGAAGACTCCCGCAACGACATCCCAGCCGACAGCTCACCCAGTCGTCGCCCCGGAGGGCACAACCGCGCCCCGGGGTAGAAAGACCAAGGCCCCGCACAAGAGCGAGGGTACAAGGAGCTCCGGCACAGCCCAGGCCTCGATCGCCGTCCTTCAGAGCGTACTCACTGCGCTCAGCGAAGGGCGCGATAAGCAAAAAATTGTCACCATTATTCTCAAGGGCCTGGCGGACCTAGTTCTACATGATGAATTGTAGGCCCTTGAGAATCATTCACTGGAACGCCCGCGGCCTGATGAATAAGGTCGCCCTACTCCGCCCTCTCCTGCAGGAACAGAACATCGACGTGGCGCTGATAAGCGAGACGCACCTGGGACCTGCAGATCAACCACGATTCCCAGGTTTCCTCGTTTATCGGAGGGACGAAACCTCGCCCAAGGGAAGACACTACCGCGGACTGGCAGTGCTGATAAGACGAAGAGTCGTACACCAGCCACTACCTACGCCGGACCTCAACTCCGTCTACACGCTGGGTGTAGAATTGCACCTAGGCGGTGCTAACCTACATCTACACGCCACCTACAAGGCGCCCGCTACTAAACTGAACGTCGCAGAGCTGCGTTCATTGTTGGACGTCCCTCACCCAGCCATCATAGCGGGCGACCTCAACAGCAAGCACCCAGCGTGGAATTCGTCAACCGCAAACCCCGCTGGTGTGCGACTACTCAACGACGCCGAAAAGCACGGTTACTTGGTCGCGGGACCCGAAGTTCCCACCCACTACCCGAGCGACCCCATACGAAACCCGGACGTGCTAGACATACTCGTGCACAACAGCGAGATGCACTGCCAGACGCAACAAGAGGTTCTCGACGACGAGCTGCTGTCGGACCACCAGCCGGTG
This sequence comes from Euclidia mi, assembly GCA_944739405.2. Lineage (NCBI taxonomy): Eukaryota > Metazoa > Arthropoda > Insecta > Lepidoptera > Erebidae > Euclidia > Euclidia mi. The sequence continues at coordinate 9,632,725 of OX123186.2, read as the reverse complement.
CTCGTCGTCATATAGCATCAGCCCACACGGATAGTCAGATACAGTAAACACCTTCGAGACTACTTCGCTACGCCGATAGCTCCCGAAGAAGACCCCATTCACTTCTCCCCTGGCATGGTGCAACGTGCCATTCGGCAGAGCCAGCCCCGGAAGGCTCCTGGGGCGGATGGGATACCGAACACAGCGCTGCGCCGCCTGCCGCACCGTAGCGTGGCAGCGCTGGCGCGCCTGTTTACGGGGATCGTCCGCACAGGCGTCTTCCCTTCGTGCTGGAAGGAGGGCCGAATAATCATGTTGGCCAAGCCGGGCAAGAACATTTTGAAGCCCGAGAGCTATCGGCCGATCACGCTGCTGCCCACCATCTCGAAGGTGTTCGAAAAACTCCTGCTGCGGCACCTCACACCGCACATCACGCCCAGACCAGAGCAGTTCGGGTTCCGCGCCGAACACTCTACAACAATGCAACTTTCGAGGGTACTGCACCGGATAGCGGCGGCGCGTAACAAACGCGAGCACGCCGTGGCAGTATGTCTCAACATGGAGAAAGCTTTTGACCGAGTATGGCATTTCGGTCTGCTGTACAAGCTCTCAACCTCTACTGCGCCCCGTCGTATCGTAAAAACGGTCTCATCGTTTCTGCACAACAGGACATACAGAGTGGTGGTGGAACAGGAAGTGTCTGATGTTCACACCATCGCCGCCGGAGTCCCGCAGGGCTCCTGTCTCTCGCCTGTGCTCTACTCACGCTTCACCGACGACATCCCAGTCGCCGAAGGCACCGACCGACCTAGCCTTGTACGCCGACGACGCGGCGTACATAACAACAAGCATGAACGCTAACTACGCCGCGTCAAAGATGCAGCGCACCCTTCAACTTCTCCCCCGCTGGCTGTCGCAATGGCGACTATCGGTGAACGTGGGTAAGTCACAGGCGATTTTATTCAGCTCTCAGATAGCCCATCCACCACGACTCAAACTCCAGGCGAAGACATCCCTTGGACGAGGACGGCAAAGTACCTGGGGGTAACCCTAGACCGCCTCCTCACGATGAAATCACACGTCGGCAAAGTCGTCGCACAGGTCCGCGCTACGAGAGCGCTACTACGTCCAGTGCTCTCATCACGCCTCCCGCTGCGTGTCAAGCTGAGTGTGTACAAACTCTACGTACGCACTCGGCTCACCTACGCCGCTCCCGCTTGGTTCGCGCTCACAAGCGAGACCAACCGGGCCCGCCTCCGCGCGCAACAATCGCTTGCGTTGCGCACCATTGTGGGTGCACCCCGGACGGTGAGTAACGCCGTCATACAGCGGGACACCCGTATAGAGAGCCTGGACGCCTTCATCCACCGTCTGTCCGTGGGGATGTTTGAGCGGGCCGACGCCACAGCCTGGGACGACGTCCGAGACCTGGCCCCCTGGCACGCTCGCCCCACGGACAAGAAGAAGCTGCCGCGAGACCTCCTCGCTACCCCTGACGACTCTGCCGAAACAACGGTTGCCCCCGGGTAACCGTCGCCCACGCGCACTACACTCCATTCCCCCTGTTGCAGGTGACCGCCCCTATCCGCGCGACATCTGCGCGTATCAACCCAGGATACGCACATCATGTGCGCGCGCGGGCGACCACCGCAACAGAGGACGCCAACACCAAACTCCGCACCATCACTTCGACACCACACACCAGACGTCGTAAACAACGCTTAGGCCGCACGTAAGTCGTCGCCCGTGTCGCTGGCTACACGGTGCTGGGCCTCTCCTGGTTCGCCGGGGGTCTCACCTGGCTCGTGCTGACCGCCCGGGTGACGTGAAGACTGACGTGGCCTCGCACGACCCACAACACTAGCCGTAGGGCACCCAGCCCGCCCCAACCACCCGTCCTTTGTTTAAGGGATGGTGACGAACCCGCCGGAGAGGGGCAAAACGCCCTGAACCAGCCTCCGCCAACCCTCTAGGGGGTTGAGTGAAGACTAGAAGGCATGTTCAGTTCAGTTCAGCAGTAGTTCTCTCAAGAAATTCGAAGCAACAAGCCGATCCTGATCAAGACTTTGAATTCATTCAACTCACCATCAACTCTGGCGTTTCATTCCTTTGGAAGACAAAAAATTACAGTCCACCTCGGCAGCCGCTCTACCTGTAAATGAATCCAATTGTGTGGACTTGCGAGAGTTGAGTCCGGCCATCGCCACTGCCAGTCTTCTTAGTAACAACGGACTCCCAGCAATACTCTTTATATACTGACTGGTCAGATAATTTCGATAGCGCGATGCAGACACGCTGATCTGATTTCCGGCTTCGGCAATAGGGGCAATGTGTGACGCAGATTTAGGTACGAGTATAAGCAAATTCAGCATGTATCTCTTTCTATGAGTGCCATGCGCAAATTTGGAAATCATTAAAGCGATTACCACATTCGATACAGGCTTCCTTAACATTGATCGAGTGCTCTTTCTGAACTACTGCCAATTTCTTAAGCCATGTCACTATTCTCGCCTACACTTCCCTTGCTCGGGATCTTTCCTTGCATGATCAATTGTAACAATTCGTAATGTAAACTTTTCAGTGTTTAGTAACTAAGTAATCTGTAAATAATATAATAATAATAACTAATATATAATCTTGGGAACTAATATTTGTCCTCAAGATTATATAGCCCGAGTCACAGAGCGCATTGACTACCTAAAACAGAAAGTCTATGCATGGGCAAACGGAAATCGTAGATTTAAAAAACGTGTGGACCGATAGGTCATTTATAGTACATTCCAGGGGGACTAGAGGTGGGTATACAGGCGCTGGAAACGACCAGATCAATGTGTGACTAATGTGCAGCGGCCGGATGCGGACGCCACAGCCATGTTTTGGCGTAGCATTGGTCGATGCCCATTGGTCATACCGAAGGCGATTGGATGCAAGATAACGAGCGTGCATGCGAACATATTTCCGAAATGGAATGCGTGGCCATTTCTATCCAGGACATTACACAAGCAGTCCGTCCATTATCTAATTGGAAATCTCCAGAATTGGCCGGGCTGCACAATTTCTGGCTGAAATGGCTACTTAATTCGCATGAACGCTTGGCATCTCAATTCCAATTAGCCGTGAAATCTGGGTCGCTGCCAGTCTTTATGACGACTGGAATTACCCACCTGCTCCATAAGACTGGCAGTACTAGCGAGCCCGGCAATTATAGACCGATAACATGTTTACCATCGGTCTATAAACTTCTTACATCTATTCTGAGAGGTAAAATAGCTAAGCATGTTGAAGACAATTCAATTATGTCAGCCTCTCAGAATGGATGTAGGAAGGGGGCTCGTGCTACTAAGGAGCTCCTACTCATTGACATGGCCATTAGCCAGCAAGTTCACCGTATCCGAAAGGACCTGGAGGCATGTTGGATAGATTATAAGAAAGCGTATGACTCCGTGCAGCTTACGTGGATTTTGAGGGTGCTAGAGTTGTATAAAGTAGCAAGTTCACCGTAACCGAAAGGATCTGGAGGCATGTTGGATAGATTATAAGAAAGCGTATGACTCCGTGCAGCATACGTGGATTTTGAGGGTGCTAGAGTTGTATAAAGTAATTACTACTCTACGCAACTTCTTAAAATCATGTATGGGGCAATGGCACACGATTCTTTGCTATCCAGGATGCCGAAAGAGCCAGGAGGACGGCGAACGTATTGAAATTGACCGGGGAATTTTTCAGGGCGATAGTCTGAGTCCTCTTTGGTTTTGCTTAGCGATGAACCCTCTCAGTACATTACTGGAAGTTTCAAGGTTAGGCTACAGGCTACAGAGAGGCGGTGAGGTCATATCTCACCCGTTATACCTGGATGACCTGAAATTATTTGCCCGCTCTGATGCTCAATTTAGTCTACTGCCATGCCTATCCAAGGTGTTGGAGAAGGTGGTATGTAGTGGGAACTGTGCTTGTACTGTTCGATTTTTCGAGGGAATTTGATTCCATTAACATTTATCTTCTTCTCTCCTAGCTCTTTTACTACGGATGTTACTCAGCAACAGTAAAATGGTTCCATAGTTATCTGACTGATAGATCTTAATTTGTCCAAATGGATAGTGACAGGTAGCCAGGGGTGTACCTCAGGGTTCCATCCTTGGCCCTCTCCTTTTTATATTGTATAGTGCTGATGTTGCCAACCAAATACTCAGCTCCAAATTTCATCTGTATGCTGACGATCTCCAAATATATTTATCCTTCCTCCCTCAGGACTGTGGGTTTGCTGTAAATAAAATTAATGCAGACTTAGATAGAATATCAAAACGGGCGAAAAGTAACTGCTTAGTACTTAAACCCTTAAAGTCCAAATTTATTATAATGGGCTCTAAGAAAAGTATTCAAAAGATTAAGGATGAATGATGAATCCTCTCATACATATTGATGGTTGTCCAATAGAGCAGGTGTCAGAGGCTCGCAATCTAGGACTAGTAATGGACGGTCAACTTCAGTTTGAGACGCATATTCTTGAGGCTGTACAAAACTGTTTTTACCGTCTCAAATTGTTGTACAGAGTGCAGCAATACCTCAGTTCAGACATGAGAATCATGTTTTGCGAGTCTCTGATCCTATTTAAACTAAATTATGCTGATAATGTGTATGGTCCTTGTATAATAGGCAGAACTCGGCGGCTAATCCAGCGGGTACAGAATGCATGTGCGCGGTTTTGATATGGTATTCCACTCCGTACTCATGTCACTACTTTCTTGAATGATGGCAATCTGTTCAAAATGTCTGCACGCAGGCGTTTTCACCTAGCTTCCTTACTATTTGACATTGTGCGGTCCGAGCACCCAGATTATTTGTTCAAAAAGCATCTTGGTCCAGGGACATCAATTGCCATCGCACAAGAGCATCTAAACATCTGTTAGTTGTATCGCGACATAGGACGACTGCTTTTCGAGGTAGTTTTAGATATGCTGCCACACGATGCTGCAACGATCTGCCGCCTCCTCTTCGTACTCTTAAAACGTCATATACGTTCCGCATAAGGCTAAAGAGCATTTTATTAGACGAGCAGAAGCTCGAGAGGTAGGATTTGCTTAAACATGAACGATTGCGGCATAATAACAATAGCTTACTTAGCACTTGTAATAGCATAGCAGGTTGTATAATAGTCTCGTTATTAAACACCCACATATAAACAAAAAAACACTACACAAACATAGAACACAAATGTCACAAACGCACAAGTTAAATTACTGATAATTATATATTTCATTCTAAAATTGTTCAATCCATACGCCATTTTTTATGCGTAATGCCATTCATAGCCATAGGAGTATAATTATATTCTTTACTCAAAGCATTGACTAAGCGTCAGTGTTTGTTCTTGCATCGTCCAGAAACTGGACGAAAGTAGTGTCAATTGAATGTAGTGAATAAAGAGTTTATGTATGCACTTATATATTCTTCTTCTTCCTTGCCTGCTCCCATTATTTGGGGTCGGCCCTCCTCGTTCTTAGGTGCCAGGATATTCTGTTCTGGGTTGTCTGCGTACTAAGCTGAGCCCGTTCCATGTCTTTGGAGACGGTTGTCCACCACGTGGCTAGGGGTCGCCCTCTGCCTTTCCTATTAACGGGGATAGCTAAAGCTTTCTTTACAGCGTGTCTATCGTCTCTCTTCATCACATGTCCGAACCATGTCATGCGACTCTCGATATTTTTTTCTGTGATGGGTGCAACTTTGAAAGAACCTCTTATGTGCTCATTACGCACTTTATCGAGTTTTGTCACTCCCGCTGCCCATCGTAGCATCTTTACCTCTGCTGTATGCAGATTTTGTTCATGCTTTTTCTTGACTGGCTAGCATTCGGCACCATAAAGCATGGCAGGTCTTACTGCAGTTTTGTAAACCTTACCCTTAAGTCGTACTGGCATTCAGTTGTCACAGAGTACTCCCGTTAAAGTTCTCTATCTCAGCCAAGCTGCGTTGATTCTGTGGGTTACATCTGTGTCTATATCTCCGTCTGCAGTTAGTGATGATCCAAGGCACTTAAATTGATCGACTTTACGTAATGGGTATTCGTCAATATATATAGATGTCTGTGTTGAGTGAAGATTTGTCGCTAAAGCCGCACTTCAGGTATTCAGTCTTGCTTCGACTTTTGCGTAGGCCATTGCTCTCGAGTGCTTGTTTCCATTGCTGAAGGCTGGTATTTAATTTATTTGAGCATTTGTCAACGAGAACAATATCATCAGCATATAGCATCGTCCATGGAAGAGGGGCCTGGATGTCTCTTGTTAGATAGTCCATGGATAGGTTGAATAAGAGTGGACTAAGTGCGGATCCTTGGTGAACTCCAACCTTTACTTCGAATGGTTCACTTAGTCCAGCCAAGCTTCTTACCTGGGTGCTGATGCGATCATACATATCCCGCACTAAGGCCATATAGTGTTCTGGATTTAGTTGTGCCCCCATCGCTTGCCACACTAAATTCCGGGGAATTCTGTCGAAGGCTTTTTCGAGGTCTATAAACACTAGATGTAGGTCTTCCCTATTGGTCCGATGTTTTTCCATGAGGATTCTAACGGTTTGGATAGCTTCTGTAGTGGATTTTCCATAAATCCACATTGGTTCTCCGATATGGACTCTAGTTGGCTAAAACGATTATTAAGCACCAGTTCCCAGATTTTTAGGGTGTGAGACGTGAGTTTGATAGCCCTGTAGTTACCACAGTCACTGACGTCGCCTTTATTTTTGTAGAAAGGTACCAGGTAGCTACGGCGCCAAGACTTTGGGATCTTCTTAGAGATGAGGATAAGATTAAATAGTTTTGTGAGCCAGTCTACAGAAGTAGGCCCGATCTGCTTCCACAGTTCTGCGGGTATGTTATCTGGTCCTACCGCTCTGTGGTTTTTCATTTTCCTAAGAGCCTTCATAACCTCATCTAGGGTGATTTTGTCGATGGGTCCGGCTATTTCTGGGACGGTCATCAAGGTTTGACTGGGAAATTCTTCATTGAGAAGTAGTTTGTAATACTGGCACCATCTAGTATTGATTTTGTCATTATCGGTTAGTAGGTGCCCCTTTTCATCTCTGATGTATTTATTAATCGTAATATCTAGGCCTGCCATATGGCGTTGTTTAGCAAGTTTGAAAATTTCTTTGTCAGTTGTTGCATTTTCAAGCCTTGAGTAAAAATTATCCCTTGATTGTGCCCTATGTTGTGCTACTTTACGTGTGGCTATCGTTTTAGCGTTTTTGTAATGAGTACGGTCGCTTTCCAGTTTTGAGATTTGCCATCTTTTAAAACGCTCTTTTTTGTTCTTTAAAGAGTCCTTTACATCATCATTCCACCATGTGGTGTCCTTGTTATTGCCTAGCCCGCCCTTTGACGTTCCGATTGATGCTTTGGCTTCTTTTATGCAAAATTTCTCAAAAACGGACCACATCTCTTCCGCTGTGATGTTTTTGTTACCCATATCGGCCAACAAAATTTCCTGTAATGTTGTTACTAAGTCGATTCCCTTCTCTGTATTTAATAGATGCCATTTTATTTTTGGTTTCTATTCCGGGTATATTTTATTGGTCTTGGTAACTTAATACAACCCACCAGAATTCGGTGCTGCGACGTAAGTGCCTCTCCAGGTATAACCTTACAGTCCTTTAAATTTCTGAGAGAAAGCCTATTAGTGAGGATAAAATCGATCTGCGAGTGCTTATTTCCGCTTTTGTATGTGATTAAATGTTCATCTTTCTTCTTAAAGAAGATATTGACTATTGCTAAGTCTCATACAAAAGCTTAGAATTTGTTCCCAATCCTTGTTAAGTGTGTCATATCCCGATTGCCCCCCTATTACGCTATATGTAGTGTTGCCCTGACCCACGTGTCCATTTAAGTCACCTCCAATGTACTTAACTTCTCCGGGAGCTATGGAGTTCAGTAGGTCATCGAACTCATCCCAGAAAGTTTCCTTTTCATTTCAAAGTCAAAGTCAAAAATCATTTATTCATCTAGGTCACAACGTGACGCTTATGAATGTCAAATTTTTAAAGTAAATAAATAATGCTTCTACATTTACATTTACTGCCCATTCGCAAAGCAATAGGTAGAACCACGAGAAAGAACGGGCAATAAAACTCGTGGCCACTCTTTTTAATCGCCAGTGTTATGGTACATATTTTGTTTTCGTAAGGAGCTGCAACTGTTTCACATTGTAATTAATTACTTGTAAATAGTAAATAAGAACATACATAATACTTAAACAAATATGTAGTTACTAAATTAAGTGCTGTAGTAGTCTTCAAATGTGAATCTTGTGTAACATGAGCATCCACTTACGCTTTATAATGTAGGCAACTCGCGATCATGTTCAGAACTATGGTCGAAAAGTATGTTACAGAAAGTGACGGTATATGAATACACGAAAATTACAAAAACGTTAGTATCCAGCCCATGATAACGAGTTACCTTCATCTAACACTGTAGCACATTTTAATAAAATTTGTGGAACAACAATGAAAATGTAAATGTAGTAAGTTGAATGACCTAATAATGCATGAATATTAAATTAATAGAACTAGAGATATTATATTAAAAAGAACTGAAAAGTAAGGTATCTATATAAATTAAAAAAATCAAGAGTTGGCTAGTGTAAGTGACCATCTATCCTTATCACTGATATAATCATTAATGGTATAATAACCTTTCCTAATAAGGCAGTCTTTTATTTTACTTTTGAACGTACTAAATGGCAATTCTAAAAGACTAATTGGTATTTTATTGTATATACGAATACCTAGCCCTACAAAAGAATTATTAACTTTATGTAAACGATGATAAGGGGCATATAACTTATGTCTGTTTCGAGTATTTATGTTATGTACATCACTTTTTGTAGTAAATAAACCTATATTTTGCCTAATATACAATATATTAGCAAATAAAAATTGCGAGGCTACTGTAAGAATCCCTATAGACTTAAAGCGTTCCCTAAGAGTATCTTTTGCACCTAACATGTATATTGCTCGTACCGCTCGTTTCTGTAGAACGAAGATTTGCCCCATAACAAAATACCGTAGGACATGACACTATGAAAATAGCTCAAATAAACTAGACGAGCTGTGTCGACATCAGTAAGTTGTCTAACTTTTTTGACAGCATACGCAGCAGAGCTGAGCTTACCTGCAAGACATGCTATATGTGCACCCCATTGTAACTTATTATCTAGTGTAATGCCTACAAACACTGTCGAGTCAACTGTGTCAAGTTCCTCCCTATCTAGCCTTATATTAGGTCCCAGTTGTCTAACGTTAGGTAAAGCAAATTTAACGCATTTAGTATTTTTAGAATTAAGCACTAGGTTTTTTGCTGTAAACCATTGTGTAACCTGTATAAGTGCATTATTTACATCATCAAATTGATTCTTATTCCTATCTACTGTAAAAATAAGTGACGTATCATCTGCAAAAAGTACGAAATCACAGATCTTTTTTTAAATAAAAAGGTAAGTCATTAATATATACAAGGAATAGAAAAGGACCTAAAATAGAGCCTTGTGGAACGCCTAACTGTATAGGTAATTTAGAAGATGTAGTCCCATTTACATCGACGCACTGAAATCTTTGCCGCAGGTACGACTCGACAACACAAAGTGCGGTTTCCTCTACGCCGTAGTGGCGGAGCTTACGCAATAGTGTTTCGTGATGAACGCAATTAAATGCTTTTGAGAGGTCACAGAATACTCCGATAGCATTTTTAGATGACTCCCAAGCATTATAAACGTGTTTTATGAGAGCGACACCCGCATCAGTAGTGGATCTACCTTTAGTAAATCCGTATTGATCTTTATGAAGCAGACTATTTAAATTAAAGTGTCTTAGTAGCTGCTTTAATAAAATCTTTTCAAATATTTTACTAAATGCTGGCAAGATAGAGATGGGCCTGAAGTTATTTACGTCATTTTTACTGCCAGATTTGAATAAAGGTATGATTTTACTTAATTTCATCAAATCCGGAAATACGCCTAAGTCAAAACATTGGTTAAAAATTATAGAGGTAAGGCGCAACAGTCTCAACTATATTACCTAAAATTTTAATTGAAATGCCCTAAAAGTCGCCGGTATTTTTAATATTAATTGAATTATATGCGATCAATATATCTCGCGGGGTAACGTGCTCGAATCTAAACACGCTCCTGCATTCAGGTACACTGCTAAGTAAAAAAATTCCAGCGTCTAAAGATGATGATTGTAAAGAGCTAGTAGTTGTTAAAGGTATGCTCGCAAAGAAACTATTGAACATAAGCGCTACTTGAGTTTGATTGGTGACTAATAAATTGTTTTCTTTTAGTTCAAATTGGTTTGCCCGTTGTCGTGCTCTTCCTGTTTCATTATTTATAATTCTCCAAGTTTCTTTAATTACATTTGTTGAATGCTTAATTTTGCTACTAATAAATTTAGATTTTGCCATAACACAAACTTGTTTAAAAATTTTTGAGTAGTTTTTTACATAATTTAGAAAAGGTGTGTCAAATCCATGTTGGTTCATACCATATAATTCAAACAATTTGGCTCTACTTCTGTATATACCTATAGTGGCCCACTGGTTAAAAGATCCGGTAGTACCCTTTAATGTGACAGTTTTACTCTTGAAAGTATCTTGAAACTCATTATTTACTATTCCAAAAAGTGAATTATAAATTGTATTTGGATTTTGTGAGTACAAAATTGAGGGATTGAGTTTAGCGATAATATTGTTTTTAAAACGTATAAGACGATTGGTAGTTTGAGGCCTACATTCTACTATATGTGATTTATCATATGTTGTACATGAAAAACTAGCTATCTGTCCACGGTGATTAGAAGGAAGAGAACTAATAACTACTGGGTTTTTAGCAACACAAGAACTAAATATGATATCCAAACAAGTAGAAGATGTTTCAGAAACTCTAGTAGGTTCACAGAATAAATTACTTAAATTAAATGACTTAAAAAGATTCAGAAATCTAGTACACTGTGAAGAATTCTCTAAAATATTAATATTAAAATCACCACATACTATAATATTCTTATGACTACCTATAATTTTATTAAGAGCATCTTCCATAACAGTCTCAAATAGATTATAATCACCAGAAGGGGGTCGATATACACAAATTATAATATATAAGTCTAGTTCCACACAGCACAACTCAATTGTGCGCTCAACAGATAAATTTACAATATCCTTACGCTCTTTGCATTTTAATCAATTTGAAGTCATTATGAGAGAACGGCCTCTAATAGCCTGCTTTCTTATATACGAACTCTGCACTGTATAATATTCATTTATAACAATAACCTCATGGGTGCTTAACCAATGTTCAGTTAAGCACAAAACTTTAACGTCATATTTTTCTAGAAATAAACTTAACTCTAACTCTTTGCCAGATAGGCCCTGCATGTTTTGATGTACTATATTCAAATACTGCAGCCTAACTGTTGTCCTATCTTGGAGTTTCAATCACAAGATGTGTCAATAAAAACGTTGTTAGTACATGTACTAACCCTATCAAATAAATTGTCAACACAAGGCTCACTGCCTTGCTGTAAATTGTATGCTAATAACTTAGTAATTTGTCGCTTAATATAAAATGGCAGATACATTGTATCTTTAGTTAAAATAAATTTACTAATAAATTTATTAGCGTCAAAAAACAATATTGCGTCACTATGACGACAAGTTATGTTATACAATACAATAACTTAATGAGTGTATGTGCATATTTTGTGTGTGTGTTAAGTTGTTTGAGTAAGGTAAAGCACCTTAAATAAATTTACAACTAAATTTAGGATTAAGTTCTATCAACAATTCAACACATTCTATGATATCCTGTCTCTTTACAGTTAAACTGTTACCAAACAATAATATTGTAGTACTACTCTCATCTAAGGGGTGTAACTTAATCTGATTAACTAAACTAAAGTAACTATCCCCTGGCCTACAATAATTTATAACACACTGATTTGTATATTCACTGAGAAGACTACCAAAATTGTGACCTAGCCTATCAGAAAAATTAAAGTTTTATTAATAGATGTTGGAAGCCTAGATTTATTTAAATTTGATTGTAATGAGTGTGAGTTTTCTCAGGTAGTACGGTACTCAATGGCTCTGCTGGTACAAGAGTATGAGTACAAGAACACGAGAGCTTATTGGTCAGAGACTCATACATTTCTGCATTACACCTCACCAAGTCTACGAGCTCACCTATACGCCTCCACTATAGGCTTGCTCAGTTCTTGTTGAGAAGCTTGGTATTTGTTGAAGATCTCATTTAAGGTTCTTTCTCTAAGTTATATCTCTTTCCTTAAGCGATGAGTATCCATATCATACACTGATCTGCTATGTTCCAAATTTCTAGAGTACTCAGAAAGTTGATAGAAAGGAGCGCATAAACTTAGAGAAGTTTATGCGCTCCTTTCTAAGATTTAAATTAACTCTATGCACATTATATTTCCTAATAGATTTATGACATTTTTTTATTAATTTAGTAATTTTAATGTATCGTTTAAGTTTATTATGACTAGAAAAGCTGGGTCTAATAATAATGGTATCCTCCCTGGTCAGATCTATTGTCACAACTGGCTCCCTAATGCACACATGATCAGGCTCACTACAAAGCAACTCATGATATAGGCTACAGGTATTCGCAATCTGTTGACTGTGTTTATTTATTTCTATGTTGGAGATGGTTTTATGAGCTTCAATCAATTCACGTTCCAGTTCAGCAACACGTCTCAGAGCTTCTTCATGAGTGTCCATGCACTGTTGGAAGTTGGACACCGTCAGTCGAAGTTGTTCATGTTGCTCAAGTATTTCAAGATGGTGTGTGTGCATTTCAGCCAGCTGTGCCTTGAGTTCAGTGTTCTTGTCTACTATTTTCTTTACTTCTTCTTCGTTGTCCTCTCTTGCCTGTAGCAGCTGGTTACACAGGCTTTTAGAGGATTCCAATTCCTTGAGTGTGGACTGTAATTTGTCCTCCAGAACTGCCATTCTGCGGGTCATCATTTGAACAGACCTACCCCGTAAGCACCTGAAATATAAGGAAGAGTGAGTAAAGTCAGCAGAGAGAAACTAAAAAATGAGTGGATAGAAAGTTGAGAAGGAAATAATGTAGGTAGATTATAAAAAAATTTAAGAAAAATAAATTAAATAAATTTGGGAGCAGCTTATTTTAAATCTAACTATTGGGGAATATGAAAGTAATGAATAGGTGATATTATATTTATAAAACAATAAAATAAAATTGGAATGTAGGTAGGTACTTCTATAAATTGGCCTGTGTAACACTATTGTACTCCTTAAATTAATATACTTATTTTATCATAAATAATTATGTTTTGTGTAAAGTGTGTCATGTAGTATAAATGGTGTCTGAGGCAAATGTTTTTCGTCATCGATTTTGCTTCCACAAATTGTCAAGCAAAAGGAGACATAAACGGTGCCGCTGTGTATTGTATTTGACGTCGCTCACGTGCAGTGAGCAGTGTTTATGAAATGTATAGTGTATATTAGTTAGTATTATATGAATAAAACGATACAGGGATAAGTAAATAATTATGAAAACAATATTCCCCGGGTTTCCAGTTGATTTTGAATCTTGTTTATGTTGTATCAGTTGTCCTTTACTTTGACAGTTGGTCCGCCTCAAGTTTTCCAGTGAGGTTTAGTCACTAGTCCTTTGATATTATGTTACACAAACAATTATTGCTAAAGTTTATGGGTATACACTTTAATTTAGACATACAATTAATGAGGAAAACAAAATAAAACTATTTTTATCAATTAAATTATTATACACGTAGTGAAATGACAGCTGTTTGCTAGTGTTGCCGGTGCAACCAGTTTGCGGTGCATACGCCGAGATGATATTCAGGGGTGGTTGTCCATCCATGGGCAATTTTACTGCTATGAGCCTGTCACTTCTTCTATCTATATTTATGATACGCTGCTTTAAGTCTGAGTCTAGAACAATCCCGACTCCGTTACGCATGTTGGTAGTGCCATAATATAGAAGCTGATAACCCATTCCTAGGTCTCTTGACTTGGAACCTTTCCATCTAGTCTCTTGTAGGCAGCATATGTTAATTTTTCGGGCTTGTAATATTTTCGCTAATTCTTGACCCCTACCTGTGAGAGTACCCAAGTTCCACATGGCTAGTCTAATTTGCGACTGTATGGTATGCTTATGCGAATTGGCATATTTGTCATCTCTTTCGTCGCTTACGGGGGACGCCCTAGCACTATCTTCATAATTCGCACATTTCTCGCCATCGTCGCTTTTGGGGTACGCCCTAACTGTATTCGATCTCTTCTTTTTGCCTTTATTCATATTAACGAGGAGAAGGTGTATTGACTTATATATTAATATTATTAAAATAAATGATTTTGACGACGTGACGACCCCACCGCCCACTGGGGGAGTTACTCTGACGAGTAGATACTCGTCATAGTATCTCCCCCAGCGCAAGCAGTCAACCGAAAGATGGCAGTCAAACCATCCGAACCTGGCGGAAGTAAATCCCAAGATGCTAGATGGGCAGCAGCGTCCAGCACTAAAAATTGCCGCCACTGCGATCGCCAATACGCCTGCCAAGCGTGGCAATTATGGCAAATCCCCCCATCATGAACCACATCAACAAAAACCGGCCCCTAGTCCCCGGCGGTCCCGCTAGTCCTGGTTATGGTAGCGGCCATGGTAACGGCGGGGCAAGGGGTGCAAAGAATCTCCGGAAGACATCGGGCTACCACCACCAATGATAATTGGCCCTGGCAACACTAAACACGCGCACACTGCGGACCGACGAGAAGATCGTCCAGCTGGAAGAAGAATTGAGCAAGTTGCGATGGGATATCTTAGGCCTATCTGAAGTCCGAAGACAGGGGGAGGACTCGATAGTTCTCAATTCCGGTAACTTGCTCTTCTACCGGGGAGGGGGGGGGGGAGCGACCAACAGTCCCAAGGTAGTGTCGGGTTCCTCGTCCACAAATCTCTCGTGACCAACGTGGTAAATATCGGGAGTGTGTCGAGCAGGGTAGCGTACCTTATACTCAGAACATCCAAGCGGTATTTGCTGCAGGTAATACAGGTATACGCTCTGACCTCTACGCACCCCGATGAGGAAGTGGAGGCCATGTACGATGACATATCTCGGGCTATACATGGCTTTAAAACCCATTACACTGTGGTCATGGGAGATTTTAACGCGAAACTGGGCAAACGCGACGGTGATGGGCTGAGAGTGGGGCAATTTGTTTATGGGCATCGGAATTCCCGGGGTCACTTGCTGGCTAGCTTTATGGAGAAGGAAGGACTGTACATCATGAATTCCTTCTTCAAGAAGTGAGAATGCCGCAAGTGGACCTGGGTAAGTCCAGACGGTGCCACCAAAAATGAGATCGACTTTATCATGTCGACGAAGAGGCAGATATTCAATGATGTCTCCGTGATCAATTCACTTAAAGTGGGGAGCGATCACCGAATGGTAAAAGGCACATTGAATATCTGTACAAGCCTCGAACGGTCAAGGTTGATAAAGTCCACGCTCCAACCGGCACCGGTTCATATCCAAAACCCCGAGAGCTATCAGCTCGAACTCAAGAACCGTTTCGAATGCCTGGGCGAATGCGTAGATGTGGACGAGTACAGTAACGGGTTTGTGGATGCTGTCCATACAACAGGGGCTACATTTTTTTAAGCCCCAGAAAAGCAAGAGAACCAGCAAGATCTCGGGTCCGACCCTCGAGCTGTTAGAGGAAAGGCGCAAGATGGTTCTGCTATACTCCGACGACATGCCGAAATATCGGCACCTCAACAGACAGATCTCTAAGTCTCTGACTCGCGATCTCCGCCAATACAACACAAAATGTGTTCGTGAGGCAATCGAGCAGAATAAGGGATCCAAAGTGTTCCAGAGGGATCTGTCTGTTGGGCAGAGTCAGCTGACAAAGCTGAAGACGGAAGATGGCAGAATTGTCGTCCAAGCCTGAGCTCTTGGAGGAGATCGAAAGGTTCTATGGACAGTTATACACGACAACGCAACAACCCGCAAGTACTCCAGCGTCAGACCCTAGAGCTGGATTGACCCAACACTATACCGAAGATATCCCGGACGTCAGCATGCGAGATTAGTGTGGCTCTCAAACAGCTTAAAAACAACAAGGCGCCGGGTGATTACGGAATTACGAGCGAGCTTCTGAAGGCCGGCGGTACATTCGCTAGAGAAGCCCTTCGGAAGCTATTTAATTCCGTCATTCTCGAGGGTAAAACGCCAAAGGCGTGGTGATTTTAAAAAGATACACACAATAAACAAATAGATATAGGAATAAATAATATTATAAAGTATATTAGTACATAATGCAATAATACAACAAATAAATAAAAATATGTCTAAATCTGCCCATACTATTTTCTTTCAGACGTATTCTTCCAGAATGGATAAATTTAAACGTGGAAAGCCACTTAAGTCACAAGCACGGCAAATGGTATTTAATGTGTACCTTTATTTCTTAAATGAAGCCAATGTTTTCAAAAAAGACCATGAAGGTTATTTAAAAAAAATTCAGGACCGTGTTACAAAAGCTACAGGAATTTCACGACGAACTTTGACTAATATTTTAAACAAAAAAAAAACAGAATCAATCAATGAAATTTGCCACACTGAAAAAAGGAAAACCTAAAAGTAGATTTCGGCTGGGACTTGATGATTTCGACTACTGTGTTATTCGTAATACGATATACAATTTTCACTTGACGCTCAAAAAACTCCCAACTGTAAATAATTTGAGAAAAAAGATGATCGAGGCTATTAATTTCAAAGGCTGTGCAGAGACTTTAAGGCTGATCTTGAAAGAAATGGGGCTTAGGTTTCTGAAAACTGATAATAACAGACGGTTACTTATGGAAAAGCATGATATACGTTTAAAAAGGATCAAATATCTCAGAGAAATACAACAGCTGAGGAATTCTAGTAGAAATATAGTGTTTATGGACGAGTCACATACTAAGGGTAAAACTTGGCAAGATAGCAGCAAAAAAGGTATCAAACAACCCATTTCCAAAGGAGAGAGAATAATTATTGTACACGCAGGCAATGAAAAAGGCTTCGTCCCAGGGGCTCTAATGTTACATAAATGTGTCTACTCAGAAGGTGATTATCATAAAAAAATAAACGCGGAACGTTATCAAGCTTGGCTACGCAATCAATTGATTCCTAACTTGCCTCCTTATAGTGTGTTGGTAATTGACAACGCCGCATATCATAATAAGCTGTCTGTGAAACCACCAAACTCAAACACACCTAAACCACAAATGATAGCTTGGTTACAACAACACAACATTCCGCATGACCTAAAGAAACTGAAACCCGATTTGTATGAAATTATAAAAAGACATAAAGAGAAATACACAGAATTTGTCATTGACCGTATAATGGAGGAACGTGGGCATCAAATTATACGATTGCCACCATATCATCCCGATTTTAACTCCATTGAAAATATTTGGTCCCAAATAAAGCAACACGTAGCTAAAAAAATATTGCAATGACTGTCACGTCAGTTAAAGATGCTATATTAGAAAAAATCAATAATATAGGACCAGAAGAATGGAAAAAAGTTTGTGATCATGCTGTTAAATGCGAAGATGAATATAGAAAATTTGACCCAAGAATCGATAGTTTTTCTGATGAAATGATTATTTACACAGGTGATAGCAGTGAGGAAAGTGTCAATGAACAAGAGCATAATGAAAGTTCTGATGAATCTACGATGTCAGGAATAGAGATCCTCCCTGATTCTGATTATTTTTTTTGTAATTGTAATATTATTCTGGAATGATCACTGCTGTAAATACTTTTGAACTGAGATGTTATGATTAGATTTCTAAGATTTTAATGTAACCTGTGTTTGAAAACCATTTTTCTTCTTCTAATATAAACCTTGTATTACTTAAACCTTCTTTTCTTCCATCATTACTCCAGCTACAGCAAGACACTTAAAAAGTATTATAATCGAAGTAAATCAATTCAACAAAAATTGTAGCATATTCGCTATCGTGTGGTTTTCTTCACTATTTACTTATATGGAACTATCGAATCAATTTTTTTTACATAATTTTACTAAATTATGCACTTAACAACTCTATATACATATCGTCTTCCGACGCTCGGGGAATACGACCGTTGCCGAACAGTGACGAAGATTTCAACGCGCATTATCACTATGGGAGACCTGTACCTATTATGATTTGTTATATAAAATGATGTCTCAGTAAATTTATATCAATAAGAACAATATGGATTTAATAACACAAAATTGTTTACGTATGCATTTTTAGTCATTCATAGTTGATACATTTTCATTGGTCCATTTCATTTCCTGAGCATTTATTTCAAAATTACATTAATATATATTTCACAGGCATTACCTTTCTTTTAAAAATAACAATTCTTCTTTAATTCCATTTCAATTTCTACACATTCGCCTTATCTCATTATCTATCTTTCATTTACTTAATCATTTCATCACAATACTTTCTTCATATTTGGTACACATATTTTATTTATCTTAGACCCAGGCCTGGCCATTTTATAACATCTAGTCACTTAGGTACACTTTATTACATAATATTCATCTAATCATAATTATATCTCATATACCTCATATATTTAAGAACAATATTTAAGACATTTTTACGTCTCCAACAATTTTCACTGAGAAGAACTCGCATGTCTCATGAACACGCTCTCTCACTGTCATGATCAAAATGAAGGACTGTTCTTAATTGAACCATTATTTTATGTACCTTATATTATCGTTTATAATATTTCATCCTAATTCGTTCAATAACACTTCACATAACATCGTTCCAAATGAATAATAAACTTTGCAAGAATTCTGTCGCTTTTGGGTGATCAGTCCTTTCCGTACTTGAACCTTGTAAACAAAGTCATTCCCTACTTACTATAAATCGATACCTGTATACAAACAAAACCATCTAATTACTTCTATCCAAATCCATTTTCCATCAATTAACACTGTCTATTCCACAATCTCATACATTAAAATGCCATACTCATACTACCAAAATATATCTCTCAAAACCATAAAAATCAAATGCGTATTACAATATCATTACTTTTAAATAAAACATTAATCATATAGGTAAAACTTCAAACTGCTACAAGTCATTACAAGATAAGCTAATTATAAACAAAGTGTAGTTCTCTTAGGCCTCGAATTCAACACCGTTCATTACTGAATGAACGGTGTTGAATTTCGAGACCTAAGAATGCATCGCATACCTACTTGCACACCTGCATCATATCTATTGGATTCTAAACTGGATGCTAAAAATAGAATTCAGTAAAAATAATATTCACTTATTACATTTAAATTTGTTTTAACCAAATTAATTAATAACCCTGTAAAAAAACCTTACCGTATTTACGGAATACGGTTAGTTCATTTTATTTAGTAGTAATGTACCTATATTTTTCAGAGTAATGTACCTATATTGGTGAGTCATTGATCAATGGTTTGAAATATAAGAGATTCATCATCATCATCAGCCTTAAACAGTCCACTGCTGGACTAGGCCTCTCCTTTGAAAGGAGGAATTGGCTTACTATACCACGCTGGCCAAACGGGTTGGTATAGGATTTGTATCAAGTTTTCCTTCTGTTACAGTGCTGTTCTCTGCATAATATGCTCCCTCTGTCGGCTCTTACGACACCCTTGGGATGATATGGGGTGGTGACATTTCGTATTCTTAATCCGTCACCACACGGACATAAGAGAATATAAGAGATTAATGTCACGTTATTGTCAGCTTACAGCTTTTTTAAAGTACTCGTTATAGTCAACGTAAAAGTTACAGTTTACCCTGTTTAACTTGAATGCCTATTTATGGCAATTCAATAAAAATATTTTGATTAAAATATCCAACCTTACATAATCATTTATTTTCTAAACATCAACTAATTACTATGTTTGGTTTTATAGGTCGTAGAAAAGTTCTATACTTAATATTATAAAGCTGAAGAGTTTATTTGCTTGAACGCGGTAATCTCAGGAACTATTGGTCTGATTTGAAAAATTCTTCGTCAGTGTTAGATAGCCCGTTTATCTAGGAATGCGATAGGCTATATATCATAACGTCAAGACAAATAAGAGCACTAATGAAGAATGTTTCAAACTCTTGTTTTCATTGGCGATTTGAGGTCAAATGAAATGTAGGTGTATTTTTATATATCAACGGCTTATAACTAGTCGTAGGCATTTTTGCCAGCAGCATCTATTGTAGACAATGCCTGGATAATTACAGTAAATAATTCACTTTTTTTTTTTTTAAAAATTGTATGTCATTTGGTTCGTTCAAATGGAAACCTCTTTCACTTTAATGCCACTGAATAACTTATCATTTACTTTACGGATTGAAATATTGCTGTGCAACGCAGTCCAATTTACTTTAAAAGGCGACCAAGAATTGTTCAACAAAATACCGAAATAAAATGTTGCACATCTTTTGGATTACCGAACTCAGATAAAGATGGTTTGATCTGAGTAAATAAATGTAAACTTAATAAGTAAATATTATGTTGCTAGACAGTAAGTTTGGTTTTAAAATACATACATACATACATATCGTCACGCCTTTTATCCCCGAAGGGGTAGGCAGAGGTGTATTTCTACATCCACTTTTCGCCAGATATACTTTAGTCCCACGTAATAAGGGGCGAGCCTATTGCCGTACCGGGCACATTTCCAGACTCCGTGCTGCTACTGAGAATTTCGTGACAGAAAAACCCAATAACACTGCCCGACCCAGACATCGAACCCGGGACCTCTCGATCCCACGCGCACATTTATACCGCGAGACCAACGAGGCAGTCGTATACCTAGGGTTTGATGTCGAGTTTTCCGTCTCTACGCAAAGATGGTATTTGCATCGTGTTATCCCTTAGTTGCTTCTTACGACACCCACGGGAAGATAGGGGGTGGTGACACTTGTATTCTATGCCGTCAACCACACGGCATAAAATAAGGTAATTAAATTACAAATATAGAGTTTCTGAATCAAGAAATGCGGGCATCAATATTATTATATGAACCATAGTTAATATTTTAGCAATTACTTTGGCCATACGCCTTATTGCGTTACATGTAATATGATTCGAATAAACGTTTTTATGTATAAGATGTTTTCTTTGATCTCTACTACTTTTGAAAAAAAGAATAAAAAGGTAGGTACCAAGTAATCCAAACAAGTCGCTTTTCGTATAATTTGAGCGTCCTAATATAAACAATATTTTTTTCATAAACATAATGATTAGTTTTCCAAAAGTTTCGTTTCAAATATTAAAATACTATATAACCTTATTGCCTGATAAATAAAGAATGTAACTTTACATACATTTACAGATAATTTTCATTTACAAATACCTAATTTTTAATTTTAAATAATAAATATCGAATATTTCCAAGCAAACATAAAAAAAAACTTTTTTAATTAAAAAAGCTTTTTAAACATTTTCGATTGATTTTCGTAAATTATATTACATACATACAATCATAGACTCACGCCTGTTTCCCCGAAGGGGTAGGCAGAGGCATATTAAATGCCCACTTTTCGCCAGTGTTTTGATCCCACGTAATAGGTGGCGAGCCTATTGGATATTTTGTTTACCAGAGCCTCGTCCATTGATCTGCAGGTGCTCCACTTGCAGGTGAGGTTGGCTTGGGACCCTAAGTTCTTGGTGGGAAACCTATGCACCAAATTATATTCAATGATATAAAAACGGCTAGTAAATTCACTTCACAAATAATTTCAACTAGTATTTAACTTGAATAAGAGTATCCAATCAAAAACTAACGTACTGAGTCCGATATTAATCACAAAGGGTTTCGATCACTTCGGTCACGATAACCAACCCAACGCAGATAGTATTAACAGCAATTAACCAAACAAGGCTTTAAATCAAAAGGCCCTGCGAGGGTGCGATGGGGTTGTATCCGTGAAATCGCATTCATCAAAACTTGGGAATTAGCTTCGTTTCCTAATTAAACCTGTCGGTTGTTAAGTTCGCCCCGATTCCCCCCGGGTTCCCAAATCTTACGTAAATATTAGGTTTGAATAAAAGTTTTATTATTATAGCTTTATAGGTGCTTAATACCGTGATCCTTTGTGTAAAGTAAAAGTTGATTTGACGAATTCTAATTTGAAGGGCGAGGTGATTTTGTCTGTTTGAGTGGGATGGGGCAAAACGGTCACCCATTTCGTATTCATTGCGTTTGCTGTCGTCGTCAAAAGTACGTTTATGTTATGACTAGTCCTTGAAGAGATCGCTTTTGTATTGGAATCAAGAAAGTTTTATGTGCGCAACTTGGAGACACGTGTCTGAAATTCCTTGAACTTGATGTATGAATACGGTAACTTTGTTCCTTCATTATACTAACTTGAAAACAAACTCGCTTATATGTATAACTCTGAATGTACTGAGATGAAGAAGATATACAAAATATCGTTAAAATTATAAGTATGACTTGAAACTTACATGTAACATTTTGCCCGCCTTTTGGTAACTCGTGCATTGGTTATAATTTATAAGCCATTTTATCGGTGTCCAGAATTAATACACATTTTGCCAACACGTGCCCTGAAATTGCTACTGCAAGACTAATCACTTCTTACATAAAGCATAACACCTTTAATATCTGTATGTTTGAAAAAAAATGCAAAATACATAAATATCCTATATTCAAACAATGGAAATGATAAACGTTATTTATTAATTTCACTCTTTATAAAATGTACTCACTCTAGACTTACTTTACGAAAATTATGATTTGGCAATTTGGTTTAAAATTAACTGATAGTGTAACTTGAGTCTTCTTCTTCTAATTTATGAAAAGCAATAGCGTTAGAAGTTTATTGTAATGTATCTCTAAAATAATTTAACTATGTGTCTGTAATACCAAACATTATCACCCAGATTCGCAACTATGCAAGTTTCTAGTTTAAATTCAGCACGCGTTTCTATGTCGGCAAAAGCACAATCGTAAAAGTTCGTATTTGAAGATAAAGCAACAGCTTGTGAATTTAAACAATAACTTTCATCTGTCTACGAGTAATTATGACTGAATTGTATAAATGAACGTCCGAAACTACATTTTAAGGTATAGGTATCACCTATTAAAAAGGCGGGATATCCAGTTGCGTTGAGCATGGATATTGTATAATTACAGCCTAATTTTTAATCTGTAATAAACGTGTATATACAACATTATATGTCTTTATTTCTAGAAATATACGTTACAATGTTTAATTTTTAATTTTTTCTGGACAAACATCGTACTATTTTTTACTATCAATCGATTTTTTCAATTCTCATTAAAATTGAAGATAAATTCTATTTTGTCAACTTACTAGTAGAACGAGGAGAATGGACATTAATAAATAAAATACACAAACTAAAAGAGAACTTTCAATACCGAATTAAAAACCATTTATTAAAAAAACAATTTGAAATCTACACCACACAAAAATAAATCAATACAAAAATTTGAACGCAATAAAGCAAATTAAAAGTAAAAATACATACTTCATTCACTTGTTCAATTTCGACGCATATCAGCTTAACTCGGTCGCACAGAACATTGTATTATTCCGATTCAATGTTATTATGACGATTCCGTTCGAAACGAGTGTTCAGTAGCATTGCTGAATGTCCAAGTTATTGAAATGCTTTTACAGAATTACACCTGTAGTGATCAATTATAATTTGATTATTTAAAGTGTTGATCATCATTTAAATGCTCCGCTAGGGAGAATATTAATTTAATCGGTGATACACAAAGTTGGAACTGTTTCGTGGATGACGGGGATTTTCATTTGAAAATAAAGTGTATGATTGTTATTGACTGAATATATATAATACGAGCGGCCTGCCCCGGCTTCGCACGGGTGGACATTTAGTTTTTAAAATATATCTATCTATCTATATCGTTACGCCTGTCTCCCAGAAGGGTAGGCAAAGACTATGGAACGGTACATGCTTCGGTATAGAGATACCTTATTCGCTTCCTCGACATTCATTAACCTCATCATGCGTGCGCGTCGGTTATGGGTGGGTACTTTTAAATTGGCCGTTTTTCAGTACTTCACCTATTTGGATGGCGTACCTCTACCGACATTTCCATTCATTCTTACACAATACACTTCTTTTGTATTTCTTCTTTCATCCATCAGCTCTAAATGTCCAAATTATCACAATATTCCTTTTTACAATCTTTGTCACTACATCTTCTTTAAGACCACACTTCTCTCGTGTCATGCTTTTTCTCACTTTATCTGTCAGACTTACTGCGCACATACTACTCAAAGCTCTCTTTTCCACAGCATTCATTCTACTTTCATGCTTCTCCTGCCATATCCATGATTCGCTACGATACATCAGTGTTGGCGCGAAAACTCGCTGTAGTATATCAAGGTGAGCCTGCCTTGGGATAGTACTATTACTGATGATGGACTGTAAGACGCCATTCTCACTATTTCCTCGTTTAATTCTCCTTTAAACATCTCCCTCACATTCTCCATCGCTCGTAAACAAAGACCCTATTTACTCAAAATCATTCACTTGTTCCACTTTTTCATCTCCTATCATTATATTACATTCTGTTTTACTATCATCCTCCCTACGACCAAAACTTTGGTTTTGTCAACATTCACTTTCATACCTTTCTTCTTATATGCCTCATTCATCATGGTGACCATCTACTTCAAATTCGACGCGTACTTCGCAAAAAGAACCTGGTCATCAGCGTATAACAGGGTCTCAAACACTGATTCACCCATTCTTAATCCACATTCAGACTCTTTCAAATCAGTCAGAAAACTGTCCATAAACAAATTGAGCAGCCAAGGAGGCGTTTCACATCTAGGCTCCGTATAATCTCCCTATATATGTATGGATGTAAGTGCCCAGACTGCTGCTCACTTCATACACAGAAAGTGTCGACCAAAGTTCATCCCTCACTAATCGATCGTAAGCCTTATCCAAGTTAATCATCTTCTTGCCCTGGTCCCAATTTATTTGGGGTCAGCGCAGTACGTCCTTCGCTTCCATTCTTTTCTGTCACCCGTCATCTGATCATTTACCCCTTTCTCTTTCATATCCATCCTCACACAGTCCATCCATCTTTTCCTTGGCCTCCCTCTGCCTTTCCATCCCTCTAACTTCATATTCATCACTTGCTTACCTACATACATATCATCTCTTCGCATAATATGTCCATACCAAGCCAAACGACTTCCTTTCACTTTCTCGTCTATAGGCGCCACTTTCAGACTACCTTTCACGTATTCATTCCTAATCTTATCTATTCTTGTAACTCCACACATCCATCGCAACATTCTCATCTCTGCCACATGCAACCGTTCTTATAACCGCCTTATATATGCGTTCCTTGAATTTCAGAGGCATTTTAGGATCGCATATTGAGCCCGAGACCTGTCGCCATTTCATCCATCCTGAGTTGATCCTTTGCCGAACATCCCGATCAATTTCGCCGTCGTCTTGCAGAGGTGAACTGAGGTAGCGAAAGTCGGAGCATACTGGTAGGGGTATACCGCCGAGTGTAACTGGGATTGGACTAGAGAGGCCGCCAAAGTCACAGAACATGTATTCTGTTTTGGTTCTGCTTATCCTAAGGCCTACGTTCTCCAGTCTCTTCCGCTACTCCTCCAGCTTGCTCTGCACCTCCTGTCTACTTTCTGCTACCAGGACGATGTCGTCGGCAAATAGCATGCACCAGGGTGCCTCTTCCTGTATGCCTGTTCTTGTATGTCTGATGATAGGGCATCCATAGTCAACAAGAAGAGGTAAGGACTAAGAGCCGACCCTTGGTGCAAGCCTACAGCCACATCGAATTTGGCTGTGATTCCAGCTACGGACCGGACTTGCGTGTGGCATTCAGCATACATAGCTTGGATCAACTTCAGGTACTTTACAGGCACTCCTTTCTTCTTGAGGGCCCACCACAAGACTTCACGCGGTACCCGGTCATATGCCTTTTCGAGGTCAACGAATACCATATGCAGATTTTTATGCGCCTCCCTGTATATTTCACAAATTTGGCGAAGTGCAAAAATGGCATCCACCGTACCTCGACCAGGCATAAAACCGAATTGGTTACGTTAAATCTCACTCTCTGCTCGCAAACGTCGCTCAATTACTCTCTCCCATACTTTCATACTATGCGGCATTAACTTTATTCCCTGATAGTTGTTGCATTCTTGGACATCTCCCTTATTTTAAAAAATGGGTACTAGGTAACTGCTGCACCATTCCTTGGGTACTGTCTCCTCATGCAACATCTTATTGAAGAATAAAGTCAGCCACACCCATCCATCCTCCCCTAACACCTTTCATGCTTCTACTGGTATTCCATCTGGTCCTAATGCTTTCCCATTCTTCATTCCACTCACAGCCCGTTTTACCTCATCCTTACTTATTACATTCACTAGTCCAATATTCTTCGCCTTGTTCTCAAGCTTTTTGCTCCAATCATTCTCTTCATTCATTAACTTTTCAAAATATGTCCTCCATCTTTCTTTAATCCTATCATCATCCGTAAGAATCACTCCTGTTTCGTCTTTCATACACTTGATATGGGATACATCCCTCGCCTTTCTCTCTCTAGCCTTAGCCAGTCGGTATAAATACTTTTGGCCCTCGGGTTTCTCAAGTGAACCATATAGGTCGTTAAGGGCTTTTGCTCTAGCTAAGGCAACAGCTTTTTTAGCTCTTTTCTTACATTCATCATACTTCTTTTTCTTACTCTGTTTCACCGAGTCATTACCTTCTTTCATCAGCTGCCATTCTTTAAAACTTGCTTTCTTTTCCTTGAGCACACTCTGTACTTCCTCTGTCCACCACCACGTATCCTTATCTTTCATACGTTTTCCTTTCGATGCTCCTAAAACATCCTTTGCCACGCACTTCATACATTTACTCATCTCCTCCCAACACTCATTCACGCTGCAATCCTTCATATCGCCCATCTCAAGCATTTTATCTACCACTCTTTCTCTGAACTCTACTGCACATTCATTCTTCTCTAACATATGCCATTTTACTTTTGGGGGCAGTTGCTCCTTGGTTCTTTTCGAGCTCAGCCGAATCTTTAATTCGACCACCAGGAGTCTGTGCTGTGAGACTAAGCCTTCTCCCGGTACCACCTTACAGTCTTTGACCTAGTTGATAGTTTTACGACTTAGCAGAAAATAATCAATCTGAGTCATATGGTGGTCACTGTTGGAGTCACTGTTGTAGGTGATCAGGTGTTGCTCTCTTTTTTGGAACCAAGTGTTAGCCACTACAAGGTCAAAAGCGGCAGCAGCTTGGAGAATTGCTTCTCCCTCGCTATTTCGGCTGCCGAAACCCCAGCCTCCATGTATTCTTCCATACTCACCACTTGTTCGTCCCACATGCCCATTAAAATCTCCTCCCACAACTATCTCTTCATTCTCCGGTATATCCGTCATCATGCTATTGAAATCCATCCAAAACTTCTCTTTCTCGCAATCATCACATCCTACCTGAGCATACACACTTTTCACATTTAGAATAATATCTTGCAATATCACTTTCATAGCAATCAATCTGTCATTAATTCTATTTACACATGTCACACCATCTTTCAGATTTATCGTCTACCACAATTCCCACACCATTTCTTTTCCCATCACTTCCAGAATAATAAAACTTGTATCCTTCTCCAATCTCCCTAGCTTTCGTACCTTTACATCGCGTTTCCTGCAGACATGCCACATTTATTCGTCTTCTTTTCAAAACATTAGCTAACTCTCTAGCCTTTCCAGTCATCGTACCTACATTCAAACTTGCATACCTCACCCTTACGTCACAGGCTCGCTTCTTACGTTGCACTCGCCCGGAGTAGTGCAACAACCCTTGCATACTTCTCGCCAGTGCCGGGTGCTGCCCCTGCGCGTCGCCTGCGGGGAACGCCCTAGCCCTATCGCACTCATTTCCATATGTGTCCATACTGCAATTAGGTTTTGGCATGAATTTTACTAGCCGGCCGCCTGCCTGACGCTAACCCTCCTTGGGAATGTTGTCGTCATAAAGGAAGAGGTGATAGGAGAACGGGGTAAATGGATAGGATGTATGACGAGGAACAAAGGGTTTGTAGGCGGGGTTACTGTAGTCACTGGAAGGATATAGGGTAGTGACTACAATAGCTCGGAGAGCCGGGAGCGCGTACCCGAAGCCCTGTCTAATAGTCGGACAGACAGACAATAGACAGAAGCACCCCCTTATCCAAGTTAATAAAGGCGTAAAAAACCTTCTGGTGTTCCATTGCGCTTGAGTGGTTGGCTTGAGTCAGGGGAAGTGCATATTTGTAGGTGGAGGACATATGTTATCCGCGTGACCGTTTACGTAATTATTTTATGACGACCATTTTATAAACTTTTTAGCGATTTTGTATTTGTTATGATATATTTGTAGCGCCTTTTATTGTAAATAATATTTATTTAATGAAAATAGTAATTTGTTATACCTATAGTACTTAAAAATTCTTTGTAATTTTAATATTAGAACTAAAAATGGCAAGCTGAGATCAGCACATCGAATTATGGTTACTGAAGGAAGATGAAGACATTTGGGTATGATGAAACCTTTGGATAGTAGAAGAATGAGTACTCATTGTATACCCAAGATTCTCAAGCTGGAACTAAGCGATTTTTTGGGTATTCCATTCGAAGAACAACCACAAGAAGCGGCGAGTACTCCTCGTGGAGGTGCGCGTGGAAGAAAACGTAATGAAATCACGCATAAATCTTGCCAATTATGCGGGGAATTCACTTGTCCCGACCATTGCAAGTATATGTGCAATAGTTGTTATGAAAATCATACCTAAGAATATTTTTAGTCTCTCATAATTATAGTTAATATCAAAAGTTGCTCTCAGAAGCAAAGAAATTATAATTACTCGTTCATATGTTCCTAATTTTAACTAAAACCCTTTTTTTTATTTTTTTGTTTTATGTAGCTGATTTTATGTCTGTTACTTTTAATAAAAAGATGCACCTAAAATATTGGTATTATTATTATAAATCATCATTGGCAAATGGATGACACACGTCATCCGCGCTACCTCTTATGGTATATTTATATGCGCGACCACTCTAGGGTTAAGATTTTCTCCGAAATGCACCTTGATCCGTTTATCTCACTCCCTTTTGGAATCCTACTTTCTCATCTTAAATTTAACTATCAGTTTCAGAGCTCACTCTTTCAATTTGTATTTTTGCGTGCAATTTCCCAACATTTATTGAACAGTAGGTACAGCAGGCTTACAGTGACGCTTTTGCCTATCTTGAGCATTTCAGCAGATACTCTGTCATATCCCGACGCTTTACTCGCTTTTATACTTTTCAAATACTTTAACTTATCTTATTACACAAGATATTAAATGCCAATTCTACTAGTGAGGGATTAAGAATAAAAAGTGTCAGTACCCCAAATAATTTTGTTAGTGACGTACAACCACGATCGACGATATAGAAAGTGTAACAGTTGCAGCACCTTACAAAATGTAAATTATGTGTATTATGCAAAACCTGGCGATGAAAAAGAGTGACAGTGAGTTATATTGCCCGTTCTTTCTCATGGTTCTATGCCCTTGCTTTGCGAACGTAGCAGTAAATGTAAATGTAGAATCATTAAGTAATTATTTTATAAATTTAGTATTTTGACGTTCATAAGCGTCACATTGTGACCCAAATGAATAAAGGATTTTTAATTGAATTTGAATTTGATTAGAAAACACACGAATCAATCTTTAACTTTGCGTAGAGAAGGAAAACTCGACATGAAACTCTATACCAACCCGTCAGGCTAGCGTGCTTATATAATAGTAGGCCAAATCTTCCTTTTGTCCAGCAATGGACTGCGAAATGCTACATTATTATGTTGATAAGTAGTATACTTTTGGTTATATGTAGGAGTTAATTTCTAAGGGTTAACCTACATTTTTATTTGATGCATGCCACCTGCCTTACTTTAACATTAATAATATATTTTGAATGCCATGTTTAATTTAAATGATACAACATGTAATTTACGGGTATTGAAACAGTCTTTTTGAAAATAAAATAATTTATTTCATTGTTATAAAATTTATATAATCGATCGAATCATGTGAGTCTCGTCCCGGCGGAATATTGGTGCTCGCACACCGCGGTGAATTTATTTTCTCACGCAAAATTTTTATTTTGCTATATCTTCTAAGCTATTCATTATAATGATATACTGTAAAAGAAAACTTTTATCAACATTAAATACATGACGTATCTAGCGTATTTAATTGGATAACAAATAATACTATATTGTTTAAAATAGCTTCGAAAATTACCCATTAAATGTTTATAATTTTTTATTGATAAAAATGGTTACTGGGGCTTTTCCTTAGGAGATGGACCTATAGCATCGCGGACTTTTATGTTAGGCATGAGACCGATATATCAAAACGCATCTGAAATCCGATTGCAGTCAGAAAT
Organism: Euclidia mi; assembly: GCA_944739405.2. Classification (NCBI taxonomy): domain Eukaryota; kingdom Metazoa; phylum Arthropoda; class Insecta; order Lepidoptera; family Erebidae; genus Euclidia; species Euclidia mi. Next base: position 9,602,138 of record OX123186.2, on the reverse strand, counting down.
CGTATCGTATCGATATTCCAATGTGAAAAATCCGATTTTAGAAAACGCAAAACAATAACACGATAACGCAAACTACACAAATCCGAACCGAACGGTGCAAGTGCAACCAAACTACAACCGTGGCGTGTTCGGGACGCATTCACTGCGCGTCCGCTCCGCCCCGTAACCGCTCCCAAACCGCTAGTATGATAACGCCCTTAGAATGAGAGAGAGCGAATTTCATTTCCTTTTCTTCCTTACTTAGTGATCCGTTGAAAGAGCAAAAGAGATGAAACGAATTGTCGCCAAGCGAGCGAAACGTTTTGAATTTTGGCGGTTTTATGAATTGCAGATTGACTACAAAAAAATAAAACTAAAATTGAGGCGATAATATCTAATTCAGATTGCAACTATTTAATATTTATTTTGAAAATTGCAAATAGTTATTAGGTATTTATGTTTGGAGAGTTTTATTTGGATGGATTGGTCTCATGCCTTAAATCCAATAAGATTTCGATTGTTTACATTTGTCGTACGCTACGCTCTAACATCCGCTACTGAAATCGATTTCTAAAATCAGTTTTTGAAATCGATTTCAAAATCTAAAATCGAATTTTTATGGGTTTGCGTAAAAATCCGATAACGCCCATGCCTATTTTATGTAGGTAATAATAAGTGCTTTAATATAGTAGTACATTATTTTTAGGTATCATTAACAGTTTATTTTAAAAAGTTAATGAATGAGGAAAACGATTAGAGCAGAAACCTTGAGAATGAGGTGATGAATATTGGTTTAGTGAAGGAAATAAATAAGGACGAGGTACAAAAGGCTGTTAGTGGAATGAAGCATGGAAAGCGTTAGGAGATGATGGATGGGCGTGGCTAACTCTATTCTTTAATAAGCTGTTGCACGAGGAGACCATACCCGAGGAATGGTGCAACAGTTACCTGGTGCCCATTTTAAAAATAAGGATGATATCCAAAAGTGCAACAATTATCGGGGAATAAAGTTAATGCCTCATAGTATGAAAGTATGGGAGAGAGTAATTGAGACGCCTGCGTGACGAGAGTGAAATTTCACGAAACCAATTCGGTTTTATGCCTGGTCGAGGTACCGTGGATGCCATTTTTGCACTTTGCCATATGTGCGAAAAATACAGGGAGGCGCATAAAAACTTGCACATGGAGTTCGTCGACCTTGAAAAGGCATATGACCGAGTGCCTCGTGAAGTTGTGTGGTGGGCCCTGAAGAAGAAAGGAGTGCCTGGGAAATACCTGACGTTGATTCAAGCCATGTACGCTGAATGCCGAACGCAAGTCCGATTCCTGTTAATTATGGATGCTATATCATCGGACATACAGGAAGAGGCACCCTGGTGCATGCTGTTTGCCGATGACATCGTTCTGGTAGCAGAGGGTGGACAGAAGGTGCAGAGCAAGCTGGAGGAGTGGCGGCAGAGATTGGGGAATATAGGCCTGAGAATTAGTAGAACCAAAACAGAATATATGTTCTGTGACTTTGGCGCTCTCTCCAGTCCTATACCGGTTACACTCGGCGGTACACTACTACCAATAAGCTCCGATTTCCGCTACCTAGGTTCACTCCTGCAAGATGACGGCGAAATTGATCGGGATGTTAGGCAGAGAATCAACGCAGGATGGATGATATGGCGACAGGTCTCAGGCACAATATACGACCACAAATGCCTGTGAAATTAAAGGGCCGCATGTATAAGTAGGTTATAAGGCCTGTCGTACTGTATGGGGCTAAGTGTTGGGCTACAAAGAAGATGGATGAGAAACGATTGCATGTTGCAGAGATGAGAATGTTAAGATTGATGTGTGGAGTGACAAAAATGGACAGAATTAGGAATGATTACGTTAGAGGTAGTATAAAAGTGGCGCCCATTGATGAAAAGGTGAAAGGGAGTCGATTGGCCTGGTATGGACATGTTATGCGGCGAGATGAGATGTATGTAGGTAAAAAAGTGATGAATATGCATGTAGAAGAACGAAAAGGGGGAGGACGGCCAAGGAAAAGATGGATGGACTGTGTGAGGATGAATATGAAAGAAAAAAGGGTAAATAATCGGATGACTGGTGACAGAGAAGTATGGAAGAGAAGGACATACTGCGCCGACATCAAATAAATTGGGATCAGGGCAAGACAATAATGATGATAACAGTTTAAGCAGCGCACGTGATGAAAGATATTTTTTGATGTTTTTGTAGGGTATGTATTTTATTTTATTTTATTTATTTATAGTCTCATGCCTGTATCCCCGAAGGGGTATGCAGAGATGTAAATATTACACGCATATAATCCCTTATATTTTCTAGAAATAAATATAGCCTATGTTACTCAGGTTTAACGTCGCATTATAATGGTGAAAGAATTTTCTGTTGATTAGCCCAAAATGCATCAAATTTAGTATTATTTTGAGAAAGGCAAAATGGTTCAAATGCCTGCCGTAAAAAAATTGCTGACATTAAACTGACTCAAGCATCGACTTAGAATGAAACAATACGAGAGATGATGAATTAAGCGCCATGTCAACCGACAGTTGTCAGCTTAGGCCATCATTCAGCTACATCCATAAGATTTTATATAGTTGAATGCAAAATGGGCCAAAGGATACAGCTTATTGTTTTCGTTTAATGCAAAAAAGGCCAAACGACAAAACCACAACAACGGCGAAAAAGCCAAATGCCTTAATTGACACTCGGTATAAAAGTTCGAAAAATCCCCTAAGTCATCGAGTACTCAAATTTGTCTAATTTTGTGTCGTATAGATCAATGAGCTTAGAAACGAGGTCTGTTTTGCTGTAGGTGCTAAGCGCCATAAAAATAGTTAAACATTACAAAAAAAAAATTAAACCTAACTCAAACGACGGAGAAAAATTTGCTGATTCCAAAATGTATTTAACTCAATATCGCAAAAAATGTCGCTTGTACCAATTAGCCTTTTAACCGATATAATCCTTTTTTTTGTAAATACAAACATATTAAACATAGGAACACCTAGACCAGGACAAACATCGATGTTCACGCACACAAATGTTTGACTTCCGACCTCCGGCGTAGCAGTAGTTTACATTCCTGCTACGCCTCTGGGTCGTCAATAAATTAAATGAATCATATCAATGAATTAACAACTATATAATTTTGTATGGCGTTACTTCTTAGCATAGGTATAAGTGGAAACTATATATTATGTGGTAAATTCAGAAATATTTTTTATGCTTCAATCATACTATATTTAGAAGTATACTATCAATGAGATCTATATATATCGATAATCTGATAGGATGTATGTGCCTCGGCCCATATGCTGATTACACCTCGACGTAAAATTTCAGTGATAAAACTTGAAACTATTTGATTTATTCATCGTCTCATGCGCGCACGCATCCGAGTACGACGCGTAATGCGTGTGTCACATCGCTTACATTTGCGAAAAGTTTGAAAAATGTCGGTTACGCTAAAGTGTAGTAGTTGTAACATCGTTATAGATGAGTTGTTGGCTTATGTACAAAATAAGAGATCGCTTTGTGACGAAGAAAGGTTGGTCAGATTGTGTGTGGCGACGTTTAGTGGCGATGAGATTGAAAAATCGAAGTCGTTACTATTTGAAGCTTTACCAGCTGACAAAAGAAAACCAGTTCGTAAAGGACAAGGAAAAGTAAATCGTGCCCTCAGTGACATTATAAGTGCCTTCAAATCGTTTCCTGACCTGATGACGGTGTTCGTGGCTAGAAATTTGGAGAGACTTCCTCCTATTACTTTTGATCACCTAGACGCTTCAGACGTGCTCAAAAGGTTGATATTACTTCAAGAGGAAGTCAAGAAAATTAAAGAGTCGTATGTTTCACTAGAACAGCTGGAAGTCATGAGGAGGGACATACAGAGTACGAATAAAAATGGGAGCGCAGCGAGTAACCTGCAGGACGAGAATGATCGTGTGAACATGGAAAGAGGTGCATGTAAAAGTGTGAATGTGTCGGTGTTGGAGATATCTGAACAGTTTGATACATCCAATTTAAATTGCTCGTTACCACTCAAGTGCGTACCTAATAAAAATAATCATTTTCACAATAAAAATTATGAGGGTAGACCGAATCCGCCGCAAACTACTTTAGCGGCCGGAGACGCACCGCTAGCGCCACAAGTGTGTGCGAGTGAGACGGCGATCGAACAGCTGATTGTAACGGAGCAAGCGCCGGCGGCGAGTGAACAGGTGATCGATGCGGCCGCGCCCAAGGAATGTAAACAAAGTGATAAGTCGATTCATTCACATTTATCGAGTGAGCGGTCGAACGTAACACAATGGACTAAGGTTACATATCGAAAATCGAGTAATAAACAACGGTTTAAAGGATATTTTGGCTTAGCAAATGATACCATTGGCAATTTTAAAGCAGCGGAGAGAAAAGTGCCGATTTTTATTTCTAACATAAGCATTGATACCAGCGAGAAGGATATAACAGACTATATCTGGGCGAAAACTAAGATTTCCGTCAAGCTGGAAAGAATACAGTCGAAAAAGACGAATTCAAACCACAAGTCATTTAAGTTCTTTGTCCCAGAGTCTAAGGATGAACTATTTTTGGACAATAACTTGTGGCCAACAGCTGTAATATTTAGGCGTTTCGTGCACTATAACAAGCGTGATGCGACCGGAAAAATAATGACTGGTGACGGCGCTATATCAAATAAAAATGGCTAGGCAGATATATAAACTTGTGAGTTTTAATTGTAAAAGTATAAAGCGATCTATTGATTATATACGGGAGCTATGTTCCGATTACGATATTATAGCGATTCAGGAAACTTGGTTATTACCAGAGGATCTGGCATATCTACATGATATCAGTGATGATTTCTGCTATACGGGAACATCAGCTGTGGATACAACGGCAGGGATTTTACGAGGTAGGACGTTTGGAGGCGTGGCCATACTCTGGAGGAAAAGTGCGTTTAACACGGTGTCAGTCGTTCCGTGTAACAACTCGCGAGTGTGCGCTGTCGAAATAGTGTTTAATGAGAGGTCAGTGCTAGTGTTCAGCGTGTACATGCCCACGGACGAGGTATGTAATTTAGTGGAGTTCACGGATTGCTTGAGTGCGGTGAGTGCTATTATAGAGAACTCTAATATCGAAAACTGTTACATTTTAGGAGACTTCAATGCACATCCAACAGGTCGGTTTTTTGCGGAATTAAGTGATTTCTGTCAGCAATTTGAGTGGATGTGCATTGATACTGAATTGTTAAAGATAAACTCAGACACGTATACTTTCATAAGCGACGCACATGGTTCGCGCAGGTGGCTGGATCATTGTGTGGTCACAAAGGCAGCTCGTGAGTCCGTACTTAACGCGCGAGTCATTTATGATTTTTTGTGGTCGGATCATTACCCTCTCGTAATCGAATGTGTATTTGATAACATTTGTCCAAAGCTGTGTAGTTTTGATTATATAGAGAATATTGTTGTATGGGGGGAGAGGAATTGTGATGAAATTCAATCTTATACCATGGCATGTCATGAGAAACTTAGACTAATTGACTTCCCCGATGAGTTCAGAAACTGTTGCGATAAAATTTGTAAACAACACTGTCATCGCAACACTATAGACAATATGTATAATAATATTGTGCGAGCCTTATCGCAAGCAGCTGTGGTGGGTCGAGGGAGCAGCAGGCGCAGGAAAAAGAAGGTTGTGGTAGGCTGAAACAGGCATGTTAGTGATGCATACAGGGACTCCAGGCTAAAGTTTCGCGTGTGGCAGGCGTGCGGTAAACCATCTACAGGTCCTGTGTTTGTTGACATGTGTGAGGCCAGAAGAAAATTTAAATCTCGGCTTAAGTGGTGTCAAACACACCAGGAACAGGTAAAAATGGATATTTTGGCCTCCCATCACTCAGATAAAGATTATCGCTCCTTTTGGCAGCATACGAACAAATTGAGAAGTAAGCCTGGCCTCCCGGTATCGATTAATGGTGTAAACGATCCCTTAGGCATTGCTAACCTCTTTAAGGAACAGTTTAAAACAGAATCACCACTGGGACCCAGCTTGCCTGTGCCGAATCCTACGGACCATCATGATCTTCAAACTAGATTTACAGCTAAGGAGGGGGTGTTATATCTACCATGTCTAGACGGAAGTCTCCAGGTCATGATGGTCTGAGTATCGAGTACCTCAGGTACGCGGGTCCCCATTTACCAAGAGTGTTGGCAATGTTCTTTAACTTTTGTGTGAGCCATGCGTATTTGCCTAGTCAGATGACTAGAACTCTTGTAGTGCCTATAGTTAAAAATAAAACAGGCGATATAGCAGATTTAAAAAACTATAGGCCTATTTCCTTGGCTACGGTAATAGCAAAAGTGCTTGATAGCTTGCTAAATAGACAACTCAAAACCCACATTAAGCTGCACGACAACCAGTTCGGATTTCGAGCTGGACTGTCCACTGAGAGTGCCATCCTGTGTCTTAAGTGGGCTGTCAAGTACTACATAGACCGTAAAACACCCGTATATGCGTGCTTCCTCGATCTATCAAGAGCATTTGATCTGGTCTCTTACAGTATTCTGTGGAGTAAGCTTGAGAAAGCTGGAGTTCCTTCCGATGTCATAAGCACTCTGAAATGCTGGTATGGAGGTCAGATCAATCAAGTTCGATGGGCTGGGACTTTGTCGGAACCGTACGGATTGGAGTGTGGCGTGAGGCAGGGGGGTTTGAGCTCACCTACGCTGTTCAATATATACGTCAATGAGCTAGTTGAGACGCTCAGCAGAGAGAGAGCCGGCTGTTACATTGATGGAGTTTGTGTAAACAATATTAGTTACGCCGACGATATGGCTCTTCTAAGCGCCTCAGCTTGTGGCCTTAGAAGGTTGGTGGCCATCTGTGAAGACTACGTCAGGCTTCATGGATTGGTCTACAACGAACGTAAGAGTGAGGTCATGGTCTTTGATGCCCGTGGCGGCAGGTGTCTAAAAACTATCCCACCAGTCCATTTAAATGGTACTCCGCTCACACGGGTATACAAGTTTAAGTACCTTGGACACGTCTTGACCTCGGGCATAAAGGACGATGAGGATATTGAGCGGGAGCGAAGGGCGCTGTCGGTTAGGGCGAATATGATAGCTCGCAGATTTTCACGTTGCTCACAGAGTGTTAAAATAACCTTGTTTCGTGCATACTGCACTTCTTTTTACACGTGCAGTCTATGGGCTGATTATACGCAAAGATCGTGCGGCGTCCTTCGCGTTCAATATAATAACGCGTTCAGGGTGTTGATAGGGTTGCCCCGTTTCTGTAGTGCATCAGGAATGTTTGCTGAAGCTCGAGTCGACTGTTTTTATACAACGATGAGAAAACGTTGCGCTTCGCTGGTGCGCCGCGTGCGGGCCAGCCCCAACCGTATCCTCTGCTGTGTGGCGAGCAGACTCGATTGTTTATATGTGAATCGCTGCTGCAAGCTGTCCACCTCCGTGATAGACGTGTGGCAGTGATTCACATATATTCATGGTTTTAGGCTAAGTGTTTATAATAGGAATACTAACATAGGGTAAGGAATATTGTTACTAACACAATGAGTTTTGTTACTCGAAATAAATAAATATTATTATTATTATTGCGTATTATGGTCAAGGCCATGTTTAATATGACTATATTTATTTGTGACTACAAATTAAGACATAGTAGTAATTAGTTACAAGCCCCATAATGAAAACTCTAATTAAATAAAACTACAAAGCTAATATTAACTTCAACACAATATCGTCAAACTACTCGATGACAATATCAGAAACTGGAAACGATTTCTAATAATTGAGTTTTCAAAACTTATTGTGGAATGGTTCTATTGTCGCGAAACCAATAACTGCTCTACCTTATCCAATTGTCACTTTGTTCTAGACCCGCACTTTGCTCTTTGAAGGATAGAGCAATTGCGAGAGGAATATGAAAAGAAAACATACATACATACATAGACTCACGCCTGTTTCCCCGAAGGGGTAGGCAGAGGCATATTAAACGCCCACTTTTCGCCAGTGTTTTGACATATGAGATAGGTGGTGAGCCTATTGCCGCTTATCGGGATATTTTCTTTACCAGAGCCTCGTCCGTTGATCGGCCGGTGCACCACTTGCAGGTGAGGTTGGCTTGGGACCCTAAGTTCTTGGTGGGAACCCTATGCACCAATAAAGAACATATATCTTACATATCTTCACGCCTTTTATCCCCGAAGGGGTAGGCAGAGGTGTATTACACACCCACACTTCGCCAGATGTGTTTCGGTCCCAATGTAATAGGGGGCGAGCCTATTGCCATCTACCGGGCACATTATTAAGCGAGCGATAATTAACATTTTTAATACACACATAACTTCGAAAAGTCAGAGGTGTGTGCCCGAGGTACCTGGGGATCGAACCCGAGACCAACGTCTCGGCAGTCCGTTACGTACACCACTGGGCTACCGCCGCTTTAAAGAAAACATGTCTGCAGAAAAATAAACTAAAGAAGAATAGTAAGATTTTTACATGTTATAAAATGAAGTCCCCTTTACTCTGTTTGTCTGACTGTATGACGCGATAAACTTAAAATTGAATTTTTACGGTTTTCACTAATTTATGGTGTAATTCTAAGGAAGGTTTTTAAGTGTTTAATTCACGCGGGCAGAGCCGCTTGTGAACACTATTTTTAGAACAACAATGTGATAAAAATGCGTTACTGTTCAGATGACTATAACGGCGGAAAATAACTAATTAATACCTTGTATTTTCTTGTGTTTACAATAAAATGAAATCTCAGTCAAATCAAAAATCCGCTAGCTGTAGTAGTAAGTTAACACCTGTTTCTGAGCCTGTCCAAATTAAGATCAACCTCATAAGAGATGAATAGATCCAATTTTTTTATCTACGTCTCATAATCGTAAAATCGTTCCTCATTGTTGTAATTTATTTTTGTATTTGAGAATAAAACATGTGTTTCATCGAATTGTTATTTTATAGAAGTAAGTGGTAACCTAGTTACATCGAATAAGAAAAATTTTGAATACTTTGTAAAAACACTATAAAGCCAGTATTATTACAACACACTCCCTTAGTCAAGATTCTCTAGAATAAATAAAACATAAAAATGAACTCAAAATATATCAATTCAAAGAAAAAATAGTATGTAAATGTATACTAAGTACCAAAGTAAACTAAACCTAAGCCTAGTACACATCTACCATGTGCCACACGCTGCATTCGTTTAGTTAAGATGTCAGCGGGCATATCACTTGATTTGATATATTTTAAGTTTACCGAATTATCACTAATCTTTTCTCTAATAAAGTGATATTTGGTATCTATATGTTTCGTCCTATGGTGGTGTACCGGAATTAAAGCCAAACTCTGTGCACTCTGACTATCAGTACAAACAGTTATGGTATTAGGTAATAACTTTTGCCTTACCATAGGATCTGAAATTAATTCAGTGATAAATCTCCTTAAATAAATCGCTTCCTTTGTAGCTTCAGTTATTGCCATATACTCGGCTTCCGCTGAGGACAAAGCTACGGTTTGCTGCTTCCTTGAGGCCTATGAAACCGGGCTGCCTGCTAATTTAAAATAGTAACCCGTATAAGAACGGCGATCTATATCACAGTTTGCCCAATCAGCATCGCAAAATCCTACAAGTGGCATGTCTGATTTTCTATAACAAATCGAATAATCTAAAGTACCTTTTAGGTATTGTAAGACTCTCTTCGCGGCTAACCAATGAGTCTTGTTGTACTGAGTATTGAACTGACTCAGGTAACTAGTCACGTATGCAATGTCTGGACGAGTATTAACACTCAGGAACATGAGGCAACCAATTAATTCTTGATAGGGATGTACTTCTAGATTATGATCACTATCACTGCTGGTACTGACCTCTAGTTTTCCAGATATTGGAGTTGTACAAGTTTTACAATTCTCCATTCCAAACTTTTGTAAAAGATTATTTATATAACTTTTCTGGTGTACTTTTATTTCGACATTTTCCTGGTTAAGTTAAATCGCCCAAATCTTTTATTGAAAAGTCATTTTTCAAGTCATTTTTGACAATGTCACACGTCTTGTCTTTTCTATAAAAAATAATTATGTCATCGACAAAGACTGCAACTATAACCAACTCTTTTCCAAAAAGTTTGGTATACACACATGGTTCAGATGGAGTTTTCACAAAACCAAAAGACGATAAAGTTTCATCTAACTTTATATTTCAGGCACATGGACCTTGTTTAAGTCCTTACAGGGATTTTTGTAAGAGACACACTTTGTTCTCCATACCCTTTACTTTAAAACCTTGAGATTGCTCCATGTAGAGTTTCTCTAGCAGATCCCCATTTAAAAATGCAGTGTCAACGTCCAACTGACGCATCTTCAAACCCAATTCAGCTTCGAGAGACAGTAGAGTACGTAAAAAGGAGTGCCGCACGACAGGAGAAAATGTCACAAAATAGTCTACACCTGGCGTCTGGGTGAATCCCTTAGCAACTAATCTTGCTTTGTACTTCACAACTTTAGACCCATTTACATGGTATAACTTTCTTGCTTTCTCTGTCAACCAATTTCCATGTTTTCAGCTTCATAAATGAATTATATTCATCTGTCATTGCCATCTGCCACTTATCAACATCATCAGCCAATATAGCCTCTTTTATAAGTTCTAGGCTCATCAGACACTTGACTAGACACTTGGTATGAGAAGTAATTAGGAGGTTTTCGATCTCATGATGGATATCTATGTCCATCATTTTGACTAGTAGAAATTACTTCTTCCTCAATTGATTCAAAGAATTGATCAGCTTCAGCAGTCTGATCTTCAGTGACAACAGTATGGCCTGAAGCTGGTTCAACAGTGACCACTGGAAATTGATCAAAAGACTCAAGAACTGTGCTGTTTTCTTCCGGTATAGGCAGACTATTAGACAGTACTAAAGGTTCAGTAGAAGTCTTAGTATTGTTGACATTTTTATTATTTAAACTAGAAAAACAATCTTCAAAAAATGTTACGTCTCTAGACTTTTGTAAGATTCTAGGACAAGATGGTTTTCTAAAAAGATACGTATTAGGGTCTTCTGTATAACCTACAAATACAGTTTCATCAACCTTAAGATCCAATTTATTACGGTGACAGGAAGCCCAAAAACTCTGAGATTACCTTGGTCTGGTTTGCAACCATTCCACAACTCGTAGGGAGTTTTATAATTTACGGTGTGGGTATCTATTCTTTAGGTATGTAGCCGTTCGAACAGCATCTTCCCAAAAAACTTTAGAAAGTTCGCTTTTAGCTTCGATAAGATCGTGCCTTTTCTACAATTGAGCTATTAGTACGCTCGGCAACACCATTCTGCTGAGGACTATATGGTACCGTAGTTTGATGCTTTATACCACAAGCTCTATGATACCTATCCTTTACCTCTGTCTTTGAAGAAATAAAATATATAATAATATAGTACTCGAAAAATCGTCTATAAAAACTAAAAAGTATTTATTACCCTGAAATAAGCTAACTGACATTGGTCCACAAAGGTCAGAGTAGATCAGTTCTAATATTGAAGTTGCTCTTTTATAAGTAATCGGTTTAAACGGTTTTCGAGCTTGTTTCGCTTGAACACAAGCAACACATGGATTTTTATCCACATCTTTATAATCAATAACCTTATGACTATTTTTCAGCAGATTCATACCAACGCGACATAATGACCTAAACGCTTATGCCATACCTGATACTTAGAAAATGAATCAGAGTGCACGTCATAGGTTCTAAATTTGGAAATATTTACGTCACAATCAAGTGTGTACAGACCACCACTGGGCGAGCCATGTAGAACCGCATCACCTGTAAAGAAGAAGGTTTTTGATTTAAATAAATTACAACCCGACTTATCAAACATTACAGTAAAACCTTTTTCAACTGCTGTCTTCACAGATAAAAGATTTGTTTGCAAGTTAGGTACATACATAACATCATTAATTGTATTGACGTTGCTTTTGGTATTTATAGATGTTTTACCGATGCCTTCAGCGTCAATCTTAGTCCCGTTTGCAACTGTTACCTTATTATCAATAGGTTTTATATCTACAAACCAATCTCGTCTTGAAGTCATGTGTTTGGTCGCACCTAAATCAATTTATCTACGTCATAATTATTTGTTGCTCCTAAAGCAGACACAGAGGTCGAGTTCTTATTAGAGGGATTCTTCCTTTTCATGACCTTCTTTTTCTTCAAAGGACAGTTTGGTCTCTTGTGACCGGGTTCTCCACAACCATAGCACACAATTTTCTTTGCCTTTGACTCAACAGAAGTGGCATCAACTTTTGACTTCATAGCCGTTTCCAGTTTTATCGAGCTTTCATTGGACATTTCGTTCAATAATTTGGACTTTGCCAGTTTGGTTTTAACGGTTGCATTACTATTTTCAAGAGACATAATCAATGGGTCATATCTCGACGTTAGACCTCCCAATAGAATAGCAGCAATGGACGTATCATCTATTACTTTGTCTATATCCACCAAATCTTGAGCAGTGGAAATAACAGCATTGATATAAGACTCAATATTATTATCAAAATCTTCAAGTCTCAATCTGTATAATTTCCGTACTAAATATAAACGCCTGCCCATATCCTCATAAGCATTTTGTAGACCTTTCCATGCTCCCGCTGCAGTAGTTACATTTCGGACATGCGTAAATGCAGATGATTCCAGGATAAGACAAATTTTTGTTAGTGCCTTCTGATCGCTCCTCATCTTTAAGACATTGGAAACGTTCATCCCTTTTGGGTAGCCACTGATAGCTTCCAACAACTCCTCATGAATAAGATAATTACGCATTTTAAACTTCCACGTACTATACCCTTCTCTATTATGTAGGGTGAACGTTGGAATAGAGGAACTACGCATACCTCGCTCATTTGTGTCTCCATTTGGGTTCGCCATCTCAGAAGTGTATGCAAAGAACTATTATGTTTCGTACCCAAAAAAAATCACACAAATATCACTTCAACGAATTATTATGAAAACACACATTACCTTTCTTTTATATAAAAAAAATCAAGAATCTCGTGCTGATAACGATTTGTTGTAATATATTTTTGTATTTGAGAATAAAATATGTGTTTCATCTAGTTGTAATTTTATTGAAGTAAGTGGTAACCTAGTTACATCGAATAAGAAGAATTTTGAATACTTTGTAAAAACACTATAAAGCCAATATTATTACAACACTCATTATTCTCATCCTTCAAGCGTTATCTCAGTTAGAACCTGGGGCCCGCTGTCTAGCTATGACTGAATATTAGCTTTTTCACGGAGCGACAGCGTATCTGACCTCCACAACCCAAAGGGGTTTCTTTAAAGGGAACAAAAATACTGTGTAGAAAGATTATATAATAATATAACAAAACAAACCATTTTCTTAATTATTAAAAATATAACTTCAAGTAAAACTGGATTTACCAACCGAATCTTTTACCGCAAAATTCTTATCGCAAACCTTCTTTATTATTTTAATTTATGTTTTAATCTGAAAATTCCTGCAACTTCCGTAAGGTAAAAGTTAGTTTTAGAATCAGATATCATTATTCTTTAAGGTGAAAATTTTAAGTATAAATTGGAAAGTAATTAAATTACGTTTTTGGCGAATACCATAATGATCTTTACAAAAAGAATTAAGGTTAGCAACTACATACTATTATAGTAATAATTTATTATAATAATATAATATTCTACCACATACACACATCACCATCTAGTCCCAAGCTAAGCAGAGCTTGTGTTATGGGTACTAGATAATGGATAAACATACATATATACTTTTTTTTTGTAAATACATACATATTATAAATAGAAACACCCAGACCAAGATAAACATCCAAGTTCATGCACACAAATGTTTGACTTGAGCGGGAATCGAACCCGCGACCTTCGGCGTAGCAGTCGCTTACACTACCGCTGCGCTAACCGGTCGTCGCACACTACTATCTGTTTTACAACGATTCCTTTTAATGAAGTTGAATTTATTTAAAAAAAAAAAGAAGCAGGGATAGCCGAGTGGAGAGACACCCAGAGGGTCTCGGGTTCGAAACCACGTTATGCATCGATGACTTTTCGAAGTTAAGTACGTATTAAATTGTTAATTATCGCTTGCTTATCGGTGAAGGAAAACATCATGAGGAATCCTGCATGTCTGAGAGTTCTCAATAATGTTCTAGACAGATATGTGAAGTCTGCCAACCCGCACTTGGCCAGCGTGGTGGACTATAACTTTACCCTTAACATAGTGAGAAAAGGGTCATACCCAGCGGGACAGTATAAAGGGCTGATGATGAATTTATTGATGCGTTTTTAAAAATAACACCTCAATTTTATGTTCCATGCCACAAGTATCCAATAAAATCCCACATCAATTGAATGTATTCTAAAATCCTTATTTTCCAGCGTTCCTAAAATAAGTTGCCTAACAAAATATTCATTTTTGTCGCGTTTCATGCCGGAAACATTTGAATAATTAAAAATCCCCGCCGCAGATTCCTTTTATTTCATCACAGTATACATACATTCCTTATTTTACTCCGCTAACCGGAGTGAAGAGCCTCAACATAACTTTTTGACACGAACTCCATTGTCGCTTAATTATCTGAATTCCCTTCGTAACAGAGCAAAGAATTCTCAACTATTTGACTGAGAACGAGAAGCTCCCTTTGAAATGCATAATTCATTTTATTAAAATCTTCCACCGAAGTGGTCTCACAGCTCAATTAACTTGTGATTATTATTGCAGGGATTTAAGTCTCGAGAGTTGCAATCCGTAAATATTGGTATGTACTCAAAGCAGGACTTCTGAATTATTAAGCCAATGAAATATAACTGTCGGAAAGTTAGTTAGACCCGGTGATGTTGCTTGTAGATCTGCTTTCGGTGATAAATCGCATGAATTATTCGAATTTGTGGCGCTTTCTATAAAATTAGTTTGATTGCTTTAGCATTGCGAATATATGATTTTAATGTAACCGAAATATGTTTCCTATTTATATTAATGATTGTAAAAAGTTTATTTACAGCTTTAAATGAAGTTCTTTTGTTTTGTTTTTTTACATCCCAGTTTCACCAAAACTAGTTCGATTAACGCTTAATTTTCACCTCATTACATTTTCTTTACAATTTTCTATGCAAATGGTGAATGTGGTAAGAGCAACAATTAAAGTGTGATGAGCACTTCCGATAGGATTAACCAATAAAAAAAGAAAGGCAGCGATAGCCAAGTGGATAAACCAACAGGCTGCCATGCCCTCTGCATGGCAGTCTGTTGGTTTATCCACTCGGCTATATCAACTCGGCGTTCGAATCCACGGCGCGCACCAATGACTTTTCGGAGTTATGTGCGTATTGAATTGTTAATTATCGCATGTCCCGTGCCTCGGAGAGCACGTTAAGCCGTCGGTCCTGGTTGTCATGAAGATCTTTGACAGTCGTTACAGGCTGTCAGTACCTTCTAAATAAACTGACACTAGTCTTAATCATGGAATATCGCTACCCCTTCGGGTTGCGGAGGTCAGACAGGCAGTCGCTCTGTGGAAAAGCTAATATTCAGCCAAATCCGGTTAGACTAGTAAGCGGAGCCCAGATTAAAACTGGGATAACGCTAAGAGAAAGAAGAAGAAGATATTATAACATAAAACCTTTTGGACGTACCTTTATATTCTTACCCTTCACAGTTAACATACTTATATGCATCTTAAATACTATCAAGTAAACCAAATTTTGCAGGAATATTAACCACATATCCTATTTTTCCTCATACTGTTGAACTTATACATCCTCTATTCTTATATGTAACGAACGAATCTTGAAAATGTTCTGCATAATAACCTCTTTGCTCACCCTAATTACAGATACCAATCGGATTTAAAGACAAAATACGCGTAGCTACATTTTTATTTGGCGTAGTAACAACAGTGAAATTAAGACGATTAGGAGCTGATTTCACGTCTAATTAAGACCTTGATACATTTAAACTCTTTGGTTAATTGGGGAAGGTCGTTGTCATCAGGTTTATTATTGTTTTTTGTGTTCAAGGTCAGTTATTTTGGTGGTTAGGAAAGTGCGAATCTATTATTATTTTGTACGAACTGTTTTACATTCGCTCCTTTGTAGCTATTGAAATGTTCTTTACTTTTAAAGAATAAAGAACAAAATGAGAGCGTGGATTGCCAGTGCTTTTACTTCCTGATTAAAGGGCACCAGTTTTTATGTTACTTACTATTTTTTATTTTAAACGAACAACCCCTGAACTAGGAATAAAACTTGTGTAGCAGCTGTTTTTACAAATATTTAACCAACGGGTACAGAGAATACCAAGAACCGACAGAAAAAAATTGCGGATTTCACAAAATGTTGTCTTGTGTGAGGATCGAACCTATGCCACTTGGCACAGTTGAACTACTTACTAAAAAACAATATGCCATAGTTGGTTAGCAGCACACTGCCCGTCACCCTGTTGACTACACAAACTGATTTTATTACGTCCATATTCTCTGATAAGGTATTGATTGTTGAGCTAAACCATTCATGTTTTTAATACAGATGATGTACTACTTCACCTGTTTGTAGCTAGTTCCTTGGTAATACGACGTACCTTATATTATGGATCATCTGGCATACAATGATAAGCATCGTCAGCTTGGATAACTTTGAATCTAAGTAGTGTGTAAAAGAGGTGGCTATGAACAATACTATAGTGTCATTACGAAGAGCCGGAAAACTCGACACTCAAACAACATACCAACGCATCTGGCCAGCGTGTTACAGTTAGCCAAATCCTCCTGTTGTGACAAGGAGAGACCGACACAGAAGACTTGTTGACTCTCTTACAAGACAGACAATAGACATAAGCTCCATACAAAATACATCAAATAATCTCTGGTAGCTAAATCTATGATCATCATCATCATCAGCCATCAACAGTCTACTGCTGGAATAGGCCTGTCCTTTGAAAGGAGGAATTAGCATACTATACTACAAATATTTATCCAACGGGTACAGAGAAGACCAAGAATCGACAGAAAAAAATTGCGGATTTCACAAAATGTTGTCTTGTGTGAGGATCGAACCTATGCCACTTGGCACAGTTGAACTACTTACTAAAAAACAATATGCCATAGTTGGTTAGCAGCACACTGCCCGTCACCCTATTGACTACACAAACTGATTTTATTACGTCCATATTCTCTGATAAGGTATTGATTGTTGAGCTAAACCATTCATGTTTTTAATACAGATGATGTACTACTTCACCTGTTTGTAGCTAGTTCCTTGGTAATACGACGTACCTTATATTATGGATCATCTGGCATACAATGATAAGCATCGTCAGCTTGGATAACTTTGAATCTAAGTAGTGTGTAAAAGAGGTGGCTATGAACAATACTATAGTGTCATTGCGAAGAGCCGGAAAACTCGACACTCAAACAACATACCAACGCATCTGGCCAGCGTGTTACAGTAAGCCAAATCCTCCTGTTGTGACAAGGAGAGACCGACACAGAAGACTTGTTGACTCTCTTACAAGACAGACAATAGACATAAGCTCCATACAAAATACATCAAATAATCTCTGGTAGCTAAATCTATGATCATCATCATCATCAGCCATCAACAGTCTACTGCTGGAATAGGCCTGTCCTTTGAAAGGAGGAATTAGCATACTATACCACGCTGGCCAAACGAGTTGGTGTAGGGTTTGTATCAAGTTTTCCTTCTCTTATAGTGCTATTCTCTGCATAATATGCTCCCTCTGTCGGCTCTTACGATACCCGTGGGATGATATGGGGTGCTGACAATCCGTATTCTTAATCCGTCACCACACGGACAATATAAATGGACAAAATAAATCTATGAATAGATAAATTATTGGCACCGTAAATCTATTCGTAAAAATCATATTATACTTACTCTGGTTATTCTTTCTATGTAGGTTATCAAAATTTTGATTAATATACATTCTATATCAAGCAATTCTCATATTAACTGGGCTTCGATATCGCAATCGAAACGTATAGAAACGCATAGAAACGTCTAGATTCATTAACTAAACCGTTTGGTACAAATATCCTTCAGGCGCTTTGTGCAATCTCTGTAACGTCTGAGATATCTAACTACTTTGATTGTGGTATACAAGTCAAAGATATATGTGTTAAATCTCAGTTATTGATATTAGTAATCAGCTATAGTGATCGCAATTCGACTCTGGGACTATAAAGGTTAACATTTAAAAGTAACTTAGGCAAATAAAATTCGGAAGAAAATTGTTACGTTTTCTTCAAACGTTGACAAACTATGTCATTTGGATATGAAATTAAGCTCTTAAAAAAAAGTTAATATTTTTTTCACAAGGGATAAAAACAGCATAGTTCTAGACCTCGCCCATGTCTCCGTCCGAATACACCTGAAATTTCCTCAAGAATCATGCTATCTATTGGTGACAACCATACAAAATTACGTTGGGTAGTTTTTAAGTTCTTTGCATTCGTACAGGCAGACGGGATAAGAAGCAGAATTCATTTTATAATAAATGAATAGCTAGACTACAAGAGAAATACTTAGATTAAATTATTACCAATCAAATAGTGGACACTATAATCATTGTCCACGGATTAGCAATTGACTAAATTCGACAATTATTGTTAAACAAGGTCTACTAAAATTAACACACAAGTAATACGTTGGCCGTAACCTAAACTCTAAAGTGCTTTTAACAGTTCAATAGCTTTGCGTTTGAATTGTTGATGATTGAACTTTTTTTGAACTCTCGAGCAAGTCCTTCTCATTCTTAAAAACGAATCCGCTTTAACGAGTTGAAAAGATTTTTCTCATTCATCAATTTTGGCCAGACTTTGTAGAACAATATGTACACAGTGTACCTACAGAAAACAAGGCCCTTAAATTATGAGCGTAGTGCATCGTGGCATGGCTCACTAGATTAAATGTAAATTTTGGGGAGGTTTAGCAAAGGTCAGCAGGCGCAGATGAGGATGGTATACAAAGCGACTCATCAAGCTTAATTGCCAATGTAAGGTGACCTGTCAATGAATCGATTTATAATATAGAGACATATAATAAGAGTAAAATAGATCAATATATACCAATATATCAAGGCAAAATAAATATTTTATATATGAATGGTCGCTTTGTTACCATATTACTGATAAAAATAATTATGGTAAAGAAATAACGAATAGTATTTATTTCATCTCGGCATCAAACTGCGGCTTTTAAACTAACTAATACCACTGGTTTACCATGGTAAAAACATGTAAAGAAAAATATTTAAGAACACAACTGTTATTTCAACAACAACGAAATTCCATTGTATCCTTTAAGTGAAAAGTTGTTTAGAAACAATTTGTTTTTACTTTTTCTAACATTTACAAACGAGGCTTTCACTGTACAAAATTGTAAGTGATAGGTAAACTTTGTTCCGTCCAAGCGAGCTTTCAAATATTAATCTTATAAATGTGGCTAAATAGGGACTCGCAAATCGGCATGTCAACCTAGAGACGTCCACTGCTGCCTCGGCCTCCACCAGGGTTCTGCGCACAGACCGATTTTGACCCGCAAATATTTAAAAAAATATATAACAGTAGCATTGTTGCCAAATCAGTATCGTTAGAGCAATGGGTAAGCAGCGAAAAGGTTTCCAGGTACTTTCAGATCCTGGGGCCAAGAAATTTTGGAGGTGGCAGACAGTTTATGCGGTTCTGATTGGTTTAATCGTGAGAAATAACAGTGTGATGTATTAGTGTCACTTCATTCTTTGACCGATAGGTAAAGAATGAAGTGACATCAATATCTTTTTGATTTAATTTATTTTTAGTTTTTATTTCAGTTGTTATAATGTCTTACATATTGGCATTATTGACACAAAATGAGATACTAATGGAAAGAAAGAGGAACTGACCACGCAAACGTGGATGGAACATTCCAACAATTGCGATAGAAAAAGGTTGACGAGACCCATTGGACAAGGTTGAAAGAAATCTGATGAAAAAGGATATGGAATATATAGGAATGATATGGCTTCCAAAAAGCTACATATAGTTTTCTGGAAGCCATATCATTCCGCATTCATGCATACGTCGACTACGCTTCGACGCGTTTTTCGCCTCTGCAGGAGACATCCTCAGCAGCAATAGACTCAGAGACATCGCTCCGGGATGCTTCGAACTTAAACCATAATATATCTAGTAATAAAAAAATAATGCAATAAATAAAAACAATTGTAGCATCGGTCAATGTAATTGAAAACGGCAATCTTTACATAATCGACAACTTGATATTACTTTACAATCACTTGAGATAAATACACTCCAAATGGCACCTCTATAACTCACAAAGCTAATTTCAGACAGCTAGGTTACGAACCAGTTGGCATCTGAGCAAATGAGTTGCAAGAGTGAGCCAACTTCAAATCCTCATAATTGACGAAATTTGAATTCATCATTCAAATTAAGTAGCAAATTATCCCTTATGGGGAGAAATTCCACACAAAGGTGTAGTAATAGATGCATGAACATTGTTAGAAACTGTGCTTACACCAAATGAGCTCAATTATGTGGTTAGAACTGCATTAAGTTCGTACGTTATAAGTTAAGAAAGTTATTTCTGTTGATGCAAAAGCTGAGTTCTTTAATCTAAGTTCGAACTGATTCTCAATAAATATTTTATTTCTTGACTTACAAGTTCTTGTGCTTGAATGTGTCTGAGTACTTTTAACTTGTCTGTATTACAGATATTGAATGTTTAGAATGAAAATAGATACTACTTATACATAATATATTGACATTTATTCCCGAAACTCAAGGCAACAAGTGTGTTAATTGGGAAGCCACACTAAGACTATTGTAACATCTTGAATGTAGTATATGTCCTAGAATTGTGTAAGAGTTACTACGTATTATAACATCATTTTCATTAGTATTAATTCAATTCTTTTAGTGTTTTAAAATTTGAATGCTTGGATTGAGGAGTCACTTGCACTTGGATAGATACAACTTACAATACTTGAATACTGTGGAATTAATAAAGGAATTGAATGAACTGAATTTTGAAGACTAAAGTGGCTCATCAAGTATGTACATATTTATTACATAATTACCACACTCTATAATTATTATTATCATATCTATCTCATTGCCGTCGCGTTACCTTTCAGCATTATTTATTGTTTGTTAACGGTTGTTCTTTTGCAATAAACAAAACTGTCCACTGCTTCTCACAGTTCCTAGCGATCCATTGTTTGAACACAAGGCTTGACCGCAAGTAATCCTATTGGAGGCACCTGCGCTAAAATAAACGACGGTCGTAAATCCCCAGAAATGTCCCGGCGGCTGTGACACGGTTATTGTTATTAGCTGACAGACGCTTGATTTGGCTCCAGCCGTAGATTTAGTGGAGGCTGCTGGTATTGTTGAAAATCTAAATGATGTACAGACTTGCACCTAAATCAAACGGATTAATGGGCTGGCGTGCGAAAAATTGAACGGTTTTATTCGTTTTGAATTCTGTGTGGGATTTGAGGTTAGTTGTTGTGTTGCTCTTTTCTTTCTCATTAAATTTTTCTAAGAGCAACAATTGGTAGAGTTTTTCTATGCCTTATATTTGTAAAAGCCTCAGAGCACAGTTTCTATTTACGTCATACCGAATATTTAATGGCATTTTGTAACAAATGTTTACTAGAAGTACGTTCTATTATGAGGACTATGACGACCGGTTGGCGCAGCGGGAGCGTAAGCGACTGCTACGCCGATGGTCGCGGGTTCGATTCCCGCTTAAGTCAAACATTTGTGTGCATGAACATGGATGTTTGTCTTGGTCTGGGTGTATCTATGTATAATATGTAAGTATTTACAAAAAAAAAAGTATACATGTATGTTTATCCATTATCTAGTACCCATAACATAAGCTCTGCTTAGCTTGGGACTAGATGGTGATGTGTGTATGTGGTAGAATATTATATTATTATTATTGTTCACTCCATTTATTATCTTACTCATAGTTTCTTTTATATTAATAAAGTATATTTCATTTGAAATAAAAAAAAATCCTTTAGAAATATAAAAGGGACCACGGAGACCCACCAGTGTCGGGTACAGGGACCAAGCCACCGGTGGTTAGGGCCTCAGAGACAAGAACTTCCTCACGATGCGCGCCGTGTCGAGAAGAACTGCCTTCTGAATCAAAGACTTGATCCAGCTGCCTAGTGTGAGCCTCTTTAGGTGTTGGTCGAGGCTCTTGGCGATTAAACCATTCACCGACACGACTATCGGTACAATGATCGCCGAATCTTCATCCCACATGTCAACAATCTCGTGAGCTAGGTCCAAATATTTAATCTCTTTTTCTTTATCTGCTTTCACGAGATTGCCGTCATGCGGTATGGTGATATCGATTATCATTGCGAGTCGCTCTGCTCGGTCTTTCACTACAATATCAGGCTTATTGGCTACAATAGTCCTGTCTGTAATGATAGACCGGTCCCAGTACAACAATGCACGACCATTTTCGAGAACTGGGTCGGGCACATATCTGTAGTACGGTACCTCAGAACCAATGAGATCATATTTAAGGGCTAGTTGCTGATGGATTATCCTGGCCACTTGGTTGTGTCTGTGCAAATACTGACCATTGGCAAGACTCGAACAACCGGATACTATATGCCTGAGAGATTCACCGGGCCGGTGACACGCCCGACATATGTCAACCGTACCATCCCTCAGTATATACTTTCGGTAGTTGTTTGTCATGACAACTTCGTCCATAATTGCAAAGACAAAACCTTCGGTTTCACCAAAGAGATCACCGAAACGTAACCAGGCTATGGAAGCTTTAAAATAATTGACGTCTGGGTCATGTAAAGCTCCATAGAACCGTCCATGCAGCTCCTTGCCCTTCCATATTTCTCTTCGGTCATCAGTACTGAGTACTGCAGGTTTGTGCCAGTTCTCTTTTGCCAGAGCGAGCGTGGTCCGGCATCAACAGCGACTACATTACGATGCACATCCACACTCATCTGCAGAAAATATTCTCTGAGGTTGCACACCTCGCGGTTGTGGAGGGTCTTAGCACATAGAAAGCCTCGACCCCCACATTTCCGCGGGATGTACAGCCTCATTACTGATGAGCGTGGATGATGCATGCGAGATGCAGTCAGCATTGACCGGACTTTTCTATCCAGGGCATCTAGTTCAGTCTGGGTCCACCTGAGTATGCCGAAGGAATACATTAGGACTGGCATGGCCCACCCGTTGCAGGCCCGCACCTTGTTGCCACCTGATAAAAGACTGTTAAGTACCTTTTTCAGGCGGCCAAAGAAACGAGCTTGCAACGTCTGTTTTATGTCAGTCTCAGCAATATTCAAAGACTGCGACATACCCAGGTATTTGTAGGTCTCGGTTAAGGAGAGAGGTCTAAGTTGTATGGAATCTGAGAGTTGTATCCCTGCAGATTCCATAATCCTGCCTCTCTTCACATGCATGACCGCACATTTATCCACACCAAATTCCATCCTGATAGAATTACTAAAGGCTTCGGTTACCTTAAGTAATGCTGTCAGTTGGAAATTGTTGGGGGCAAATAATTTCAGGTCATCCATGAAAAGGAGGTGAGATGTAACATGACCTCCTCTCCTTAACCGATAGCCTAGCCCTGAAGCCTCTAACAAGGTACTTAGGGGGTTCAGGGCCCTGCCACTATCGCCCTGGAATATACCTTGCTCGATCCTTATTGGAGCACCGCAACCCAAACTCGATCGACACCCTGGATAGCACAGTACGGTCCTCCATTGCCCCATACATGACCTTAAAAAGGTACATAGAGTTGCATCTACTTTATACAACTCCAGCACCCTCAAAAGCCATGTATGTGGCACGGAGTTGTAGGCCTTCTTGTAATCTATGCAGCATGTCGATAGATTCTTTCGGTTACGGCGCACCTGTTGGCTAATGGCCATGTCTATCAGCAGGAGTTCTTTAGTGCCACGGGCCCCACTCCTACATCCATTTTGAGAGACAGATAAAATTGAATTATCAGTTACATGTTTCGACAATTTCGTTCTCAAAATGGATGTAAGGAGTTTATACATCGTTGGCAAACAGGTTATCGGCCTGTAATTCTTGGGGTCCGTGGCACTACCAGACTTATGGAGTAGGTGAGTGACGCCGGATGTTAGAAAATCTGGTAGCGATCCCGATTCCAGTGATGACTGGAATTGAGATGCTAAGCAAGTATGCGAACTACGGAGCCATTTGAGCCAAAAATCATTATTATTATTATTATATTATATTATTCTTAGGTGTGAATAAAGTAGGTACCTTATAAAATATTCTTGGACAGAATTTGAATCTTCTTTCTTACTAAACTGTCATTTTCTTAAAATACTGTGATGAAAATCCTGTTTGGTAAGCTATATGTACATTGAGGTAATAAATACTATTCAAGCAAGAGCGATAATACACGGACAACTGCTCGTTGCAAAAATTGTCAACATCGAATAATTACCCTACAGATTAGATAAATCAGTTCCTTGTAGGTTATTCCACGCTGGAGAAGCTTGGAAACTCTTTTATTTGAATTCCAAAACTGTTTACATTCAAAGTAGTTTGTAGGAATAAACTTTTGGACTTTATTTTATGATATTTTAAGGTAATTACTCAGCTGGAAATGTTAAGAATAGTGATGTTGCGAACTCAAAGTTTTAGTTTAGCGCACCTTGTAATAAATATAAGAATATTTTCTATTCTCATAATAAAAGTAAATTCAAAGTTTAAAATCCTCCAAGACCTATGACTTATTTCGGCCATTTGTATTGATATTTTCTTAACTACTTGAAACTACAACAAAGAACTGTACTGTGTGTCGATATTATTTTAGACTTTAAAATATTATGGTGATAACAGAGCATGGTCGGTTGACCTTGTTTGTCACTCATAACTGCTTGTTCTCCGAGGCACATGAAGGGCAAGTCAAAACAATTAAAAATAAAATTGAATAGGCACCTAACTTCGAAAAGTCTGCAAAATGCGCTGTGAGTATTGCATCCGATATACACGTACCAGGGTGTATCCGGCAAAACCTGCAAAACTTCCATGCAGACATGGAAGTTTATTGCTGCCATTAAGCTATTGCTGCCGTTTGCCTGTGAAACAGCACCGTAAATATTTTATTAAAAATTTGTCAACACACATTCGAAAGTAAATTAAACATTTTTATTAGATTGGATATCGGCATACGTAATGGGGTGTGATCCAAAGTATCACACAACTAAACACCAATGCTATAAAAAGTTGAAATAATATCTTAGAATGAATGATAATATACATAATATGTGCCATTCTATTTACAAATATTCAAGCGACGAACAAAAAAGACAAATAGACTCGGAACGAAAATTTGTGGTAGACACAAAGTACTGTTCAGTGTGGGGATCGATCTCACAACACTCGGTATACTCTAAAACAGTGCGGCGGCTGCGTAAGTTACTATGACACACGTGCAGTTAAGTAGTAGTAAATAGTCAGTTTGGTTTTTGTAAATAATAGTTTCGTGGGATTGATTGAAATTGATTTGTTTCTCCAAACCCCAGAAAGACAAAGACTCCACAAGACATCAGGACACTTTGAGCTCATTTTGCGGAAACAGCAACAACAATTGTTCAACAATGTTAGGGTACTTTGAAGATAAATGCCACCTGAGGCTTCCGGAACCACGGTTCCTGTAAAGTAATCTTTCGGTTTCATGTCGGAGCTTTAAAATTCGTAAACAATTGCTTAATTTCATTGTGTAACATTGGCGTAAACCCGATAAATGACTGTGGAATTTAATATTAACATTAAAAAAATACAAAGCTGTAATACCATATGTCAGAACTGATTATAATCACGTATAATCACGACTGCCTCGTTAGTCTCGCGGCATAAATGTGCGCTTTGCTTTGATGCTTTTTTCCCGGGTCGGGCAAAGTGTTATTGGGTTTTTCCGTTAGGAAATTCTCAGTAGCAGCTCGGAGTCTGGTAAATGTGCCTGGTACGGCAATAGGCTCGCCCCCTATTACGTGGGACCTAATAAAATCATGGCGAAATGTGGGTGTAATATTACACCTCTGCCTACCCCTTCGGGGAAACAGGCGTGAGTTTATAAATAAATAAATAAAAAAGTATTATCACGACCCGAATGCCTACAGAGCATTAAATTCGTTTACCAAAATAGACCAGGACAAGATATCACTAAACTTGAAACAGTGGAAATAGCTTTCAGTTTCCTCCTATTATTCCGCGCGACCTTACCTACTTGTAAGGTTATTAATAGGTGTTGCTGGACCAAGCCTTGGTTTGCTATTTGATACCAATAACTGATGGTCTATGCAGCTTTAAAAACTAGATTTGGTGAGAATCACTCTGCTTCATTTGTCTGTATTGCGTAATCGAATCAGTACTGAATATATTCGTAGTAATTATGTTATGAATCCGGGACTCTTCCCTCCGCGACCACAACCGTTGCAAGCCGGTAGAAACGTAGGAAAATAACAGAGGTATTTATGCCTTGAAATAAATAAATTATCGCGACTAAGACCCGCTAAATAATATTGTATGATGTATACAAATCGCGAAAGTTTAAAATCGATTATTCACTCATGGATTCGTTTTTTATTCTAATTTTGACGTATAAAAAGCCCTATAAAGTTGCATAAGCCGAAAGGTAGCAAGAACGGTACCCTTTCACGCAAAATCTGCTAAACGAAATTTGTTAAAACTTTGCAGTAATATAGTTTACACATCAGAATAGCTCATAAAATACATTTTGTCGCAGTAACTGACACGCACACAAATGGAACCGTAGACAGAAACTATTAATAATATTCATATTTAATGGGTTGTATTTAACTGTTATTTAAAAATACTAATTTTCCACCAAAAATACTAATTGCACCACTAAGCTAAGTTGACGACTATTTTTGGGATCAGGGCCACAAGAGAACCTAACATAACCTATTAAGTTTTCTGAGTAGATAAGTTTCCCGAGCGGACGAAACTTTTCATATCAAATGATATTTTGTAAAAAGATCATCATATTTGGTGTACAAATAGTATTTTAGTGTGCAAGTCAGTATTTTAGTGAAATAATAAGTTTTTTTGCGTAACTCACTTTAGTGTGTTACATAACATTTTTGATACGCTGTTAAAAATATCCCATATTTAATGATCATTTTAACCTCAACCATACTGTTACATATTTTAAAAAAAATGCTTTAATGTAAACAAGGGTTGGATTATGCAGAAATAATCGATCGCCAGCGGCTGAACTACATACTAGTTTAATGAACTTAATATAATACAAATAAACTTAACTTTAACAACAACATCGACTATGTTGCATAAATGTTTCTAACATTTTGTAGATAGGGGAAATTTGGGTTATTAGAATAATGTATAAACATAATAATTTATTTGACGAAAATGTCACTTTATGATGATATCTGTGAACATGGCGCTTGCAACAGTGCCAAAATATGCGTTTCTCGAAACAAAGGTACGTAGTATATGTATATTATCCCGAAAGAGAATTTAAAATCAGTGATGAAAACTCTTTTGCGAAATTAGTACGACAATTGATTTATAAACAGTTTTTTGTTCATACGTTTAATTTTGTATGTTTTTTTACGGCCAGGTCCGAAGTACCCGAAACCGGCGAGCATGTATGAAAAGACTCATTACGAGTGTAGAGGAAGCGCGTGAGGTTTGTAAGGATAGAAGCAAGTGGCGTTCCGTTGTCTCTGCCTACCTCGACGGGAAAAAGGCGTGAGTATATGTATGTATGTACGTTTAATTTTGTAAAGATTTCCTACAATTGAGTAAACACTAGCCTTAAAACTAATAGATATTATTTATTATACGAATTTATTTTGTAGTTGGATTACTTAGGTGGAATGGCGCCAAATTAGCACGGGTCACTACGTGGGGCTCCACTACTCTAACCTACTGGTTTGTCCATGTATGATCGGTACAAATCAAGCGCCGCTATATTTAAACTATAGTGCAAAACAAACTTTTGGTTTCCTATGCTAGACATAATAAAGGTTAAATATATTAATAAAAAATATGTTCCATCATTTAAAACCTTCGGGTCATCGGTCATCATTTAAAATTGAAGGTAACTCAGACGAAGTTTCGTCACAGCTTTGCTGTCCTTGCGAAAACCTTTTTTGTATATATATTTTTTTTTTAATAATAATTATCTTTATTGTGGATCATAGGTTGGTACATAATACAGATGTTATAGTTTCAAAAATTCTAGTTCAGCTATGTCCCGCCCATTGGGCATACAATGGTTGCAATCAATGGCGTAGGTACATGCATTTTAAAATACGGATAAATGTTTCACAAAATTGTATACAGGCAATAGTAATTAAAATTAATAATTAAATTCATGTAAAAGTAGATAATACTGAATACATCATGACTGAGGCACAGAGTAACTGAGTAGAGATTTGTCAGATAGGTACTCTGTTACTGCATAATAACATTTGTTTATTAGCAATTCATGTAGTTTATTTTTAAATGTATTTATGTTTGTTATAATTCTAATATCTTTCGGAATATTGTTGAATATGCGTGGAGCTGTGCAGAATATACTTTCGTGCATAAAATGTGTCTTAGAAGCGACTACGTATAGTTTATCCTCATGTCTTACACGTTTTCGAAAGTTGAATAGCTTGGAATTATTTTTTACAAATAGAGCAACCTCCAAGATGTATAGACTAGGCAAAGGCAAGATTTTTAGTTCTTTAAAATATGGTATACACGAGCCGGTTTGGTGCAGATTAAACATAGATCGTATACAGCGTTTTTGTGCTATAAATGCCCGGCTTTTATCTGTACTATTGCCCCAAAATATTACACCGAACCTTATGTTGAACTGACGTAGCCATGGTATGCTGTCAAAAGTGTTTCTTTATTAGATATTTTTCTTAACCGATTCAGGGCATACGAAAACTGGCTTAATCTTTTACACACAAAGTCAACATGTGATTTCCAATTGATTTTGTTATCGATATGTACTCCTAAAAATTTTGTTACTTCAGTTTCTTCTATGTCACTATCAATTTATCGGATTTTTAAGGGAGGCGTGCGATTTGAACGTATTTTAAAATTCATTATTTTTGTTTTGTCGATGTTGATCATTAAATTATTCATATTAAGCCAGTCTATAATTGTAAATAAGGATTGATTGATGTCAAGTTCTAAATTAATTGTATTATCATTGTTGAATAGTACCGTGCTATCATCAGCAAATAATGTGATGTCGTGTTTTATTATTGAAGGCATGTCATTAATATAAACTAGAAAGAACAAGGGGCCTAAAATACTCCCTTGTGGGACACCAAATTGAGATATTCCAGGTTCAGATGTATAAATTTCTTCAGTCATTGATTGTGGGTTTAACTGACGAATCTCTGTATATTGTTGTCTAATTGAGAGATATGATTTTACGAGATCATACACGTTGCCTCTGATACCATATGCGTACATTTTTCTTAAGACGGTACTATGCTCGACGCGGTCAAATGCTTTAGACATGTCCATATATAAAGATACAGCCGGGAATCCTTTGTCTAAATTATTTAATACTTTTTGTAAAAAGTTGTATATGGCGATATTTATAGATTTCTTTTTTCTAAAACCATATTGGCTAGGCGTGAGAATATTATGACTTTCAAGAAATTCGTACATGCACTTAAACAACACTTTTTCGAAAATCTTCGCAAAGACAGATATTATAAGTGCTATTGGCCTATAATTATTCACATTTGTTTTATCACCTTTTTTAAACACTGGTTTTATAACCGATATTTTTAGTTTATCCGGATAGATACCTTGTTCTATGCATAGATTATAGATGTAGCTCAATGGTTCAGATATGATAGCGGCAACATCCTTCACAATATTTGTCATAATACCATCATAGCCAACGCTAGTTTTATTTTTCAGTGATAATATAATTTTATTTATGTCATTTGGGATAGTTGGTGGCATAAAGATCGAATTAGAATGAAATGTCAATTTATTAGATGAATTATATGTCAATTTATTAGATGAACTATATGTCAATTTATTAGATGAATTATATGTCAATTTATTAGATGAATTACATGTCAATTTATTAGGAGAATTATATGTCAAATTATCAAATGAATTATTGAATGTATTAGTCACTTTTTGATTGTTTATGTCAAGAAAATGGTTATTAAATGTTTGGGAAATGGATAAAGGGCCTTGTATTATTTGATCGTTTTTAATCAATCGATTTACGCTTTCAGCTGGGTATTTATATTTGATCTCATTAATCACTTTCCAAGTTGCTTTACACTTATTTGTTGCGGTATGAATATAGTAGTCATTTTGCGCTTTTTTGTCAGATTAATTACAGTTTTGTACCTTTTCGCGTATGTTTTGAATATGGTCTTATTTGTTGTACTTGGTTTAGTTCTGTATTGCCACAAGAGTTGACATTTACGCTTACTACATATTTTTAGGCTACGTGATATCCATTTTGGTCTAGGTTGATTAATAATCTTAATTTTAACAAATGGAAAGCAGAGTTCATACAGCATAGCAAAGTTTTCATGAAAGTTATTATATGCACTATTTGGATCCGTACAATTATACACGTCATTGTTAGTCAACTGATTTAAATATTTTTTAAATATTCCCCGATTTTCATTGGAGTAATCTCGTTTCATAATATACCAATATTTTAATGTGCATGTTTTCTTAACCGGTATTTTAATGATTTGCGCATTGTGGTCTGATAGACCTAACTCATGGATAGCGCCCACACATCTTTTTATATTATGGGCTATATTATCAATACATGTTTTGCTACTGAATCTAGTAATTTGTTTGAATTGTAGTTTTAAGTTGTATGTAATTAAAAGTTCCTTAAATACGGTGGATAGCTTAGTCTGTTTTAAATTGTCAATATTATAATCGCCGCACAGAACAATCTGCTTACCATTTAAGCATATTTTATTCAATATTTTATTTAAAGTCATGAAGAAACTGCTAGTAGAACCAACTGCATGGTTTGGTGGTCTATAAACACATAATATGATTATTTTATGCTCAAGTAATTCAATCGCAGAGCATTCCAAAGTGTTGCTAATTGAAAAATTGGTAATATCGTGGCGGACTTTGAACTTCAAATTATTTTTAATTAAGATACATGAACCTCCATGTCTACCTGTTCTCATGTAATGAGACACAAGTTTATAGTTAGGCATTGTAAGATATGCTTCATCACCGTCCTTCATGTTGTGTTCAGTAATACACACTATGTCAACAAACACACCCTTAGTACATAACTCATTCAGGCAAATAGAGAGCATGTCAGATTTGTTAATCAATCCATTGATATTCTGATGGAGAACAGTAATAAAATTATACACGAAATAAATTATTATTTGAATTTATACATTTGTTAGAGTCAAGTTTGTCATTTCCTGGGGTCAGATCATTTATACATTGGTTATTGTTAATATTATTAATTGATACATGATAGTCAAAATCTAAATTAACTTGAACACATTTGTCTACAAATGACTTATTAGTTTTCAACATTAACTCATATTGTGATGCCTTTAGATGATAATTTACACATAATATCTCTTTTAACAGAGATCTTGCAAGGTTTAGTGCAAAGTGTCGCCTATTTGGTATGGTTTTTGAGTAATTCATATCCATGTATAATGCATTCTTATATCGGTTACATATGAATCTGAATAAGTAATTAATTTTGGATTCATTTAAAACCCTGTTTTGTGGTACTTCACTGATGATTACATTAGTGTTAGCCGTAGTTGCCAACCAACGATGCAGGTTTACGTCGATATCACATGGATTTCTATCCCAGCATCCACCCAACACAATTATATAATCGTTATTTGTCAATCTCTCGATTTCATTTTTCAGATAACTTAAAATGTCCCCCAGTTTTGCCATTGGTTTTAAACAGGAAAATACAGCATAATCTGATCCAAGTAGGTTTTGTAAAATACTGCGTAAACCACGACCTTGTTCATCGCCTAAAATAATTACCTGATATTGTTTAACGAATGCGCTTTTTTTCATTTGAGTGCTTACTGATTTATTGTGTTTATTTGAGCTAATTTCTCGCATACAATTAGGATGAGCTGGTACTTGTGCTGCTGTACTTTGCTTCGGAGTTGATTGCTGGTAATTTTCTGAGTTTTGTACGGTGTTGTGGGATTCAGACTCGTTATTTCTTGTAGTAACAATCTCACTTTCTAGCTTTTCGTTTGGTTGTGTATTTTCGACTTCGTGCTCATTTATTCCTGTAGGCGCCTTTATTATTTGTTCTATCTGTTCAGAAATATTATGTTTACCGCTAACTTATTGTGAGTATGTGTTTTGCTCCTTTATTATCGTAGGCGTCAAGATTTTGTATGTATGTTTAGTTTTTTCTTTGCGTCCTGAATGCGGTGTTTGGCAAAAAGAGTCAGTAATAGCCAGTTTTTTATAAGTTTCTATTACCCTAAGATATTTCTGTAAATCATTTTTCAATCTTAGATTTTCAATATTCAGGATTTCGATTTCTTTATGGGCACTTTGCAATTCATTCATCATCTGTTCTAGTTTTTCCTGCATATCAATTATATTATGACTGCTGTTAGGTGATGTATCTCGTAAGCTCAGCATCGTAGTTTCAAATAGGGTCGAGTTGTCATTATTTAATTCGTTAAGGGAGCTGTGTCTGTGATGTTTACGTAGGGTTACGTTGTCGTCCATTTTTGCAGTAAAACTGTGTAATATAATTGACAGCAAAGATAACCTTTGGGTAAGCGCCACCTGTTGAGGATATTAAGAACTAGCAACAATGTTAGCTTGGGATAAAAGGGTCTCGGTCAATATAGTGGTATTTTGTCGTGATGTTGCTACTTGGCGCTAGATGTCAGTAGTATCAATTATTCTCAGTCTTGCGTCTATTCTCCACTGGAAGCGCTAGTTTGTATGGTGCATGTTTAAAAATATTTTCACAACGGTTTTATGTACTGTTTAATTTGCTACTTTTGAATAGTTGTTCATTAATATAAGTAGAATGCACGGCGTACCTTTTGTTTCGATGTTCCACAATGATTGCAGGCCCTTCGTTGTATATTTTAATTTGCGATATGTAGTATTCACTTAATGTTTGTTTACAATTAGTTCTCAATGGTTTTATCACTTACTGTGGACAGTTTTTGGAGATAACGCTAGTAGGCACGTATCGTATAATGAGTTTCACTATTTATATAAGATTTACTGATTAAATGCAACTTTTACTATTTTCAATGTAAACAAACACAGAGCAGTTTTTTGTCGTACTATTCTAGACGGCAGCGCCATCTGTTCTCAATATCTATAGTGCCTAGCGAAAACTATGGCAGGTCGTCGTCGGTGAGCTGGCCGAAGTGCACGCTGGGTATACAGCTCGGTGGTCGAGGTAAAGGCTAGGCGGCAGGCTCAAGTGGTGGTGGATGTAGGCTGAGCGGCAGGGCTCATGCGCAGGCCGGCGCAGTCAGGCGCCAGTGGCCTGGCTGGAGGAAGCTCGTAGCTAGGAGCTGATGCGTAGGCAGCGGCTGGTAGAAGCACGGCGCCAGCAGCTCGTAGGTCGCAGCTAACAGCAACCGTGGTGTTGTAGCCCAGACAGTAGAGAAGACAGGTGTAGACCCGTAGAGGTGTAGACCCGCAGGGAGAACGTCATTCCGTAGGGAGAACTGGAAAGTAGCATCGAGAATACACAACAACCGGTCAGGAACAGGCTGTCCCTAGATCGGCTGTTATGCTTAGGAGAGACTAGATACTACAGACAGGACATATAGGCACACAGACAACTAGAATATGCTCACTCTTAGCGGGACAGTAGATATAGAAGTAGAAGGCCGAATGATCACGTAGTGTAGATCGCGTCCCCCATCTTATATAGGCATAGACCTATGAGTCACAGACTGCCTGTGCTCGGTCCCTTATCATATAAGGTAATAATTCCTAGTGAAGTGCGGCTGGATCAAAATAAATTTAGGTTTTAGCTCTGTATTAGTCGAAAACTTAAATAGTAATAGCGTAGATGAATGACATATGTAGCATCTCATACTTGTGGCTTTTTGTGACAAAAGTACTTGAAAAATGCATGAAAAACTACAGGTAGTATTATAGTACAGGTAGTACTATAGAAAAAAAATCGTGTGCTATATATATATATCACACGATTTTTTTTCTTTAGTGTGATGGTAGTAATAATAATAATCCATAGTTTTTATTATACCGAACCATAAAACAGCCGTCCTCATCACGTGATTCCAGTAGATACCACATCAAAACAATAGTACTACACGTGCTTGCGGCTAGTCCATAGCTATACTTAATAGTGCAGCTGTGAAGGCCCCGTTGCATGTGTCCCATTACATTTAGATTAAATCTCTCTACGGGCACGTTGGACTTATGTCTCCGCGTAAGCCTTCAAAGGGCTGGGTATTGTTTTAACGCATAAGTTAGAATAATACCCGAGATAAAGAAAAGCATAATAATATATATTTCTTTGCATAAAATTGATTGCAATTACAAAGCGGCGGTGATTAGGTACAAAAAACTACTCCCCCGTGGGATCTCCACCTTGTCGTGGTGGAGGGGCTCAGTAACCGTGGTTGGGTACCCACGGTGAAGCTAACCGAGATCCCGGGAGTGGACGTTCCGCGTGGGCCTGGAGGGGCCTGCGCAGGACGCGTCCAAAGGCGCGGGTGCAGGGGACAGTTCTGTCTGTCCCTCGCAGTCGGGCGCGGTCGCGGGAGGAGAGGAGAGTTAAAATATTTGACAATGTTATTATTTTTATTGCTGAGGCATTGCGTCTTTGCATAGTGCTCCCATATTTCAAGTAATTTCTTAAGGGTCCTGCTGTGGTTTCACCAGAACCATATCATTAGCGTATCTGATGTTATTTACTGTGCAAATATTTATACCACTTCCGGCTCTCTTGCACTGGCTATTTTATTTTCTTACTAACAAACAGCCAGTTTCACTGACAATTAATTGCATTTAATTTGCATTAAGGGCTGAATTTTAAAATACTGTTGTTTTAACTGATCAATCTTACTTTATGTAGTATAATTTATGTGCCAAATTACATATACTATTTTAGTCCTGCTATACAGAGTTATAAAGTAAAACTACATTCAAGCTAAGTGTGTAAATGAGGCGAAAAGTTTTTAGCTTACGTTTCTATTGCCTCTAATCCTTTTACGCTTTATATAAATTTGAGTACGCGTAAGCGATTATTTCATTTTTTGCAAACGTCGAAATATAAACCATTATATTTATTTTTAATCGTTTACAGGGGAGACGGTAGCGTGATTCTGAAACACATTGTACCCTGTAAACGGCCATTTTGTGGTCCAAAATGGATCGTAAAATGGGTTTTATGAGTGTACAGGTTTGGTGGCACTTCGTCCATAACGCGACGATTTTCCAAAGGGAAATTGCTCACGATTTTTTCAACGCATCAATGTTTTAAAAGTATTAAAATTATGACTTTTTCTTAAAACGTTTCGATAAATACAGACCCGTTGGTTTTGTGACGTAATGTAAGTGATGAACTTTAATTCGTAACGTTCACTACCGGAAGGTTTTTACATCTTTTGTGCTGAGTTGCGTATTTTTATTAAATATCTCTTGACCGCATGAATCTTTGTAATAAAAGGCGGGATTTGATTAAGGTGTTGTTCAGATATGCTTTGTTGTGGATGGATGAAGATCCCGAGAATAATTCCGATAATGGGATTTGGTAAATAATAATCTAGTCATAACCCATAAATATCCAATTTTTCGTTTCGCGGTGGAATCCAAATTCGCGGTCCGTCCCAGGCGCCACTTGAGACGGACAGAATTGGTGTATAGAGATATAATCTTGAGAGATCCTGTAGCCAGTAAAACCACCGCGGTATCCTTGACGCTACGGCCCGTCGTAGCAAGATGGCGCGAATTGCAGATTGCAAGCCCTGATTTAACCATAATTATTGCTGCAACCCAGTAATAAATTCACCTATTTAATAAGGAATGTATGACCCACTGTATGTTAGTGAAGAGCACGCAGATACTCATCATATAATATTCATGTAATGTTCCATAGTGAAAATAAAGAATGCTTCTACATTGTATTTAATTTTTCAACGACAAACATATTGATTCTTCTACAAATCAATATTTTTGTCGTGGGAATTGTATCAATAAAAAGCGATCCATTTGGTTGGGGAATTAGAAGTAAATTTTAATGTATGGACGTATGTATGTATAAATTGTCTATTGTTAAAGTATGTAAGCAAATATAATCAAAACCTATTTTGTAAGTAATATTTATTATATCGGGGAGATGGGCCTCGTTAGCCTTGGTTGGCAACCTGTCTAGGAGAAGGAAAACTCCGAAATTAAACCAAACGTTCGGGGAGATGGGCCTCGTTAGCCTTGGTTGGCAACCTGTCTAGGAGAAGGAAAACTCCGAATTTAAACCAACTTTCAGGGAGCATACCCGAAACAAAACCCCGATCTAAGGTGTGAACCGACCCGTGCCGAGGG
The DNA here is from genome assembly GCA_944739405.2 of Euclidia mi. NCBI lineage: Eukaryota > Metazoa > Arthropoda > Insecta > Lepidoptera > Erebidae > Euclidia > Euclidia mi. The sequence goes on along the minus strand of OX123186.2, from coordinate 9,565,446 downwards.
ATTCGTGGCCAGAGGGCAAGCTGGTCGTAAAAGGAGGGTGCCTATGTTGGTGGTCACAGGGCACAGCTGATATTCCGCCTTACCCCCGTCAAGGGCTCTGCGGGGATGGACCGTCTAGGTCCCTAAATCTCGTGGGAACGCTATGGGAACAAAAACTTATTCTTCTCCATACGGCGGCGACGCGGTTCGCAACCCGTCACGTCTCGTTTCCCGCGAGGGCGAAAAGCGGCCTACGGAAAGCAGGTTTGCGACATTGAATGTTGGTGGAGGAATGAACGGCAAATTGGATGAAGTATGTCAGATGATGGATGATAGAAAGATTGATGTTCTGTGTGTGAATGAAACAAAAAGAAAAGGGTGTGACACCACCAGGCATGGTGCATATACGGCGTATTGGTCTGGGGTAGATAGTACCACCAGAGCCTGTAAAGGAGTTGGTGTAGTACTGTCTGCGCGAATGAATGAGTGCGTAAAAGAGTTTGAATGTGTAAATGCTAGGCTACTGTGATGAGAATGAAATGATGAGAATGAAAGTAGGACTTACTCGTCTCTTTATTGTGGGGGTGTACGCCCCGGTCAATATAGTTACGGGTATGTCACAACATGAGCAAGAGCAAGCGAGATTTTGAGGAACTGCAAGGATAATGAAAGATTGATCTTGTTAGGGGATTTCAATGGATGGGTGGGAGTAAAGCGAGATGGATTTGAAAGGGTGTTAGGTGCATTTGGTGATGAGAGTGTGAACGAAAATGGAAAAGCACTGCTTGAGATTTGTTTGGAGTGGAGCCTTTGTGTGACAAACACCATGTTTGATCATAAAAGGATACATATGTATACGCGAGAGGCGAAAAATGTTAGAAGAAGTATGATTGATTTTGTGATAGTAGATGAACGATTTAGAAAGAATGTGTTGGATACAAGAGTATATCGAGGGATCGGCATCCACACAGACCACTTCTTGGTGTTGAGCCGGATAAGTGGGCTCTTTAAAGGATGGCAACACCGAGAGCATAATGAAAATAGGGTCTTGGAAAGAATAAAAGTTGATAATCTACAAGAGAAAGATGTGAAAGATGAGTATAAACGAAGATTGATAGCAAGATTTGAGAGATTCGATGGCATAAATGATATGGAAGAATTATAGCAGGCCTTTAAAGAAGAGGTAGTATGTGTAGCGTCTGAAGTATGTGGTATGATCAAGAGAAGGAAAATACGAAAGGTTAAGAATACATGGTGGGACAAGGATGTACAATCAGCAGTGTCAGAGAAGAAGAAAGCTTGGTCAGATTGGTTGGCTGCCAGAGCAAATGAAAGAATGGGAAAAGCAACGAGTGTAGACATAGATGAAGCAAAAAAGGAGTTTGTTAGGTCAAAAAGAATAGTGAAAGAAATGGTTAAAAGGAAAAAAGAGGAAAAGAAAGATGAGTTTGATAGCAGATTATCTGACGATTTCCAGAGGAACATTAAGTTTTTCTGGAAATCCGTTCGTGCAGTTCGGGGAAGAACTCAATCCTCAGAACACACATCCAACAGAGACGAGGATGGAAGTATAGTAAATGGTGAATTGTGCGTGCTGAAGAGATGGAAAGAGTATTTTGAAAGTTTATTCGAAAGAACGGCGATAGAGACACCGATAGCTGAAGTGAATTGTAATGATAGCAATGATGAAAGCGTTATTGGCGTGGATGAGATCGTGAAGGCACTGGGAAGTATGAAAGTAGGTAAGGCTGCAGGATATGATAGGATTACAGTCGAAATGCTGAAGGCTGGACAGGGCATCATAGTTGGTCAGTTGCAGCGGTTATATAACTTGTGTTGGAACACCGGCCGAGTACCTAATGACTGGACCACAGCTGTTGTTGTGCCTCTTTATAAAGGAAAAGGCTCGCAACAAGACTGCAAAAACTATAGAGGCATTAGCCTTCTCACCATTGTTGGCAAATTGTATGCAAAGGTACTTATTGAAAGAGTTATGGAAGTGACCGACAAGAAAATATGGGATGTACAAGCGGGATTCCGAAAGGGTATGGGATGCACGGATCAGGTTTTTTCCTTGCGAAGCATAGCCGGAAAATTTTTGGCCAAAGGTCAAAAGGTCTATTGCGCATTCGTGGATTTGGAAAAGGCTTACGATAAAGTGGTGAGGAATGAAATGTGGTCGGTGCTGTCAATGAATGGGGTGGACAGCAGCCTCATTCGAGCTCTGAAATCCCTTTATGAGGATTCTAGAGCTTGTGTGAGGATAAACGGGGCATACACTGACTGGTTTACCATCGGTAAAGGTGTTAGACAGGGATGTGTAGCGTCGCCGTGGCTGTTTTACCTCTTCATGGACAGTTGTTTGCAAGATTTAAAACATAGTGACTGCGGATTAAGGATGAATGGGTTACTCGTCAAATGCCTCCTTTATGCTGATGATCAGGTTATACTTGCATCTTCAACGGAGGAGTTGCAGGAGATGGTAACAATCATGCATCGTGCGTTAGAAAGGAAAGGAATGAAAGTGAATGTAAGCAAAACGAAAGTTATGGTTTTTGAAAAGGAGGAATGCGTTACGGCTTGTAATGTTTTGATCGATGGACAGCGAGTGGAACAAGTGAATGAGTTTGTTTACTTAGGTACGTTGTTTACCAGAGATGGTAAGAATGAAGCAGATATTGAAAGGAGAGTTAATGCAGGTAATTGTGTGAATGGAGCTCTGAAGGCGTTTATGAACAGTCAAAACGTGTCCAAAAAGGCACGTTTGGCTGTACATAGAGGTGTGTTAGTGCCTACCCTTATGTATGGTAGTGAAAGTTGGGTATGGCAGAAGAGATTTGAAAGTAGAATAAATGCTGTAGAAATGAGAGTACTGAGAAGTATGTGTGGTGTGTCTTTGACCGACAGAGTAAAGAATTGTGTGATACGAGAGTGGTGTGGGGTAAAAGAAGATGTAGTGACAAGCATTGAGAAAGGCATGTTAAGATGGTTTGGGCACATGGAGAGGATGGATGACGATAGACTGACAAAGAAGATATATCAGGCTAGTGTGAATGGGACAGGACAAAGGGGAAGACCTAGGAGAACGTTCTCTGACCAGATTGGAGACATCCTGAAAAAAGGACAAGTCAGAAGTACCCTTAACAGAAGAGCATGCATGAGAAACTTGATGGGAGTGAGTGAAGCAAGTGAGGTATGTCAGGATCGTTGCAAATGGCGTTCCGTAGTCTCTGCCTACCCCTCCGGGAAACAGGCGTGAGTCTATGTATGTATGTATGTATGTATTTATTTTAAGTCCTTGAACTTTTCGTGTAAACATACCTTCCAATTGAACAGAAGCCAAGCTTCCAAGCTTCCTGCGAAACTTTCAGTACTCCCTAATCTACTTCAAAATATATTTTGTGTACATTGAACCAACGTTGATCTAAACTCTAAACTCCGGGGTTTCTCAACTACTTCGTCCATTGTTTGACCAATATTTCTTTTTTCGTGATATACTGATATTAGCTCTCAGCAGAGATAAGTCGAATGGACTCTTTGAATTTATTGTATGGAGATATTTCACCAGCATATACAACACTGAGTTATTATTTGGCGGATGTAATTGATTGCCATGGGGCAGATCCATTTGTTAGTAGGAAGTGATGAGGGGAGTGGATAACTGTCTTTGGGTAACTGTCTAGGAAGTGGGGAGCAGTGATAATGATCTTGTTTAAGGAAAAGCGACTGTTTGCGCATTTGTTGGGTACCTGAATAGATATAGTTGCCTCGGTTAATTTGGGTTTGGAATTGTAGCTAGGGTAGCTCTACGCCATAAATGTGTTTGTAAGTTCTTTATCATATACTTGTAACTGATATATCGCAGATCATAAACAACAGCAGCTAAAAAAATTAAAGTGTGGTGAGTTTCATTTTATAACTTAGGCGCTCCTTAAGAAAGGATGTTGCAATATTTCACCCCTTAGGGGGCGAAATAGGGGGTTCAAAATTTATGGCAGGTGAAGCCGCGGGCGGCTGCTGGTCTCATATAAAACATACTTACGAATACAACAGATGTTATATCCCGTGGCAGACCAGCTTAAAAAGTAAAGTGGAAAGTAATTATCGTAGTATTGGTATCTCTATAGAGTTACCGAGGATTGTGTTCACCTTGACTTTAACAAAGAAGTTATACCGTTTTTATTTTCAGCTAAGCACCCATTAACTACCATGTCCTGTGCGTACATCATCGAGTTAAACTACGCGCTCTTTAAACCAGCTAATCGGGTGTGTGCGCGGTATTACTAAAACTCTATCAGTCAGACAAAATTATTCAATCCAGCCCAAACGGGAGTTTATCAGATAATTAAAAATATCTATCAATAAATTAATAGTTATAAAAAGACCTGATCTCCTCATCTATATAACCTGAGCGCCTGCAAAAATATGCACATTTAGACACTCATTAGTAGGCTCTGAGTGTCTAAATGTGCATATTTTTATTGATTATTGGACTACGATATTCAAATCTAGTACGGTGTATAATTTAGGTCTCATTAGATTCTAAGTGTAACACTTAAAAGCTTTAGTAATATAGCTAAATTACATTATATATAAAAGTCGTGATCGTTTACGTTGTAATTAAAATGTTTAATAGGATTGTATGTCACTGGTTTTCATACATTACATTGCAATATTTTCTATAATTACAAGCGACAAGACCACGGCACCTCTGTTGAGAGAAGAAGAATGCAGAGAATTTTCTATGCATCTGCATAGAAAATTCGTGCTTCTTATTCTCGATGCAAATTTTAATTACAGCATCAAAACGTACAAACTAGCCAGGTAAGTCAAAAGAGGAACGTTTTGATAAAATGTTTTTACAGACTCACGCCTGTATCTCTGAGGGGTTAGGCAGAGGTATAATATTATACCCACATTTGGCCACGCCAATTGTCGTAATCGGATACTTTTGCTAGCTACTGTGAATACAGCAAAGCCCAGTAAAACATTTGCTCGACTCGGGAATAGAACCCGGGACCACCCGACCAGCAGACGCATAAGCTATCCACTGGACCTCAGACGCAGTCGGAGGCATTTGAGGTTCTTAATATATTTCAACATCAACATTTTTATATTGCCACTGACTAATCGCTCCTTGATTCTTGACCCACGTAATACACATTCAAACGCCAAACTAAACTCATTAGAAAAGCATCAAAACTTTTTTAACGTTTACGTGCTTATAACAAGTTTTAATGATAAAAACACAACTAATTCTACTAAAAAGTAATGTTTACATTAACGTAAGACTGCAAAATCTGTGCTTTAAAGTTAAATAAAAAACTTTACGCCCAGTTTTTGCCGGACCGGGCCATTCAAAGTTAGAAGAACTAAGTTCGAGACTCGACCAGTATTGGAAAACACGTCAAACATGGCCGTAACTTTTTTCTTTTTATACTCTTACCTCCAAGTTTTGAACTTGCTTTCGATGCTACAATACTGATGGGTCAATACTAAGGATGTGGGTTATGTTTATACGTTTTGATGATTATAATTATATGACTTAACTAGCTTGCTAACTTTCTGCTATCTTTAATAACAAACAATTTCTAAAACCATTTAAATATTGGTGGGTTATCTTTAATAACAATGGACTTTCAAACAAATATTTTATCTCTTTAGGTATGAAATATTGAAAATCCTTTCTAAGTCGTAGTTCGAAGACTGAAAGGAGACCTTGTCTAAATGTAGATTCTAGTTCGGTCACACTCTAACATGATGAATAGAAGATGAAGTGCTTCGGAGGCCCTTTAACCCTCAAATCTCTGATAACCATAACTATAATTTATTTTCGTAATTTTACTGAGACATCCTACTAATCCTACTAATATTATAAATTCGAAAGTGTGTATGTATGTATGTTCCGTTTTCACGCTAAAACCAAGCTATTTTGTTGAAATTTAATACAGAGATATATTGGACCATGGATACGAACATAGGCTACCATAAGTTGTAAAAAATAAACTGGGAGGGATTGTAGGGAGGGCAGAAGTTTGTAGGGCACAAAACCTCTTGGAAGTAAGAATGCATGCGCTGTAATAATTGAGTGCTGCGCATGTGCTATCTATCAGTACTGTCACATCAGACAAAATGTCATATTGTGCACGGTTATTACATTGTTCGCATATATAAACTAATAATTATGTACTACGCTTAAACGACTGAAACGATTTTCTCTACTAATATTATAAATACGAAAGTGTTTATAGATATATATTGGAAATGTACTGGAACATGGCTATGACCATCTTTATCCTATGACTTTGACATTTGACTGTATGCAAGGTGATGTTATTATTTACCTTTCGGTAGATAATGTCATAGTTACTGACCGAGTTACTTTGTATCCTATAGAGTTTCTGAAGTCTTTAGAATAATTAGGAGTGTCTTCACACAACTTGAGAATGAAAGAAGATTTGTGTTACCCCGAATTTAAATTATTTAGCAAAAGCTATTTATTAATAAACCTCAAAATCTCTGAGTACTTATTGTCTACAAGCACACAAAGTCAATGTTATTAAAAGCTGTTTAAAACCTCGGCTGAAAAGAGAACACTGGGTGTGTAAACTGTGTAATAAGGTTTGAAAATAAAATGCAACCGACTCGTTGTAACGGATGTTCACATCTGGTCGCTCTGGTGTTGAGAGCAAAGTAAACGGGGTGAATATTTATAAAAAGTGTAGCTTAAGCTAACTGGTGTAGATGATTGTGATTACAACGATTTTTATAGGGTAACTAGTCGACGCCAGCGGCTTCGCACGCACATATTTTCGAATTTCCCGTTTTGCCCGATCCCGTGGGAATTTCGAGAAATCCCGTCTTAGTGCACCCCTACGGTGCCCAAGGATCATACATGTTAAATTTCATCTTCTTACGACCAGTAGTTTCGGCTGTAGCGTGTCTGTCAGTCAGTCAGTAACGCAAGGATTTTATATATTAAGATTATTTCGATAAAAAATAATATAATTTGTTTGTTATGATATCATTTTAAATTGCGTCTGAAATTCGAAAAAAAATAATATAACTATTTGGTTCACTCTATTTGGTGGTAAATATTTTGCAAAATAATGTGACTGTCGTCAACCACATGGAACTGTTGTTGGTGGTCGAAGTAAAATGCATGTTATTAAATATTCAATTGACTAATGCGTAGATCTGGGCATTTTTTAGGAATCTGAATCTTTGGTATTTATTTCTTGCTCGTAATAATATAAAAAAGAATATCAAAAAATCACAACATTAAAATTAAATGTTGGCAGTCAAAATATCACGAAACTGAATTCTGAATTGTATTGGATTTCTATAAGCACAAGCAAGAGATATAGTTTCCAAATAATAAATTTATCCGTTTTGCTTTTAGGAATAACTACTAACCCTTCAGTGTCACCTCTTTATTATCTCTAACCAAACTGGAAGACAGAATAAAAACCTTATAAACAAATGACAGGGTAACAGCCGTGGTCTGCACGCTAGAATACGACTACTACCTCCCATTATTTACAATAAAATATATAAATCATGTACGTATGTAAGACACACACGGAGAAATAAAGAGAAAAACAAACATAGCTGTGGTGTTTCCGCAGTTACTCCACCTTTATCTCTTGCATTGTTTACAGCCAGCCATTTAATTCCCCCAACATTGTAATTAAAACACGCACGCACTACACCACTTGCATTCATAATGTTATAAACGGTCAGACTCAACATTTTTCTGAATAATAAAACCACTTTAATGTAAAAAGTTTTAAGAGTATACATCGTTTTCCCTGGTTGTAACTTTTTTCGAGGGTACCATTTTTAATTTCAAATTAAGGCGCTGTCCTAAGCAACTGTTTTGGTAAATGAGGGGGTGAAGCAGGGGAGGTGAAGGGAGCTTAGCTCCGTCTACTGCGGGGCGCCCCCCTTCATTCTCGTCGCGTGCGGCCGTATTCTGGCGACATCCGTATTCCAATATTTCAAAATCGCAAGCAAAACGTTTTAGCATATTGAATTGAGATACTAATATTAAAATTTATATTACATACATCAATCTGTTTGTACGAGTAAAATATAGGCAAAGCGCAATTTTTGTTCTCAGTGCAGCCATGAGCAAAACTGGTTTACATAAGACGTTATAGGTATTAAATGTTGACGAAAGTAGGTAAATACCTACGTGCCGTAAGATGATAAAAATAATTAAGTCAGTTCCATGAATGGAGAGGCCATTATTATGTTTGTTTTGTTTTTGTATAAAAATAGTGAAGCAGTTCATAGAATACCTACATCTAATTCCATTCCTGCCAGTTTTCAAATCTGTTTTGCAATAAATTGGCTGTAACATACGGGCGGACAGACAGACAGACATTGCGAATCTATAAGGGTTCCGTTTTTACAATTTTTGGCTACGGTACCCTAAAAAATACAATACTGCTCTACTAAGCGCAAAAGCCGTATCTCAACTAAAGCGAGTTACGAGATAATTGAAGTTTAGTAAAAGTTGATTTCTTTTATTTATTTATGGATGTTTATTGTTATTACAGGTATAATTATTATGGCAAAGGTTTCAAAATACGTCGCCGTTTTTAGGGGTTGTGAGTGATTGGAGAGGGCGCAGGGGAGGTCGTGAAACCCCCCTCACAATTTTCACTTGCCGGAAATACTTGGTTTCCTCTGAAAAAAAAATCTCCAAACATCGGTGTGTATGGCACTGCCAACTTCCACATTCATCAAATTATCACACTAGTTTAATAAACTAAGGTTGTCGGAGCCCTGCGAAGGGCTCCTTTTTTCGGATGAAGGGTCAAAAGAGAACCTAACATAACCTATTTATTTACTTATTACAGTCGCACCTAACCCAAGGCACTCGAAAGCAATGACGCACAAATTTGACATTAGCTGTCAATATGATCATTCCAAGATGGCAGTTTTGCGTTTCGTTTCACGTTTTTCACATAAAACCTAAAAATGACATTTGCAAAACTGTACTAAAGTATAAAAACTATGTTCCGTTTTGCATAATTGCCGAAGTATTTAAGAAATTTTGGAAATTGTTTAAAAATATTTAGACGCAACTCCGGCAGCCAAAATTACTTTTAGGGAATTAAAACGAACTACCTTAAGCCCCCTACACTACCAATACCGTCAAATTCAGGCGACTCGTTTCGAAACCCAACCCATTATTATTTTTCAAAATAGATGAAACATCAAAAATATATGTGGATATACCTTATTCATGAGATACGCTTAGAAAATTATCATTCAAATATGTGTTGTTTCAAAGAAAATAAATATTAAAAGATATTTATTTATATTCATTTATCATTTATTAACGAAATACAGAGTTTACAGCTCATCAAAAGTTAGCTGTCTGCTACAACCCGGCAGGTTTTCTTTATTCTCATCGAAAGTTAAAGGCAGTGTGTGAGGTGATAAGGCTTCAATACTTATTATTTGCTGTTGTTCACGAGGCACAGTTTCATTTACTTTCCTTTTACGGCTTGGTATTGTAGAAATTTCAAGCACTGATTAAACATTTTCCTCTCCGTGATCTCGCAATGCCATCCCTTGAGCTTGACGAGAATCAACAATTTCAGGCAACTGCCAATTCATATAAAACGCCACAAGCTTCTCCCAGAAAACATCATCTCTTTCTATAATTTCTATTTTTAGTGGTATACTTTCGCCACTCCACACAGCAAATAAACACTTTTGTTTGCGTGTAACGTGGCGTTGCCCCTGAATTTGGTAATAACAATTACAATATTTGTTTAGACTAGTCAGTTCACTTTTTTATCATGTTTCCATATTTGTATTTTATTTGCTCTTATACTATTCTCCAGGCCATTCTTATAGGCAACTTTAGAACATTTAATTTCCACAATCGTGTTTGGACCTATTAATCCATCTGGCGTGGCACCAATAATCGAATAATCCACAAAGCTCGATTGTTACATTTTCTTGCTTCGCCAGTTGTTCATTTTAGATTCCATGCGCAACTGATTTTACATTGCAAATATTTTATTTGTACAAAATATTTTTTACTAAGTTGGCTTTACTGCTGTTATCTCTTCTTTTTACCACTATACAAAAATTTCAATCTATCAACATATTCTTACGCAATTCGAACCAGTCACTGCTATCCCTCTTGTAATTTTTGCTTATCACTACGGAATTTGAGTCAAATTTGTTAAAAAAATTGTTTGGCATTTCTTGGCTAGCTCTTGAACAGATCGTGTTAGGAATGACTGAAGTCAAATGTGTGTAAGACGTTGCAGAACTGTTATCTTTAACTTCACTGTAATTACAATAATGATAATTAGTTACGTACTTTATTATTAAACTGTTAAGTATCAGTAAGGAAACGACTGATTGTAAAAATGCACACTCATTTATTCGCAGACATTCGTTTGACAAGAGCGCCCGTCAATGCGACGCAGCCACAGACAATCCTTGACAGATTATACATAACATTCCTCCCTCATAAGTCGACATAATAATTATGTGCAAGTAAACATTGAATAAAACCTTTTGTAATCTGTTCTTGGAATATTACGCAACGACACACGTGATAATGGGTTATGCCTCTGAATTTCTGTCAAAGAACTTTGCCCATCCATTGGTCCTCTTGACGATGTACTTTCCTGAAAGTCGGATTGAAGCGGCTCCCTGAAGGCCCCTTCTGAAGTCACTAATGAGTCAGTGCGACTTATTGCTGCAGATGGTGACAGCGTAGGCGTCGCGTCGACGTCATGTTGTGTGGCCGATGTTGCCGCCGTCGCGTCGACGTCATGTCGTGTGGCCGATGTTGCCGCCTGCCGATAACTTCCTCCCCTATCATCTAGACCTGCGAGTGCGCCAGCCGAGTCAGGTCCTCCAGTGCAGTCTGAACCCGTTGGTTGTAGGCATGAACTTCTACCAACGGGTAGCAACCCTTCTATATCACTGTTGCAATCCCAAGACCTATCGTAATTAAAAGAGGAACCTTTATATAAAACTAATTGGTTTTTATGCTTCCTTATACAGCAAAAAGAATAAATGTCTCTTACTAAATACATAACTGTGCCCAGCCGCTTTACAATTACACCTTTATTCCAAATCTTTTTGTTATTTATAATTGTTTGGTATAATACTTTATTTCCAATGTTAAAAGTTTGTTTGTTGTGACCACCAAATGATTTAATTTGTGAACACTGTTTATTTTTTACCACATGAGCAACGGTGTCAGATGAAGAAGATACAGGTAAATTAGGATTAAACAAATCCAAACGTGATCTTATATTTTTACCAAACACTAACTGAGCTGGTGACAACCCTGTTGTACTATGAATAGAATTTCTATAGTCAAAAAGGTATTTTAATAAATTCAGTTTAGTCTGTCGAGTATTATTGTTAGCTAGAATACATGACTTTATGCCCTTTTTTACTATTTTTACGTAACTCTCAGCCTGACCGTTACTAGCAGGGTGATAAGCTGGTGAAGTCATATGTACAATACCATTGGATAAACAAAAATCTTTAAATTCTTTTGATACAAAAGCAGTGCCATTGTCACTCACTATTGTTTCGGGTAGTCCAAATCGCGACATAAAATCGTATAATTTATCGATTACTGCTAATGAGGTCGATGATGTTTTCATATTATAAACTTCCACCCATTTAGAATACGCATCAACAACAACTAAATAAGTATCGCCTTTTATTGGACCCAAGAAATCTATGTGTAATCTAAAAAACGGCTGTGCAGGAAATTTCCACGGAGAAAGAGGAGCACGAGGAGGAGCCGGTCGAAGCTGCACACAGATATTGCATGAGTTGATCATTTTTTCTAACGCGGCGTCTATGCCCGGGTACCAAACTCGCTCTCGTGCTGCAGCTTTAGTTTTTACGATACCCAGATGTGAAGTGTGTAACTCTGAGATAACCCTCATCCGTAATTTTTCTGGTAAAACCACTTTATGGCCCCTCATTACACATCCGTGTTCGTATGATAGCTGAACTCGACAGTAAAAATATGGTTTTAACCTACTATCGGTAATTTTGTTAGGCCACCCCTTTATTATATAACTGATGACAGTCCTAAGTACAACATCTTCTTTTGTTACCCTACGTAACTCGTCTAACGTCACGGGTAGGCTGCCGTCTACCACAAAATTAATATAAGCAGCGCGATCTATGGACGGACACAAGTCGAATGAGTCACTGCTCGTCGATGCTCCCGCGCCAATCTTTACACAGCCCGTTGGCTGCGCCACCTTTACGTCCATCGAGGCCGGCTCCTCGGGAAGACTAGCACGCGATAAATAATCAGCGCAGTTATTATTACTTCGGACGTATTCTATGTTATAATTATAAGCACTCAGGTACAATGCGTAACGTTGAAGTCTATTTGCTGATACTTCTGGAATGCCTTTATATGGCCCGAAAATTGAGATTAAGGGTTTATGATCTGTTCGCAGAATAAAAGGATCTGACTTACCATATAAGTATTGGTGAAATCTTCGTACTCCAAAAATAATTGCAGTAGCCTCTTTTTGTATTTGAGCATAGTTTTTCTCTGCCGCGTTGAGAGTACGAGAGGCAAAAGATATGGGTCGTTCGTACCCATCTGCGTCTATCTGTGACAGTATAGCGCCTAATCCGGTAGGAGATGCATCTACAGTTAAAATTAATTTTGCATTGGGATTAAAATGAGTTAACACTTGCTCTGAGCCTAAAATTCTTTTAATTTCTTTAAAAGATTTATCATGTAATGAGCTCCAGTTCCATTTAACCCCTTTTTTGAGCAGGTCGTATAAAGGACTTAAAATACCAGAAGCATTCTTAACAAAATTTCTGTAATAATTAACTAAGCCCAAAAATGACTGTAATTTGTTTACATTTGTTGGCACCGGCGCATCCGTTATTGCTCTGACTTTATCTGGGGATTTTTTAAGGCCGAATTTATCTATTACATAGCCGAGGTAGCTTATTTCGTTCTTGAAAAACTCACATTTCTCCTTTTGCAAAACTAACCCTGCATCTTGTAATCTCGTGAGTACCGTTGTTAACCTTTCTAGATGAATATCCCTATTAGGCCCTGTTATGAGGACGTCATCGAGCAGGCATAGAACTCCTTCTATATTAGAAAGAATGCCCTCCATCGCTTTCTGAAAGATTGATGGAGCACTAGACAAGCCGAACACCATGCGAGTATATTTATACAAGCCACGATGTGTATTGATACATGTTAAGTTTTGGGAATCCTCACATAATAAAAATTGATTGTAGGCCATCGACAAATCTATTTTTGAGAATTGTTGACCTCCATGTAACCTAGTAAACAATTCATGTATTGTTGGTAATGGGTATTTTTCAACAATAAGTTGTTTATTAATGCTAACTGAGTAATCTACACACAGCCTAACAGTACCATCACGCTTTAATACAGGGACAATGGGTGATGCATATTCCGCATGCTCGACAGACTTTAATATACCAAGATCAACTAAACGATCTATCTCTTTGTTTAGTTTATCCTTCAAGGCAAAAGCAATAGGTCGCGCTTTGAAAAACACAGGTTTTGAGCCAGGTTTTACCTGCAACTTGACTTTATATTTATTAAATGCTCCCAATTTGTTAGAAAAAAGATGTGGAAATTGTACTTGAAATTGTTTAAGTAAATTATCCGTGTCCATTAGAAACTTACATGGTACCAATTCTAATTTAAATAATGATACAAAATCTCTACCTAGAAGTGGCGGACCTCCATTGCGTATTACATATACATCAAGTTCGCGTGTTTGACCCATGTATGTAATTGGGAGGCGAGAAACACCAACACATTTTATTTTGTTTCCATTGTATGTGAGTAATTTTTTATTAGTAGGTGACAATGGCATACTTGTGAAATATGTATCATATGTGACACTCGATATTACCGTAACTGCTGAACCGCTATCAATTTCAAATTGCAAATCTATGCCCAGGATTGTCACAGTCTCATGCATAGGTTCGCCATTAGGACATGAAATTTTAAAAATCTTACCGTCATCATCTTCATCTAACTGTTCCGACACAATATAATTTACTGATTTACACATCCTTTTGAGATGACCTTGTTTGTTGCATTTTTGACACTTATATTTTGCGAAACGGCACCGAGAGGACGTGTGGTTGGACCGGCCACACACTGAACATTTTTCTACAACCTGCTTGTTCTTCACTTCAGGTGCAATTTTGAAGAGCTGATCTGGTGGCCCCGCGAGATGCGCGGTTGCCGCCGCCCCCATACGAGCGCTCCGCAACGACTCTGCTAACTCAATAGCTTTCGCTAACGTTAGTTCTGCCAAATCTTGAGCAAATAGTTTGTCTCGCTCACGACCCGGCTGCATTCCCATGACGAAACGGTCGCGTAACGCTTCTTCCACGTTGCTAAAGCCACAGTGAGCCGTAAGCCCACGTAGCCTGGCAGCCCATTGCGTTGGAGTTTCACCAGCTTGCTGTATTGCCGAGTAGAAATTGGATCTCTCCGCAAACCCGCAGCGTTTCGGGGTAAAGTGCTTGTCCAGCATTTGCAATATGTCTTCGTATAGTACATCTTGTAGTTCCTTCGGCAAGGCGAGGTCCGAAGCGAGTTTAAACGTACCATCCGAGAGTGCGCTGAGCAAAATTGCTCGTCTTTTGTTTTCCGACGTGACATCGTTGGCGAAAAACCATTGCCCGATACGAGTTTTGTACGTTTGCCACGACTGCACATTATGATCAAACGATGATAAGATACCATATTGTGTAATAGACATTTATAAAACTGTTGATCCTCGTCGCCAATGTTAAGTATCAGTAAGGAAACGACTGATTGTAAAAATGCACACTCATTTATTCGCAGACATTCGTTTGACAAGAGCGCCCGTCAATGCGACGCAGCCACAGACAATCCTTGACAGATTATACATAACATAAACAAATACTATATCTAGTGTTATAGCAAACAGAGAAGTTACCTTCTTACTTATAAATGACTGATTTTAGAAATTAAAAAGATATTAGATGTACTGAGACATACCTAATAGTTTATGAATAATCAAAGTTTTACCCGATGTACCTAAAAAGGTTTATGTTCAAAACACAATAATACAACATTCGTTACCGCTTGTGTGCGGATTGCGGAGCGCCATATTAGCGCTGTCATCATTATTGTTCGCCGTGGCGGCATCTTAGCGCTCCAGGCGCTCTGACAAGCTAATGAATTTGAAATATACGGAAATATAGGTACATAAAATGATTCGATTTTATGTTATTACTCTTTCAAAAATTGAAAACTGTGGCAGCTATGTATTGTGAGAATAATTTATATAATTATATTATGCATAATCGATAATATATAAGTAACATAGTTAGTCATAAAAGATTCTTATGAAAATAATTTGTGTAAAAATGTTACATATTTCATAATCACTTGGCCATGGATGAATTTCTATTTTATTACGACGCTTTCTTGTACAAATCCTTCGTAGAACTTCATTTCTCTAATTGTCCATATTTTATTCTTCTAATTATATATTTATAAGCACAGAAACAATAACACATTAAACGCAACAAGAGTATAAACTTAGGTCCTAATTATATGTGTCCATAGTTACATGAAATGCCTATTTGATTCAAAGTATTCAGTCTATAACATAAAACATGAAATTACGAACTCAAATCGGCGTATTATAATAACAAACAGGTTTACGTAAAATTTCGTGCAGCAGAGACGCAAGCGACATGACCTATCTCTCACAGGGCTCATAGCCGAATGATGAGGTCTGGGCGGGGCGTATACTAGCAACTGACACTCAGTACACCGCTTATGCTAATAAGGTTTAAATTGCTGAAGCGTTTGATATTGATGGGATCTACCGAGCGTCAAAATCATAGAAGTTTGGCAGATTTTATTTAATTTTACAAAATATAAACGTATAATATGAAAATTAATAGGGTAATTCTTTAGTTCATTAAATTTCCTACAATATTATCAAAAAAAATATGACAGCTTACGATCAAAATCTTGCAAACAGTGAGACGAAAGATTATTTTCTGCCTCGAATTTGTGATTTTTTTACCGTGATTCTATTTTACGTACATGAAAAATTCTTTCAAAAGTCTATTGTTCAGACTTTTGACTTTAAGCTCTAATTTTTACTAGTTTGTAATATGTACCGTTATGGCTAGATGCGCGACGAAAAATTAGGTGTTTCACGGCTTCGGAGGTATAACAGCGCCTTAAGGGCCTTATTTATATCCCTGTTCGCTTATTGTTTTTTGTTATTTATTGTAAGATAATTTTCTTAAAGAATTGTCTTTTAAATGTTAATAAGGGCATTCAATTTCGTCTTCAAGTTCGACGAAGACGATATTGTAATTTGAAGCACTTCTTTATTTTGAAATTTTGTTCGGTAAGTTTTTCTTTATGTACCATGTGTGTATTAAATATACCACTACTAAATAGCAAAAGTAATTGGTCTGCACTGGTAAATTATTACATAACAGATAATTCTTGGTTTTTATATTTCTCGTTCCATATTATAAACAATTTTATTGTGACTGAGCTTCCTTGCCTGCAAATAAGCCTTGATTGTGTTGCTTCACCACGAATTGACTGGGACATCCCAGTCTCTCTGCCAACCTTTTGCTATCTGCATGTAGTAAAGTGACTTTATTTGTTATTTGATTCTATGTACCTATATATCGCCGGCAAATAACGAGAATCGCAAATTTATAAACTAACCTAACCTATCCGTAAGTTTATAAATTTCCTAGGAAATTTATAATCTTGCGGATCTTGTTATCTTCCGGTGACATACATATTATATTATGGCAATAGGCTCGCCCCCTATTACATTGGGACCGAAACTTAACTGGCGGAGTATGGGTGTGTAATATTATATACCTACCGGGGATAAAAGCGTGATGTTATGTTATGTTGATTCTATAAAAGTTTATCGTCTATTAACAACATTTTACAAATAAATCACAATAGAACCGCTTTTAGTTCTCCATTTTTTAAACAGTTATCCTCAGTAACAGTGACGAGTTAAAGAGAGCCAGCCGGCTTGCCGCGTTTGCCCGCGTTTTTTGACGCACGAATGAGTACCCGCACATGCGTTAGTATGTCGCACCACCGACAGAGCTACGGTTAATACGACAAATAGATATTTAAATCGCACAGTGATTTATTGGCTTTTTCATTTATTAATACCAACCCGCATTTTTCAGTGTTGTAAAAAATACCTAGTGTGAGGAAGTACACGTGCTTTTATCACGTTTGCCGTTCATGAGTGTGGGTCATACATACATACATAGACTCACGCCTGTTTCCCCGAGGGGTGGGCAGAGACTTTGGAACGCCATTTGCAACGATCCTGACATACCTCTCTTGCTTCATTCACTACCATCAAGTTTCTCATGCAAGCTCTTCTGTTTAGGGTACTTCTGACCTGTCGTTTTTTTAGGATGTCTCCAATCTGGTCAGAGAACGTCCACCTAGGTCTTCCCCTTCGTCCTGGCCCATTCACACTTGCCTTATATATCTTCTTTATCAGTCTTTCGTCATCCATCCTCACCATGTGCACAAACCATCTGAACATGCCTTTCTCATGCTTGTCACTACATCTTCTCTTACCCCACACCACTCTCGTATCACACTATTCTTTACTCTGTCGGTCAAAGACACACCACAAATACTTCTCAGTCTCATTTCTACAGCATTTATTCTATTTTTAAGTGTCTTCTGCCTTAACCAACTTTCACTACCATACATAAGGGTAGGCACTAACACCCCTCTATGCACAGCCAAACGTGCCTTTTTGGACACGTTTTGACTGTTTACAAACGCCTTCAGAGCTATGGAGCTCTGAAGGCGTTTGTAAAGAAATGTTGTGAGAAAAAAGAGTTAATGCAGGTAATAGTGTGAATGGTCACACTATTACCTGCATTAACTCTTTTTTCAATATCTTCTTTATTCTTAACATCTCTTGTAAACAACGTACATACCTAAGTAAACAAACTCATTCACTTGTTCCATTCGCTGTCCATCGATCAAAACATTACAAGCCGTAACGCATTCCTCCTTTTCAAAAACCATAACTTTCGTTTTACTTACATTCACTTTCATTTCTTTCCTCTCTAACGCACCATGCATGATTGTTACCATCTCCTGTGTGGATCAACCTCATATTAAATGGTTTAAAATGTCCCTAATACTATGTTACAAATAACAACTCTAATCATGTATCTCTGATCGCTACTCATACCTACTCAGCATATCCCTACTAATATTATAAATTTGAAAGTGTGTATGTATGTATGTATGTTCCGTTTTCACGCTAAAACGGCTGAACCGATTTTGTTGAAATTTAATATCGAGATATATTGGACCATGGAGACGGACATAGGCTACCATAAGTAGCAAAAATTAAACTGGGAGGGATTGTAGGGAGGGTAGAAGTTTGTACGGCACAGATTTACCTCTTGGAAGTAAGAACTCATGCGCTAATAATTGAGTGTTGCGCATGTGCTAACATATCTGTCAGTACTGTCACGTCATACATAATGTCATATTGTGCATGTTGAAAAACCAGCCAGTTACATTCAGTACAGCCAAAGAGGTTTAATTACTAATCATACATTCGAAATACTAAAATACTTTTGCCCCGACCTATGACATAAAATTGTTCGCATATATAAACTATTAATAATAAAATTATATAAAAAGCTTAAGCGGCTGAAACGATTTTCCCTACTAATATTGAAAATGCGAAAATGTTTATAGAGATATATTGAACATGCATTAGAACATGGCTTTGACATTTCACTGTATGCAAGGTGATGTTATTATGTGCCTACCTACCTTTCAGTAGATAACGGTATGTAATGTCATGGATACTGACCGAGTTACTTTGTACCCCATAGAGTTTCTGAAGTCTTTAGAATAATCAGGAGTGTCTTCACACATCTTGAGACTGAAAGTAGATTTGTGTTACCCCGAATTTAACGCGCGCGAAGCGGCGGGCAAAAGCTAGTGTAGTTATATAATCTAAGCACTCAATAGAATTTACTCATATGTTTATTTCAAAAATTTACAAACGATCGAAAAAAACTCATTATAACCGTCAAGAAAGGATACAGCTGAAAAAATGATCACATCTTCTTAGTCATAGATAATTTTAAAACACGAAACTCTTTCTCCGAGTTAACGTTTAATGCACTTCATTCCAACAAACGGGTTCGTTATTTCAAAGAATAGCTGAATCGCACAAAGTGATGGAGACATGCTTTAGTTTCTACCAGATTTATTACCGCTGACTTGGTTCATACTCGGAGACTACTAAAAGAATTTAGTATTATATGCTGCTAGATATTTTCAAACGTCGCTAAGTTAATGACTGAGATTTTGACTCGTCTTCCTTGAATATAATAACCCATATTTATTGCCTCTATGTAGCAACTTTGACATGAATTGTGTAATAAATAGGAGAGTTTCTCGGGATGGATGTATGTATGTTTGTCGTTTCTACTTAAACTGCTGAACAAAATTTAATTAAACAAGCAGCAGTTATATAACTTATAAGTCAGAATACCTCTTAGGCTACCTTTCGCCGCAACAGCTGACAGGGCGAAACCATGTTATGTTATAAATTATTTATGCATTGAGTTTCAAATTTTCAATCGCATAAATATATTAAAGATAAACGTGAAATACCTTTTCCCGGCGTTTTGGTCAGGCTACACCACCTTTGGCCACAGTAATGCCCATCAGTAGATAACGTGACCCGTATGGGGCTTCCCGACATTGGTTAAATAAATTATTTGCGCGGGATAAGATAACATTTTTGAGGTTATTTGCTCTCGTTTCATCTTGGTGTGACCAAAATGAATAATTCTTAATGGTGCTGGTGAAAGTAAGTAGGTAATGTTTAGATATTAATAAACATCAACATTAATCAGCCCTGTTATAACTATGTTACATTTAGTTCCACTGTAAGGTCATAGTCCACCACACTGGTCGAGTTGGTGGACTCCACATATCTTTTGAGAACATTATAGAGAACTCACAGACATGTAGGTTTCCCATGATATTTTCTTTCACCGTTGAGTAATTTAGTACGCACTTAACTATGGAAGGTTGGGTACCTCTTGGATTTAGCAGTTGTAGCAGTATGTCAGTATTTGCATTAGGCTATCACCGCTTTTACTGTATTGTAAATATATTTTTTGATTTCTGTGTTTCTCCTATTATGTGACGGGAGGCGGATCACCCGATGGTAAGTGATTACCGTTTTTCATGGACACCCACAACTCACTAGAAGTCACAAACGTGTTCCAACCTGAATAGTAAAAGGAATGCAAGGGATAAAACAAATTTGTTTCATCAGGAGAAGGAAAAGGGGCCGGCGCCGAATGCAAACGCAAAAGCATACAGATACTGTGTGAAAGTATATTATTTCAACCTGTGTTATTTGCAGGTAATGCATTTTCTTCATTGTTTTTAATTTATTGTCTACTAACCCTAATATTATATTACTTACCTCATTGAATATTATATTAATTTTTGCTTATACACCGCTATTTTTTAATTAGTACAAAAACTTTAAGGACAGATTAGCGAAGATATTATTATCATATATGTGACGTAAGAATTTCATAATATCAATAAAGAGCAAAGTTATTATCATTTGTTTATTGTAGAAAATCTCACTTAAATCATAGTCATATTTTACAATCCATTCACTAATTCATTGATAATATTCCATCCTGCTCATTCGCATTCTCTCTGTCGCACTTATGATGTAGGTAGCCATAGAAAATAAAATGAAGAAAAATAATAAATGTAGGTATGTAGTTATTTTTTAATTTTGTTAATTCTACCCTCTCCTTCATACTTCATACGGGCTTAGGACCGGTAAAACTTATCGTTTAACAAGTAATTATATACGGAGGTATGTAATTAGAAAGCAAACAAATATCAAAATAAAAGAAGGTGTTCCGGACTAAAAGAAAAGAGTAATTTTGGCGTATTTATAAAGTTAGAATCATCTGCTATTTACAAATATTATTTTATCATCATCATGTCAGCCTAGAGACGTCCACTGCTAGACATAGGCCTTCCTCAAGGTGTGTGGAGAACACAGACCGATTTTGAGCCGCCCGCATCAAATTATTATTTACTTAAGTACGTATTATTTACTAAACTTACAAGTATTTCCATTGTCCTTCGAAATGTCCACCACCGTTGTCAAAAGCACCCAATATGCACTGTTTTAATTGTTTGACACTGACCGGATCACTTTTGTACACTCACAATAAGATGTCCATGTATACACAGCTACACTCGCGATTTTTCCACTCAAAAAGTACGCACGGAGCATAGCTACATACTCCCGTGATATGAACTGATATGACAGGCCATCGCGTCGGGCAAACGTAGACAAACAATTAACTTTTGCAACGAAATTAGATACGCTCACTTTTGCTAGCAATTTAGTACTGTTTGTCGCATCGTCGGGGCGTGGCGCAGGCGCAGAGGGGCGGGGGCGGGGAGGGAAATTTATCAATGGTTCATTTTACTATGATACTCGTAGTACTCGGGTCGATCATAGTATTAGTAGGTTTTGCATTTACCAATTATCACGTATTTTTGTGGACAGTTTTAAGACAGTTTTGGGACTTTGTGTTTTTATTTTTTAACTACATAAATATGATTAGTTAAAGATACTTAGTGCTGTGTTAAATTTTTTGAACTAATTAAAAAATAGCGGTGTATAGCTTACATAAAAGCAAACTTTTATAATAAATTTAAAGCCAATACGTAAAATAAATCTTATTACTAAAAGAAACCCTAATGGAAGAACTCTAAATACAACAATACGAAACTAATTACTCCAGCGAACCAATTCCGGCGAGCAAATACTCCAGATACGACAAATGAGAAACGTCCATCAGTATCTCATTTCAACTAGCCCAGCTTTCCACCCAATTTCAATCATAAAATTTCAACTTCATACCTTCCCATAAAATATTAAACAAAAATTGAAAACACAAAGCCCATTAGCATGATATCAAACGGCTCCACCGGACCGGAACATCTAAAAACTCGATTGAAACATTTATCTTTCGATCCAAAACATTCAGTTTTTCATTCACCATTCACCGTATTTTAAACTGTGACACTTCGCTTTAATAGTTCCCTCTAACGGTCCCTGGGTACATAAAAGATAAGATAATACCGACCATCGACACTGTGATTGGAAAATTTCCACAGTATTTGATCGCGGGGGCGTGGATAACAGGCCATGGTTAAATTTTAAAACTCTCATTTGATCCTTATTATTTAGACCATTGGTCTGTAAATGCTGACCGACAAATACTGCGTAGGGACACTTTCGTTATTGTGTAATTTGTGGCTGTTTTTGGATACTACCTTAGTGACGGGTCGCCGCCTGTACTATCATTTTTTATTACCAATACGACTATTTCTGGTATTTTTTCGACACATTCTTTCTTTATTTACTTATAGATGAGCGTGTCACCAACTCTAGTGCGAAGTTCGAGAAAAGGCCTTCAACGTGGACTTACAATTTTATTCTTGTCTTAAAAGCAAGAACCGACGGCTATACTTATCCTCTAAAGCACGTAAGCTCTCTGATGTAAATGCCATAACAGGTGGACACCGCTTGTTGGCGTGGCTTTTGATTTAGATTTTTTTAAAGACTTATAAAAATATGATAATATTAATATCATTACAATTGTGTTGCTGATTCTGACAAAAGGTTGCAACCTTTCAAAAATAATATTTTAGTCTTTAGTTTTACCAAAGACAGCAATATCTTGCGAGTGGCAAAAGTTACATCTTCCAGTACAGTAGTTTATAGACTCACAGTCACAATGCTTCGCATGTACTTCCTAAGTTTATTCAAAACGAAAGAATCCAAATAAATTCAGTTTCATTTACGGATTTATTCGCGTCTTAAGCAGCGTTTTGCCGGAGAGCGTGTAAATAAATTCACTTGCAGTATCCGTTGCAATGACACTATTCTCTTAGGTTGTCTCATTTGAAAGCTTAAATAAAATAGTCATCGGTACTTGGAGATAGTTCTCGAGTCTCGAGAGACTTGACACCGGCTGAGGGTATAAAATATTCAGGAGAACAACTTGTTGGGTTTCGGGATTACCGTTGTGCCAGATAGCGACAAGGTCTTTAGTCTATCGCTTAAAATCACACTGTAAATATTTTGATCAATCTACAAGTACGGGTAATCGTGCCGTGCACCATCAACTAAATATAAACAGTTACATTAGAAAGGATTAACTAGACATTATCACTTTTAAGTTATTTTCAGAGTGTTTGTTAACACAAATACGTGCGTGCCAATGAGGTTTCTATATTAATTAGAGCCTCCTTTATGAAAATATAAGAACTTAAAAAGTTGTAGTAGAGGAATTTCTCGACGACGACGTTGTTCGAATCGCAGGAAACGGATAGATGCGGGTTATGAGAATTGTGGACGGTTTGAGGCGTCACGGCTAAGATGAAGATAAGACGTAATTTAAAATAAAAATAATTCTATATAAATGAACTATAAAAGAACAAATCTATGGTGAGATGGAGACTCGTTTGTCGTGTGGGGTATTCATCTAAACGCAACAACCGACAAGACTAGGCCTTTTTGCGGAACGCCGTAGTACAGTAGCATGAAAGGCCTGTGAGCGCGTCCATCTGAGCGATTCTACGTTTATTATTTTGTAAGTCGCTTAACTCGTTATCTGTGAATTTCATTACAGCATATCGCAACGTTCGTTTGAAAAAATAATATAAACGTTCCGCTTACTTTTTGTTATGTTTATGTCGATTTGCTAGTTGCAACTGTAGACGTAATTTATTTTCATTTAGTATTTGAACGCGCAACAATAGATACTAATGCAACGAACTATTCTTCAGGCAAAATCCCTTTAAAAACCCATTAAGACTCCAAAAGACGGAATCAAAATCAGCAATCTAACCCCATAAAGTAGAAATATTTCGGTTCTTATGTTAATCCGGTGATTGACAGCGCTGAAGGCCTCCTGCCTATCTACTTTTTCATTTCTATATGGGTAAAAAAGAGAGAGAATAAAAAGCAGAATGCGGTTTTGGAGAAGCAACTTCTACCTTTCTTTAGTGTTGATAAAACCCGGGTGAAAATGATATACCAAGACATAATAGATAACAATGATAACTTATATAATATAGTTATATAGGTTACGATATTGCTATACACCGTAACACAAATCACATGCATTTTTACTAAAGCGAGTTCTTCGTCATCGTTAAAAACATATAAACCACGAACAAGATTTTTTACACAAGCTACTGGATAGAGCAATTAGAATAATATCTCTATATTACGTGCCGAAGCGAACTACTCTTAGTAGTTGGGTAAATCCAAATGAAATGAAAGGTAGCTTGTCTAATTACAGTGGTATTAACAGTAATGTCTCTAGGCACGGCATCAGAACACGCGACCAACATCGCTTGCTATTAAGGTCTGGATGGATTATTTTTGTTTTCTTTTTTTGCGAGCAAATGGCGTGCTGGCAGATTTATCGGATGTAAGTGAAATGGTGATGATTATTGCTGGTTTTTAATTGTTTTCCTTGCTGCGAATGTTTATGTACTACTTTTGACGTGACAACGTCTTATAAATTGGTTTGCCGGGTGACACTTCAAGAAACTGCGTTACGCTCCGCTCACGTTATGCGCTCACAATGAGAGCGAGTGAGAGGCACGCGTCCCACCTAAGAGCGAGAGAGACAGACATAAAAAGTGAAAGGCACGCGTCTTTCATCCTTCTTCCTACTATACGAATGAATATTCACATTAAAATTATTTTACCACTCAAAGTCGTTGTCACGTAAAACTTTCGCCCGTATACCGACTTTACAGGCAACCAATTTTTTATATTAAGTGACTGCTTGGAAATTAATTTAGTAGAGATGAATATTGTTTCAGAGTATCTCAATGGGTTAATCATTAATCAGTGCTCAGAAATATAAGGTATTACTGCCACGTTATGGTCAGCTAACATTCAGGTTTACACTAGCACTTGTTTACAATAGTACTTGTTATAGCGCACGTAAAAGTTCTACATATATATGGATGTAAAATCTACATCATGTTGGTGATCATGTTCTATTATGTTCTCATTTATGGCAACTAAATAAAAATAGCTCTTTATTTCTGACATAAAATGATGGAATTAATTATACCCCTTGAAAAATACTGGCTTAGACGTTGCCGATCGCTCCTGATTATGCTTCGTGCAGAGGCGAAACATGTTTCGAGGTATAGTCGGCGCATACAGCGGGATATGCAAGTCAGGTATCATCCTGGTACCCAGACCATTCCTTTACATCCCTTATCCTTTATCATCAGGGGAGATCAGTATTGTCAAACTATTTTTAATGCAAAAATTGGGATGGTCAATTTGAGGATGCGTGGTCAACTCCTCTTTCTTTTCATTAGTAACTAAATATTTATTACTATTGGTTTATACGCGTCATGGATACGTTTAATATGATTGTTAAATTACTAGGTAAGTAAAAACTTGTATTCTCAAGGGCATGGTGAAATAAGTTCTGGTAGCATTTTTATGTATTAACGACCTATGTGAAAGTGTAGGATAATTGGCAGCAGCATATATTATAGACAATTCAAATTGAAATTCAAAATCCTTTATTCATTTGGGTCACAATGTGACGCTTATGAACGTCATAATAATAAATTTATAAAATAATTACTTAAAGACTCTACATTTACATTTACTGCCACGTTCGCAAAGCAAGGGCGTAGAACCATGAGAAATAACGGGCAATAAAACTCATGGTCACTCTTTTTCATCCCCAGGTTTTGTATAATACACATAATTATTTACATTTTGTAAGGTGCTGCAACTGTTACACCTTCTATATCACTTGTATATATTTACTGTACATAATAATACTCAAGCATAATACTTTTGATGCTCATTTGGTTAGCCTCCTCAGAATAGACATGGTGAAACAGGAGCATCCACTTACATTATATATACCTAATAATGCAGGCAATCCGTGAAAGTGATCAGAACCATGATGGAAATGATGCAGTTAAATATTAAAATCTAATACCAGCCCGCAAGACCGTCATCGACCAGTCATCGCAAGTAGCAACCGTTCACGAGTATGACGCATGTGCCAGCCATCATCCCTCTCGCCATATTAGAGGGACAGGGATGACCCGACACACGACGCCACCACAAGAAATGACATTTTAGTGAGCATGACGACAACGGTATACGAACCGGCAGTAAGAAACAATCTATTGATATACTGACCATGACCGTCAATAACCTCCATTTTCCAGATCGTTATTATTAACATAAATTAGTGGAACGCGTGAAGGAATGCAAATGTAGAAAGAATTTTGTGAAGGTCACAAGTGAACAATGATATAATCAGGGATAAATCATGTTAAACTACATTCAACAAATCATAAAAATATCCAAATCCTGCAAAAATCATGTGTTCACGAGGCACCTACACTTAACATGTCACTTATCAAAACTAGAATTTAACAGATTTATATAACAATTATATTAAATGGTCAGAAAATAAAATAATCGTGAGTTAAACAAGCCTAAGCCTATCCCCATGGTGTCTTATCATTTAAAAATGCCTTAATAGTGTAATAACCCCTTTGTAAAAGAAAGTTCCTAATTGTCCGCTTGTATTTGTGCATGGGTAAATTCCCGCAAATGAGTTCTGAACTTTATGTAGACGGTAGTTAGTTCCCACCAGTTTATGTTTATTCCTTGTGTTCACTTTGTGCAAGTTAAATTTTTCTTAATGTACATTAAGTTAGCATATATATACGAGGCTCTGGCAAACAAAATGTCCCAATAAGCGGCAATAGGCTCGCCACCTATTACGTGGGATCAAAACACTGGCGAAAAGTGGGCGTTTAATAAGCCTCTGCCTACCCCTTCGGGGAAACAGGCGTGAGTCTATGTATGTATGTATGTGTATGTATATATATATATATATATTGCGATGCAACTGTCAATATATCTACGTCTTTAAATTTATCACGTAAAGAATCTCTAGCACCTAACTTATAAATTGCACGTATGGCCCTCTTTTGAATGACAAAAATAGTCTGTATATCAGCAGCTGTACCTCATAACATTATTCCGTAAGACACTACGCTGTGAAAATAAGTAAAGTAAACTAGTCTAGCAGTATCTATATCTGTGAATTCCCTAACTTTTCTAACTGCAAATGCTGCAGAACTAAGTTTTACTGCGAGACAGGATATTTGGGCGCCCCACTGAAGCTTACAATCTAAAGTTACACCTAAGAACACGGATGATTCGAGTAGTTGAATTGTTTCCTTATTTAAAATTATATTAGTAGGAACACTTTTGACATTAGGCAAAGAGAATTTAACACATTTGGTTTTGGTAGAGTTGAGTACCAAATAATTTGTCGAAAACTAATCTAATACTTGTGCAAGAGTGTTATTGACGATATCAAAGTTACTTAAACTACGATCAACTTTAAAAATTAGTGACTTATCGTCAGCAAACAAAACAACATCACATAAATTTTGTACAAAGAACGGCAAATCATTAATATATATTAAAAAAATAAATGGACCAAGAATAGAGCCCTGTGGAACGCCCATTCCTACTGACAAACCTAGAGACCTACTCCCATTAACATCTACATACTGAATTCTATCACTAAGGTAGCTGGTAATAAGATTGAGTGCGGTATCTCTAATACCATAAAGTTTCAATTTAAGTAAAAGTGTATTATATTCCACACAGTCAAACGCCTTTGATAGGTCACAAAAAAACAATGGCATCCTTCGAGTTTTCCCAAGCATTAAAAATATGCTTGAACAAAGTTACATCGGCATCAACGGTGGAGCGACCCTTAGTAAAGCCATACTGTTCACTGTGAAATAAATTATTTGTGTGAAAGTGGCTCTCTAATTGATGCAAAATAATCTTTTCAAAAATTATACTAATAGCAGGCAAGATAGAAATTGGCCGAAAATTACTAGGGTCGCTCTTTGATCCCTTTTTGAATAATGGTATTACTTTTCTGTGTTTCATTAGATCAGAAAATATTCCTGTATCTACGCATCTGTTGAATATTGCAGCTAAATATGGCAATGATGATGATGAATGAGATTACTCTAAATAATACACATTTGTTAAAAAAGTAATTGGATGTCATTTTGTTCGTTCAGATGGAAACCTCTTTCACTTTATTGCCCCTGAATAACTTATCATTTACTTTATGGATTGAAATATTGATGTCCAATGCAGTCCAAGGTACTTTAAATGGTGACCGAGAATTTTTTAACAAAATACCGAAATAAAATGTTGCACATCTTTTGGATTAACGAACTCAGATAAAGATGGCTGATCTGAGTAAATAAATGAAAACTTAATAAGCAAATATTATGTTGCTAGTTAGTAAGTTTATTTATAAAGTACGGTAATTAAATACAGTATAGATCGAGTTTCCAAATCAAGAAATGCGGGCACCTTCATAATATATTATTTTGACCAGTACGCCGTATTATATTATGTGATAGAAGTCGAATAAACGTGATTACGTATACGATATTGTCTTTGATCTCTAGTACTTTTGAAAATAAAATTAAAAAGGTTTCAAGCAATCTGAGCAAGTCGCTTTTTGTTTGATTTGAACTTCGTAATATAAACAATATTTTTTTCATAAACATAATGATTAGTTTTTTAAAAGTATTTTCGTTTCAATTATTAAACTACTATTTAACATTATTGCCTGATAAATAAAAAATGTAACTTAGCATACATTTACAGCTCATTTTCATTTACAAATACCGAATTTATAATTTTGAACAATAAATATCGAATATATTCCCGCACACATTAAAAACATTTTCGATTGATTTTCGTAAATGATATTCAATGATATAAAAACGGCTAGTAAATCCACTTCACAAATAATTTCAATGACTATTGGTACCTGGGACAAGTAGTCCAATTAGTTAGGTCCAACTTCGAGACGGAGGTCGATCGTCGAATCCAACCCGGTTGGGCAGCGTTCGGGAAGCTACGACATATTTTCTCGTTCAATATCCCGCAGTGTCTCAAGACGAAAGTCTTTGAGCAGTGTGTGTTGCCAGTGATGACTTACAGATCAGAGACGTGGTCGCTCACTATGGGCCTTATCAGAAGGCTCAAGGTCACTCAGAGGGCGATGGAGAGAGCTATGCTTGGAATTTCCCTGCGAGATCGAATCAGAAATGAGGAGATCCGCAGTAGAACCAAAGTCGCCAACATAGCTCTCCGGATAGCCAAGCTGAAGTGGCAGTGGGCAGGGCACATAGCTCGAGCTGATCACAAAGGGTTACGATCACTTCGGTCACGATAACCAACCTAACGCAGATAGTATTAACAGCAATTAACCAAACAAGGCTTTAAATCAAATTTTCAAATTATGCCACTCCCTGCGAGGGTGAGATGGGGTTGTATCCGTGAAATCGCAGTCATCAAAACTTGGGAATTAGCTTCGTTCCCTAATTAAACCTGTCACTTGTTAAGTTCGCCCCGATTCCCCCTGGGTTCTCAAATCTTACGTAAATATTAGGTTTGAATAAAAGTTTCTTTTTATTTTTTTTTATTTATACACTCACGCCTGTATCCCCGAAGGGGTAGGTAGAGGTGTAATATTACACCCATATTTCGCCATGAATTTTTAAGTCCCACGTAATAGGGGGCGAGACTATTGCCGTACCGGGCACATTACCAGACTCCGTGCTGCTACTGAGAATTTATTAACGGAAAAACCCAATAACACTTTGCTCAACCCGGGAATCGAACCCGAGACCGTGGGACGCGTGGGATTGGGAATCCCACGCGCACATTTATGCCGTGAGACCAACGAGGCAGTCGAAAGTTTTATTATTATAGCTTTATTGGTGCTTAATACCGTGATACTTTGTGTAAAGTAAAAGTTGATTTGAACGAATTCTAAGTTGAAGGGCGAGGTGATTTCTTCTGTTGAGTGGTCTGCGTTTGCTGTCGTCGTTAAAAGTACTCTTATGTTATGACTAGTTTTTTGTAGAGATCGCATTTATATTGGAATCAAGAAATGTTTATGTGCGCAACTTGAAGACACGTGTAAGAAATTCCTTAAACTTTATGTATGAATACGGTAACTTCGTTCTTTCATTATACTTACTTGAAAAGAACGTCGCATTTATGTATAACTCTGAATATACTGAGAGAAAGAAGATATACAAAATATCGTTGAAATTATAAGTATGACTTGAAATTACACATAACATTTTGCCTGACTTTTGGTAACTCGTAACGCACGAGTTACCAAAAAGTTATAAGTCATTTTATAGGTGTCATGTTATGTTACATTTTTGAAAACACGTGCACTGAAATTGCTACTGCCACACGAATTGCCTTACATAACGGATCATATCTTCAATATCTGATACGTTTGAAAAAATGCAAGATATATAAATTATCGTATTTTTAAACAATCGAAATGATGTATGTAATTTATTAATTTCACTCTTTATTAAAATGTACTCAATCATACTTCTTTTCGTATATTATGATTACGCAAATTGGGTTAAAATGAACTGAGAGAGTAATTTGAATTTTAATTTAGGTATGTCATTGTTGCCATGGAAAATGGGTAGGCCTTTGGTGTGGGACGCAACGTGCGTAGACACCCTTGCGCCATCACATATTCCAAGCACAGCAGGTCATGCCGGCGCTGCTGCTGCAACGGCGGAAACCCTCAAACGGCGCAAATACGGAAATTTAGTCGGCAATTACATATTTGAGCCGTTTGGGGTAGAAACGTTGGGCCCATGGGGTCCGAGCGCTCGTATTTTGTACCGAGAAATTTCGAAACGCTTGATCGACGTCTCACGTGACCAGAAGGCTGGTTTATTCTTTGCTCAAAGAATCAGCATTGCCATCCAGCGTGGCAATGCTGCCAGCCTTCTGGGCACGTTACCCCATGACATTGATGCGGAGGTATACTACGACGCCTAAACGCCTCGTGCCTTGCGTTTTGTAAGAATATATTATTTTATTTTCTATTTAATTTAGTTATAGGTTTATAAGTAAAGTTTTAGCTGTAAATAGTAATTAAGTAATAGTTAGTAAAAATGTAATTTGTTGTAAAATAATTGAATTGAAATAAATAGGCAAATTATTTAGGCAAAGCAATAGCTTTAGAAGTTAATTATAATGTATCTCTAAAATTATTTAACTATGTGTCTGTAATACCAAGCATTATTGCCTAGATTCGCAGCTATGCAAGTTTCTAGTTTTAATTCAGCACATGTTTCTATTCAGCGAAAGTGCAATCGTAAAAATTCTTTTTTGAAGATAAAGCAACAGTTTGTGTATTTAAATAATAAGTTTCCTCTATTTACTCCCGAAAAAACATCACAATACTCTCTGATGAATTTTTCAATTATTTTATAATTTGAAGATCAACTTTAAGTATTTGTTGACGCATTAGAAGACCAAAAAGCAATAAAACTTACTTGTAGAACAAGGAGAATATATGCACAAAATCAATTAATAAAATACATTTGCAAACACAGAACTGACATAATTGTTATTTCAAATGTGGTTTTGGGTCTGTATTTAGAAAAAGAACAACAACAAAATTCCACTGTATCCTTTAAGTGAAAAGTTGTTTAGAAACAATTAGTTCTTACTTTTTCTAATATTTACAAACGAGGCTTTCACTGTACAAAATTGTAAGTGATACGTACACTTTGTTCTGTCCAAGCGAGCTGCCAAATATTAATCTTATGAGTGTGGCTAAATGAAAAGACACGCAAAAATTTAAAAAATGTAGCAGTGACTTTGTTGCCAAGTCAGTATCGTTAGAGTAATGGGTAAGCAGCGAAAAGGTTTCCAGGTACTTTCAGATCCTGGGGCCAAGACATTTTGGAGGTGGCAAACAGTTTATGCGGTGCTGAGTTATAAGTAAATCCGTTAATCTTTAACCTCTTATGCTTTTTTGATTTAGTTTATTTTATATATTTTGCTATTGCAGTTGTAATGAAATCTTATCTAACAAAATGAGATACTAATGGAAAAGAATAGGAACGTACCACGCACTCTCGAATTGAATATTCTAACTATTGCAATAGAAAAAGGTTGACAATACCGAACTCCTTTGATGAAAAAGTATAATGGATATATAGGAATGGAATACGTTCTAGGGAGTTACCTGACTTGCAGTATCCCGCTGCATGCGCCGATTACGCAATTTCAATACGTTACTTTTCGCCTCTGCAGGAGGCTTCCTCAGGAGCAATGGGCTTATTCCTCATCGCTCCTGTGGATGCCTGGAACTAAAAAACATAATATAATCTAGTCATAAAAAATAATTTAATAATAAAAACAATCGTAACAGTCAGTCAGTCAATGTTATGGAAAGCGGCAATCTTTACCATAATCGACGACTTAATAGTACTTTACAATAATGGTGCTAGAGATAAGTACATTCCAAATGGGCACCTCTATAGCTCACAATGCTAATTTCAGACAGCTAGTTTACCAACCAGTTGGCATCCGAGCAAATGACTGGCACGAGTGAGCCAACTTCAAATCCCCATAATTGACGAAATATGAATTCATCATTCAAATTAAGTAGCAAATTATCCCTTATGGTGAGAAATTCCACACAAAGGTGTAGTAATAGATGCAGGAACATTGTTAGAAACTGTGCTTACACCAAATGAGCTCAATTATGTGGTTGGAACTGCATTAAGTTCGTACGTTATAAGTTAAAAAAGTTATTTCATTCGATGCAAAAGCTGAGTTCTTTAATATGAATTCGAATCGGTTCTCAATAAATATTTTATTTCATGACTAACAAGTTGTCGTGCCTGAATGTGTTTGAGTACTTTTTATCTTGTTTCTTTTACAGATATTGAAAGTATATATTGAAAATAGCAAAACTGCCATGCAGACATGGATTTTTGTTGGTATGTCCATTAAGTGAATGTCCATGAAGTCCATTAAGTGAAGATGAAAATGTGATTGAGTGTAATATTGCGATTGGAGAAGAAAACATTGAACAAGTGACAGAATTTGTATATTTGGGTAGCATGTTTACAAGAGATGGAAGATGTGAAGGAGATATTGAAAGGAGAGTGACTGCGGGAAACTGTGTAAATGGAGCGCTGCATGCCTTTATGAACGGCCAGAATGTGCCAAAACAGGCGCGACTGGCTGTTCATAATAGAGTGCTTGTGCCCACGTTGATGTACGGTAGTGAGTGTTGGGTGTGGCAGAAAAAGCATGAAAGCAGAATTAACGCAGTTGAGATGCGGTCACTGCGTAGTATGTGTGGGGTAAGACTGATTGATAGAATTCCGAATGCAGTAATACGAGAGCGATGTGGCCTGAAAGAAGATGTCGCGACAAGGATTGAGAAAGGAATGCTGAAATGGTTTGGGCACGTGGAGCGAATGAGTGAAGAAAGAATGACGCACCAAATATATGAGGCTAACGTGTATGGGCAAGCCGGTCGCGGCCGACCTCGTAGGACATTCGTCGACCAAATTGGTGACGTTCTGAAAAACGGGAAGGTCCTAAGCACCCGGAACCGGCGAGCATGTATGAACAGAGTAATGAATGTAGAGGAAGCGCGTGAGGTTTGTAAGGATAGATGCAAGTGGCGTTTCGTTGTCTCTGCCTACCCCGACGGGAAAAAGGCGTGAGTTTATGTATGTATGTATGTATGTCCATTAAGCCTCAATTTGCCTGTATAAAACAGTTTTTTGCACCGTAAATATTTTATAAGAAATTAGTCAATACGCATCCGAAAGTAAATTAAACATATTTATAAGATTTGATATCAGCATGCATAATGAGGTGTGATCGAGAGTATAACACAACTAAACATCATCTGCTATAAAAAGTTAAACAATAGGGTCAATCTCAGAACGAATTATCCATGTGCCAAATGAAATTCTATTTAAAAATATTCAAGCAACGAACAAAAAACACACACAGACTCGGAACGAAAATTTGTACTAGTACTGTTCAGTGTGGGGATCGATCTCACAACACTGGGCATACTCTAAAACAGATTGATGGCTGTGTTAGTTCCTATTACACACGTACAGTTAAATAGTAGTAAATAGTCAATGTGGGTTTTGTTTATATTAATTTCGTAAACTTAATTGAAATAAATTTGTTTCTCCAGCTTCGAACCATGTCATCAGTCTGTTGAAACCCCAGAAGGACAAAGATTCCACAATACATTAGGACACTTTGATCTCAATCTGCGGAAATTGCAACAACAATAATTGTAGAACAATGTTAGTGTACTATGAAGATAAATGCCACCTCAGGCTTCCGGGACTAGGGGACCTGTAAAGTAATCGAAACGTCCGATTATGACAAAATATGTAGTAGATCATTCGGTTTCATGTCGGAGCTATAAAATTCGTAAACAGTACCTTAATAATAACGTAAACCCGATAAGTGAATGTTTAATTTAATATTAATATTCAGCTGTACTATCATATTTCAGAACTGATTAAAATCGACACGACCCGAATGCCTAAAGAACATTATACGCTTACTAAAATAGACCAGGACAAGATGACACTTAACTTGATACAGTTACTACGTGGAAATACCGTTCAGTTGCATCCTATTATTCCACGCGACCTTACTGGTAAGGTTATTAATATTTGTTGCTAGACAACGCCTTGGTTTGCGATTTAATACCAATAACTGATGGTCTATGCAGCTTTAGTAACTAGACTTGATGAGAATCACCCTGCTTCATTTGTCTGTAATGCGTAATCGAATCAGTACTGAATATATTCGTAGTTGTGAATCCGGTGGTAGCCTATAATGCCAAAGGTAAAAAGAAAAACGAAAATGAGCACAACACAGTACTGGACGGCCAAGAGTATACACACACTGATTGGTTTTTGTTTCTAATTTTGACGTATAAAAAGCCCTATAAAGTTGCATAAGCCGAAAGGTAGCAAGAACGGTACTCTTTCACGCAAAATCTGCTAAACGAAATTTGTTAAAACTTTGCAGTAATACAGTTTACACATCAGTATAGCTCATAAAATACATTTTTTCGCAGTAACTGACATGCACGCGAATGAAGGCGTAGACCGAAACAGTTAATGATATTAATATTTACTGATCATTTTAACCTCAACCATACTGTTACATATTCCAAAAAAACATGTTTCAATGTAAACAAGGGTTGGATTATGTAGAAATATTCGAAAGCCAGCGGCTGAACTACATACTAGTTTAATGAACTTCGGCATATAATACTAACAAACTTAATTTTAACAACATCATTGACTATGATGCATAAATGTTTGTAACATTTGTAGATAGGGGAAATTGGGGTAATTAGATAATGTATAAAATGTACATCTCTGAACAATGCGCTTGCAACAGTGCCAAAATATGCGTTTCTCGAAACACGTACCTTACGTAGAATATGTGTATTATCCCGAAAGATCATTTAAAATCAGTGATGAAAACTCATTTGCAAAATCAGTATGACAATTGATTTATAAACCGTTTCTTTGTTCATACGTTTAATTATGTAAAGATTTCCTACAATTGAGTAAACACTAGCCTTCAAACCAATGGGCACTATATATTATACGAATTTATATTGCAGTTTGATGACTTAGGTGGAATGGCGCCAAATTAGCCGCTTGACCGCGCACAAGTGACTATTTTCCCTTTTTGCAAAAACAGATGAGCGCGTAAACTGTCATTTTTCCCACGCTTTTCCGCTGCGCACTAATCTGTTTGTGGAACTCGGATAACTTAACCGATTGCGGCATGTTGCATATCAATAGACGCGTAATTAAATGAGCTTTCCAATGATATAAATTAAAACCATATAATATGGTTGAAATCTTGAAACCCACGCAAGGACAGAATAAAGTGAAAATTAGAATTTTTTTCCCGCTATTTTTGAGCGCGATTTTAAATTTCTGACATATTCCTTTTTCTCGTCGTTTTTTATTATGGGAGGTATATTAGTATTATACACAGTTAGAAAGGTTTTTTAATTTACTTTTAGAGGAAATAAATATAATGAAAAGAAACATTTTAATATTGGTTCGGCGTTGCACCGAAAATATGTACTAGGCGATTTGGTGATATGGAAAATTATTAATATACTGGACTGTATAAAGAATGGCTGGTAAATCGTCTAGAAGAGGGGTGAACGGGCGATCTTATGGCTATAGGATATAGGAGGCACGCCTTACCTTGCAAGATGGCGGCCGCCAGCGTCTTCGAGAGTCCTGAAGCTGCACAGGTCACTCCACTACACCCGCGGGCGGTTTTGTTCTCGTTTATAGTATAAATTAGCGGAAAAATATTGCGGTATTGCACACGTTCGGCGCGGCGCGGGGCTGCGTAAGCACGCGACCGATCAGCGTGACGATTGATCTTCGACTCTTGATCGCAGCGTCATTGAATTCCGCGACCAATTAGAGCAAGGCGTGCTTTTGGGAATGAAAAAAATAAAAAATCGCTCGTTTGACACTGCGGTATGCAAAGGAATTTATTAGCTAGGTGTTGACATAATTAACTAGCAATGGAAAAGATAGATGGCGCTATCATATCCCCCCGGCCCTAAAGGTTT
Organism: Euclidia mi; assembly: GCA_944739405.2. Lineage (NCBI taxonomy): Eukaryota > Metazoa > Arthropoda > Insecta > Lepidoptera > Erebidae > Euclidia > Euclidia mi. Next base: position 9,528,708 of record OX123186.2, on the reverse strand, counting down.
GCCTTTAAAAAAAAATTGAACTTAGCTATGTTGGATGTACTACCGCATAACCCATTAATAGGCTAAGTCAGCGATATGATATTAAAATTAATCTAAATTAACTTTAGCGAAACAATTATAATGAAAACTACAACTAAATACTTAAACTAAGAGGTAGATCTAACTTCAGCCTAGATCTCACTGAGTTGGAAGCGGACAGAGACGTACAACAGGGCACACGTAGCTCCCCTTCGCGGTTTTCACGGTAACAACGTGGGTTGTACCGTCCTTGGAAGTATGCAGTTTCTCCACGATGGCTAACGGCCATGAAAGAGGCGGAGCATTATCATGTACTATGACGACCAACGTACCCTGCTGTATAGGGGATGCAGGACTATTCCATTTGGATCTAGCCTGAAGCTGGTGGAGATATTCCGCACGCCAGCGCCGCCAGAACGAATGCACGAGTTTATCCAGCAGAGTATGTCTCTGGAGCAAGCTTGAAGAGTCTGCTTCAGGAGCCGGAAATGACGATAATGGCACTGTGTTCAGAAAACGTGCAGGGCTTATCGCGGATGGTTCTGCAGGGTCACTACTCAATGCCGTGAGCGGACGCGAGTTGATCACCGCCTCGACTTGTGCAAGGACAGTTAAAAGCTCTTCGTAAGAGAGGATCTGTTGACCTATAACTTTAAAGAGATGCGTTTTAATTACTTTGACCATGCTTTTTGGGAAAGCATGGTCAAAGTAATTAAAATCCACTCATCCATCATCCATCATCCACCGAAATGTGGTGATGCTGGCAGAATAAACTTCCAGTCAATATGATTTATGGAAAGTTCTTCCTGAAGATGAGTACGATATTCTTCCCTGAGAAACTTATAAAGGTCGCGTTAATAAGAGCTTGCGCCCACGAAACAAGTGCCGTTATCCGTGTACAAACACTGTATAGGGCCGCGTCGTGAAAGAAATCGTTTAAGGGCTGCCAGGAATGACACCGTGCTTAAATCCGTCGCAACTTCAATGTGCGTAGCGCGCGTCGTTAAGCATGTAAAATACATAGCCAAGCTTTACGGCTTTTAACACCTCGACCACGCACTGGCGTATACTGCAGTGGTCCTGCGTAATCACAGCCGGTATGTGTAAACGCTTTATCAACCTGATTGACGCGCTGGCTAGGAAGATTTGCCATGGGATCCCTCCCAAAATCGGACGCGGACGAAATTTGAAACAGACGTTACATTTATGTATTCTGTGACGAATTATTCATCGAGCAGCTAAATCCCAATATTTATGCCTAAATAAGAACATAAGCAACTCTGGACCAGCATGGACATGCTTCTTGTGATAAAAATCAACAAGAAGGTCGACAACATGATCATGACGCGGTAGAATGCAAGGATGCTTGTAGTTATAAGGTTCATCCGAATTTGACAGACGACCACCAACGCGTATGACGCCGTGCTCATCGAGAAACGGCTTGAGCCTAAGAATATCGGGAGAACAAGGTACATTATTTTTCAAATTTTGAATGTCGTTACTAAAATGAACAGCCTGTACAGCTCGTAGTAACTTATATTCTGCAAATTCAAGGTCAGTGCTTGAAACAAAAGTCCCATTAGGTAGGTGCCTAAGAAACCTACAGACATAAACGATGGCGCGGAGTAACTTAGACCACAATGACATGCGTAGTGTGAGTGCATAGATCGGAGATTTAGCAACCTCAAAAATCACGGGATGAGAAACAGACTTCCGTTCGGGTACATCTTCGTCTCGGCACTGTGGTCAAAGGGTTGCATGGGCCACTCTGACGGATCATGGGAAATCCAAGAAGGTTCATGATGCCACAATGGATGATGCAGAAGATTAAGTGGAGTAACACCACGAGACAGGCAATCAGCGGGGTTCTCAATACCCGCGACGTGATTAAAACAAGTAGCAGGAACAAGTTCAATTAATTTACAAACGTGGTTGGCGACAAAAGTCTGCCAGCGGTGAGGAGAAGAATAAATCCAAGCGAGCAGTATTTTGGGGTCAGAAAACGCGTATATTTTATTCATAGTGTAGTGGGGCAAAACTGTGTCTTGAGCCTTGCGGAGCAACTGAGACAGCAGAAGCGCCGCGCACAACTCCAGTCTCGCAACCGAAATGGTTTTAATAGGCGAGACCTTGAACTTGGCACAAACTAACTGCACCGAGTAGTTAGAACCAATGGCGACTTGCAGATTTTTGGGTTATGAACAGAAACGAGCCACGATTGTAGTTACAATAGTTTATTTCTTGTAAGCAGATTTTAATGGCACACGAATACATACATGGCAGAGCGAGCTTCATTACAAAAAGGAAAGAGTAAGTAAAAGCGTTGTACGGAAGCGGAAACAATACTAGAGTATAAACATCAAGTCTATGACTGGCAACCTCACGTAGTCGAGTTGTACACTAGTTAATTTACAATCTGTTTGGTTTATATAAAACTAATACTTTCTAACACCTGCCCTTAAACTAAACAGGTTTTAAACCCAAATGAGCAACACAATTTAGATGTTTCGCCTTTCCTAAAGGTTTTGTTAATACATCTGCTGGCATTTGTTCTGTAGACATATAATTTAAACTTACAATTCCATCTTTAACAACTTGCCGCACAAAATGGTGTCTTATATCTATGTGTTTACTTCTACTGTAATGTACTTGACTATTACAAAGCTTTTGGGCCGATTGACTATCGTTATACAAAGTTATACAGATATATTTACCCAAACATTCATTGAGAAAATTCCTAATAAATTTAGCTTCTTTGGTACCTTCACACAAAGCCATTTAATCAGCCTCGGTGCTCGATAGTGCTACGGTCCTCTGTTTGCGACTTTCCCATGACACAGGTGCATTGCTTATTTGAAACACATAGCCTGTATAAGAACGTCTATCCAATTGATTTGATGCCCAATCAGCATCAACATAGCCTGTAACAGAAAGTGTCGATTTTTCATACACTAAGTTATAATCCATGGTACCCTTTAAATATCGAAGAACACGCTTTGCTGCCTTCCAATGTATTTCTGAGTAGCAATTATTGAACTGGCTCAATAAGCTTGCTGCATGTGCAATATCAGGTCTCGTACAAACTGCTATATACATAATGCATCCTATTAGACTTCTATACTTTGACTCAGGATCAGTTTGATCTCCTTTTTCAAACTTGACACAATTTTCTAATGGAGTACTCACAGGTTTGCAGTCAGTCATGTTGAACTGAGCTAAGACTCTCTGTATATAGTTTTTCTGATCAAGAATAATTCGGTTTTGTTCTTGTCTCAGTCTCATTCCCAATATATGTGTAGCTCGGCCAAGGTCTTTCATATCAAATGTGTTCATCAGTACCTTCTTCAGCTTTTCCTTCTCAGTGGTGTCTCTGCTTAATATTAAAATGTCATCGACATACAGCGCTAGAACAATAAGATTATTATTATCACACTTTATGTAAACACAGGGCTCACTGAGTGATTTCCTGAACTTGAGATCTGTAATCAACACATTATCAATTTTATCATACCAAGCTTTCGATGCTTGTTTCAGTCCATATATAGCCTTCTTTAGTTTAAATACATAATTTTCTTTTCCTGGTAGCTTACACCCATTTGGCTGATCCATATACACAGTTTCATTCAATTCTCCATTTAGAAATGCAGTTTTTACATCCATGTGATCCACATGCATATTCAAATTCACTGACAATGCAAGTAAAGTACGTATCGTGGAATATCTTACCACAGGTGAGTAGGTCTCTGTGTAGTCCACACCATACTTCTGAGTAAATTCTTTAGCAACGAGTCTTGCTTTATAGCGTTGCAATTCTCCATTAAATCCTAGTTTTTTCTTAAAAACCCATTTGCATTTAACTGTTTTCTTTCCTGCAGGCAGCTTAGTCAATTCCCAGGCATTGTTCTTTTCAAATGATGCATATTCATCTGCTATAGCCTGTTCTCAGTGCTTTCTTTCAGGTCCTGAAAGTGCTTCCTGTAAATTCAGTGGGTCATCACCAAAACTTGCTGCCGTCATAGCCATCACTGCTGTCGCACTGTCTTCATAATCACTTGATGACTCAGCACCTGAAGCCATGTCTGGGGTCCATGTGACATCTGAAGAATGATCATCATTACATTCACTGCTACTGCTAGGACTAGAGTCAGTCAATTCTATGACACTGGATCGCACTGGTGATACTGGTGTACCACTTGCATCATTATCAATATTAGTGTAATCATAACTTTGATTTATATTGTTCACTATATCTATCTGGCAATCAGTTGTTTCATACATACACATACATATCGTCACGCCTTTTATCCCCTAAGGGGTAGGCAGAGGTGTATTTCTAAACCCACTTTTCGCCAGATATACTTTAGTCCCACGTAATAAGGGGCGAGCCTATTGCCGTACCGGGCACATTTCCAGACTCCGTGCTGCTACTGAGAATTTCTTGACAGAAAAACCCAATAAAACTGCCCGACCCAGGAATCGAACCCGGGACCTCCCGATCTCACGCGCACATTTATGCCGTGAGACCAACGAGGCAGTCGTATAGGGTTTGATGTCGAGTTTTCCGTCTCTACGCAAAGATGGTATTTGCATCGTGTTATCCCTAGTCGCCTCTTACGACACCCACGGGAAGATAGGGGGTGGTGATACTTGTATTCTATGCCATCGACCACACGGCGGCTTGTTTCATTATTTATACTTATTTGATAGTCTCTATAAAATTTGTCTTCTAAAAACTTTACATCTCTAGACTTAATGCATTTATAGGGGTTCTCAGGTTCAAGTAATCTATAGCCTTTGGATTTATTGCAATATCCAACAAATATGTACATATTACTCTTTGAATCTAGTTTTTTACGCTTCCCATTGGGAATCAAAGCATATGCAATGCATCCAAACACTCTTAAATTAGATAAATCAACTTTGTTTGGTGACCATTTTTCCTCAGGTGTTATGCCTTTCACTGCTTTACTAGGTGACTTATTTTTAATGTAGGTTGCTGTGTTTACCGCCTCTGCCCAGAACTTCTTGTCCATTCCAGCGTCCTGCAACATGCATTGTGCTGCCTCCATAATAGTACGATTGGCCTTCTCTGCTACACCATTTTGTTGTGGTGTGTAAGGCACAGTCGTCTGATGCTGGATTCCATGTTGCATCAAGAACTCCTGAAACTGTTTGTTAACATATTCACGACCATTGTCTGTTCTGATGGCTTTTATTTTCAAATCCGTCTGATTTTCTACAAGACTCTTGAAAATCTTAAATTTTGATAACACATCATCTTTACTTTTAATAAAGTACCCAAAAGTCATTCTTGTGTAGTCGTCGATAAATGTCAATAGATATTTAGCACCACTAAATGAGGTAACTGACATAGGTCCACACAGATCCTAGTGTATGAGACCTAGCTTCTCAGTAGCTCTATTATAAGATCTTTTTGGAAAAGGTAATCTACATTGTTTTCCCTCAATGCATTCTACACAGGGGACAAGTTTATTATTAGTATAATCAATGCTATTGGCCATACCTTTCTTTAGTAACTCCATGCTTCGTCTGTTCAGATGTCCGAGTCGGCGATGCCATAAGCTTTGTGATGGATTTGACTTACTCAAATTTGCAGCTTCTGCTCGTTCATTGCCCCAAGAGTTTACCTCCGGCTCATCCAAAGCCAGCGATTGACTTGCCGCAGCAAGCTCTCAATTGTTTGTTGATGTTTGACACTCAATGTCTAGTCGATAGACACCATTTACCTTTGTAGCACTTGCTATTATTGTCTCATCATGGTAAATATTGCACTTTAGGTCATCAAACTTCACCACGAGTCCTTTTGCTACCATACTGCTTACATAGAGTAAATTAGTTGATAAGCCTTGGACAAAAATAACCTAACTTATTTTTGTACACACATTTTTACCTTTTAACATTAATTCTACATTACCATGTCCTTCACTACACATTTTCTGACCGTTCGCAACCGTAATTGAACGTCTAGAGTCCATAACATAATTTTGCAATAAGTTCTTGTTATTAGTCATATGACATGTTGCACCAGAGTCAACATACCACGCATTAGATTTAATGTCTACTGCCAATGCTGTCAATAAGGCGCCGTTCCATGCCTTATCTTTTTTTTTTTTCCTTCGCTGGCAACACTAGCGAGCAGTTGTCATTTCAATACGTGTATATAATTTTAAGTGATAAAAATACTTTAATGTTATTTTAAGTAATAATTCCATGTGGAAAGTGAAGTATATACCCATAAACCTGACCAATAATTGTTGGTGTATCTATAAATAAAAGGACTACTGACAAAATCTCGCTAGAAAATTTGTGGCGGACTATCTGTCAAAGTATCGGATAACGGAGACGAGATTTAAAATCATCTGGAAACCCGGGGAGTATTGTTTTCATTATTCTTTACATAATCCTGTACTGTTTTATTGTTTAAACTACTACGAAAATACACTATACATCACATAAACACTGCTCATTATATGTGAGCGACGTCAATTACAATACACAGCGGCACCGTTTGTCTCCATTTGCTTGACAAATTGTGGAAGCAAAATCGATGACGAAAAACATTTGCCTCAGACACCATATACTACATGACACACTGTACACAATACATAATTATTTATTATAAAATATATTAATAGTACAGTAGTGTTACACAGACCCATTTATATAAGTACCTACATTCCAATTTTATTGATATTTCATAGATTCATTGTATTTTTATAGTGAACTAGCTGGTACCCGCGGCTTCGCACGCGGAAAAAGTTTCGTTTGAAAAAGTTCTCTGCCAAATCTAATCTTTATACAGCCGGTGACTTTCCAGATTTCAAGATGAATGACTCTTTGCTTTTATATATAATTATACAAAAATACTATGAAACAAATATTGCATTTTCCAAATTATATCTACATAATACTTGAAATTGTATATCCTCTTGTAAAACTTACCTATACACAGATATATTTCACAACTCAAATGAGAACTCCACAACATATATACATTGAGATGTCCTAATAATTTGTTATAAGAGGTAATTTATAAATGTTTCCAGTAACAAGTTAACTACTAAAAACCAATACATAAACAGGTACCTATAGTTATCTACTCCAAGCCAATGTTCGCACATGAAACAAGCCCATAATGTCATCAATCTTGGTGATAGTCTTGATTGATAACATAATCAATTTTGAACACATGCGAAAACTGACTGATAATGGAGTGTTTATCTGAATTTACTTTAACAAGCATGCTATTAAGCATTATTTTTGCAATCAATAGTATACTAATTAGACTATTACAAAATAAATAAGTTACAATGTTACAACAATACAAATTAACTAATTGTTACAATTAGACATTTACTGCAGGTCATTGTGAGTTGTGTGGCACAACAATGATCACTCCTCTTTTCAACTCCTCTGGTTTGCATTGGCTTTTGTGAATTTTTCTATATCATCAAGTGATTTCTTTGCCTTTGTGGTGATATCATCAAGAGATTTTTTCGTTTTTGATAATAGTTCATCTGTGCTTTTACATGCAGAGCTGGCCAGTTCTTTTAATTCTGAGTCAAGTTTTCCAATAACCCATTCTATTGCTTGTCGTCCTTTGCCTGCATTTAGTGATATTTTTTTTGCTAATAAATCTTCCATATAGTCACTGAGAGGTACACCTTGGACTGTGACTACGGCTATCTGCTTAAGTAAAGTTTTGGATGCATTTGAAGGATGTGGAGTATACCGAACTGTCTCATCAACAGCTATGTAGTGACAAAATGTCAAATTAGTTGTTTTTAGAGTCATCTGACGTTCATTTGGATTTACTTCCGACTTTTCACTCGCATAGCATATTTTTGCCGTTCCTATGAGTGCTTGTGCCCATCTTGGAAAAAACCATTTTGAACTGACGAGTCTATGTGTAACTAAAACTCCATCGACTACCTTCCTTTCGATTACATCTGTGCCAATTACTGTTGAAAGTGTGTTCAGAAGTCCAAATCTTCATTTTGATATTTTAAATTCTACAAAAAGTGTCATGACAACAGCGCAACCTACCGGGTAAAATTGGAGCCTATATGTAGCGCTATAAAGTGATCTACCTTCCAATTAAAGTCTCATTTGAATCGGTTCAGCTATTCCAGAGATTACCCCGGACCAACAGACAGACAGACAGACAAAAATGTTAAAAAGGGTTGTTTTGGACTTAGAATCGTGTAACTAACTATATGCACTTGAAAATCCATAGTTATTTTGAAATCACAGACAGACACTTCAATTTTATTTATATGTATAGATGAGTTGAATAAGTAAAGACTTGTTATCGCGATAACAGCGCCAACTACCGGGTCAAATTGTAGCCTATATGTAGCGCTATAAAGTCCTCTACCTGGTAGTGAAAGTCTCATTTGAATCGGTTCAGCCGTTCCAGAGATTACCCCGGACAAACAGAAAGACAGACAGACAGACAGACAGACAATAATGTTAAAAAGGGTTGTTTTGGACTTAGAATCGTGTAACTAACTATATGCAATTGAAAATCCATAGTTATTTTGAAATCACAGACAGACACTTCAATTTTATTTATATGTATAGATTTCAATAAATTACCAATAAGTGATACTCATCTTCTTAATTGCATATTATTGTTTTATAAATATATCAAACTTATTATGTTCATTACTTTTCTATGAATAGAATATCAAATACCCCAATACTTAGTACCTATTTAAAATAAGCTGTTCCTAAATTTATTCAATTTTAGTCTCTTTTCTTTTTTATGATCTACCTACAATATTTCCTTCTCAACCTTCTATCCACCTATTTCATAGTTGCCCTCAGCTCACTTCACTCACTCTTCCTTATATTTCAGGTGCCTACGGGGTAGGTCTGTGGAATGATGACCCGCAGGATGGCAGTTCTGGAGGACAAACTACAGACCACGCTTAAGGAATTGGAATGCTCTAAAATCCTGTGTAACCAGCTGCTACAGGAAAGGGAGGACAGCGAATAAGAAGTACAGAAAATAGTAAACAAAAATACTGAACTCAAGGCACAGTTGGCTGAAATGCACACACCATCTCGAAATACTTGAGCAACATGAACAACTTCGATTGACAGTGTCCAACTTTCAACAGTGTATGGACACCCATGAAGAAGCTCTGAGGCGTGTTGCTGAACTAGAACGAGAATTGAGTGAAGCTCATAACACCATCTTTAACTTAGAAAATCTTAAACGCAGTGAACAGATAGCGAATACCTGCAGTCTATATCATGAGTTGGTTAGTAGTGAGCCTGATCATGTGTGTATTAGGGAGCCTGTTGTGACAATAGACCTGACCAGGGACGATACCATTATTATGACACCCAGCTTATCAAGTCACAAAAAACTTAAACGCTATATTAAAGTTAATAAACTAATTAAAAAATGTCATAAATCTATGAAGAAATATAAAGTGCATAGAGTTAATTTAAATCTCAGAAAGGAGCGCATTTATTTACTTGATCAACTATCTAAGTACTCTAGAAGTTTAGAACATAGTAGGGTAGTGTATGATGCTGACACTCATCGCTTGAGGGAAGAGCTAGTACTTAGGGAGAGCACCTTAAATGAAATATTTAACAAATATCAAGCTTCTCAACAAGAGCTGAGCAAGCGTATAGTAGAGGCAGGTGAGCTAGTAGACTTGGTGAGATGTAATGCAGAAATGTATGAGTCTCTTACCAATAAGCTCTCATGTCCGTGTGCTCACATTCACACTCCAACCCCAGCAGAGCCATTGAGTACCATACTACCTGAGAATTTTTCTGATAATTCACAAAACCAATCCTCTTCACAATCAAATAGGATTAAATCTAGGTTTTCATCATCAACTAACAAAACCTACATTTCTTCTGATAGGCTAGGTCATAATTTTGGTAGTCTTCTCAGTGAGAATACAAACCAGAGTGTTATAAATTACTGTAGGCCAGGGGATAGTTACAGTAGTTTAGTTAATCAGATTAAGTTGCACCCCTTAGATGAGAGTAGTACGGCCATATTGTTGTTTGGTAACAGTTTAACGGTAAAAAGACAGCATATCATAGAATGTGTTGAAATGTTATTAGACCTTAATTCCAAGTTTAGTTGTAAATTTATTTTATGTGCTTTGCCTTACTCAAATGACTTAACACATACACAAAACATGCACATACACACATTAAATATGTTATTATATAATATAACTTGTCGTCATAGTGACGCAATATTGTTTTTTGACGCTAATAAATTTATTAGTAAATTTACTTTAACAAGAGATACAATGTATCTGCCATTTTATATTAAGCGACAGATTGCTAAACTATTAGCATACAATTTACAACAAGGCAGAGAGCCTTGTGTTGACAATTTATTTGATAGGGTTAGTACTTGTACTAACAACGTTTTTATTGACACGTCTTGTGATTTTAACTCCAAGATAGGACAACAGTTAGGCTGCAGTATGTCGCACGAGTGATTGATTTCCACGGGGTAGCCGGGATCGATCACTCGCCGAGCAATTAAAGAGAGATAATTAGGTTGACTTACGGGAAATAAATAAAAAATATCACCAGGAAGGTTTAAACTCGCGTTATAATTCCAGTTATTCGATACAAAAAAAAACTGACGTTTAAGGCTAACAGAAGAGACAATTATCCAGGGCGTGGTCGACGTTGGCACTTCACTGGTCTTCAGATGGTCTTGTACTCAACTCGGTGGTGCTGGCCGGAGCAAAAAAAGGGCGAAGCCTCGTGTGTCCCCGGTATTTATAGGGCCGGCGCGGAGGGGCGCGAGGGAGCGGCCCACTGCTGTGCGTCACTCGTAGCGAGGCGACGTCACAAGTATTTGAATATAGTACACCAAAACATGCAGGGCCTATCTGGCAAAGAATTAGAGTTAATTTTATTTCTAGAAAAATATGATGTTAAGGTTTTGTGCTTAACTGAACATTGGTTAAAGAACCATGAGCTTATTGTTATAAATCAATATTATACAGTGCAGAGTTCGTATATAAGAATGCAAGCTATTAGAGGCGGTTCTCTCATAATAACTTCAAATTTATTAAAATGTAAGGAACGTAAAGATATTGTTAATTTATCTATTGAGCGCACTATTGAGTTGTCTTGTGTGGAATTAGACCTATATATAGTAATTTGTGTATATCGACCTCCTTCTGGTGACTATAGTCTATTTGAGACTGTTATGGAAGATGCTATAAATAAAATTAAATGTAGTAATAAGAATATTATAGTATGTGGCGATTTTAATATTAATATTTTAGAGAACTCTTCACAGTGTATTAGATTTCTGAATCTTTTCAAGTCATTTAATTTAAGTAACCTATTCTGTGAACCTACTAGAGTATCTGCAACATCTTCTACTTGTTTAGATAACATATTTAGTTCTTGTGCTGCCACAAACCCAGTAGTAATTAGTTCTCTCCCTTCTGATCACCGTGGACAGATAGCTAGTTTTCCCTATTCAACATATGATAAATCACGTACAGTAGAATGTAGGCCTCAGACTACCAATCGTCTAATACGTTTCAAAACCAATATTATTGCTAAACTCAATACCTCAATATTGAACTCACAAAATCCAAATACAATTTATAACTCACTTTTTGGACTAGTAAATAATGAGTTTCAAAATACCTTCAAGAGTAAAACAGTCACACTAAAGGGTACTATGGGATCTTTTAACCAGTGGGCCACTATAGGTATATACAAAAGTAGAGCCAAGTTGTTTGAATTATATGGTATGAAACAACATAGATTTGACACACCTTTTCGAGATTATGTAAAAAAGTACTCAAAAATTTTTAAACAAGTTTGTATCATGGCAAAATCTAAATTTATTAGTAGTAAAATTAAGCATTCAACAAATATAATTAAAGAAACTTGGAAAATTATAAATAATGAAACAGGAAGAGCACGACCACGGGAAAACCAATTTGAACATAAAGAAAACAATTTATTAGTCACCAATAAAACTCAAGTAGCACATATGTTCAATAGTTTCTTTGCGAGCATACCTTTAACAACTACTAGCTGTTTACAATCATCATCTTTAGACGCTGGAAATTTTTTGCTTAGCAGTGTACCTGAATGCAAGAGCGTGTTTAGATTCGAGCACGTTACCCCGCGAGATATATTGATCGCATATAATTCAATTAATATTAAAAATACCGGTGACTTTTGGGGCATTTCAATTAAAATTTTAGGTACTATAGTTGAGACTGTTACGCCTTACCTATCTACAATTTTTAATCAATGCTTTGACCTAGGCGTATTTCCGGATTTGATGAAATTAAGTAAAATTATACCCTTATTCAAATCTGGCAGTAAAAATGAAATTAATAATTTTAGGCCCATATCTATCTTGCCGGCATTTAGTAAAATATTTGAAAAGATTCTTTTAAAGCAGCTACTAAACCACTTTAATTTAAATAGTCTGCTTCACAAGGATCAATACGGATTTACTAAAGGTAGATCCACTACTGATGCGGGTGTTGCTCTCATAAAACACGTTTATAGTGCTTGGGAGTCATCAAAGAATGCTATTGGAGTGTTTTGTGACCTATCTAAAGCATTTGACTGAGTTCAGCACGACACGCTACTGCGTAAGCTCCGCCACTATGGCGTAGAGAAAACCGCACTTAGTGTTGTCGATTCGTACCTGCGGCAGAGATTTCAGTGTGTTGATGTAAATGGGACTACATCCTCTAAATTACCTATACAGCTAGGTGTTCCGCAAGGCTCAATTTTAGGTCCTTTTCTATTTCTTGTATATATTAATGACTTACCTTTTTATTTAAAAAACATCTGTGATGTTGTACTTTTTGCTTTACCTAATGTAAGACAACTGGGACCTAATATTATGCTAGATAGGGAGGAACTTGACACAGTAGACTCTACAATGTTCCTAGGTATTACACTAGATAATAAGTTACAATGGGGTGCACATATAGTATGTCTTGCAGGAAAGCTAAGCTCTGCTGCGTATGCCGTCAGAAAAGTTAGGCAACTTACTGACATCGACACGGCTCGTTTAGTTTATTCTAGCTATTTTTACAGTGTTATGTCCTACGGCATTTTGTTATGGGGCAAAGCTGCGGATATTCAGAATATCTTCGTTCTACAAAAACGAGCAGTAAGAGCAATATACATGTTAGGTGCAAAAGATACTCTTAGGGGACGCTTTAAGTCTATAGGAATTCTTACAGTAGCCTCGCAATTTTTATTTGCTAATATTTTGTACATTAGGCAAAATATAGGTTTATTTACCACAAAAAGCGATATACATAGCATAAATACTCGAAACAGGTATAGGTTATATGCCCCTTACCATCGTTTACATAAAGTTAATAATTCTTTTGTAGGGCTAGGTATTCGTAAATACAATAAAATACCAATTAGTCTTTTAGAATTACCATTTAGTACATTTAAAACTAAAATAAAAGACTGCCTTATTAAGAAAGGTTATTATACTATTAATGATTATTTCAGTGATAAGGATAGCTGGTCACTTACGCTAGACAACTCATGATCTTTATACCTAATTAGAATTATATAGATACTTTGCATTTTTCAGTTAATCTTTATATAATATTTCTAGTTCTTTTAAATTACTGTTCATGTATTATTAGGTCATTCAACTTAGGTACTACATTTACATTTGCATTGTTGTTCCACTAATTTTATTAAAGTTTTACTGCACTGTAAAATGAAGATAACTCGTGATTATGGGCTGTAAACTAATGTTTTAGTAATTTTGTGTACTCATATACAGTCACTTCTGTAATATATATTTCCACCATATAGTTATGAACATGGTCGCGAGTTGCCTACATTATAAGACGTAAGTGGATGCTCCTGTTACACAATATTCACACTGGAAGGCTACTACAGCAGTTAAATTGGTAACTGCATTAATTATTTAAGTATTATGTATGTTCCTAATTACTATTTACAAGTAATTAATTACAATGTAAAACAGTTGCAGCTCCTTACAAAAACAAAATAAGTAACATAACACTGGCGATTAAAAAGAGTGGCCACGAGTTTTATTGCCCGTTCTTTCTCGTGGTTCTACCTATTGCTTTGCGAATGGGCAGTAAATGTAAATGTAGAAGCATTAAGTAATGTACATTAAAATTTGACGTTCATAAGCGTCACTTTGTGACCTAGATGAATAAATGATTTTTGACTTTTGACTTTTTGACTTTATCCTTTTTATCACTCTTCTGTGTACTTTTAATTTGTTTAGTTGGACAATTTTTGGCAAAATGACGTGGTTTTTTACACAAAAAACACATAGCCACTGATTTAGTCTTTGTAGAATTTTTGTTTACACTTTTGCTTGTTACCACACCTGTCATAATCTCTGCGTAAATTCTCTTGTAATAGTTTGCTTTTTACAGTTTCACTGCAAAGTTTGATATTTGAATTCTCCAACGCCATAATAAGAGGATCATAGTCAGCAGGCAAACCACTCAGCATTATTACCGATAAGAAATCGTCATCCAAAGAAGCACTTATGTCCCGTAATTGTTGATCAATATCACTGATCTTCAAGAGATAAGCTTCCATATTGCTAAACTGTTCCAATTTCAATCCAAACAAGGTTCTCAGTAACCCGAGCCGTCTGCACAGCCCCCTATCTTCATAGGCTATTTTCAAATTAGTCCAAGCTTCATATCCAGTCTGTGCGTTTCTTACATGAGAAAACGATGTTGGTTGTACCATCAGACATATTTTAGCAAGGGCTCTTTGCTGCTTACGCGCATCTGTGACCTTGGGCGTTCCCGCGCTCGCCTCTTCAATGCAATCCCACAAGTCCTCATGTATCAAATACATGCGCATCGAGAATTTCCAATTCCCGTAATTCGAAATTCTCGGCACTTGTAGGCAATGTTCCGACACGTGGTGCATTGGCGCGATCGGCGGCCATTTCATTGTCCGGCATCTCGTTCCTGATGATACGATATTTGCGAAAAAATTATTTATCGCGTATCCTGGGCCCATAACCTGTTGGGTTATGAACAGAAACGAGCCAGGATTGTAGTTACAATAGTTTATTTCTTGTAAGCAGATTTTAATGGCACACGAATACATACATGTCAGAACGAGCTTCATTACAAAAAGGAAAGAGTAAGTACAAGCGTTGTACGGAAGCGGTAACAATACTAGAGTATAAACATCAAGTCTATGACTGGCAACCTCACATAGTCGAGTTGTACACTAGTTAATTTACAATCTGTTTGGTTTATATAAAACTAATACTTTCTAACACAGATATACGACTCTGCCGTAAGCACGCTCGCTGGCGTCAGCGAAACCTTTTAAGTTGATGGTACATCCATCTACCAACCCAAGATGACGCGGAATAGTAATTTGATTGAGCGCGGTAAGCTCAATACAAAATTGGCTCCAAGCGACGACAATATGGTCAGGGGGTGTTTCATCCCACTCACACTTTGATAACCAAAGTTCTTTGATCAAGAGCTTGGCGAACAAAATTGTGGGAGCCACAAAACCCATTATGTCCCATAGTCGAGCCACTGTGGACAGCATAGTGTGTCTGGTGCACTTTTCATCTGGCGGTGAGACGTCAAACCGAAAACTATCACAGGATTTGTCACAGCGTAAACCGAGAAATTTATGCGGTACAGACTTCTTAAACTCAATGTCTGGAGAAGCTTTATGAGAATCAGGTATGCGTGCGAGAACCTCCTTAGAATTGCTTGTCCATTTGACAAGATCAAACTGGCCTCGCTTGAAAAACTGAATAAGCTCTTCACAAAGCGAAATTGCTAGCGGAACGGATATGACACGACAGGCGATGTCATCCGTATATAAAGCGGAAGTAGCAACATCTACTGCGACGGGAAAGTGATCGCCTTCATCAGCGATCAACTGGCGAACAACTCGTAACGCGTGATTTGGGCTAGACTTGAGTCCAAAACAAACACGATTGAACTGATGCACGGATAAAGGTTAATTATTGTCAAAACGATAAAAAATCCGTTGAAATCTACGGTCAGATTCGCGAACGCCGATACTGAGAAACATTTGGCGGCAATCAGCTGACAGAGCGATTTGGAAAAGACGAAACTTTATTATGATGTTAAATAAATCACCCTGTAGATTAGGGCTGGCATGCCAAATGTCATTGATCGACTGACCCGATGTAGTTCTACAACTAGCATCTAAAACCACACGAAGTTTAGTAGAGGTCTTATCTTCGCGAACTAAGTACGCCGTGATGCGGGATATAATATGAGGGAAGAGAATTGCCCTCGTTGTTTACAACTACACTCAAAAAACCTTTATTTAGGTAGTCACGAATGACGTCATTATAGGCGCCGCGTGATTTAAGTGATGCATCAAGTTTACGTTCTAAACAATGAAAACGTCTAAGCGCAGCAGCGTACGAGTCGCCTAACGAATAAGGGTCACCATAGAATGGCAACGCCACTACGTATCTGCCACTGTCGTCACGAACAGTGGTAGCGCGGAAATGTTGTTCACACTCGAGATCCTTACGGCTCATCGAGGGCGGTGCGGTAATCTCTTCAAGCTCCCAAAATCGCTTGAGAAGAGAATCAATATTATTTTCTTGAAGAACAGAACAACAACAAGACGTAATATAATGAGAAGAATGTAACGTAGGTACGGTACCCATAATCACATACCCAAATACCGTCTCAATAGCGGGCGGTAAGTTATGTTGCTCACTACGTACAACTTTAGGTAGTAACAAGTGCGGAAATATTGAAGCTCCGATCAAAACATCAATGTCTGCCGGATTCGCAAATTCCGCGTCTGCTAGCGGCAATGTCTCAAGATGTGTGAGTAGCGATACGTCCACATTAGCGTTCGGCAATGTGTCCGTAATACGCTCCACGATAAGCAAAGAAATGTTAAAATTAATATTCCTATCAAAACGCGAATGTATTTTAATATCTACGGAACCCTTGCAACGTTTTTCTGACCCCCCGATCCCCTTGACTACTAAGTTAGTATTTTTAAAGTTATCCCACAGTCCGAGGCGTTTGAAACAATCAGAGGTAACAAAGTTACTCTATAATGCGCTATCGAGTAAACAACGAACTATGTGCGGTTCGTTATTAATATCATAAACGATAACTTGCGCTGTTGCTAATAGAACCGTTTTGGACGCCGTACACTGCGGTTTAGCATCGCGCTGAGCATGACAAGCGCGCGAGTACTAAACTACGCGCTCTTAAAACCGGCGAATCGGGTGTGTGCGCGGTATTACTAAAACTCTAAGTGTCAGACAAAATTATTCACTCCAGTCCAAACAGGAGTTTATCAGATAATAAAAAATATCTATCAATAAATTAATAGTTATAAAAAGACCTGATCTTCTCATCTATGTATATAACCTGAGCGCCTGCAAAAATATGCACATTTAGACACTCATTATTAGGCTCTGAGTGTCTAAATGTGCATAATTATTTTTATTGATTATTGGACTACGATATTCAAATCTAGTACGGTGTATAATTTAACTCTCATTAGATTCTAAGTCTAACTCTTAAAAGCTTACGTAATATAGCTATATTACATTATCTTAATCTATAAAATTCTTGCGTTACTGACTGACTGACAGACACGCTACAGCCGAAACTATTGGGCGCAGGAAGCTGAAATTTGGCATGTATGTTCCTTGGGGACCGTAGGGGTGCACTAAGAAGGGATTTCCCGAAATTCCTACGGGATCGGCCAAAACGGATAAATTAAAAAAAATGCAGGCGTAGCTGCTGGCGTCCTCTAGTATATTTATAAAATTCGTGGTCGTTTACGTTGCAATTAAAATGTTTATCAGGATTGTATATCACTAGTTTTCATACATTACATTGCAATATTTTCCATAATTACAAGCAGCAAGACCACGGCATCTCTGCATAAAAAATTCGTGCTTTTTATTCTCGATGCAAATTTTAATTACAGCATCAAAACGTACAAACCAGCCAGGTAAGTCAAAAGAGGAACGTTTTGATAAAATGTTATTACAGACTCACGCCTGTATCCCTGAAGGGATAGGCAGAGATATAATATTACACCCATATTTTGCCACGAGCATTGCCGTTACCAGGCACTTTGCTGTCTTTGTGCTGCTACTGAGAATAGGCTAGTTGACAAAAAAAAATTATAAGTCCGTCCTTTAGATTATTCAAAAATAAGCGATACGTACTTTTTATTTGTAAGTTAAACCAAAAATTACCAAGATATAGCTCATTAAAGTTACGTATAACGTCACGCCGTGCTGGATTTTTTCGCACTAGATGACGTCACACGTAACTTTAATGGGCTATATCTTTGTTATTTTTTATTTAATCGAAAAAGAAAAAAATACCTATCCAATATGTTTTTATAATCTAAAATACGGACTAAATAAAATGTAATTAGTTTGACCCTGGAAACTACCCTATTCAGAAAAACCTACTACCACTTTTGTTCGACCTGGGAATCGAACCCGGGACCACATGACCAGCAGACGCACACGTTATCCACTGGACCTCAGAGGCAGTCGGAGTCAGTTAAGGTTCCTAATATAATTCAACATCACGTTCAATCACAGGTCAACATTTTTATATAGCCACTGACTTAATCGCTCCTTGATTCTTGACCCACGTAATACACATTCAAACGTCAAGTTTTAATGATAAAAACACAACTAATTCTACTACAAAGTAATGTTTAAATTAAAGTAAGACTGCAAAATCTGTGATTTAAAGTTAAATTAAAAACTTTACGCCCAGTTTTTGCCGGACCGGACCATTCAAAGTTAGAAGAACTTACTTTGAGACTCAACCGATATTGGGAAACACGTCAAACATGGCCGTTTTGCTTTTCTTTTTATACTCTTACCTCCAAGTTTTGAATTTGCTCTCGATGCTACAAAAGGTGGGTTATGTTTATACGTTTTGATGATTATAATATTATATGACTCAACTAGCTTGCCAACTTTCTGCTATCTTTAATAAGAAACAATTTCCAAAACCATTTAAATTACAAATATTTTATCTCTTTAGGTATGAAATATTAAAAATCCTTTCTAAGTCGTAGTTCGAAGACAGAAAGGAGACCTTGTCAAAATGTAGAATCTAGTTCGGTCACACTCTAACAAGATGAATAGAAGATGAAATGCTTTGGAGACCCTATAACCCTCAAATGTTCCATAACTATAACTACAATTTATTTTCGTAATTTTAGCGAGACATCCTACTAATATTATAAATTTGAAAGTGTGAATTTATGTAGGTTACGTTTTTACGCTAAAACGGGTGAACCAATTTTTTTAAATTTAATACAGAGATATATTGGACCATGGAGCCGTATCCATGGTCCAATAAATTCATAATAAATTCATATCTAACTCAGAAAATAGACGTAAGGCAGCCTGGAAGATTATAAATAATAGATGTAAAACAAGTGTGCACTGTATAGATGAAATTAAAGTTGGAAATCAGTCCATAGTTGATCCAAATCAGATAGCTACCACATTTAACGACTATTACATTGATTTAACGAAAAATGACAAAGATGTTACAAATACAAACAGGACCTGTCTACAAAACAGCATTTTTCTGGAACCACTGAGTGTTTTAGAAACTCATAAAATAATAATGTCGCTAAATAATAGTAATTCAGTGGGTTATGATTACTACATCTATTCTGAAAAAGTGCTCGAGTATTATAGCCCCTGTAATATGTCATTTAATAAATAGTTCTTTTGAACAAGGCATCTTTCCGGAACGATTAAAACGGTCTCTTGTCAAACCAATTCACAAAAAGGGTGACAAGACTGATATGTCAAAATATCGGCCTATTATATTCATAGCTCAGAAACGATGTATCAGAGCTATAGTGGGTATCCGCCATGATGAGTCATGTAAACCACATTTAAAAAAATTAGGAATATTAACGCTACCATGTATGTATATGTACGAAATAGCCGTTTTTATTAAAACCAATCCAAACCTCTTTATAACCGCAAAGGAAAAAATTCCGAGAAATACAAGGCATTGTAACAGATTAGTCCTAGAGACAAAGCCAAGAACAACAATGTATCTAAGAAGCTGCTATGCGATGTGTGTACGCATATATAACATAATACCAGAACATATCAAGGAGCTTGACAAAGTTTAAAAATTAATTACAAAATTGGCTGCTTGAAAAATGCTTTTATACCACGAATGACTTGATTTCCACGTAAAATTTTATATTATTTTCAGTTTATTAAGACAATGACATTGCATATTATATTAACTATTGACATTGCTACATTTACTATTTTTTAAATTTATTATGTAATTCTTATTTTTCTAGATATTAATTTAATTCTTTTACTGTTATGTTAAGGTGTTAAGAGAAATAGCATGCTTAATTTTATTGTATCTTTTATTATTTTCAAAATTAAACATTGTTTTATCCTTATAAAACTTATAAAAAAAAAATTCACATGCCACTTGTGGCAAAATAGAAGGACTATGTATTGATATGACCAACCTAATGAAATGTAATGTACTCTATTTTATGTGAAATAAATATCATTTTATCATTTTTTATCATTTTAATAATATATACATAGGCTACCATAAGTTGCAAAAATTAAACTGGGAGGGATTGTAGGTAGGGCAGAAGTTTGTAGGGCACAAAACCTCTAGGAAGTAAGAACGCATGCGCTGTAATAATTAAGTGCTGCGCATGTGCTATCAGTACTGTCACATCAGACAAAATGTCATATTGTGCACGGATATTACGTTGTTCGCATATATGAACTAATAATTATGTACTACGCTTAAACGACTGAAACGATTTTCTGTACTAATATTATAAATGCGAAATTGTTTATAGATATATATTGGACATGTATTGGAACACGGCTTTGACATTTGACTGTATGCAAGGTGATGTTATTATTTACCTTTTGATAGATACTGACCGAGTTACTTTGTATCCTATAGAGTTTCTAAAGTCTTTAGAATAATTAAGAGTATCTTCACACAACTTGAGAATGTAAGAAGATTTGTGTTTCCCCGAATTTAACGCGCGCGAATCCGCGGGCAAAAGCTAGTTATTAATAAAACCTCAAAATCTCTGAGCACTTATTGTCTGCACACAAATTCAATATTTTTAAAAGCTGTTTAAAACCTCGGCTGAAAAGAGAACACTGGGTGTGTAAACTGTGTAATAAGGTTTGAAAATAAAATGCAACCGACTCGTTGTAACGGATGTTCACATCTGGTCGCCCTGGTGTTGAGAGCAAAGTGAACGGGGTGAATATTTATAAAAAATGTAGCTAAAGCTAACTGGTATAGATTATTGTGATTACAGCGATTTTTGTAGGGGAATTATTTCGATAAAAAATAATATAATTTGTCTTTTATGATATCATTTTAAATTGCGTCTGAAATTCAACAAAATTTAATAAAACTATTTGGTTAACTGTATTTGGTGGTAAATATTTTACCGTCGTCAACCACATAGAGCTGTTGTTTGTAATCGAAGTAAAATACATGTTATTTAATATTTAATTGTAGATCTGGGAATTGTTGTAGAAATCTGAATCTTTTGTATCTATTTCTTGCTCGTAATAACATAAAAAGGATTATCAAAAAACCACAACATTAAAATTAAATGGTGACAGTCAAGATATCACGAAAATAAATATGGTACTGTAACCAAACTGGAGACAGAATAAAAACCTTATGAACGAATGATAGAGTAAAAGCCGCGGTCTCCACATTAGAACACGACTGCTGCCTCCCATTATTTACAATAAAATATATAAATCATGTATAGACACACACGTAAAAACAAAGAGACAAACATACATAGCTGTGGTTTTTCCGCAGTTACTCCACCTTGCATTGTTTACAGCCAGCCATTTAATTCACCCAATATTGTAATTGAAACACGCACGCAGTACACGGCTTGCATTCATAATGTTATAAACGGTCAAACTCAACTTTTATATCTGAATAATAAAACTATTTTACTGTAAAAATTTTTAAGAGTATACATCGTTTTCCCTGATTGTAACTTTTTCCGAGGGTACCATTTTTAATTTTAGATTAAGGGCCTTATTTATATCCTTGTTCGCCTATTGTTTTTCGTTATTTATAGTAAGATAATTTTCTTAAAGAATTGTCTTTTAAATATTAATAAGGGCATTCAATTTCGTCTTCAAGTTTGACAAAGACGATATTGTATTTTGAAGCACTTTGTTTAGAGTTGCCGTAGGCAGTTAGGAAATTGTTCAGAGTACGCAGTGGAAGTTTGTATTACATCCACCTGACCACGGCACGGCAAGGTCTAAACTATATTACTGTGACTGCACAGTGATTTATTTCAACTAACCTAAGATCTCCTAGTGATGTTCTTGAGTGGACCTATAAGATTACACTCATAATTTTGGCCAAAATAATAAACAAATCGTTATAGTTACTACTCGAAGGTCCAGTTCGGCGTCCTTCTTCAGAACACAATGCACGTTGGCGGATTCACACAAGTTTTACAATGTTCAATATGTTACAAATGTTCAATAGTTCACAAGTTTGACTTTTATCACAAGATACCGGTGCCGGTTATAGATCAAAGAAGCGGCCTTCACTCGGGTTCCAAATTTACTTTAATATCACAAAAGCACGCAAGAAGGCAAAACGTGGAAAGACACGGCGTTATATTCGCCAGACAACTTTTTTACCGGGAAACCGACAATGAACCAAAGTGAATGAATGACGGTTCATAGTGTGATCATAGTCAATTTTTACAAAAGACTAAACAAAACGTTACTAAACCGATATAATCGATTTGACTTATCACAAACAATATTTCTATTTCAAACACACTTCTTTATTCTGATTTTTGTTTTCGATAAGTTTTTGCTTATGTAGGTACCATGTGTGTCTTAAATATACCACTACTAAATAGCAAAAGTAACTGAACTGCACAGGTAGATAATTACTTAACTGATAGTCTTGGTTATTTTTATATTTCTAGTCGCATTTTGTCTTATAAACAATTCTATTGGGACTGAGCTTCCTTGCATTGCATGCCAATATGCCTTGATTGTGTTGTTTCACCACGTATTGACTGTGACATCCCAGTCTCTCTGCCAACCTTTTGCTGTCTGCATGTAGTACTGTGACTTTATTTGTTATTTGATTCTATGTACCTATATATCGCCGGTAAATAACGAGAATCGCAAATTTATAAACTAACCTAACCTATCCGTAAGTTTATAAATTTCCTAGGAAATTTATAATCTTGCGGATTTTGTTATCTTCCGGTGACATACATATTATATTATGGCAATAGGCTCGCCCCCTATTACATTGGGACCGAAACTTAACTGGCGGAGTATGGGTGTGTAATATACCTCTGCCTACCGGGGATAAAAGCGTGATGCTATGTTATGTTGATTCTATGAAAGTGTATCGCTCCTTCAATATTACTTTACAAATAAATCACAATAGAATCACTTTTAGTTCTCCATTTTTTAAACTGTCATCCTCAGTAACAGTGACGAGTTAATGAGAGCTAGCCGGCTTGCCGCGTTTGCCCGCGTATTTCGACGTACGAATGAGTACCCGCACATGCGTTAGTATGTCGCACCAGCGACATAGGCTGCGGTTAATACGACAAATAGATATTTCAATCGAACTGTGATTAAGTACAAGTGCTTTTATCATGTTTGCCATTCATGAGTGTGGATGATCCTCATTAACCTGTTATCAAATCAAATCAAATCAAATCAAAATCTTTTATTCAAAATTGGCTGGTAAACAGCTCTTTATTAACGTTAAATTTTACAATAGACAGTCCCCCAAAAAGCCCAACCCTTCACTGCTTCCTATGTGTTTTCGCTAGGAAGAAGAAGCAGCGCAACAAACTCCACAGCAACACAGTACTGTCTGCATAGTTAGATATGAAGTTATACATTATATTAATAAAAATAATAATATCACAATTTTCAATTAACATGATAGCTATCACACAACCTATTGCCATTTATTTAGTTACGTACCTACTTAAGACTTGAAAATTGAGATTAATGACTAACACTTAGCCTCCAAAACAAAATGACAAATAGGGTGTAACCGCACACATGTTAAATATCATGTTGTTATGTAATCACTGCTCAGTCAAATCACGTTACAATGCATGAATTACCCCAAAACAATTGGAACAAATTGCAAATAAACACATAAATCAGCAAGTCAAAAGCTGTATCCTGTCCAGTAGATCGACCAGTCACCACAGGCAGCACCCGTTCACGAGTATAACGCATTGATCAGCCATCACCCTCCTCAACCATATTAGAGGGAAGTGGGTGACCCGACCACCGACGCTACCGCCTGCAGTGACAGTACAGTGAGCATGACGAACCTACTTTCCAAGACAAGCCATTCGAACTTACATTAGACTAAAATAAATCTATCCGACATTATTAATGCACTATAACATATTTAAAAGAGCAGAACGTCAACAAATAAACGCATAATTGAATTAAAAAATGTCAAAGTGTATATAAAAATTAAATGTCAAATAAAATAATGATGCAAACAAATATACATGTCAAACAGAGAAACTTATGTCAAAAATAAAGATATTCAAAATTGAAACATGTCAAACAGTATGTATATAAGCTGTACACAACAACTGGAACAGTAAGTATTGAACTTGTCTACCAAGCATTCTTGTCCTTAAAATAATCATCTATTGAGTAATATGCTTTTTTTAACAAACAAGTTTTAACTTCAGTTTTAAAGGAATTTAAAGGTAACTGATAAAAATGAGTTGGTAATTTATTATACATACGTACGCCTAGCTCCATGAATGTATTATGAACTTTATGTAACCGAAGATGAGGCACGCACAATTTATGTTTATTTCTAGTGTTTATATTAAGGACATCACTATTTTTACTATAAGACTCAATATTTTGTTCAATGTACATTAAATTGGCAAATATATATTGGGAAGGTACAGTCAGGATTTCAATTTCTTTAAATCGATCCCTAAGTGATACCCTCGGCCCTAACTGATAAATAGCACGGACTGCCCTTTTTTGCAAAATAAATACACTGTCAATATCTGCAGCTTTCCCCCATAGAAGAATACCATAGGACATAATACTATGAAAGTAACTAAAATGACCGTGTGGTGACGGATTAAGAATACGAAATGTCACCACCCCATATCATCCCATGGGTGTCGTAAGAGCCGACAGAGGGAGCATATTATGCAGAGAACAGCACTGTAAGAGAAGGCAAACTTGATACAAACCCTATACCAATTCGTTTGGCCAGCATGGTACAGTAGGCCAATTCCTCCTTTCAAAGGAGAGGCCTAGTCCAGCAGTGGACTGTTAAAGGCTGATGATGATGAACTAAAATAAACTAGACGAGCCGTATCGACGTCGGTTAACTGTCTAATTTTTCTAATAGCGTATGCAGCCGAGCTAAGTTTCCCAGTAAGAGCCAATATGTGTGCTCCCCATTGCAATTGATTATCTACTGTTATACCTAAGAAAACAGTGTTATTTACTGGTTCTATAATCTCCTCGTTAAGTGCTAAGTTAGGTCCCAGATTCTTTACGTTTGGCAATACAAATTTAACACATTTAGTTTTCTTAGAATTTAAAACTAAGTTATTAGCTGTAAACCAGTGTGTGTCTTTAGTTAGGGCTCGATTTACTTCGTCAAAGTTTTCCTTATTTCTATCAACCTTGAAAATTAAAAAAGTATCATCTGCAAAAAGAACAACGTCACACAAGTTATTCATGTAATAAGGCAAATCATTTATATTAATTAGGAACAAAAAGGGTCCCAGAATGGACCCCTGGGGAACACCTAATTGCACTGGTAACCCGGAAGAATGAGCTCCATTTACATCTACATGTTGTACTCTACCATTCAGATAAGAATTAATGACTCTAAGTGCCAAATGTCTGATACCGTAATGTTTCAGTTTGCGTAAAAGTGTATCATGATTTACGCAATCAAACGCCTTAGAAAGGTCACAGAAGATACCTATAGCATTTTGCGACTGTTCCCAAGCATTGTACACATGCTTAAGTAAAGCTACTCCTGCATCAGTCGTAGATCAACCCTTAGTAAATCCGTACTGTTCAGTATGTAGGAGGCTGTTAAGATTAAAATATTGTAGTAATTGCTTAAGTAGGAGTTTTTCAAAAATTTAACTGAACGCTGGTAATACTGAAATGGGTCTGTAGTTACCAATATCAGCTTTGCTGCCAGATTTAAAAAGTGGAATAATTTTGCTGTATTTCATAAGATCTGGGAAAGTTCCTGAATTAAGACAGTGGTTGAATACTACAGTTAAATACGGAGCTACTAGGTCAATAACTGTTTGCAAAAAAACTTTTACAGGGATGCCCCATAGGTCACCTGTCTTTTTACGCTTAAGATACTTGAAGGTATTTAAAATGTCGGTTGAATTAATAGGCTAAAATCTAAAAGTACACTTTATTTTTGGCATATTATTAATCAAATATGTTGCAGCTACACTAGAAGAAGCATCTAAACCCTTCGTGGCGGATAACGGTATGTGCGAAAAATAATTATTAAATTCTTGAGCTACATCTTCATCTTCGCGTACAATTTTAGTGTCAAACTTCAATTCAAACTTATTGTTATTAATTCTAATTTTGCCAGTTTGTTCGTTAATAACTTTCCAAGTAGTTTTAACTTTGTTATCCGATTGCTTTATTTTGTTACTCAAAAACATGGATTTTGCTATAAAACAGACTTTCTTAAATAATTTTGAATATTTTTTAACGTATTCAATAAACTGTGGATTAAAATTGTAGGATTTTATAGCATATAATTCATATAATTTATCTCTACTCACATGTATACCAGTAGTGGCCCACTCATTAAATATTTTATTGGTACCTATTTCTACAGTTTTTTCTTTAAATACATTTATGAAAGCGTCCTTGACAACTGTAAAAAGCGACTCATATAAAACATCGGGGTTGGTGTATTTTAAAATCGAGGAGTTCACACCAGATAGTATTTTGATTTTGAACGAATTACAACGAGCGTTTGTGATAGGTCTGCAGGTGACTTGTGACGAGATCTTGCTGGAGTAACTAACAAACTCGGCTAACTGTCCACAGTGATCAGACGAGAGCTCGTCAAGGTATACTGTGCTTGACGCAGAAACATCACTAAAAATATTATCAAGACAAGTTGAAGAAGTAGCGGTTACTCTAGTTGGTTCAAAAAATAAATAATTTAAATTAAAAGATTTAAATAAATTTATCAATCTTCCACTTAAAGGTAATACTTCCAATATATTGACATTAAAGTCGCCACATACTACTATTTTTTTACTATTACATTTTATACGCTGTAAAACGTCTTCCATAGTCAGTTCAAAAATATTAAAGTCACCTGTGGGGGGGCAGTATACGCAAATTATAACAAAATAATCAAGTTTAATACATGATAGTTCAACACTGCGCTCTACAGAAAGTTTAACCAAGTCATTACGTTCTTTACACTTTAGAGTATTATGAACCAAAATTAACGAGCCAACATGAATAGCTTCCTTCCTTGTGAACGCACTTTTAACAGTACAATTGTAATTATTTAACAAAACTAATTCATTACAATTTTTTCAGTGTTCAGTTATGCACATGATATGAACATTTCTATAGTCTAAAAATAAATTTAACTCTAACTCTTTGCCTGAAAGGCGCTGAATGTTTTGATGTACAACATTCAAAAAGTGTGGCCTGCCAGTTGTTTCAACTTGTAGTTTAAATTACAGGTTGATTCAATATCCCCCCCGTGGGATCTCCACCTTGTCGTGGTGGGGGGGCTCAGTAACCGTGGGTTAGAAGCCACCCACGGTGAAGCTAAGCGGGATCTCGGGAGGGGACGCTCCACGTGGGCTTGGTAGGGGCCTGCGTAGGATGCGTCCCATGGTGCGGGTGCGGGGGACAGTTCTGTCTGTCCCTCGCAGTCGGGTGCGGTCGCGGGAGGAGAGGCGTGTGGGTGTTGCGTTGCCCCGCGCCCTATCTCCCGCGACCAAATGGGGGCGCACCATCGTTGCGTCGCGGTGGGGCCGCAGAGGAAGAGGAGATGCGGTGTTGCGTTGCCGTCCTCCCTATCCTCTGCGGCCGCTGGGTGTTTTGGCGGCGGAGCCCAACACCTTCATCCGCCGCCAAGGGGGTTTCGTTCGGGGCCCGCCTGACCATCTGGCGGGCCAATACCCGTCGGGGGGTAGCGAGGAATGCTTTGGTGAAACCCTACCCTCCGACACATGGGTACATGAGGAGCACGGGTTGGTATTTAGTCAGTAAGAGTCTGACAGTCCCCTTCGTCCTTCCCCCCCGGGGCGGAGGGACTCCATGAGGATTTTCCAACCCGATACCAAAAAAAAAAAAAAGGTTGATTATAAAACACAGTAAATATTATATGCTAATAACTTAGCAATCTGTCGCTTAAAACTAAAAGAAAGATACATAATATCTTTAGTCAAAATAAAATTTCTAACAAAGATGTTAGTATCAAAATAACTTAAATACTTTTGGCAAGAAGACTGGGTTATACAATTGTACATTAACAAATTTAAGTTATGTATGTGCTTGTTCTGTTCTATATTTAAATTTTGTGAATAAGGCAGTGCACATATAATAAATTTACAGCTATATTTCCTATTGAGATGTTCCATTAAATTAAAGCAATTTAATATGTCATTTCTTGATACAGCTAAACTATTTCCATACAATAATATTACGGTGGAATTTGAATTAAGCTGGGTCATCTTGATTTTATGTAATAACTGACTATAACTGGCACCGGGTGAGCAATGATTTATTACAGGACCATTTGCATACTGAGACATAAGACTACCCATGTCTTTGCCCAGCTGGTCAGAGAAAATATAGCAAGAGTTATAGCAATTATTGTGAGAGTGGTTAACTGATGACAACGAGCTCCCCAAAGTTGGTATACATTGAACATTATTGCTAGGAGTGTTAGTACAAGGCATTTCTTGAGACTTTGACAGTGTAATTGTTTCATGTTGCTGATTATTGTCACATGATGTTGTTTTTTGACAAGTACAGCAATTAAGCCTATTTGTTAAAGAATCTAGCCTGTCCACATTTTCACTACCTAATTGGACTAGCTCATTGGCAGCAAGAATGTGTTCTTTTATTTGTAACTGAGCATCTTCATAACTTTTCACAGTATTGGTCAGTTCTCTATGTAAATCCAGCATTTCCTGCTGCAAGACATAGGTCACACGGTCATGGTGTAATCTAATCTGAAGCAACTCTTTTTCAGTAAATTTTAGTTTATTTACTAAGTTAATTCTATCCCTAATTGAACTAATCATTTTGTGGGAAACTTTAAATCTATGGCATTGGTTCTTAATTCTATTTATAATTTTATAATTTTTTATGTATTTCTTAAATTTATTCTTACTCATTATTACATTTGGAGGATGAGTAGGTACCAACTCGGTGAAAAGATCCTGAGTCACACCACATTGCTGTTGTTGGTCGAGCAACTCATGGCTCAGTATAGTATTATGAGCTTCACTTAAGCTAATTTCTAGCTCATTTATGCGACTCAGGGCCCTCTCATGAGATTCAATACATTCTCCGAAAGAGGTAACTAATTACGGTAAGCGATCTCTCTGGTCCAGTACATCCATGTACTGTGTAGATCGGCAAACTCGCTCTTCAGTTCTGAATTTTTGCCAACAATTTTTCCAATTTCTTCCTCACTTTCCTCATGTTCCCTGAGCAGTTGTGCATTTAGCTCCTTGGACTTTTTAAGCTCCTCAAGTGTCAACTTCAGTTTTACCTCCAAATCCTTGGCAGTAGCCTTGCGTGTCAACATCGACATGGCGGATAGTGGGTCACTGGAAGTATTGAAATAGTGGTGAAGACAAAATAAAACAGAAAAAGTATTTAAAGAAGACTAGACAATAGAAAGTATCTGAATAATAGGATGAAAATTAAGATTTGGGTTAGGTTACACGCTAAATTATAAGTATTAAGTTTTGATTCAATGTACCTACTAAAAAAATATAGCTTAATTTAAACACAGGTTCAAATTTGGTATTAGAGGCAAAATAAAATATTTCGTAAGAGGGTAAGTCGTCTTAAAACAAAACGAAACTAATTTTTAATGGTAATTTGCAAAGCGGACAATAACATGACAGGTTAGCAATAATTAGGGACCAAGAATAACGTGATAAATAAATAATACTCCCTCGTTTTATCCAAGTTCTCCAAATAATTTGAAACAAAATGATCAGTTGACAGCTGACCGCTATCGTAAATTCCTTTGCGAATATTTCCAATAAATACTTGCGAGTTATTGTTAATAACACTTGTACACGATAATTGTCACTTTAGGATCTATTTTAACTAGTTTTACGGTAATATTAATAGTTATAATACGTAAATTAAGAAATAAATTCACACAGCTGATTTCTTAAATGTCACCCGGCCAATGTTGCCAGCCAAAAAAAAGTTAAACGATCATTATCATAGGCTTTTTATATAGAATCTGCCTTACTCCTGAGGGCTTCTTGTCTTTGTGAGGAGGCTTAGGCCATAGCCCACAACGCTGGCTAAGTGAAGGTTGTCAGATATTACATGAAAAACAAATAACAATGGTATGTTAGATATACCAATAGGCTATCGTATCTTATTGTATGTAAATCTATTTTATTCATTTCAGTACAGGACTTACAAATAACAACTCTAATCATATATCTCTACTCATACTCACTCAACATATGTAGATATATAATCTAAGCACTCAACAGAATCCACTCATATGTATCTACATTTAAAAAACTTAAAAAAGACCGAAAAAAAGCTCAATGAGACCGTCAAGAAAGGATACAGCTGAAAAACGGATCAGATCTTCTTAGCCATAGATAATTTAGAAAACACGAAACTCTTTCTCCGAGTTAACGTTTAATGCACTTCATTCCAACAAACGGGTTCGTTATTTCAAAGAATAGCTGAATCGCACAAAGTGACGGAGACATGCTTTAGTTTCTACCAGATTTATAACCGCTGACTTGGATCATACTCGGAGACTACTAAAAGAATTTAGTATTATATGCTACTAGATATTTTCAAACGTCGCTAAGTTAATGACTGGGATTTGGACTCGTCTTCCCTGAATATAATAACTCATATTTCTTGCCTTTATGTAGCAAGTCTGACATGAATTGTGTAATAAATTCGAGAGTTTCTAGGGATGGATGTATGTATGTTTGTCGTTTCTACTAAAACTGCTGAACAAAATTTAATGAAACAAGCAGCAGTTGTATAACTTAAAAGTCAGTATACCTCTATAGGCTACCTTTCGCCGCAACAGCCGACAGGGCGAAACCATGTTATGTTATAAATTATTTATGCATTGAGTTTCAATCGCATAAATATATTAAAGATAAACCTGAAATACCTTTTTCCGGCGTTTTGGTCAGGCTACACTACCTTTGGCCACAGTAATGCCCATCAGTAGATGACGTGACCCGTATGGGGCTTCCCGACATAGGTTAAATAAATTATTTGCGCAGGATAAGATTACATTCTTGAGGTTATTTTACTCTCGTTTCATCAATGTGTGACCAAAATGAATAATTCTAAATGGCGCTGGTGAAATTAAGTAGGTTTTATTTAGATAGTAATAAACATCAACATCAGCCCTAATATAAATATGATACATTTAGTTCCACTGTAAGGTCATAGTCCACCACACTGGTCGAGTTGGTGGACTCCACATATCTTTTGAGCACATTATAGAGAACTCACAGACATGTAGGTTTCCCATGATGTTTTCTTTCACCGTTGAGTAATTTAATACGCACTTTACTTCGAAATGTTGGGTGCGCCTCTTGGATTTAGCAGTTATATCAGTATGTCAGTATTTGCCCTACGCTATCGCCGCTTTTACGGTATGTTATATTTATTTTTTGATTTCTGTGTTTCTTCTATTATGTGACGGGAGGCAAACAAACGGACAGATGGATCGCCCGAAAAAAACTTGACAGCTGTCAACCAAAAGTAAACATCGTTAGTATATTTATAATTTCGGATTTAATATTATTTGCTTTACAAACCATTAAAATAATAATTAAAAACTGTTAAAGTGATTAAAAATGTAATTGGCAACAGTGTACGTACGAGTATAACCTATATCAGCCTCCAAGAGCAATGATACACTTTTCATAGGACGATAGTTATAGCATTAGCATAGATAGTGAGTGATTGTTTGGATTAAACCGTGAGTACTTACGATATTCTACACCTTATAGACGTCCATTACATGGAAGAAATGTATTAAAACATACTCAAACGACAAAATCATAATTTAGCAACCGTTGGTGAAAAAATCTGTTTTGAACCATTGTAATGACTGACCAACTTGACATTAACATTTCATCAGTTAATGTCGTGACAATTGAACGAATGTATATTGGGAGTCAAAGACAATAAAGCTGACCATTCACATTGATGTTAAAATTTTGTGTTGCCAGTGAGAAAAATAATACCCTGAACGAGGTTTATTAAGATTGGTTTAGTCAATATAATTAAATATAATAACAAAGAGGAAAAATGGAAGCTGCAAATAATATAACTTTAAGGAAACGCCAATTCACTCAAAGATCTAAGTCATTAGAATCGCTAAATAATGACATATCCCTTAATTCAACATTGTCTGAAGAATTATTATGATGATTATTATTATTATATGATGACAAGAAATGTCCATCTATCAACAAATACAGACACCAACCTTAAAGATGAGATGCATGCTGATATTAATAAACTAAAGAGAAACCTAGAAATTACTCTAAACGTATTGGATTCCACCATCTAAGAGAACATAGATTTAAAAAAGGAAATAACAGTACTACATCAAGAGATATAGGTTCTTAAAAAAATTATGTAAATCTCCATTAAGCTCACTCCGGAAAAACAATGCAGCTCTTACCGAAAAGAATACAAGAAGACGGTTGACAGATAGTTTTAGTGAAAGCCCGCTGTTTTACAGTGGCTCTGAGGTTGCTGTGTCAAACCATGCAGCTAAGCAAACAGATCAGACACTTAATTTAACCAAATGTCAAAAGATCACAACAGAGGAGAATGAGCTAAACTTGCAAGGAAACGATAACCAACAACAGCATCAAATGGATGAAATTGCCGAAAAATCCACGCTAACAATTCTTGGTGGACAACAATTCACAGGGTTGGCTCTATTACTGATGCAGTTCAGAAAAGACACTCAGTACAAGAACTACACCATCTTTTCTACTGCAAAGCCATATGCCGACGCAGAGGAAATCATCACCCCGATTTATTTTGTAAAATGAATGACTCGACTGATGATTATTTAGTTATATGTATTGGAGAAAATTATAGTAACCCTAATAAATTAACAATAGAATTAGTAACATTGTTAAAATGTTTTAAAAAACTAACGTATTAGTCTTTAATGCATTACATAATATACATTTAAATGAAATTATGATAAATAATACCTTCAACACAATATGTAACAACTTTGAAAACTGCTCATTTATAAATGTAGAATTCAATTACCCTTACAATAAAAAAATATTTATTAGAAGTTTGTAAACAAGTCAATTTTAAGATAGATTCAAACTATTATGACAAAAAAAATCTGCATTGTACAAAACAATTACTGCTGAATAGGGCAAAAATTGAATGCAAAAGTATTCCCAAGAAGGGTACCATCCCATTTTACCTTAAATATTAGAATGAATTAAATATATACTTAATAGTAGAATGAATGTAAAGGAACAACACAAGAAAGGAACCATACCATATTATTAAAAAAAATCAGTAAAGAAGTCTGAGCAAAAAGTCAAGCAACCGAAACAGAACTCGATAAAGTAAAAACATTGGGAAATGATTTATTTCGTAAGTGCTGAAAATACCTTTTTAGTATTTTACATCAAAATGTGGCTGGATTGTGTAGTAAAAGTAATTTTCTTGAAATTCTCATATCTGAACTAACAGAACAACAAAAAGAACCCGATGTTATTGGCGTTTGCGAAACGTTTATACAAAGGGGGTATGAATGGATGATAAATATAACCGGATATGACTTGGCATCATCCTATAGTAGAAATAATCAAAAATGAAGTGGGATATGTATTTTAATTAAACAGGGGCTAAAACACAAAGAAATTTCATTTTATAAAGAGTACACAAAGACCGTTGTGCCGTTGAGTTGCCATCACTGGATATTATCATTATTTGTTTATATAAAACACCAGACTCTAATTGAAAGCTATTTCTTACCAAATTAGAAAAAATGATGCATTACGTCACTCACAAATATAATAAAAAAATTGTATTAGCGGGTGATCTAAATATCAACACACTAGAAACTAGTAACAAGGCCACTAAATTTTTTATTGACATCACAAACAACCTCATCTTGCGTCTACACATTACTGAACCAACACGTAAAAACTCCTGTATTGACCACATTATTAGTAGCATTACTAATGCAAGAGGGGAATTATTACATCTTGACATTTCAGACCACAATACAGGGCAACTACTATGTGACGTGGTAGTCGTCGCGGTACCCCCACTACTTCTGACTGGCCGCCTCGCTTACCTGCGGCACATAAATACCGCGGCGCGACAGCGAATCGCCCTCTCTTGGACCCTGGACACCGCTGAGATAAGTGCCCTTCTCTCTGCTGCAGCACCGAAGGCTCGTCAGCCTGCCTGCCTACCCTGCCCTGAGTCTAGGTCTTAGCTCTTGCTACCGGGTTTATATTATGTGTAACGCTTGCCAATAAATACTATTTTGTAACGAACAATAATTATTTAATTTATCTCTCCAGTACACCTACTAGGTACTTATTAGGTACAGGTACCCACATCACACCAACAAACGTTACACTGGCGCCAAACAATTTTAAGGGCTCAGGCATATGACTCGGCTTCTGGTCGCTTTCTTTTTCTGTGTTTTTCTGTGTGTAAGTGTGTTCACAGTCGGTATGTCGTTGATTTTTTCGTATCTAAATGTGTTAGATAAATTATAACGCATTAATCAGGCAATATAGTCGACTAAAGGCTTGCGCCACGTCTTATGTACCTCTTAACTTCTTTTCTAACCCAAATTCGTTAGACTAAATAACGGTTTTGGGAATTACTTTTTATTGTACATTTATATTTTTTATGTGAGGGTAGATTCCGCTTCGTGTTATTCTTACGCATTGCAAACGTTAGTTGTTTACTTGCTACATAATTTATATATCTTTCTTTTAAGCGACCCACTGTGAACATAATTACATTAACATTTATTTGATTGTTATATTATAAGTATAACCCCTCTGTGAGTGATTTTTGGTGCTGTTAGGTTTTTGTTTTTACGAGACTTTGGTAATCTTTTCAACGTAACTTAGCCATGTCTTTTAAAATTAACTTCAAACCTCCATTGAGAGGATAAAGGTCGTCTGTGCGTAAATGTGACTACTATATAACTGAAATTTAGTGACGAATCCTGGATTTAAGAGATAAACATAGCTTCATCTCCGTTTAATTGGTTAATTTTGTAGAATTTAAAATATCAAAATGAAGATTTGGACTTCTGAACACACTTTCAACCATCCATGGGAGACGGTTGCTCAAGCAGCATGGTGAAAATATCCCAATCCTATGAATTCAGCAGTAATTGGCACAGATGTAATCGAAAGGAAGGTAGTCGATGGAGTTTTAGTTACACATAGACTCGTCAGTTCAAAATGGTTTTTTCCAAGATGGGCACAAGCACTCATAGGAACGGCAAAAATATGCTATGCGAGTGAAAAGTCGGAAGTAAATCCAAATGAACGTCAGATGACTCTAAAAACAACTAATTTGACATTTTGTCACTACATAGCTGTTGATGAGACAGTTCGGTATACTCCACATCCTTCAAATGCATCCAAAACTTTACTTAAGCAGATAGCCGTAGTCACAGTCCAAGGTGTACCTCTCAGTGACTATATGGAAGATTTATTAGCAAAAAAAATATCACTAAATGCAGGCAAAGGACGACAAGCAATAGAATGGGTTATTGGAAAACTTGACTCAGAATTAAAAGAACTGGCCAGCTCTGCATGTAAAAGCACAGATGAACTATTATCAAAAACGAAAAAATCTCTTCATGATATCACCACAAAGGCAAAGAAATCACTTGATGATATAGAAAAATTCACAAAAGCCAATGCAAACCAGAGGAGTTGAAAAGAGGAGTGATCATTGTTGTGCCACACAACTCACAATGACCTGCAGTAAATGTCTAATTGTAACAATTAGTTAATTTGTATTGTTGTAACATTGTAACTTATTTATTTTGTAATAGTCTAATTAGTATACTATTGATTGCAAAAATAATGCTTAATAGCATGCTTGTTAAAGTAAATTCAGATAAACACTCCATTATCAGTCAGTTTTCGCATGTGTTCAAAATTGATTATGTTATCAATCAAGACTATCACCAAGATTGATGACATTATGGGCTTGTTTCATGTGCGAACATTGGCTTGGAGTAGATAACTATAGGTACCTGTTTATGTATTGGTTTTTAGTAGTTAACTTGTTACTGGAAACATTTATAAATTACCTCTTATAACAAATTATTAGGACATATCAATGTATATATGTTGTGGAGTTCTCATTTGAGTTGTGAAATATATCTGTGTATAGGTAAGTTTTACAAGAGGATATACAATTTCAAGTATTACGTAGATATAATTTGGAAAATGCAATATTTGTTTCATAGTATGTAATAAAATTGTATTGATTTTATATTATGAGACAAGTTTAGAGATATTTGATGTATATTGGTGGTTGTTAAGTCTCCTTAAATTGTATTTATTGGATATTGAGAGGTTCTTAATTGGTCATGACAACTTTTTGTGATACAAGGTAATTTATTCCACATAAAAATCAAGTTGGCGAGAATATTTACTTTCCAATTCAATGCCAAGAATTGCTAATGCAGAAAAGACTGACACCACTTCTCCTTCTCTGTTCCAGGCGCTGTCGGCGGCAGGGGGCCAGGGAATTTTTCCCCAGGAAAAATTCCGGCCTAAAGGGGGGAGTGTGTGACGTGGTAGTCGTCGCGGTACCCCACTACTTCTGACTGGCCGCCTCGCTTACCTGCGGCACATAAATACCGCGGCGCGACAGCGAATCGCCCTCTCTTGGACCCTGGACATCGCTGAGATAAGTGCCCTTCTCTCTGCTGCAGCACCGAAGCCTCGTCAGCCTGCCTGCCTACCCTGCCCTGAGTCTAGGTCTTAGCTCTTACCTCTTGCTACCGGGTTTATATTATATGTAACGCTTGCCAATAAATACTATTTTGTAACGAACAATAATTATTTAATTTAATTTCCCCGATTTACTTAAAGTTTCTATTGTTAAGTTTGTTCTATTGTTATTGTTATATAAAAAGGAGATAAATCTTACCTAAGTAACTACAGACCAATAACTCTAATTCCTATTGTGTCCAAATTATTTGAAGCTGGAATAGCAAATTGAATAACTTCTTACATTAATAAACATAACATACTACATCGACAACAATATGGTTTTCAAAAAGGCAAGTCTACTACACTAGCATGCTTCAATCTCGTGAGTACTGCTATAGAAAACATAGATGTGGGCAAAATTGTTACTATAGTTTTCTTTGACATGACAAAAGCCTTTGACTGTGTGTCACATAAATTACTTTTATAAAAAATTGAGAGATATGGAATTAGAGGACCAGCCCTTAACTGGATTAAATCGTATTTGGGTGAAAGAAAACAATCGGTAGAGGTTTTGGAAATTAACAAAAATAAAGAACTGCAGGGTTATAGATCAAGTTTTAGGATTAATAGTTTTAGCGTGCCTCAGGGGAGTGTACTGGGATCGTAGCGCTCATAGCGAGACTTGGATTGCTGTTCCTAACAGATCGGCAAAGTTAAGCAACGCTTGCACAGGTCGGCACTTGGATGAGTGACCGTGTGTGGCATTTTCATCTGAGCGCTACCGTGCTTCGGAGGGCACGTAAAGCTGTCGGTCCCGGTTCTTGTCTCAGGATAATGATCGTTAGGCCATGTCGGAGGCCTTCGGGCGGTCTGAAAACCCCGACACTAGAGTTGGCCACACACTCACACGAAAAACAAACAAAACTGGGATCATTGTTATTTCTTTTGAATATTAATGACCTTACTGAAATAAAAAATCACAATTGTATTTTATTTGCTGACGACATCTCTTTAATTATGACTTGTGAAAACAATACTGACATTCATGCATATAATACTGACATCAATAATTCTATAGTAAATATAATAAAATGGTTAAACAATAATAATTTGCAAGTTAGCGTATTTAAAACAAATTATTTACAATTTGGCACATATTATGGGCGAATGAGTAAGATGTTAAATTTATGCTATAATCAAAATAAGATAGAACAGGTTACGCAAACAACGTTCTTGGGCATTACATTAGATAAGTATTTTAATTGGAATGCTCACATTAACAAAGTATGCGACAAATTAGACAAGTTTGTGTATGCTCTCTATAAATTTCGAAAAATCTCTACCCATGAAACTGTACTGGCAGCATACTACGGCTACGTATCATCTACATTGCGGTACGGATTCGTACTGTGGGGTAATTCAACTGATTGGCAAAGAGCGTTTCTTGCACAAAAAAAAATGCGTCCGGGCGATTGCTTGTATTCCACCATGGGAATCGTGTAAGCCGCTGTTCAGAAAATTCAGAATACTTCCACTACCCTGCATGTATATTTTCGAGGCTGTGAAATTTGTCAAATCATATCCTAATCTCTTTAAAGATCACAGTTCATTAGAGCCACCCGGGACCCACTCCGCACCGCCTCGCCTCGTGCGGTTAGTATTCTTTATATGGATTTGTAGGGGTATGCGCTCACTACATCAACTCCGTAGCGTCACCGGATCGCCTCTTTCGTAAGCCGTCTACGCGCGGACGGCGGGTGGACCACTTGGTGACAACTCGCTGCTCGCATGCTTGCCTTGCGTTGACTGCGCATCGCCAACGCGCGGGTCCGAAGCGGACCGCGCCCTGCACGCGAATGATTTTTTTGTTACGTCTTTCATTTTCTTCTTCATCAAGCGCGAC
The DNA here is from genome assembly GCA_944739405.2 of Euclidia mi. Classification (NCBI taxonomy): domain Eukaryota; kingdom Metazoa; phylum Arthropoda; class Insecta; order Lepidoptera; family Erebidae; genus Euclidia; species Euclidia mi. The sequence continues at coordinate 9,489,428 of OX123186.2, read as the reverse complement.
AGCTTCATAGCTGTCGCGCTTGATGAAGAAACGTTCCAAACGTGCCAATTTTTTTATTTTTTATTTCTGCCGAACAAATTGACTCCATGCTGCCTGATGTTAAGCAGTCAGTGAAGTCCCATAGTGATTGCCATCATCCCAGCAGCCAGCATGGCATTATGGCATGATGGCCCTCACCTTGACGGCCTAGAGTAAAGCTTTTTCACGCCCCACTTAAAGGACCCGGGATCATAAGTGGAGGGAAACACGTGGACTGGTAAAGAGTTCAACATTTGTAAAATTTGACAGTACGAAACACACGTGTAGACCTAGTGCCAATTGTTAACAGACTACTCGAAAATTCGTGGACCAAGCGACGTCCACTCGTTGACCACGCGGCGTTCACTCGTTGACCGCGCGGGGTCCGCTGGTTGACCGCACGACGTTTTGGTGATAATGCGGCGTCCACCCGTGGACCACCTGTCGACAACGAGTGGACGCCGTCCGACGAGGCGGTGCGGAGCGGGTGCCGGGTGGTTCTAATGAGCTGTGACCTTAAAACAGCAAAGGATACATTTCCTAAAAATACAAGAGATCTAGACAGAATTGTCTTATCAAGGTTACCAAAAGCAACATTGTATCAGAAAAATTGTTATGCTATGTGTGGGCGCATCTTTAATCGCGTATCAAATAATATTAGACAGTTTTCTGTTGGTAGATTTGAGAGAAAAATTAAATGTTGGTTACTTGATAAATGCTTCTACTCAGTGTCTCAGTGATTAAAATAATAGTTTTGTAGGTACCTATGGCTTCTTATTTAATGTATGTATAACACAATATTTAGTAATGTAAATCTTGCATATATAACTCCTATGTATTTAGTTAAAATAAGTTTACTGTATAATCGCATACCTATTGAATTGAATTTAATTAATGTGTGTATCTGCTATTATCAATTTGTAATTACGAAAAGCTAAATTCTAATTATGTCCTGGATTTCCAAGTCACTAGGCGACAATATGTATCTGGCACTATGTTATTAAATTTAACAACTTATGTAACCAACATTTTATGCAAATAAAACAAATGCAAATAAAACATTATGATTATGATGGTAAGTGATTACCGTCGTTCATGGACATCCACAACTCTCGAGGAGTCACAAGAGTTTTATTGCCCTTTTTCCTCGTGTTTCTGCCTATTGCGTTGCGAACGTGGCAGTAAATGTAGTAATCATCTTGTAATTAACTTAAATACTGACGTCCATAAGCGTCACTTTTTGGCCTTAATGAATAGATGACTTTGACTTTATTTCGTCCTGAATAGTAAAAGGAATACAAGGATGAGCGACATGAAACCGGAGGGAGAAGGAAAAGGGAACGGCGCCACCAAAAACACAAAAGTATACAGATACTGTGACAAGGTAGTACATCATCTAATATTTCTGGTTCGGCGTCGGACCGAACCGTATGTATTAGGCGATTTGGAAAAAATATTAATATTCTGGACTGTATAAGGATGGGTTCTGATCGCCTAGAATAGGAAAAGGGAGTGGGTTCATGGGAGGAATAGGAGGCGGAAGTATGGGAGCACACCTTACCTTGTAAGTCAGTCTTCTTATTTACAAAATGGCGGCCTCCTGGTGTCTTCGAGAATCCTGAAGCTGCACTGATCACTCCACTACACCCGCGGGTGGTTTAGTTCTCGCTTATATTATAAAATAGCGGTAAAATATTGCGGTGCTGGATGTATTCGTCGCGGCGCGGAGTTGCACCAGGACACAGCCGGTCAGCGGGACCGTTGATTCTTGACTGGCTCGCAGCGTCGTTGAATTCTGCAGCCAATTACAGCGAGGCGTGCCTTTTGGAGGGAATGGGATAGAAAGGGATAAAAGATCGCTCGTTCCGACACCGCGGTATGCAAAGGAATTTATTAGCTAGGTGTCGACATAATTAATTATCAATAGAATATATAGATGGCGCTACCATATCCCCCCGGCCCTAAAGGGTTACCTTAAAAAATAAATTAACTTAGCTATGTTGGATGTATATCATAACCCATCAATAGGCTAAGACAGCGATATGATAATAAAATTAATCTAAATTAACTTTAGCGAAACAATTATAACGGAAACTACAAACTAAATACTTAAACTAAGAGGTGGATCTAACTTCAGGCTAGATCTCACTGAATTGGAAGCGGACAGAGACGTACAACAGGGCGCACGTAGCTCCCCTTCGCGGTTTTCACGGTAACAACGCGGGTTGTACCGTCTTTGGAAGTATGCAGTTTCTCTACGATGGCTAACGGCCATGAAAGCGGCGGAGCATTATTATGTATTATGACGACCAACGTATCCTCCTGTATAGGGCATCCCCAGGACTATTCCATTTGGATCTAGCCTGAAGCTGGTGGAGATATTCCGCACGCCAGCGCCGCCAGAACGACTGCACGAGTTTATCCAGCAGAGTATGTCTCTGGAGCAAGCTTGAAGAGTCTGCTTCAGAAGCCGGAAATGACGATAATGGCACTGTGTTCAGAAAATGTGCAGGGCTTAACGCGGATGATTCTGCAGGGTCACTACTCAATGCCGTGAGCGGACGCGAGTTGATCAGCGCCTCGACTTGTGCAAGGACAGTTAAAAGCTCTTCGTAAGAGAGAATCTGTTGACCTATAACTTTGAAGAGATGCGTTTTAATTACTTTGACCATGCTTTCCCAACATCCACCGAAATGTGGTGATGCTGGCGGAATAAACTTCCAGTCAATATGATTTATGGAAAGTTCTTCCTGAAGACGAGTACGATATTCTTCCCTGAGCAACTTATAAAGGTCGCGTCAATAAGAGCTTGCGCCCACGAAACAAGTGCCGTTATCCGTATACAAACACTGTATCGGGCCGCGCCGTGAAAGAAATCGTTTAAGGGCTGCCAGGAATGACACCGTGCTTAAATCTGTCGCAACTTCAACATGCGTAGCGCGCGTCGTTAAGCATGTAAAAATATATAGCCAAGCTTTACGGCTTTTAACACCTCGACCACGCACTGGCGTATACTGCAGTGGTCCTGCGTAATCACAATCGGTATGTGTAAACGCTTTATCAACATGATTGACGCGTTGGCTAGGAAGATCTGCCATGGGAGGGAAAATCGGACGCGGACGAAATTTGAAACAGACGTTACATTTATGTATTCTGTGACGAATTATTCGCCGAGCAGCTAAAACCCAATATTTATACCTAAGTAAGGACATAAGCAACTCTGGACCAGCATGGAGATGCTTCTTGTGATAAAAATCAACAAGAAGGTCGACAACATGATCATGACGCGGTAGAATGCAAGGATGCTTGTAGTTGTAAGGTTCATCCAAATTTGACAGACGACCACCAACGCGTATGACGCCGTGCTCATCGAGAAACGGCTTGAGTCTATGAGTAGCGGGAGAACAAGGTACATTATTTTTCAAATTTTGAATGTCGTTACTAAAATGAACAGCCTGTACAGCTCGTAGTAACTTAAATTCTGCATGATGCCAAAATGGATGATGCAGAAGATTAAGTGGAGTAACACCACGAGACAGGCAATCAGCGGGGTTCTCAATACCCGCGACGTGATTGAAACAAGTAGCAGGAACAAGTTCAATCAATTTACTAACACGGTTAGCGACAAAAGTCTGCCAGCGATGAGTAGAAGAATAAATCCAAGCGAGCACTACTTTGAAGTCAGAAAATGCGTATATTTTATTGATAGGGTATTGGGGCAAAACTGTGTCTTGAACCTTGCGGAGCAACTGAGACAGCAGAAGGGCCGCGCACAACTCCAGTCTCGCAACCGAAATGGTTTTAATAGGCGAGACCTTGGACTTGGCACAAACTAACTGCACCGAGTAGTTAGAACCAATGCGGAATTGCAGATATACGACTCCGCCGTAAGCACGCTCGCTGGCGTCAGCGAAACCTATTAAGTTGATGGTACATCCATCTACCAACCCAAGATGACGCGGAATAGTAATTTGATTGAGCGCGGTAAGCTCAATAAAAATTGGCTCCAAGCGGCGACAATATGGTCAGGGGGTGTTTCATCCCACTCACACTTTGATAGCCAAAATTCTTTGATCAAGAGCTTGGCGTACAAAATTGTGGGAGCCACAAAACCCATTATGTCCCATAGTCGAGCCACTGTGGACAGCATAGTGCGTTTGGTGCACTTATCATCTGGCGGTGAGACGTCAAACCGAAAACTATCACAGGATTTGTCCCAGCGTAAACCGAGAACTTTATGCGGTACAGACTTCTCAAACTCAATGTCTGGAGAAGCTTTATGAGAATCAGGTATGCGTGCGAGAACCTCCTTAGAGTTGCTTGTCCATTTGACAAGATCAAACTGGCCTCGCTTGAAAAGCTGAATAAGCTCTTCACAATGTCATCCATATACAAAGCGGAAGTAGCAAAAGCTGCTGTGGCGGGAAAGTGATCGCCTTCATCAGCGATCAACTGGTGAACAACTCGTAACGCGTGATATGGGCTAGACTTGAGTCCAAAACAAACACGATTGAACTGATACACGTATAAAGGTTCCTTATTGTCAAAACCATAAAAAATCCGTTGACATCTAGGATCAGATTCGCAAACGCCGATATTGAGAAATATTTGGCGGCAATCAGCTGACAGAGCGGTTTGGAAAAGATGAAACTTTATTATGATGTTAAATAAATCAACCTGTAGATTAGGGCTGGCATGCAAAATGTCATTAATCGACTGAACCGATGTAGTCCTACAACTAGGATCTAAAACTACACGAAGTTTAGTAGAGGTTTTATCTTCGCGAACTACGCCGAGATGCGGGATATAATATGAGGGAAGAGAATTGCCCTCATTGTTTACAACTACACTCAAAAAACCTTTATTTAGGTAGTCACGAATGACGTCATTATAGGCGACAATAAAGTGATGCAACAAGTGATGCGTCTAAGCGCAGCAGCGTACGAGTCGCCTAACCAATAAGGGTCACCATAGAATGGCAACGCAAAAAGGTATCTGCCACTGTCGTCACGAACAGTGGTAGCGCGGAAATGTTGTTCACACTCGAGATCCTTACGGCACATCGAGGGCGGTGCGGTAATCTCTTCGAGCTCCCAAAATCGCTTGAGAAGAGAATCAATATTATTTTCTTGAAGAACAGAACAACAACAAGACGTAACATAATGAGAAGTATGTAACGAAGGTACGGTACCCATAATCACATACCCAAATACCGTCTCAATAGCGGGCGGTAAGTTATGTTGCTCACTACGTACAATTTTAGGTAGTAACAAGTGCGGAAATATTGAAGCTCCGATAAAAACATCAATGTCTGCCGGATTCGCAAACTCCGCGTCTGCTAGCGGTAATGTCTCGAGGTGTGTGAGTAGCGATACGTCCACATTAGCGTTCGGCAATGTGTCCGTAATACGCTCCACGATAAGCGAATAAATGTTAAAATTAATATTCCTATCAAAACGCGATTTTAATATCTACAGAACCCTTGCAATGTTTTTCTGACCCCCCGATCCCCTTGACTACTAAGTTAGTATTTCAAAATTCATCTCACAGTCCGAGGCGTTTGAAACAATCAGAAGTAATAAAATTACTCTGTGACGCACTATCTAGTAAACAACGAACCACAGATATAGATCTACAAAGATAACGCAACTATCACGATTTGTATTGAAACCAAGCGTGCCGACTTTTTAATACCTACTGTACGAACTGTACCGAAGCGATGCGCGACAGTATCGCTTGTGCGATATTCATCGTCTCGCGCTAGAAATCTGGTCAAGGTTACCGGATTGGCTCGACAACGGATAACTTTTATCAAAATGTAATAATGAGTGATGTCGTTGATTACATGAATGACACTTCGTCTTACTAGAACAATCACTCGTTTTATGTTTTATACTTAAACAATTAACGCAAGCTTTGTTTTCTTTTACACATTTGAAACGAGCAGTCGGATTTAAATTATTAAAAGCGGGGCATTTATAGAAATGGTCGTGTACTATATTACTGCACAGACACTTCTGTGAATTATTATTATTAGATTCTGAGCATGCTACGTAAGATTGCGGATAAGGGACTGAGTTATTATTGCTATTTCGCGATTTATTCGACTTTTGTTTACTATTATTATTATTATTAGACGAGCTAGATGAACTAGGCTGCGTATTATGAAATATTCGACACTGATCTTTGATGAACGAAATAAAACTAACTAGTGTAGGTATTTTATGATTACGTTCAGTCATCTCAAACGCACGAATTGTTTCAGTGTCAAACTTTTTTAAAGCGAGTTGAAGTAACATAAAGTCGGAAAGATCTTTTAATTTTAAGTTTTTAAGGGAATTAACTGCGGTAACAAAGTTGTCTATAAACAGCTGGAAATTCGAAACAGACGCGGCACCGGACAATTTAAGATTTAAAGCTTGATCAAAGTAAGTAGACGCTAGAACACGAGTATCTTGATACCTATCAAGTAGTGACTGGAATATGACCTGATAGTTCTCAGCACTGGGTGTGACACCTGCAAATACGGACTGGACCTTCGGTGACAGCTTACCTATTAAATAGTACAACCTGTCAGCATCTGTCAGAGAACCATTATCGTGCACTGTAGACTTAAAACTCACATAGAATAACGGCCAATTTCGTATATCTCCATCAAATGACATAAGCTTAATTGGCGGTAATCTCGGCGCCCAAACCTCCGGCGAGGCAGAAACGGCCTGCGCGGAACACCTACCCTCCAATTATGATTGTATGCGCTTGATGATAAAATAAAGATCTTCGAATGAGGTGTACGCCTGATAATTCGGCTGTTCATCAGGATTAATAGAAAGCAATTTTGCGTTATAATCGTCTAACAACTTATGAAAATCTGTTCGAATACTATCTACTGTCATACAATAACTAAGAAATGATTCCCTATTAATATCGGAAGTAGCGGCAGTTTTTGAGCGCTTGTAAATGTTTTGAATACGCTCAAATAAAATATTACGTTTAGCTTCCAAGATTGTCAGCTCTTTTTCTGCCGACATGCATGGCTTCTTATGTTGCGGCATGTTTACGTAGATATAGAGCTAATGAGACCGAATAAAATAAGAATACCTAAAGTACCTATTATTTTACCTAAGTAGGTGATTATGCGGTAGTTATTCGTAAGTAGGCAACACTTTAAGGCGGTGGAATTTAAAGGTGCTTGAAATATGTAATTTACAGGACAACTATGATAGTTCCAGTAATAATAATTGGGTTATTAGGTTGCTACATAAAAGTATATTACCTACGGAAGCGTGCGGAAATAACCACGTAATGCGTATGTAAATGGACTAAGAGTATAGCTAGGTGCTATAACTACCTAGGTAGGTACTTCTAGAAGATACCTACGCGAGATGTAAACGAAAGGTTACGTATAAACGCAAATGAATCCGGCTCGAAGGACCAAAAAAATGGTTCGGCGTCGCACTGAACCGTATGTATTAGGCGATTTGGAAAAATATTAATATTGTGGACTGTATAAGGATGGGTTCTGATCGCCTAGAATAGGAAAAGGGAGTGGGTTCATGGGAGGAATAGGAGGCGGAAATATGGGAGCACACCTTACCTTGTAAGTCAGTCTTCTTTGATACAAAATGGCGGCCTCCTGGTGTCTTCGAGAATCCTGAAGCTGCACTGATCACTCCACTACACCCGCGGGTGGTTTAGTTCTCGTTTATATTATAAAATAGCGGTAAAATATTGCGGTGCGCGGCGCGGAGCTGCACCAGGACACAGCTGGTCAGCGGGACCGTTGATTCTTGACTGGCTCGCAGTGTCGTTGAATTCTGCAGCCAATTACAGCAAGGCGTGCCTTTTGGAGGGAATGGGATAGAAAGGGATAAAAGATCGCTCGTTCCGACACCGCGGTATGCAAAGGAATTTATTAGCTAGGTGTCGACATAATTAATTATCAATAGAATAGATAGATGGCGCTACCAATTTCTATCTGTGTTATTTGCAGGTCATGCATTTTCTTTACTCTTTTATCATTTATTGACTACTAACCCTTATATTATAATACTTACCTTATTGAATATTATATTAGTTTTGCTTATATAGCTTACATAAAAGCAAACGTTTACAATAAATCTAAAGCCAATGCATAAAATACATCTTATTGCTAAAAGAAACCCTAAAAGAAGAACCCTAAGTATTACAATACAAAACTAATTACCCAAGCGAACCAATTCCGTCGAGCAAATACTCCAGATACGACAAAATGAGAAACGTCCATCAGTATCTCATTTCAACTTGCCCAACTTTCCACCCAATTGCAACAGTAGTGTAATATTGGGGATTCTGTATCATTTGTTCTCGCTTCGCTGCGAACCGCATGATACAGAATCCCCAATCGTTTTCACCGTATCGTATATACTTAACATTCACAAACAATAATATCAAGTTCGACTCGTTCGATCAACATTATTGATCTATACTTTATTACTTGACGAGTGTCATATTTATAAGTAGAACAATGCAGTGTGTATCAATTAGTTGATCAAGAATTTATTTGCATTTTATGCTTTGGTCTAGAGATTGCGAGTTGGCGACAGCCGTGCATGGTTTGATTTCCGATGGCAAGTTTTAGGTAGGTATTTGGTATTAGGGATCGAACCTACGACATTTAGTGCAGAAATTGATTCAACCACTGTACCAATAATACCACATTATCATAAAGTATGTAAATAAATTAATAAATACCAGGATATCGAGATCTAGCCTCATACTTGCTCAATTTTCAAAGTAGGTATCTATTATTATTTTATAATTAAGAATGGCTAAATAAAACAAAATCCAGACCGAAACAAATACTTATTTGTTCCGTGCGGGAATCGAACCCGCGACACTTGGCGCATTTACTAGCAGTACATTTACAAACTAATATTTACATTGTGATGCATAGAGCCGAGCTCTTATCCAATGCGCCAAACATGTCGTCGAAAATGTGACAAAATACTGAATCGCTTCATACGTTTTTCTCACTAGTTCGATTCCCACGTGGTTCAAATATTTATATAACCTAAAGATAGGTGTTCAGGATCTGTGATATTGTATGTTTGTAAACATATAACACAGGAGAAAGTTTGGGATATTAATCATTTTCAATGAAATAATATCATACACCATAACACAACATTACACCTGTACATATACCTCCGAAGGGGTAGGCAGAAGTGATTGCTGCATCTGCGGTTCATGCCCATGTTCTTAGTTAATGATGCTACTGAAGGATTCCTGACGATGAATGGTGATAAACCCAATAGCGTTTTGCCTGACCTGGGAATCGAGCCAAGAACCCCACGCTCAACAGTCACAATTGTACCACTAGACCAGCAAGGTGGTCTAAAACTACTGCTAGTAAGTAAATTATTCGTCCTGCAATTGCTAAGGCTGTCACTGTTGACCTTGTTGTTGAATCTGTTTTCACCACATGGATTGACCACTAACTGGTTTACTATTAACCCTTTTGGTGAATAATAACCCATCCTGATCTCATTACTATATACGAAGCACAGTTTAGTGCTTATATGATGCCAAAATACAAAGTTTATAGGCCGATAGTAGATAGCAGTATTAGTATTAGATCGATAAAGTACATACGATTTCCTTTTTAGAATTTCGTCTCAAGTATCCGCGCCATCGTGTCGCCACCTTCCAAAAAAGGAATTGCAGCCTGTGTGCATAGTGTCGAAGAATAAACAAATGATACTAGACTTTATTTTATGAGTGCATACAATTGAAATTAAAATATATTACGCGTTCAAATACTGATGCATCGTTTGCAATAAATAATATAAACGCTACCTTAAGTGAAAAACTATCCCGCTTCGATCACGACAACTTTTGTTTAATCTTTCACAAGTGCTTTGTTGAGTGAGTTGTGTTGTGCAAAGTTTCCAGGAGTAAGTATGTATGTATTTCATTAAATCAATTTTTAAATATTGTTATAAGAATTTTTTTCATAAAACATTAACGTAAGTCAGGGTGTTGAATATAATTTATTGTTTTTATATCGATTTTGAAATCAGTTTACAGCATTTTTTCTGTTTTCATACACATGAATCTGTTTAACCATGAATTATTGTTATGATTAGAGTTTTTTTTGTGTTTTTTTTTCGTTTTAAATAGTTCGTTATGGCAATTATCATGGCTAGAAAGGAATTAAATACTGAGATGATGAGTGAACGAGATATATGGAAGAATACATTGACCTGAAGTATATAGCGATCAATAAGTATAGGAGGATGATGATGATTTGGACATCGGGTTTTTAATGTACATATTTAATGTTGTAGATAGATTTGTTAACATATTTTCTTGTGTAACCTATATTATAATAGTATATTTATAATTACTAAGTATGTTTTATTTTCTCGTTTAAGGTCGCCAGAAATCCTTTCGATTCCGACACGGAGGTCATTTCGCAACCAGCCCGCGAAATCAAAAGCAAGAAGGAGAAGAAAAGAAAAATAAAGAACACAACTAAATCTAGACCAGAAAAGTCTAAGAAAAAGGTCCCGGTCGCAGTCCAACGCGACTTGTCGGATGATTCAGAGTCCGAAATAGCAGCAGTTCCCGATTAAAAATCCCGTTTGATATTTTCTGATTCTGAGGTAAGTCATAAGCATAGCATTAAGTTTCGAACTAAAATGTTTTATCTCTACAACAATTGTCGTTGATATTCGTAAAAACAATCAGTCAGTTAGTAGTATCTCAAAATATCAATGACAAAATAGTAACGAGCTAGCAATAATAAATATTTCCAAACTATGTTTCAGGACGAACAAGAACAACCTGTCAGAGCTGCCGCCTTGAGGAGCTACCTCTCGCGGCGTGTGGACTCCGGGTTCACCCTGCAGCGTGATCCGACACGACGAGGGGAGTTTTACATTGAGTTGCGTGTATACAATAGCCGGGAAGCAGAGACACTTGCCGCGGACCGTTGGAAGCGAGCGCTTTTCACACTTCGTTCAGCACATGATGATAACGATGAGGTGTGGAAAGCTCTCACTAAGTTTATAACTGCTGCCAAGGCAGAGTAAGCAAATATAAAGCCGATACTTTATCCATCCAATATTTAAATTATACTATATATATATATATATATATATATATATATATATATATATATATATATATATATATATATATATATATATTATAATTATATAACCATAATCATTTTAATTATCTGCGTATGCCATTGTTTAACAAAATCTTAATTTTTCAGTGAGTACTATTATAGCGTGAGTACATTTTATTAAGTGTAATTAAAGTAATTTAAAAATTTAATTCTACTATTTTAATGATTTTTGTGTGCATATTTAATCTTTATTCACATTACATTGCCTTTACAGCTCCATTCCAAATAATCTTTGGAATAAAATCTGTAAACTCTGAAATATAAAAACTGAAAACTCTGAAATATGAAAATTCTGAAATATAAAAACTGAAAACTCTGATATCTAAAAACTGAAAACTCTGAAATATAAAACTGAAATCCCAGAAATTTCAAAACTGTAAGCTGTGAAATTTTTAATCTTTATTTACATTACATTACCTTTACAGCTCCATTCCAAAACAACTTTGGAATAAAAACTGTAAACTCTGAAATATAAAAACTGAAAACTCTGATATCTCAAAACTGAAAACTCTGAAATATAAAACTGAAAACTCTGAAATCTAAAAACTGAAATCTCTGAAATATAAAAACTGAAAACTCTGGAATATAAAAACTAAAAACGCTGGAATATAAAAACTGAAAACTCTGAAATCTAAAAACTGAAATCTCTGAAATACAAAAACTGAAAACTCTAGAATATAAAAACTGAAAACTCTGAAATATAAAAAAACTGAAATCCCAGTAATTTAAAAACTGAAAGCTCCGAAATTAAAAAATTACAATTCAATATTTTTTTAATCATAGCAATCATTTAAAATAATTAAAGTATTTGAAAGTTATCATAACTTGTTGTCAAGATTCAATAAATTAGATAAGCATGAAATTTTGTGATGATTGTCAGCTGTATGTCTCAAAATATTCTTCACATAAAAAAATTAATTTACATAAAACCAATTGTTTACTTCATACCGAATTCGAAAATGTTCAATTAATAGCTAGTGCTTTTAGAGGAAGAATAGCTAGTTACAAAATTAATCCTCAAAGTACTAAAATGATAACACCCGAATTATTTTTATCTAATGTGTTCAAGACTTTTTACGATTTATTACAACCATTACTTAATAAACATAAATCAATAAAAATTAATTTTGAGCTATTAATATTATATAGGCTACCGAAAAATGAAGAAATATCATTAAAATCTTTCAATACTAAATACTCTATACTGAATCAAAGTATGGACTTTATGAATTTATATAAAGAATGTGTAGAGAAGTTGATATGTAAATGCTCGGAGTTTGAATTATCAGAATCTGGTTGGACTATAGAGAAAGTTAGTCATTTAGAGATAAATGTTGCTAAATATAATCCTTTGAGAGCTGGAAATTTCATTTCATTACCGCCAAGAATTAAAAAAACAAAGGCATGTCTTAATATTTTGAATATGGACAATCACTGTTTTCTTTGGTGCATCATAGCACATATGTATCCAGTTAAGAATAATCCTAACAGAGTTTCATCTTATCTACATTATTCTAAGATTTTAAACACTGTTGGTATGTCTTTTCCGCCAACATTTTATGATATAAAATGGTTTGAAAAACATAATACCAATATCAGTGTCAATGTTTATGGTTTGGAAAAAAATGACACAGTTACTGGTCCCTTATACAAAACTATGCAGCGAAAACTTAATCATGTAAACTTATTATTTATTAGCAGAAAAGGTAGGAGTCATTTCTGCTTAATTAAAAACCTAGAAAAAATCGTACGTAGTCAACTCACAAAGCACAAATCTAAAATTCATTTATGCGAAGAATGTTTTTTGTATTTTGAATCACCGGAAAAATTAAATAATCATAATTGTGGTAGAATGCAGACAATTCTTCCGGAAGATAACAGTAAAATTACTTTTTCAAATTATCAAAGAACCCAAAGAGTACCAATTGTTATTTACGGAGATTTTGAAAGTTTATTACGGGAGTATTCAGATAAAAGTAAAAGTAAATTTACCGAAAATATTCAAATTCATGAAGCTACTTGTTTTGCTTATTACATATGCTGTGAGTCTAACCCTGAATTAAATAACATAGTATCTTATCGCGGTCCAAATTGTTCAAAAAGATTTGTAGAGTCAATTATTAAGGATTCACAGAGATTGTATGAAATATTAATGATGCACAGAAAAATGTTACCATTGACGGAAGAAGAACTCAGGTCTTTCAAATCAGCCGAGGCATGTCATATTTGTAGAAAAAGATTTACAGACAATAATTGCATTGTTCGTGATCACGATCATTTCACTGGTAAATATCGAGGGCCTGCTCATAATAAATGTAATTTAAATAATGAAATATGTAAGTTTATTCCAGTTATATTTCATAATCTCTCTGGGTACGATTGTCACTTATTTATAAATGAACTGTCTGCCGTTAGTGGCCATATAAAGTTAATTCCAAAAAATAAAGAACGATATATTTCTTTTAGTAAATATGTTTCACTAGATTCAAAAACAGCATTTCAATTAAAATTTATTGATTCTTTTAATTTTTTGAGTTCCAGTTTAGATAACCTAGCAAAGACTCTAAAAGTTAGCGATTTTAATCATATGCGATCATTTTTTATTGATGAAGATTTACTGAGCTTATGTCTAAAAAAAGGTGTATATTGTTATGACTATATAGATTCTTGGGACAAATATGAAGAAACAAAGTTACCAGACCGTTTTTATTTTAACAGTAAACTTACTTCAGAAATTGTTTCAGAAGATAATTATAACCATGCTTTAAATGTGTGGAAGAAATTTGGTATCAATAATTTAGGTGAATACACTGATTTATATTTGAAATGTGATGTCCTGTTATTATGCGATGTTTTTGAAAAATTTAGATCAATGAGTTTAAATCACTATGGACTTGATCCTTGTCATTATGTTTCATCACCATCTTTGAGTTGGGATGCTATGTTATTAGTAACTGAAGTTGAATTAGATTTACTATCAGATATAGAAATGTATCAAATGCTAGAAAATGGTATCAGAGGAGGTTTAGCTCAGTGCTCCCTAAGATATGCGAAGGCCAATAATAAATACCTGCCCAATTATAATGAACAAGCTCCTAGTACATATTTGGCTTATTTAGATTGTGTCAATTTATATGGTTATGCTATGATGCAGCGATTGCCAATCGGAAATTTTAGATTTTTAACAGATAATGAAATAATTAAGTTAAATGTAAATTCTGTTTCACCTGACAGTGATGAAGGTTACATACTTGAAGTAGATCTTCACTATCCTTCTGATATACACGATGATCATTCTGATTTGCCATTTGCAGCAGAGAAAATAATTCCTCCGGTCCCAAGCACTAGTAAAAGTACTAAATTAGTAGCCAATCTTAATGACAAATATAAGTATGTTATACATTATGTTCACTTGCAAGAATGTTTAAAAAATGGTATTGTACTGTTGAAAATCCATAGAATCTTGGCATTTAGTCAAAAAAATATTTTGGCACCATATATATCTTTAAATACTTCACTCAGACAAAAAGCTACATCAGACTTTGAAAGGGATTTTTTAAAAAAACAGAATAATTCAATATTTGGGAAAACTATTGAAAATAAAAGAAAGCAAGTTGATGTTAAGTTATTTAATGTATGGAGGGATAAATTTAATAAAACCAATAAGATCTGCGGTGCTGAAAAATACATCGGTGCCCCCAATTTCAAAAATCTAGCTATTATTTCTGAAAATCTTATAACTATTCAATTACAGCCTGCGAAAGTTGTTTTGGATCGACCAATATATATGGGCTTTACTATATTAGAACTAGCAAAGAGTCATTTATATAATTTTCATTATTCAGTTATGAAAAAAATATATTTTGATAACATTACACTATGTTACACTGATACCGATAGTCTGTTATATTTAATACACACTCAAGATTTTTATGAAGATATGAAAAATAATATTGAGTATTTCGATACAAGTAATTTTAAGATTAATAATATTTACGGCATTCCGCATTCAAATAAACAAATACCAGGATTTTTTAAAGACGAGATGGGTGGAGATGTTATTTCAGAGTTTATTGGTTTAAGAGCTAAATTGTATTGTATTGATACATTAAGTTCCATAGTTATGAAAGCTAAAGGTGTAAAGAAATCTGTCTCTAAAGAACTGACCAAAGAGAAATATAAAAAGGTTCTCTATTGTAACATTAATTTTAGATATCCCATGTTTGTCATAAGATCCAAAAATCATAAAATCTATACCCAAAGAATCAACAAAATAGTACTCGATGGAAATGATGATAAGCGTCAAATAAAAAAAAATAATGTTGCTACTTTGCCTTGGGGGCATTACAGTACTATATTTTAATCTTTTATGTAACATTTTAAAGTGTAAGAATTTAAGTATTTACCTAAATTGTATATGTTTTCATAGTAGTTTTATTGTACCTATATTTTATAAAACTATGAATATGTTTTTAATTTTATAAAACTATGTATTTTGTAATGAAATAAAACCTTGTATTTCAAATTAAATGTGTTTTAGTGTGTTTTTATACAATGATACCTACCCGTAAGATGAAAATCATAACATATTTTATAATAATTCATCATCATCATCCTCCTAGCGTTATCCCGGTTGCATCCTGGAGCCCGGGTCCGCTTTCTAGTCTAACCAGATTTGACTGAATATTAGCTTTTCCACAGAGCGACTGCCGTCTGACCGCCGCAACCCGAAGGGATAGCCGTATTCTATGGTTTAGACTAGATACATGAGGGCACTGATGCCTCTAACGACTGTCAAAGATCTTCTGATGACAGCCGGGACCGACAGCTTAACGTGCTCTCCGAGGCACGGAGGGGTGTGACTTTTTGTGGCTGGTCACCCATCTATAAACCAGACGGTGACGAACGCGCTTAACCTCGCGAATCGCTTGATTCGAGCGGTCGCCACTGTGCCACGGGCCCCTCATATTTTATAATAATTATTACATGGAAAATTGATAGTTAAAATTTAATATCCAGCAGTGGATTGAATACGTGCTGATGATGATGATAATGATAGTTAAAATAAAAAATCTGTATGTATAGATTTATAACTTTATTTATTTTTGTATAATAAATGTTCACAAAATAGGTACTTGCTCCTGCTATATATTTTATACTCTTTACAATACAAGTTATAGATGTCTTACTAAGTACTTGAACTAAATTTTATTAAAGTAAGATTACACTAATAAATTTAAATATAAATATGATGCATATTATACAAAGTATTAAAGTCTAATTAATACATTTAAATTTAATTAATATGATAAAATACAATACCTAATACATTAAAATAATAAAAAAATATCTTAAATTTTAATAATAATTAGTATAATTAAACATTAGATCTGCTTAACTTTTGCACTATTTTACTAACTAAATGATCAGTTTCGTTCATGATATCATCGTAATCACTTGTCACTATATACTGTACATTCACGCTCGCGTTATCAGTTTCAATGTTTTCTTCCATGTCACGACCATCCAAATCACAGATCTGAATTTCTATCAAGTGACGGGCGTGCCCTTGCTCCTTACGCACGATAAAAGAAGCCTTTTTAAAAGATTTTTTATTTTTCTTTCTTAATTTTCGCTCTGCTGGTTTTTGCTGTCGATCAGCATATGCTTTAGCTGCTACTTCAATATCCCAGCTCTCTCTATCTTGAGCATAATAAAAAGGATTGGTAATTGGGTCTGGGTCATCTACCACATTCTGAAAGAAAACAAAGAATATTATTACTGAATGACAAGAACTATGTATAATATAACAGTTATGTTTTGAAAATAATCCTACAGGTACAAACCTCTAAATTCTGAGGGTTGACGATGTCTAAAACGGGGCTGTAGGATATTGAGTGTGACATGATTCTGAAACAAGTATATTATTATTAGTTTAATTTAATTTTATTAATATATAACTTTTATAAAAATTAAATACTTACCTTGAAAATACCTATAAAATCGTAAATAAAAGGACCTGCTTATGCAAAGGACAGCTACGAACTAACCGCTTATTTAATGATATGATCCAAGTTGCAAACACCATCTCCTATAACTTAGAAACAATAAACAATGCACAGGTTTCGACTTGTTCTTGAACTCCAGATATTGAGTACAAGAACAAGTCGAAACCTGTTCATTAGTATGTAAGCGTTCAATATATAAAAATAATATAACTCTTTTTCTTATTACATAATTTGTCGACCGTATAGCTGAGTGGTTAGTGTATCTGACTCCCACACCGAAGGTCATGGCTTCGATTCCCGCACAAGTCAAATATTTGTGTGCATAAACATGGCTGTTTGTTTGACGAAAAAATATGCATATAAGTATGTTTATCAGTTGTCTAGTATCCATAGTACAAGCTCTGCTTAGTTTGGGAATATTAAGTATTATATTACCTAACCTACTGTATATAAATATTTCGGTTGTCTTTTAGTTGTAGTAATCGACAAGATGAAGTTGATCAAGCAGCTCATTACTCTTAAGGTTAATAATATCGAATTTAATGAATCTTCTCACACGATCAGACATAGCATTTTATTGCCAAATACGATTCGATGTATAATATGTGGTCCTTCAAATTGTGGCAAGACGAATGCTATGATTAGTTTACTGTTACATGAAAATGGATTAAAATTTACAAATATTTATTTTTACTCCAAAACTTCTTTTCAACCAAAATATCGTTTCTTAAGCGAAGTATTAAAAAGAGTGCCGCAGATTAATTTCTATGAGTTTAGCAATGACAAAGAGGTTATATCTCCAAATGAAGCTTTAGCAAATTCCATGTTTATTTTTGATGATGTTGCATGTGAAAATCAAATAAATATCCGCAATTATTTTTGCATGGGTAGACATAAACAAATTGATTGTTTCTATTTATCGCAAACCTATTCAAAAATTCCGAAGCAATTGTTACGCGACAATGCTAATTTTCTTATGATATTTAAACAAGATGATGTGAATCTAAAACATATTTATGAAGAGCATGTTAGTTCTGATATACAATGGAAACAGTTCAAAAACATTTGTCAAACTATTTGGAGTAAACCTTACAATTTTTTACTTATTAACAAAGAATCATCATTCAATAATGGACGGTATAGACAGAACTTTGATATATTTTATAAATTTGACTGATGGTTTATTAATTAATATATTTAAGTGATAATATTTAATTTTTCCTTGGTCAAACGCCGAGTGAAGTTACATATCTATAATTATTTCTATATGGCTAGACATAATTTTTTCTATTATGAAATCAATTGAAACTTATTTGTTAAACAGTTTGATACAATTTTTATACTTTTTAATGATTTACGCAGAATTTCCAATAAATAACGGAAGATACAGGCAGCATTTTGATACCTTTTGTTTTTTATTGTGACTGTTGTTACATATTTATAAACAAATTTAATAGAAAATACAGTTTAGTGCAATTCTGTCCTTACTTGAATTCGCTTGTCATTTAAGAAAAATGGAGAACAATATTAAGAAAGAATTAATAAAGTCTGTTGATTCTTTAAAAAATAAAATAAAACAAATGAAAGATCAAGAACATGAAATCAACTTATCAATAGATAAAATGCTCAAACCTGTTTCGGAGCCCCTCAATAGCCTTGTGAAATCTAAAAAAAATGTTGAAGTCGATAAACATTTGAAAAATGAAACGTCCGAAAATTTTATGGAAATTGAGTCAGACGAAAATAGTTCAAGCTCATCAACTAAGTGTATTAGTTTTCATGACGCTGTATTAAACTCAGCAAGTACTCCTAAAAATGAAAAAAAACATAACATAGAAACTTCTTTGGAAAATGATGTCTTCATTTTCCAAAGAAGGTAAGGTCTTTGGTATTTACGATGGAGTGAATGTGCCTTTTGGAATAAGAACTGAAAACAAAACTTTAATGATGGGCAACGAAGTAGTTTCATTTTCTAAAATTGACAGCTTAGACAATGATGATACAGATTTAGTTAAAATTGGTAGTAATACTTATACTTTAACCCCGGGGCTTCAAGAACTTTTACTTCGAAAGAAACCCAATTTAAAGTTAATAACAAACATAGATAAACTTGTCTATAAAGATATACTAAATCATACCAATGCTCATAAGAGAGATTTTAATCCTAGGGGTCAGATAAGAGGTGATAAAGGAACTAAGTATCGTCAAATTATAAAGCCATTATTTTGTGAGGCTTCGATGGAAAAAAAAACAAACTAAGCTTGGAGGTAGCTTGCCAAAACTTAAAAAATATAAGAAACACACTGATTTGGTGTATTGGGATGATCCCAATGAATTAGTTGATAGATTAAAATTATTAGTAGCTTCAAGAAATGCTGGTAACACAAATCATGATAATGAAATTTTATCAATAATTGAAGAATTAAAAGAAGCTAACATAATTAAAGAATAAA
The DNA here is from genome assembly GCA_944739405.2 of Euclidia mi. Lineage (NCBI taxonomy): Eukaryota > Metazoa > Arthropoda > Insecta > Lepidoptera > Erebidae > Euclidia > Euclidia mi. The sequence goes on along the minus strand of OX123186.2, from coordinate 9,469,773 downwards.
TACTGATGACAAACAAGTTTTGACTTAGTATTACTAAACCGTTCAGAATGATATATGTTTGATTATTTTAACTCCATGATAGTATGTTCAGATACTGTATTGAAAAGGAGTTGACAGAAATTTCTAAGCATGAGTAAGGCTGATATTGTAAATGAAATTCATAAAAATGCAAGGGTAAACTTTCCGCGAAGAACTGTTATTATAAAAGATATAGATGATCTTTGGCAGGCTGACCTAATTGATATGCAATCAATATCCAAAGAAAATAAAAGCTATAGATTTATTCTTACAGTTATTGACACATTTTCGAAATATGCTTGGGCCTGATATAATGAAATATCCTCTGAAATCTAAGAATAAAGATGTTGTATGTGACATTTTCAAGAGTTTGTTTAATGATGGTCGCAGTCCTAAAAATCTACAAACTGATAACGGAACAGAATTTTATAATAATAAATTCCAAAAACTTATGAAATCTTATAATATTAACCATTATTCAACCTTCTCCACAAAAAAAGCTTCAATAGTTGAGAGGTTTATCAGAACTTTGAAATCAAAATTGTATAAAGAATTTAGTTTAAAAGGTAACTACAATTGGATAGATAACACCCTCAAAAATGTTATTTATAAATACAACCACACCTATCATCGAACAATTAACGAAATTCCTGTAAAGGTCAGTAGTGTAAATAAAAAACGCATATTACAAAGATATGAAAAAAATATGAAGAAAATCAGTAGGAAACGCAAATATAAAGTAGGTGACTATGTACGTATCAGTAAGTACAAAGGAACATTTGAAAAAGGCTATACACCTAATTGGTCAACAGAAATATTTAAAATTCGCAAAATACAAAACACATCTCCTATCACTTACCTGATTGAAGATACGATTCGAGGTCAACCTATTTTAGGAGCATTTTATGCTCAAGCACTTCAACAAACGAAACATATTGACATATATTTAGTTGAAAAAGTTATTAAGCGTAAAGGTAACAGGGCTTTTGTAAAGTGGCTAGGTTTACCATCTACTGAAAATAGTTGGATTGATAAGTCGAATATTTTATGAGAACCAATAAACTTAATCTATCAAGTGACAAACTCATTGGTTTGTATGCCTATTTATTAAATATTTAATCATAGATAAATCAGTCTTATTATGTGTATTGGAGAGAGTAGTCTTCTCAACTGGCTCATAAATCATTTGCCATTTGAATTACATTTACCAGGATACAATTACTGTGGACCTGGTACAAAATTATTTAAACGACTAAAACGTGACGATAAAGGTGTAAATAAATTAGACGAATATTGTAAAGAACATGATATTGCATATCACAAGTCATCAAATTTGAAGGATCGACACAAGGCAGACTTAATTTTGTTAAAAATGGCAAGGAAGCGCGCCTTTGCCCCTGATTCAAATACAGGAGAAAAAATTGCTGCGCATTTAGTAAGTAATGCCATGTTAACGAAAATTAAAACAGGATCTGGGCTAAAAACACGTCATCAAAAGTCTTCGAGTAAGACAGCATCTGGAAAAGGTCTTAAAAAAAAATTAAAAAATCTAATTACTGTTGCGGCAAAACGTATGAAAAAATTGAAACCAAAATGCAAGAAAGTGGCAATAGAATTAGCAATGGCTGCTGCCAGAGAATTAGCTGATGATTCATCCATTAAGGTTCCTCGAGTTATTCCTATACCAAAAACTGGTGGAGTATTACCTCTGATTCCTATTTTCGCGGGATTATCAGCTGCAGGAACTTTAGCAGGTGGTGCAGCTGGTATTGCAAAGACTATAAATGAGTACAAGATGGTAAAAAAACTGTATGAGGAATCAAAGAGACACAATAAAAAAATGGAGGCTCTTTGCATTGGAAAAGGACTGCACCTTAAACCGCATAAAAATGGACTTGGAATCTTCGTATCAAAAGCAAAAAACTAAAATACCGGCTACCCAACCGCGCCTTAACTAACTTAGATATTTTGAAGTATGGACGAAGCATCCCATATTTTAGAGGTGTTTTTATGAGAGATGAGCTCCCTAAGTGTCCCTACAAAAGAGAATGTGGAGTTGTTAATTTAGATATATCTAAGAATCCAGGTTCTCATTGGGTAGCCTATGCAAAACATAATCAATATATTGAGTATTTTGACAGCTATGGAAATCTTAAGCCTCCCAAGGAAATTATAAATTACTTAGGCTGTAAAGTCCAATACAATTACGAAAATATACAAGGCAATCATCCTTTCAATTGTGGACATCTATGTTTAAAATTTTTAAGGACCTTTTGGCGTAGATATGGAATAAAATAAACAGTAGGGCTCAAAACTGTTCAGTATGCAAGTATGTCTATAACGGTAACTATCTCTGGCAGCAAATCAGAATTAGAATCATATTTTCAACCACCTCTGAATTTATCTGGAAATTATGAGTGCGGTTTGCTGTACTGTTCAATTTTAAACTCAGCATCAAATGTGTATTCTAGTAATACTAAAATTCCACCTATTATCAGGATTGAATGCGATATAGTATACGGCTCTTACACCAACGGATTACCAACTCATATTATTCATGAATTTGTACCTAATACTACTGCAGGAGACCATTACATAGAAACGCCTCAAAGTGTTATTTACATACCCGTGAACAAAAATATAATTTCATCTATATCCATTAAGATTGTTGATCAGTTTAATCATCTCATTAACTTTATAGATCATATTCAATTACGTCTTCATTTAAGAAAATCAAAATGATATTATATAATATAAACCCTCCACTCAAAATAAAACACCTTATTTCTCCTAGAACCACTAAGGTGCATAGATGTAAGAAAAAAGTGAACAAATTAACTAAGGCAAATATAGACTTTCTTAAAGCTCTGGGTTTTCAAGTATGAATATGCTGCAGATTAATGATTTACCACACTTTGATACTTCTATCGAAAGTTATGAAATCCATTCTTATAATCCGTACAACAACTGCTTTAGAGAAAACGATGAAATTCGAATTCCCATACACCAACAAGACATATACGTGCTACCATCAGCCAGCGCAATTTATGTCGAAGGGCGAGTCAAGTTCTTTGGCAAAGATGGAAAACCGATTGAGAAAATATTATTACTATTTCAAGACATCAGATACGAAATTAATGGTATTGAAATAGATCGTATAAAAAATTCGGGAATAACAACTACAATAAAGTCATATATCTCATTTAATGAAGCGGAAAGTAAAGTTGCTAACTTGTGGGGTTGGAACTTAGAGGGATTTCAAAATAAGGATCATTTCAGTGCTTTAATACCATTGAATATGATTTTAGGATTTGCGGAAGATTATAATAAAATTGTAATAAACTGTAAACATGAACTTATATTGAATAGAAGTAACTCTAACTTAAACAGTATTATGCTCACTGATGATATTGCAAACATCCAAATAGATATAGAAAGAATACAATGGAGAGTACCACACATAAAAGTCTCAGATCGTGAACGGCTAACTTTGTTAAAACATTTAGAAAAAGATAAACCTATTCAAATGGCTTTTAGAAATTGGGATTTGTATGAGTACCCCTTACTGCCTAAAACTACAAAACATTCATGGTCAGTTAAAACTGCATCACAGCTAGAAAAACCTAGATATGTAATCTTTGGCTTACAAACTAATAGAAAAAATAATAAACTGAAAGATAGTTCACTGTTCGATCATTGCGAGGTAACAAACGTGACCTTATTTTTAAATTCACAATATTATCCATATGAACCTTTAAGTTTAAAGTTTTCTGAGAACAAATACAGTATATTATACGACATGTACGCAAAATTTCGCCAGTCGTATCACAACTGTCCAGTCGATCCATTGCTCAATCTAAAGGAATTTAAAGAGAAGGCTCCCTTGTTTATCATAGACTGTTCAAGGCAAAACGATAGTCTAAAGACAGGTCCAGTAGATGTTCGATTAGAAATTGAATGTTCAAAATCGATACCAGATAATACGGCTGCGTATTGCTTGATTATAAACGATCGAATTGTGGAATACAAACCACTGAGCAACATTGTGCGTAGGCTATCATGATTGCCATTGTTGACGTCCAAGGCTTTAAAACAGAAGCAAATGAATTTATACTAAAAGAAATAGACACATACATACATAGACTCACGCCTGTTTCCCCGAAGGGGTAGGCAGAGGCATATTAAACGCCCACTTTTCGCCAGTCTTTTGATCCCACGTAATAGGTGGCGAGCCTATTGCCGCTTATCTGGATATTTTGGTCGCCAGAGCCTCGTCCGTTGATGGGCAGGTACACCACTTGCAGGTGAGGTTGGCTTGGGACCCTAAGTTCTTGGTGGGAACCCTATGCACCCTTAAAAAAAAAAAAAAAAAAAGCAAGAAATAGCTATATGGTATAATAATAACCTTCAAGTGTTTTTAATTAAACCGCCATTTCCTTTTTACGATTTGACTAAATCAGAAAGACGACAGGTTTGCTGGATTGAACGAAACAGAAAAATATACTGGGGCGAAGGATTTATACCTTACTCAAATTATCAATATTTAATTTCAGATGTTTTAAAAGATAAATGTGTTTACGCTAAAGGTCTTGAAAAAGTGTTATGGTTGAAGGATATGTTAAATACTAATAATGTAATTAATTTAGAAGATAAATGTTGTCCTAACTTGTTAAGTTTATATGATCGCTATAAATGTTCTGAAGATTTGTACAATTGTATCTATCATGACTCAATATGTGCTTTAAAAAATGTTCTGTGTTTAAAAAAATGGTGCATTAATAATAAACTTTTTAAAGATTGATAATATACATTGTTTTATTTTACTTAATAGTTTCCTTGACTCACTAACATATCCATTTATTTTTAAATAGTTGACATGATTACATTGATATTACATGAAGTGAGGTTCATTAGGTACACACATTCATAATAAAACTCACTAAAAGCTACTATTGATCACTAAGAAAAGGAATTCAATTGCTAAACATAATGTTAATTATAACAGTATTGTATTACTGGGCACTCTCGGTGATGCAGAACACATTATATTAATCGATCGGATATTGAAGTAGCAGCTAAAGCATATAATGATCGACAGCAAAAACCAGAAGAGCGAAAATTGAAAAAAATAAAATTGATCGAGTCGAACTTGATATTATTGTTAGTGAATGTTAAGTATATACGATACGGTGAAAACGATTGGGGATTCTGTATCATGCAGTTCGAGCGAAGTGAGAACAAATGATAAAGAATCCCCAATATTACACTACTTGCAACTTCATACCTTCCCATAAAATATTGAACAAAACTTGAAAACACAAAGCCCATTAGTATGATATCAAACGGCTCCACCGGAACGAAACATCTAAAAACTCGATTGAAACATTTATCTTTCGATCCAAAACATTCAGTTTTTCATTTACCATTCACCGTATTTTAAACTGTGACATTTCGCTTTAATAGATCCTTCTAACGTCGACACTGTGAACGGAAAATTTCCACAGTATTTGATCGCCGGGGCGTGGATAACAGCCCATTGTTAAATTTTAAAACTCTCATTTGATCTTTATTCTTTAGAACATTGGTCGTTGTCTGTACATGCTGACCGACAAATACTGCGTAGGGACACTTTCGTTATTATGTGTCATTTGTGGCTGTCTTTGGATACTACCTTAGTGACAGGTCGCCGCTTGTATTACAATTTTCTTATTACCAATAAGACTGAATCTGGTATTTTTTTGACACATTCTTTCTTTATTTACTTATAGATGAGCGTGTGACCAACTCTAGTGCGAAGTCCAAGAAAAGGCCTTCAACCTCGACTAACAATACTTGTCTTAAAAGCAAGAACCGACGGCTTTACTTATCCTCCAAAACACGTAAGCTCTCTGATGTTAATGACCATTGGTGGACACCGCTTGTTGGCGTGGCTTTTGATTTAGATTTTTTTAAAGACTTTATTATGATATGGTCATATTAATATTATAACAATTTTGTTACTGATTCTGGCAAAGGGTTGCAACCCATCAAAAATAATATTTTACAGCCTTTAGTTACCAAAGACAGCAATATCTTGCGAGTGGCAAAAGTTACATCTTCCAGTGAAGTAGTTTATAGACTCACAGTCACAATGCTTCGCATGTATTTCCCAAGTTTATTCAAAACGTCATAATCCAAATAAATTCAGTTTCATTTACGGATTTATTCGCGTCTTAAGCAGCGTTTCGCCAGAGAGCGTATAAATAAATTCAGTTGCAGTATCCGTTGCAATGACCTTATTATCTTAGGTTGTCTCATTTGAAAGCTTAAATAAAATAGTTATCGGTACTTGGAGATAGTGCTCGAGTCTCGGGAGACTTGACACCGGCTGAGGGTATTAAATATTCAGGGGAGAAACTTGTCGGGTTTCGGGATTAGCGTTGTGCCAGATAGCGACAACGTCTTTAGTCTGTCGCTTAAAATCACACTGTAAATATTTTGATCTACAAGTACGGGTAATCGTGTTGTTTTAAATTGCTCTATAAATGATTTTGTATGAATTAACTGTTTAAGTTTTAGGTGCGTGCACCATCAACGAAATATAAACAATTACATTAGAAAGTATTAAGTAGACATTATTACTTTTAAGTTATTTTCAGAGTGTATGACAGCACAAAATAATGACAATGAGGATCCTATATTAATTAGACCTTCCTTTATAAAAACATAAGACCTTAAAATGTTGCAGTTCTCGACGACCGACGATGTTGTTCGAATCGCAGGAAACGGATAGATGCGGGTTGTGAGAATTGTGGGCGGTTTGAGGCGTCACGGCTAAGATGAAGATCATCATCAGCCTTTAACAGTCCACTGCTTGACTAGGCATCTCCTTTGAAAGGAGGAATTGGCCTACTTACAGTGCTATTCCTGCATATGCGATGCTCCCTCTGTCGGCTCTTACGACACCCATACGGGGTGGTGACATTCCGTATTCTTAATCCGTCACCACAGGGACAGATGAAGGCAAGACGTAATAATTCAATATATGAACTATTAAAGAACAAACCTGTGGTAAGATGGAGACTCGTTTGTCGTGTGGGGTATTCATCTAAAGGCAACAACCGACAAGACTCGGCCGTTTTGCGGAACGCCGTAGTACTGTAGCATGAATGGCCTGTGAGCGCGTCCATCTGAGCGATTCTATGTTAATTTATAAGTCACATAACTCGTTATCAGTGAATTTAATTACATAAAAAAATAAAATAAAGGTTCCGCTTACTTTTGTTATGTTTATGTTGATTTGCTAGTTGCTAGTTGTGGCAGCGATAGCCGAGTCAAGATACCAACAGACAGCCATGCAGAGGGTTCGAATCCACGGCGCGCACCAATGACTTTTCGGAGTTATGTGCGTATTGAATTGTTAATTATCGCTTGTCGCGTGCCTCAGAGAGCACGGTAAACTGTCGGTCCCGGTTGTCATGAAGATCTTTGACAGTCATAACAGGGCGTCAGTACCTCCTAAGTAACTGACACTAGAACCATGGAATATTGCTATCCCTTCGGGTTGCGGAGGTCAGACAGGCAGTCGCTGTGTAGAAAAGCTAATATTCAGCCAAATCCGGTTAGACTAGTAAGCGCACCCCAGATTGAAACTAAGATAACGCTAAGAGGATGATGTCGATTTGCTAGTTGAAACTGTAGACGTGATTTATTACTATTTAGTATTTGAACGCGCAACAATAGATACTTATATAACGAACTATTCTTCAGGCAAAATCACTTCAAAAACCTATTAAGACATCCAACACACGGAATCAAAATCAGCAATCTAACCGCCTTACCAAATATATCCATAAAGTAGAAATATTTAGCTGTTTATGTTAATCCAGTGATTGACAGTAATGAGGTCTTCCTACCTTCCTACTTTTGCTTTTCTATATGGGTAAATGAGAGAGATTATAAAAAGCGGAAGTGGGAGAAGATACCATCTTCTATCTTTCACTAGAGTTGGTACCACATGATTGATACCTATATAGCATCAATGCCTTAATAGATACCATAATTATAAAGGTTACGGCAACACGCTAATTGCAGCCATCCCGTGAATAGTCTCCCACCCCCAATGTATGATAAATTATATAAATCTTATCAAAAGCCATTACTTACCATCAGTTGACTCGCCTGTTCGTTTTTCTTCCTATGCTATAAAAAAAGCCGTAATACATTACAAATCTTGCCAAGAAACATTGCTATACATCGTGACACAAATCACATGTACATATTTTTACCTAATCACCTTCTTCGTCATCGTCAAAAACATATAAACCACAAACAAAATTTGTTACACAAATTGCTGGACAAGAGCAATTAGAATAAAATCTCTATATTACGTGCCGAAGTGAACTACTCTTAGTAGTTGGGTAAATCCAAATGAAATGAAGTGTAGCTTGTCTTATTACAGTGGCATTAACAGTAATGATCTCTAGGCACGGCATCAGAACACGCGACCAACATCGCTTGCTATTAAGGTCTGGATGGATTATTTTTGTTTTCTTTTTTGCGAGCAAATGGCGTGCTGGCAGATTTATCAGAGAATGCAAGAGATTACTGGCACATTATGGTCAGCTTGCAGCTTGTTAACAAAAGTACTCCTCGTTTTGGACATCACGCTAAGTCATACTTCGTGGAAAACGAATTATTTTTTTAAGTATGTACATTTTTAAACCGCAATTAAAAGTGCATACCTGCAATGTTCTAAATATCTTCTTATCCATGCCTGCATAGGACATCTATAGAACAATTTGGCGGGGTGAATGAATCGATTTCGTACCGAATTAAAAAGAATGTATTCTCAGTAGCAGCACGGAGTCTGGAAATGTGCCCGGTACGGCAATAGGCTCGACTCTTATTACGTGAGACTAAAATATATCTGGCGAAAAGTGGGTGTAGAAATACACCTCTGCCTACCTCTTCGGGGTTATAGGCGTGAGACTATGTATATATGTATGTATTGTGCCTTTGAGCCTCAATATCTCCTAAACCAGTAATTTCTCAGTTATGGTGCCGAAGTAAAAAAGAATCGTAAGGATTGGTACGATATGGCATTTCAGTTTTCGTTAAGGGTCTTTTTACACCCTGTATACTTATTTATGGCCACTAAATAAAATAGCCCTTTATATCTGACTAAAAAGGTTAAAATATTCATACCTTTTTCTAAATATGTACTAATGCTCTTAATTATAACTCGTGCAGAGGCGAAATATGTTTTGAAGTATAGTGGGCGCATACAGCGGGATATGCAAGTCAGGTATCATCCTGGTACCTAGACAATTCCTTTCCCTTATCCTTTATCATCCCTTATCCTTTTTCATCAGGGGAGATCAGTATTGTCAACCTTCTTCTATTGCAAAAATTGGGATGGTCAATCTGAGGATGCGTGGTCGCCTCCTCTTTCTTTTCATTAGTATCTAAATATTTATTACTATTGGTTTTTACGCGTCCTAGAAACGTTTAATACGATTGTTAACCCAACGTAGTTCGCGCGGGGTCTTTTAAAGCACGAGGTTTCGAAAAACCATATTATTGTTTACATGGTGTCACTTACGTATCTGTGTATTACAGTAGCTGCCTACATAATAACAACCTATGAATTAAAGCATATTTGGATTAATTTGCATCGTGCATTTGAGTAAAGCAGACATATAATTTGCGCGCGGGCTTTGAAAGACCCCACGCGACCGAACATGTTATTTTTGTTGTTTGATAAAAGTATCAAAAATGTCACTTCCGGACGAAGAACAAATAATTAGGTGGCTTGTAGATGAAGAAGAGGATAATGTGTTAGTGGATGAACCGATGGATGCTGAAGATTCTGATTATGGACCAGATGAACTAGAAGAAAGTTCGCATGAGACGGATTCAGAGCAAGACTGTATTTCAGAACCTGGAAATGATTGAATGATGGAGATGACTGGCTACAATGCATCATGACAATGCTGTAAATTCGATATCGGTCCAGAAGAAGCCTGAGATAATTGAGTTTTATAATATTACAAAAGGTGGAGCTAGTTGATCGTCTGAAGAAAAATTATTCAGTTGCAAGATCCTGCTGCCGATGGCCTCTCAGAATATTCTTCACCCTATTAGATATTGCCGGAATCAATTCACAGATAATACTGAAATCCAATATTCCAGACACTATCTTGACCAGGAAACAGTACCTTAAAGCTTTGGCCTATGTTCTGTTTGACGATTATTTGAAATACAGGAGTACCATTTATACACTACCGTCAGAACTCAGGCAGCATATAAGAAGATTCACTGGTCCTAATATTCTTCAAGAACAGCCACAACAACAGCCAACCATGTCCAGGAGAAGATGCGCGTATTGCCCACGAGCAATAGACCGAAAATATTCGACTATGTGTTATTTTTGTCATCAAAATATATGTCCAAGACATGCAGCGTCTGTGTGCGTCAACTGTTAGCAGCATATTATTATATGTGTATATCGTCCTCCATTAAGTGACTTTAATTTGTTTGAATCTGTTATGGAAGATGCAATTAGTAAAATTAGGAGCAATAAGAAAGGGATTATAGTTTGTGGTGATTTTAATGTTAACATTCTTGAAAATTCAATAATGACTTGTAGATTTTTAAACCTTTTTAGATCATTTAATTTGAAAAAAATATTTCTTGAACCAACTAGAATCACGGCAACATCTTTCACCTGTCTTGATAAAATATTTAGTAATTGTATTGTTTCAGATAGAGTAGTTACTTCTGAATTAACTTCGGATCGCTGTGGTCAATTAGCTAGATTTCCATATTACAATGATAGCATCGTACAGAAAGTGTTGGTTAGGCCATTACCTAGGCATAAGTTTAATGAATTCCGGAATAAAGTATTGATTGGAATGAATACTATGAATATCCTGACTTAATAGAAATAGATTCGCCAAATAAGAATTTTAACAATTTATTTGATATAGTTAATAACACGTTTCAGAATACTTTTAAGACTAAGGAGAAAGTAATTAAGGAATCTCGAGCTTTTAATGAGTGGGCTACTGCGGGTATTTACAAAAACAGAGCAAAAATGTATGATTTGTATGGTATGAAAAAGTACAATTCTGATTTAAACTTCACTGAGTATGTTAGGAATTATTCTAAAATATTTAAAAGAGTGTGCAATACAGCTAAAGCTATATTCGTTAGGAATAAAATTAAACAATCTTCGAATAAAGTTAAGGCAACCTGGCGAGCTATTAATGAAACAACAGGTAAGACAACATTAAGAAGTAATAGTTTTAGTCTTCTTGATAATGATAAATTAATTCATAATGACGAAGAAGTCGCACACACATTTAATAACTTTTTTGCTAGCATACCACTTACTACTACTAGAGAATTAAAATCATCAGCTATAGTCGCAGAAAACCTATTAGAGTCTAGTGTAGGAAAATGTGAAGTAATATTTCAATTTCATAGTATTAGTTCTACCGATATTATAAATACTTTTAAGTCTTTAGAGTCTAAAAATACAGGTGATCTCTGGGGCATTTCTGTTAAGGTTTTGACAAGTATAATTAATGTAGTGGCTCCTTATTTAAGCAACTTATTCAATAAGTGTATTAAATCTGGCAGTTTTCCAGATTTTATGAAACATAGTAGAATAATACCTCTGTTCAAATCCGGCAATAAGACTGATCCTAGTAATTATAGGCCAATATCGATACTACCTGCTTTTAGTAAGATTTTTGAAAAGATCATACTCAAGCAACTACTAAGACATTTTAATCAAAACAGCCTCCTTCATGGTGAGCAATATGGTTTTACCAAGGGTCTGTCGACAACAGACGCAGGAGTAGCGTTACTCAAACATATCTACAGTGCTTGGGACAATTCCCAAAATGCTGTTGGTGTGTTCTGCAACCTTTTGAAAGCATTCGATTATGTCTGCCATGAGACGCTCTTGTGCAAGCTTAGACATTACGGCGTCCAGACTAAAGCATTGGATGTCATTAAGTCGTACTTAAGTGACAGGATCCAATGTGTTGAAATAAATGGCTCAAAATCCAGTGGCTTACCTGTTGATTTAGGAGTGCCACAGGGCAGCATCCTAGGGCCTTTCTTGTTTCTTGTTTACATAAACGATTTACCTTTTTACTTGAGAAACATTTGTGACGTTGTACTGTTTGCTGACGATACTTCTTTGATATTTAAAGAAGATAGAAATAAGGAACACTTTAACGAAATAAACAATGCACTCATTCAAGTGACTAAATGGTTTAATGTAAACAATCTAGTACTGAACGCCAAAAAAACTAAATGCGTTAAGTTTGCTCTGCCTAATGTCAGAAACCTTGGTCCTAACATAGTTTTAAATGACGATGTACTCGAAAAAACTGAATCCACATTATTTCTAGGATTAACACTTGATTCGAAGTTGCAATGGGGTGCGCATGTTACATATCTCTCAGGGAAACTTAGCTCAGCTGCTTATGCCGTTAAGAAGGTTCGTAGGTTGACCGATGTCGATACGGCTAGATTGGTTTATTTTAGTTATTTTCATAGTGTTATGTCATATGGCATATTGTTATGGGGTAGAGCTGCTGATATCCAAAATATTTTTATATTGCAGAAACGGGCAGTTAGGGCCATTTACCAGTTAAAGACAAGAGTCTCACTCAAAGAAAAATTTAAAACTATTGGTATTCTTACTGTAGCGTCACAATATATTTATGCCAGTGTTATGCATGTAAGACTAAACATAAATTCTTATAAAATGAATAGTGACATACACAATATCAATACTAGAAATAGACATAAATTATGTGTTCCGTATTTTCGTTTGCACAAAACGCATAGCTCTTTTATTGGGCTCAGTATTCGCATATACAATAAATTACCAACTTATATTCTAGACTTGCCATTAAGTTCGTTTCAGGCAGAAGTTAAAAAGAATCTTATAAATAAGGCATATTACAGTTTGAAGGATTATTTTGATGACAGAAGCGCTTGGAAGTAGTTGTTCGCTTTTGACTAGGTCAATAATTAGTAGTTTTATTTTATAGTGTAGTTAATTACGATATTCTCATTTCATACTATATTTTGCATTCATGTTCCACACTTTCATTATAACTTTGCGGATTTGTAAAATGTGGGTAACTCGTGGTCATGGGCTAACTAATAGGTTGTCGATTGCTTTGGTTTCATAATACCGTTACTTTCTGCTTCATTCACTTCTACCATAGTTCTGACCATGTTCGCGAGTTGCCTACATTAAAAAGACGTAAGTGGATGCTCCTGTTTCACCATATTTACTTTGGGAGGCTTACCATATGAACATAATTTACTGCTTGAGTATGATATCAATAGCTACTAAAAATTTTACTAGTAGATGTCTACAATGTGAAACAGTTGCAGCTCCTTACAAAAATAAAATATACCACCATTATATTTGTTTGAAAAGAGTGGCCATGAGTTTTATTGCCCGTTCTTTCTCGTGGTTCTACCTATTGCATTGCGAACGTGGCAGTAAATGTAAATGTAGAATTATTAAGTAATTAACTTAAATTTTGACGTTCATAAGCGTCACTTTGTGGCCTAGATGAATAAATGATTTTGATTTTGATTTTGTTCCGAGGCCCGAAACGATGCTGAATAAAAGCTTTTGGTTTTCTCCTTTCATAGTTTTTATTTGTTCATATGGTCACTATTATGTTGTTATTTAATTTCATTTATAATTTTAAGAAGAATTTTATTTTGTTTATTACTATTATTGCTATAAGTAAACTTTGCCAAAAATAAGCCAAATTTTAGATACTAATTTTAACGAAAGACTGATTATAAAATAAATATAATTATAAGAAGTTTTTGTGTTTATTTTATTACTTATATTCTAAAATAATAAATAAAATCATAAATTAAACAAATGTCCTTGTATTGTATAATATATGTGTATATATAATGTAGGACTTTGAAAGACCCGACGCGACCAAAGATGTAACAAAATATAGCGCGACCGACGGCGGGTTAAATTACTGGTTAAGTTAAAACTTGTATTCTCAAGGGCATGGTGAAATAAGTTATGGATGCATACATATATACATAGACTCACGCCTGTTTCCCCGAAGGGGTAGGCAGAGGCATATTATACGCCCACTTTTCGCCAGTGTTTTGATCCCACGTAGGTGGCGAGCCTATTGCCGCTTATCGGGATATTTTGTTTGCCAGAGCCTCGTCCGTTGATCGGCAGGTGCACCACTTGCAGGTGAGGTTGGCTTGGGACCCTAAGTTCTTGGTGGGAACCCTATGCACCCCCGGTTATGTTTGCATTTTATGTAATACCGAGTTATGTGCAGGTGTAGGATAATTGGCTGCAGCATCTATTATAGACAATGCCTGGATAATTACTGTAAATAATACACATTTGTTAAAAAAAGTAATTGAATGTCATTTTGTTCGTTCAGATGGAAACCCCTTTCACTTTAATGCCCCTGAATAAGTTATAAATTACTTTAAGGATTGAAATATTGCTATGCAACGCAGTCCAATTTACTTTAAAAGGCGACCGAGAATTGTTCAGCAAAATACCAAAATAAAATTGTGCACATCTTTTGGATTAACGAACTCAGATGTAGATGGCCTGATCTGAGTAAATAAATGTAAACTTAATAAGAAAATATTATGTTGCTAGATAGTAAAATTGGCTATGAAAAAAGGTAATTAAATTACAGAGATTGAGTTTCTATATCAAGAAATGCGGGCACCCTAATATTTTATGAACGATAGTTAATATTTTAACAGAGGCGGCGATAGCCGAATGGATATACTAACAGACTGCCATGCAGAGGGTATCGGGTTCGAATCTAATGACTTTCGCAGTTATGTGCGTATTGAATGGTTAATTATCGCTTGTCCCGTGCCTTGGAGAGCACGTTAAGCCGTCGGTCCCGGTTGTCATGAAGATCTTTGACAGTCGTTACAGGGCGTCAGTACCTTCTAAACAAACTGACACTAGTCTAAACCATGGAATATCGCTATCCCTTCGGGTTGCGGAAGTCAGACAGGCAGTCGCTCTGTGGAAAAGCTAATATTCAGCCAAAACGGGTTCGACTAGAAAGCGGACCCCAGATTGAAACTGGGATAACGCTAAGAGGATGATGAGTTAATATTTTAACAATTACTTTGGCCATACGCCTTATTGCGTTACATGTATTTCCTCTATTTTCTCCTGAAAAAACATCACTATGCTGTCTGATGAATTTTTCAATTATTTTATAATTTGAAGATCAACTTTAAGTATTTGTTGATGCATTAGAAGACCGAGTTGAATAAAAGCAAGAATAAAAGCAATAAAACTTACTAGTAGAACAAGGAAAATAGATGCACAAAATCAATTAATAAAATACATTTGCAAACACAGAACTGACAATACTGACCTCAAAACTACTAATATAAAAAGCAATCTGAAATCTTACACGCGTAAATAAATCAATACAAAAATATGTACGCAGTAAAACAAATTAAAAGTAAAACACATAATTGATTCACTTGCTCAATCTCGACGCATATCAGCTTAAGGCGAGGTTGCAGTACTTTTTAAGATTTTTGAACGTCTGAAACTCCCATGAACTATGATATTTTTAATGAATAAAAAAAAAGTTGAACATATCTTCTAGTAAATCGTAAAGATAGAAACACGATTTGGAATGATTGGCTCGATAAAAAAAAAGTCAAACATGGCACTAAATCACAATTTTAAACGTGTACTGCTTAGAGATTCCATAATGAATTTAAATGAAAGTATTATCAATAGAAACAGCTCTTTATTTTAAAATAAATGGTAAAAACAGATTTCGTAATTTCGTTATCATTTTTCTCCAAGACAAAAAAATAGTCAAAATGTTGGCATTATATCGCTCGCCGGCCGTTCATCAGTGCCTGTCTAGGCGTGATTGAGGGCGGACGTACGTCGTTGCTCCGCAAAATCCCCCTCCACCCCCGCATGTACGTTTTCGCAAAAATACAAAGTTATTCGTATTCCAAACTCAATCGTTCAAACTATAGACATACTAGTAAGAAACCGTAGACAGGTTACTGACAAGGTAACATGACGGAGCTTACGAGTGACACGCATCGCGAAAAGCGTACGCACACTAATATAAATATGTCAAAACGACACACTAAGAATTAGATAAGAAGTGTAAGTGAGATAGCACATCTAATCGCAAGCGCGAAATAACGAAAGATAAAGATATACTCTCTGGATCGACGCGCATTGTGACATCATGCTGACCGTTTCACAAACAATAATTTGACTCAGATGCGACATGATCACTTTGTCTGTCTTGAGTTAATTCAATTCGCCTCAAAGTAAATTTGATTAATTCATTTAAGGTAGGGAAATAAAAAGTCGATGTGATTTATTTATAACATTTATTAAAAAAGTACATTTTATTCTTCTCATTTC
This sequence comes from Euclidia mi, assembly GCA_944739405.2. Taxonomy (NCBI): domain Eukaryota; kingdom Metazoa; phylum Arthropoda; class Insecta; order Lepidoptera; family Erebidae; genus Euclidia; species Euclidia mi. The sequence goes on along the minus strand of OX123186.2, from coordinate 9,453,299 downwards.
ATTCAATGGAAACCTAAAACAGTACGTTAATATAAAAACTGTGCGCTGTGGACCCACCGTAGCCCTGGCAATACCCCTGGGGGTATGGTGGGTCTTTTAAAGCTTAGCTTTTTAAATGACTACCAGAAAGTGATCAGCTATCGATAGTGATTGCAAAAAACAGATGCATGCGATTTTCGACCTTATTGACAATTCATGACAAACGTTTTTTTTTTTGTTTTTTTCTCGCTTTCTGGCATTATTACGTTAATAAAATTATAAATTCTGACAAATGTCAATTAGTTTGAAAATCGCATGCACCTGTTTTTTGCAATCACTATCGATAGCTGATCACTTTCTGTAAGTCATTTGTTTTGTAGACGTTCATTTGTTTTGTAGGCGTTCATTAGTTTTGTAGGCGTTCATTTGTTTTGTAGACGTTCATTTGTTTTACACCTTAAACAAATGAACGTCTACAAAACATATTCATTCGGATATAATATGAGCGCGATGTCGTGACACTACGGATCATTCCCAGTAGTTCTATTGAATACCCTTGTAAAAACATACATAGAACTAGACTGGGACATTTCCTATTACTTATCCCATTAGTTCTATTCTCCTCATCAAGTTGTGCTAATAGAATTAGGACAGTTCTATCATAGAACTGTTCAATAGAGCTACTGGGAATGATCCCAAAAATAGTAGAACTTGAAATTAACGAACTGAAATTAATAAACTTATTACACAACAATATTATCTGAGAGTACGGTTAAGCTTCAAAAGACCCACCATACCCCCAGGGGTACTTCCAGGGGTACGGTGGGTCGGCAGCGAAAACTGTGCAGTACAATCTACTTTGTTGTTTAATACCAACTATGGTTACTGTTTGAAAAAAGAAAAAAACAAAAACAAGAACAAGTGAATGGACTTTGATCATCCGTCAATGTTTGTAACTTACGTATGATTTTGTATTTCTATAATAATAATATATTGTGTTGATTCAGCCTCAAATCACTTTTATTACTTGACAAAAACACACATCAGTATTTTATTATTACGAATGTCCCATCTGGATACTTTGTTTTTTAGTCTTTGAACACGCACAATACTGCTTCTCTTTTACACTCGCTAAATGCCAATTTTTTTATTCACTCTATTATTTGATACTGAATTTATTATAAATTGTAAATAAAACGTAATATTGTAATACTCATGAATGAGAAGTGATTCCATAACTTTTAGTCATTTTCCTACTATAGTTTGTGCAAAATCTCATTACACACGACGGCATTTTCAAATGTAACGTACACACACGCGAGTAAAAGAGCGAGCGCTTCCGACCACAGCGCGTACGCGACTAAAGCCAAATGAGATATTTAGCCTGCTTTTAATGTGCAACTTTTGAAGTTCGCATAACTCATCTACGGTTTTTTTTACGCTGCGCTGTGGCACACGCACACACGAAACCCCCCTCCCCTCCCCCCGCTCACTCGCTGACGCTACCGCCATGTTTTTGTTTTTGCGGGGGGTGAGGTCGAGCTACGCACTGTACTGCAACCTCGCCTTAACTCGGTCGCACAGACCACTGTATTATTCTGATACAATGTAATTATGACGATTCCGTTCGAAACGAGTGTTCAGTAATATTGCCGAATATCCAGGTTATTGAAATGCTTTTACAGAATTTCACCGGTAGCGATCAATTATAATTTGATTATTAAAAGTGATCATTTAAATGCTCCGCTAGGGAGAATATTAATTTAATCGACTTACAAGTCAACGTAAAATTTCAGTAAGAAATGTTGAGACTATTCGTGATCAAGGCTATTTGAAATATAGTAAGACGTAGCATTTTACTTAATTTAATTTGTACCAAGCCCAATATCTAAAATTCTAATTAAATACAACAACAAAGCCAATATTACTTCAACACAATATCGTCAAACTACTCGATGACAATATCAAATCTAATAATTATTGAGCTTTCAAAACTTATTATTGGAAAGATTCTATTGTCGCGAAACCAATAACTGTTACCTTATCAAAATTGTTACTTTATTCTAGACCCGCACTTTGCTCTTTGAAGGATAGTGCAATTGCGAAAGGAATATGAAAAGAAAACATGTCTGCAGAAAAATAAACTAAAGAAGAATAGTAAGATTTTTACATGTTATAAAATGAACTCCCCTTTACTCTGTTTGTCTGTTTGTATAAACGCGATAAACTTAAAACGTTTTTTTACGGTTTCCACCAATATAATAATTAGTGTGATTCCTGAAGAAGGTTTTTGAGTGTTTTATTCACGCGGGCAGTGCCGCGGGCGAACACTATTTTTTATAACAACGATGAAATAAAAATGCGTCACTATTTAGATGACTACAACGGCGGAAAATAACTAATTAATACCTTGTATTTTCTTGCGTTTACAATAAAATGAAATCCTAGTCAAACCAAAAATCCGCAAACTATACTAGTTAAGACCTGTTACTGAGCTTGTCCAAAATTACAGGTGAATAAATCCAAATAATTTTATATTGTACCAACGTCTCATAGACGTAAAATAGTTTCTCATCATTCTCATCCTCCTTGGTAGCGTTATCTCAGTTAGAACATGGGGTCCTCTTTCAAGTTAATCGGATTTGACTGAATATTACGCAACCCAAAAGGATAGCTACATTCCATGGTTTAGACTAGTGTCAGTTTATTTGTAGGTACTGACAATCTTTAACGACTGTCTAAGATCTTCAGGACCACCGGGACCGACACTTAACAGGCGATAATTTACAATTCAAAATGGTTCCTCTTTCATATATTTATCCCGATGTCATCTACCGGTCGGTGTCACAAGCTATACAGGATTTTAAAAGGTGTAACTATGAGGTTTTATTGTATTTTTATTTCTTTAAAGTGTACACAAACACAGTATAGTAAGATTATATAATAATATATGAAAAACAAACCATTTTCTTATTTATTTAAAATATAACTTCAAATACAACCGGATTTACCAACCGGATCTTTTACCGCAAAATTCTTATCGCAAACCTTCTTTATTATCTTAATTTATGTTTTAATCTGAAAATTCCTGCAACTTCCATGAGGTATAAGTTAGTTTAAGAATCAGATATCATTATTCTTTATGATGAACATTTTCAGTATAAATCGGAAAGTAATAAAATTTAGATTTTAGCAAATACCATAATAATCTTTATCAATAGAAATCCGGTTAGCAACTACTATTATAGCATATTACTACCTGTGTTACAACAGCGGTAGGTAGTAGTAGAGGCAGCGACAGCCTAGTGGAGATACCAACAGGCAGCGATAGCCTAGTGGAGATACCAACAGACAGAGAGGGTTTCGGGTTCGAATCCACGGCACGCACCAATGACTTTTCGGAGTTATGTGCGTATTGAATTATAAATTATCGCTTGCCCCGTGCCTCGGAGAGCACGTTAAGCCGTCGGTCCCGGTTGTCATGAAGATCTTTGACAGTCGTTATAGGGCGTCAGTCCCTTCTAAATAAACTGACAGTAGTCTAAACCTGCCACATGTATCCATTAAAATCCCACATGAATTGGATGTATTCTGAAATACGTATTTTGTCAGCATACCAAAAATATGTTGCCTAACAATATATTCATTTTTGTCGCCTTTCATGCCGGAAACATTTCGACTCATCCGTAGAACAAAGTTCGATCTGCATGGATCACAATTTTCAGTAGAGGCTGTAGAAGTTCTTGACTTGTGTAACTCTTTATAACTCCTATAACGAGAGACTTAATATTAAGATTTTTTGGTATATTACTATAACAGCCCAGCCTAATTAAATGCTGTATAGTGTATGTTTCTAGTCCTTTTATTGTACGAGATAGTGGGTTACATATCGACCTAGGACGTTTTATGGCGGAAAAGCGAGAGTCCGTGTTGAACATCGTGCGTTGTTTTGTGGAAACGTTCGATTTAAAAGACGTTCTATGTCAACAAAGGTTGATTTTTGTTGGAATTTTTCATATCTCCTTCCTTTGTGATCCGTCCTTTGTGAATAATATAAAACATAAAATTAAATCCAATGTAATTTTTTTGTATAGGAAGGTCTTAAAATAGTTGACAGAACTTTACGTGTCAAAGATTAGACCTCTTGCATGCATGAGTAATTATAATTTTACTAACTAGACACGTCGTGTAATAGTTGGAGTAATTATATTTACTAATTTAAAAATAAACAAACTGTGTACGTATATACTTATATTTATTTGACTTTACGTATAATTGTATATACTTATTTAAAAGTCATCAATTTGTATGTTTATTATAGAACAATTAATAGCCAATAAATGACAAATTGTATCACAAAATTGCAAGTACGTACCTATCTACACTGGAGCACGGGTTTCTCGAGCACTCACAAAGTTATTTTATGAGGACCAACTTAATATAAAATAAAATTATGACTTCAAACATCTTTATCATCACCTAAACCTAAAGACATCCACTGCTGGACATAACCTCCCCAAAGGCTGTCCACACAACTGCAATCATGTGCCGCCTGAATTCCACCGCTTCCTGCAATATTAACCCAATATCTTCTTCTCTATAATATTATACACGGTGGAAAAAGACCCATCACCAAGCCGAAGTCTACTCGTTTTACACATCTTGCTAACTCATATTTAGCAAATACAATACCTCGGAAACGATTTTTTTAGTAGACACATTTTATAAGCCGCTATGTAAAGTACGCGCGTGCAATTCTCGAGATACCTACCTATACAAGGAAAGGTATCCTATAAAGAACAAATTGGCGCGTGAAATGCATGGATTTTGTACCTAATTAAAAATTGTATGGTAACTTTGAGCCTCAATATCTCCTGAAGCAGTAATTTCCAAGGTATGGTGCCGAAGTAAAGAATTTTCGTAAAGGGTCTTTTTACACATCGTATAGGAATAACAACCATCTTACATCGTTTTTACCTAGACGTGGTGCACGATATTCACTAAATAATAGTAAAATACAACTAAACATTAACAACATTGAAAATCGAGTACTCATACTCATTTTAGTACTTAGCTAAACTATCCTATCGAATCTTATTAGTCTACTAAGCAGAGCCTGGGTTCTAAGGCATACAGTCGTGGCTGCCACCCGGATAACGTTGAGATCATTATAATGACACATTTCAGTACTTACTCTACATAAATAACTTAAGCAGCACAAGACCATTAGGTCTTAATATATTTGAAACACACTTTTCATTGCATCATCTATAACGATCTTGTGCCTGTCAAGCCGGCTCCGCCTGCCCTTCCTTTAGAATTATACTTTTATCCTGTCTCACCCATGCATACATATCTCATCTATGCAGTCTAGCAACAACATAATAATATAACCCAAAATGAGTTAAAACAGCATCAGCACGAACATAGCTTGGTATACTTAAATTTTCTCGCAGTGACTGTCGCTGGGAGCCTTAGTAAATGGCAGACTACTTAATTCAAAGTATGTCTTAATATTTTGTATTATTAGGGCATAATATAATATTGCATGTCGAATGAGCATGTATATATAAATTACAAAAATACTAAATTTATCCATTTTCCAGTAACCTTAATACAAATTCTGCTTATTTTGGAAATAGATGATGTTGTGTGCATGTGGTAGAGTATTTTTATCATTATTTATTAGTAGGAAATAGCATGGGAGTTAGTACTTAAACTAACTGGGGTAGACCCGTGGTTACACTTCTTACTGTTTGAGCTGTATTAACGATGAATTTGAAAAACTTCATGGATTTCCAAAGATTTTATTTAATTAACTTGGTTGATTACTGTACCTTCGGTAGACTAAATAGACATACTATCCGGTATTGGGCTATTACAGATTCCTTTCTTTTCTTTGTTCCATCACGTTTGTATATAATTTCTTCCCATAATATATCAAATTTACGACTGGTTGCTTTGTACCAGGAGGCAAAGACGATTGAAGCCCGTTTATCCTTCACTCGTTACTAAAATATAAAAATTATTTTGCACAAATAATTTTAATAAACTATTTTAAGACGTTCTTTGAAACAATAAATTTTGCAATAAATTTAACTTATTTCTAATAAAAAATCTTAATAATTAAAGATTTTTTCAATTGAACAACGTCCTAACTGATTCAACATTTTGAGTAACAACGTCCCATCTTAACATTGAACCCTCAAATTGTTTCACAGACTCCGCCGTAAACAGTCTTTTTTTAACTTCAGACGCTTAAAACGTCAATAATGTTCGTAAAAAAACGTCTTAATATTCCATAAGACCTATACTTTTTGTTGCTCAATATTGCATAAAAATCGATTACTCTGTGAATATTAATTACGGTAATCGTCTTTTTGCGCCAGAGTTGCGTTTCTGAACAGCTCCATCGAAAAACATTCTAAATAATCATCGATCGCTATTAATTATGAACTGAGTTAAAAAGTAATAAATACAATAATCGGTGTTAATTTAGGAACTTAAAGTTGTATATAGTGAAGTAATACTTGTAAAACATCGTCACTTACCAGAATTGAAACATTGATTTGCAAACGCGGTATGTAAGTTTGAAAACATCGAACTAAGATCAGGCTCTTCTGCATCTACTTGAATCATATTTAGTATTTTGCGTTATCCTGATATCTTTAAAAGTATTCATTTTAATGAATATATTGAATTTTCTTAAATATCATGTAAATTAAGCATAGAACACGAAAATGCCCCAATTTGCTTCTTCTTCCAATGAATAACGGCCGGACGGATGATCGATCGCTGAGCTCGCGCCACCCGTACTCCCCGTGCGCCGTCCCTTGCATACATCGTGCGTTGTTGTGCGCAACAAATATCAGATGAAACGTTATTCGATTCTATATCTCCGAAAGTAAATAAGATACGAAAATTCTAAAAACACAGTTTTGTAGAGTTTGTATTCCTTATCCCATTTAGCTATTTAACGCGATTTTGGTCTATGGTCACATGGAACTCTATTCTACGGATAGGTCGATTTAATTACAAATCCCAGCCGCAGATTCCTTTTAGTTCATCACAGTATTATACATTCCTTATTTTACTCCGCTAATCAGAGTGAAGAGCCTCAACATAACTTTTTGACACGAACTCCATTGTCGCTTAATTTTCTGAATTCCCATCGTAACAGAGCAAAGAATTCCCAACTCTTTGACTGAGAACAAGCAGCTCCGTTTGAGATGCATAATTCATTTTATTAAATCTTCCACCGAAGTGGTCTCACAGCTCAATTAACTTGTGATTATTATTGCAGGGATTCAAGTCTCGAGACTTGCAATCCGTAAATATTGGTATGTACTCAAAGCAGGACTTCTGAATTATTAAGTCAATGAAATATAACACTCGGGAAGTTAGTTACACCCCGTGATGTTGCTTGTAGATCTGTTTTCGACGATAAATCGCATTAATTATTCTAATTGAAATTAAATTTGTATAGTGGTAGTGGTTAGCTTGTGAATCTCCGATTTAATTTTGATCTGGATATGTTTCATATTTATATGAATTAAATTATCGTTTAAAGTTCATCCACAGTTTTAAATTAATTTCTTTTTTAAAAGGTTTTTTAAATCCCAGTTTCACCAAAACTAGGTCGATTGCCGCTTAATTTACACCTTATTACATACTCTTTGCAATTTTCGATGCAAATGGTGAATGTGGTAAGAGCAATAATTAAAGTGTGATGAGCATTTCCGATAGGATTAACCAATAAAAAAGAGAAACTACATAGTGCCATGTATCATGCTGAATGTATCAATGTATAAAAAAATAAATTAACCATCGAGTTATTTTAAAACTGGCTTTTTCTGTTTGTTAAAATTTGAATAAGATAACTGATACTTTAATCACTAAATTAGTGATGAAGTGATGATTCGATAACACGAAAAAATTATAGATTTTTTATTAGTGATTTTTTATCATCGATGATGTCATTTAATAAAAAGCAGAATTATAAACTTCAGTCACGCAAAAATCAAGGGTTTTATGTTTTTTTTTATAGACTCACACCTGTATCCCCGAAGGGGTAGGCAGAGGTGTAATGTTGTTGAACAAGGTCTAAGATAATACGTTGGCCTTAACCTAAAGTCTAAAGTGATTTAAACGGTTCAATAGCGTTGCCTTTGAATTATTGATGATTGTGAGAACATTTTTTAACTCTCGAGCAAGTCCTTCTCATTCTTAACTAATCCGCTTTAACGGGTTGAAAAAAATTATCTAATTCATAAATTACTTTTGGCCAGACTTTGTACAACAATAAATTAAATATAGATCATAAGTAAATTTCAGGAGAGGTTTAGCAAATGCTAGCAGGCGTAGATGTTGACGGTATACAAAGCGACACATCAAGCTTAATTGGCTATGTAAGGTGACCTTTTTTTTTGTTGTCGGGTTGGAAAATCCTCATGGAGTCTCTCCACCCTGGGGGAAGGGTGAAGGGGACTGTCAGACTCTTACTGACTAAAAACCAACTCGTATGCCTCATGTACCTATGTGTCGGAGGGCCGGGGGGTCGGGTATCACCGAAGCATTCCTCGCTACCCCCCGACGGGTATTGGCCCGCCAGATGGTCAGGCAGGCCTCGAACAAAACCCCCTTGGCGACGAAGGTTGGGCTCCGCCGCCAAAACACCCAGCGGCCGCAGAGGATAGGGAGGACGGCAACGCAACACCGACTCCGCCTCTCCTTCCGCGACCGCGCCCGACTGCGAGGGACAGACAGAACTGCCCCCGCACCCGCACCTATAGACGCATCCTACGCAGGCTTCACCCAAGCCCACGTAGAGCGTCCACTCCAGGGATCCGTCTTAGCAGCCCCTCCTCCACGACAAGGTGGAGATCCCACGGAGGGGAATGTAAGGTGACCTGTCAACGGATTAGTTTTTGAATAAAGACAGAATAAGTAAAGAAAATCAATACGCCTAGCAAAATAAATACATACATACATACATATCGTCACGCCTTTTATCCCCGAAGGGGTAGGCAGAGGTGTATTTCTCGACCCACTTTTCGCCAGATATACATTAGTCCCACGTAATAAGGGGCGAGCCTATTGCCGTACCGGGCACATTTCCAGACTCCGTGCTGCTACTGAGAATTTCGTGACAGAAAAAAAAAAGTAGCAAAATAAATATTTTGTATTATTTTATTGCACGCTACAATATCAGCCCGGTAACGGCAATAGGCTCGCTCCCTATTACGTGGGACCTAAACATTCGTGGCGAAGGACATTGCTCCTCGCCCATACATTGTTCGCCCCAAGGCCGTTAGTTACGGAAAAATATTTTTGATGTTCTAAATAACGTAAACATTCAATACGACTCAAATTCAATATAATTGACAGACACTTCAGAAAATCGAAAATAATACAAAAATCTTTTCAATTTTGAGGTTATATTTTTGACAGATATCTCTAAGAGATTGATCAACATACAAGGGGGAGCTTTATTGTCACTCGGCGCGGTAGTATAGCGGCAAGGCGACTGCTTAAATCACTGCGCCACCATTGTAGGTAAAACATATGTAATACAAAGATATTGAAGAAGTGTTATTCTCAACAACAACATCAGAGATCTTAGGTAGGTACTTACCAAACGTGGAGCATTCCATTCTTGTATGCAGTGGAGAATTTGTTCATCTTGCAACATTATACAACCAGAGGCTGACTGAGCCACAGTTGACACAAAATAAACAATCAAAATCCGAATCCATATTAGCTTATCAAATCCGTGTATGCCAAGTAGTCGTTTGTAGGTCCGTAAATCACTGCCAGAGGTCAATATTTCAAGAGAAATCAGTCCGTTGTTCTAGCGGAGTCGTTATTTATATAAACACCAAAAGAAACTCGGAAAATCGAAAACACTTACACGCAGCGACAAGCAACAACATGAGTGAGATCGACGAATGATTGACATGAACATGAATGTTAAAATGCAAGTCAAGCACTGTCAAGCGCTTTAACGCTATATACATTTTATTAGAAGTAATAGAGACCGCATTAAAATAGCACCCTTACCCAATATATTTACTTCACTCTGACTTATAATTTTTTTCTCATGTAAGACAAAGATAAATATACAAATGTCTTTTCGAATCTTCGAAATTGTCGTAAATTTTAACTAGACTAGTGATGTGCTTACTCAAAATGAATTTCGATAAAATATCGATAATGTTTGCAATAAATCCTTAGATTTGTTTTACTCAGAATGAATATCAACTGAATGTTGATAAATCCTCAGATGAAGTAAAATATGTGAATAAATCCAGCTTATATTTAAACACTAGTGAATAAGTTACGATAAAAAATATATTTTTAAATTACCTTTTTAAGGTGAATAAAATTAATATTCATAATATCACTAATAATCACTATCTATATGCGATGATAGGGTCAATGACGAAATCATCACCACGTTACATATTTCAGACTTTTGGAAGTTATGTGCTTATTATTTAAAAAATTATCACGATCGTCAAGTGTTTGTCTAAAATCTTCCAAACTAAATTAGGCCTTCTCAAATTGAAAGGAGGCACGAGCCCAGTATGCTCAGTTACATAATTATATTAAATCACCCATCGAGAGCAGGCTGCAGTAATAAGTGAGTTAACTAATAGATTAGAAATAAAATTTAACTTCAGGGTCAATTTTATATAAAATATTTCACACATAATGAATCACATTTATTTAAGGTAAAATAAAAAAAGTCACTGACAGTGTCATTGGCTTAGTAAGAAAAATAACTCAAATTTTTACGAAATCATATTATATATACAGGTCAAATTAATTACGCCCTTATAGATACGCCTAGTTCTAAAATAAGTGAGAAATAAAATAATTTAAAAGAATTAAACCAGGAGCCCGCATGGTGAGTAAGAAAGAAAATAAAATTGTGTGCGTACTTGTAACTGGCACCGAACTCAAAAAGTGTTGTTGTTAAAAATATTAGTTTTTCTGCTGCCTAGTGTGAGCATCTTTAGATGTTGGTAAAGGCTCTTGGCGATTAGTCCATTTACTGACACAACTATCAGCACAATGATCGCCAAGTTCACACCCCACATATCGACAATCTCATGAGTTGGGCCCAAATATTTGAACTCCTTCTCTTTTTCTGCTTTTACGAGATTGCTGTCATGCGATATGGTAATAACGTCTATCAATGCGAGTCGCTCTGCTCGGTCGATCACTACAATATCACGCTTAATGGCTACAATAAACCTGTCTGTAATGATAGACCTCTACTAGGACAACAACGTGCGGCCATTTTTTCGAGAGCTGGGTCGGGCACATATTTGTATCTGTAGTACGGTGAACCAATGAGATTATATTTAAGGACTAGTTGCTGATGGATTATCTTGGCGACTTGATTGTGACTGTGCAAATACTGGCCATTGGCAAAACTCGAACAACCGGATACTATATGTCTGAGAGATTCCCCGGGCTGGTGACATGCCCGCCATATGTCAATCGCACCGTCCCTCAGTATATACTATCGATAGTTGTTTGTCATGACAACTTCGTCCATAATTATGAAGAGAAAACCTTTGGTTTCACCGAAGAGAATAATAGAAATAAGAGAATAGAATATTAATAAAAAATATTACACAAACCCGCAGTACTACAGGTTTATGTAATTATTTTTATAAAAGTAAAATACAGAGGAGGACTAGTCTCGCCATCAAAATGTGTATTACATATTTTTAAAGTTACAGTAAAGGTTGTACGTGAAGACAGCGATAGCCTGTGTGCGATAACCGAAAGTTTGTGATGATCGATGAAAACACTTTTCTTGAGATTCAAGTGTACTTATTTTCAAAGAAATATTGCAGTATAGTTTCTACATCACAATAGTGCAAAGGCTCCCTTTTTGTTTGCAATAACTGTCACCCACATAGGCAACACGTGGGCCGAAGCTAGTCTGTAAAATAAAAGTATCGATAAAGTTATAACGTCACTATGTTTATGCGTCACAATCTTTATACGAATAAATCAAAATGTCTATGAACGAAGTATCAAAGTTTCAAATGAAGTTCTTTTAAATTTTGACGGGTAATGGGTCCCCACTACGGTGACCTATGTCAGACCTTTGAGTGATGGGATCCCTCCGTCTATAACATAATAATATATAGTCTAAGCATTGAACGGTCAATAAACCGCAGTTTCGCTAAGGCGCTGAAAATGCTAAGAGATTATTTTGTTTTTATTTACAATGGCCAGCGGGTTTAAAAGGATACGATAACATCAACGGTCATACTATTTAAAATGTTTATGAGAATCTGAAGTGTCCGTTTTATACTGATATTTGATTATCTTATACTAATATATAAAGCTGAAGAGTTTGTTTGTTTGGTTGAACGCGCTAATCAGGAACTATTGGTCCGATTTTAAAAATTCTTTCATTTTTAGTTAGACCATTTACCGAGAAAGGCTATAGGCTATATAACATCACGCTATGTGACACGGGAGCGGAGCAGCAGCCTTAAATAACGCGGGTGTAACTGCGGGCATCCTCTAGTTTTAGCATAAAATAAGTTAATATTTATGTTTGTAAATTGCATGCCAAATGTGCTGGGGCCAAAATTATACATTGTGCTTTGCACTCCTCTGCCTACCCCTTCGGGGATACAGGCGTGAGCCGATAAAGAAATAAAAAAAATATTGCACGCTATGCGTAGTAAGTCTATCGCTGTTTTTTACTCTCTTCCTTACAGCCTTTCACAGTCCACTTCTGGACTAAGTCTCTCCTAAAGAGCTTCACAGTAGCACTATAAGTCAATACGAGAATTTGGTCTCGTGTATCGAGCTAGCCAGACAGGTGTAAGAATCATATTATTGTCGATATTACTGATATCAATAATGTTACTGAAGAAAAAACAAATATCGTTCAATTTTCACCTCTGCATCAAACTAGGGCTTTCAATGCACCACACTAACTAATACCACTAAATTACCAGACAGAAAAGAGCTAAACAAAAATATTTAATTACACAATTGTTATTTCAAATGTGGTTTTGAGTCTGTATTAAGAAAAAGAACAACAACGAAATTCCATTGTATCCTTTAAGTGAAAAGTTGTTTAGAAACAATTTGTTCTTACTTTTTCTAACATTTACAAACGAGGCTTTCACTGTACAAAATTGAAAGTGATAGGTACACTTTGTTTCGACCAAACGAGCTTCCAAATATTAATCTTATGAGTGTGGCTAAATGAAAATTAAATGAAATACTCATATTTATTCCTTCCATAGACTTTACTTTCGCTACTGGCTTTCTTAGAGTAACATTGTTGCTTTCCATGTTTAATGGTCTTAAAAAATCTCTTTTTTTGTTTGGGTCTATATTTCTTACAAGTTCTGTCTCGTTAATTTTTCTTCAATCAATTTCTCCAAGAAAGTTATTTTTTAACAAATAAATATTTTTTTAAGATTTTTCATGTAAATTGGATCCATGTTATATAAAAAATAAGAAAATTTATGACAAATGTAAAAACAATTACAAAAAGTCGATCCGCGATTGGCGCGGTGGGATTCGAACTCGAGCCACTAAAGCTTGATTGTCACACTGGACTACGAAAGCTTTAGTAGAGTTTGACGAAATATGCAATACGTATAGACTATAGTGATTTAATTTACACTTGTCATATATATTGTTATAGTTTGGTGCTGTGGTCACTAATGAGTTCAAAGTTTGAATTCGTAAACAAATTTAAAATGTACCGTCCGTTTCAACGTTATATATTGTCGTAAATAAAGTTGTAGATATTTTTGCACTATTGTTTATTCACTATTTTGTCACTAGTACACTTAAGTTTGTGTTTGTATGTTTATCTTTGTTGAAAAAGCACTTTTTGCACCAATTTTAGAAATAAAATCACGGAAACAACGAGTAACACATCCGCTCACAGTGATGCCGCATTGGGTCTTTCATTTATCTATCTTTCATTTATATTTGTTAGAGCCGCAGTGCACAGTTTCTATTTACGTCGTACCGAATATTTAATGGCATTTTGTAACAAATGTTTTCTAGGAGTACATTCTATTCGATGTGAATAAACTAAGTACCTACCTTATAAAATATTCTTGGACAGAATTTGAAACTTCTTTCTTACCAAATTGATAATTATTTTCTTTAATTATTTAATAACAATCCTGTTTAGAATGGAAAGTATATAAATGAATGGACGAAATTGATAACAGGAAACTATTTGTGGAAGCAGTCAACATCGACTTAATTTACGAAACGAAACGGATTCTTTTCATCATACTGTGGACACTTCAGAGTAGTCAAAATGACTATTATGCATGTACGCAACAGAAAACTATAATTATTATAGACGTTGCCGCATATCCAACACTCTGCTTTAATTACGTATTGGATAGTGGATACTACTTTTCTTTACTTACGTGGATTGTCGAATTCACTTTTAAATTCAACAATCCTTTTCATACATACATACATACATATCGTCACGCCTTTTATCCCCGAAGGGATAGGCAGAGGTGTATTTCTACACTGACTTTTCGCCAGATATACTTTAGTCCCACGTAATAAGGGGCAAGCCTATTGCCGTACCGGGCACATTTCCAGACTCCGTGCTGCTACTGAGAATTTCGTGACAGAAAAACCCAATAACACTGCCCGACCCAGGAATCGAACCCGGGACCTCCCGATCCCACGCGCACATTTATACCGCGAGACCAACGAGGCAGTCGTATAGGGTTTGATGTCGAGTTTTCCGTCTCTACGCAAAGATGGTATTTGCATCGTCCTTTTCAACCATTATTTTATAAAAGTCTTATTTATTGTTGTTACATTTCGGTGTAACAAGTAGCTGTTTCGAGTTTCTTTTCTCTAAAACAGTTCCTCGTAGGTTATTCCACGGGATCCTGCCGTTTTGCCGAAAAGATTTTGCCAAAATTTCATTACCCAAACAAATTTTAGCAATCTTTTTTTATACCATTGCAACATTTCGAATGATTTTAGTACGCATATTTTCATTTGGTCAAATTTTTACTTAGCAAAATATTACTAAGTATAATGTCATTATGGCATTTGGTCTTTAATCAAATGATTTATTACAGCAAACAATCTTCAGACAATAAACGTTTGGTGATATTAGTTTATTTATGGAAGTAGTTAGAGTAGGTTAATTATTAAAAACATGGTCAGGTTAGGTTAGGTTAGAACTGTGCCCTCCTACGCACGAGCCGAGCGAGCGAAGCGAGCGGTGCCGCGGTGTTTTTAGTATGTTACCCGGAACTAAACTAGGTATTTAGATTAGGATAATTATTGATTTTGCGTAAAAACTGTTATTCTAACTGAAATATTTGTCTAAATAAAAAATGTCAAAAGGATTAGTTGGTAAACAAGTTATAGTTTAAACTTTTATTTCCCAAACATTAGGTTTGCGTTACAATTTTTTGTGAATAGATTTTGTGCTAAGTAATAATTTGGCAAATGAAATTATGCGAAACATTTTTTGGGAAGTAAAAATTTGTCAAATTCCTTTCAGTCAAACAAGGGAGACCCTTATTCCACGCTAAAGAAGCTTGGAAACTGTTTTATTTGAATTCCGAAACTGTTTACATTCAAAGTAGTTTGTTGGAAGAAACTTTTGGACTTTCTTTTATGATAGGTATATTACGGTAATTACTCAGCTGGAAATGCTAAGAATAGTGATGTTGCAAACTCGAAGTTTTTGACTGTGAAGAATTTTGTTTGTCTGTTTTAAGAATAAATTTAGTTTAGCGCAACTTGTAATAAATGTAAGATATTTTTCTATTCTCATAATAAAAGTAAATTCAATGTTTAAAATCCTCTAAGAAGACTAAGACATAGACAGAGGTCGTAGTCTAATGACTTATTTCGGCCGTTTGTATTATGGTGTTGATACACTTGAGCATTCACCTGTAATGTGTATCGAGTGAATGTTACAAAACACAAAAACAAACGAGTGTGATTTAGCGAGCATTCTAACGAACATTCTGGCGAGCCTTAGAATATATATAACACATAGAAACCGCGCTACAATGGCGGTTAAACCCAATATACTTACTTTACTTTGACATATGATTTTTATCTAATGTAAGAGAAAGATAAATTCTACGCGTCCGTGTGGTGACGGATTAAGAATACGGAATGTCACCATCCCATATTATCCCATGGGTGTCGTAAGAGCCGACAGAGGGAGCATATTATGCAGAGAACAGCATTGTAAGAGAAGGCAAACTTGATAGAAACCCTATACCAACCCGTTTGGCCAGCGCGGTATAGTAGGCCAATTCCTCCTTTCAAAGGAGAGGCCTAGTCCAGCAGTGGACTATTAAAGGCTGATGATGATGAAGAAGAGAAAGATAAATAAACAAATAACGTTTCGAATCTACGTAGGTTGTCACTAATTTTAACTTGTATAGTGATTAGCTTACTCAGAATGAATATCTATAAAATAATTATATCTACAATAAATCCTTTGATTTGGTTTACTGAGAATGAATATCGATTGAATAATGATAAATCCTCACATTAAGTAACATGAGCGAATGAATCAAACTTAAACACCAATAGATAAATTATGATAAAATTTATTTTTCTAATTACTTGAATAAAGCATTGATATTTATTATATCACTAATATGCAATATAGTGATTTTCACGTAATTCCACGTAATGGTTTTCGAATTTAAAACCACGGTACCTATCTCTGACTTTTGAAAGTTATGTGTTTATTATTTAGATAATTATTGTCGCTTGCTACGCGACGATCGTCAAATGTTCTTCAGAAATCTTCCAAACCAAATTAGCTATAAGCACAATAATTTGTTTAATATATTTCATAAAATAATAAAATGCATATTTTAATTTTAACAGGTTTATTAAATCACATAATTCCTATTTATTTATCGATATCGAGGTTTTATCAACATTCTATTGAAATTCAATCTGTGTAAACCAGATCTCAGGATTTATTTTAAACATTATCGAGATTCCCTTAATATTCCTTATGAGTAAGCCCATCATTAGTCAAATTAAAATTAGTGACAACCGAAAAAAAAATTAAAACGTCATTTGTTTATGTATCTTTGCTCTTACACTAGAAATAATTTGTAAGTCAAAGTGAATAAGAATAAGAATAAGAATAAGAAATTTTATTTGCTCAGACATGTGTATGACATACAGAATTAGATAATACATATATGCAAGATCTTAATTACTAAAAGTGGCTCATGACATGTCTGTCATTGCTCATGACGTGCAAATATCTTATGTACAATTTTATTGACTTATTATTTAATTAATTACTTTATAAAAACTAAATTATATAAGTATACATTAAATAACAGTCACTAATATCAATCGTCTTAAATTTTATTATAATTATTATCTACTAGCTTTCGCCCGCGGCTTCGCCCGCATGAAATTTTAATAAAGAGTAGCCTTTGTACTTCCCCAGGTTGCAGACTATCCATATCAAATTTCATTACAAACGGATCTGTACATTAGCCGTGTAGCATACATATATTATAAACAGATAATAAGTACTTAAAATTACTTTTGTTCTTATAGTCGTCCAACTTCAGGTAAAGATTAGTATGTAGTGTATATTATTAAAGGTATTGAAGAGCTTATATACCTACTGAATAGAATTGCAGCAAAAATAAAAACTGAAAGCATTACCAGAAAGTACAAAATCAGACCGCACCTCCTCCCCACTGCGCTTCAGCGCACCAACTCATACTCTCGCGCTTTTAATAACGCTGCGCTTAGGTCAATTATATCGTAAGCTCTATTCTGCCAATCAAGCCCTTTCATTTGATACCCATATTGGGGTATTTGTGGAAAATATGTAATCCGCCAGTTTGTGGCGGCAGCCATCTTGGATTTTATATAGTGAGCTCTATTCTACGAATCAAGCCCTTTCATTTGATACCCAAATTGAGGTATTATTGGAAAATAAATAATCCGCCATTTTGTGGCAGCGACCATCTTGGATTTTTCATAGTGAGCTCCATTCTACCTATCAAACCCTTTCATTCGATACCCATATTGAGTTATTTGTGGAAAAAATGTAATCCGCCATTTTGCGGTGACAGCCATCTTGGATTTTTCATAGTGAGCTCTATTCTACGAATCAAGCTCTTTCATTTGATACCCATATTGAGGTGTTTGTGGAAAATAAGTAATTCACCTTTTTGTGGCGGCGGCTATCTTAGATTTTTCATAGTGAACTCCATTCTACCAATCAAACCCTTTCATTAGATACCCATATTGAGGTATTTGTGGAAATATGTAATCCGCCAGTTTGTGGCGGCAGCCATCTTGGATTTTTCATAGTGTACCCTATTCTACCAATCAAGCCCTTTCATTCGATACCCATATTCAGTTATTTGTGGAAAATATGTAATCCGCCATTTTGCGGCGCCAGCCATCTTGGATTTTTCACAGTGAGCTCTATTCTACGAATCAAGCCCTTTCACTTGATACCCAAATTGAGGTATTATTGGAAAATAAATAATCCGCCATTTTGTGGCAGCGACCATCTTGGATTTTTCATAGTGAGCTCCATTCTACCTATCAAACCCTTTCATTCGATACCCATATTGAGTTATTTGTGGAAAAAATGTAATCCGCCATTTTGCGGTGACAGCCATCTTGGATTTTTCATAGTGAGCTCTATTCTACGAATCAAGCTCTTTCATTTGATACCCATATTGAGGTGTTTGTGGAAAATAAGTAATTCACCTTTTTGTGGCGGCGGCTATCTTAGATTTTTCATAGTGAACTCCATTCTACCAATCAAACCCTTTCATTAGATACCCATATTGAGGTATTTGTGGAAATATGTAATCCGCCAGTTTGTGGCGGCAGCCATCTTGGATTTTTCATAGTGTACCCTATTCTACCAATCAAGCCCTTTCATTCGATACCCATATTGAGTTATTTGTGGAAAATATGTAATACGCCAATATGCGGCGACAGCCATCTTGGATTTTTCATAGTGAGCTCTATTCTACAAATCAAGCCCTTTCGTTTGATACCCATATTGAGGTATTTGTGGAAAATAAGTAATTCGCCATTTTGTGGCAGCGGCCATCTTGGATTTTTCATAGTGAGCTGCATTCTACCAATCAAACCCTTTCATTTGTTACCCATATTGAGTTATTTGTGGAAAATATTCAAAATATGTAATCAGCTATTTTGCTGCGACAGCCATCTTGGATTTTTCATAGTGAGCTCCATTCTACGAATCAAGCCCTTTCATTTGATACCCATATCGAGGTATTTGTGGAAAATAAATAAGACGCCATTTTGTGTCAGCGGCCATCTTAGATTTTTCATAGTGAGCTCCATTCTACCAATCAAACCCTTTCATTTGATACCCATATTGAGGTTGTTGTGAAGTAACATGTGATTCGCCATATTGTATCGGTGGCCATCTTGGATTTACAATCATTTAAATATTATCTTTTAATCTCGATGACAATATGAGTGTATACCAAATATCAGATCAATCATCAGGAAGGGGGTAAAATTCCAATTACAAAATTTGACCCAAGCAAACAAATAAAGATAATACAGGATTTTCGCCGACTTAGTTGATACTTTTCCTTATAGTATGGCAACATTATAATTCTTTTTTATAAATTGTAGCCTATGTGTTATTCTGATGTATAAACTATATTACTGTAAAGTTTCATCCAAATCCGTTCAGTAGTTTTTGCGTTAAAGAGTAACAAACATCCATCCATCCATCCATCCATCCATCCATCCATCCATCCATCCATCCATCTTCACAAACTTTCACATTTATAATATTATTAGGATTTATTTATCATTATTTTCCTTTTCCAATGTCACACATTACATTAAATTTTATTATTATTATGATTTGCATTACAGTCTTTGTACCTTCAATTAAAATAACATTTCTAAGTGAGATAATATTGTGGTTCATATTTATTTACCTATAACAGTCACAATGAGTCGTTTAAAAATTCTGTTATACAGTAGTAGGCTTTTTGCGCCAAAAATAATTTTATCGTGTGTTTAAGTTGTGGTATAGTTTTCTCTTTCCAACTTTTGGGCAATTTATTATATATTATTGGTGCCATGCAAATAACACTCCTGCGCATAAGTGCAGTTTTTGATGCAGCCACACACAGTTTGCTATCATCACGTCTATTCCTTGGAAATTTGTCTGCCATACGAGGAAACAGATGAGGATATGTTTTTACGAACATTACCATTTCCAGTATATAAAGTGATGGCAACGTTAATATATGATATTTAATAAAATAATTTTTGCAACTTTCGGTAGTTTTGAGATTAAACATAGATCGCAAGCAGTACTTTTGTCGTTTAAAAATGATATCCCTATCTGTTGAGTTTCCCCAGAAAATAACACCATATCTAATGATAGACTCAACTAAACCATAATATGCCGTTAAAAGCGCTTCTATATTTAGGGAACGCGATAATTTATATAACGCATATGCACCACTGCTTATTCTTTTCGCTAAAGCCTCAATATGAGCTTTCCAATTTAATTTATTGTCAATTGTTAAACCTAAAAATTTTGTTGTATTTGCTGTCTGTATTCTACTATTATTATATTCAATGTCAATATAAGAAAATAATGATGTTCGTTGGCTAAAATGCATAATCAAAGTTTTATTAATATTAATTTTTAAATTATTATTATTCAGCCACGTTACAGCTTCAATTAATGTATTTTTTATGTCAGTTTTATATGTGTCCTTACTCTCGCATGGTATAGTAATCGTACTGTCATCTGCAAACAATGTCATGGGATGTTTTATGGATTTTGGGAAGTCATTAATATATAGTGTAAACATAGGTGGTCCTACTACACTGCCTTGAGGAACTCCATAAGGGACAGTATGCTCACATGACGTGAAAATCTCTTCCCGCTTGGAGATCGTATTTATTCTGCTGATTTGCGTTACTTGCTTTCTGTCATGAAGGTAAGATTGAATTAGATCAAGTACGTTGCCCCTTATGCCATATGCGTCTAGTTTCTGTAGTAATATACTATGTTGGACATAATCAAATGCCTGTGTCATGTCGCAGAAAATGGCACAGACTGGTGTATTTTTATCCACGTTTGACAGAACTGTATGCAGAAAGTCGTAAATAGCTAAGTTAATTGATTTTTTCTCTCTAAATCCTTTCTGTTTATCACAGAGTATATGATTTTTGTCCCAAATATGTATTAAGTTCTCTGTAAATATATTTTTCGAAAATTTTTGCAATTATTGGTATTAGCGATATTGGCCTGTAAGATTCTATTTGCTCCCTATCCTTTTTCTTAAATAGAGGTTTAACTATTGATTTTTTTAGTGCATTCGGAAATATACCTTCACTGATACTTAAATTAATAATGTAGCTTAGGGGGCTACAGATTTGCTTAGCTACACTCTTTACAATTTTAGTACATATACTGTCATATCCTACACTGTTAGTATTTTTTAAGGATGTAATAATTTTAAGTATATCAATTGGTAGACTTGGGGCCATGAACATTAAGTCTTTTCTGGCTAAAATGTGTTTAGTAACTGTGGTTCCCGAGCTAGTCATAGGTTCAATTTTATCTATAAAGTAATCGTTAAATATATTTGCAATACATTTGGGGTCTGTAATCATTTCATTATTATATCTAATTTGGTCTATTGTGTTCTTTGGTAAGTTTAGTTTTGTTTCGTTTATTATTTCCCAAGTAGTCTTAGATCTATTTTTTGATGTTTTTATTTTATGTATATTCTGCGCGCGTTGAGTTAAATAAATAATTTTTTTAAGCAATTTTGAATAACTTTTAAATTTATTTTTATTTATTTCGGTAGGTTTTTGTCTATATTGCCATAACAATTGACGTTTTCTTTTGCTACATATTGTTATACCATGGGAGACCCACTTAGGTCTTTTTTTTCACTTTTGCAGAGATCAAAGTTTCAGGAAAGCACTGTGTATATAGGAAAGAAAACATTTCTATGTAGGCAATGTTAGGGTCCTTAGCTTCATACACTTAAGCAAAAGATAGGCTACTGAGGTAGGATTTGAATTTATCGATGTTTTCTTTACTATAGTCCCGTCTAGTGGTTCGCCAATGGTTTGTAATGTTTGCAGTGCTAATCGGTTAATTGAGTAGTTGCGCTGTATGGTCAGACAAAGCCAGTTCCAAAACTAAAGCTTTACGGCACCTATTAAAATTATGCGCAAAATTGTCGATGCATGTCTTGCTCTTCAAACGAGTCGGTTGACGTAAAGATAATTTTAAATTAAAATTCAATAATAAGTTTTCAAACTCTAGAGACTGCTTGTTTTTCTTCAATATATCTATATTAAAATCACCCGCCAGTATTACATTTTTAAATGGTTTTTTTAACAGAATTCGTAATAATATCTCTAATCTACTTATAAATTCATTAAAATTACTTGGATTTGGTACCCTATAAATGCATACAATTGCAATTTTATAATTTACAAGTTCTATCGCGCAACATTCAATAATACCTGTTATAGATAATTTTGCAATTTTTTGTAATTCTCTCCACTGATAACCATTTTTTATAAGTATACATGCACCACCTCTTTTATTTTCCTTACGACTAAAGCAGGCAGCTAAACAATAGTTTGGTATATTAAGATGGACTTCATAGCCGTCCATCATGAAATGCTCCGTAATACATAATATGCCTACTTGTATATTTTTTTCTAATAACTCATAAAGACACACTGTCAGCATTTCAGATTTTGCTAGAAGTCCTGCAATGTTTTGGTGCATAATATATACATTTTTATTCACGAAAAAATTATTCATTGTTGTTATTTTTTCAGCTGACTGGTTTATATCATCTAATTTGTTGACTACTACGTCAGATTCAAAGTTAACCTGGACATATTTGTTTTCAAAGGACTTTTTACATTTAATTTGAATCGTTTTTTCATATTGATAGAGTTTGAAATGATAATGTAAACATAATATTTCTTTTAATAGTGATCTTGCAAGGTTTGCTACGTAAGTTCGTCCACTTGGTAGCAATCTAGAGTAGTTCATATCCATGTACAGTACATTTTTATATTTATTACATACAAATCTAAGTAAATAGTTCAGTTTGGATTCTTGTATAAACATGTTTTTGGGTACCTCTGAGATGATCACGTTAGTATTCGAAGTTATTGCTAGCCAACGGTGTAGATTTATATCGAGGTCGTAGGGATTTTTGTCGCTGCATCCACCCAGTACTATGACGTAGTTGTTTTTAGTCAGGTTGCTGATGTGGTTCTTGTTGCATTGCAGAATCTCACTCAATGCCGCACCTGGTTTGAGATAGGATACTACAGCATACTCATGTCCCAGGAGATCCTGTAGTATATCGCGTAAGCCACGTCCCTGACCATCTCCGAGTATAACCACTCTGTGACAGCTGTTCCGGCGCTGAATCGATTCGCCTTCCGATGACCGGCGCTGAATCTCCTTACCGACTCCGTTGTTATTGCAATGACATGGTGTGCCCGCTTGGATGAGCGCATCTCTCTCCAACTGATCCTGCTGTGTCATGTGTTGGCTGGGCTGCTCTACAGTGATTTTTGGCAGAATACGTTGGTAATTGATTGGTAGCCGCAGAGGAGAATGACGGGAGGTGTTCACTCTCATATTCAAAACTCTCCTTGAGATGGGAGTCGAGTTGCTTTTCTTGATTTGTGGAGTAACGTTGCTGATTTCTTTCAGTAATTATATTTGACGTTGCTGATCCTGTATCTCTTTTTTCAATTTTGAATTTTCATAGTTAAGATTGTCTATTTCTTTGTCAGCACTTTGAAGTTTTTCTTTAATTTCCCTCATTTCCTGTCTAAAAGCGCTTTGTACGCTCATCATACTAGAATCCAGCATAGTCGAGTTTAATATATCTTGATGCGACAAGTTAGTTTGTGACTGAGATCTCGCTAGTTTGTTTCTAAAAGTAATGTTTTCCATGTTATGTTGAATTATCGAAATAAATATTTTTAAAATTATGTATAATTGTCCAATATTTCACAAAAAGTTTTAGTGTTTCAAAAAAATTAAATAAAATGACACAAAAAGTAAACTATTGTTCGGGTTCGAACGTCCGACTCTTAGTTCGAAGTATAGAGCGTTGCGCCTCCACGCCACAGATCTCAGTATGTAGAGTAGTGAAATATTGACTCCCAAAGTACTTCTAATAATATGTTTTTATTTTGTAAATGTAGGTGGATTTATATTTTGGGTAGAGTTTTTTCGCTAACGTTCTTGAGTAGCTTATCTGAACCTTCAGAAACACTTTTAAACATTTAATGATGTTATTATTGCGTAAGTTGTCTGCACTTTTTGGTGGTTTTGTCCAAACCTTTTAGTCACTGTTTATTAACTATTTGTTTACTATCACAAACACTGTTGTAATATGTCACTTGCTTCAATTGTATCACTGAGTATTTTGGTTGTTATTTTAACACTATTACTGTTCTATTATTAATACTAACGTGCGAAATAGTTTTTTACAGTGTTATAACTGTTATTGTTGCAATTTTACGATATCTTAGCGACTTTAAATATTTTTAAACTTAAAAATACACCAGAGCTTTGTTGACCGTGCGCGAGCGAGACGGGGTGAAGTAAATATAATGCGTAGAACTGCTGTTGTAGTGCGGTTTCTATATTTTTTCTATATTCTATGGATTAGAATGCTTGCTAGAAGATCGTGAAAATGTTCGTGGCAATGTTCGGCTCTGTTCGTTCTTCGGTTTGACAAAACAAAAAACGGCGAATATTCGCTGTCCTGTTGCAAGTAAATGCTCAAGTGTATCAGCCCCATTTGATTTTTTCTTAACTACTTACAATATTATTTTAGACTTTAAAATATGGTAATAACAGCATGGTCGGTTGACCGTGTTTGTCACTCAATACGGCAAGTCAAAGCAATTAAAAATAAAATTGAATAGGCACCTAACTTGGAAAGTCTGGACTATGCGCTGTGGGTATTGTATCCGATATACTCGTACCAGAGTGTATCCGGCAAAACCTGCAAAACTGCCATGCAGACATGGAAGTTCATTGCTGCTATTAAGCTATTGCTGCCGTTTGCCTGTGAAACAGCACCAGAAATATTTTATTAAAAATTAGTCAACACACATTCGAAAGTAAATTAAACATTTTTATTAGATTGGATATCGGCATGAGTTAGGGCGGTTTCAGATTAGCGTATTTTTCTGCTCGTATACGATCGTTTTAGCATACGCGCTTACACGCACGCTACAATACGCGCTTCAAAAAACCAGACTCACGTAAACGGGCGTGTTTGCTCGAAACGGTAGTGACGTCTTGTCAATGTCAACATGGATTTTGACGGCTCGTGGTTATACGAGCATAGAAGCGCGTCAACGCTCGTACGAGTTGCGTGTGTGCCAAAAGGCGCGCCTATACGCGCCTACATGCGATTCCAAAAACGAGCTTATACGCGCATATAAAACGCTAATCTGAAACCGCACTAATGGGG
The DNA here is from genome assembly GCA_944739405.2 of Euclidia mi. Classification (NCBI taxonomy): domain Eukaryota; kingdom Metazoa; phylum Arthropoda; class Insecta; order Lepidoptera; family Erebidae; genus Euclidia; species Euclidia mi. Next base: position 9,427,749 of record OX123186.2, on the reverse strand, counting down.
TGTGATCCAAAGTTCACACAACTAAACATCAACTGCTATAAAAAGTTAAAACAATATCTTAGAATGAATGATAATATACATTTGTGCCATTCTATTTACAAATATTCAAGCGACGAACAAAAAAAGACAAATAGACTCGGAACGAAAATTTGTGGTAGACACAAAGAACTGTTCAGTGTGGGGATCGATCTCACAACACTCGGTTAACTCTAAAACAGTTCGGCGGCTGCGTAAGGTACAATGACACACGTGCAGTTAAGTAGTAGTAAATAGTCAATTTGGTTTTTGTAAATAATAATTTCGTAGGATTGATTGAAATTGATTTGTTTCTCCAAACCCCAGAAGGACAAAGACTCCACAAGACATCAGGACCCTTTGAGCTCATTCTGCGGAAACAGCAACCACAATTGTTCGACAATGTTAGGGTACTTTGAAGATAAATGCCACCTGAGGCTTCTTTCGGTTTCATGTCGGAGCTTTAAAATTCGTAAACAATTGCTTAATTTCATTGTGTAACATTGGCGTAAACCCGATAAATGACTGTGGAATTTAATATTAATGTTAAAAAAATACAAACCTGTAATACCATATTTCAGAACTGATTATAATCACGACCGCGCGACCTTACTTGTAAGGTTATTAATAGGTGTTGCTGGACCAAGCCTTGGTTTGCTATGTGATACCAATAACTGATAGTCTATGCAGCTTTAGTAACTAGATTTGGTGAGAATCACCCTGCTTCATTTGTCTGTATTGCGTAACCGAATCAGTACTGAATATATTCGTAGTAATTATGTTATGAATCCGGTGGTACTGCCTTTAATGCCAAAGATAAAAAGGAAAACGAAAATGAGCATAACACAGTACTTGACGGCCAAGAGTATTCACACATGGATTCGTTTTGTTTCTAATTTTGACATATAAAAAGACCTATAAAGTTGCATAAGCCGAAAGGTTGCAAGAACGGTACTCCTTCACGCAAAATCTGCTAAACATTTTGTCGCAGTAACTGACACGCACACGAATGGAGCCGTAGACAGAAACTATTAATAATATTTATATTTAATGATCATTTTAACCTCAACCATATTACTTTTACATATTTAAAAAAACATGCTTTAATGTAAACAAGGGTTGGATTATGCAGAAACATTCGATCGCCAGCGGCTGAACTACATACTAGTTTAATGAACTTAATATAATACAAACAAACTAAATTTTAACAACAACATCGACTATGTGGCATAAATGTTTGTAACATTTTGTAGATAGGGGAAATTGGGGTAATTAGAATAATGTGTAAACTGAATAATTTACATACATACATAGACACACGCCTGTTTCCCGGAGGGGTAGGCAGAGACTACGGAACGCCATTTGCAACGATCCTGACATACCTCTCTTGCTTCATTCACTCCCATCAAGTTTCTCATGCATGCTCTTCTGTTTAGGGTACTTCTGACCAGTCCTTTTTTTAGGACGTCTCCAATCTGGTCAGAGAACGTCCGCCTAGGTCTTCCCCTTCGTCCTGTCCCATTCACACTTGCCTTATATATCTTCTTTGTCAGTCTTTCGTCATCCATCCTCTCCATGTGCCCAAACCATCTTAACATGCCTTTCTCGATGCTTGTCATTACGTCTTCTTTTACCCCACACCACTCTCGTATCACACAATTCTTTACTCTGTCGGTCAAAGACACACCACACATACTTCTCAGTGGTCTCATTTCTACAGCATTTATTCTACTTTCAAGTCTCTTCTGCCATACCCAACTTTCACTACCATACATAAGGGTAGGCACTAACACCCCTCTATGCACAGCCAAACGTGCCTTTTTGGTCACGTTTTGACTGTTCATAAACGCCTTCAGAGCTCCATTCACACTATTACCTGCATTAACTTTTCTTTCAAAATCTTCTTCATTCTTACCATCTCTTGTAAACAACTTACCCAAGTAAACAAACTCATTCACTTGTTCCACTCGCTGTCCATCGATCAAAACATTACAAGCCGTAACGCATTCCTACTTTTCAAAAACCATAACTTTCGTTTTACTTACATTCACTTTCATTCCTTTCCTCTCTAACGCAGCGTGCATGATTGTTACCATCTCCTGCAACTCCTCCGCTGAAGATGCAAGTATTACCTGATCATCAGCATAAAGAAGGCATTTGACGAGTAACCCATTCATCCTTAATCCGCAGTCACTATTTTTTAAAGCCTGCAAACAACTGTCCATGAAGAGATTAAATAGCCACGGCGACGCTACACATCCCTGTCTAACACCTTTCTCGATGGTAAACCAGTCAGTGTATGCCCCGTTTATCCTCACACAAGCTCTAGAATCCTCATAAAGGGATTTCAGAGCTCGAATGAGGCTACTGTCCACCCCATTCATTGACAGCACCGACCATATTTCATTCCTCACCACTTTATCGTAAGCCTTTTCCAAATCCACGAATGCGCAATAGACCTTTTGACCTTTGGCCAAGAATTTCTCGGCTATGCTCCGCAAGGAAAATACTTGATCCGTGCACCCCATAACCTTTCGGAATCCCGCCTGTACATCCCATATTTTCTTGTCGGTTACTTTCATAACTCTTTCAATCAGTACCTTTACATACAATTCGCCAACAATGCTGAGAAGGCTAATGCCTCTATAGTTTTTGCAGTCTTGCTGCGAGCCTTTTCCTTTATAAAGAGGCACAACTACAGCTGTGGCCCAGTCATTAGGTACTCGGCCGGTGCTCCAGCACAAGTTATATAACCGCAGCAACTGACCAACTATGATGCCTTGTCCAGCCTTCAGCATTTCGACTGTAATCTTATCATATTCTGCAGCCTTACCTACTTTCATCCTTCTCAATGCCGTCACGACCTCATCCACGCCAATAACACTTTCATCATCCCTATCGTTACCATCCATTTCATCGATCGGTGTCTCTATCGCCGTTCTTTTAAATAAACCTTCAAAATACTCTTTCCATCTTTTCAGCACGCACGATTCACCATTCAATATCCTTCCATTCTTGTCTCTGATGGATGTGTATTCTGAGGATTGAGTTCTTCCTCGAACTGCACGATTTCCAGAAAAACTTAATGTTTCTCCGGAAATCTTCAGATAGTCTGCTATTAAACTCACCTTTCTTTTCCTCTTTTTTCCTTTTAACCATTTCTTTCACTATTCTTTTTGACCTAACAAACTCCTTTCTTGCTTTGTCTATGTCCTCGCTCGTTGCTTTTCCCATTCTTTCATTTGCTCTGGCAGCCAACCAATCTAACCAAGCTTTCTTCTTCTCTGACACTGCTGATTGTACATCCTTGTCCCACCATGTATTCTTAACCTTTCGTATTCTCCTTCTCTTGATCACACCACATACTTCAGACGCAACACATACTACCTCTTCTTTAAAAGACTGCCACAATTCATTCATATCATTTATGCCATCAAACCTCTCAAATCTTGCCATCAATCTTCGTTTATACTCATCTTTCACATCTTTCTCTTGTAGATTTTCTACTTTTATTCTTTCCAAGACTCTATTTTCATTATGCTCTTGGTGTCGCCATCCTTTAAAGAGCCCACTTATCCGGCTCACCACCTAGAAGTGGTCTTTGTGGATGCCGATCCCTCGATAGACCCTTGTATCCAAAACATTCTTTCTCAATCGTTCATCTACTATTACAAAATTAATTATACTTCTTCTAACATTTTTCGCCTCACGCGTAAACATAATATGTATCCTTTTGTGATCAAACATGGTGTTTGTCACACAAAGGCTCCATTCCAAACAAACCTCAAGCAGAGCTTTTCCATTGTCATTCAAACTCTCATCACCGAATGCACCTAACACCTTTTCAAATCCATCTCGTTTTACTCCCACCCATCCATTGAAATCCCCTAACAAGATCAATCTTTCGTTATCCTTACATTTCCTCAAAATATCTCTTAAACTCTCCCAAAACTCCTGCCTTTCGTCTTGCTCTTGCTGTGACATACCCGTAACTATATTGACCGGGGCGTACACCCCAATAATAAAGACACGAGTAAGTCCTACTTTCATTCTCATCCATAGAAGCCTAGTATTTACACATTCAAACTCTTTTACACACTCATTCATTCGCGCAGATAGTATTACACCAACTCCCTTGCAGGCTCAGGTAGTCTATCTACCCCAGACCAATACGCCCTATATGCGCCATGCTGGGTGGTGTCACACCCTTTCCTTTTTGTTTCATTCACACAAACAAAATCAATCTTTCTATCATCCATCATCTGACATACTTCATCCAATTTACCGTCCATCCCTCATCCAACGTTCAATGTTGCAAACCGGCTTTCCGTAGGCCACCTTTCGCCCTCGCGGGGAACGAGACGTGACGGGTTGCGAACCGCGTCGCCGCCGTATGGAGAAGTAGATTTTGTTCCCATAGCGTTCCCACGAGATGTAGGGATCTAGACTGTCCACCCCCGCAGAGCCCTTTACGGGGGTAAGGCAGAATATCAGCTGTGCCCTGTGACCACCAACACAGGCACCCTCCGTTCACGACCAGCTTGCCCTCTGGCCAAGAATCCCTCGGCACGGGTCGGTTTATACCTTCGATCGGGGTTTTTTGTCAGGTATGCTCCCTAGAAGTTGGTTTAGCTTCGGAGTTTTCCTTCTCCTAGATAGGTTGCCAACCAAGGCTAACGAGGCCCATCTCCCCGAATAATTTATTTCTCTCATCTCCCCGAATAAACTGAATAATTTATTTGATGAAAATGTACATCTGTGAACATGGTGCTTGCAACAGTGCCAAAATATGCGTTTCTCGAAACAAAGGTACATAGAATATGTATATTTCCGAAAGACAATTTAAAATCAGTAATGAAAACTCTTTTGCAAAATTAGTATGACAATTAATTTATAAACAGTTTCGTTGTTCATACGTTTAATTTTGTAAAGATTTCCTACAATTGAGTAAACACTAGCCTTAAAACCAATGGACATTATTTATTATACGAATTTATTTTGTAGTTGGATTACTTAGGTGGAATGGCGCCAAATTAGCACGGGTCATTACGTGGGGTTCCACTACTCTAACCTCCTGGTTTGTCCATGTGTGATCAGTACAAATCAAGCACCGCTATATTTAAACTATATTGCAAAACAAACTTTTTTTCCTATGCTAGACAATAAAAGGTTAAATATATTAATAAGAAATATGTTCCATCATTTAAAACGTTCATACTACTGAGCACCTTTATTTTATCATAGCTATTGAAGGTAACTCAGACGAAGTATCGTCACAGCTTTGCTGTCCTTGCGAAATCTTTTTTGTATATAAATAACTATAGTGCCCAGCGAAAACTATGGCGGGTCGTCGTCAGTGAGCTGGCCAAAGTACACGCTGGGTAGGCAGCTCGGTGGTCGAGGTGAAGGCTAGGCGGCAGGCTCACGTGGTGCAGCCGATGTAGGCTGAGCGGCAGGGCTCAAGAGCAGGCCGGCGCGGTCAGGCGCCAGTGGCCTGGCTGTAGGAAGCTCGTAGGTAGGAGCTGATGCGTAGGCAGCGGCTGGTAGAAGCACGGCGCCAGCAGCTCGTAGGTCGCAGCTAACAGCAACCGTGGTGTTGTAGCCCAGACAGTAGAGAAGACAGGTGTAGACCCGTAGACGTGTAGAACCACAGGAAGAGCGTATGCCCGTAGGGAGAACTGGAAAGTAGCATAGAGAATACACAAAAACCGGTCAGGAACAGGCTGTCTCTAGATCGGCTGTTATGCTTAGGAGAGACAGATACTACAGACAGAACATATAGGCATACAGACAACTAGAATATGCTCACCCTCAGCGGGACAGTAGATATAGAAGTAGAAGGCCGAATGATCACGTAGTGTAGTAGCAGCGTGGCGACGTCTAGGGAAAGTGACCGATGTAGATCGCGCCCCCATCTTATATAGGCATAAACTGCCTGTGCTCGATCCCTTACCATATAAGGTAATAATTCCTAGCGAAGTGCGGCTCGGGCTAGGCTGGCTCCGTCCACTGCGTTAAGCCCCTGCGAGATATTATAACGCAATGCGGAGTATTACGTTACAATATCTTATTATTTTAGTTTTACTCGCAACACTGCACTAAAGTGCAGTATATTTTTATAACTTTATGCATAAAATTTGTACAAAGGCGGACTTAATGCCGAAGGCATTATCTACCAGTTAACCTTTGGGTGATGCAGAGAAACATGTAATAGGTGCATTTCTTAAATTAAAAAGAATGAAGAATCCTTTTCTCACCCAAAAGGCGGCAACGCACTTACAACTCCATTGGTATAGCTTGTGGCCATGGGCGGCGGTAATTGCTTACCATTAGGCTTACCATTACCGCCTGCTCGTTTGCCACCTATTTAAAAAAGCTCCATCAATTTCGTTATCATTATTTATTCCCAAAAAATAAACTTTTTGAATAGCAGCCGACTTCAGTTTACTAAAGTAAATTTAAAGGGTATTATCAAAATAGATTTGGGTTTTAGCTCTGTATCAGTCGAAAACTTAAATAGTAATAGCGTAGATGAATGACATATATAGCATCTCATACTTGTGGCTTTTTGTGACAAAAGTACTTGAAAAATGAATGAAAAACTACAGGTACTATATATAGCACACGATTTGTTTTTCTTTGGTGTGATGGTAGTAATAATAATAATCCATAGTTTTTATTACACCGAACCATAAAATACCCGTCCTTAACGTAATTCTAGTAGATACCACATCAAAACAATAGTCCTACACGCGCTTGCGGCTAGTCCATAGCTATACCAAATAGTGCAGCTGTGAAAGCCCCGTTGCATGTGTCCCATTACATTTAGATTAAATCTCTCTAGGGGCACGTTGGATTTATGTCTCCGCGTAAGCCTTCAAAGGGCTGGGTATTGTTTTAACGCACAAGTTAGAATAATACCCGAGAAAAAGAAAAGCATAATAATATATATTTCTTTGCATAAAATTGATTGCAGTTACAAAGCGGCGGTGATTAGGTACAAAAAACTACCCAGTGGGATCTACACCTTGTCGTGGTGGGGGGGCTCAGTAACCGTGGTTAGGTACCCACGGTGAAGCTAACCGAGATCCCGGGAGTGGACGCTCCGCGTGGGCCTGGAGGGGCCTGCGCAGGACGCGTCCAAAGGCGCGGGTGCAGGGGACAGTTCTGTCTGTTCCTCGCAGTCGGGCGCGGTCGCGGGAGGAGAGGCGTGTCGGTTTTGGGACCGAAACTTAACTGGCGCAGTATGGGTGTGTAATATACCTCTGCCTACCGGGGATAAAAGCGTGATGTTATGTTATGTTGATTCTATAAAAGTCTATCTCTCTTTCTATACCACTTTACAAATAAATCACAATAGAATCAGTTTTAGTTCTCCATTTTTTAAACTGTCATTCTCACTCACAGTGACGGGTTGATGAGAGCTAGCCGGCTTGCCGCGTTTGCCCGCGTTTTTCGACGCTCGAATGAGTACCCGCACATGCGTTAGTATGTCGCACCACCGACAGAGCTGTGGTTAATACGACTAATCGATATTTCAATCGCACAGTGATTTATTGGCTTTTCCATTTATTAATACCAACACGCATTTATCAGTGTTGTAAAAAATACCTAGTGTGAGAAAGTACAAGTGCTTTTATCATATTTGCGATTCATGAATGTGGATCAACCTCATAATTAATGGTCTAATATGTCCCTATTACTATGTTAACCTATCATTATCACAGGCTTTTTATATAGAATCTGCCTAACTCCTGAGGGCTTCTTTTCTTTGTGAGGAGGCTTAGGCCATAGCCCACAACGCTGGCTAAGTGAAGGTTGTCAGATATTACATGAAAAACAAATAAAAATAGTATGTTAGGTGTACCATTAGGCTATCGTTGCTTATTGTATGTAAATATATTTAATTCATTCCAGTACAGGAGTTACAAATAACAACTCTAATCATATTATATCTACTCATACTCACTCAACATAATTATGTAGTTATATAATCTAAGCACTTAACAGAATACTCATATTATAAAATAAAATAAAAATGCATTTATTGACAATAAAAGTATACAGTGGATTGTTATCCGGCGGCCCCACACTAGGCAAGCCTGTCCTGTGGGTGCCTGTTACGATTTACATTTTGTTACTGACATTCTCATGTCTCTCCGAGCTCTCGCTCGGTCGACATCTTAACAGTTATACATTTCATTTATGTTTGTACTTATCTAATCTTATACTAAAGAATCAGGCTAAAATATTTACTAACATAACATAAATAGGTTTAACACAATATGTTTTCTAGACTATAACTAAAATATATAATAATATGTATGTATAGGAAACAAATATTATTAAATATAAATATATAAATAAGATAAGCTTTTGTTGCGTGTATATCCTAACCAGTTTAATCATTAAGTGCCCTGTTCAGATTGAATGAACTAGAAGATTTTCGGTAGCGTCATATGTTAACGTGAGTAGCCAATTTATGATTTTTAATTTTGCCTCTTTTACTGAACATTGCTTAATGTCACACAGTTTTACAACTTTATTATATATAAAATTTTCGATAAAAGGGCTGGAACGTCTAGCAAATGACGTGTTAACTTTTGGCGTATCAATTTTATAAACGCGACGCTTTAGCTAATTTTAGTTCTTGGTACCCCTCAGAATTTAAAACAATCCGATGTACTTTTAGACAGGATTTAAGAAGACATAGCTGTCGAACATTTAACAATTTACAATCATTGTATAGACTTTTAGTGGAGTACCTAAAAGGCTTCTTCAGCATAGTTTTGAGGACAGATCGATGTGCTCTTTCAACCTCTAACATATAAGTTTTACAGGCAGTCCCCCAGCAAGTTATGCAGTATATTATTAGGGATTGACACAATGCAAAATATACAGTTTTTAATGTTTCTAGAGATACGGATGCTCGGAGTAACTTCAGGATATTTGCGGATCTTCGAACTCGATTTGATAAGGTTGAGATGTGAGCTTTGAAATTAAGGTTTTGGTCTATAACCACGCCAAGATATTTAATTGATCCCACTTTCTCTAGTTACTCACAGTTACAGCAGTCCTGCGTTTTGCAGCTGTGTATCTGAAAACGAAACGAGGGATCTGGAGCTAAAGCAGCTGTCTTATGAAAACACATATACTTTGTTTTACCGGCATTCAATGTTAATAGGTTATAGTTTAACCAAGTTGATACCTGCTTCATCCCTGCCTCAGCATTACAAAAAACCTCCCTCCAAGTTGAGCCATTACAAATAATAGCCGTATCATCGGCGTAACATACGATATCATTATGAATTTTGTCATGTATGTCATTTATGTACATGATGAATAGAGTAAGCCCAAGAATGCTACCTTGCGGGACACCAAAATTTACAGTGCGAGGACTACTTTGGTGGCTACCTACTCTAACACACTGTTTTCTCTCACAGATTTTATATTTGATATTATATTTCAAATGGGTGGGTGGGTCGTACACGGATTGGTTTACCATCGATACAGGTGTTAGACAGGGATGTGTAGCGTCGCCGTGGCTATTCAACCTCTTCATGGACAGTTGTTTGCAAGATTTGAAAAATAGTGACTGTGGATTTAGGATGAATGAGTTACTTGTCAAATGCCTCCTTTATGCTGATGATCAGGTTTTACTTGCGTCTTCAGCGGAGGAGATGGTAACAATCATGCATGGTGCATTAGAGAGGAAAGGCATGAAAGTAAATGTAAGTAAAACGAAAGTTATGGTTTTCGAAAAGGAGGAATGCGTTACGGCTTGTAATGTTATGATCGATGGACATCGAGTGGAGCAAGTGAATGAGTTCGTATATTTAGGTACGCTGTTTACAAGAGATGGTAAGAATGTAGAAGATATTGAAAGATAAAGATAAAGATAAAGATAAAGATATATTTATTTGCTAAAACATGTGTACATAATAAAACATTGTTTAGATGCTTATTATAGATCTTAAATAATAGTTAGAATCAACATGTTTGACCATATGAGTATGTGGTGTACAAATATTACAAAACATTAATAATTGATAGGTAACAATACATTTTTCTTTCTTCTATTTTAATTAATAAATAATAAATAATCAAAATTAAATAAAATTAATTAAGAAATGTCAGTCATAATTAAATCATACAGCAATAAATAATATAATTAAAATAAAAAACAAAAAGTAATTAAGAAATGTCAGTCATTTAAATCATACAGCAATTAATAATATAGTTAAAATAAAAACAAAAAGGCATTAGGCAATTTATTACATTAAGATTTGTCATTAAGAAAGTCGTCAATTTTGTAGTAAGATTTATCAGTTAGAAATTGTTTTAATGTAGTTTTAAATTTATTTGTATTCAATTGTTTAATGTCATTTGGAATTTTATTGTATATTATTGGGGCTTTACATATTACACTTTTATGTAGAAGTGCTGTTTTTGCAGGATGAATACAAAGTCTATTGTCATCCCTTCGATTACGTTTGACTTTATCTGATAGACGAGGAAATAAATGAAGATTACTTCTAACAAATACTGCTATTTCGTAAATGTAAATTGAGGGTAATGTCAGAATATGGTAATTAGTGAATATCGGCTTACAACTATCGGTACTATGCAGACGGAACATGGCACGTACACATCGCTTTTGCATTTTGAATACCATGTTATTGTCGGTCGAATTACCCCAAAAGATTATACCAAATCGAAGCACAGACTCGACAAGGCCATAATATGCTGACAGTAGTGCATTTATGTTAATAGTTGGAGCAATTTTGTATAGAACATAAGATAGACCACTGACTCTTTTGCATAGTATATTAATATGTTCCTTCCAATTTAATCCACTGTCTATAGTTAAACCTAGAAAGCGTGCAGTTTTTACTTCCTTTATAGTATAATCATCGTAGATTAAGCGTATGTTTAATGGGTTCTGTGACCTTTGTCCGAAATGCATGATACTTGTTTTCGTCAAATTGATTTTTAAATTATTATTATTTAGCCAGGAAATTATTGATGTCAATGATTGGTTTATGTCAAATTTATAGCGATTAATGTCTTTACATGTAATTGTAACTGTACTGTCATCAGCGAATAATGTCATAGGTTGTGGGGTTATTTTTGGTAGGTCATTTATATATATAATAAACAAGAGCGGGCCTAATACACTACCTTGAGGAACGGAATAAGTTAAATACCGTTTCATGGAGGTATATGTTTCCTCTTTTTTTGTCTTAGTATTTACTCTTTTTATTACTGTTATTTGTGCGCGATTTGTAAGATACGATTTAATCAAATTTAGGATATTGCCTCTGATACCGTATGCCTCAAGTTTATTGAAGAGTATATTGTGGTCTACATAATCAAATGCCCGAGACATATCGCAATAAATGGCACAGATTGGAGTTCTTTTGTCCATTTGGCATGTGACATTACTCAGAAATTCATAAATGGCCATATTTATATTTTTGTTTTGCCGAAAACCTTTTTGTTCCTTGCAAAAGATATTTTGTTTTTCAAAATAAGCATTTATTTCTCCATACAAATACTTTTCAAAAATTTTGGAGAATATTGAAAGTAATGCAATGGGCCTGTAATTTTCCATTAGTTCTTTATTACCTTTTTTGAATAATGGTTGTATTATGGATACTTTAAGGTCTTGTGGGAATATTCCTGTCGATATACATAAATTCATAATGTGACTTAGGTGGTGACAGATATTGTCATTTACACATTTAATTATTTTTGTGCATATTCCGTCATAACCGACGCTGTTTGTGTTTTTTAGGTCTTTTATAATTTTATTGATTTGATTAGGTGAACTAGGGGCAAGGAACATTGAGTTTAACTGGGTGTTAATTAATGTTGTAACTTTTTTTCCGGCACCTGGGATGGGATTTACTGTTTCTATAAAATAATTATTAAATTCATTGGCTATTTGTAGAGGATTATCTATGATTTTATTATTTTTATCTTTTATGAGACATATATTTTCCTTTGGGAGATTCAATCTCATTTTATTAATTATTCGCCATGCTGTTTTCGATTTATTGTTAGAGTTTATAATTTGATAGTTATTTTGAGCTTGTTTTGTTAATTTTACAACTTTTTTAAACGTATTGCAATAGGTTTTATATTTTAATTTATTTTTGTTTGTAGGGTTGAGTCTGTATTTCCATAATGCATGCTTCTTTCTTTTACTGCAGGCCTTGATACCGCGTGATAACCATTTTGGTTTCGTGTTAACTCTTATTATAAACTGTGTTTGCGGAAAACATAAATCATAGAAGAGTCTAAAATCATCTACAAATAGTTGATAAGCTTTGTTTGGATCATTGGTGTTGTAAATATGTGAGAAAGATAGATTTTTTATGCATGTTTTAAATTTGTTTATGTTCTCACAGCAATAATCGCGTTTTTGGACACGCCAATAGTTTAGTGAGAATATTCTCTTCACCGGAATTTTAATTATTTGAGCGGTGTGGTCTGACAGCCCAAATTCCAGAACTTCAGTTTTACAGGCCTTTTTGAAATTATGTGCAAAGTTGTCAATGCATGATTGGCTGGCAAGTCTGGTCGGTTCGTGTAAAGCAAGTTTAAGATTATAGTTTAGTAATAGACATTCAAAATCTAGAGTTATATTATTACGTTTTAAAATATTTATATTAAAGTCACCACCAATTAAAATATTACTATAATTAAATTTAGAAATATAGCATAAGAGACTTTCTAGCCTTTGAAAGAATGAATACATATTATTTTCTTTTGGTGTTCTATATAAAGAAATTATAACAATTTTGTAGTCAATGAGTTCGACGGCACAACATTCTAATACATTATCAAGACAAAATTTATAAGTTTCAGCAACTTCCTTGAATTTTAGCCCTTTTCTCAACAAGATGCATGCTCCTCCTCTTTTAATATCTTTTCGACTGTATGATGATGCTAAAATATAATTTGGTAGATTAAGGTGAAGCTCATATCCAGCCATCATGAAGTGCTCTGTTATACATATAGCATCTATAATTTTGTTATTATCCTTGAGTTCTTCTAAGTTTACACATAGAGCATCGCATTTATTAAGAAGTCCAGCTATGTTTTGGTGCAAAACGTGTATATGCGTTTCAGAGAAAAAACTGATTGCTTGGTTCGGTTTTGTCAGCAGTAAGAAATTGTATCGGCATGTCATAAATTATATTGGCTGTTTTATCAATTGTATATATGTCAACTTGATTAATTATTGAAATGTCAATTAATATATTTTGCATAATGCGGTCATAAATATTTCTTACTCCTTGCTTCGAAATTCTGCCAGTAATGAAAGAAAACATGTCAAGCGATAGGTACTGGTTGCTGTCAAATATGTACGCATAGTCATTGTTTTGGATGTCAAGGTAGAGGAGATTGTTGAACATTTCAACTTTAAAATTATAAATTTGAGCTCCTGTTATATATGTCGGTACACAAATAATTTTGTTTGTAAATGTCACTTTTTGTAAGGATTTTTTAATGAAATTAATAGTATTTATATGATTCTTCTCTGCTTTCACATCATTTTCTCCGATAAACAATATAAGGTAATCCTTATTATTAAATCCTTTTAGTTTGTGTTCAATATCGCATAGTAGTTCCTTTATGGTACCATTTGGAATAACATATTGACAGTATTCAAAGTGGGACGAGAATGTGTCTTCGATTATAGATAATGACCCTTTAATTTTGTTGGTGGTTAGAATACAAAGCTTGTGCTTTTGTTTTGGTTTCATTATAGTGTTATTCCTAGGTCCCAATATTTGTTGTGATTGTTTATTACTGCATGATGTATTTGATTTATTTGGCGTAGGTGATTTTTGGTCATTAGTTACTTGTTTATAAGTACTGCAAGTCTGAGTCTCTTTATGATGCTGAACAATCGAGCTGTGGGTGCTGTCACCATGTGGTTTGGAAATATATGAATTCTTTTTAGCGCTTTTCACAGTACTCGTAGTTCTTTTCTTGTTCGACCCTGGTGTTATGGTTTTCCTCTCTGGTGTTAAGCATATTTTTTTGTACGTGTTAATAGATTTCGTCATACTTTGTAGATCACGTTTAAGACGAGAGTTTTCACTATTTAAGTTTTCAATTTCTTGATGAGCGCTCTGTAATTGCAGTGTGAGTGTTTTTACTTGTTCATTGAGTTCATTTACTTCACTAGTATTATCATGAATGCTGTCTGGTATGCTCATCATTGTTGTGTCGAATAACACAGTACTGTTGCTATTTGTCAAATTGGAAAGGTCATTTAATGAGCTTGTTCGGATGGGTTTACGATACGTAATGTTATCTGTATCCATTTTACTGTGGTAATACTCAGCTATCACAGCGCCCTCTTTCAACCTAGTAGTGTACTATTATTCTTGGTAACGTTTGTACAATGACTTTTAGTTTGTCTTTGGTTATTTTACTTATTGAATGAGAGAAATATAAATATCTTCACACTGTATTTATTACCACAAAAAGACAAAGTCATTGCAAGCGGGATTCGATCCGTCGTCCTCTCATCACGAGTAAGTGCACCTCTACAGAACAACGCCACCGAGACTTTACTAAAAGGCGTGAAATTTCGCTACTCTTTCTATAAGCTGTGTTATTTTAAACAGAGCAAAACGGTTAGTATGACGCATGCCTCAGGAATTTTTTCTTGTTCCGTGCACTATTTGAAACAGTTGTGTTTATAAATTATTCACTTTGTACACTGAATTTATAAGTATTTGTTATTAAAAATATAAGATGTATATGTGTCTTTGTCACTGAGTTGTTTTTTATGTTTATATATGAAATTGTCACTGGTTGGTTGCCTTTTCAAAATTTCGTAAAAGTTTTTATATTAACTTACACTTATAATGTTATTTTATGTTTGCAAACACTTCCACACTTGAGTTGAATGTTTAGTCACTGAACTACATGAGAATTAGTTTATTTTATCGAAAACTTGCTATTTTAAATTAAACTTTTCACGGAGCTTACAAACTTTAATACTAGTTGGTACAGCGCCATCTATATACCTAAAAGAAGAGTTAATGCAGGTAATAGAGTGAATGGAGCTCTGAAGGCGTTTATGAATAGCCAAAACGTGTCCAAAAAGGCACGTTTGGCTGTCCATAGAGGGGTGTTAGTACCTACTCTTATGTATGGTAGTGATAGTTGGGTATGGCAGAAGAGTCATAAAAGTAGAATAAATGCTGTAGAAATGAGAGCACTGCGAAGTATGTGTAGTGTTTCTTTGACTGATAGAGTAAAGAATTGTGTGATAAGAGAGTATTGTGGGGTAAAAGAAGATGTAGTGACAAGCATCGAGAAAGGTATGCTAAGATGGTTTGGACACGTGGAGAGGATGGATGACGAAAGACTGACCAAGCAGATATATAAGGCAAGTGTGGAAGGGACAGGACGAAGGGGAAGACCAAGGCGGACGTTCTCTGACCAGATTGGAGACATCCTAAAAACAGGACAGGTTAGAAGCACCCTGAACAGAAGAGCATGCATGAGGAATCTGATGGGAGTGAATGAAGCAAGAGAGATATGTCAAGATCGTTGCAAATGGCGCTCCGTAGTCTCTGCCTACCCCTCCGGGAAACAGGCGTGAGTCTATGTATGTATGTATGTATGTATGTATATTTCAAAAACTTAGAAACAATCGAAAAAAGCTCAATAAAACCGTCAAGAAAGGATACAGCTGAAAAAATTATCGCATCTTCTTAGCCATAGATAATTTATAAAACATATCTATTAGTTTTATATTATATTTAATTAATAATAATGTGCCTAATTTGCTAATTCCTTATGTAATAAGCTGTGATCATTATAATTGTTGTATAATAACAGTGATCATTGGTGTTTATCAAGTTGTAAAAGTTTTGCAAAGTCAAGTAAGTCAACTGTCAAACTAACGTACAATTTAAAAAGAATTTGCATTAATTTTACAATAATAACTAAATTTGAGCGAATTTGAGGTGAGTTTACTTCTTATTTGACTTTCGTACACCTTACACAAGCAATAATATCAAGTGAGCATATCACAATTTACTCAAACAACTTTGTTGGTGTCTTACACAAACCTGTGATCTTTACTTGCTTTGTTTATTTACTTTTAACAAGATGATGACCAGAAGGGCACGCCAAGACGATGAGAAATTACAGGTGACCCTTGTAGAACTAAAGAAATATAAGGATTTGTGTCAGTCACTACAAAGTGAACATGAGGACAATGAGAAGGAAATGCTACAGATTTTAGGAAAAAACTCTCAGCTTAGGAGTGAGATGGCAGAAATGCACACTACTTTAGTCACTACTTTAGATGAAAGGGATAGATTACAAAACATTGTTATGCAATTTGACAGGTGCAGTGATGAATTTGAGAACGCTCTCAAACGCATCACTGAATTGGAGGGTCTCCTAAGTGAGGCCAATAATCAAATAAACTTATTACAAAGTGCAAACCAGTCAATGAAATCAGTCACTACACAATCACTGTTTGATGAGCTGGTTGGTAGCGCTCCATGCATGGTTTCTGCCATCTCCGATGATAGCAGTAGAAATATAGTGACTATTGATTTAACAGAATCTAATTCAACTATTCAGTCATTTAGAAACATGAAGGCCTGTAATAAATTGAAGAAGTATCTTAAAATTAACAAATTTATCAGGAAAAAGGAAAAATTATTAAGAATGTACAAGAAATCAAACATAAATGTACATTATTGCAAAAAATATGTAAATGTAAAGGAACAGATGTCAGTATGTCTAGCTAAATTAGATTCCAATCTATTAAAGTATGATGCTGATATGCATTGTTTGCAGACGGAGATTGACAGTTTACAAGAATCTTTACTGAACATGACAAAAAAATATAATTTATCACAAAAACAAATAAATGAGCATATCTTGGCAATGGATGACTTAGTTGACTTGTGTAAGTATAATGAGCAGAGGCTCCAATCTCTTACCAATAATAATCATGACAATGAACATAGCCAGTTGCCACAGAGTCATTCACAGCCAACTACATTGAATTGTTGCTCTGATTTGTTATCACCGTCTGATGCAGTGGGTAACAGCACCATTGATTCTAATTCTAATTTTTGCACTTCCTTCTCACCTCACATTACAAACACTGACAAACTTTTAATGTTTAGTGATGAGATAGGGACAACATGAGCCAATTGTTGCGGCAAAGGACAGGTTTAGCTATTACTAACTTATGTTTGCCTGGAGCAAGTTATTCTCAAATAATGCAATCTATTTTGTCTAAATCATACTGTCCTGAAACAACAATCATTATATTTATTGGGAGAAGAGGAAATGCAAATATAAATGTTATACAGAGATATTTTGACCAATTACTCAATTTAAAAGTTAGAAAAATTCTGCTTCTTGCTTTTCCTTACAGTAAGCTGTTGAAAAAAAAAAAATGATTATAGATTTAAGATTAATTCAAAATTGCATACTATGACATTTTATAATAATTTGATTGACATTATTGACTCTAATGCGTTAATTAGAAATTTTTATTTGACATATGATAATTATTATATATCACAATTTTATAAAAGACAAATAGCATCATCACTAGCTTATTGTATTAATAACTCAGCCAAGGTTTTGGCTAACCACACTGCTTTTATTGAGCAGTCAAATTTGACATGCAATATAAGCTTGGAATCCGTTCCAAACTCTTTAAATTGATTTCTGAGACAATAGAGTCAATCTCTGGCAATATATTTAATAAGACATCAAATTCTGTACCCAATTTAAGTGACAAATATATAGTTCCATCAACCACACTTACAAAAAACATTTCTAAAAATTGTATCAACCTGGTGCATCAAAATATACAAGGGTTGATGGGTAAGGAGTTAGAATTGGAATTGTTTATGAACTGTAACAATATTGATATTTTATGCATTACAGAACATTGGCTAAGAAGCCACCAGTTCATATTCAATTTCAATAACCACCAGGTTGCAAGCTCGTTCAGTAGAGAAAATTTTATCCATGGTGGCTCGTTAATCATAGTAAGTAAATTTCTAAAATTTAAAGAAAGGACTGACATTGTGAGCCTCTCTGTTGAGCGAGTAGTAGAGATTACATGTGTTGAGTTTGAGCAGTTCATTGTTATGAGCGTATACAAACCTCCATGTGCACCATTTGAAAGTTTTTTAGTTATTATGGAGGATGCTCTAAGCAAAGTTTGTAATTGTCGTAAAACGGTTGCTATTTGTGGAGACTTTAATATTAACATATTAGAAAAATGCTCTTCAACTATCAATTTTTTTAATTTATTTAAGTCTTACAATTTATGTCATAATTTCTATGAACCAACTAGAGTGACTGCCACAAGTGGTACTTGTATTGATAATATATTTACTAGTATAAAACCATTACACAAATCTTCGATTAATATGCTTCAGTCAGATCACAGTGGGCAGTTAATCTGTTGTCCAAGAGAATGTCCGAAAGACCAGAGAAAAATTGTTAAATATATACCAATAAACCAGAATCGTCTTAAAACTTTTAAAAACAATTTATCTCGAAAAATGCATTGGTTGCCTCATCATGACCATCCGGATCAGTTATATACCTCTTTATTCAAATTAATTAATGACGAATTTCAGACTGTATTTACATCCAAAAAATTAAATGTAACTGACCGTCTGATGTTTAGTGACTGGGCAACTGAAGGTATTCATAAAAGCCGGGTTAGGTTATATGAACTGTATAATGAAAAGTCTTATAATAATAGTCAGACCTTTATTAATTACGTAAGAAAATATTCTAAAACATTTAGACAAGCTTGTAATACAGCAAAATCTATTTATTTGAGAAATAAAATAAAATTATCAGAAAACACTATAAAGGCTACCTGGAATGTCATCAACAATGAAACTGGCAGAGCCAAAGCACGCAGCCGCGACTACCTTTTAAAAATCAATAATGTGAGTATTGCAGAGGACCTGGAAGTTGCGATAGAATTTGAGAATTTTTTTGCTAATATACCTATAGTGACAACAGAGTCGCTCAACTCATCTTCCATGTCTGCTAAAATGCTTCTTAGGGACTGCGTGCCAGAATGTGATGCAGCCTTTGAATTTACTGTTGTTACTACTGATGATATTCTTAAACAATTTAAAACTATAAATATGAAAAAGACAATGGATTTGTGGGGATTGTCAGTGAAGACTACTTCATCAATTATTACCATAATTGCTCCACATCTTGCAAAGGTATTCAATGGTTGCGTTGCTTCTGGAATATTTCCTGACTTAATGAAATATAGTAAAGTTATACCTTTATTTAAATCTGGTGACACAACCGACCCTTCTAATTTTCGACCTATTTCTGTATTACCGACACTAAGTAAAATTTTTGAAAAATTAATTCTTAGTCAGTTACTTAGTTATTTTAATAGTCATCATTTACTTCACGAGAAACAGTTCGGATTTACGAGGGGTCGTTCGACTACTGACGCAGGAGTTGAGTTACTCAAAAGTATATTTGCTGCTTGGGAGAAGTTGCAAGATGCTTTAGGTATTTTTTGCGACTTGTCAAAAGCATTTGATTGTGTACATCATGACACTCTGGTCAGGAAATTGTATCATTACGGCGTTAGGAACAAAGCTCTCGATCTCCTGGTTTCTTACTTGGGCAACCGAATCCAGAAGGTCCAGATCAATGACAAGACATCTCCAGGTTCTGCCTTAAAAATGGGAGTCCCGCAGGGTTCAATCCTCGGACCATTTCTTTTTTTGATTTATATTAACGATCTACCCTATTACGTAAGGAAGAATCATGAGATTGTGTTGTTCGCGGATGATACCTCCTTAATTTTTAATATTAGACGACAGCAGAGAAATTTTGACGAAGTAAACAATGCACTCTCTAAAGTTGTTAATTGGTTTAATGTAAATAATTTATTACTTAATGATAAGAAAACCAAACTATTAAAATTCTCAATGCCCAATGTTAAACAGGTGGAAACCAATGTACAACTTAAGGAATCCAGAATTGAGCCCGTCGGGACAACTATGTTTCTAGGTATTATGCTTGATACCAAGCTTCAATGGGGTCCGCATATAGAAAGACTTTCGGGCAAACTTAGTTCTGCAGCTTATGCAGTTAAGACAATTAGACGCCTTACAGATATAGATACAGCTAGAATGGTTTATTTCAGTTACTTTCATAGTATTATGTCTTATGGGATTCTTCTCTGGGGGAATGCTGCAGACCTTAACACAATATTTGTTCTGCAGAAAAGAGCAATAAGGGGAATTTACAACCTCGGTCCTCGTGTTTCTCTTAGAGAAAAGTTCAGTGAGATAGGCATTCTAACTGTTGTATCGCAATATATATACGATAATCTGTTACATGTCCACAAGAATATTGACAAATTTATTATAAAAAGTGATCTTCACACTGTAAATACTAGACATAAGTATAATCTTGTAGTTCATAGCACCCGCCTCCACAAAATAAGTAACTGTTTTATGGGGCAGTGTATACGCTTTTATAACAAGCTCCCTCTTAATATTAGAAATTTAACAATAAATAAATTTAAGATTATTGTTAAGACTAAATTGTGTTTAAAAGCATATTATAAAATTTCCGATTATATAGACGACAAAAATGCTTGGGATTGAGCTGCTCTAATTCAACATAAAAATACATACTTGTACAAACTGATAAATTTAAAATTGACGTTTCGTAAGCACTTTAAACAAAGTTTACACGAAATAAAGAATAATTTCATTTCATTTCATTTCATTTCACTAAACTTCATTCCAAAAACGGGTTCGTTATTTCAAATAATAGCTGATTCGCACAAAGTGACGGAGACATGCTTTAGTTTCTACCAGATTTATTACCGCTGACTTGGTTCATACTCGGAGACTACTAAAGAATTTAGTATTATATGCTGCTAGATACTTTCAAACGTCGCTAAGTTAATTACTGGGATTTGGACTCTTCTTCCTTGAATATAATAACTCTTATTTCTTTCCTTTATGGAGCAACTTTGACATAAATTGTGTTATGAACGAAAGTTTCTATGGATGGATATTTGTTACTATTTTGAGCAAAAACTCCTGGACGGATTTTGATGAAACAAGTAGCAATAATATAGCCATCAGCTGTATACCACATGGACTACCTTTAGGTGCAATGGCCGACATCTACGCGGGCAGAGTCGCAGGCGGGACCGATTTATACAATGTGTTTCATTGAAACATCCTGTATGATAAATTAGTTATGCATTGAGTTTCAATCACATAAATATATTACATACATGTGAAATAACTTTTCCCGGGGCTTTGGTCAGGCTACACCACTTTTGGCCTCAGTAATGCCCATGAGTAGATGACGTGACCCGTATGGGGCCTTTCGACATTTTTGGAGTTATTTTGCTCTCGTTTCATCAAGGTGTGACCCAAATTAATAATCCTAAATGGTGCTGGTAAAATTAACGAAATTATTTGGTATAGTTTAGTTAATAATCATCAGCTTTATTTTTAGTATGAGATGTAAAAAAATGTAAAGGTATTATATAGCCCCATGGTGAAGCCGCCCACTGTAAGTCCACCACGCTGGCCAAGTGCCGGTTGGTAGACTCCACATGTCTTTTGAGATAATTAAAGTGAGCTCACAGATATGTAGGTAGCCCAAGATGTGTCCACTGCTGGATATAGGCCGTTTCTCTCACTGTTAAGCAATTCAATAGGCACTTTACTTCGAAAAGTCATTGTAGCAGTCTGTCAGTCTGTTTAACAGTGCAGTTAACATAAAATATATATAAAACATTTTTGGAAAATATGGAATTTTGGGTTGAGTTCATAATGTTACAATAAATCATACTGTTTCTCCTTTAATGTGAAGGATATGCAAAAGAATAGATCGTTCGCCTCGTGATAAGCGATTACTGCCGTCCATAGACACACACGACGAGTCACGTGTGCATTGCCGACCGTTGAGATAGAAAAAGGAATAGAAGGAGGAGATTAATGAAGGAGAAGGAAAAGAGGATGGCACTCCCACTAACCGAACGAAGCGGTACAGTACATATGTAGATACTGTGTATTTCTATTCTGTGAGAAGGTAGTACTACCGCAATCGAGCCGGACCATTCAAGCTGAAATCAGCAAGGCTTACCTACAAATTTCACGCAGTATTACCTGTGTTATGTGAAGGTCATGCACTTTTCTTATTATCTTAACATTTAATTTCATGACTACTAGTCCTACTTATATGCCACCTTTGTAATGTCACATTGCATTTTATTTTAGCTTTGTTTATTTGATTACAAAGAAGTAGACATACCTTACTTTTGTAAATAAACTTTTTTAATACCTACATTGAAAAACAATGCATAAAATACATTTTATTACTAAAAGAAACCCCATAAGAAAGTATCCGTAAGTTTAACAATACAAAGCTGATTACCCCAGCGAACCAATTCCGGCGAGCAAATACTCTAGATACGACAAATGAGAAACGTCCATCAGTATCTCATTTCAACCTGCCCAACTTTCCACCCAATTTTAATCATAAAATTTCAACTTCATACCTTCCCATAAAATATTAAATAAAACTTGAAAACACAAAGCCCATTAGCATGATATCAAACGGCTCCATCTGACCGGAACATCTAAAAACTCGATTGAAACATTTATCTTTCGATCCAAAACATTAAGTTTTTATATCGAAATGACATTTTTAACAATGTTTGTCTTTCTGTTTGTTTTCGCTAATCTCTAGAACGGCTGGACAGATTTTGACGGGACGTTCACTGGCGGATAGCTGATGTACTATGGAGTTACTTAGGCTATAAATTAACCGGGTACGCGAAGAATTTCCCGCAAGACTCGGGTGAAACCGCGGGAAAAAGCTAGTTATTAATAAAACCTACAAATCCCTGAGCAATTATTGTCAATAAGCACACAAATGCAATATCATTAAAAGCTGTTTAAAACCTCGTCTAAGAAGAGAGCACTGGGTGTGTAAACTGTGTAATAAGGTTTGAAAATAAAATGCAACCGGCTCGTTGTAACGGATTTTCACATCTGGTCGCTCTGGTGTTGAGAGCAAAGTAAACGTGGTGAATATTTATAAAAAGTGTAGCTAAAGCTAGCTGGTGTAGATGATTTTGATTACAGTGATTTTTTTGTAGGGGAATTATTTCGATAAAATTATATAATTTAGTATCTTCTTGGGTTTACGCGAATTTTACAAATTGAAAATAAACTACAGTTTACGGATTTTATCGCGATGTATTGTTGGCTTGTAATAAATTTAAAATGTAGTTTCTAGATCATTCGTTTGAAATGTAATAACTTAGTGAAACCAATACATCGCAATAAAATCCGTTAACTGTAGTTTAATTTCATTTATATAATTTGTTTGTTATGATATCACTCTAAATTGCGTCTGAGATTTAAAAAAAATAATAGAAGTATTTAGTTCACTCTGTTTGGTTGTAAATATTTTGTAAAATAATGTGACTGTTGTCAACCACATAGATCTGTTGTTGGTGATCGAAGCAAAATACATGTTATTAAAAACTTAAATGACTAATGCTTAGATCTGGGAGGTTTTTTCATTTCTATAAGCACAAGCAAGAGATATAGTTTCCAAAATAAATATTATTTTGCTTTTAGGTATAGCTAATAACCCTTCAATGTTACCTCTTTATTATTTCTAACCAAACTGGAGAGAGAATAAAAACCTTATAAACAAATGACAGAGTAAAAGCCGCGGTCTCCACGCTAGAACACGACTACTACCTCCCATTATTTACAATAAAATATATAAATCATGTATAGACACACGTAGAAACAAAGAGACAAACATACATAGCTGTGGTGTTTCCGCAGTTACTCCACCTTTATCTCTTGCATTGTTTACAGCCAGCCATTTAATTCCCCCAACATTGTAATTGAAACACGCACGCAGTACACCACTTGCATTCATAATGTTATAAACGGTCAGACTACTTTTTTTCTGAATAATAAAACCATTTTAAAGTAAAAAGTGTAGTAAAACTCCAGTTGTATTCCAATACAATTTATATTTCGGACACACCTTTACACTGTACAGATATTATAATATTTCCTAAGAGCCACCGTCCGTTCAGTACCGTCGCCCGGAATAGAATGCCCGCTCTCGCCAACCGCCATTTTGAATTATTTCGATAGTGATGTGACTCTGACGAGTCACTCGACTACAAATTATTAAATTCCAATCGATATTAATTTTAATAAAAATGGGGACCTTACACTCGTCCATCCTATCCTCGTGTATGTCCCCATACACGCAATCAAGCAAACTTAAGATAAACCTTACACTCGGCGAGAGGGGGCACTTACAATCACATTAAAGAATCCTGTAAACCCATCCAATTCTCACCAATACATTTTATAAACCGCTTATAAAAGCTTACAATCCTGGTCAACCCATCCAATTCTGACCAATACATTTTATAAATCGCTTATAAAAGTTTACAATCCTAATCAACTCATCAATTCTGACCAATACATTTTATAAATCGCTTATAAAAGCTTACAATCCTGGTCAACCCATCTCAATTCTGACCAATACATTTTATAAATCGCTTATAAAAGCTTACAATCCTGGTCAACCCATCAATTCTGACCAATACATTTTATAAATCGCTTATAAGCTTACAATCCTGGTCAACCCATCCAATTCTGACCAATACATTTTATAAATCGCTTATAAAGCTTACACAGGTTATAAATGCAATGCTTGCTAACCCATCCAATTCTAGCAAGATTGACATTTACCAACAATACCTTCGTGTTATAAATGCAATGCTTGCTAACCCATCCAATTCTAGCAAGATTGACATTTACCAACAATACCTACATGTTATAAATGCCATCTACCAACAATACCATGTTATAAATGACATTTACCAACAATATCTACACTTTATAAATGCAATGCTTGCTAACCCATCCAATTCTAGCAAGATTGACATTTACCAACAATGCCTACGTGTTATAAATGCAATGCTTGCTAACCCATCCAATTCTAGCAAGATTGACATTTACCAACAATACCTACGTGTTATAAATGCAATGCTTGCTAACCCATCCAAATCTAGCAAGATTGACATTTACCAACAATACCTACGTGTTATAAATGCAATGCTTGCTAACCCATCCAATTCTAGCAAGATTGACATTTACCAACAATACCTACATGTTATAAATGCCATCTACCAACAATACCATGTTATAAATGACATTTACCAACAATACCTACGTGTTATAAATGCAATGCTTGCTAACCCATCCAATTCTAGCAAGATTGACATTTACCAACAATACCTACATGTTATAAATGCCATTTACCAACAATACCATGTTATAAATGACATTTACCAACAATACCAACATGCAGTTCCTGCTAACCCATCCAATTCTAGCAGGAACTGCTACACTGCTTATAATAGCTTATAATTCTGGTCAACCCATCCAATTCTGACCAGAATTTTCACATAACAAACTAGACCTTTAATAAATAAAATCATGGCTACATTAACAATTGTATCGTAATTTAGTTAATAAGGTTTTACAACCAACAGTGCAATATATCAGCTCATACAATAGTTAGCGCAACATGTGTAAAACACCACTATTACTAACCATTAAATTTTTAGCACAAGTTAACAACATATTATTATAATAGCGACATAATATACACAAGGAATTAATATAAATTAGAATGATAGGCTGTTTTATCACTGCTACAAAAATAAGCCTATAACAATACAGCTCTGGACTGTACCATTAATACCTAGGTACATTAATATTATTTTAAATTAATAATTTTTGTGAGGGGGGTGAAGTTACTCACAACCAGACCAAACCTATAGCTGGTTGCAAAAATGGCGAATTAGAGCGAGTGCCCCCAAATCGCACCACATCACTTTCATGCCGCGAAAGAAACTATGCCCAACAGCAAATCCCGGTCAAGTACCGCTACCTCAGTCTACATGTGTGAAGCCCCCGGGCCTCCACTTGGATCAACGTATGACCTGGAAGGAGCATGTAAAACATAAACGGAACGAAGTCAACTTTCGTTTTTAAAAAAACCTATTGTGGTTACTCGGTAAACAATCCGCTCCGTCCCTGAGTAACAAACCCAGAGTCTACAGCTCAGTTATAAAACCCATATGGACTTATGGATTCCAACTGTGGTCCTCAGCCTGCAAATCAAACATCCAATGCCTCCAGAGCCCAAAATAACATCCTCAGGACTACAAGTGGCGCCGCCCGGCCCACTCGCAACTCTGAGATCCATGAGTACTTTGAGACGAAAACTTCTGGAGGGGTCATGAGGCAGCTCTTTGTCGTCCCGTTCAAGACGGCATCGCTGCTCACCTCGGCTGTCCTTTCGAAAAGACCGCATCTCATCCTGTCTCAATGATGTCGGTCTATGCGACGATAATGGCATCGTCATCAAGTCAGAGAAACCCAAACTGCTAATAACACACTATACATATTTGCGACCATCAGTAGAACCAGTATTGTAACAACACAACCATTCAAGCTTTCATAATTTATCAAACCGTCAATGTAAACCTAATGAAAAAGTAAACTGTTTTAAATACTTAGGCATGAAAATAGATAAACATTTTTCATGGTCCCATCATTTAGATTACCTTTGTGACAAACAGAGTATTCATCATACAATTTAAAACAGATGTAAAACAGAGTATTACTTGGAAAATTCTATCAATTAAGCTTTAAAGTACCTAAAGGAACATTGAAATCCTTATATAAGTCACTCTAGGAGTCTATTCTCGGTATGCTTTAGATTGCCATGGTCTTACATTCAAAACATATATAAATAAATTAGAATCAATCCAAACAAAGTTTCTTAAACTTCTTGTCAATAATAAAACTAGAAATCAGCATAAAAATGTCTACACAAAATTATTTGAAATTTGTAAAATACTACCAATTTCCCTAAAACATAAATACTTATTGGCTGTAAACAACCATGGCAGTCTTGGGCATAACTTGGAACCTGTTACAAATAATCATAACACCCGATCGATGGCCTCTGGCGAATATATTGTACCAAGAGTGTTTAATTATTATGGTGGTAGAACTTTAAAAACGTTTGCCATATCCGCCAAACAATGTCCCAGAGGACATAAAGGAACGAAAATGATGAAACTATATTATTTAAAAGGAGACTTAAACAATATTACTTAGATAAGTGCTAGAATTTAAGAGTGAAGTTAGCTATAAGTAGTTATTGTAATTTTATCTATGTAAACGTTCTAATTTACTGTACGGAGACTGGATCCCACAGTCAAACCGATGACACGGTTTTGTGGGACACTGCACTATTCCTGGATGAACGTGTGAATGACAAATAATTAAATAAATAACAAATATGCGACGCATTACAGTCGCCGCGACGAGAGCCATGCCTTCGGGAACCCGGCCGATGACGACTCCGTTGCAAGCCGGTTTCCTCTTCCAAGCGCCCGACTCCGTCTCGTTACTCTCGTTCTCACTCCGACCCAGGATCTCCGTCCCGGACGCTCCGGCCGCAGACGCCGCGATGAGCAGGGCCAAGGCTCCGATAGTGAGTGCGACCTCCACAGTCCACCTCGCTGCGCAGTCGACTCCCGCTCAGCTCCTTCGCCATCGCGTCCCGGTCCACCGGGCTCCGGCGTCTCCAGGCGTGAGCATTCCCGCCTCGCTCCATTTTCTTTAACTCAGAGACGAAAAGTAGACGGTAATATTTTCTTTTTTTTTTGAAAAAAATCGTCTATCTCGAAAACGGGGCGCGTTAGCGCAAAAATAATGAAAAATTCATACCCCTTTATAAAACCCCGGAGCATATTTCTTAGAACCCTTTTCTGACCTTAACATAACCTTGACCCTGGTCCTCCGAACCACAACCAATGAAACACTTTATTTAATAATAAAAATAGACGGTCTTGGAGCTTCCTCCTCAAGACCATGGTTGCACCTTAATGTGACCTTGACCCTACGTTCACGGCACAAGCTAACCATAATCAAGTAGTATTCTTTTAGTAATTATCCGTTACATACATACACAGTCTCCCTTCTATATCCTCGAAGAGCTAGGCAGAGCTAGATATTGCTATACTCACTTTTGACCAGACCAAAGAAATCCCAACAATACATTGCCCGATCCGGGCATCGAACCCGGGATATGTCGCGAGACCAACGAGACAGTAATAATCCGTTAGACAATTATTACACTATGAAGAGGGTAATTTTAAATTTGTTAGCGTTGTTACATTGTACACTGGTAACTAGTTTTCTATTCCAATATATATTTAACAAAAGTTCAAAACTAGGACGAATACAAAATACCCCCCATACGCGCACACGTAAAATCATAATTTGAACTAAAACGAATACTTATAAATTAATGTGAGCATGTACTTACCACTTCTGATTTGTAGTAAAACTCCAGTTGTATTCCAATACAATTTATATTTCGGACACACCTTTACACTGTACAGATATTATAATATTTCCTAAGAGCCACCGTCCGTTCAGTACCGCAATAGAATGCCCGCTCTCGCCAACCGCCATTTTGAATTATTTCGATAGTGATGTAACTCGGACGAGTCACTCGACTACAAATTATTAAATTCCAATCGATATTAATTTTAATAAAAATGGGGACCTTACAAAAGTTTTAAGAGTATACATCGTTTTCCCTGGTTGTACCTTTTTTCGAGGGTACCATTTTTAATTTCAAATTAAGGGCCTTATTTATATCCTTGTTTGCTTATTGTTTTTCGTTATTTATTGTTAGATAATTTTCTTAAAAAAATGTCTTTTAAATATTAATAAGGGCATTCAATTTCGTCTTCAAGTTCGACGAAGACGTTATTGTAAGTTGAAGCACTTCTTTATTTTGAAATTTTGTTTGGTAAGTTTTTGTTTATGTACCATGTGTGTATTAAATATACCACTACTAAATAGCAAAAGCAGTTGGTCTGCACTGGTAAATAATTACATAACAGATAATTTTAATTATTAATTTTATTTTTTCGGCGGTAGGTGCAAATAAAGTTACTACACATACGAAAATTAAAAAATATATTAAAAATAGTTTTACTATACATCCTGCATTGTTTGTGAGTTAATTATAAGGAAAATACGTACGGTTATACACCCAAGTACCTAAGTGTAGCCCCATATGTGACATATAAGCACTCTTACTATACACCACCTGTCAGCTGATCAACTGTACACTTGAATTCAAACACTCTATAATTTACACTTCCAACATGGCACAATATTCAGAAATAGTCCAGGCACAGAAGAGTCTTGAGGAATGTGTCACGAAGAAGATGGACGAGCTCCAGGCGCAACTACAAATTGGATCAGCCAAGGACACTGTAGCAAAGGTCGCAGAGGAGTTCCGTACATTTCGCGAACTGACCTTCACCATGCTTGGACTACTCAGGAAGCAAATAGCGGAATGTGCCAAGTCCATTGATAATATGGAAACAAGGCACCGTAGGAAAACCTTGATATTTACTGGTGTTATTGAACACGAAAAGGAAAACTGTGCAGCTGTCATTCTGGATGTCCTGCGTACAAGAATGGCATTGAAAGATGTCTCTGACAAATCCATTCAGACGTGTCATCGTCTTGGGAGCAATGGGAAAGATAAGCACCGGCCCATTGTTGTGAAGTTCGCCAGCTTGGATGTAAAGGCCGCCGTCTGGAGGGCAAAAACCAAGCTTAAAGGGTCGACGACTTCTGTCCGGGAGTTTTTGACTAGGGCGCGTCAGGCAGTCTTCAGTAAGGCGAGGCTACATTTTGGCATGCGCGGGTGCTGGACTCAAGACGGCGTAGTTAACATCAAGACCTCGGATGGGAGTCGCCACAAAGTCACATCTTTAGATGAGCTGAATCCCTTACTGCAGAAGTACCCCAAGGTATCATCAGGCACGTCCAACAAAACCACGTAGAACTAAGTATATTGTTTAGTTTTTACTTGTTTCACGCATCTCTTAGCGAGTTTAGTGTTATTACCAAACACTTTCCACTGCACTGATACAAAAATTTGCTAT
Organism: Euclidia mi; assembly: GCA_944739405.2. Lineage (NCBI taxonomy): Eukaryota > Metazoa > Arthropoda > Insecta > Lepidoptera > Erebidae > Euclidia > Euclidia mi. The sequence continues at coordinate 9,397,589 of OX123186.2, read as the reverse complement.
TGACAGTGTTTTTAGAGTTCAGACACATAGTTACTGCTGTTTGTTTGTCGAGTCATTGGATTGTTTATGTAATTACATTTAAAATTCTTTCACCCTCATTTTAACAATCGCATTAATTATAATTTATAAACTGTTTATTTGTTGATTTCTTTTAATGTAGGTAAGTTATGTCTGTCAAAAATGTTTCTGTCAAAGTGACATTGCAGTATGACATTAGAGAATGCGTTTAGGAATGAACTGTTAAATTAGTTCAATAGTATTGTAGATTAGATTTATGTGTTTTTATTTTTTTGTTCAAGTGTAAATTAATATATTATATTAAGTTTCTTTAAATTACAGTTTGTGCGTCAATTGGCGGGTGGTGCAGATATGTATAGACCTAACTAGCAGTCAATATCGTGCGAATATTTTTTATTTATAATAATATTATTTATTTATTAACAAGTACGTTTATTATTATATATATAATTATATTAGATATGTCTATATCCGATGACAATTCTTTTGTTTCTGCCAATGACTCAGTTGGTTTGTCTGGGGATGACAGCTTCTGTTCAATAAATGACAATCAATTATTGGGCGACATTTTACGGGCACAATTTAACACAAACGCTAATCATTTATTAAACATCTGCCATATAAATGCACAAAGCGTGCCTAGTCATTATAGTGATGTTTTGGACACTTTTACCGATACCAACGTTCATGCCATCCTGATATCTGAGAGCTGGCTCAAACTTCACCTTCTTTCTACTTCATACCCACTTACTGACTTTGTTTTAATCCGCAATGATCGGATTGACAGGCGTGGTGGAGGGGTTGCTATCTATCTCCGTAGCAATTTATCATACAAAATTTTGGCGTCTTCCTCTCCACAGTCTATATCTGCGGAGTATCTTTTTCTCGAGGTTTGGGTCAGGGGAACCAAAATGGTTCTTGGAGTAGTATACTGTCCTCCTTCTGTCAATTACTTCACTGATTTAGAATCGGTTTTCGAATCTTTGGGTTCTGAGTACGCACATCACGTCATCATGGGCGACTTTAACACTAATCTGTTATCCCATCCTTCCTCTCGCGCCCTCAAACTTACCCACATCATTGAGTCTGCCAGCCTCCACGTTTTGCCTCTCCAAGCCACTCACCACAACCCTAACGGGGAGGACTCCTGGTTGGACTTAATGCTCACATCTTCTCCCTCCTCTGCCCGTTCCCATGGCCAACATCTTGCTCCTGGTTTCTCCCATCATGACCTTATCTTCCTCTCTTATGTCCTAAAACCTCCGAAACCTCGTCCTAAAGTTCTGTATTTGCGTTGTTTTGGGCGGATAGACGTTGAAAAGTTGAGGTTGGATGCTTCGAAAATCGACTGGGAACCGTTGACATTAGCTGTCACCGTCGACGATAAAGTAGATATTTTTAACGACAAGGTCAAAAAGTTGTTCGATGTACATGCCCCAATTAAAAAAATCAAATTAAAGCGTCTACCGGCACCTTGGATGACGTAGGCTATTCGGATGGCGATGAGACGCAGGGACCGTGCTTTCCGAAGGTTTAAAAAAGATCGTTGCGAGGATAACTGGTCTATTTTCAAAACAGCTAGAAATAGGTGCAATCAGATGATACGCAACGCTAAACGCCGGCATATTCTCAATAATATTTCAAACTCCTCTCCTGCTAACATATGGCAGTTTTTGAGGACCCTGGGCATTGGCAAACTTCACGATCATGTGGTTCTGCCAGCGACAATTAGTTTGGATGACATAAATCGGCATTTTACCGTCACCCCTTCTCTGAACGACCAAACTAAATGTCAAACCATGACGTATTTAGCCAATTTGCCACGCCCTAACATCGATCCCTTCAAATTTTCTCCATTATCATCAGGTGAGATCAAGAAGATTATCCTGTCCATCAAGTCCAAGGCCGTGGGGTGCGATGACATTAGTCGTCGCATGATCACGGTCATCCTGGACCAACTTTTACCTATCATCACCCATATCCTTAACTTTTCCCTGGACACAGGTCAATTTCCTCACTTATGGCGTCAAGCCTATGTTCGTCCTTTGCCCAAGATACCAAATCCTTCTCTCCCTACTCACTTCCGACCCATATCCATTCTTCCTTTCTTATCCAAGGTACTTGAGTCTTGCGTGCAGAGACAGTTGTCCAGGTTTGTTCACATTAACAATATTCTATCTCCGTTTCAATCTGGTTTCAGGCCTGGACACAGTATCATCTGTATGCCGATGATCTGCAGCTCTACACACAAGCAAAGGTGGAAAATCTGGATACAGCAATAAATGCAATCAATCAAGATCTGGATGCTATTAACGACTGGTCTGCTAGGTTTGGACTCGCAGTGAATCCTGCTAAATGTCAGGTAATTATTATTGGTAGTCCCCGGATTATGAGTAGGATTAACTTGCAATTGCTACCAGCTGTAATTTTTAATGGGTCAGTTATTCCGTTTAGCTCAAGCGTCAAAGATCTTGGTCTACATATTGACGCGACTCTTGACTGGCGTACCCAGGTAGCAAATGTTAGTCGCAAAGTCACTGGTACCTTACGGTCGCTTTATCGTCTGAAGAACTTTCTGCCATCCAAGACCAAGACAATGCTAGCACAGACTTTAATATTTCCTGTCATCGACTATGGTGATGTGTGCTATCTCGACCTTAATGCAGATCTACTGAATAAGCTCGACCGCCTTCTCAATAATTGCATTAGATTCATTTTCAATCTCCGTAAGTATGACCATATTTCCGAGTTTCGAATAAAGTTACGATGGTTACCTATCCGCCTACGTTGCAACCTGCGTACGTTGTGTACACTTTATTCGTTACTGTACTCTCCTAATGCTCCTGTCTATTTAACTCCTCACTTTCAATATCTCTGCAATACCCATGATAAAAATCTTCGCTCTTCAAACAATCTTCTTTTTATTTGTCCTTCTCACAATTCTAGCTTGGTACATGCTTCTTTTAATATCCAGTCTATCCTTCTCTGGAATGCTCTCCCTCCAGAAATCAGGATGTCCACGAACCGTTTTACATTTAAAACTAGAGTTCGACAGATTTACATTGACACATTGGCTGAATCGTAATAGAATCATCGTTTATGTATTTATAATATTTACTATAAATATATATATGTATATATATACATGTATATATATACATGTATGTATGTATTTATAAATAAGTATATATCTAGGGTATGTAAATAGGTTTATCATATATTTCATGAATAAATTATTCGTAAAATCTGTTATACTATATATATATTTTTCATTTTCTGTATTTTTAACGTTAAATGCACTTATTATATCTTTATCTCTGCATCACCCAAAGGTTGACTGGTAGATAATGTCTTAGGCATTAAGTCCGCCTCTGTACACTTGTTTGTGCATAAAGTTAAATAAATAAAAATAAAAAAAAATTCTTGGTTTTTATATTACCGTTGCATATTGCCGTATAAACAATTCTACTGTGACTGAGCTTTCTTGCATGCAAATAAGCCTTGATTGTGGTGTTTCACCACGAATTGACTGGGACATCTCAGTCTCTCTGCCAACCTTTTGCTGTCTGCATGTAGTAAATTGACTTTATTTGTTATTTGATTCTATGTACCTATATATCGCCGGAAAATAACGAGAATCCCAAATTTATAAACTAATCTAACCTATCCGTAAGTTTATAAATTTCCTAGGAAATTTATAATCTTGCGGAGCTTGTTATCTTCCGGTGACATACATATTATATTATGGCAATAGACTCGCCCCCTATTACATTGGGACCGAAATTTAACTGGCCGAGTATGGGTGTGTAATATGCCTCTGCCTACCGGGGATAAAAGCGTGATGTTGTGTTATGTTGATTCTATGATTCTATGAAAGTCTATCGCTCTTTCAATATTACTTTACAAATAAATCACAATAGAATCAGTTTTAGTTCTCCATTTTTTAAACTGTCATTCTCAGTCACAGTGACGACGGGTTGATGAGAGCTCGAATGAGTACCCGCACATGCGTTAGTATGTCGCACCACCGTCAGAGCTGCGGTTAATACGACAAATAGATATTTCAATCGCACAGTGATTTATTGGCTTTTTCATTTATTAATACCAACCTGCATTTTTCAATGTTATAAAAAATACCTAGTGTGAGTAAGTACAAGTGCTTTTATCATGTTTGCCATTCATGAGTGTGGATCAACCTCATATTAAGTGGTTTAAAATGTCCTTATTACTATGTTAACCTATCATTATCATAGGATTTTTTTATATAGAATCTGCCTTACTCCTGAGGGCTTCTTCTCTTTGTGAGGAGGCTTAGGCCATAGCCCACAACGCTGGCTAAGTGAAGGTTGTCAGATATTACATGAAAAACAAATAAAAATAGTATGTTAGGTGTACCATTAGACTATCGTTGCTTATTGTATGTAAATCTATTTCATTCACTCCAGTACAGGAGTTATAAATAACAACTCTAATCATATATCTCTCATATCAGCCAAACGACGTCCACTGCTGGACATAGGCCTCCCCCAAGGTTCTCCACACAGACTGGTCTTGAGCCGCCTGCATCCAACCGCCTCCCGCGATCTTGACGAGATCGTCGGTCCACCTTGCGGGGCGCCTACCTCTGCTGCGTCATCCGGTACGTGGCCGCCACTCCAGAACCTTTCTGCCCCAACGGCCATCGGTTCTTCGAGCTATGTGCCCTGCCCACTGCCACTTCAGCTTGGCTATCCGGAGAGCTATGTCGGCGACTTTGGTTCTACTGCGGATCTCCTCATTTCTGATTCGATCTCGCAGGGAAGTTTCCCTTACCTTACCTTTTCCCTACCTTACCTTTGGAGTTCCAAAGATAGCTCTCTCCATCGCCCTCTGAGTGACCTTGAGCCTTGTGATAAGGCCCATAGTGAGCAACCACGTCTCTGATCCGTAAGTCATCACTGGCAACACGCACTGGTCAAAGGCTTTCGTCTTGAGACACTGCGGGATATCGGACGAGAAGATATGTCGTAGCTTCCCGAACGCGGCCCAACCGAGTTGGATTCGACGATTGACCTCCTTCTCGAAGTTGGACCTACCTAATTGGACTACTTGTCCAAGGTAGATATACTTGTCGACAACTTCGAGCGTAGAGTTCCCAACCTGAATAGGAGCAGGTACAACATGGACGTTCGACATGATTTTCGTCTTGTCCATGTTCATCTTAAGACCTACTTGTTGGGAGACTCTTCAGAGGCCATCGAGCATTATGCCTAGGTCTTCCGTGGTCTCAGCCATTACAACGATATCGTCTGCGAATCGAAGGTGAGTGATGTACTCGCCATTGATGTTGATGCCGAGTCCATTCCAGTCCAGAAGCTTGAAAACATCCTCCAGCGCATTGGTAAACAGTTTCGGGGATATGACATCCCCCTGTCTCACCCCTCGCTGGAGTTGAATAGGTTTCGAACTCTGGTCCTGGAGGTGGACTGACATAGTGGCGTTTTCATACAAACACTTCAGCACTTCGATATATCGGTAGTCAATCCGGCACCGTTGGAGAGACTGTAGCACCGCCCAGGTTTCGATCGAATCGAAGGCTTTCTCATAGTCCACAAACGCCAAGCATAGGGGCTGGTTATACTCCTCGGACTTCTGTATAACCTGCCGCATCGTATGTATGTGGTCTATGGTACTATAGCCTTTACGAAAACCGGCTTGTTCGGGAGGCTGGCAGTCGTCTAGCTTGCTCTCGAGACTATTCGTGATGACCCTCGAAAAAAGCTTGTAGACGTGGCTCAGAAGTGTGATGGGTCTGTGGTTCTTTAAGAGGGTTTTATCACTTTTCTTAAAGAAAAGCACCACCACACCTCTGTGCCACGCCTGTGGTGTTTTACCCACGAGAATGACGGAATTAAATAGCTTCCGAAGGGCTTCTCTAGCGGGTGCACCGCCGGCCTTCAGAAGCTCGCTCGTAATTCCGTCATCACCCGGCGCCTTGTTGTTTTTGAGCTGTTTGAGAGCCACACTAATCATATATCTCTACTCATACACATTCAACATATGTAGTTATATAATCTAAGCACCCAACAGAATATACTCATATTATATTTCAAAACCTTTAAAGCGATCGAAAAAAAGCTCAATAAAACCGTCAAGTAATGATACAGCTGAAAAAAGTATCACATCTTCTTAGCCATAGATAATTTATAAAACACCAAACATTTTCTTCGAGTTAACGTTTAATGCACTTCATTCCAACAAACGGGTTCGTTATTTCAAAGAATAGCTGAATCGCACAAAGTGACGGAGACATGCTTTAGTTTCTACCAGATTTATTACCGCTGACTTGGTTCATACTCGGAGACTACTAAAAGAATTTAGTATTATATGCTGTTAGATATTTTCAAACGTCGCTAATTTAATGACTGGGATTTGGTCTCGTCTTCTCTTATTTCTTTCCTTTATGGAGCAACTTAGACATAAATTGTGTAGTAGATGGATGTTTGTTACTATTTGAGCAAAAACTCCTGGGCGGATTTTGATGAAACAAGTAGCAATAATATAGCCATCAGCTGTATACCACATGGCCACCTTTAGGTGCAATGGCCGACATCCACGCGGGCAGAGTCGCAGGCGGGACCGATTTATACAGTGTATTTCCTTGAAACACCCTGTATGATAAATTATTTATGCATTGAGTTTCAATCACATATAAAAGATACATGTGAAATAAATTTTCCCGGGGCTTTGGTCAGGCTACACCACCTTTGGCCTCAGTAATGCCCATGAGTAGATGACGTGACCCATATGGGGCCTTTCGACATTGATAAATTATTTATGCAGGTTAGGGTCAAGTTTATGGGGTTATTTTGCTCTCGTTTCATCAAGGTGTGATCCAAATTAATAATCCTAAATGGTGCTGGTAAAATTAACCAAATTATTAGGTATAGTTTAGTTAATAATCATTAGCTTTATTTATAGTATGAGATATAAAAAATGTATAGGTATTATATAGCCCCTCGCTCGGTAAGGCCCCCCACTGTAAGTCCACCACGCTGGCCAAGTGCCGGTTGGTAGACTCCACATATCTTTTGAGATAATTAAAGAGAACTCACAGATATGTAGGTTGCCCAATGTGTGTCCACTGCTGGATATAGGCCGTTTCTCTCACTGTTAAGTAATTCAATAGGCACTTTACTTCGAAAAGTCATTGTAGCAGTCTGTCAGTCTGTTTTACAGTGCAGTTAACATAAAGTATATATAAAACATTTTTGGAAAGTATGAAATTTTGGGTTGAGTTCATAATGTTACAATAAATCATACTGTTTCTCCTTTTATGTGAAGGATATGCAAAAGAACAGATCATTCGTCCATAGACACACACGACGAGTCACGTGTGCATTGCCGATCGTTGAGATAGAAAAAGGAATAGAAGGAGGAGATTAATGAAGGAGAAGGAAAAGAGGATGGCACTCCCACTAACCGAACGAAGCGGTACAGTACATATGTAGATACTGTGTATTTCTATTCTGTGAGAAGGTAGTACTACCGCAATCGAGCCGGACCATTCAAGCTGAAATCAGCAAGGCTTACCTACAAATTTCACGCAGTATTACCTGTGTTATGTGAAGGTCATGCACTTTTCTTATTATCTTAACATTTAATTTCATGACTACTAGTCCTACTTATATGCCACCCTTGTAATGTCACATTGCATTTTATTTCAGCTTTGTTTATTGGATTACAAAGAAGTAGACATACCTTACTTTTGTAAATAAACTTTTTTAATACCTACATTGAAAAACAATGCATAAAATACATTTTATTGCTAAAAGAAACCCCATAAGAAAGTATCCGTAAGTATAACAATACAAAACTAATTACCCCAGCGAACCAATTCCGGCGAGCAAATACTCTAGATACGACAAATGAGAAACGTCCATCAGTATCTCATTTCAACTTGCCCAACTTTCCACCCAATTTTAATCATAAAATTTCAACTTCATACCTTCCCATAAAATATTAAACAAAACTTGAAAACACAAAGCCCATTATCATGATATCAAACGGCTCCACCCGATCGGAACATCTAAAAACTCGATTGAAACATTTATCTTTCGATCCAAAACATTCAGTTTTTCATTCACCATTCACCGTATTTTAAACTGTGACACTTCGCTTTAATAGTTCTCTCTAACGGTCCCTGGGTACATAAAAGATAAGATAATACCGACCATCGACACTGTGAACGGAAAATTTCCACAGTATTTGATCGCCGGGGCGTGGATAACAGGCCATGGTTAAATTTTAAACCTTTCATTTGATCTTTATTCTTTAGACCATTGGTCGTTGTCTGTACATGCTGACCGACAAATAGTGCGAAAGGACACTCTCATTATTTTGTGTCATTTGTGGCTGTTTATGGATACTACCTTAGTCACGTGATTCCATCTGTATTAAATAATTTTATTATCTATATACTATAATAAAGCTGAAGAGTTTGTTTGTTTGCTTAAACGCGCAAATCTTAGGAATAACTGGTCCAGTAGAATAATTATTTTTGTGTTAGATAGCCCATTTATCACGGAAGGCTATATAACATCACAAGATAGTAACTAATAACGGAAGCTGGTGTTTTGCCCTCTCTTTCGTTCTTTATTTCCGTATGAGCGTGTGATCAACTCTGGTGAAAATTTAAGGCCGAGCAAAGCCCTCCTAAGCACGGTAGTAAACGATGATGTAGCTTCACAATTTCACTGCTGTCACAGTCACAATAGTTCACATGTACCAACCAAGTTTATTCAAAACGACAGAATTCAAATAAATTCAGTTTCATTTACGGATTTATTCGCGTCTTAAGCAGCGTTTTTCCGGCGAGCGTATAAATAAATTCTCTTGCAGTATCCGTTGCAAGGACACTATTCTCTTAGGTTGTCTCATTTGAAAGCTTTAATAAAATAGTTATTGGTACTTGGAGATAGTGCTCGAGTCTCGAGAGACTTGACACCGGCTGAGGGTACAAAATATTCAGGGGAGCAACTTGTTGGGTTTCGGGATTACCGTTGTGCCAGATAGCGACAACGTCTTTAGTCTATCGCTTAAAATCGAACTGTAAATTTTTGATCAATCTACAAGTACGTGTAATCGTGACGTTTTAAATTGCTCTATAAATAATTTTGTTTGAATTAACTGTTCGAGTGTTTGGTGCGTGCACCATCAACTAAATGTAAACAATTACATTAGAAAGGATTAAGTAGACATTATTACTTTTAAGTTATTTTCAGAGTGTATGACATCACAAATGACAATGAGGATCCTATATTAATAAGACTTTCCTTTATAAAAACATAAGACCTTAAAATGTTACAGTTCTCGACGACCGACGACTTTGTTCGAATCGTAGGAAACGGATAGATGCGAGTTGTGAGAATTGTGGGCGGTTTGAGGCGTCAGGGCTAAGATGAAGATAAGACGTAATAATTATATATAAATGAACTATAAAAAGACAAACCTATGACGAGATGGAGACTCGTTTGTCGTGTAGGGCCTAGTCTTGTTAGTAGTTGCGTTTAGATGAATACATCTAAACGCAACTACCAACAAGACTAGGCCGTTTTGCGGAACGCCGTAGTACAGTAGCATGAAAGGCCTGTGAGTGCGTCCATCTGAGCGATTCTTTGTTTATTTATAAGTCGCTTAACTCGTTATCTGTGACTTGCATTACAGCATATCGCAACGTTCGTTTGAAAAAATAATATAAACGTTCCGCTTACTTTTTGTTATGTTTATGTTGATTTGCTAGTTGCAACTGTAGACGTAATTTATTTTCATTTAGTATTTGAACGCACTAGAATAGATACTAATGCAACGAACTATTCTTTAGGCAAAATCCCTTCAAAAACCCATTAAGACTCCAAAAGACGGAATCTAACCCCATAAAGTAGAAATATTTCGGTTCTTATATTAATCCGGTGATTGACAGCGCTGAAGGCTTCCTGCTTAACTACTTTTTCATTTCTATATGCGTAAAAAAGAGAGAGAATAAAAAGCAGAATGCGGTTTTGTAGAAAAAACTTCAATCTTTCTTTCGTGTTGATAAAACCCGAGTGAAAATTATATACCATGACATAATAGATAACAATAGTAACCTATATATAGCTCACGGTTACACGTTAACTAATCTACCACGACTACAGAAATTATATTCAGCTGATCAAAAGCTGTAAAACTTTCGACAAATATTGCCAACAAACATTACTATACATTGTGACACAAATTTAAAAACATATAAACCACGAACAAGATTTGTAACACCAACTGCTGGACAAGAGCAATTAGAGTAAAATCTCTATGTTACGTTCCGAAGCGAACTACTCTTAGTAGTTGGGTAAATCCAAATGAAATGAAGGGTAGCTTGTCTAATTACAGTGGCATTAACAGTAATGATCTCTAGGCACGACATCAGAACACGCTACCAACATCGCTTGGTATTAAGGTCTGGATGGATTATTTTTATTTTCTTTTTTTTGCGAGCAAATGGCGTGCTGGCAGATTTATCGGATGTACGTGAAATTGTGATGATTATTGCTGGTTTTTAATTGTTTTCGTTGCTGTGAATGTTTATGCACTGCTTTTTTAAATTTAGTGTCTGCTTGGAGATTCATTAAGTAGTAATGAATATTGTTTCAGAGTATTTGAAGAGGTAAGTTTCTCAGTCTTAATAAAATTGGTCAGTGGTCTGAAATGTAAGAGATTACTGCCACATTATGGTCAGCTTGCAGCTTGTTTACAAAAGTACTCGTTATAGTCAACGTAAAAAAAAACAGTTTAAATCGTTAAACAGTCATTTACTATTATACAGGCTGTCACAAGACCCATCACCAAGCCGCAGCCAAATCGTTTTGGACATCATGCCAAGTCATACTAAGCAAAAATAATACGTGGATTACGTGGGAAACGAATAATTTTTTTAAGTATGCACATTTTTTAACCGCAATTAAAAGTGCATACGTGCAATGTTCTAAATATCTTCTTATCCATGCCTGCATAGGACATCTATAGAACATTTTGGCGGGGTGAATGAATCGAGTTTGTACCCAAATAAAAATAATATATTGTGCTTTTGAGCCTCAATATCTTCTAAACCATTAATTTCCCAGGTATGGTGCCGAAGTAAGAAATGTTCGTAATGACTGGTACGATATGTGATTTCAGTTTTCGTTAAGGGTCTTTTTACCCTGTACCTATACTTATTTATGGCAACTAAATAAAAATAGCCCTTTTAACTGACAAAAAATGTTAAAATATTCATACCTTTTTCTAAATACTAGCCCGGACGTCGCACATCACTCTTGATTATGACTCGTGCAGAGGCGAAATATGTTTTGAAGTATAGTGGGTGCATACAGCGGGATATGCAATTCATTTATCATCCTGGTACCCAGACCATTCCTTTACATCCCTTATCCTTTATCATCACAGGAGATCAGTATTGTCAACCTTTTTCAATTGCAAAAATTGGGATAGTCAATCTGAGGATGCGTAGTCGACTCTTCTTTATTTTCATTAATATCTAAATATTTATTAGTATTGGTTTTTACGCGTCCTAGAAACGTTTAATATGATTGTTAAATTACTAGGTAAGTAAAAACTTGTATTCTCGAGGGCATGGTGAAATAAGATATGGTTGCATTTTTATGTATTACCGACTTATGTGCAGGTATAGGATAATTGGCAGCAGCATCTATTATAGACAATGCCTGGATGATTACTGTAAATTTGTTAAAAACACACATTTGTTAAAAAAAGTAATTGGATGTCATTTTGTTCGTTTAGATGGAAACCTCTTTCATTTTAATGCCCCTGAATAACTTATCATTTACTTTATAGATTAAAATATTGCTGCGCAACGCAGACCAATTTACTGTAAAAGGCGACTGAGAATTGTTCAACAAAATACCGAAATAAAATGTTGCACATCTTTTGGATTAACGAACTCAGATAAAAAAAACCCCACCACGTAAAGCCCCACTATATATGTAGGGGAGATACCCTTAAAAAAAATATTTTCCTAAATTTTATTCTACAGTTTTGTTGCAATATCTTATGTCTATATTCATGTCAAATATCAGCTTTCTAGCACCAGGCGTCTTTGAGCTAGGCTGCGGACGGACAGACGGACGGACATGACGGAACTATAAGGGTTCCTAGTGGACTACGGAACCCTAAAAAGGTACAAAGCAATCCGAGCAAGTCACTTTTCTTATGAGTTGAGCGTCCTAATATAAACATTTTTTTTTCATAAACATAATTATTAGTTTTCCAAAAGTCTTTCCGTTTTAAATATTAAACTACTATTTAACCTTATTGCCTTATAAATAAAAAAAATTACTTAACAAGCATTAACAGATAATTTAAAAAAAATATATATCGAATATTTTCCAGTAAACGTAAAAAAAGAGAGAAAGGCCTATATCAAGCAGTGGACTCTTGCAGGCTGATGATGATGATTTAAAAAAAAAAATTAAAAACGCTGAACTTCAAATATTTTCGATTGATTTTCGTAAATGATATTCAATGATATAAAAACGGCTACTAAATTCACTTCACAAATAATTTCAACTAGTATTCAACTTGAATAAGAGTATCCAATCAAAAACTAATGTAACTGAGTCCGATATTAATCACAAAGGGTTACGATCACTTCGGCCACGATAACCAACCCAACGCAGATAGTATTAACAGCAAATAACCAAACAAGGCTTTAAATCAAAATTTCAAATTATGCTACTCCCTGCGAGGGTGAGATGGGGTTGTATCCGTGAAATCGCATTCATCAAAACTTGGGAATTAGCTTCGTTCCCTAATTAAACCTGTCGGTTGTTAAGTTCGCCCCGATTCTCCCTGGGTTTCCGAATCTTCAGTAAATATTAGGTTTGAATAAAAGTTTTATTATTATAGCTTTATTGGTGCTTAATACCGTGATCCTTTGTGTTTTTTTTTTTTAGCATTAGGCGGCAAACGAGCAGACGGATCGCCTGATGGTAAGCAATTACCGCCGCCCATGGACACAAGCAACACCACAGGGGTCACAAGTGCGTTGCCGCCCCTTGGGGTTGGGAAAAAGGATAGGATGAGGGAGAAGGAATAGGAGGTAGGGCCTCCGGCACTCTCACTCACCGAACGAAATGCAACAGTTTAGGTACCGTTACTTTACGTTTTTACGTGTAAAGTAAAAGTTGATTTGAACGAATTCTAATTTGAAGGGCGAGGTGATTTCGTCTCTTTGAATGGGATGGGGCAAAAAAGTCACCCATTTCGTATTCATTGCGTTTGCTGTCGTCGTCAAAAGTACTCTTATGTTATGACTAGTTCTTGAAGAGATCGCTTTTATATTGGAATCAAGAAATGTTTATATGCGCAACTTGGAGACATGTGTCAGAAATTCCTTGAACTTTATGTATGAATACGGTAACTTTGTTCCTTCATTATACTTACTTGAAAAGAAACTCGCTTATATGTATAACTCTGAATGTACTGAGACGAAGAAGATATACAAAACATCGTTAAAATCATAAGTATGACTTGAAACTTACACGTAACATTTTGCCCGCCTATTGGTAACTCTTGCATTGGTTTTAATTTATAAGCCAATTTTATCGGTGTCCAGAATTAATAAACATTTTGCCAACACGTGCCCTGAAATTGCTACTGCCAGACTAATCACTTCTTACATAACGCATAACTCCTTTAATATCTGATATGTTTGAAAAAATGCAAAATACATAAATCGTATATTCAAACAATGGAAATGATAAACTTTATTTATTAATTTCACTCTTTATAAAATGTACTCACTCATACTTTCTTTACAAAAATTATGATTTGGCAATTTGGGTTAAAATTAACTGAGTGTAACTTGAGTCTTAATTTATGAAAAGCAATAGCGTTAGAAGTTTATTGTAATGTATCTCTAAAATTGTGGTAATGTATGTGGTAATGTATCTCTAAAAGGTGCATAGGGTTCCCACCAAGAACTTAGGGTCCCAAGACAACCTCACCTGCAAGTGGTGCACCTGCCGATCAACGGACGAGGCTCTGGCAAACGAAATGTCCAAATAAGCGGCAATAGGCTCGCCACCTATTACGTGGGATCAAAACACTGGCGAAAAGTGGGCGTTTAATATGCCTCTGCCTACCCCTTCGGGGAAACAGGCGTGAGTCTATGTATGTATGTATGTATCTCTAAAATTATTTGACTATGTGTCTGTAATACTAAACATTATCACCCAGATTCGCAAATATGCAAGTTTCTAGTTTAAATTCAGCATGCGTTTCTACGTGGGCAAAAGCACAATCGTAAAAGTTCGTTTTTGAAGATAAAGCAACAGCTTGTAGATTTAAATAATAACTTTCACCTGTCTACGAGTAATTATAACTGCATTGTATAAATGAACGTCCGAAAGGTACGTTGTATACGTTTTATACGTATGTATAGTACGTAATATACGTTTCAATGTTTAATTTTTAATTTACTCTGGACAAACATCGTACTATTTTTACTAATAATCGATTTTTTTCAATTCTCATTAATTTTGAAGATCAATTCTATTCTGTCAACTTACTAGTAGAACGAGGAGAATGGACATCAATAAATAAAATACACAAATTAAAAGAGAACTTTCAATCCCGAATCAAAAACCATTTATTAAAAAAAAACAATTTGAAATCTACACCACACAAAAATAAATCAATACAAAAATATGAACGCAATAAAGCAAATTAAAAGTAAAAATACAAACTTATTCACTTGTTCAATTTCGACGCATATCAGCTTAACTCGGTCGCACAGAACATTGTATTATTCTGATACAATGTTATTATGACGATTCCGTTCGAAACGAGTGTTGAGTAACATTGCCGAATGTCCAGGTTATTGAAATGCTTTTACAGAATTACACCGGTAGCGATCAATTATAATTTGATTATTTAAAGTATTTGTCATCATTTAAATGCTCCGCTAGGGAGAATATTAATTTAATCGGCAATATACCAAGTTAGAATTGTTTCGTTTATGACGGGGATTTTCGTATGGAAATAAAGTGTGTGATGTTTACTGATTGAATCATATAAATAAATTGACAAGTACATTAAAAAGTATTTTAAATAAATAAATCATAACTTTATTGTCCAGAATATGGTAGTAACCGGTTCTTAAATCATATATAAGCCAAAAAAATAAATAAATAAATAAATAAATATTTTGCGACATATTCTGCCATTTGAGGCGTGAATTTATACTTCAATCATATTATATCTAGAATCATACTACTAATGAGATCTTTATATTGATAATATGATGATATACATCCCATACAGATATATCCCATCCCACTTCTGAAATTTTACGTCGACTTACAAGTCAACGTAAAATTTTAGTAAGAAAAGTTGAGACTATATGTGATCAAGGCTATTTGTAATAAAGTAAGACGTAGTATTTTACTTTATTTAATTTGTACCAAGCCCAATAACAAAAAATCTAATTAAATACAACAACAAAGCCAATATTACTTCAACACAATATCGTCAAACTACTCGATGACAATATCAAGAACTGGAAACGATTTCTAATAATTGAGCTTTCAAAACTTAGAGTGAAAAGGTTCTATTGTCGCGAAACCAATAACTGCTACCTTATCCAATTGTCACTTTATATTAGACCCGCACTTTGCTCTTTGAAGGATAGAGCAATTGCGAAAGGAATTTGAAAAGAAAACATGTATGCAGAAAAATAAACTAAAGAAGAATAGTAAGATTTTTTACACGTTATAAAATGAAGTCCACTTTACTTTGTTTGTCTGTTTGTATAAACGCGAATAACTTAAAATGTATTTTGTACGGTTTTCACAAATATACGTATAGTGTGATTCCTGAGGCAGGTTTTTAAGTATTTAATTCACGCAGGCAGAGCCGCTGGTGAACACTATTTTTATAATAACAATGAGATAAAAATGCATTACTGTTCAGATGACTATAACGGTGGAAAATAACTAGTTAATACCTTGTATTTTCTTACGTTTACAATAAAATGAAATCTCAGTCAAACCAAAAATCCGCTAACTTACTAGTAAGTTAAAACCTGTTTCTAAGCTTGTCCAAATTAAGATTAACCTCATAAGAGGTGAATAGATCCAAATAATTTTATATTGTACCAGCGTCTCATAAACGTAAAATAGTTCCTCATCATTCTCATCCTCTTTGGTAGCGTTATCTCAGTTAGAACATGGGGTCCACTTTCAAGTTAACCGGATTTGACTGAATATTAGCTTTTTCACAGAGCGACTGCCTTACTGATATCCGCAACCGCAACCCAAAAGGATAGCTACATTCCATTATTAGGTTTAGACTAGTGTAAGTTTATTTGTAGGTAAGTACTAACTCTCTTTAACGACTGTCAAAGATCTTCAGGACAGCCGGGACCGACACTTAACGTGATCTCCGAGGCACAGGACAAGCGATAATTTACAATTCAAAATGGTTCCTCTTTCATATATTTATCCCGATGTTATCTACCGGTGTCACAAGTTATACAGGATGTAAAAAGGTTTAACTATGAGATTTTATTGTTATTTTCTTTAAAGGGTACACAAACACTGTATAGTTAGATTATATAATAATATGTGAAAAAATAAACCATTTTCTTATTTATTAATAATTTAACGTAAAATAAAACCGGATTTACCAATCGGATCTTTTACCGCAAAATTCTTGCAGCTTTCATGAGGTATAAGTTAGTTTAAGAATCAAATATCATTATTCTTTATGATGAAATTTTTCAGGTATAAATTGGAAAGTAATAAAATTTCGTTTTTAGCAAATACCATAATAATCTTTATCGATAGAAATCCGGTTAGCAACTACTATTATAGCACCTGTGTTACAACGATTCCTTTTAATTAAGTTGAATATATTTATGTGTTTTCCAAAAATAAGACATGCCACATGTATCCAATAAAATCCCACATGAATTGGATTTATTCTGAAATACTTATTTTTCCAGCATCCCAAAAATATGTTGCTTAGCAAAATATTCATTTTTGTCGCGTTTCATGCCGGAAACATTTAAATTACAAATCCCAGCCTCAGATTCCTTTTATTTCATCACAATATACACACATTCCTTATTTTACTCCGCTAAACAGAGTGAAGAGCCTCAACATATCTTTTTGACACGAACTCCATTGTCGCTTAATTATCTGAATTCCCTTCGTAACAGAGCAAAGAATTCCCAACTCTATGACTGAGAACAAGAAGCTCCATTTGAAATGCATAATTCATTTTATTAAAATCTTCCACCGAAGTGGTCTCACAGCTCAATTAACTACATACATACATACATATCGTCACGCCTTTTATCCCCGAAGGGGTAGGCAGAGGTGTATTTCTACACCCACTTTTCGCCAGATATACTTTAGTCCCACGTAATAAGGGGCGAGCCTATTGCCGTACCGGGCACATTTCCAGACTCCGTGCTGCTACTGAGAATTTCGTGACAGAAAAACCCAATAACACTGCCCGACCCAGGAATCGAACCAAGGACCTCCCGATCCCACGCGCACTTTCATGCCGCGAGACTAACGAGGCAGTCATATAGGGTTTGATGTCGAGTTTTCCGTCTCTACGCAAAGATGGTATTTGCATCGTGTTATCCCTTAGTCGCCTCTTACGACACCCACGGGAAGATAGGGGGTGGTGACACCTGTATTCTATGCCGTCAACCACACGGTTATTATTGCAGGGATTTAAGTCTCGAGAGTTGCAAACCGTAAATATTGGTATGTACTCAAAGCAGGACTTCTGAATTATTAAGCCAATGAAATATAACAGTCGAGAAGTTAGTTATACCTGGTGATGTTGCTCGTAGATCTGTTTTCGATGATAAATCGCATGAATGATTCGAATTTGTGGTGCTCTCTATAAAATTACATTTGGATAGTGGTACTGGTAATCTTGTGAATATCTGATTTAATTTTGATCGAAACATGTTTCATGCTTATATTAATAATTGTAAAAAGTTCTAAATAAAGTTTTAAATAAAGTTCTTTTGATAAAAGATTTTTTTTAATCCCAGTTTCACTAAAACTAGGTCGATTAACGCTTAATTTTCACCTCATTACATTCTCTTTGCAATAAAATTGTCTATGCAAATGGTGAATGTGGTAAGAGCAATAATTAAAGTGTGATGAGCATTTCCGACAGGATTAACCAATAAAAAAAGAAACTACAAAACGCCTCAAATCGGACTAAATGTATGCCAGTATAAATTCAGTAAAGTTGAATAGGATAACACTTCAATCACCAAATGAGTGATGATGTTTTGGAAACACGAAATTAGTTTTTTTTTTATTCATGATGATTTAACATCAATAATCTCATTTAATAAAAAACAGAATAATAAACATTATTCACGAAAAACCCAAGAGTTTTATATTATAATAACATAACATAACTTCACGCCTTTTATCCCCGAAGGGGTAGGCAGAGGTGTATTACACACCCACGTTTCGCCAGTTATGTTTAGCTCCCAATGTAATAGGGGGCGAGCCTATTGCCATCTACCGGACACATCAGAGCGATAATTTACATTGTTAATACACACGTAACTTCGAAAAGTCAGAGGTATGCCCGGGGTAACTGGGCATCGAGCCCGAGACCATCGTCTCGGCAGTCTCGTTATAATATTATATTATAAAATAAAACCTTTAAGACGTACCTTTATATTCTTACCCTTCACAGTTAACATACTTAAATGCATCTTAAATGCTGTCAAGTAAAAAAAAAATTATAGGCATATTAACCACATAATATCCTATTTTCCTCATACTGTTGAACTTATACATCCTCTATTCTTATAATTATGTAACGAACGAATCTTTGATAGGTACATCCTCGCAGGCGCCACTCAAAGGAGAATGACCAAATTTGTATGGAAGATGGGCTAAGTTTGCTTCTCGATGATTTGACCAGTAAAATATAGTAAATATACTCCTAATTAAATTAGGAAAAAATGAATACGATATTCGGCGGCAGTTCTTAGCTATCGGACATTAAAGATTTCAAATATTTTGCGGTTAAGTATTGTAATAAGTAGTCACATGATTTAATTATATAAATAGTAGTGAATTAGTTAATTATCGCCCGTGCTTCGAAGAGTACTTACGTTAAGCCGTCGGTCCCAGTTGTCATGAAGATCTTTCACCATCGTACGTCGTTTCGGGGAGTCAGTCAGTCAATAAACCGATAATTACTGGTCTAAACCATACAATATCGCTTTCCCTTTGGGTTATGGCGGTCAGACTATGGATAAGCTAATATTCTGTCATATCTGGTAAGACTAGTAATCGGACCCAGGGCTCCTAGGCGTTGAAGTCTTGGATGCAACCGACATAACTCTAGGACGGTGATGATATGATTTAATCATATTACTGGAATTTATTTGAAGCCTCTATGTATATTATACAATATAGAAAATAGTTGTAAAAAGAAGTGGAGCTACGAAACAAACGCTTGTACATTATATTAGTTTGCGGTTTTTTCAGTCTGATA
The DNA here is from genome assembly GCA_944739405.2 of Euclidia mi. Taxonomy (NCBI): domain Eukaryota; kingdom Metazoa; phylum Arthropoda; class Insecta; order Lepidoptera; family Erebidae; genus Euclidia; species Euclidia mi. The sequence continues at coordinate 9,377,987 of OX123186.2, read as the reverse complement.
TATTTCTTACTGAGAATTCTCAATACCATGTGGTACAATTAATGAGAATTTCAGTGAGGCTAGTTCGCAAAAGATAAGCTCATTTCATTGGTCCTTATTACAAAGTTGGCATTAAAACAACACTGTTTTATGCTTAATAGCTAAATGAAACACAGTTTTTATGTTATTCTTCATTTTATTTGTTATTATACCTAAATCTTCTTCAAATAAATCACCTCAAAGTGAGCACCTCAAGCAGGAGCTTGTATATCGTATACCATAATGTGGTGCAGCTATGGACCTCAGAAGTTACAACAGCTTCAATTAATGTGTAGCATTCTAAACATAAGACTCCGTTCAATTCCTGAAACAAACAATTAAAGTAGTTTGAATATTCGGTGAGGAGAGCACGAGAGAGTTGTAGGAATTGAGAAGAGAAGTAACCAACACTTACACAGACTGGCGATGGCGCTATCCATGATGTCAAAATATTGAGCTCCGAATCAGATAGCTTGTCCAAAGAACGGACGTGTTGCTGCCGAGGTACCGCAAAGGAAGAGTTAACATGACTGCAATCCTCACCACGGCTAGTTGTTCTAAGTCCAGACGACATACTAATGTTACCAATAAAGACTGTCTCATACTCTAGTCAACCCACGAGTTTTGATAACACGAAATAAACATGTTTGGTCCACAAAGGATTGTTCAAGTCAATATAAACGACAGTAAATTACTTATTTTTCAATAAAGAGATATGGGCATAGGTGAAAAAGCAATTTGACTTTTTGATTTTTTTCATGCCAAAATATCTGACGTAAGACCAGAGAGGTTGGACTAGTAATCTTAATATATAAAATCCTTGCGTTACTGACTGACTGACAGACACGCTACAACCGAAACTATTGGGCGCAGGAAGCTGAAATTTGGCATGTATGTTCCTTGGGGACCGTAGGGTTGCACTAAGAAGGGATTTCCCGAAATTCCTACGGGGTTGGCCAAAACGGGTAAATTTAAAAAAATGTAGGCGTAGCTGCTGGCATCCTCTAGTAAGGTTATATTTCTTTGTGTAAGACATTACAGATGCCAGTATAATAAAAATATGTTCCCATATTTTCGATAAGTACAAAACATTATTTCGTAGGTAGTATGTTGCAAAAAGGATAAACATATTATTTATAGAAAATATTTCATCACAATACATTTTTCAAAATATCATAAGATTTTGGTGTTATTTTGCTTATTAGAATTTTTCTTATGTCACCCTGTTTTCACTATGAATGTAATTTTTCCCTATTAAAAGGGGTTTGCAAGAAACTGTAAGCATTTGCTTAAATATGCTAAATGAGTTTTGAATATGAAATGGCGATGTCACGACCAGAACAACGCAGATACTTTGAACTAAAAATCCCCGTTTCGCTTTAAATTACAATTAATATATATAAAATTATAAAATAAAAGAAGATTTTCTAGATATGAATGGTTTAGAAGCAAACGTGCCACAAAATAGCCCAGTTTTGGTCATTCTCCTTTAAACCCTCCATAATAAACTTACTGCTCACCCTAATTACAGATACCAATCGGATTTAAACACAAAATACGCTAAGCTACATTTTTATTTGGCCTAGTAACAGTGAATTAAGGCGATTCGGCACGATTGACGTCTAATTAAGACCTTAATACTTTGGTTAATTGGGGAAAGTCGTTGTGGTCAGGTTTATGATTGTGTTTTGTGTTCAAGGCCAGTTATTTTGTTGGTTAGGTAAGTGTAAATCTATTATTATTTTGTGCAAGCTGTTTTACATTTGCTACTTTATAGCCATTGAAATCTTCTTTACGTTTAGAGAATAAGGAAGGAAATGAAACAATTGTTTGTCCAGCGCGTTTATTCTCTGATTAAAATGCATCGGTTTTTATATTACTATTTGACTTTGTTTTATAAAGAAGAACTACACTACCCTACCCTACACTAGGATTAAATTCTGTCAGACAGTGGACTTAATGAACATTCAACCACTGGACACAAAGAACACCCAAACCCGAAATAATACATATATTTCTTATTTTTATACACTCACGCCTGTATCCCCGAAGGGGAAGGCAGAGGCGTTTTATTACACCCACATTTTGCCATGAATATTTAGGTCCCACGTAATAGCGGGTGAGCCTATTGCCGGTACCGGGCACATCACCAGACTCCGTGCTGCTACAGAGAATTCGGAAAAACCCAGTAACACTTTTGCCCGACCCGGGAATCGAACCCGAGACCTCCGAACAGCAATCGCACACACTCTCTACTGGACCACGGAGGCAGCCGAAATAATAATTAGTGCATAACACAAAATGTTATCTCGTGTGGGGATCAAACCTATGCCACTCGGCTCAGTTGAACTACCACGTTATAGTCCAATAGTCATCATTTTAGTTTACTTCGATATGCCATAGTTGGATAGTAGCACATCATGAATCAAGTCGACCTATTGACAACACAATCGGTTATATTACGTACATATTCACGATAAGGTGTTGATGGTTGAGCTAGCCCATTCAAGTTAATAATACAGAGGTTGTACTACTTGACTTGTTTATAGCTAGTTCCTTGATAATACGTGCCTACGACGTACCTTATAATAAGGATTATCTGGGATACAGTGATAAGCACCGTCAACTTGGCTAACTTTGAATATAAGTAGCGTGTTTACACACTACTTATGTACAAGTGATTATAGAGGTTGCTAAGAACAATACTATAGTATCATTGCGAAAAGTCGGAAAACTCGACACTCAAACCCCATACCAACGCATCTGGCCAGCGTGTTACAGTAAGCCAAATCCTGCTGTTGAGTCACAATGCTATTGTGACTCTCTTACAATAGATACATATTCGACAGAAGCTCCATACAAAATACATCAAATAATCTCTAGTAGCTAATTCTATGAATAGATAAATTATTGGCACCGTAAATCTGTTCGTAAAAATCATATTATTATACTTACTCTGGTTATTCTTTCTATGTACGTTGTCAAAATCTTGAGTAATATACATTCTCTATCAAGCAATTCTCATATAAACTGATCTTCGAAATCCCAATCGAAACGTATCGAAACGCATGGAAACAGCAAGATTCATTAACTAAACCGTTTGGTACAAATATCCTTCAGGCGCTTTGTGCTATCTCTGTAAAGTCTGAGATATCTAACTACTTTGATGGTGGTATTCAAGTCAAATATATGTGTGTTAAAGTTCGGTTGTTGATATAAGTGATCGCCTAGTGATCGCAATTTGACTCTAGTATTCTCCACGTAGTTTAACATTTATAAGGATTTTAGTCAAAGATAATTCCGAAGAAAATTGTTACATTTTCTTCAAACGTTGACAATCTATCTGTGATAATGAAATTAGGGTAATGGAAATAAAAATCTTTTATTATTTTTACATACATACATACATAGACTCACGCCTGTTTTCCCGAAGGGGTAGGCAGAGGCATATTAAACGCCCACTTTTCGCCAGTGTTTTGATCCCACGTAATAGGTGGCGAGCCTATTGCCGCTTATCGGGATATTTTGTTTGCCAGAGCCTCGTCCGTTGATCGGCAGGTGCACCACTTGCAGGTGAGGTTGGCTTGGGACCCTAAGTTCTTGGTGGGAACCCTATGCACCCTATTATTTTTATTAGGCACGAAAAGCAATTACATATTATATAGTATAAGAGTTCGCCCGCGGCTCCACCCGTCTGAATTATACGCCTAAAACTTCCTCAAGGATCATGCTATCTACTGATGACAACCGTACAAATATACGTTCAGTCGTTTTTGAGTTCTTTGCATTCATACAGACAGACGGGATAAAAATCAGAATTTATTTTATAATATGTATAGTTAGACTAAAAGAGAATAACTTAGAAGTAACACAGCTTATTAAATTATTAGATATCTAACAAATAGTTAACACTATAATCACTGTCCACGTCCACATTGACTAAATTCGACAATTGCTGTTGAACAAAGTCTAAGATAATACGTTGGCCTTAACCTAAATTGCTAAGACTTTGTAGAACAAAATGTGCACAGTATATCTACCTATTACAGAGCCCTTAAATTATGAGCCTAGTGCATCGTAGCATGGCTCACTAGATTTAATGTAAATTTTGGGAGAGGTTTAGCAAAGGCTTGCAGGCGTAGATGATGATGGTATACAAAGTGACACATCAAGCTTAATTGGCTATGTAAGGTCACTCGGCAAGTCTTGTCAATGGATTGGGTTTTGGAATAAAGACAGAAAAAGTAAAGATGAACACTTAGCAAAACATATATTTTATATTATTACATTACTCGCAACTCTCAACAACTTACAACGCAACCCGTTTTTGACCTTTTGCAGTGTTTCACAGTCCACTGCTGGACTAAAGCCTCTCCTAATGAGCTTCACAGTAGCACCGTTAGGCAAACAGACAGGTGTAACAGTCATAATTGATATAACAAATACTGTTTATTTTTACATCAAACTGCGGCTTTCAGTACATAAACACTAACTAATGCCACTGGATTACCAGAATAAAAAGAGCTAAAAAAATATTTAAGAACACAATTGTTATTTCAAATGTGGTTTTGAGTCTGTATTAAGAAAAAGAATAACAACGAAATTCCATTGTATCCTTTAAGTGAAAAGTTGTTTAGAAACAATTTGTTCTTACTTTTTCTAACATTGACAAACGAGGCTATCACTGTACAAAAATTGTAAGTGATAGATACACTTTGTTTCGTCCAAGCGAGCTTCCAAATATTAATCTTATGAGTGTGGCTAAATGTACAAAGACTCCTAAATATAAAAAATATATATAGAAGTGACATTGTTGCCAAGTCAGTATTCTTAGAGCAATGGGTAAGTAGCGAAAAGGTTTCCAGGTACTTTCTGATCCTGGAACTAAGAAATTTTGGAGGTGGCAAAAAGTTTATGTGGCAATGATTGATGTTCTCGTGAGAAACAACAGTACAATTAGTGCATTTTTTATCAACATGTAAAAAATGATGTGACACCAATATCTTTTTGATTTAATTTATTTTATGGTTTTATTTCAGTTGTTATTACGTCTTAAATTGGGGCATTATTGACACAAAATGAGATACTAATAGAAAGAAAGACGACCACGTACCCTTGGATTGACCACCCCAGCTATAGCAAGAAAAAGTTGACAATTAAGTCGAAGAAGAATTCCTCTGATAAAAAGGATAAGGGATAATAATATATAGGAATGGTATAGGTTCCAGAAAGCTACCTGACTTGCGGTATCCCGTTGTATGAGCCGACTATGGTTGGCCACGTTTTTCGTCTCTGCACGAGGGGAAAAACGAGCCCCTCTGCATCCTCAACAGCAATGGACTCAGGAACATTGCTCCTGAAGATAACTCAAACTAAAAAGCATAATATAATCTAGCCATAAAAATTAAACCAAAAAATAACAACAATTTATTATCATCGCTCAATATTATAGAAAACGGCAATCTGTACCACAATCGACGACTTGATATTACTTTACAATCGCTTGAGATAAATACATTCAAAATGGCACCTCTATAATTCACAAAGCTAATTTCAGACAGCTAGGTTACCAACCAGTTGGCATCCGAGCAAATGACTTGCACGAGTGAGCCAACTTCAAATCCTCATAATTAACGAAATTTGAATTCATCATTCAAATTAAGTAACAAATTATCCCTTATGGGGAGAAATTCCACACAAAGGTGTAGTAATAGATGCATGAACATTGTTAGAAACGGTACTTACACCAAATGAGCTCAATTATGTGGATGGAACTGCATTAAGTTTGTACGTTATAAGTTAAGAAAGTTATTTCTGTTGATGCAAAAGCTGAGTTCTTTAATCTGAGTTCGAACTGATTCTCAATAAATATTTTATTTCTTGTTTTAAAAATTCTTGTGCTTGAATGTGTACTTTTAACTTGTTTGTATTACAGATATGGAATGTATAGAGTGAAAATAGATACTACTAATACATAATAGATTGACATCTATTCCCGAAACTCATGGCAACAAGTGTGTAAATTGGGAAGCCACACTAAGACTATTGTAACATCTTGAATGAAGTATATGTCCTAGAATAGTATAAGAGTTACTACGTATTATTACATCACTTTTATTAGTATTAATTCAATTCTTTTCGTGTTTCAAAATTTGAATGCTTGGATTGAGGAGTCACTTGCACTTGGATAGATACAACTGAATACTTGAATAAATTGAATTCATAAAGGAATTGAATGAACTGAATTTTGAAGACTGAAGTGGCTCATCAAGTATGAACATATTTATAACATAATTACCACACTCTATAATTATTATTGTCATATCTATCTCATTGCCGTCGCGTAACCTTTCAGCATAATTTATTGTTTGTTAACAGTTGTTCTTTTGCAATAAACAAAACTATCCACTGCTCCTCACGGTCCCTAGCGATCCTATGTTTGAGCACAAGGCTTGACCGTAAGTAATCCTATTGGAGGCACCTGCGCTAAAATAAACGACGGTCGTAAATCCCCAGAAATGTCCCGGCGGTTGTGACACGGTTATTGTTATTAGCTGACAGACGCTTGATTTTGCTCCAGCCGTAGATTTAGTGGAGGCTGCTGGTATTGTTGAAAATCTAAATGATGTACAGACTTGTACCTAAATCAAACGGATTAATGGGCTGGCGTGCGAAAAATTCGTTTAGAATTCTGTGAGGGATTTGAGGTTACTTGTTGTGTCGCTCTTTTCTTTTTCATTATATTTTTCTAAAAGCAACAATTGCTAGAGTTTTTCTATGCCTTATATTTGTTAGAGCCTCAGAGCACAGTTTCTATTTACGTCGTACCGAATATTTAATGACATTTTGTAACAAATATTTTCTAGGAGTACATTCTATTAGGTGTGAATAAAGTAGGTACTTACCTACCTTATAAAATATACTAGGACGGAATTTGAAACTTCTTTCTTACCGAATTGATATTTTCTTTACTTATTTTGTTAACAATCCTGTTTAGAATGCCAAGCATATAAAAGAATGGACGAAATTGACAACAGGAAACTGCTTGTAGACGCAGTCAACATCGACTTAATTTACGAAACGAAACGGATTCTTTTCATCAAACTGCGAACACCTCAGAGTAGTCAAAATGACTATTATGCATGTACGCAACAGAAAACTATGATTATTTTAGAAGTTGCAGCATATCCATCACTCTTCTTTACTTACGTATTGGATGGTGAATACCAATCTTCTTTTCTTACGTGGATTGTTGAATTTACCTATAAATTCAACGATCCTTTTCAACCATTATATTATAAAAGTCTTATTTATTGCTGTTACATTTCGGTGTAACAAGTAGCTGTTTCGTGTTTTTTTTCACTAAAACAGTTCCTTGTAGGTTATTCCACGCTAAAGAAGCTTGGAAACTCTTTTATTTGAATTCCAAAACTGTTTACATTCAAAGTAGTTTGTTGGAAGAAACTTTTGGACTTTATTTTATGATATTTAAGGTAATTACTCAGCTGGAAATGTTAGGAATAGTGATGTTGCGAACTCAAAGTCTTGACTGTGAAAAATGTTGTTTGTCTGTTTAAGAATAAGTTTATTTAAGCGCACTTTGTAATAAGTATAAGGCATTGTTCTATTCTCATAATAAAAGTTAATTTAATGTTTAAAATGTTCTAAGATATAGACAGAGTTCGTAGTATAATGACTTATTTCGGCCGTGTGTATGATTGTTTTTAACTACTCGAAACTACAAAAAGAAACGGTACATTTTCTCGACATTATTTTAGACTTTAACATATGAGTATGTTTATGAGTTATCCGGTGGTAACAGTGCATGGTTGGTTGACCGTGTTTATCACTCATCACTGCTTATTCTCCGAGGCACGTGAGGGGCAAGTCAAAACTGCTCAAGCTACTTAAGTTACTATGATACACGTGCAGTTAAATAGTAGTAAATAATCAACGTGGATTTTGTAAATAATTATTTCGTGAAATTAATTGCAATCTTTTTTTATCCGGCTTGAGACCTTGTCATCAGTCTATTCTATTATATTATGTATATATATTGAAACCCCAGAAGGACAAAGACTCCACAAGACATCAGTACACTTGAAGCTCATTCTGCGACAATACCAACAACAATTGTTGAACAATGTTAGGGTACTTTAAAGATAAAGGTCACCTCAAGCTTCCGGGACCACGGGTTCTGTAAAGTAATTGAACCGTCAGATCATTCGGTTTCATGTCGGAGCTATAAAATTCGTAAACTTTGGCTTAATTTTCATGTGAAATATTGGCGTAAACCCGATAAATGACTGTGGAATTTAATCTTAATATATAAAATCCTTGCGTTACTGACTGACTGACAGACAAGCTACAGCCAAAACTACTCGGCGCAAGAAGCTGAAATTTAGCATTATGTTCCTTGGGGACCATATTCCCACCACTACCTCATGGTCCTACCTGCCTTGCGGCATACGGACCGAATCACGAGAGAAGCGCACGGTACTTGCGTCTGCTCTTTCCCGCGCGCTCTTTCTTGACTCCCTACAAATCTTTAATGTCCCGAGCCATACTCTCCCCAAAGGGGCTGGCTTCGTAAATATCTACTATCCCCTTAATAGGGCAAAACAACACCGTTCCTTAGGGGCCGTAGGGTTGCACTAAGACGAGATTTCCAGAAATTCCCACGGGATCGGGCAAAACGGGCAATTCAAAAATATGTGCGTGCGAAGCCGCTGGCGTCGACTACTATTAATATATAGCTGTAATACCATATTTCAGATCTGATTAAAATAACGATCCAAATACCTTCTGCCTTCTTACAGAACATTCAATATGTTTACCAAAATAGAACAGGCTTGTCCTGGTCTATTTTATACTTTATCACTAAACTTGATACAGTTACGACGAGGAAATACCTTTCAGTTTCCTCCTATTATTCCACGCGAGTTACTGGTAAGGTTATGAATAGTTGTTGCTAAACCACGCCTTGGTTTGCGATTTGATACCAATTACTGATGGCCATTGTAACTAGTCTTGTTGAGGATCACCCTGCTCGCTTTGTTGCGTAATCGAATCAGTACTACATGTATTTGTAGTAATTATGTTATAAATTGGGATGTAATTAATTGTTTAAGGAGGTGAAGTAGAAAGGGATATCTAATATCCTTTGATTGTAGTTTATTTATTTATTTATTTATTCAAGACAACACAATCATAACAGGTTTCACCTAATGCGATGAAATTGTTACAAACATATAATTACATGTACAAAGCAAAAATTAAATTACCACTAAATAAACAACAAAATAATGAAATATAAAATTTGTCTATCCAATTTTGTAAGTATGTCTATAGCTACATTTATCGTCGTGATGAGGCTTCTGTTAATTTTGGAGTTCCACAGGGTGGTGTTTTGGGACCTACTCTGTTTCTGTGCTACATTAATGACCTGTGCAAATTACAACTACCAAACTGCAAGATTATTTCATACGCCGATGACATCACCCTTACTTTCTATAGGGACTCGTGGCCTAGTGTATTCGCATATGCCCAGGAAGGTCTAAACAGAGTATGTCATTGGTTAGCTACTAACTCACTTACTTTAAACTCTTCTAAGACACAGTATATAACCTTTTCACCACGTAGTTCTGTTGCTTTCCCATACGAAATAATAGCTCATACATGTAACATTATGACCAATGTAAACTGTCCGTGTGGTGACGGATTAAGAATACGGAATGTCACCACCCCATATCAACCCATGGGTGTCGTAAGAGCCGACAAAGGGAGCATATTATGCAGAGAACATCACTGTAAGAGAAGGAAAACTTGATACAAACCCTATACCAACCCGTTTGGCCAGCGTGGTATAGTAGGCCAATTCCTCCTTTCAAAGGAGAGGCCTAGGCCAGCAGTGGACTGTTAAAGGCTGATGATGATGAAACTGTGACTACCCGCGTATTGAGCATACCAAATCCACTAAGTACTTAGGCATAACAATAGATGAAAATCTTAGTTTCACAGAACATATTAATAATGTAGCAAACAGAATCCGTAAACTGGCATATATTTTTAAACAACTTAGGCATGTAGCGGACTCCAAAGTTATGAGAACTGTTTCTCTTGCACTTTGTCAATTTGTCCTCGCCTACTGTATTTCTGTCTGGGGCAGCTAAGACTAACCTAATTGTACTAGAAAGAACACAAAGACTTATTCTGAAAATAAGTCTCTTCAAGCCTCGATTGTTCCCAACTTCAGAACTTTATAGTCTGGTGGAAGTATTGTCGGTTAGACAACTATACATTCTCGCTGTCGTTATTAAACAGCACAAGTTACTGCAATACAACCCACACAATCCTGCGCTAATAAGGCGTCGTTGCTTTCAAATAAGTGACACTGTATCAGTTAGAACTGCTTGCAGCGAAAAATATTTCTTTTTCCAAGGTGCACGTTTATACAACCTTGCCAATAAATTGCTCAATATACAAGATTTTCCAATAACAGGTGTTATTTTGAATGGCCCGCTATTTCGTAGATGTCACTTTTGAAGCTGTAATTTTTTGACATTTGACAAGTAAAACCTTCGCCGTTAATAAAAATGGAACGATACACGCTTTAACAACGCACTGAAATTATTAAAATTCATTATAAAAGTAGTGGAAATTTGGCAGAGACGGTTCGTAAAACTCGAACATTTTTGGGTCGTCGTGAAGCACCTTTTCGGACCACAATACAGAAATTGGTGAAAAAATTCGAGCTGTTGGGACAAGTTAGTGATGTGAAGGATAAAACCCCTGCACGTCGCTCAAGAACAGCCAAGAATATTGCTGCTGTAGCCGAAAGTGTTGAAGAAAACCCAGGTTTATCCATTCCTCGTCGTTCTTTTTAATTAGGCATTCCACAATAATAGCATACGCCGATGACACTGTTATAGTGACTAGTAGCCACGACTGGAATACCGTCGAAGAAAAATCTGAGTCGATATTGACTACGGTCATGGCACACATGCGCACGCGCACACACACACACACACACACACACACACACACACACACACACACACACAAACACACACACACACACACACACACACACACACACACACACACACACACACACACACAAACACACACACACACACACACACACACACACACACACAAACGCGCGCGCGCGCGCGCGCACGAAGGGAGATGGCCTTAATTTCCTTTCATATGATTACATTACTATTTTTAATCCCTTAATAATTATTTAAGTTAATTACTTAATGATTCTACATTTACTGCCACGTTCGCAATGCAATAGGTAGAACCACGAAGAAGAACGGGCAATAAAACTCATGGCCACTCTTTTCAAACTAATATAATGGTTTTACATTTTATTTTTGTAAGGAGCTGCAACTGTTTCACATTGTAGACATCTACGTGTAAAATTTTTAGTAACTATTGATATCATACTCAAGCAGTAAATGATGTTCATATAAGCCTCTCAAAGTTAATATAGTGAAACAGGAGCATCCACTTACGTCTTTTTAATGAAGACAACTCGCAAACATGGTCAGAACTATGGTGGAAGAAAATGAAGCAGAAAGTTACGATATATGAAACCAAAGCAATTGACAACCTATTAGTTAGCCCATGACCACGAGTTACCCACATTTTACAAATCCGCAAAGTTATAATGAAAGTGTGGAACATGAATGCAAAATATAGTATGAAATGAGAATGTCGTAATAAACCGGTCAAGTGCGAGTTGAACTCGCGCACCGAGGGTTCCGTACAAACCTGTAGGTATATATAATTATTAAAAAATATATGTGATGTAACTAAAAGATAAGGTTTACGAAATTGTTCCTATATGCTATAAAACTTTGCTTTATGATGATTCTAGATCGACTAGAAGTATCCTTAAGTTTTGACTTGAGCATTTGATATGAATTTCAATTTTATATGTCTACGGGTTCATGAGGAACGGGTTACTACCTTTAAAATTATTAAAACAATTTAATTATATGATATAAGTAAAAATTTACGGCTGTTTGCAATTAGTCCTTTATTTATGCTATAAGACGTTGCTTCGTGCCAAATTTCAAGATTCTGAGTTCAAGGGAAGTGCCCTGTAGGTTTTGATTCCCTTGCGAGTAGTTGCAAGAAAATATGCGCCTTATATTGCTGTTTCTTTTTATAACGTTGACATAGAAGTTTGATTTTGTTACAAATTAAAAGTACTACATACTTGAGTATTTGATATGAATTTCAATTTAATACCTTTACGTGTTCATGAGAAAATGGTAATAAATTTAAAATGATTTAAAATATTTTTATGATATGATGTAACTAAAAATTTACGGTTTTCGCAATTTTTCCTTTATCTGTGCTATAACACATTGCTTCGTACCAAATTTCAAGATTTTGAGTTCACGGGAAGTACCCTGTAGGTTTTGATAGCCTTGCGAGTTTCGAAAATTTGTGGAAATTTGCAGCATAAACGAATGTATCTTTTGATTGCGTTGGTTTAAAAGTTTGATTTTTTCACAGCTTCATGGAACAGTAGACTTGACTGTTTGATATAAATTTCCGTTTGATACCTTCACGCGTTTCTGAGAAAAAGGGTCTTGACAGACGGATGGACAACAAAGTGATCCTATAAGGGTTACGTTTTTTTCATTTCGAGGTACGGAACCCTAATAAAACGACTAATTATTGACCAAGTCAAAAGCAAACAACTACTTTCAAGCGCACCTGTCATCAAAATAATCCTTCAAACTGTAATATGCCTTATTTAGAAGGTTATTTTTAACTTCTGCCTGAAACGCACTTAATGGCAAGTCTAAAATATGAGTTGGTATTTTATTGTATATGCGAATACTGAGCCCAATAAAAGAGCTATGCGTTTTGTGCAAACGAAAATACGGAACACATAATTTATGTCTATTTCTAGTATTGATATTGTGTATGTCACTATTCATTTTATAAGAATTTATATTTAGTCTTACATGCATAACACTGGCATTAATATATTGTGACGCTACAGCAAGAATACCAATAGTTTTAAATTTTTCTTTGAGTGAGGCTCTTGTCTTTAACTGGTAAATGGCCCTAACTGCCCGTTTCTGCAATATAAAAATATTTTGGATATCAGCAGCTCTACCCCATAACAATATGCCATATGACATAACACTATGAAAATAACTAAAATAAACCAATGTAGCCGTATCGACTTCGGTCAACCTACGAACCTTCTTAACGGCATAAGCAGCTGGGCTAAGTTTCCCCATTGTAACTTCGAATCAAGTGTTAATCCTAGAAATAATGTGGATTCAGTTGTTTCGAGTACATCGTCATTTAAAACTATGTTAGGACTGACATTAGGCAGAGCACAAATTAACACATTTTTTTTTTGGCGTTCAGTACTAGATTGTTTACATTAAACCATTTATTATGGAATTCAATATTCTGTCTATAGATAGATCTGTAGATTTTAGATTCGTTTTTGACATAAGCTCCATACAAACTATGTCAAACACGAATCTCGAATCCCAGAATCCATGTATGGATCGAATATTGAAAATGGCCGTTAGTCACTTGAATGAGTGCACTGTTTATTTCGTTGAAGTGTTCCTTATTTCTATCTTCTTTAAATATCAAAGAAGTATCGTCAGCAAACAGTACAACGTCAGAAATTTTTCTCAAGTAAAAAGGTAAATCGTTTATGTAAACAAGAAACAAGAACAATCATCACAAACAATCATCAACAACGTCGTGTCTTTGCTGATTGGGTCGTTGAAATGCGTGAAAATGATCCGGAATTCCATCGAAAAATCATCTTGAGTAATGAGGCCCATTTCCACCTCGGTGGCTTCGTCAACAAGCAAAATTTTCGCATCTGGGGCTCGAAAATACCCAAGAGTTATTGTTGAAAAGCCTCTATCCTCAACGTGTGACTGTTTGGTGCGGTTTATGATCCGGCGGAGTCATTGGACCTTACTTTTTCGAAAATGAGGCTGGAGCAACAGTTATGGTAAATGGATTGCGCTATCGAGAGATGATTAATGATTTTTCATGGCCGGAATTGGATGGATGCAATCTTGACAACGTTTACTTTCAACAAGACGGCGCTACGTACCAGACAAGCAACGAAAGCATTGATCTTTTACGGGAAAAGTTTCATCTCTCGAAGAGGTGATCACAATTGGCCACCGAGATCTTGTGATTTAACACCTTGCGACTTCTTCCTTTGGAGCCACGTGAAAGAGAAGGTCTACGCATACCGCCCAGCGTCGATTCAAGACCTCAAAGATGGAATTCGTGAGGCTATCGAGGACATAGGGCAGCCACTTTGCGATTTGGTTATGGAAATTTTCATGAAAAGGATATGGTCCTGTAAGCGTGGCCGTGGTGGTCATTTGCCTGATGTTATTTTCCACTATTAACGGCATACCTTCTTCTTCATAATGAAGATCATTTTTATTAATCATAATGAAATAAACATCAGATCATTTCTATTAAAAAAATGCATTTTCTTTGAATATCAAAATAGCACATCTTATTGGAAAACCCTCAATATCCTGATACAAGTATGGAATGCAAAAGGAAGATCATAAACTGGCTTTTGACGCTTACGTACGATGATACAGAAAAAGCTATGAACCGACACAGAGATATTTAAATTCAGTCACAGACACAACCTACACACACGCACACACACATGCAAACAAAATACACTTATACACAAACACATTTTCAAAATACCCATTTCCTCTCACAATGTAACTCCAATGTAAATTTAAAATAGAATTGCACAATGTATCTGGGATAAGGAGGCCAGGAGTCCTGTTACACAAGTTCCTACATACTTAGTATAGGCAACTTCTTTTTTTTTGACTCATGGTGGAAACCAAACAATTTACGGGCTTACCGCCCCAGGCTGGGCCCCTAAAGGGGCTCAGTCTAGGGAGAGTGTGGAGACTCCCCGACAAGAAGCGCCGGGACTACCCACTAAAACCACCATGGTGTTCCTCTATCCGATCCCATTGAATGGCAGGGTCGCAGGATCTGCGTTAGCATTACTGCTGCGACCCCGCCTGAGCTGACCCGCGCGAGCGGGCCCCGTCCCTCGCATGCATCCATCTGCATCCATCATACTTGTCCTCATACATCCTCTTTCATACTACAAGCGCAAAAGAACGACGTAGTCTACTAACGCTACGAGAGGCGCACGCGGAACATGTGCGCCGCCTCTCGGGCCTCGCGGACGGGGGCGGTATCACAGGCCCGCCGTCCGCAGGCGTGTACTCACGGTGGCCGGAGATCGTTGAACGCTCTGCGGCGACGACGCCCGGTTCTGCGGGTGGAGACAGGTCGCATGGGCTCCCTATCCCGCTCCGCCACCTCCTTGATCGACAACACCGTCTCACAAAAGGAGGCGGCGGCGTCCCAACACATCTCGCTCCGAACCATGGAACGAATCAAGGTCCGATGCGATAGTACATCCGGGCGTCTCGTCCCGGCCAATATTATAGGCTCCTATCTCCCTGCCGTAATTTTTGTACAACCTGATTCTACTTCGTGTATTTGTTGGGGTTGGGAGAAATAAATAAATAAAGAATAAAAAATCCCTCCCGGTTTTATTTTTGCAAATTATGGTAGCCTATCTCCGTCTCCATGGTTCAATATATCTCTACATTAAATTTCAACAAAATTGGTTCAGCCGTTTTAGCGTGAAAACGGAACATACATATATACATACATACACACTTTCGAATTTATAATATTATATAGTAATATAGTAATAGTAATGATAATAGGGATGCCGTGGCTTAGATTATAGTGTCAGCAGATTTAAAAGGTAATGACTCCGTAGGATGGCAAAGAGTGTCTCCGTTGCTCCCGCTTGTAAGCAAAATGCAAAAGTAGAACTGTAGGAATACGGCTACTTTATATCGTTCGTCTGTGAGAGGGTCATATTCGGTCTTACCTACTGTTACAGTAACCAGCATAAAGACTCATAAATGTATATGCAAAATCTAACGATGACGGTAAGGCAAGAAGGAAAATGAGATGATAGAGCTTAGAATGAGAAGAGCAGGAACCCAAGGATGCACAAACATTGTAACGTGTTTTGCACTTAATTTAAACATGGGCTTCATTTTGTCGCAATAACCGACACACACACGAGTCGATCCGCAGACAGAAACCATAAATATAATATTTACCGATCATTTTAACCTCAACTATACTGTAACATACATACATAGACTCACGCCTGTTTCCCGGAGGGGAAGGCGGAGACTACGGAACGACACTGCAACGATCCTGACATATCTTTCTTGCTTCATTCACTGTCCTTTTTAGGGTTCCGTAGTCCACCAGGAACCTTTATAGTTTCGTCATGTCCGTCCGTCTGTCCGTCCGCAGCCTAGCTCAAAGACGCCTGGTGCTAGAAAGCTGATATTTGACATGAATATAGACATAAGATATTGCAACAAAACTGTAGAATAAAATTTAGGAAAATATTTTTTTTAAGGGTATCTCCCCTACATATATAGTGGGGTATATTATTTTTTTGGTTGAGTACCCCATTATGTGGGGTATCATTGGATAGATTTAAAAAAAATATTATTTGCTTGGTCAAATCATTTTTCGATCAAGTGATTGGTTTGTCAAATATCAAGCTTTAAAGTGAAAAAATAATTTTATACTCAAGGGGACACTTGAGTATAAAAGCCCCCCACTGCCGGCTAAACTATTAATTTGGAAGAGGTGAAAAAAATCACATATGTAGTACATATAACGAATTTAAAAGGAAAACTATCACGGCTAAGTAGACATCACTAGTTTACGAGTAATCGTCGGTTAACTTGTAAATACCTATTTCTGTGAGTTTACATTGGGAGCGCTGGCTTAATCTTAAAGATGCCCATTTTTAGTCCCATGTGAAACAGAAGTTATTATCAATAATGGCCATTATGGGCAACTACGGAACCCTACATTGCGCGTGGCCCGACACGCACTTGGCCGATTTTTTTATATAGAATCTGCCTAACTCCTGAGGGCTTCTTCTCTTTGTGAGGAGGCTTAGGCCATAGCCCTTCACTAGTTTACGAGTAATCGTCGGTTAACTTGTAAATACCTATTTCTGTGAGTTTACATTGGGAGCGCTGGCTTAATCTTAAAGATATACGTACTTTGGTATGTAATGTGCTACGGGGTACAATGTGGGCCCGTTTTTAGTCCCATGTGAAACAGAAGTTATTATCAATAATGGCCATTATGGGCAACTACGGAACCCTGCATTGCGC
This sequence comes from Euclidia mi, assembly GCA_944739405.2. Classification (NCBI taxonomy): domain Eukaryota; kingdom Metazoa; phylum Arthropoda; class Insecta; order Lepidoptera; family Erebidae; genus Euclidia; species Euclidia mi. Next base: position 9,360,672 of record OX123186.2, on the reverse strand, counting down.
GTGGCCCGACACGCACTTGGCCGGTTTTTTTAAGATGTCTCCAATCTGGTCAAAGAACGTCCGTCTAGGTCTTCCCCTTCTTCCTGTCCCATTCACAGTTGCCTTATATTACTTCTTGGTCTGTCTTTCGTCATCCTTCCTCTCCATGTGTCCAAACCATCTTAGGATACCTTTCTCAGTGGTTATCACTACATCTTCTTTTACCCCACAACACTCTCTTATCACACAATTTTTTTTCTCTGTCCATATTCCAAAAATGTAAACAAAGGTTGGATTATGCAGAAACATTCGAATGCCAGCGGCTGAACTACATACTAGTTTAAGGAACTTCGGCATATAATACAAACAAACTTAATTTTAACAACAACATCGACTATGTTGCATAAATGTTTGTAAATTTGTAGATAGGGGAGATTGAGGTAGTTAGAATAAGGTATAAACTGAATTATTTATTTGATGAAAATGTATATCCGTGAACATGGCGCTTGCAATAGTGCCAAAATATCGGCTACTCAAAACAAAGGTGCGTAGTATATATCCCGAAATACAATTTAAAATTAGTGATGAATCATCATAATCATCATCATCAGCCTTTAACAGTCCACTGCTGGACTAGGCCTCTCCTTTGAAAGGAGGAATTAGCCTACTAAGTATACCACGCTGGCCAAACGGATTGGTATAGGGTTTGTATCAAGTTTTCCTTCTCTTACAGTGCTGTTGTCTGCATAGTATGCTCCCTCTGCCGGTTCTTACGACACCCATGGGATGATGTGGGGTGGTGACATTCCGTATTCTTAATCCGTCACCACACGGAAGTGATGAATACTCTTTAGGAAAACCAGTATGACGATTGGTGTATAAACAGTTTCTTTGTTCATACATTTTGACGACCGGTTGGCGCAGCGAGAGTGAAAGCGACTGCTACGCTGAAAGTCACGGGTTCGATTCCCGCTCAAGTCAAACATTTGTGTGCATGAACATGGATGTTTGTCTTGGTCTGGGTGTTTCTATGTATAATATGTATGTATTTACAAAAAAAGTATGTATGTATGTATGTATGTTTATCCATTATCTAGTACCCATAGTACAAGCTCTGCTTAGTTTGGGACTAGATGGTGATGTGTGTATGTGGTAGAATATTATCTTATTATTATTATACATTTAATTTTGTAAAGATGATTTCTATAATTCGGACTGCAAATTGAGGAAGTACTACTTTTACATCATCAATCCGCCGACCGCGCTCTGAGGCGGACGTTTAACGCGTGAATATATTATATTTTATCGTTTAGCGCGCCGCGAGCCGACGCGCGCAATTTTTTTATCGCCATGAGTGACAACCTTGTGGTAAACGAGCTGCTGGCGTTCCTGCAGCAGAAGCTGGATGTCATGGATGAGGTGTCGGCTATCCAGATCTGTTCCAGCAACTTCAGCGAGGAGGACATAGCGGCTGCCAAGCTGCTTGTGAACAGATCGCTAAACAAATGTGACCAGATGGTGTCCCGCAGGCGTGACGGGACAAAGAAAAGTCTGCAAGACATTATCACGCCGCTGAAGGAGATCGATCCTGACGACGTGCCGACGTTGTGGCGACGCACTTGAACAAGTTGCCTCCCGTCACATTCGATCACGTCGATGTCACAAGCCTTTTGAAGGACATCGTTTTTTCTGAAGGCAAGTTTACCGGATGTACACAAGAAGTTACAGGCATCCGAAGAAACCGTTGCACTCTTGCGCACGGAGGTGGATGACCTACACAATTGACCTAAAACAGGTTGTCGATTTAACTGGGTCACCGCCGCGTAATAACATCAACACGCGCCGAGGAGCACGCGTCTACACATCGGTGGCAAGTGTTGGCAAATGTTGTGACTGCTGAGTGCGCTACACGAGCGCCCCGCAGCCCTGTCCCCGTCTCCGCGGCTCCTCCGTGTAGCGACGCGCGTGTTAGAATAATATATATAGGATGTCATACTTATAGTTAAATTATGTAATCAATTCCATAAATATTAATATTAAAATAAGTATTTTACATCGTTGTAAACGAGTTGCCAGATTAACAATTAAATTATGTAACACGTTTTACAGTTATCATTTCAAATATTGTTTTGATATTCCAATTTAAACAATCTAATAAATACTATATTTGTTAATTAGTTACAAGCATTTTGTATAAGGCAGCGATAGCCGAGTGGATACACCAACAGACTGCCATGCAGAGGGTATCAGGTTCGAATCCACGGCGCGCACCAATGACTTTACGGAGTTATGTGCGTATTGAATTGTTAATTATCGCTTGTCCCGTGCCTCGGAGAGCACGTTAAGCCGTCGGTCCCGGTTGTCATGAAGATCTTTGACAGTCGTTACAGGGCGTCAGTACCTAACTTCTAAATAATCTGACACTAGTCTAAACCCTGGAATATCGCTATCCCTTCGGGTTGCGGAGGTCAGACAGGCAGTCGCTCCGTGGAAAAGCTAATATTCAGCCAAATCCGGTTAGACTAGAAAGTGGACCCCAGACTGAAACTGGGATAACGCTAAGAGAAAGAAGAAGTTACAAGCATTTTGTATCATTTAATATAATCGATTTTAAACTTTCGCGATTTGTATACATCATAGAAATTAATTTAGCGGGTCTTAATCGCGTTAACTTAACTTATTTAAGGTATAAATACCTATTTGTTACCGACGTTTCGCTCGTCTTGCACCGAGCGTGGTCGCGGAGAGACTGATGAGAGCTCAGCGACGTCTTGTGGAAGTGCGGGTTTCAGCACCTACCCTCACTTGGTCTTTATTTAAGTTCGCAATGTCGGTACTCCGACACACTACACTAATGACGTCTACACACTGTTGAGATTTATCACTGCGGCGGTGTTTACACTTGCTGATGACTGGATTCCAAGTGGCCGATAATCTATATCCATCCTCCCGGTTGAAATTTTTATATTTCTTGATTTCTACCGCTGCACGTACTATCCTGGAGTAATAGTGACGATCGGTGGATAAGACTTGTGGTTGATGCAGTTCTATCCAGTGGTTTGGTCCAGACTCCAACAAATGCTCAGCTATCGCCGACTTGTTAATATGTCGGTTTTTTACAGCTGCGATATGTTCCTTTACCCTTTCAGCGATTTTACGCTTAGTCTGCCCGATATATGAACTACCACAGCTGCAATCGACTTTGTAGACGCCAGGTGTTTGGAGAGGAATTACATCCTTTGGTGTACGCCGATTGTGTGCTATCTTAGAGAGCGGACTGTATACAGTCTTGATGGAGTATTTCTTGAGTACTGTTCCAACTTTGTCCGTCACTCCCTTTAGATACGGCATGTAAGCGGGCACTCTGCTTACTTCAGGTTTACGCTCGTTCCTCTTCCGACAGAGTAAGTTTTTCTTGTATCCGTTGCACATAAGTACCTCCCGAACATGTGACAGCTCACTATTTAATTGTTCGGGGTCACATAAGTCATACGCTCTGTTCACTAAAGAGGACACAACGGAATCCAAGTGCCCGCGGATGGTGGTGCGAGTTCGCGTTGAGATACCTGTCGGTGTGTGACACACACGCGAAGTCGTCGAAATTAATTTCTATCATTTAATATATTTTAAAGACTACTCCAACTCTGTAACATTATCTTGAAATAATAAAATAAGAGAATCAATTGACATCATGTGATCGCCAAACGGTGGGGTATTTTACTATAATATAGTAAAATACCCCACCGTTTGGCGATAATAAACCGTATTATACCGGTATTATAAACCAGTGCCGTACTACAACTGACACATTTTCGTTGGGCGACCACAGGACTGTACACTCCGCACGGTCCAGCTATAATACTGGAGATAAGTATATTCATCTTATACAGTAATAATACTTGTAATTGAAACCTAAACTCATGTAACGTATATAATATACTCTAATATTATGTGCCGTAACTATTATTTTCTATGAATAAATCTAATTAAGGTATAATTTGACAAGATACATATGTTTCATTTCAGTCTATTTGATTAATTAAAGTCTTTAAATCCTACAAACTATCTTTTATTTAGAACTACCTCACTTTTATATAAACATCTTAAGTTCCAAAGTGTAAATCGTAGTATGGTGTATTTAATATTATATATATGTATATACTTTTATGTATACATATGTGGTGTTTCTGACACGCGTAATAAGCGAATAGAGGTTCAGCAGGTTACTGCGAGTACCCTCGTTGCTTCCACACTGAAGTCCATGCCGGAGAAGGCAACGAACCACGACGACGAAGCTGATTATGGTTTTATGATGGTGCAGAGGAGGAAGCGTCGTCAGAAAACCAACAAGAACTGCTGCGGTACGGCCCCTGTGGGGTCGGGTGCGAATCTGCGCGCCGCCGCACCGAACACACCCATTTATGTCCCTCGCCTGCACTACACCGCTAAGGTGGAGGACATCGTGGAGTACGTGCGCCAAAAGACAAAGACAAAATACATACTGAGAGTACAGCTGCTGGAGTCGCGTCGCAACGTCTATTTCAAGGCGTTTGTGGTGCGGGTTCCGACGTGCTTTCTGGATGTTGTGATGAAGGAGGAATTTTGGCTGAAGGGATTGGTGTTCCGTCGCTTTTGCGGACAAGTGCCACACGAGCGCACATCAACAACATGCAAGTGAAGCGATACTAACATAGTTTTTAAGTATATTTATACTAACGGGTTTTAACTAACAGACATCATATGACATATGAATGAAATGTAGAAAATTCTTCCTCAGTGGGTTCCTTTCATGAGAGTAAAGGATAGCTCACAGCAGTGAACTAGGTCTAGTCATCTTTTAAAAGCGTAAGCGATAATAATATGGCTGTCATAGATGACTTACGTTTATAGAGAAACCAGACATAATAAAAGGTAAATTTTAAATATGAAAAGAAAGTGTCAAATTATTTAAAATATACATACTATTGGGCACCTATCTTTTACCATAGCTATTGAAAGTTGCTCACACAAAGTAACGCTCGAGCTTTGCTGTCCTTGCTAAACCCTTTTTAGTACCTTTCTAGGAGCGACCCTTGCTATATTCCCTGGTGAAAACATTGGGAAGAATCTCATTCAATAACCGAAAATATTAAGGAATATTGAGGGGTATCATGATAAAAACTCGCCATCATACAAACAATCTTTCAAAATATATACCTACATAATATGTTTTGTATCGTATAGCACCATACTACAACAAAGTTAAATAACCAACGACTATTATTTTGCCCAAATTGATATCATGAATATAATATTGTAATCGACAATGAATATTCCTCTTGGTTTAAATTATAACAAACTAACAATAAACGAAGAGAATACATACGTGGCCCATATTACCACGGTGTCCCATAAATCTCTAACAAAGTTGGTGCATGTTATTAATTCAAACAACTTTTCATATGTTCGTACAAACGTTATCTCAACTGTAAAACAAATTATGTTGCTTTGAATTTGGCCACAAGGTGATAAGGCTGCTGTGACAAATTCAGCGGCCATTTATAATAATAATAATAATCTTTATTGACGCTTTAAACAGTTTCACAATGAGGCTTAAAACTAGGCACGAGTAATTGTATTATTGTACTAATGGTGTTGATACTGTCTCCCAAACTAAGCAGGTGCTTGTATTTTGGGTATCATTTATGACAGAGAGTAGAGCTTAAATCTAATTTTTACTTGGATAGATAGGGTGCAGAGGAGAAAATGGTTTATTGCATTACAAAGGATCGACAGTTGAACTCAGTATCATCTGTACATGCTGAGATGTTATGCCATTTGTTTTGAGCTGCAATATAAATACAAATCTTTCAAAAAGCAAGAAAATAACCCTAATATTCCTAGAATAAGTAGACATCCAAATTAATCTATCATTTGAAACTGAATAAATACTCACACTCAGTGAATATTTCCACTTACACTCACAATGTTTTGTTCTCAATAAATCAACCACTACATCTCTGCGACACAGAAAAGGTGTCAAAAAACAAATAAATAAAAAGCGAAATAAGAAAGAAAGGTATACTCCAGTGGTCTGTCTTGTAAAAGGGATGAGTGAGAGGCGATTAACGAAAAAGGGTTCATGCGGAGTGAAGTGGCAAAGGACGTAGAGGACACACTGACCAAATTGTTGGGCCCTTAAAAAGGTCAGGCGTACTCCCTGTACATGTATATAGTACACGATACAAAATGAATGGAAGAAAATGGGACGAGAATGATTAAATTACACTGTCTTTTCTATTACATGTTTGCATTACTGCTTGGGTGCTAAAAATAAATGGCTTGCTGAAAAGCTAGCAGACATATTGTTTTTTGTTTTGTGGGTGCAACAAGATAATAACATCTATTATAACCTGCAGATACGAGGCAAAGCTGATACTTATATGTAGCTAAACACAGCAAATAAGAGGAATTTCTGAATAATAAGTAAATGTCCGACATGTATAGCACACTCGCTTTATAAGGAAGGCATCGCATTCCAGTCTAGTTCAGCTCATATCTAGGAATGATAAGTAACTTCCATCACGCAACGTCTTATATCAATTATCATCATAGTCATAGTACAACATTGAATGCCTTAATCCAATAATTTTATGTATATAAGCTACTCGGACAAGTTTTCTAAACGTAGAATATAGAAACGCACAAAATTAAATCGAACTTATGTTTGGCGAACCAATTTGGCGTTGACTCAAATCGTGGAGAAAATTCGCGATGTTCATAAGTTTTGAATTCAACTAGAAACTTAAAACTGTCATTTAGGAAACGTTTTGTCTGTTCCAAAATAATTTTCAGAGACAAAGAGGAAGTCCGAAATTACCTGATGAAATAATATTTAAAGTACTTATTACAACAAATAGTTTACATAAACTATTGTTCTATAGCATTTTATAGGGACAAATTATCCAAATAGATGGACACTTAGCTCTTGCTTTTGTGGACAATACGGTACGTTACAGTTTATATCCACAACGATTTATTTCATTCCAACATTCACGCGATGAATCCCACATAAGACTACGTTTTAAAAACCAGGCACAAAAAACTGCTTGCAAAATTTTGCATTTTTTAGCCAGCGGCCTGGGCCATAAAATGATATAATATTCAAATAGTAGCTTTGCGATGAGACGAAGAACTCGATATCAAGCCCTTTACCAACGCCGTACCGTCTTGTCAGCGTAGCATATGACTGCCTCCGTGCTGCAGTGGATAGTGTATGCGACTGCTGAGCGGAGGTCCCGGGTTCGATTTCCGAGTCGGGCAAAAGTGTTACCGGGTTTTTCCGAATACAGAAGAAGCACGGAGTCTGGTGATGTGCCCGGTATCGGCAATAGGCTCGCCCCCTATTACGTGGGACCTAAAAATGTGGGTGTACACACCCTTCAGGGATACAGTCGTGAGTCTATATATATATAGCGTAGAATAGTACACCAAATTCTCCAACTGATTCACAATGTTAATGTGACTCAAATTAAAAGGCACTTAAAACCAACAGCAGAGTGCAAAATGTTTTTTTCCAATTCCAATTCTTTGCTCTTATCCAGGATGCCGAAGGATCCAGGAGGACGGCGAACGTATTAAAATTTAACGGGGATGTTTTTAGGGCAACTGTCTGAGTCCCCTTTGGTTTTGCTTGGCCAAGAACCCTCTCAGTACATTACTGGAGGGTTCAAGGTTAGGCTTCAGGTTAAAGAGAGGCGGTCAGGTCATATCTCACCTGTTATACATGGTTGACCTGAAGTTTTTTGCCCACTCTGATGCCCAATTGCTAGATTTACTAAACGTAACCCAAAACTTTAGTAAGGCTATCAATGTGGAGTTCGGTGTAGATAAATGTGCTGACATTCATGTGAAGCAGGGCAGGATGGTGGAATCTGAGGGGATCCAACTATCAGATTCCATTAATCTAAGATCGCTGCTCTTAAATGATACCTATAAGAAATCAATATCTTGCGAGTAAGAAAAGTTACAGCAGTTTAAGTTTATAGACTCACAGTCACAATGCTTCGCATGTACTTCCCAAGTTTATTCAAAATGCCAGAATCCAAATGAATTCAGTTTCATTTACGGATTTATTCGCGTCTTAAGCAGCGTCCCTCCGGAGAGCGTATAAATAAATTCACTTGCAGTATCCGTTGCAATGACCCTATTCTCTTAGGTTGTCTCATTTGAAAGCTTAAATAAAATAGTCATCGGTACTTGGAGATAGTTCTCGAGTCTCGGGAGACTTGACACTGGCTGAGGGTATAAAATATTCAGGGGAGCAACTTGTTGGGTTTCGGAATTACCGTTGTGCCAGATAGCAACAACGTCTTTAGTCTATCGCTTAAAATCACACTGTAAATATTTTGATCAATCAACAAGTACGGGTAATCGTATCGTTTTTAATTGTTTTATAAATAATTTTGTGTAAATTAACTGTTTGATTTTCTGGTGCGTGCACCATTAACTAAATATAAACAATTAGGTACATTCGAAAGGATTAACTAGACATTATCACTTTGAAGTTATCCTCACATTGTTTGACAGTACAGTTGCGTGCGTGCCAGAGAAGAAAAATATAACATTAATAAGGAAAATATAAGACCCTAAAATGTTGCAGTAGAGGTAGTTCCCGACGATCGACGAAGTTGTTCGAATCGCAGGAAACGGATAGATGCGGGTTGTGAGAATTGTGAGCGGTTTAAGGCGTCTTACGGCTAAGAGGACGATAAGACTTTAATAATTCTATATAAATGAACTATAAAATAGCAAACCTATGGCGAGACGCAGACTCGTTTGTCGTGTGGGGTATTCATCTAAACGCTTCAGCCAACAAGACTCGGCCGTTTTGCGGAACGGCGTAGTACAGCATGAAAGGCCTGTGAGCGCGTCCATCTGAGCGATTCTATGTTTATTTATAAGTAGCTTCACTCTTTATCTGTGAATTTCGTTACAGCATATCGCAACGTTTGTTTAAAAAAATAAAATAAAGGTGCCGTTTACTTTTTGTTATGTTTATGTCGATTTGCTAGTTGCAACTGTAGACGTAATTTATTATCATTTAGTATTTGAACGCGCAACAATAGATACTAATGCAACGAAGTATTCTTCAGGTTTACTAATGTTTGCCATAATTTAAAATGCCATAATTTCATATGCCATACTGGTATTTGCCATAATTTCATTAGAAATAACGCTTCAGTTGCCATAATCGTGAAATGACATAAAATGAATTTCACTAATTCCATTGGTCATAATCTATCAAGTGTCATAATGATTTAAATTCATATATGTATTTGCTATAATTTTCGTTTTCAATAATGCCATTTTCCATAACTTTTATTCACCATAATCTGAGGTTGACGGAGCCCTGCTTCGCAGGGCTCCTATTTTCGGGTTAAGGGTCAGAAGAGAACCTAACACAACCTATTTAGTTACTTTCACTAAATAGGTTGTGTTAGGTTCTCTTCACATAAAACCTAAAATTACGTTCCGTTTTGCATGTTTGAATGAAGAATTCTTGGAAATTGTTTAAAAATATTTAGATGCAACTCCGGCAGCCAAAATTACTTTTAGGGGATTAAAACTAACTCCCTTAAGCCCCCTACACCACCAATACCCTCAAATTCGGGCGACTCGTTTCGAAACCCAACCCCAGATTTTTTACATACATACATACATATACTCACGCCTTTTTCCCGTCGGGGTAGGCAGAGACAACAGAACGCCACTTGCTCCTATCCTTACAAACCTCACGCGCTTCCTCTACACTCATTACTCTTTTGATACATGCTCGCCGGTTGCGGGTACTTCGGACCTTTCCGTTTCTTAGGATGTCTCCAATTTGGTCGAAGAATGTCCGCCGAGGTCTGCCGCGACCGACTTGCCCACACACATTTGCCTTATATATCTGATTCGTCATTCTTTCTTCACTCATTCGCTCCACGTGTCCAAACCACCTAAGCATTCCTTTCTCAATCCTTGTCACCACATCTTCTTTCAGTCCACTGCTCTTTCGTATAGTTGCATTCGGAATTCTATCAATCAGTCTTACCCCACACATACTACGCAGTGATCGCATCTCAACTGCGTTAATTCTACTTTCATGCTTTTTCTGCCAAACCCAGCTCTCACTTCCATACATCAACGTGGGGACAAGCACTCCATTGTGAACCGCCAATCGTGCCTCTTTTGGCACCGTCTGACCGTTCATAAACGCCCACAGTGCTCCATTTACACGATTTCCCGCAGTCACTCTCCTTTCAATGTCTCCCTCACATCTTCCGTCCCTTGTAAATACGCTACCCAAATATACAAATTCCTTTACTTGCTGTACAATTTCACCTCCAATCGTAATATTACACTCAGTCACACTTTCATCTTTTTCAAACACCATCACTTTCGTCTTTCGTGCATTAACTTTCATACCTTTCGCTTTAAAGCTCTTGTTCATGGAGTCCATCATGTCTTGTAACTCATTCGCCGATGATGCAAGAATGACTTGATCATCGGCATTTTTTATTCACAATTAAACCTTAAACTAAACCTCATATGGCGTCTACTAACTTAGCTCGACGAAAGGGCTCGGGGCTCCTACTTCTGGGTGGTTTAAAAAAATAACCACGTTCTAACCTGACCTTTTTCATAATTATATCAAAATTTGATTATGTCAAGAGTCGATTATGAGATGTGTTACTTATGGAAACTAATTATTATGATATATGTTGTTATAGAAAGTCATTTTATGGCAAATAAAAGTTATCACTGTTGAGTTGTTAAGGCAAACGTTATTAGTATAAATGATAATAGTGCAAGTAAATATTATGATCAGCGATGATTATGGCAAACAATATTAGTGCAAATGAATTTATGGAAAACGAGAGAATACCTATTCTTCAGGCAAAATCCCTTAAAAAACCTATTAAGACATCCAACACTCGGAATCAAAATCAGCAATCTAACCGCCGTACCAAATATGTCCATAAAGTAGAAATATTTCGCTGTTTATGTTAACCCGGTGATTGACAGCGATGAGGCCTTTCTACCTACCTACATTTTTTTTCTGTATGGGTAAAAGAGAGAGATTATAAAAAGCGGGAGTGGGAGAAGATACCATCTTCTATCTTTCCCTGGAGTTGGTACCACGCGATTGATACCTATATAATATCACTGCCTTAATAGATACTATAATTATATAGGTATCGGCAACACGCTAATTGCAGCCATCCCGTAAATTGTCTCCCACCCCCCAATGTATGAGAATTATATAAATCTTATCAAGAGTCATTAATTACCATCGGGTGACCCGCTTGTTCGTTTGTCTTCCTATGCTAAACAAAAAAGGCGTACAACATTTCAAATCTTGGCAATAAAAATTGCTATAAATCGTGACACAAATCACATGTACATATTTTTACCTAATCAACTTCTTCGTCATAGTCAAAAACATATAAACCACGAACAAGATTTGTTACACAAACTGCTGGATTAGAGCAATTAGAATAAAATCTCTATATTACGTGCCGAAGCGAACTACTCTTAGTAGTTGGGTAAATCCAAATGAAATGAAGTGTAGCTTGTCTAATTACAGTGGCATTAACAGTAATGATCTCTAGGCACGGCATCAGAACACGCGACCAACATCGCTTGCTATTAAGGTCTGGATGGATTATTTTTGTTTTCTTTTCTTTGCGAGCAAATGGCGTGCTGGTAGATTTATCGGATGTAAGTGAAATGGTGATGATTATTGCCGGTTTTTAATTGTTTTCGTTACTGTGAATGTTTATGTACTGCTTTTTTAAATTTAGTGACTGCTTGGAGATTCATTTAGTAGTAATGAATATTGTTTCAGAGTATTTGAATCGGTAAGTTTCTAAATCTTAATAAAATTGGTCAGTGGTCTGAAATGTAAGAGATTACTGGCACATTATGGTCAGCTTGCAGCTTGTTAACAAACGTACTCGTTATAATCAACGTAAAAATCCAGTTAAAATCGTTAAACAGTCATTTACTATTATACAAGCTGTCACAAGTGACCCATCACCAAGCCGAAGCCAACTCGTTTTGGACATCACGCCAAGTCATACTTAGCAAAAATAATACGTGGGAAACGAATTATTTTTTTAAGTATCTACATTTTTTAAACCGCAATTAAAAGTGCATACGTGCAATGTTCTAAATATCTTCTTATCCATGCCTGCATAGGACATGTATAGAACAATTTGGCGGGGTGAATGAATCGATTTTGTACCGAATTAAAAAGAATGTATTCTCAGTGCCAGCACGGAGTCTGGAAATGTGCCCGGTACGGCAATAGGCTCGCCCCTTATTACGTGGGACTAAAGTATATCTGGCGAAAAGTGGGTGTAGAAATACACCTCTGCCTACCTCTTCGGGGTTATAGGCGTGAGACTATATATGTATGTATGTATTGTGCCTTTGAGCCTCAATATCTCCTAAACCAGTAATTTCTCAGGTATGGTGCCGAAGTAAAAAAGAATCGTAATGATCGGTACGATATGGCATTTCAGTTTTCGTTAAGGGTCTTTTTACACCCTGTATACTTATTTATGGCAACTAAATAAAATAGCCCTTTATAACTGACTAAAAATGTTAAAATATTCATACCTTTTTCTAAATATGTACTAATGCTCTTGATTATAACTCGTGCAGATTAGTAATATGTTTTGAAGTATAGTGGGCGCATACAGTGGGATATGCAAGTCAGGTATCATCCTGGTACCCAGACCATTCCTTTCCCTTATCCTTTATCATCCCTTATCCTTTATCATCAGGGGAGATCAGTTTGTCAACCTTCTTCTATTGCAAAAATTGGGATGGTCAATCTGAGGATGCGTGGTCGCCTCCTCTTTCTTTTCATTAGTATCTAACTATTTATTACTATTGGTTTTTACGCGTCCTAGAAACGTTTTGTATGATTGTTAAATAACTGGGTAAGTTAAAACTTTTATTCTCAAGGGCATGGTGAAATAGGTTATGGTTGCATTTTATGTAACACCGAGATATGTGCAGGTGTAGGATAATTGGCAGCAGCATCTATTATATGACAAATGATTATTGTAAATAATACACATTTGTTAAAAAAATTGGGCAAGTGCGAGTCGGACTCGCGCACGAAGGGTTCCGTACCATCATCTATAAAAGAAAATCACGTTCGTTGTATGAATACTTCAATGCTTTTGAAGTTTCTACCTGTTTATTAAGACCGAGTAACAAATTGCTTAAAAATTACGTTTGTTGTATGGGAGCCCCCCTTTATTATTTACTTTTTTTATTCAATTATTTATTTTGAAAGCTATTATACAACTACATATTCTGTGAAAATTTAAAGCTTCTACCTGTTACAGTTAGTAATTTAGAGCAAAATTTACGAAAAAAAACACGTTTTTTGTATAGGACCCCGTTAATATTTTTATTTTTGTTTTATTTTTAGTATTTGTTGTGGTTAAATCAGCAACCGAAATAGATAATTTGTGAAAATTTCAGCTTTCTAGCTATCACGATTTATGAGATACAGCCTGGTGACAGACAGACAGACAGACAGCGGAGGTTTAGTAATAGGGTCCCGTTTTTACCTTTTAGGTACGGAACCCTAAAAAAGGTTAAATTGCGATGATATTGAAGAACGTAGGTAGGTTCTTGTCTTTGTCTAAAAAAAGTGCCAGGAACGCGTGAGGTCGCGGATGGAAAAAGTATTCTGTAATTCAACCAAAAATTAATTTAATCGTGATATTAACAGATGTTAAGTACATTAAGTTTGTGCTTGTAGATTATAACTTAGTTAGTTTTTAAAAGTTCGTATAGATTTTTATAGAAATTGCAGCTTACAAAAACGCGTTGCCAAAACGAAGATTTTAAAGAAACCAAGTTTTTGAAAAGTGCGTCTTATTTCTTAAGGTACAGAAAGACCTGAACTAGCAGTAGCTTAAAGGGAAACAAAGGGAAAAAGAAGTTACTAAAAGTTCACAATATTACATTTCATATTCTCCTGATTCCCCTTCCAAAACTTGACCAATTTGATTAAAGTATTTTCATTAGTAAATAAAGAAAGGCCAGTCTTATATTTTGTTTTTTAAATGATCTACTCAAATTTGATTTCTGGATGTTTGAACACTTTGAACACAGCAGACAATCTAGTCAGCTTTTGAGATTTGAAAAGGTTAATAATTAAATAATTAAAAAAAGGAAAATGATTGCTCCATTGTTATCCTATCCAGATATATCATATCCAGATAGGAAACGGGGATCACCTTTGTATGAAAAAACCGCTGGTGTGTTTCCTCTTAACTCTATGAAATAGGTATTACACTTCAAAAGTAATGCTGGTATAGGAACAGTCAGAGTAGGTATCCTAGTGTTGGGACACTGGGTAACTGATTGTGGCACTATTTGGCAAGTTACGGGAATTTTCAATACATATATCTAATTGCAGTTTTTACACTAGTGCTATGTACACTATCGCGTTGATCAGTTTTTTAGGGTTCCGTACCTAAAAGGTAAAAAACGGAACCCTATTACTAAGCCTCCGCTGTCTGTCTGTCTGTCTGTCTGTCTGTCCGTCTGTCTGTCACCAGGCTGTATCTCATAAACCATGATAGCTAGAAAGCTGAAATTTTCACAAATTATGTATTTCGGTTGCCGCTATAACAAAAAATACTAAAAATAAAAAAATGAAAATATTAAGGGGGGTCCCATACAAAAAACGTGTTTTTTTTCGTATTTTTTGCTCAAAATTACTAACTGTAATAGGTAGACGCTTTAAATTTTCACAGAATATGTAGTTGTATATTAACTTTCAAAATAAATAATTAAATTTAATAAAAGTAAATAATAAAGGGGGGCTCCCATACAACAAACGTAATTTTTAAGCAATTTGTTACTCGATCTTAATAAACAGGTAGAAACTTATAAAGTATTTAAGTATACAAATAAATTGGGACCAGGGCAAGACAATGATGAAGTATACATACAACGAACGTGATTTTCTTTTATAGATGTTGGTACGGAACCCTTCGTGCGCGAGTCCGACTCGCACTTGCCCAATTTTTTTTTAGATTTGATGCTCCGCAAGTCGCAACAAATACCAATGAAGGCATCGGCATTTGTCCTAAAGATATCGCCTTAAAATAAAAATCGAGATCCATATATTTACGTTCCTAAGAACGACAATACTTTTGTACATTTGTACAAAAGTATTGGCGATTCAGTATATCAATTTTTGGGGTAGGTACTGACTGACTGACTGACAGACAACGCACAGCCAGAAATACTGAGTCCAAAAAGCTACATTTACACACATTTTACAGTTAAAATGTACCTCTTAACTTGACTAGATTCAAATTTAAGCGAGATTTTGGATTTTTAGATTTTCTTACTTTTCCCGAAGATTCTACCAAATGTGGAAAAGTTATATATACAGAAAGGATGCTCTTTACTTTCCTCATCTACTCAATAAATTTCAGACCCTAAATCCATGGAATCTAGAAGTTATTCCATATAACTGTTTTTGCTAGTTTTTTCATATTTATATTCTGGATTTTAATGATTAAATTTTTATTCGATATTGATTTCTTTACAACATATAATTTAGTTATAAAATCAATATCGAATAAAAATTTTATCATTAAAACCCGGAATACAAATGTGAAAACCCTAACAAAAACAGTTAATTTGGAATCACTTCTAGATTCCATGGATTTGGAGTTTGAAATTTATTGAGTATATTAAATTTGAATCTAGTTAAGTTATGAGGTTCATTTTAACTGTAAAATGTGCAGTGAAAGAGACGCTATCGGTGCGTGTAACATTATTATTGCGTATCATGCTTAGTTTAAGAGGAATATCTTTTTTTCTAAATATCCGCTTTAAAATATGAAGATTTTCAAAAAACTTTTTCTAAAAAACTAGAGATGCTAGCTTAATGGGGATACGAAATATTTCTTTTTATTGAATATATCTATTAGCTTCTTTAATAAAAAGACGGTGTACGAAAAATGGTCTTCATAAAACACTGTGCGGTGCACTAAGAAAGCATTTATAGAAATTTCGGTTAAATAAAATAAATACATATATGCGGGTGTAGCTGCGGGAAACCTCTAATCCAATGGTTCTCAAACTTTTTTTAGGGATTGAACCCTTTTGGGTAACCAAATATTTGGCGGAGCCCTAAAATAAAACAAAGCCAAGTCCTACGTGCACTTTAAAACGAATAGAATAGAATTTATAATTTATGCATCATGTGGTTTCCTGTAATTGAGGGAGTACACAGGCTATAATCCTGTAATGTATATTTTAAAAATTGTTTTATATAAGAGGTGTACAGCCTTTGTTGGAAATCCTTGCAAAATAAATAAATAAATAAAACCATTTATTTTACTAACATACACTTTTGTGGAGCCCCTAGAGACCCCTGGAGCCCCACTTTGAGAATGGCTGCTCTAGTCTATCATAAACGATGAGACAAGTCATGCTACGAGCGCTAGCTTTACACTGGGTAAAAGGAGACCACAAAGATGTGGCAGCTTCACTTGAAAAGCTAGAAGCGATACGGTGTACTTGACGTAATCATAGAGCCAACGAATTGATCTAGTACACGGAGTACAATAACCAGTGGAGAGCGCGTGCGGGTGTACTCCGTGATCTAGTACAACATATGCGTGGCGAGTGCTCTTAATAATCAGACGTGTAGATGTGTATCCATATCAGTACAGGCATAAGTCTGTACGTAGTAGGTCTTACTTGTTTACGGAGTTTGCACTTAACCGTGAACTACTTAGATAAAGATAAATAATCGTGTATTTATATGATACAGAATTGCCGTATAAATGTAAGGTCTCGTTAACGATACACTTAATTGGTGACTAGTGTCTTAACGTGGGTCTGCTCGCGTGGGTGTATCGTAACAAAAGGTAGTCGATGTGATTTTCATATATAAGTACCTAATATTTCTGCGAAGTTTCATCAAAATCCGTTCAGTAGTCTTTGCGTGAAAGACAAACAAATATTCATACATCCAAACTTACAAACTTTGAATTTAGGATAGGATTTTGAAAGAAAATTACCCGTAGATAGTAATTATTAATAAAGTAGGCAGCAGAAAGGTTATTCTATATTTCATGGGACGCATGCTGAAAGAACATACTGAGAATTTGACAAAGTAGACTGATTTTGTTTTGGGCTTATGTCATACAGGGTGATGATTTGCATTTGCAAAATATTTTAAGGAGTTAATGTACTACTTTAGCTGAATAGAACTATATGAAAAAAAAGTCGCTAAAAGTTTAAGAAAATTTTTCGTCATCATACACTCTGAAAATTAACTCGTGGGAACTGCAATAGTGATCAGCTGTCTATTGACCGCCGCCGCTCAGCTGATCACTATTGCAGATGCCTAACACACACAAGCACGCGTACCTACAGTAACTGCGCAATACAGTCTTATTTTGCACAATTTACCAGTTAATTCTGATTTACTATCTGGTAACATTTAATGGTAAATAGGGTTTTATATCATCGCACACTGTTTCAAATAATATTAGGAAAATAAGTATACTGTCTTTATTGTATTATTAAAATATTTTGCACTCAATCTGTCCTGATTGGTAATCGAACCAACGACACGAGACCTAATACCATCGACCATAAGACCAGATAAACCACTACGTCACTGGTGCAAAACTGAATAATTTTACTAACGATATCAGCATTCGCGTATACAACTAGAAATAACGGCTTTTATGAACATAATTAGTAATCAATAGTGTTATTAAATATAATAACTTGATGCAATGTTTAATACCAATTATGAATAAAACATATTATTAATTTTATTGCCTCAATTATTACTTAGCTTTAAAGTTTCTTTAAAAACGTGAATTTATACAAATAATTACTTGTCGTACTGTATCATCAATAAAAAAATCGCAATGCAATGGTTTTAATCTGTATTATATACAGAGTGTAAAAATACCCTTAACGAAAACTGAAACCCCATATTGTACCAATCATTACGAACATTTTTTGCTTCGGCATCATACCTGGGAAATCACTGGTTCAAGAGATATTGAGGCTCAAACTTACTATGGATTTTTGGTAATTACTTACAAAATCGATGCATTTACCCCGCCAACCTGTTCTATAGATGTCCTATACACCCATAGATTAGTAGGTATTTCCAAAATTACACGCGGGCTTTTTTTATAGCGTCTTGAAAAAAGTGAGTACAAAAAAGTCGTTTCCCACGTTTTATTTTTGCTTAGTTTGACTTGGCATGATGTCCAAAACGAGTAGACTTCGGCTTGGTGATGGGTCTTGTGACACCCTGTATATATAACCCCTTTTTATACGTTTAATTATAAGTAGTTTTTCCTACTCCCACCTATTGCCTTCTTTATTTTCCTGTCTCATTGACAAGAATCGTTCGTTAGGTCATTTCAGATACCTTTGGGAGGTCTGGCAACTCCAGAATCTCCTACACATAAAGCAAAGAGGAAGAAATAATAAAGTTAACATAGTTTGTTTTTAATACAAATTTAAACATAAAGTAAATATTACTTACATTGAAGACAGAGGTCGCTATCGTCGTTGCTACTCATAACACGTAAAATAAGCTATTTAAATTCTTGATCAGACCGCGATTGTGAGAAATCTGCATATTTAAAGGTAACATTATGTCTCTACCTGTAAGTAGTAGGGTAAATAAATATTTTAGTAAAGTTTTTTAGAACTGATCTTGTTGGAATTCTTCCCACAGAGTCGCTGTGGCTTTGTCTCGAGGTGCCTTAATGGCAAACCTCGATTTGTCAAAGATAGAGCTTTTGTGCAAATTAACTATATTATCTACCTACATAGTGCCGTGATTCGATTTTATTTAAATTCAATTTATTTAAACTGGCAATATTTGGTCGGTAGTCGATTCGAAATTTATAATGTTGGCATACATTTATTATGTTGCCACTTCTAGTTGAGGGGATTTTGGGGGGAGAAATAAAAAATGATAATTAAATGGTCAGCGCGGATTCATTCTCTTTGGTCAGCAGCTGAAGTTGAAAGTCGTACTGGAATATTGTAAACCGTATTCGAAATCATTGTACTGCAGACAGTTTCACCTTTATATTATATTATAATTTATATAATAGTTTTACATTAGCGGCAGCGATAGCCGAGTGGATATACCAACAGAATGCCATGCAGAGGGTATCGGGTTCGAATCCACGGCGCGCACCAATGACTTTTCGGAGTTATGTGCGTATTGAATTGTTAATTGTCGCTTGTCC
Organism: Euclidia mi; assembly: GCA_944739405.2. NCBI lineage: Eukaryota > Metazoa > Arthropoda > Insecta > Lepidoptera > Erebidae > Euclidia > Euclidia mi. Next base: position 9,341,377 of record OX123186.2, on the reverse strand, counting down.
CGTGTCTCGGAGAGCACGTTAAGCCGTCGGTCCCGGTTGTCATGAAGATCTTTGACAGTCGTCACAGGGCGTCAGTACCTACCTTCTAAATAAACTGACACTAGTCTAAACCATGGAATATCGCTATCCCTTCGGGTTGCGGAGGGCAGACAGGCAGTCGCTCCGTTGAAAAGCTAATATTCAGCCAAATCCGGTTAGACTAGAAAGCGGACCCCAGATTGAAACTGGGATAACGCTAAGATGATGATGAGTTTTACATTAGCAAAGTTTGTAATTTATAACAGAAATACATATAATTACGAGAGAGGACAACGACTTGTTTTATTCATTTACAATAGGTACCAAAAATTGCTAAAAACGTACAAAGTGACGCATTGAAGTAATTTGTCAGCAAAACCGTCCCTATACATGGTATATGTATAGGGACGGTTTTGCTGACAATATAGTTTTAAGATGAAAAGCTTCGGAAGGTAAAATACTACCCTCATTAATTTCTATTAGGTAGGTACACATAATTTGATTTAAATATTTTTGGCATAGATAACAGAATCAGATAAACAATAAAGAAATACAAAAAAAAATTAAAAATGCAACGTTGCCATTTGCACTGCAAGGCCTTATCAAGGGCCTATTACGGAAAATAATGCATTTGATTCAAAATACCAACTACGAATACATAAAGGTACATAATTTTTAGTAGAGAGTGGGCCGGCTCGACCGGGGAAGTACAACCCTTTCTCAGAAAATTGACGTAAAGTAACAGAACCTAAACTGTTGCGTTTCGTTCGGTGAGTGAGAGTGCCGGAGGCCCTATCCCCTATTCCTTCTCCCTCATCCCACTCCTTATCCTATCCCTTTTCCCAATCCCAAGGGGCGGCAACGCACTTGTGACTCCTGTGGTGTTGCTTGTGTCATGGGCGGCGGTAATTGCTTACCATCAGGTGATCTGCCTGCTCGTTTCCCGTCTATATCTATATAAAATAAAAAATTCGGGCAAGTGCGAGTCTGACTCGCGCACCGAGGGTTCCGTACGCATTTTACCTTATTTGAGGTTGAATTACGCTAGTCCTCAAAATCTGTATGAGCGCCCATACAACTTAGAGGACTATCTTAAATGGAGTCTATGTATGTATGGGGACACCCTTAAATTTGCCACTTTTTATTTTTTGTAATTTTTGCTTTATTTGTGCTGTAAGACCATGCTTTTGGCCAAATTTCGTGATTCTAGTTCAACAGGAACTACCATATAGGTTTTCGACCCAAAACCTATAGGGTACTTACGGTTGACCTACAATTGTCAATTTTGGTCAAAACCAAGGTCTTACAGCACAAGTAAAGGAAAAATTCCGAAAATTAAAAAAAGTTGAAAATTAAGGTTAATTTTGGTACTTACAAGTTTTCGCAAAAATCTAATTTTGACCATATCTTTTTATTGGGTTGACCCAGGACCCTGATTTTCATACACCTAATAGCAACCATAGACTTCAGTATCTGGTATAAATTTCAATTTGCTAGGTCCACACGTTCTTGAGAAAATCGGTGGTGACACACGGACAGACAGACAGACAGACAGACAGACAGACGGACAAGAAAGTGATCTTATAAGGGTTCCTTTTTTTACCTTGAGGTACGGAACCCTAAAAAGTAATTGGATGTCATTTTTTTCGTTCAGATGGAAACCCCTTTCACTTTAATGCCCCTGAATATGTTATCATTTACTTTATGGATTGAAATATTGCTGTGCAACGCAGCCCAATTTACTTTAAAAGGCGACCGAGAAGTGTTCAGCAAAATACCAAAATAAGATTGTGCACATCTTTTGGATTTTCGAACTCAGATAAAGATGGCTTGATCTGAGTAAATAAATGTAAACTTAATAAGAAAATATTATGTTGCTAGATAGTAAAATTGGCTATAAAAAAAGGTAACTAAATTACAGAGATTGAGTTTCTAAATCAAGAAAAGCGGGCACCCTCGTATTATATGAATGATAGTTAATATTTTAATGGAAGCGGCGATAGCAGAGTGGATATACCAACAGACTGCCAGAGGGTATCGGGTTCGAATCCACGGCGCGCACCAATGACTTTTCGGAGCTATGTGCGTATTGAATGGTTAATTATCGCTTATCCCGTGCCTCGGATATGAGTTAAGCTTTTGATCTAGTAAATTTTACAAAGCCTCCTTGTTATGAGTAAAGCTTTTGATCTAGTAAATTTTACAAATCTACTTGACAAATGCGAGCGCTATGGTATAAGGGGTACAGCGTTAGAATGGTTACGTAGTTATCTTCATGGTCGATCTCAATGTGTAGAAGTTACTCAAATGGACGATAAATAAGCCTTAAGTTCGTATAGATCTAAATTTCAATATAGTAGGGCAAGAGTACCACAAGGTAGCATTTTAGGTCCACTCCTGTTCTTAATATACATCAATGATCTACCGAACAGCACTACACATATATGTGTATTATTTGCTGACGACATATCTGTAATTATTCCATCAAGTAAAAATCATGAGGAAGAAATAAAGCTAACACTAATAAATATAATATGTTGGCTAACACAAAATCATTTAAAAGTCAATTTGTCTAAAACCAAATATGTTCAATTTTGCAATTACCAACAAAGACCACAAGATATCAATCTTACATTTGAAAATGAAAAGATTAGCAAGGACACTTACATTAAATTTCTCGGACTTACACTAGATGAAAACTGTAATTGGAAACTGCACATTGACTCATTACGTAAAAAGTTAAATAGGTTTGTCTATGCTCTAAGCCAATTACGAAAATCGGCGAATGAAGAAACGGCACTTACAGCTTATTATGGTCACGTAGGATCCATTTTAATTAATCTTAAAATTTTGCTGTGATCCTTGTTATTTAAACTTTCGCATGCCTGACAAGTGCGAAATGTGTAAAAATCATTATTATTATTATTTACCACCTAAGTAATGTTAACCACATCTCTGGCGAAATAAAATTTTCATTTTCATTTTCGGAGAGCACGTTAAGCCGTCGGTCCCGGTTGTTATGAAGATCTTTGACAGTCGTTACAGGGCGTCATTACCTTCTAAACAAACTGACACTAGTCTAAACCATAGAGTATCGCTATCCCTTCGGGTTGCGGAGGTCAGACAGGCAGTCGCTCTGTGGAAAAGCTAATATTCAGCCAAATCCGGTTAGACTAGAAAGCGGACCCCAGATTGAAACTGGGATAACGCTAAGAGGATGATGAGTTAATATTTTAACAATTACTTTGGCCATACGCCTTACTGCGTTACATGTAATATGATTCGAGTAAACGTTTTAATGTATAAGATGTTTTCTTTGATCTCTAGTACTTTTAAAAACAAAATAAAAAGGTACTAAGCAGACGGGCAAGTCGCTATTCGAATGATTTGAGCGTCCTAATATAAATTTCTTTTTTCATAAACATTATGATTAGTTTTCTAAAAGTCTTTTCGTTTCAAATATTAAACTTCTATTTAACCTTATTGCCTGATAAATAAAGAATGTAACTTACCATACATTTACAGATAATTTTCCACCTAATTTAAAATTTTAAATAACAAATATCGAATATTTTCCAGCAAACATTAAGCAAAAACTTTTTTAAAATTAAAAACACTGAACTTCAAACATTTTTGATTGATTTTCGCAAATGATATTCAATGATATAAAAACTGCTAGTTAATTCACTTCACAAATAATTTCAACTAGTATTCAACTTTAATAAGAGTATCCAATCAAAAACTAACGTAACTGAGTCCGATATTGATCACAAAGGGTTACGATCACTTCGGTCGCGATAACCAACCCAACGCAGATAGTATTAACAGCAATTAACCAAACAAGGATCTAAATCAAAATTTCAAATTATCCTGCGAGGGTGATATGGGGTTGTATCTATGGGCGCAAATTAATATATAATGATTATATTGTTACGAAAATATTAATAATAATTAAGATTGATATTTAAATAACTATTTGTGAACACAGAACTGAGAACTTCACTACTTTACAATATTAGACACTGTATTGGCTGCTTAACTGTTTTATAAAGATTGGGTATTTAATTTATCGCTTAGTTATTACGATAACTCCAGAAACTTTCAAAGTAAAATCAATTAGTATTAAATAACATTATTCTGTCACTTATTTTTACGGTAATAAATAACATGCGTTTATGTTTGCATCCTGTTGATAGCGCCATCTGTTGACAATGTTGTAAAGCAGCGTTTGGTTAATAAAATAAATTTGTTATTCGTGTAAAATAAATCATTTGGTGTTGTGCAAAATTCATTACAATATTAATGTCGATTTTTGATTAGTTTATAATTCATTGTACAGTAATTTCAATTATATGTTGTAAAGGAAGTGGCAGTTGTTAAACATTAAGTGTAATGACGGTTAGTGTATAAAAAGGACTGTAGGTCACATTTTAATTCAATTCTATGCTAGAAATCGTCTGAAAATAAACCAAGTAATATTACGTGAGTGTCTTTATTATAATGGAGTCTGGACACCATAACCCTGGCGTATCGCCGACTTATCCGTGAAATCGCATTCATCAAAACTTGGGAATTAGCTTCGTTCCCTAATTAAACCTGTCGGTTGTTAAGTTCGCCCCGATTCCCCCCAGGTTCCAAAATCTTACGTAAATATTAGGTTTGAATAAAAGTTTTATTATTTTAGCTTTATTGGTGCTTAATACCATGATCCTTGGTGTAAAGTAAAAGTTGATTTGAACGAATTCTAATTTGAAGGGCGAGGTGATTTCGTCTGTTTGAGTGGGATGGGGCAAAAAAGTCACCCATTTCGTATTCATTGCGTTTTCTGTCGTCGTTAAAAGTACTCTTATGTTATGACTAGTTTTTAAAAAGATTGCTTTTATATTGGAATCCAGAAAAGTTTATGTGCGCAACTTGAAGACACGTGTAAGAAATTTCTTGAACGTTATGTATGACTACGGTAACTTTGTTCTTACATTATACTTACTTGAAAAGAAATTCGCATTTATATATAACTCTGAATGTACTGAGAGGAAGAAGATATACAAAATATCGTTGAAATTATAAATATGACTTGAAACTTACACATAACATTTTGCCTACCTTTTGATAACTCGTGCATGAGTTACAATTTATGAGTCATTTTATAGGTGTCATATGTTAGCCAACACGTGCACTGAAATTGCAACTGCCATACTAGTCACTTATTACATAAAGGAACATACCTTCAATATTAGATACGTTTGCAAAAATGCAAAATACATAAATTGCCGTATATTCAAACAATAGGAATAATGTGCGTAATTTATTAATTTCACTCTTTATCAAAATGTACCTACTCACTCATACTTTCTTTATGAATATTATGATTTGGCAAAGCAGTAGCGATAGGAGTTATTAATATGTGAATCTAAAATTATCTGACTATGTGTCTGTAATACCAAACATTATCGCTCAGATATGCAGCTTTGCAAGTTTCTAGTTTAAATTCAGCACGCGTTTCTATGTCGGCAAAAGCACAATCGTAAAAGTTTGTTTTCGAAGATAAAGCAACAGTTTGTGGATTATAATAAAAACTTTCACGTCTTTAATTATGCCTGTATTGCATATATACATGTATGTCCGAAATCAACAATTTGATACCTACATATCTACACCACACAAAAATAAATCAATACAAAAATATATACGCAATAAAATAATTTAAAAGTAAAAATACATACTTCATTCAATTGCTCAATTTCGCCGCATATTAGCTTAACTCGGTCGCACAGAACATTGTATTGTTCTGATACAATGTTATTATGACGATTCCGATTCGAAACGAGTGTTCAGTAACATTGCCGAATGTCCAGGTTATTGGAATGCTTTTACAGAATTACACTGGTAGCGATAAATTATAATTTGATTATTTAAAGTATTTGTCATCATTTAAATGCTCCGCTAGGGAGAATATTAATTTAATCAGCAATACACCAAGTTGGAACTGTTTCGTTTATGATGGGGATTTTCATTTGAAAATAAGGTGTGTGATGTTTATTGACTGAATCATATAAGTAAATTGACAAGTACATTAAAAAAGTAATTTAAATAAATAAATAAAAATAAAAAACTTTATTTCTTAAATCATATGTTGTGTGACATATTCTGCCATTTGAGGCGTGAATTTATAATTTAACCATCCCCCCATGGGATCTCCACCTTGTCGTGATGGGGGCGCTCAGTAACGGTGGGTTTGAGGTACAACGCCCACGGTGAAGCTTAGCGGGATTCCGGAAGGGGGACGCTCCACGTAGGCTTGCGTGAAGCCTGCGTAGGATGCGTCCCAAGGTGCGGGTGCGGGGAACAGCTCTGTCTGTCCCTCGCAGTCGGGTGCAGTCGCGGGAGGAGAGGCGTGTCGATGTTGCGTTGCCGCACGCCCTATCTCCCGCGACCAAATGGGGGCGCACCATCGTTGCGTCGCGGTGGGGCCGCAGAGGAAGAGGAGATGCGGTGTTGCGTTGCCATCCTCCCTATCCTCTGCGGCTGTTGGTTGTTTTGGTGGCGGAGCCCAACACCTTCATCCGCCGCCAAGAGGGTTTCGTTCGGGGCCCATCTGGCGGGCCAATACCCGTCGGGGGGTAGCTAGGAATGCTTCGGTGAAACCCTACCCCTCCGACACATGGGTACATGAGGAGCACGGGTTGGTTTTTAGTCAATAAGAGTCTGACACTCCCCTTCGCCCTTACCCCCCAGGGCGGAGGGACTCCATGAGCATTTTCCAACCCGACAACAAAAAAAAAATATTTCAACCATATTATATCGAGAATCATACTACTAACGCTGTATATTGATAATAATATGATGGGATACATCCCATACAGATACATCCCATCCCGTCTGGAATTTTACGTCGACTTACAAGTCGACCTAAAATTCAGTAAGAAAAGTTGAGACTATTTGTGATCAAGGCTATTTGTAATATAGTAAGACGTAATTGAATTAAATTAAATTAAATATCTTTATTCATTTGACTACAGTGGTCCATTTCTTAGTAAAACTTAGTAATAGAGGGTTAGTAACACAGTAACACAAAAAAAGAAAAATAAATGAAACATAGGCACACTTAGCCACCGTGCTGGGCCACCCGTACAGAAGAATATTAATTCTGCCGCACGATCAGTCCGACAAAGTGCCCAAGCATAGGTAAGTCAGGTTTTTCACCTAATGCCTTTAAGATGCTGTTATGGCTGTCACGAATTCTGTTTACTAAGGATGCCGCCTTTTGTCGCATTTAGGCATAAAAGTCTTTAGTTTGCGCTATAGCAAACATGCCCGACGCACTGCAGAACCTAGGCAGCCCCAACAACACCCGAAAACCATTACTATATTGAACTCGTAGGGCGTTCAGAGCCGTCAGCGTACAGTTGACCCACAGCCCGCCCGTGTAGAACGATTGGCAATATGCCTTAAATAACGTTATTTTAACTCGGTTACTACAACGAGCAAATCTGTGGGCCAACATATTACATCTGGCTGCTAAAGCCCTGCGCTCACGTTCAATATCCTCCTGATCCTTGAGGTCCTCAGTAAGCCAGTGCCCCAGGTACTTAAATTGAGTAACTCTTTTGAGCTGGTTATCATTAAGCTTTAGCACTGGATTATACGTTACCCTTTTGCCGGTGACCTCAAAGACCAGAAGGTCACTTTTTGTTACATTATATCGCAGTCCATGGGCCACCGCATACCTCGCACAAACTATGAGCATCTCTCTGATTGAGCCAGCCGTTGGGGCCAGCAACACCATGTCGTCTGCATAATTGAGATTATTTATGCTAACAACATCTATTTTGCATCCGACGGGCATGTTGCTGAGCTCAACGATTAGCTCATTTATGTACAGATTGAAGAGTTTCGGTGAAGTTAGACCACGCTGTCTAACCCCACACTCCAACCTGTACTGGTCAGAGAGAGCATCACCCCATCGAATTTGATTCAGTTGATGCGAGTACCAGTCCCGGAACAGTTTCACTATCTCCTGTGGCACTCCCTCTCCCCTGAGCCTATCCCAGAGGACATCATACGACACAAGATCGAATGCCTTGGAAAGATCAAGGAAGCAGGCGTACACAGGAGTATTTCTATCCTTGTAGTATTGGACGGTCTGCTTCAAACACAATATGGCGCTTTCTGTAGAAAGTCCGGGCCGGAAACCGAACTGTGCGTCATGTAGCTTAAGCCAATTGTCTAGCTGTTTATCGAGCAGACAGTCCAACACCTTGGCTATCACAGTAGCCAAGGATTTGGGTCTATAGTTCGCCTAGTCTGATATATCGCCAGTCTTATTTTTAAAGATAGGCACTACGGTTGTTCGAAGCATCTCAGTAGGTAAATACGAGTGACTGATGCATAATGAATAGAACAAATCGAGCACTCTAGGGAGATGCACCCCGGCATATCGAAGGTGTTCGATGCTGAGACCGTCATGACCGGGTGACTTACCCCCAGTCATTTTTAAGATAATTTCAGCCACTTGTTTGGCTTTGAAACTAATTGGCTCACAGTCAGGACTCGTCTCATCATCGATCACCCTCTCAACCTGCCCTAGTGAGGAACTAACTGTAAAACGTTCTTTGAACATATTGGCGATATCGTTCGGCGAGCTACATTCCCCCACTACACTCACTGGCAGCCTCGGTCTAACATTCAGTTTATTGGTTGCCTTCCAGAATAGATTAAAATCTTTGCCTCCCTATGAGAGGCTAAGATATCCATTTTAATTTGCTCCTGATTATTTTGGCACCATTTCAATCTGCTACGAAAGATTTTGTGGCTAAGTTTCATATCATCCCATAATCTGCCAGACTTTGATTTATTATGAAGCAACCACATTTGGTATTTAGACCGAGCCTCCTTGTGAGCTTCACGGACATGTTTGTTCCAGCCTACCACTCGCCTTCCCCTATGAAATGGCTTGTTGTCCCAGGCCTGCACAGCTGACCCTGACAAAACATTCACAATATGGTCATACATACGATCTAACTCCTGTCTATGGTTATCATCCCTACTCATTACATCAGCACACTCCCGAAACAATTGAGGAAAGTGTACATTTCTTAAGTCACTGTTACATAAGTCTCGATGTCTGTTGATTTCATTGCTGTTACTTTGATGCCATGTAACTTTGTTATATGGCTTATTTTCAACTAGACATTTTGTCGCAACACGACTTAAGTCGCAATCAATAATTAACGGGAGATGGTCTGACCAATAGATATCGTGACCCACAAAAACATCTTTAATACAACTGAACGCTGATTTGGTGACTACACAATGGTCTAGCCATCTTTGGCTGCCATTTATGTCACTCAAATATGTGTATGTATTAGAATTAATCCCTAACAATTCAACATCTGCGCATACCCATTCGTGATCATCGCAGTGCCTAGATAGCTCAGTCCAAAAAGGCTGATAAGGGTGTGAGTTGAAATCCCCCAAAACAAACGTAGCTTCGGAGTCACTGTCTTCTAAAATAGCACATATTTCGCTCAAACACTCTGTATATTCAACAAGATTTTCCGCCTTGTCTGTTGGCATATAGACACAAAATATTACAATAGTACGGTTATCACTAAAAGTGCCCTTTATCGCTGTTAGCCTATTACTGTTACAGTTAATGATACTCACAGTATTAAAGAGTCCCTTACGCCATAATAATGCTACGCCACCATAGGGACGTCCCTTTAAAATGCCAAAAGATATATCAACAGCCGACTTACCCGTACATTCAAAATTAGCATGTACTGTATTAAGCAGGGGTAGATCGTAAGGGAGGAGCCACGTCTCCTGAAGTGCTACAATATCCGCTAACCTACAAATATCCCTGACACTTTCCATCGATCTTTTTAAAGATTTACAATTAAAAGTTATAAGTCTGTTTAAACACAGGCTGTCATCAGTACCCATTATCCTTGTTTTTGAATATCACCCGTCCCTGAGCTGCCTGTTTTACTTTTAAACTGTATAAACTGTCTAAAAAGTAAAAACAATGATAATTTGCATTTATCAACGAAAAATTTATAAGAACTATAATCACGGTCCTTTTTCGACACAATTTTATGTAAACAAACAAATATGTTTGTTTTTTGTCTTATATAGTCAATAATGTCCTCCTCCTTCGTGTCCCTAGATACATTAGAAATGTAAAGAGGTACCTGTGTCCACGCTACTTTAAATTTCCCGTCACAATCACTATGAGCTTTGCCAGTATTACTTATAAACCCATTTTGCAACCGCTGCTTATATTTCACAAGCGTCCACTCTACCAATTTGTTTCCCTTTATAGGATTCGAACTCACCACCGAACTTTTACCACGATTCACACGCGCCGTCAATGCCTTTGCATATGAATTATTATTCACTACATTCATGCTCGCATCTGATTCAAACGCACTCGTAGTAGGGATCCCAGTTACACCGCTGTCGGCGTCCTTATCTGGAACCTGCCCTTTATCCGTAACCTCAGTAATGGCCGGCGTACGCATGCTTTCTACCACCATTTCAGTACACTGCGATGGTATTATCACAACAGGGGTACGGGCCTCCACGTCTTGATTCCTTATAACACTTTTGCACAGACGGTATGCGTTTGTTCAGCGTCAAGTACAGTTGTTTTTTCCGCGGTGGTCATTAGGCTATTACACTTATGCTGGGGGCTTTTACTATTACTAGAAGTGTTTACCATGTATGCTCCTTGAGTTTTATTCATAATATCGAATTGTTTGTTCTGACTTGCTGTCCACTCAGCCATTTCCTTACGTGTCACAAACTCGTTTTTGTAACCGTCTAACTCATCACGTAAGGTAGACAATTGTGCTTGTATCTGCAATATATCTTTCAACAAACGTGTTGCATCCAGGTGGTCAAAAGTTACAGGTGGTAACCTGTGTAACTCTTTCGCAACAAAGATAGGCAGTCGATCGGGGTCCGTAGCATCTACATTTCAATGATATCCTCCAAATCTTTGCGGGCTTTCTCATCCTTTTTTCTGTTTATCATCTTTTTTACGGGCACAGACTCAAATAACAGTTTTTTCGCCATTAAAATATCCTCGGCCGTAAATCCGGTAACGCATATTCTAGACAGGCTAGTTTCATCCATAACTGACATTTTATTATACACAAACGCGAGTACTTCATTAATCACGATATTACATGAATTACATTTAACAACGTTCGACGCCATTGCTCGCGACAACAGCTGTTAACGCTCGCGCGAAAAAATATTGAACAGGTCCGTCCTTGACCGGCGCACGCGCAAGACTGATAATATTTTACTTAATTTAATTTGTATCAAGCTCAATAACTAAAATTCTAATTAAATACAACAACAAAGCCAATATTACTCCAACACACTAGCGTCAAACTACTCGATGACAATATCAAAAACTGGAAACGATTTCTAATAATTGAGCTTTCAAAACTTATTGTGAAAAGGTTCTATTGTCGCGAAACCAATAACTGCTACCTTATCCAATTGATACTTTATTCTAGACCCGCACTTTGCTCTTTGAAGGATAGAGCAATAGCGAAAGGAATATGAAAAGAAAACATGTCTGCAGAAAAATAAATTAAAGAACAGTAAGATTATTACATGTTATAAAATGAACTTCCCTTTACTCTGTTTGTCTGTTTATATAAACGCAATAAACTTAAAATGATTTTAGTACGGTTTTCACAAATATATGTAAAGTGTGATTCCTGAGGCAGGTTTTTAAGCGGGACAGAGCCGCGGGTGAACACTATTTTTTATAATAACGATGAGATAAAAATACGTCACTGTTCAGATGATTATAACGGCGGAAAATAACTAATTAATACCTTGTATTTTCTTGCGTTTACAATAAAATGAAATCTCATTCAAACCAAAAATCCGCAAACTGTAGTGGTAAGTTAACACCTGTTTCTGAGCTTGTCCAAATTAAGATTAACCCCATAAGAGGTGAATCATCATCATCAGCCTTTACACTAACAGCCAAACAGTCCACTGCTGGACTAGGCCTCTCCTTTGAAAGTAGGAATTGGCCTACTATACCACGCTGGCCAAATGGGTTGGTATAGGGTTTGTATTAAGTTTTCCATCTCTTACAGTGTTGTTCTCAGCATAATATGCTTCCTCTATCGGCTCTTACGACACCCAAGGGATAATATGGGGTGGTGACATTCCGTATTCTTAATCCGTCACCACACGGATTGTAAATAGTAAAATGGATTGTAAGAGGTGAATAGATCCAAATAATTTTATATTGTATCTACGTCTCATAAACCTAAAATCGTTCCTCATAATTCTCATCCTCCTTGGTAGCGTTATCTCAGTTAGAATCTGGGGTCCACTTTCAAGTTAACCAGATTTGACTGAATATTAGGTTTTTCAAAGAGCGACTGCCTGTCTGATCTCCGCAACCGCAACCCACAAGGATAGCTACATTCTATGGTTTAGACTAGTGTCAATGTATTTTTAGGTACTGGTTCTCTTTAAAGACTGTCAAAGATCTTCAGGACAGCCGGGACCGACACTTAACGTGATCTCCGAGGCACGGACAAGCGATAATTTACAATTCAAAATGGTCTGTTTCATATATTTATCCCTATTTCATCAACCGGTGTCACAAGTTATACAGGATGGCACGCGACGATGGCAAAAGACCAGACGGGATGTCGTTACTGCCGTGGAAGCTGGGTAGGCCTTTGGTATGGGACGCAACATGTGTTGATACCCTTGATACCCTTGCGCCATCTCATCTTCCCAGCACAGCAGGTTGTGCGGGCGCTGCTGCTGCTACAGTGGAGACCCTCAAACGGCGCAAATATGTAAATCTAATAGGAGATTATGTATTTGAGCCGTTTGGGGTCGAAACATTGGGGCCATGGGGTCCAGATCTCGCAATGAGACTCATAGACGCCTCGCGTGACCAGAGGGCTGGCACATATTTGGCTCAAAAATAAGTGTAGCCATACAACGAGGCAATGCTGCCAGACTTCTGGGCACGCTTCCAATTGACTGCGATGCGGATGAGTTTCATGACACCTTCTATATTTAAATTTTTAAGTTTTTGAATTTTCACTTCTTGTAATTTAAATAATTATTCGATATTGTATGTTTAATTTTCATGATGATGCAACATTAATTCTATCCAGATGAGGATTTTAATAAAGAGTATTTTAAATAGATTTAAAAAGGTGTAACTATGAGATATTATTGTATTTTCTTTATAGGGTACACAAACACTGTATAGTAAGATTATATATTAATATATGAAAAAACAAACCATTTTCTTATTTATTAAAAATATAACTTCAAATAAAACCGGATTTACCAACCGGATCTTTTACCGCAAAATTCTTATCGCAAACCTTCTTTATTATCTTACTTTATGTTTTAATCCGAAAATTCCTGAAATTTCCTTTAGGTATAAGTTAGTTTAAGAAACAGATATCATTATTCTTTATGATGAAAATTTTCAGTATAAATCGGATAGTAATAAAATTTAGTTTTTGGCAAATACCATAATAATCTTTATCAATAGAAATCCGGTTAGCAACTACTATTATAACATATTACTACCTGTGTTACAACGATTCCTTTTAGTTAAGTTGAATATATTTATGCGTTTTCCAAAATTAAGACCTGCCACATGTATCCAATAAAATCCTACATGAATTGGATGTTTTCTGAAATACTTATTTTGTCAGCATACCAAAACTATGTTGCCTAACAAAATATTCATTTTTGTCGCGTTTCATGCCGGAAACATTTAATTACAAATCCCAGCCGCAGATTCCTTTTAGTTTATCACAGTATACATACATTCCTTATTTTACTCCGCCAAACAGAGTGAAGAGCCTCAACATAACTTTTTGACATGAACTCCATTGTCGCTTAATTATCTGAATTCCCTTCGTAACAGAGCAAATAATGCCCAACTCTTTCACTGAGAACATGAAGATCCCTTTGAAATGCATAATTCATTTTATTAAAAACTTCCACAGAAGTGGTCTCACAGCTCAATTAACTTGTGATTGTTATTGCCAATATGTATTATAATAATATATTATAACACAAAACCTTTTAGACGTACCTTTATATTCTTACTCTTCACAGTTAACATACTTAAATCTTAAATGCTTCAAGTAAAACAAATTTTGTAGGCATATTAACCAAATATCCTATTTTTCCTCGTATTGTTGAACTTATACATCCCCTATTCTTATATGTAACGAACGAATCTTGGAAATATACTCGCAGGCGCCACTTAAATTTAAACCCTCCAATACCCTCTTTGCTCACCCTAATTGCAGATACCAATCGGATTGAAACACAAAATACGCGTAGCTACATTTTTATTCGGCGTAGTAACAGTGAAATTAAGACGATTCGGCGCGATTGACGTCTAATTAAGACCTTAATACATTTAAACTCTTTGGTTAATTGAGGAAGGTCGTTGTGGTCAGGTTTATGATTGTGTTTTGTGTTCAAGGCCAGTACTTCGGTGTTTGAGAATGTGTGAATCTATTATTATTTTGGTACTTACTTTTTTACATTCGCTCCTTTGTAGCTATTGCAATATTTTTTACTTAAAAAAAAAAAGGAAAGGAAACTAGAGCTCAGATTGCCAGCGCGGTCACTTTATTTCCTTTTTTTTAATAAGAATAACCATGACACTAAGAATAAAACCTTTGTGGCAGGGCACACAACGAACATTTGGCGCAGTTGAACCACTACGTCACCCGTGCAGTAAGATAATTTGTAAAATGCAATAGTACTTCATTATTTCGACAAACCACTGGCGTCACGGGAGTCTAACTGACTGCCACGCGAAGGTCGTGGGTTCAATTGCCACTCAAGTCAAATATTTGTGTGCGTGAACATGGATGTTTGTCTTGATCTAGTGGCACAAACTCTGCTTAGTTTGGGACTAGGTGGTGTTGTGTGTATGAGGTAGAATACTCACTATTATTATTAGTTTACTTTGATATGCCATAGTTGGATAGTAGCACATGCCCCGTCGTCCTAATGACTACACATACTGTTATATTACGCCAATATTCTCTGATAAGCTCTTGATTGTTGAGCTAGGCCATTCAAATTTATAATACAGAGGTTTTACCTACTACTTGACCTGTTTATAGCTAGTTCCTTGATATTACGTGCATACGACATAATAATATAATAATAAGGATCATCTGGGATACAATGATAATACAGAAAACTTGGATAGCTTTGAATGCAAGTAGTGTGTAAAAGAGGCGACTAAGAAAATATACGAAGAAAATAAGAAATTTATCTCCAGGGATCCATCAATACTAGCATTACCACAAATATCCACTACTCTATATCAATGAAACAGTAGCTGCATGACGATTAAGGTTGATAATAAGATACGAAAAGCTGAAAGAGAGCTTCCGCTAATACAATTCAAAAGCTCTCTGAAAAAATGACTAATTGAGAAATGTTTTTAAAATTTACAAGTTTTTTTTGCACATAAAGATAAAATAATGTAACTACTGATTACTACTGACATGTTATCTATACCGTGTATTTTTCTTTATTGGTATTGTCATTAATTATTGTATTTGACATTTATAACTGCAACTGAACCAATTTATTATTTATTATGCACTGTATTATTAAATTCTATGTAACGTTTGTAACAAATTCTATACCTACCTATTTATTATACTTAATTTTTAACTTTGTGTTGAAATGTAATGGATTTAATTTTAATTATTGATTATTGTCTATTTTTCTGACATGATTATTTGAAAACACCTCGAAGGGTAATTAATATCATTATATAATGTGATGAAATTATTATTATCATTAGTGGTATATATAATGAATGGGTAGTTTAATAAATTATGATTGTAGCTCCTCTCTAATTTTGCAAGCCGAATTCTGGTGAAACATGCTGTACCTAACTTTAACCGTGTTTCGAGCAAATAATTATTCTTATTCTTATACTTGGTAAGAGACGGAAATCTTGACATCAAGTTCTATAGCAACCCATCTGCCCAGGGTGCTAGAATTACTAATTTAGTAATGCTATTGTGACGCAAATTAGGAAAACCTGTCAGTCCTGGAGTGAGTGGAGTGAATGAAATTATTTTAGTGTGGTATAACTCATTTATTGAGGAAGGCTGACATTATGCTATGGGTGCGGAACAGCAGCGCTATATAACGCGGGTGTAACCGCGGGCTCAGCTAGTTTAGTAAAAATCGTATTCTATTATACTTATTAATTTTGTGTAGGTTATCAAATCTCGAGTGGTATAGATTATCAAGCAATTCTCATATTAACTGGGCTTCGATATTACAATCGAAACGTATCGAAACGCCAAGATTCATTAAGTAAACGGGCGCTTTATTCAATCTCTGTAACGTCTGAGATAGGTATGTAACTACTTTGATTGTGGTATTCAAGTCAAAGTTATATGTATGTATTAAAGCTCGGTTGTTGATACAAGTGCTCGCCTGGTGATCGCAATTTGACTCTAGTATTCTGAAGGTAGTTTAACATTTAAAAGGATTTTATTTAGTCAAAGATAATTCTGAAGAAAATTGTTACATTTTCTTCAGACGTTGACAATATATCTGTGATATTAAAATTAGAGTAATGGAAAGAAAAACCTGTTATTATTTTTATTAGGTACATACTGACTTCTCATTCCTATCAGAGGTGGCTCGTGATATTTTTATGTTAAAACTAGAGGACGCTAGCAGATACGCCTGCATTTTTTTTTAATTTACCCGTTTTGGCCGACCCCGTGGGAATTTCGGGTAATCCCTTCTTAGTGCACTCCTGCGGTCCCCAAGGAACATACATGCCAAATTTCAGCTTCCTGCGCCCAATAGTTTGTCTGTAGCGTGTCTGTCAGTCAGTCAGTAACGCAAGGATTTTATATATTAAGATTATATAGTATAAGAGTTCGCTCGCGGCTCCACCCGTGTAAATTATACACCAAAACTGTCTCAGGAATAATGCTATCTATTGGTGACAACCATACATACAGATAGACGGGATAAAAACCAGAATTTATTTTATAATATGTATAGCTAGACTACAAAAGAATTACTTAGAAGTAACACAGCTGATTAAATTATTAGGTATCTCACAAATAGTGAACACTATAATTACCTACTGTCCATGAATTAACAATTGACTAAATTCGACAATTATTGTTGAACAAAGTCTAAGATAATACGTTGGCCTTAACCTAAACTCTAAAGTGCTTTTACAGTTCAATAGCTTTGCGTTTGAATGATTGATGATTGAGAGACCTTTTTTTTAAATTTTGGGAGAGGTTAAGCAAGGAGTAGCAGGCGCAGATGAGTGACACATCAAGCTTAATTGACTATCTAAGGTCAGTCGGTAAGTCTTGACAATGGATTGGGTTTTAGAATAAAGACAGAAAAAGTAAAGATAAACACTTAGCAAAATATATATTTTATATTATTACATTACTCGCAACTTGGTTTTGACCTTTGCAGTTTTTCTGAGTCCACTGCTGGACGTAAGCCTCTCTAATGAGCTGCACATTAGCATTGTAAGTCAATAGGAGGATTTGGCGAGGTGTACCGTGCAGGCCAGATGGGTTTAACAGTCAGAAAATTATTGTTGATATTACTGATATCAATAAACATTATTGAATTACTCAAGAAATAACAAATACTGTTAACTTTTGCATCAAGTATCGGCTTTCAGTGCATACACTCTAACTAACACCACTGGAATACCAGAATAAAAAGAGCTAAACAATATTTAAGAACACAATTGTTATATCAAATGTGATTTTGAGTCTGTATTAAGAAAAATAACAACAACGAAATTCCATTGTATCCTTTAAGTGAAAAGTAGTTTAGGAACAATTTGTTCTTACTTTTTCTAACATTTACAAACGAGGCTTTCACTGTAGAAAATTGTAAGTGATAGGTACATTTTGTTTTGTCCAAGCGAGCTTCCAAATATTAATCTTATGAGTGTGGCTAAATGAAAAGACTCGCAAATATTAAAAATAATGTAGCAGTGGCTTTGTTGCCAAGTCAGTATCCTTAGAGCAATGGGTTAGCAGCGAAAAGGTTTCCAGGTTCTTTCCTGGGGCCAAGAAATTTTGGAGATGGTAAACAGTTTATGCGGTGCTGAGTTATAAGTATATCCGTAAGTAACAATAGTATAAAGTACTAGTGTCACTTCATTCTTTAACCTCTGATGCTTTTTTGATTTAGTTTATTTTATATATCTTTCTATTGCAGTTGTAATTAAATCTTACCTAATAAAATGAGATACATACTTATGGAAAAGAATAGGAATGCACTACGCACTCTCGAATTGAATATTCCAACTATTGCAATAGAAAAAGTTTGACAATACCGAGCTCCTTTGATGAAAAAGTATAATGGGTATATAGGAATGGAATACGTTCTAGGGAGTTACCTGACTTGCAGTATCCAGCTGTATGCGCCGATTACGCTTCGATACTTTTTTCGGCCGTGCTCGAGGCTTGCTCAGGAGTAATGGGCTTAGTCCTCATCGCTCCTGTGGATGCCTCGAACTAAAAAGCATAATATAATCCAGTCATCAAAAATAATTCAATAATAAAAACAATCGTAACAGTCAGTCAGTCAATGTTATGGAAAGCGGCAATCTTTACCATAATCGACGACTTAATAGTACTTTACAATAATTGCTTGAGATAAATACATTCGAAATGGCACCACTATAATTCACAAAGCTAATTTCAGACAGCTAGGTTACCAACCAGTTGGCATCCAAGCAAATGACTTGCACGAGTAAGCCAACTTCAAATCCTCATAATTGACAAAATTTGAATTCATCATTCAAATTAAGTAACAAATTATCCCGTATGGGGAGAAATTCCACACAAAGGTGTAGTAATAGATGCATGAACATTGTTAGAAACTGTGCTTACACCAAATGAGCTCAATTATGTGGTTGGAACTGCATTAAGTACGTACGTTATAAGTTAAGAAAGTTATTTCTGTTGATGCAAGAGATGAGTTCTTTAATCTGAGTTCGAACTGATTCTCAATAAATATTTTATTTCTTGACTTACAAGTTCTTGTGCTTGACTGTGTCTGGGTACTTTTATCTTGTCTGAATAACAGATATTGAATGTATAGAGTTAAAATAGATACTACTAATACATAATAGGTTGACATCTATTCCCGAACGTCATGGCAACAAGTGTGTAAATTGGGAAGCCAGAACTAAGATTATTTTAACATCTTCAATGTAGTATATATCCTAGAATTGTATAAGAGTTACTACGTATTATGACATAATTTTCATTAGAATTAATTCAATTCTTTTTGTGTTACAAAATTTGTATGCCTCGATTGAGGAGTCACTTGCACTTGAATAGATACAACTGAATACTTGAATACTGTGGAATTAATAAAGGAATTGAATGAACTGAATTTTGAAGACTGAAGTGGCTCATCAAGTATGTACATATTTATTACATAATTACCACACACTATAATTATTATTGTCATATCTATCTCATTGCCGTCGCGTTTCCTTTCAGCATAATTTATTGTTTGTTAGCGGTTGTTCTTTTGCAATAAACAAAACTGTCCACTGCTCCTCACGGTTCCTAGCAATCCTTTGTTTGATCACAAGGCTTGACCGCAAGTAATCCTATTGGAGGCACCTGCGCTAAAATAAACGACGGTCGTAAATCCCCAGAAATGTCCCGGCGGCTGCGACACGGTTATTGTTATTAGCTGACAGACGCTTGATTTGGCTCCAGTCGTAGATTTAGTGGAGGCTGTTGGTATTGTTGAAAATCTAAATGATGTACAGACTTGAACCTAAATCAAACGGATTTTTTTTTATTTATTTCTCCTCACATAGATCATGCATGCAATAAAAAAATAAACTTATTTTCTAAAATGGAGCTTGAATACAAAATACATTTTTTTATATTAACTTACTAGTCTAATTTAGTTTATGTGAGAAGCTGGTGTCCGTAGTAGGAAAAACCTGTATCACGGATCACCAGGTACCGCCCCCTATAGAAAAAGTACTTATATAATTAAGTGAAATTACAAAGCTCCTTTGCATAAAATTATAAAGTTATTAAACAATTAATATTCAACGTATAAAAAAAAATACATAAATCCTGCAATCAAAGCTATGAAATAAATTTTATCCGAATTTGATTGTATATAAAATGGTAGAATAAAGTTATACAAATCTAAATAAATAATAGCAATAATTGTTACACGAAATCAATATTTTATTCAATTTAAATTTTAATATATAAATATAAGTATTGCAATCTTTTTATTTATTTTTATTTTATTTTTATTTCGAAGATAACTTAAGACAAATTTCACCCTGTGTTCGTGTGTGTGTATGTGCGTGTGTGTATGTGTGAGTGTGCGTGTATGTCTATGTATGGTGTGATTTGGCGCTTATTATTCTCAATTCTGGTTAATAACTTTTCTGTTTCTTTATAATCGAGGCTTAACAACCATTCCCTAATTGCCGATTTACATTTGTCCCTTGTGAGCGAATATATAGATAGAATTCTATTTAGCTTATTGTAAAGATTCTTACCTTGGTAGCAATAAAATCGATGTGAGAAACTTGTATTTAAACGCTCACTGTCACATACCCTGTCTTTCCTTCGCACGTCTTTAAATTTTTCCGGTTCGTAAACAGTTACGGAGTGTTTTTTTATAAGAGTGTGGAAGATAAACAATTGTCGAACCGTTAGCACTTTCGTTAATTTATAAAGATCGGCGGTGGGGTAAATGTACGGAAGAAAATTGCTAACTTTTAAAATAGCTCTCGGAGCTCTTTCAATTTTAAGGAAATGTGTTTTTGTCGCACCGCCCCACGCTATAATACAGTATGTTAACTGTGACTGACATAGCGCTAAGTGCACTGATTTGATTAACTCCTTATCCGCCACATGTCGTAAGTTCTTGAAGATGACAATGAGTTTACAATATCTTGCTGCCAGCATGTCTATATGACTGTGGAAATTAACATGTTGATCCACAATGACACCCAGATATTTGATTGTAGTGGTATTTTGAAGCCTGGTGCAGGAACAATTAGTGCTGTTGACCTTACTACACGTGTGTGATATTAACTCTTTATTTGCAAGTACGGTAGTTTCGGGATGTTTTAGGGAGAAAGGCATATATTTCGTTTTCACCACATTTAATGTTAGGACGTTATTATAAAGCCATTTTGTTACAATATTAAAACCACTCTGAGCACAAGAGAACGCTTCGTCCCACGTATCACCAGCGAAAAGTAGGACAGTGTCATCGGCGAAAGTTATGATTTTAGCGTTAGGGAGTTTGAGTTGACATAGGTCATTTATGTATGCCAGGAACAATGTTGGGCCCAGTATACTGCCCTGGGGAACACCATAGCTTGTAGAAATCTCATCACTAATCAGGTCATTAATTTTGACGCATTGAGATCGGTTAGATAGGTAGTTTTCATTAATGGGCTGGCGTGCGAAAAATTGGACGGGTTTATTCGTTTTGAATTCTGTGTGGGCTTTGAGGTTAGTTGTTGTGTTGCTCTTTTCTTTCTCATTACATTTTTCTAAGAGCAACAATTGCTAGAGTTCTTCATTGCTTTATATTTGTTAAAGCCTCAGAGCACAGCTTCTATTTACGTCGTACCGAATATTTAATGGCATTTTGTAACAAATGTTTTCTAGGAGTACGTTCTATTAGGTGTGAATAAAGTAGGTACCTTATAAAATATTCTTGGACAGAATTTCAATCTTCTTTCTTACTAAACTGTCATTTTCTTAAAATATTGTGATGAAAATCCTGTTTAGAATGGTAAGCTATACATTGAGGTAATTGACGTTACTAATGTTATCATGTACATTGCATAACCACTAGGTAGCAATATCTGCACACAGTCAAATGTTTGCTAATCCTCATAAAGCTAGAGCTTTCTAGAAGTCATTAACAGCAGTATGGGTAACTACGGACGGTATTTATCACTCCTCCTTGTTTATTCAACATTTTATAAAAAAGTTGCTTTATAAAAAAATATATTTATTGTTGATACATTTCGGTGTAACAAGTAGCTGTTTCTTTTCACTAAATCAGTTCCTTGTAGGTTATTCCACGCTGGAGAAGCTTGGAAACTCTTTTATTTGAATTCCAAAACGGTTTACATTTAAAGTAGTTCGTAGGAATAAACTTTTGGACTTTATTTCATGATATATTATGGTAATTACTCAGCTGGAAATGTAAAGAATAGTGATGTTGCGAACTAAGTTTTGAGTGTGAAGAATTTTGTTTGTCTGTTTTAAGAATAAGTTTAGTTAAGCGCACCTTGTAATAAATATAAGAACATTTTCTATTCTTATAAAAAAAGTAAATTCAGACAGAGGTCGTAGTCTCATGACTTATTTCGGCCGTTTGTATTGATATTTTCTTACCTACTTATTTATTTATTTAATTTATACACTAGATGTAAAAACATTTATTTTCCAAAAAAAATCAACAATTATATAAAAAGCAGCTTAATTATGTCCTAAAATTAAAATAAGCCTATTTAATATATACAATACGAAAAATAAAATAAATAAAATTAAATTTAGAAGGCGTCATGGAAGTCATCCGCATCGCAGTCAATCGGAAGCTTGCCCAGAAGACTGGCGGCATTGCCTCGTTGTATAGCAATGCTTATCTTTTGTGCTAAATACGTGCCAGCCCTCTGGTCACCCGAGGCGTCGATCAGTCTCTTTGCGAGATCCCTAAAAAGGGATCTCGCACTTGGACCCCATGGCCCCAAGGTTTCGACCCCAAACGGCTCAAATACATAATCTCCTACAAGATTTACGTATTTGCGCCGTTTGAGGGTCTCTGCTGAAGCAGCAGCAGCACCCGCACAACCTGCTGTGCTGGAAAGATGGGATGGCGCAAGGGTATCGACACATGTCGCGTCCCATACCAAAGGCCTACCCAGCTTCCACGGCAGTAAGGACATCCCGTCCGGTCTCTTGCCATCGTCGCGTGCCAAGCCCTGAGGTTCAAGTTGGGCTGGAACGCCAGTGACGCGGTGACAAGAGCACGGCGCAGAATGTCGTTGAGGTTGGCGTGTCGTGAAATACGACCCGCGCTCCTGCTGCATGACAGACCATGGTGACCAAGGCTATCGACAGCCTCTCCGCAGTGACAGCGATACGGAGAGACACATGACGCGCCTAAACGGAGGCAAGTGGCGAAGCGGAAGGTTGTATCGTCCAACATGGTACCTATATTGGACGATGGCAGTGCCTGAAGCCAGAGGCCCGATTCCCATTCTCCCACAGCCAACAGGCGAGCACGCTCCGCAGCTTTGGCCGATGTATTGAGGAGTTTTTCTCGTACCACGCTGCAAAGCGGCCCATCCCATTGCCTCTGGGAGAACAAGTTTCGGGGTAACTCAGTTCCTGGACAAGAATTTCTCCAAGCGTTCATGGCATCGGCCTTACACGGCACCTCAGAATCAACCAGTGTAGGTGCTAAGATTTTCCTGGTCAATTCTGCAGTGCTGTGGACCGATGACAAGAACGCTGGCAGGCTTACGTCAGAAATTTTGCGAACGCCGAGGCCGTCTAAGCGCACAGGTAAGGACGCCTGTTGCCACACTCGGTCGTTCAGAGCCACATTCAAAATTTTACTTAGGGTATTCTGTATAATTTTGTCAATTTGAATGAGTGGAGTCGGATTTTTCCAAAAAGGTGAAGACCGTAACGCGTGTGTAAATTTAGGGACAAAAAGACAATATCGAATAATAGTAAAAGCCGAATGTATATTAATTTTGAGTAGCCTGTCTGAAACATCATTAAAATTTTGAATTTTTAACTTTCTTACCTACTTGAAACTACAACAAAGAACTGTACTGTGTGTCGATATTATTTCAGACTTATAATATGGTGATAACAGAGCATGGTCGGTTGACCGTGTTTGTCACTCATTACTGCTTGTTCTCCGAGGCACATGAAAGGCAAGTCAAAACAATAAAAAATAAAATTGAATAGGCACCTAACTTCGAAAAGTCTGCACAATGCGCTGTGAGTATTGCATCCGATATACTCGTACCAGAGTGTATCCGGTGCAAAATCTGCAAAACTTCCATGCAGACATGGAAGTTTGTTGGTATCTCCATTAAGCTATTGCTGCCGTTTGCCTGTGTAAAACAGTTGTTATGTACAGTAAATATTTTTATTAAAAATTAGTCAACACACATTCGTAAGTAAATTAAACATTTTTATTATACTGAATATCGGCATGCGGAATGGGGTGTGATTCAAACTATCACACAACTTAACATCAACTGTTATAAAAAGTTAAAACAATATCTTAGAATGGATGATAATATTATACATAATTATGTGCCATTGTATATACAAATATTCAAGCAACGAACGAAAAAGGCACATAGACTCGGAACGAAAATTTGTGGTAGACACAAAGTCCTGTTTAGAGTGGGGATCAATCTCACAATCCTCGGTATACTCTAAAACAGTTCGGCGTCTGCGTAAGTTACTATGACACACGTGCAGTTAAGTAGTAGTAAATAGTCAATTTGGTTTTGGTAAATAATAATTTCGTGGGATTGATTGAAATTGATTTGTTTCTCCAAACCCCAGAAGAACAAAGACTCCACAAGACATCAGGACACTTTGAGCTCATTTTGCGGAAACAGCAACAACAATTGTTGGACAATGTTAGGGTACTTTGATGATAAATGCCACCTGAGGCTTCCGGAACTACGGTTCCTGTAAAGTAGTAGATCTTTCAGTTTCATGCCAGAGCTTTAAAATACGTAAACAGTTGCTTAATTTAATTGTGTAACATTGGCGTTAACCCGATAAATGACTGTGGAATGTAATATTAATGTTAAAAAAATACAAAGCTGTAATACTATATTTCAGAACTGATTATAATCACGACCCGAATGCCTACAGAGCATTCAATTCGTTTACCAAAATAGATCGGGACAAGATATCACTTAACTTGATATAGTTACAAGGTGGAAATAGCTTTCAGTTTCCTCCTATTATTCCTCGCGACCTTAATGGTAAGGTTATTAATAGTTGTTGCTAGACAACAATAACTTATGGCCGCTGCTGCTTTTGTAACTAGACTTGTTGAAAATCACCTGCTCCATTTGTATGTCTTGTGTAATCGAAACAGTACTAAATATATTCGTAGTAATTATTTTATGGATTGGTATGAAATTAATTATTTGTGGAAGAGACAAAGATAAGAATACCTAATGTAATTCAATTGTAATTATACGTCGAACATAAATAGGAGTATATTAACCTAATGGAAGGAAAGAGGAACCCAACACGCACCCTCGAATTGACCACCCCAACTATTGCAATAGAAAAAGGTTGACAATATCGAACTCCTCTAAAAGGATAAGGGATATAGGAATGGTATGGGTTCCAGGAAGATACCTGACTTGCAGTATCCCCCTGTATGCGCCGACTATTCTTCGACACGTGTTTCGCCTCTGCACGAGGCATCCTCAGGAACGATGGGCAACGACTGAGCGCTTTCAAACCGTGGGCATGTCTTATAAACCATTGTACTTTCTAATCCCCTCCCTCCGTTGCTCGACTGATGTGAGTCATTATGACGGTGTGCGAATATATTCAGCAATGGGGACCCGTTAAAGTTGGTTTGATCGTTCAGTAATGTATGCTTGTCCCGCTTTAAAATCTCTAATTGTTCCAATACGCACATTCTAATACCCTTTTGACAAGTGTGTATGACGTCAAATTAATGTCCGCTATTTAAGGTATGACCCGATTCAAGTAAATGTTCGGCAAAATGAGACTTTTCCGGCTGGTTGTTTCCAAACGCCGCTAAATGTTCTTTATATCTCAGCTCAAAACTTCGACCCGTCTGTCGTATGTACTTATTTTGGCATTGGTCGCATGTTAAGCAGTTAATAACGGACTTTTTGTTCTTGCATACTTTATCTTTACCATTGCAAAGAAATTTTAACGTTTTGTATGGTTTATAGGCTGATCTGATACCGTTCCTCCTCAGTATACGCGCCATACGGTCAGTTATGCTTCCAAAATAGGTGAGAACAGCGGTATTATTTATAGGTTCTTTTATAGAGGGATATAAAAGTGACTTGGCCATTCTAAGTTGTTTTCCTCTAATCATCTTGTCAATTAGGCGTTTACTATACCCGTTGGATTGAGCTATATGATAAATAATATTTAATTCTCTGTTATATGATTCTATATTCAGTGGTACATTTAATAATCTATGAATCATACTGTGAAATGCTGCCATTTTGTGTTGCGATGGATGACAGGACGATGCTGGTATTGTACTATCTGTATACGTCGGTTTACGATAAATTTCAAATGAGTGTGAGGTACCCTCCCTTTTGATAGTCAAATCTAAGAAGTTTATTGAGCTGTTTTGTTCTATCTCCAATTCGAACTTAATTTTGGGGTGTATACTATTAATTCTTGTAAGAAAACAGTAAAGCTGACGTTCTGTGCCCTTCCAAGCCAGCAAAATATCGTCCACGAATCTATAATAATATAAGATGTTCGGTTCTTTTACCAAATGCTCGTGTTCGTAGTTATTCATAAAGATATCTGCTAACAACGGACTAAGCGGTGAACCCATGGCCAAACCCTCCTTCTGTAAGTAGTACTCGTTGTTGAATTGAAAATAATTTTGTTTACTGCATAACTCGGTTAATTTCAAAATATTATGAATCTGTTCTGGGTGTATTCTATTTCTTCCCAGCAGATTTTTAATTATAACTAAACATTCTTTATACGGGACATTTGTAAATAAGCTTTTTACATCCAAAGACACGAGTTTTGTGTTTCTAGGTAGACAGATATGTTTTATTTTGCTAATCAAATCATAACAATTTTTCAGGCTGTATTTTGCGGTGAATGACGTCTTCTCTTTAATCAATCCGTTTAAATATTTCGCTAATTTATAAGCTGGAGCGTTGACATATGAGACGACTGGACGGATGGGCACCTGATCTTTATGTATTTTTGGTAAACCATACAACAGCGGACACTGAGGGTTCATCGGTATAAGACTTTTCGCTAAATAGCAGTTTTGTGGAAAAAGGTAAGTACTTGACTTGATACTGAGTTTTAATTCTGCATGAAATCGTTTGGTAGGATCGTAGGGCAGACGCTGGAAATCTTCGGTGTGTATTACATCTTGTACTTTGCTATTATACTGAGATCTAGACATAATTACTACTACGGTGTTGCCTTTATCTGCCTTATTTACCACCAAATCATTTTGTTGAATTTTATTCTGGATGGATTTATATATTTTTAATTCGCAGTTAATGAAATTAGTCGATTTGTATGTTTTTAACTGATGGGCAGCTAAACTCTTGACTATGTTATCTTTTTTATTTCTGGTAATAGCTATTTCTGCATCCACCGCCAATGTTTCCAAAGAATATTGCGTAACTTTTTGAGGAAAACTATACTTTAATCCCTTCTCCAAAAGTGAGTTCTCGTCACGTGTGAAAATGGTGTTCGAAAGATTCTTTATTCTGGGATGAAATTGATGATTACAAGTGGTGTTGCCAGTATAGTCTGAAGGTGGTGTTATTCTTCCTATCAGTTCTTGTAACTTTCTACTTTGAATGATGTATTTCTCGTGAGCTACAGTTGACGCTAATTCCCTAGCTTTTTGGTCTAATAAATCGAACTCGACATTGTGTAACTTGAATGAAAGTTCTAAGTGCAGTATTTTTAAATGTAGTTTTAAATTATCGCGAACCGTAAACCAACGTCTTGCCTCTTCACCTAGCCGAATTTTTTGAGCCTTTTGTATCGCTATATTGGCAGCCCGACTGTGCGTATTGGAACGTATAGTAATATAATTTGGAATGACATTGTAATATTTACATTTCTGATTGAACCACACGTTTTGACATGCGACCCGGTGTTGCTTCGTAAGTTTGATACAGCTATGCTTGCTGATTTGATATAGTTGATTGAATCAGGCGTTACTTGGCGGAACTCCATTGTAACCTAATGGAAGGAAACAGGAACCCACCACGCACCCTCGAATTGACCACCCCAACTATTGCAATAGAAAAAGGTTGACAATATCGAACTCCTCTAAAAGGATAAGGGATATAGGAATGTCTCAGTGTCCGCTGTTGTATGGTTTACCAAAAATACATAAAGATCAGGTGCCCATCCGTCCAGTCGTCTCATATGTCAACGCTCCAGCTTATAAATTAGCGAAATATTTAAACGGATTGATTAAAGAGAAGACGTCATTCACCGCAAAATACAGCCTGAAAAATAGTTATGATTTGATTAGCAAAATAAAAAACATCTGTCTACCTAGAAACACAAAACTCGTGTCTTTGGATGTAAAAAGCTTATTTACAAATGTCCCGTATAAAGAATGTTTAGTTATAATTAAAAATCTGCTGGGAAGAAATAGAATACACCCAGAACAGATTCAGAATATTTTGAAATTAACCGAGTTATGTAGTAAACAAAATTATTTTCAATTCAACAACGAGTACTACTTACAGAAGGAGGGTTTGGCCATGGGTTCACCGCTTAGTCCGTTGTTAGCAGATATCTTTATGAATAACTACGAACACGAGCATTTGGTAAAAGAACCGAACATCTTATATTATTAAAGATTCGTGGACGATATTTTGCTGGCTTGGAAGGGCACAGAACGTCAGCTTCACTGTTTTCTTACAAGAATTAATAGTATACACCCCAAAATTAAGTTCGAATTGGAGATAGAACAAAACAGCTCAATAAACTTCTTAGATTTGACTATCAAAAGGGAGGGTACCTCACACTCATTTGAAATTTATCGTAAACCGACGTATACAGATAGTACAATACCAGCATCGTCCTGTCATCCATCGCAACACAAAATGGCAGCATTTCACAGTATGATTCATAGATTATTAAATATACCACTGAATATAGAATCATATAACAGAGAATTAAATATTATTTATCATATAGCTCAATCCAACGAGTATAGTAAACGCCTAATTGACAAGATGATTAGAGGAAAACAACTTAGAATGGCCAAGTCACTTTTATATCCCTCTATAAAAGAAACTATAAATAATACCGCTGTTCTTACCTATTTTGGAAGCATAACTGACCGTATGGCGCGTATACTGAGGAGGAACGGTATCAGATCAGCCTATAAACCATACAAAACGTTAAAATTTCTTTGCAATGGTAAAGATAAAGTATGCAAGAACAAAAAGTCCGGTATTTACTGCTTAACATGCGACCAATGCCAAAATAAGTACATAGGACAGACGGGTCGAAGTTTTGAGCTGAGATATAAAGAACATTTAGCGGCGTTTAGAAACAACCAGCCGGAAAAGTCTCATTTTGCCAAACATTTACTTGAATCGGGTCATACCTTAAATAGCGGACATTCATTTGACGTCATACACACTTGTCAAAAGGGTATTAGAATGTGCGTATTGGAACAATTAGAGATTTTAAAGCGGACCAAGCATACATTACTGAACGATCAAACCAACTTTAACGGGTCCCCATTGCTGAATATATTCGCACACCGTCATAATGACTCACATCAGTCGAGCAACGGAGGGAGGGGATTAGAAAGTACAATCGTTTATAAGACATGCCCACGGTTTGAAAGCGCTCAGTCGTTGCCCATCGTTCCTGAGGATGCCTCGTGCAGAGGCGAAACACGAGTCGAAGAATAGTCGGCGCATACAGCGGGATACTGCAAGTCAGGTATCTTCCTGGAACCCATACCATTCCTATATCCCTTATCCTTTTAGAGGAGTTTGATATTGTCAAACTTTTTCTATTGCAATAGTTGGGGTGGTCAATTCTAGGGTGCGTGGTGGGTTCCTCTTTCCTTCCATTAGGTTACAATGGAGTTCCGCCAAGTAACGCCTGATTCAATCAACTACGAGTATATTATTCAAGTAATTTTATAGTCTCTAATAAAATGTCATCATCATCACGTTCCTAGCATTATTTTAATTGCTACCGAGAATTTCACATTGGGGCCCGCAGTCTGCTTTCTAGTCTATTGAGATTGGACAGAATATTAGTTTAGACTGCCTCCGTGATCCAGTGGATAGCGTGCCTATGCGAATGCTGATCAGAGGTCCCGGGTGCCATTCCTGGGTCGGGCAAAAGTGTTACTGGGTTTTCCGAATTCTCATTAGCAGCACGGAGTCTGGTGATGTGCCCGGTAACGGCAATAGGCTCGCCCCCTATTAAGTGGGACCTAAAAATTCTTGGCGAAATGTGGGTGTAATACCTATTACGCCTCTGCCTACCTCTTTGGGGATACAGGCGTGAGTCTTTTAAAAATATAAAATAATAATAAAAAAAATAGTTTTACCACGAAGCGACCAATATTAGTTTTTCAACATTATTTAAAAGGTTAAGAAATATTGCATTGCTTAGATCTGTGTTACTATTATAATAATGAATCAGAACTTTTTAATTAAAGTAATGATTCACTAGAATAGCAAAGAGGGTTTTTGGCTTTCGGTGCTCTCCATCGCAATTTTTAACTTTATGTGACATACTAAAAAGCGAACAATTTGGATTCAGAAAAAACAGCTCAACCACCTTACCATGCTTTTCTTTAATAAAACAAATAACTGAGAGCCTAAACACCAAAGCTAAGATAGCCTGCATCTTTGTAGACATGACCAAGGCTTTTGACTTTGTATGTCACGAAACTTTATTATACAAAATCGTATCTTATGGGATATACGTGGGATCGCTAAAGACTGGATGAGGAGCTACCTTCAACAAAAGGTCTCAATGTGTAGAAATAATAATAACAAATAAATTAGCTATGGAAGTTCACAAGGAAGTATTCTATCCCTCTTCCATATATATATATATACACATACATACATACATACATATCGTCACGCCTTTTATCCCCGAAGGGGTAGGCAGAGGTGTATTTCTACACCCACTTTTCGCCAGATATACTTTAGTCCCACGTAATAGGGGGTGAGCCTATTGCCGTACCGGGCACATTTCCAGACTCCGTGCTGCTACTGAGAATTTCGTGACAGAAAAACCCAATAACACTGCCCGACCCAGGAATCGAACCCGGGACCTCCCGATCCCACGCGCACATTTATGCCGCGAGACCAACGAGGCAGTCGTATAGGGCTTGATGTCGAGTTTTCCGTCTCTACGCAAAGATGGTATTTGCATCGTGTTATCCCTTAGTCGCCTCTTACGACACCCACGGGAAGATAGGGGGTGGTGACACTTGTATTCTATGCCGTCAACCACACGGCGTATATATATATATATATATATATATATATATATATATATATATATATATATATATATATATATATATATATATATATATATAAATGACCTCCCAGACTCTGTAAACAAAGATTGTATACTCTTTGCTGATGACACCACATTAATCATCAAAAGTGACAATAGTAACAATCTTAAAAGGGAAATTTGCAAAGCTCTTGACGACACCACCACCTAGTTAGAATATAACAACCAGACGCATAATACTAACACAACTAACATACACATTTACCACAATAATTATCACCTAACCGACTCAAACGATTGTGTATTTCTAGGTATAACTGTAGATAAGTACTGTAACTGGAAGGCCCACATAGACAACATCCTTAATAAAATAGATCGCTATGTATTTGTGTTAACAAGAATTAGACAAACAGTTAATCTAGATTGTGCTAAAACTACTTGTCATGCTTATGTATCTTCCATTCTCAGATACGGTATAATAATCTGGGGCAACTCTGTGGACAGCAATAAAGTTTTTATAGCACAAAAAAATATATAGGAGCTATGTGTGGAGCCCACTTCTTAGATAGCTCTAAACCACTTTTCCAAAAATATTATATACTCCCATTACCCTGTTTATAAATATGTGAAATCGCTATATTCGTAAAAAATCACCTCGAACTGTTTGAAAAATTTTGTAATTTGAAAAATGGTA
This sequence comes from Euclidia mi, assembly GCA_944739405.2. Taxonomy (NCBI): domain Eukaryota; kingdom Metazoa; phylum Arthropoda; class Insecta; order Lepidoptera; family Erebidae; genus Euclidia; species Euclidia mi. The sequence goes on along the minus strand of OX123186.2, from coordinate 9,309,295 downwards.
GAACTAGACATAAAAATAAGCTACGCTTACCACAGATTAAATTAGAGGTCCTAAAGAAAAATGTTTATTGTAAGAATTATAATAAGAAATTATTTATTTGTAAAACACAGGTACCAAGATGATCTTAAATTGATCTTAGATGGTCTCACTACGTTTTGCCGTTTAGGTGTACAAATTCGTGGTTTCGTCATTATTATTTTCACTCCTTACAAGTCCTTTACCCTAAGTTTAAAAATAAGGAAATAAATATAACAATGACTACACACAGAATTATTGCTATCGTTAATGTTAAACAAAGCATTAAATAGTAAATATTTGAATAACATAATTTCTTCACTCTAGAAATCATCTACAGAATAGTAACATTTCGAAATTAATAATTCTGAACCATTTTTTTGGGTTTGCCATTGGATTATGGGCATATTTTTTACATCAGTAGGAATTTTATTACAAATTTTAGGTGCCATACCAAATTTACTCTTCAGCTTTAGGGCTGTTTTACAACTTAGATTACATAGCAAATTGGTATACAAAGAACGTATGGGACCTCGTCTGACATCTGATATTTTCTTAAATAGCTGTGGATTTGTTTTAACGAAAATTGCAGTCTCCATTATATGCAGCGCTGGCAAGGTAAGGATTATTAACGTTTTAAAATAAAGTAAGCACCTGTCCGTCATTTTTAAACCACATATGTATCTCACACATCTCTTTTGCATTTTAAATATAAGTTCTCTGTCGGTCGACTGTTCCCAGAAAATAATGCCGTATCTCAAATTACTAGCTACCAAGCCATGATATGTTGTCAAGAGAGTTTCACGATTTACTTTTCTTTGTAGCTGTAGAAGTGCATAGGCTGCTTTCCTAATTTTTTTACAAAGTATGTCCATTATAATTTTAATAAGTTACCAGAAAATGTCAGTACCATTAACGTCATTTAAAAGAACCTTACGTAAAATTCTTACAAACAAAAATTATTATTGTATAAAAGATTACCTAGAAGATAAGAATATCTTAATATATAAAATCTTTGCGTTACTGACTGACTGACAGACACGCTACAGCCGAAACTATTGGGCGCAGGAAGCTGAAATTTGGCATGTATGTTTCTTAGAGACCGTAGGGGTGCACTAAGGAGGGATTTTCCGAAATTCCCACGGGATCGGTCAAAACGGGTAAATTAAAAAAGAAATGCAGGCGTAGCTGCTGGCGTCCTCTAGTAAATATATAATACCCAACTAACACCAGCTTAACAAGCTGTATTTGTACGCCAGTCTTGGCAGAATATGCAGAAAATCACTGTCATAACACCATTGTAACTACCATATTCTTCAAGTAAGGAGTACTTGATTGCTAATAGTGTATAATACCTATAAAGTTACATAAGCCAACTATTGTGCACCAGAAAGGTTGCAAGAACGGAAGGATGGATTACTTCTTCACGCAAAAAATGTTGAACGGATTTTGTTAAAATTTGACAGTAACACAGTTTACAAATCAGAATGGTACATAAAATATATTTTGTGCCATAACCGACACGCACACTAGTAGAGCCGCAGACAGTAACTATTCATAATATTAGTAATAATATTTACTGATCATTTTAACCTCAACCATATTGTTACATGATCCAAAAAATATGTTATTATGTAAACAAGGGTTGGATTATGTAGAAACTTTCGAAAGCCAGCGGCTGAACTACATACTAGTTTAATGAACTTCGGCATATAATCCAAACAAACTAAATTTTAACAACAACATCGACTATGTTGCATAAATTTTTGTAACATTTGTAGATAGGGGAAATTGGCGTAATTAGTAATTATCTATAAATTGGTAATTATCGCTTGCTTATCGGTGAAAGAAAACATCGTGAGGAAACCTGCATGTCTGAGAGTTCTCCATAATATTCTCGAAAGACATGTGAAGTCTGCCAACCCGCACTTGGCCAGCGTGGTGGACTATAGCCTTACCCTTCTCATAGTCAGATGAGGCCCGTGCCCAGCAGTGGGACAGTATAGAGGGCTGATGATGGGGTAATTAGAATAATGTAAAAACTGAATAATTTATTTGATGAAAATGTACATCTGTGAACATGGCGCTTGCAACAGTGCAAAAATATGCGTTTCTCGAAACAAAGGAACATAGAATATGTATATTATCCCGAAAGACAATTTAAAATCAGTGATGAAAACTCTTTTGCAAAATTAGTATGACAATTGATTTATAAACAGTTTCTTTGTTCATACGTTTAATTTTGTAAAGATTTCCTATAATTGAGTAAACACTTGTCTTAAAACCAACGGACATTATTTATTATACGAATTTATACTGTAGTTTGATTACTAGGTGGAATATTGCCAAATTAGCACGGGTCATTACGTGGGGTCCCACTTCTCTAACCTACTGGTGTGTCCGTGTGTAATTGGAACAAATCAAGCGCCGCTATATTGAAACTATAGTGCAAAACAAACTTTTGTTTTCCTATGCTAGACATAATAAAAGGTTAAACATATTAATAAGAAAAATTTTCCATCATTTAAAACGTTCATGCTACTGAGCACCTTTATTTTATCATAGCTATTGAAAGTTACTCAGACGAAGTATCTTCGCAGCCTTGCTGTCCTTGCGAAAACCTTATTTGTACCTTTCCTGGTGCGACCCTTGCTATAGTCCCTAGCGGAAACTATGGCAGGTCACCGGTGAGCTGGCCGAAGTGCACGCTGGGTAAAAAGCTCGGTGATCGAGGTTTAGGCTGGGTGGCAGGCTCAGGCGGTGCAGCTTATGTAGGCTGAGCGGCAGGGCTCAGGCGCAGGTAGTCAGGCGCCAGTGGCCTGGCTGTAGGAAGCTCGTAGGTAGGAGCTGATGCGTAGGCAGCGGCTGGTAAAAGCACGGCACCAGCAGCTCGTAGGTCGCAGCTAACAGCAACCGTGGAGTTGTAGCCCAGACAGTAGAGAAGACAGGTGTAGACCCGTAGGGAGAACGTCCGCCCGTAGGGAGAACTAGAAAGTAGTATAGAGAATACACAACAACCGGTCAGGAACAGGCTGTCCTTAGATCGGCTGTTATGCTTAGGAGAGACAGATACTACAGATAGAATAAATAGGCACACAGACAATTAGAATATGCTCACCCTCAGCGGGACAGTAAATATAGAAGTAGAAGGCAGAATGATCTCGTAGTGTAGTAGCAGCTAGTGCAGCTGTGAAGGCCCCGTTGCATGTGTCCCATTACATTTTAGATTAAACCTCTCTACGGGAAAGTTGGACTTATGTCTCCGTGTAAGCCTTCAAAGGGCCGGGTATTGTTTTACCGCATTAGTAAGAATAATACCCGAGATAAAGAAAAGCATAATAATATATATTTCTTTACATAAAATTTATTGCAGTTTCAGTTATGGTCTGTCCTGAAGTCGTTGAATAGACTTCGAACCCAGGTCGGCCGATGCAAAGAAATGTTTAGATGGGGACTCTCGGACGGTACCGATTTGGCTTGTTCGTGCGAAGCAAGACAAAGGATGTCCCATCTTACATCGTGCCCTGTGTGCCCGGAAACTTGCACGCAGGAGGAACTTATGACTGCCTCCGACCATGCAGTCAGCGTGGCTACCTTCTGGGCCTCAAAAATATAAGTGTTTGCCAGCGATACGCTAAGAAGAAGATTGCAGTTACAAAGCGGTGGTGATTACAAAAAACTAAGCTAATAAATGACAGTGAGCAAAATGTGTAGAAGTTGGTCCAAGCGTCGCCAAGGATGAATCATAAAGATAAGATAAGATAAATTTATTTGTCTCAACATGTGTACAATCAGGTGTTACAGTATTTTTTTAGTTTCAACATGTTCTGTCTGTCTAGACGTGCAAATTTATAAGTACATAATTACGTGGTGTTCTGGATCTAATATAATTATGACCATCTCAATTAAGAATGCGTTTATTACTATTTAAATCTACTAATTTAAATCCATTCAGTAAAATAAAATATAATTAATTAGAAATGTCAAATAATATAAAATAATGTCAATTAAATTAGATCCTGCTTTGTCATTTAAATTATTTAACAGTATAAAGAAAATTAAAATTAAGTAAATTTGTCACATAAAAAATCATTGACATTATAATAGCATTTATACAATAAAAGATTCCTTAAATTACGCTTAAATAAAGGACCATGGGCAAAAATGTTTGAAGCCTGGGCTCACCCACCAACAGAGATGAGATTACTTTGAATATACTTTTAAAGCACTAAAAATAAAGATATAAACTAATTTTTGCGAAGAATCCATGGGGTTATTCTGCTATAAATTTTTCTCCTACCATAAATAAACTATAATCCTGCAAAGTAATGCTGTTATGGCATTGTAGTTTTTGTTGTTTGACATGAGACACAAGTCCAGGCGCAAAGAATACATAAAAAATAAAACAGCTGCTAAAAGTTAAAAATATTTTTATTAACATTTCAATCAATATTAATAATAATATCGTTTAGATGACCTGTTGGTGGATTAAATAGTATGTGCCGAGAGGATACACGAAAACTAGTGATGTGCCGGATCGTTAAAAATGTATATCCGCGGATACGGATCGGAATACGGGTATTTGGTGTCAAGATCCGTGGATACGGATACGGATCTTTATTTTCTTACTGAATCGATGTCAGTGCGCGTGACTTTGAAACGATAGTTGACGTCACGCACGCCCACCGGAACAATAGACAGATCATGTTTCAACTTTACTTTGAATGGAATTAAATAGTTTTATATTTTTACCTAACCACCTATAGCATTCCATCCTGTCAATTGAAAATTAATAAGGCGAAAGATCCGTAAAAGACCCGCGAGAAAAGTAACAGATACGGATACGGATCTTTCTTCTTCCTCGGATATCCGCGGATACGGATATCCAGAACATCACTAACGAAAACACACAGCTACCACCGTGAGAATCACGGGTCGACTGACTGAGAGCAGTGAGAGCAGACGGGCACCCGGGCAGGCGTCCGAGAGGTGTAAGAGTGATGGACAGTGTTGTAAATCACACGGGCGCAAGCGCATCTATTGTTTACCTTTATTAAAGTATGAATATATTGTTACTATAACAGTTTTATGACTTACAATTGTATTTTTCTACAAAATCTCTTTAAATGCATATCTTTTTTCTGCAATGGAATTGTAGGTGGTGCCGGTAGTAACAATTTTAGTACGAACAAAATCCTTTACAATTACATATGCCATAACTCTGTTGGACACTGAGCCCAATTTGACGCATGGTCCTTTACATTAAGATTCTTAAATGTATTGGGTACCTACCTTATTATATATTTTTGATGCCATGCAGAAAATGCTCCTATTCAAAAGTGCAGTCTTAGCGGTGTGTATAGACAACCTATGGTTATCACGGCGGCTACGAATAGTGAAATCGAATAGTTTGCTAAAAAGATCTGGATTTGTTTTAACAAACACTGCTGTTTCGTAGATGTATAGAGATGTTAGTGTAAAAATTTTATTATTTAAAAAGTGTGGCTTGCAGCTGTCTGTCACTTGTAGTCCAAAAATTGCTCTAATACACCGCTTTTGGAGTTTCCTTATCTACCGAGTTGCCCCAAAATATAATCCCATATCGTAGTAGGGATTCGACAAGGCCATGGTATGCTGTGAGCAATGCAGTTGTATTAACTACCGGAGATAACTTATACAGAGCGTAGGTACGACTGCTTATTTTTTTAGATAACTGTGTGATGTGAGCTTTCCAATTCAGTTGGCTATCTATAGTAAGACCAAGAAACTTAGCATTGTCAACTTCATGTATATTTATGTCTCTATACTTAATACAAGGGAGGTTATGTTGCGAAGTTGCTCTTTGGCTAAAGTGCATAACTTGCGTTTTACTAATATTAATTTTAAGATTATTATTACACATCCAATTAATAATTTCAGATAAAGATTTATTAATTTTTGTAAGAGTCTAAAGTTTTACATGCTACTGTGAGGGTGCTGTCATCTGCAAAGAGTGTTATTGGTTGATCCGTTGACTTAGGCAAATCATTAATATATATGTTAAACAGTAAAGGGCCTAAAACACTTCCCTGAGGGACACCGTACTTAACTACACGTTCACTTGAAAACGATGTCGTATCATTTTTTGATGCGAAATCAATCCTTGTTATGGCCGTGCACTGAATTCTGTTGGATATGTACGAAACCAGCAGATCTAGCACATTTCCTCGAATGCAATAGCACTCGAGTTTATTTTTCAAAATACTATGGTCAACGTGGTCAAAAGCCTGCGTCATATCGCAGTATACTGCGCAAACTGGGTTCCTCTTGTCTATGTTTAATATAGTTCTGTGTAGAAATTCGTAAATAGCCATATTTATCGATATCTTTTCTCTAAACCCTTTCTGTTCAGCACAAATAATTTTATTGAATTCTAGGTATCTGTACAGTTGTGAATGTATGTACCTCTCAAAAATTTTGGAGAATATGGGTATAGGCGCTATTGGTCTATAGTTTGGCATTTCGTCTTTACAGCCTTTCTTGTGTACTGGCTTCACTATAGATTTCTTCAGAAGCTCTGGAAATATGCCCTGATATATACACATATTTAGTATGTGACTAAGGTAACTACTAATAAAACTACCTACCGATTTCAGTATTTTAGTGGAAAAGCCATCGTAACCTACACTATTTGTATTTTTGAGGTTTTTAATTATAGCTAATATATCTTGAGGCGTACTAGGAGCCATGAATATGGAATGTTTTTGACGTGCTATTAATGGGGTACTGTTTGTTCCTTTTCCGGGAATGGGTGATGCTGTGTCTACTGGATCAGTTACAGTTTTATTATTTATTGTTAGTTTTTGTATTGTTTCTTTTGGTACATTTAGTTTACTATCATTGATTATTTGCCATGTCATTTTTATTTTATTGTAAGATGTATTAATTTTGTGATTATTTTGTGCACGTTTTGTCAGTTTTATAATTTTCGTGAAAAGTTTTGCATATCTTTTGTATTGTTGCTTATTGTGTGTAGTTGGTTTCATTCTTGATATCCATAGAAGTTTCCTTTTTTCCTACTACAGATCTTTATGCCACGCGAGACCCATTTCGGTTTCTTATTTGTTTGTATAGTAACCAACCTACTTGGAAAGCATAGTTTGTAGAATAGACTGAATTGTTCAAAAAATAAATGCGGCATTAGCATCATCAGTCTTATAAATATCGCTAAATGACAAATTTGTGATGCATTTTTTGAACTTTAGTATGTTTTCTGATGCATAGGTAATCCGTTTGTTTCTTATGCCAGTATTTTAATAAACATATATTTTCTACAGGACATTTAAGAATTTGGGCCGTATGGTCAAATAAAGCTGAGTCTATAACAGAAGCTTTCCATTCCTTTTTAAAGGTGTGTGCGAAATTATCAATACACGTCCCACTTGCCAATCTCGTTGGACACTCTAAAGTTAACAATAAATTAAAATTACTTAATAAACATTTAAATTCTAATGTCAAATTATTACATTGTGATACATCAATATTATAATTACCAGCCAAAATTATACCGTCATATTTTTGTTTACTAATTTTTAATAAGATCTGCTCCAGTTTTTGAAAAAACACATTTATGTTACCTAATTTTGGTACTCTATAAATACAAATGATAATCATTTTATAATGAGTTAATTCAACTGCACAGCACTCAAGCACACCATTTATGGACATTTGAGCAATTTCAGGCAATTCTTTCCATATCTGTCCCACTCTGAGAAGAATACATGTGCCACCTCTTTTACTACTAGGTCTACTAAAATAAGCAGCTAATATTTAATTGGGTACATGAACATGAGACTCATATCCCGACATAACAAAGTGTTCCGTTATGCATATCACATCTACATGCTGTTGTTTATCTGCGAGATCAGACAATGATACGGATAGAGCTTCTGTTTTATTGATCAAGCCAGCAATATTTTGGTGCATTACATGTAGATATTTACTTACGAAAAAAAGTATCATTAGTTATGTGTGTCATGTTACATTCACTGATCTCGTCACATTGAGTAGATTTGTCAATTTTCTTATAGCTATTTTTATTATTTACAGTCATATTTGCAGTTAAATTATCGGGCGTCATGGTGTTTTCCTCGATAGTATATTTAAGATTGTATAAAATATTAGACACGCCCTTATTATTAATTATTCCACTTCGTTTTAGGAACATTGTGTAATCGTAGGATAAGTTTAAATTTGAGTCAAATGCTATAGCGTAGTTATATATATTTATATCATGATACAGTAGATAGTTACACAATTCAATTCGCCAGTTAAACATAGTACTGTAATCTTTGCATTTAAATGTTGGTAAACACAACATTATATTCGTGTGCCTAATTTTTAATAACTGTTCGCGTAATTTAGCTATAAGCTCCGAATAATTATAAGTCTTTTCATAGTCAGCTTCTTCTATGAATATTACACAATAGTCTTTCATAGTGTAATCTAACAATTTACATTCTAAGTTATCTATAAGCTTAATCAATCCACAGTTAGGCGAAAGGTAATGACATATACGATAATTAGGATACACATTCTGGGCTATAGTCAGTACTTTGTTTGCTTTATTACTGCTTATTATGCACAATTTTGCTTGCCGTTCAGAGATGGGTTTTTGTACAGGATAACTCTCATATCCCCCCCGTGGGATCTCCACCTTGTCGTGGTGGCGAGGCTCAGTAACCGTGGATTGGTCACCCGCGGTGAAGCTAAGAGGGATCCAGGAGGGGACGCTCCGCGTGGGCTTGGAGGGGCCTGCGCAGGATACGTCCAATGGTGCGGGTGTGGGGGACAGTTCTGTCTGTCTCTCGCAGTCGGGTGCGGTCGCGGGAGGAGAGGCGTGTCGGTGTTGCGTTGCCGCGCGCCCTATCTCCCGCGACCAAATGGGGGCGCACCATTCGATGCGTTGCGGTGGGGCCGCAGACGAAGAGGAGATGCGGTGTTGCGTTGCCGTCCTCCCTATCCTCTGGGGCCGCTAGGTGTTTTGGCGGCGGAGCCCAACACCTTTATCCACCGCCAAAGGGGATTTGTTCGGGGCCCGCCTAACCATCTGGCGGGCCAATGCCCGTCGGAGGGTGGCGACGAATGCTTCGGCGATGCCCTACCCTCCGACACACGGGTACATGAGAAAGTCGATGTGGTTTTTAGTGGAAACACCACATACTACGGCTCTCATTTCCCCCAAGAGTCGGAAATCCGAAGGGATTTTCCATCTCGTAAAACAAAAAAAAAGGATAACTCTCAGATGTGACAACCTTTAGAGATTGTTGTTCATCGCACTTGTTGGGTATTTGTGACAGTTCCAATCGTTGTTTATGTATCTTTTGTGGTGTCTTGTGTGGAGTTTTATTCTTTATAGGAGAAAGTATTTCACATGATAACTTTTTAGTGGCTTTCATCATCATATCTTGCCTCTTATTCAAGTTTTCTATAGTATCTTTAAGTTCGCTGTTCTCAAGAGATAGATTATTTATTTCTTCATGCGCAGACGATAACTGTTGCTTCAAATTATCATTTTGTTGCCTCAAACTTAATATTTCATCATCGCTTATATCGTCCGATAAGTCTAATCAACTCTTCGAAACGCTATCCGTTGTACAGTTATTGGTATTTTCATCCAGTGTCGTTTCTGTTAACGATCGATTCCGTATTTTACGGAGCGTGTATTGTTTATTTTTAGTAGTTGTTTTCGTCTAAGTGGATAGTAAATCTGGTAATAGTAAATTTATGATGAGATGGTTAACAATATAATTAAATTAAGTCTTAAAATAGTAAAAAAGAAACTAATTAATATATACAAGGGAAATTCAAAAAATTAAAATTTAGAAGACGTCATGAAACTCATCCGCATCGCAGTTAATTGGAAGCGTGCCCAGAAAACTGGCAGCATTGCCTCGTTGGATGGCTATACTTATTTTTTGAGCCAAATACGTGAAAGCCCTCTGGTCACGCGAGGCGTCTATGAGTCTCTTTGCGAGATCTCTAAAACGTGATCGCGAACTTGGACCCCATGGCCCCATTGTTTCGACCCTAAACGGCTCAAATACATAATCTCCTATAAGATCTCCTATTTGATGAGATTATATCACAAAAAGAGCTTCTGTGAGTTCACTGCGGTTTGATCCTGCGCCAGTGTGAGCGTACGCGTTTATTCCCGCGACGTTATGCCACTCGACTACCGATCACTAACGAAAAGTTTTGAAATTGTGATCCTTAATTAAGATGACAGGCAAAGCATCATAAAGTCATTGTTAAGTCCAAGGTTCAGTTCTTGTGATTACAAAATAAATATTATATTATAATTTTTGTCAGGTTTTTAGTTTAAAAGTTTTGTTTCATACTTGCAAATTATGATTTATTTTCACTATTTTGTTTAAAATAACTCACTATTAGTGTTTTGATGGAACTGCTATGTTGTTTTATGCACTTTTAACGATTATTACGATTTGTTTTATAGGGTTCAATCACTTTTTGATATCGTCTTATAAATTTGTAATTCCTGTAAGGGAACACTAATACTTTATCTCTTGATTTGCACTGAAATTCTAATTTATAGTATTTTAAATTCGACTTATACACGGAGACGATGTGATCACGTAGGTAGTTCACAATTGAAACATATAAAATATATGCTACGCAAAAATCTTAAACAATACTCGACAGTGAAAAAAACTCGTAGTATATTTTGAGAAAAACAAGCTACCACTTTTAGAAATCTCTTGGATACTGTGATTTTGATGCCCATCTGCATGTATTAACAGAACATTGTACCCCTTCATTTGCTTTACAATTCATCTTTGACGACGATTATACCACATTATCCCACTTTTCTTTAATTCTTAATAGAGTTTCCAAAAAAAGATAGATTCATTTAACCTTGGAATTCGCACCGCGGTAATCTGTTTATATGATTCCTCCATAATACTACGTGAATTATCCTCCGTACTCTCGTACTCCGTACCGTACCAATATACTGACTTCGGTCTCATTGCAAACGTCTATTCTAAACTAGTCTTTATGACATTTCGGGCTCTATGGTTAGTTTTTGTCGCGTATGAGGAGCCATAGATGTACTACGCAACATTGTCACCACATTCTAAGTCGTCTCTTTCTGATACATTAATTTGACTGTCTGCCTATGAAAACGTTCAAGAAATGTGTTCTTACTGTCTTCTAGATGGCACAAGTACAGTTTCCTTGATTCCGTTATGTAACAAAAATGTATACTTTTACCTGATACAGCCCACGTTTCCGAGTTGTAAACTAGGTTTATAAAAATAAAATATTAATGAAATACAATAAATAAATACCTATTTGGTAAAATATTTGATAATGTTAATATTTTTATTGCTGAGACATTGCATCTTTGCATAGTGCTCCCATATTTCGAGTAATTTCTTAAGGGTTCTGCGGTGGTTTTACCAGAACCATATCATTAGCATAACTGATGTTATTTACTGTGCAAATATTTATAGAACTTCCGGCTCTCTTGCACTGGCTATTTAATTTTCTTACTAACTTACAGCCAGTTTCACCGACAGTTAATTGCATTTAATTTGCATGCTTTATTTTACATTAAGGGCTGAATTTTCAAAATACTGTAGTTTTAACTTCAATTCTTTTTATGTAGTATATTTTCTATCTTCAATCTTACTTTATGTAGTATAATTTATGTGCCAAATTACATATATTATTTAAGTCCTGCTATACATTGCTATAAAGACAAAGATTTGATTCTAGATTCAAGCTAAGTGGTTTAATGAGGCGAAAAGTTTTTAGCTTACGTTTCTATTGCATCTAATCCTTTTATGATTTAAACAGATTTGAGTACGCGTAAGCAATTATTTCATTTTTTGCAAACGTCAAAAAATAAACCATTATATTTATTTTTAATCGTTTACAGGGGAGACGATGGCGTGATTCTGAAACACATTGTCAGGGTACAATGTGTTTCAGAACGGCCATTTTGTGGTACAAAATGGATGGTAAAATGGCTTTTATGAGTGGACAGGTTTGGTGGCATTTCGTCCATAACGCGACGATTTTCCAAAGGGAAATTGCTCACGATATTTTTAACACATCAATGTTCTAAAGGTAGTAAAATTATGTCTTTTGCTTGAAATGTTCAGATAAAGTCCCGTGGGTTTGGTGTAGTAAACTGAGTGATGAGCTTTAGTTCATAGCGTTCACTTCCAGAATGTTTAACAGCTTTTGAGCCGAGTTGCGTATTTTTAGGAAATACCTCTTGACCACATGAGGCTTTGGAATGTGATCAGGATAATTATAATAATAATAATAATAATATTCTACCACATTCACACAACACCATCTAGTCCCAAACTAAGCAGAAGCTTGTACTATGGGTACTAGATAATGGATAAACATACATATATACTTTTTTTTTTGTAAATACATACATATTATACATAGAAACACCCAGACCCACAATTAGCTGGTTAGTTAAGTTTAATGAGGAATGTATCACCCACTGTATGTTAGTGAAGAGCACGCAGATACTTATCATATATTTATGTAATGTTCCATGGTGAAAATAAAGAATGCTTCTACATTTTATTAATTAAGTTTCCAATGACAAACATATTGATTTGTAGAAGTGTACCAATAAAAAGTTTTCTATTTGCTTGGGGAATTAGAACTAAATTTTAATGCTTAAGAATATAAATTGTCCATTGTTAAAGTCATCATCATCAACAGCCCTATGTACTGTCCCACTGCTGGGCACGGGCCTCTTCTCACTATGAGAAGTGGTGGCCTATGGCCTTACCGGCCATAGGCCACCACGCTGGCCAAGTGCAGGTTGGCAGACGGAGAACTCTCAGACATGCAGTTTTCCTCACGATGTTTTCCTTCACCGACAAGCAAGCGATAATTAACAATTTAATACGAACTTAACTTAAAGTCATTGGTGCGTGCCGTGGATTCGAACCCGAGACCCGCTGCGTAGCAGTCTGTCGGTCTCTCCACTCGGCTATCGCTGCTTTTTTAATTGTTAAAGTATGTAAGCAAATATAATCAAAAACTATTTTGTAAGTAATATTTATTTTAAGTCCTTGAACCATTCGTGTAAACATACCTTCCAATTGAACAGAAGCCAAGCTTCCAAGCTTCCTGCGAAACTTTCAGTACTCCCTAATCTACTTCAAAATATATTTTGTGTACATGAACCAACGTTGGCCCAAACTCTAAACTCCGGGGTTTCTCAACTACTTCGTCCATTGTTTGACCAATATTTCTTTTTTCGTGATATACTGATATTAGCTCTCAGCGGAGATAAGTCGAATGGACTCTTTGAATTTATTGTATGGAGATATTTCACCCGCATATACAACACTGAGATATTATTTGGCGGACGTAATTGATTACTATGGGGCAGTTCCATTTGTTAGTAGGAAGTGATAAGGGGAGTGGATAACTGTCTTTGGGTAACTGTCTAGGAAGTGGGGAGCAGTGATAATGATCTTGTTTAAGGAAAAGTGACTGTTTGCGCATTTGTTGGGTACCTGAATAGATATAGTTGCCTGGGTTAATTTGGGTTTAGAATTGTAGCTAGGATAGCTCTAAGCCTTAAACGTGTTTCTAAGTTCTTTAACATATAATTGTGACTGATATATCGCAGATCCCAAAACAACAGCAGCTAAAAATTAAAGTGTGGTGAGTTTCATTTTATAACTTAGACGCTCCTTAAGGAAGGATGTTGCAATATTTCAGCCCTATGGGGGCAAAATAGGGGGTAGAAAATTTATGGCAGGTGAAGCCACGGGCCGCTGCTAGTCTCATATAAAATCTTACTTACAAATACAACTGATATTATTCCGTGGCAGACCAGCTTGAAAAGTGAAGTGGAAAGTAATTATCATAGCATCGGTATCTCTATAGAGTTACCGAAGATTGTGTTCACCTTGAGTTTAAAAAAGAAATTTTACTGTTTATATTTTCAGCTAAGCACCCATTAACTACCATGTCCTCTGCTTACATCATCGAGTTAAACTACGCGCTCTTAAAACCGGCGAATCGGGTGTGTGCGCGGTATTACTAAAACTCTATGTGTCAGACAAAATTATTCACTCCAGTCCAAACATGAGTTTATCAGATAATTAAAAATATCTATCAATAAATTAATAGTTATAAAAAGACCTGACCTCCTCATCTATATAACCTGAGCGCCTGCAAAATATGCACATTTAGACACTCATTATTAGGCTCTGAGTGTCTAAATGTGCATATTTTTATTGATTATTGGACTACGATATTAAAATCTAGTACGGTGTATAATTTAGCTCTCATTAGATTCTAAGTCAAACTCTTAAAAGCTTAAGTAATATAGCTAAATAAATTACATTATATATAAAAGTCGTGGTCGTTTACGTTGTATTTAAAATGTTTATCAGGATTGTATATCACTAGTTTTCATACATTACATTGCAATATTTTCCATAATTACAAGCAGCAAGACCACGGCATCTCTGTGCGGTGCATCTGCATAGAAAATTCGCGCTTTTAATTCTCGATGCAAATTTTAATTACAGCATCAAAACGTACTAACCAGCCAGGTAAGTCAAAAGAGGAACGTTTTGATAAAATGTTCTTACAGACTCACGCCTGTATCCCCGAAGGGATTTTTTTATTTTTATTTTTTTATTTATTCATTTGGAATAACAAACGGTTACACAATACTTATAAACTAAAAATGTACCTATATGATATTTGTACAATTGTGCACCCACACCGTTATCCACAGATTATTTAAGAATCATTAATGACAATTCTATTCTCATACACATTTTTTTTTTTACAAATATAAAACAAAAGCTATAACATATTTTAATAGTTCAACAACCATAATTACCACTAGCTTACTAATCTTTTACAATTCTTTAATTGCCATACTTAATTGGTTACGGAATTTATTATTAGATACACCAAACATATATAGATCTGTAAAAAGCTCATTGTAATTCTGACACATCCGACGCAAAGGTGCGTGACATCCAGCATTAGTCTTACATGACGTAACAGCAAAGAAGGGGCGAGAACGCACTTCTCGTCTTACAACGGTTCTTGGTACAATGTAACATAACTTATGAATTAGCTCATTACAATCATATCTGTTATTGCACATATCGTAAAGCAACATAGTTTCTAAAAACAGGCGTCTCGATTTTAAGCTCATAATCTTGAATGTATTTAATAAATTATTATATGATAGGGAAACATGAAGACATCGATAATGCGTAGATTTGAGGAATTTTCGCTGTACCATCTCCAAACTTTCTACATATTTGTTATAATATGGATTCCAAATTGCAACGGAATATTCGAGTTGGGACCTAATTAAAGCTTTATAGAGGCAAATATATGTACTCGCTTGTTTAAATTCGCTTAGTGATTACATCACGAAGCCATACATACGATACGCTTTTTTGATTATAGCATCAATGTTCTGATCGAGATGTAGTTTATTATCTAGAAGTACCCCAAGGTCTCGGATAGTTGACATCTTTGTTAAATTGATATTATTAATGCTGTAATTATCGACAATAACATTTTTATTTTTTGTAAAAGAAATTGCAAAACATTTGGAAGTATTTAAGTATAATTTGTTTTTAGTGCAGTAATCAGATAAACGATCCAAATCTTCTTGTATCAAATAACAATCAGAGCTATGTTTTATAGGTTTATATATTTTTAGATCATCAGCATATAACAAAAACTTTGAATGTCTAAAGCACTCTCCTATATCATTAATAAATAGAATAAACAAGAGGGGGCCTAATATTGAGCCCTGGGGTACACCAGACGTAACTGTTACTGTGTTTGAGCGGTACCCCTTGACTTCTACTTTTTGCGTTCTATTGGTTATATATGAAGTAAACCATCGAAGTAAATTTCCTCGAATTCCATTATACGCAATTTTGGATAGTAGCAGTGCATGGTCAACCTTGTCGAAAGCTTTTTGAAAGTCAGTATATATGGCGTTTACTTGTATCTGACGGTCCATACTGTTAAACAAATAATCGGTAAATAGTAACAAGTTTGTGGTGGTTGATTTTCTTTTGACAAAGCCATGTTGCTGATCTATTATAATATTATAAATGTTTGTGTGGATTGCATCATGGACAACCCTCTCAAAAAGCTTCGACAAGGCTGACAAAATAGAAATTGGACGATAATTCACAATCTCCCGTTTAGAACCTGACTTATGCACTGGGGTGATATTCGCACGTTTCCATACTTCGGGGAAAACACCTTCAAAAACACATTTATTATAAATTATATATAGAGGTACATTTATATTGTCAGCAGTCATCTTAAGAAAATATGGGGGAATGCCATCTGCTCCTGGTCCCTTAGACGTATCTAGAGCTTTCAAAGCTTTTAATATTTGTTTGGCACTGAACGTAATATTAGAAATGAGGGTACAGTTCCTATCGGTCTCTACGAGTGGCAGCCAGTCCTTTTTAAAACTAGAGACTTCGTAAACTGTACTAAAATAATGCATAAACATATTACATATTTCTTTGGGATCGCTGAACGAATTATTATTGTATGTCATTGTGGATGGTATACTAGCGTAGTTTTTACGATTTGCAACGTATGACCATATGTATTTTATATTTTTACGAACGTTTTCTTCGATGGAATTTATATATCGCGTGTAATTTATTTTACATTCATTATTAAATCTACGCCGTAGGAACGAAAACTGCTCATAATCTGATACATTTTTATACGTTTTCCATTTTACCCAGGCTCTATTTTTGTTCTTAAATGTACGAATAAGTGCGTTAGAAAACCAAACAGGGAATCTAGAGGTTCGTGATTTAGAGATTGGTGTATATATTTTTATGACTTTTAATATAATATCGTAGAAAGCGTTTAAGCAGTCTTCAACAGCGAGTCCTGATAAAAGTCCATCCCAATCGATCCTAGCGAGTTCCACGTTAATCAGTTCGTAATTAGCTTTATAATAATTATATTTGATAATTTTTGCTCGCGCAAGTGGATGAAATTGTGATTTATAATGTATAATAGCACAAAATGCGGGGTGATAGCTATCTAGGGGAAGCAATGGGCATGATGGGACATATATACTGCATTCAGTATTACTTATAAGTAAATCCAGGATACGATTTTTGTAATTATTAATATTGTTATATTGGGAGGCACCTAGTAATGTCATAAAGTTATCGACATGGCCGCAGATTGAAGACGAACCCCTACATGTAGATGCAGTTGAAACACTACCCTCCATCCTAACCCAGTCTATATCTGGTAGATTATAGTCACCGAACAAATAAACGTTTGTAAACAGTTGTTTCTCCATCCAATATTGTATAGTTTCAAAGTGAGAAATATATACTTCTTCAGGAGATTTCGGTGAAATATAAACTGCATTAATTAAACATTTTTCGCGGTTGGATCCTAATATCTGTATGGATACTGTCTCTATGCTTAAATCATATGGAATATTCATTGGTTTACACTCCGACTGTAATCTTTTCGCCACCGCTATAAGAACTCCACCTCCATCCCTCTTACCCGTAACAGTCCGATTGCGATCACATCGATAAACCACATACCGTTCATCTATGAACTCGTTATCGCATATATGAGGAGTTAACCAAGTCTCGGTTAGGATAATGACATCATAACAATTAGATAATATTTCCATATACAATATATTAAGTTTAGTCCTAAGACCTCTACAGTTTTGATAATATATTATTATACTATCCATAAACCCTAAATACGATATTTAAAAAGTATGATCTTGCAATATGATGATTATTAGTACATGTGAGCAATACATTCAAGAGCGCAGAAAGATTTGCCATATAAATCGGAAACGCGTGTCCACTCAAAAACAACAAGCATAACCAAGCTGTATGATAGAAATTACAGTTTATAACAGGTAAGAGTTTAAAGTTGTGTACAGTTTCTATATAGTTTGGTAAAAGAGTTTTAAAATATAGGCTGATACTAACAATACAGAGTAATGTTAATAAATATAAAAAAAACATAATACGACAAAGATTTAGAATAAACTTTAGTTTTTAGAGCGTGCATTGGGTTTGATCTTGCCAATATCCTGGATTGAGCGAATTGCAATTGCTGGCTCATTGTCAGCTTCTCGTATAAGAATTGTGGCATGTTTAATCCATACGTATTTAAAGTTATTCTTTTTGGCCGCATCTCTAACTTGCCGAAATAAATGCTTCCTCTTCAAAGTTAAGTGCTCATGGATGAAAACAGGTAATGAGGTGCCACTAAATCCAAGTTGTTCGGTATTTAGACCCTTCGCTAGCCGATACGTGCTTAAGAAATTATCCCGTAGAGTACGTGACGCTAATTTGATGATGATGTTTTTTGGTCTGTTGTTTTCTTTATGCGCATGAGGCACCCGGTGTATGGACAAAACATCTCTTTGAGACAGCGAAAATTTTATTGTAGTGGTAATATTATCCAATGTATGAAACAGGTTTTCGTTTCGCTTCTCTGGTATATTGCACAGTTCTAGATTGCACTCACGGGCGTGTTGTTCAAGAGAGTCAATCTTCGTTTCTAAGCCAGACACCACATCGTTCATTTCAGAGTTCAATGCTTTTGAGTCAAATAAATTCACCTGTTTTTTAAGATCCTCCAGGATATCCATCGCATACTGCATAGATTTTTGGAGTGTGGTTATATCTTCTGACAATACTTTTTGCTCATTTTCTAGTTGACTTACTTTATTCTGCAACGTAGCATGATCTGAGCGTAAGTTGTTTAATTCAACTTTAATTTCCGTAGCCATCTGAGAAACAGTGACGATATCGTCCCGTATACTGGCTATATTCTCAGATATCCTAGACATTTTACCATCCAAATTATCTCGAAGAGCATCAATTTTTTGGTTCAGTTGCATGGAGAGTGTTTTGATAGCTTCAGCAAACTCAGATTCAGGCTGCTTACGTTTTCTTTGAGTTAAATTATCACTGATAGACGTTGTCAGTGAAATATCAGGCGTTGACGAGCACTTAATCGGTGTCTGAGACATGGTATATCAGGTAAAATTCGCCTCTGTCACTTATGATTCCAATTGCAGTCACCAAATTCGCGCCGAGCAGTCCACGTAACGGTGGTCCAGTGGCGCAAGACGTCGCCTACACGTGCAGAGTCCGAGCGGTCGGGGTTTCAAATTCTGACGGACCGCCAAACGACTTTTTCAAAGTTGTTAGTTGAAATATTAATATTTCCACTCACCAAAGTACGAGAGGGATGGCGCAATACAAATTTGAAGATGGCGTCGACTGTAAATGAAATATTCCACAAGATAGTAAGAGAGGGTCCGATTCTTACTTCAAAAATAAACAAACAATTTAGGCAATTTATAAAAATTTATAAAAACAAAACTGTCACAGGTCCTCTCTCAAGAAAGCACACGGACGGGATAGGCAGAGATATTACACCCATATTTTGCCACGAGCATTGCCATTACCAGGCACTTTTCTGTATTTGTGCTGCTACCGAGAATTCAGAAAAACCTAGTACCACTTTTGTTCGACCTGGGAATCGAACCCGGGACCACATGACCAGCAGACGCACACGCTATCCACTTGACCTCAGACGCAGTCGGAGGCAGTTAAGGTTCCTAATATAATTCAACATCACGTTCAATCACAGGTCAACATTTTTATATTGCCACTGACTTAATCGCTCCTTGATTCTTGACCCACGTTATACACATACTAACGTCAAACTAAACTCATTTGAAAACCTTCAAAACTTCTTTAACGTTTACGTGCTTACAACAAGTTTTAATGATAAAAACACAATTAATTCTACTACAAAGTAATGTTTACATTAACGTAAGACTGCAAAATCTGTGCTTTAAAGTTAATTTAAAAACTTTACGCCCAGTTTTTGCCGGACCGGACCATTCAAAGTTAGAAGAACTTACTTCAAGACTCAACCGATATTGGAAAACACGTCAAACATGGCCGTTTTGTTTATCTTTTCATACTCTTACCTCCAAGTTTTGAATTTGCTCTCGATGCTACAATAGGTGGGTTATGTTTATACGTTTTGATGATTATAATTATATGACTCAACTAAATTGCCAACTTTCTGCTATCTTTAATAACAAACAATTTCCAAAACCATTTAAATTACAAATATTTTATCTCTTTAGATATGAAATATTAAAAATCCTTTCTAAGTCGTAGTTCGAGGACAGAAAGGAGACCTTGTCCAAATGTAGATTCTAGTTCGGTCACACTTTAACAAGATGAATAGCAGATGAAATGCTTTGGAGGCCCTATAACCCTCAAATCTTCCATAACTATAACTATAATTTATTTTCGTAATTTTACCGAGACATCCTACTAATATTATAAATTCGAAAATGTGTTTGTACGTACGTTCCGTTTTCACGCTAAAACGGCTGAACCAATTTTTTTGAACTTTAATACAGAGATATATTGGACCATGGAGCCGTCTCCATGGTCCAAACATAGGCTACCATAAGTTGCAAAAAATAAACTGGGAGGGATTGTAGGGAGGGCAGAAGTTTGTAGGGCATAAAACCTCTTGGAAGTAAGAACGCATGCGCTGTAATAATTAAGTGCTGCGTATGTGCTATCTGTCAGTACTGTCACATCAGGCAAAATGTCATATTGTGCACGGTTATTACGTTGTTCGCATATATAAACTAATAATTATGTACTACGCTTAAACGACTGAAACGATTTTCACTACTAATATTATAAATGCGAAAGTGTTTATAGATATATATTGGACATGTATTGGAACATGGCTTTGACATTTGACTGTATGCAAGGTGATGTTATTATTTACCTTTTGGTAGATTGTCATAGATACTGACCGAGTTACTTTGTATCCTATAGAGTTTCTGAAGTCTTTAGAATAATTAGGAGTGTCTTCACACAACTTGAGAATGAGCGAAGATTTGTGTTACCCCGAGAATTTAACGCGCGCGAATCCGCGGGCAAAAGCCAGTTATTAATAAAACCTCAAAATCTCTGAGCACTTATAGTCTGCACATAAATTCAATATTCTTAAAAGCTGTTTAAAATCTCGGCTAAAAAGAGAACACTGGGTGTGTAAACTGTGTAATAAGTTTTGAAAATAAAATGCAGCCGACTCGTTATAACGGATGTTCACATCTGGTCGCTTTGGTGTTGAGAGCAAAGTAAACGGGGTGAATATTTATAAAAAGTGTAGCTAAAGCTAACTGGTGTAGATGATTGTGATTACAGCGATTATTGTAGGGGAATTATTTCGATAAAAAATAATATAATTTGTCTTTTATGATATCATTTTAAATTGCGTCTGAAATTCAACAAAATTTAATAGAACTATTTGGTTCACACTATTTGGTGGTAAATATTTTGCAAAATAATATGACTGTCGTCAACCACATAGAGCTGTTGTTTGAAATCGAAGTAAAATGCATGTTATTTAATTGTAGATCTGGGAATTGTTGTAGAAATCTGAATCTTTTGTATCTATTTCTTGCTCGTAATAACATAAAAAAGATTATCAAAAAACTACGACATTAAAATTAAATAGTGACAGTCAAGATATCACGAAAATAAATTCTGAATTGTATTGCATTTCTATAAGCACAAACAAGAGATATAGTTTCCAAATATTAATTTTATCCGTTGTGCTTTTGGGTATAGCTAGGTACTAACCTTTCAGTGTCACCTCTTTATTATCTGTAACCAAACTGGAGACAGTATAAAAACCTTATGAACGAATGACAGAGTAAAAGCCGTGGTCTCCACATTAGAACACGACTGCTGCCTCCCATTATTTACAATAAAATATATAAATCATGTATAGACACACACGTAAAAACAAAGAGACAAACATACATAGCTCTGGTGTTTCCACAGTTACTCCACCTTGCATTGTTTACAGCCAGCCATTTAATTCCTCCAACATTGTAATTGAAACACGCACGCAGTACACGGCTTGCATTCATAATGTTATAAACGGTTAAACTCAACTTTTATTTCTGAATAATAAAACCATTTTAATGTAAAAAAATTTAAGAGTATACATCGTTTTCTCTGGTTGTAACTTTTTCCGAGGGTACCATTTTTAATTTCAGATTAAGGGCCTTATTTATATTCTTGTTCGCCTATTGTTTTTCGTTATTTATAGTAAGATAATTTTCTTAAAGAATTGTCTTTTAAATATTAATAAGGGCATTCAATTTCGTCTTCAAGTTTGACAAAGACGATATTGTATTTTGAAGCACTTCTTTATTCTGATTTTTGTTTTCGATAAGTTTTTGTTCATGTAGGTACCATGTGTGTCTTAAATATACCACTACTAAATAGCAAAAGTAATTGAACTGCACAGGTAGATAATATAATTACTTAACTGATAATCTTGGTTATTTTTATATTTCTAGTTGCATTTTGTCGTATAAACAATTCTGTGGGGACTGAGGTTCCTTGCATGCAAATAAGCCTTGATTTTGTTGTTCCACTACGTATTGACTGGGACATCCCAGTCTCTCAGACAACCTTTTGCTGTCGGCATGTAGTAAAGTGACTTTATTTGTTATTTGATTCTATGTAGGTACATAGAATCTATAGCCATATATAGGTATATATGGCCGGAAAATAACGAGAATCGCACATTTATAAACTAACCTAACCTATCCGTAAGTTTATAAAATATTTCCTAGGAAATTTATAATCTTGCGGATCTTGTTATCTTCCGGTGACATACATATTATATTATGGCAATAGGCTCGCCCCCTATTACATTGGGACCGAAACTTAACTGGCGGAGTATGCTCTGCCTACCGGGGATAAAAGCGTGATGTTATGTTATGTTGATTCTGTGAAAGTGTATCGCTCTTTCAATATTACTTTACAAATAAATCAAAATAGAATCACTTTTAGTTCTCCATTTTTTAAACTGTCATCCTCAGTAACAGCGACGAGTTAATGAGACCTAGCCGGCTTGCCGCGTTTGCCCGCGTATTTCGACGCACGAATGAGTACCCGCACATGCGTTAGTATGTGGCACCAGCGACATAGGCTGCGGTTAATACGACAAATAGGTATTTCAATCGAAATGTGATTAAGTACAAGTGCTTTTATCATGTTTGCCATTCATGAGTGTGGATCAACCTCATTAACCTGTTAACCGATCGTTACCATAGGCTTTTTTATATAGAATCTGCCTAACTGCTGAGGGATTCTTCTCTTTGTGAGGAGGCTTAGGCCATAGCCCACAACGCTGGCTCAGTGAAGGTTGTCAGATATTACATGAAAAGCAAATAACAATGGTATGTTAAATGTACCATTGGGCTATCGTTGCTTATTGTATGTAAATCTATTTTATTCATTTCAGTATAGGACTTACAAATAACAACTCTAATCATATATCTCTACTCATACTCACTCAACATATGTAGTTATTTAATCTAAGCACTCAACAGAATCTACTCATATGTATATTTCAAAAACTTAAAAACGACCAAAAAAAAGCTCAATAAAACCGTCAAGAAAGAATACAGCTGAAAAAATTATCACATGTTCTTAGCCACAGATAATTTATAAAACACGAAACTCTTTCTCCGAGTTAACGTTTAATGCACTTCATTCCAACAAACGGGTTCGTTATTTCAAAGAATAGCTGAGTCGCACAAAGTGACGGAGACATGATTTAGTTTTTACCAGATTTATTACCGCTGACTTGGTTCATACTCGAAGACTACTAAAACAATTTAGTATTATATGCTACCTACCAGATATTTTCAAACGTCGCTAAGTTAATGACTGGGATTTGGACTCGTCTTCCTTGAATATAATAACTCATATTTCTTGCCTTTATGTAGCAAGTCTGACATGAATTGTGTAATAAATACGAGAGTTTCTAGGGATGGATTTAGGTATGTTTGTTGTTTCTACTAAAACTGCTGAACAAAATTTAATCATACAAGCAGCAGTTATATAACTTATAAGTCAGTATACCTCTTAGGCTACCTTTTGTCACAAGAGCCGACAGGGCGAAACCATGTTATGTTATAAATTATTTATGCATTGAGTTTCAATCGCATAAATATATTAAAGATAAACGTGAAATACCTTTTCCCCTTTTGGTCAGGCTACACCACCTTTGGCCACAGTAATGCCCCTCAGTAGATGACGTGACCCGTATAGGGCTGCCCGACATTGGTTAAATAAATAATTTGCACAGGATAAGATTACATTTTTGAGGTTATTTTGCTCTCATTTCATCAAGGTGTGACCAAAATGAATAATTCTAAATGATGCTGGTGAAATTAAGTAGGTAATGTTTAGATATTAATAAACATCAACATCAGCCCTGTTATAAATATGTTACATTTAGTTCCACTGTAACGTCATAGTCCACCACACTGGTCGAGTTGGTGGACTCCACATATCTTTAGAGAACATTATAGAGAACTCACAGACATGTAGGTTTCCCATGATGTTTTCTTTCACCGTTGAGTAATTTAATACGGACTTAATTTTGAAAGGTTGGGTGCGCCTCTTGGATTTACCAGTTATAGCAGTATGTCAGTATTTGCCCTAGGCTATCGCCGCTTTTACGATACGTTAAATTTATTTTTTGTTTTCGGTGTTTCTTCTCTTATGTGACGGGAGGCAAATAAACGGACAGATGGATCGCCCGATGGTAAGTGATTACCGTCGTTCATGGACATCTACAACTCTCGAGGAGTCACAAGAGTTTTATTGCCCTTTTTTTCTCGTGGTTCTACCTATTGCGTTGCGAACGTGGCAGTAAATGTAGACCCATCTTGTAATTAACTTAAATATTGACGTCCATAAGCGTCACTTTGTGGTCTAAATGAATAAATGATTTTGACTTTGACTTTGTTCCGACCTGAATAGTAAAAGGAATACAAGGATGAGCGAGATGAAACAGGATGGAGAAGGAAAAGGAGACGGTGTCGCCGGCAAACACAAAAGTATACAGATACTGTGACAAGGTACATCAACTAATATTTCTACCTGTGTTAATTGCAGGTAATGCATTTTCTTCATTATTTTTTAATTTATTGACTATTAATCCTTATATTATATTACTTAATTTATTGAATATTATATTAGTTTTGCTTATAGCTTACATAAAAGCAAACATTCACAATAAAAAAGCCAATACATCAAATATATCTTATTACTAAAAGAAACCCTAAAAGAAGAACCCTAAGTATTACAATACAAAACTAATTACCCCAGCGAAACAATTCCGACAAGCAAATACTCTAGATATGACAAATGAGAAACGTCCATCAGTATCTCATTTCAACTTGCCCAACTTTCCACCCAATTTTAATCATAAAATTTCAACTTCATACCTTCCCATAAAATATTAAACAATACTTGAAAACACAAAGCCCATTAGTATGATATCAAACGGCTCCACCGGACCGGAACATCTAAAAACTCGATTGAAACATTTATCTTTCGATCCAAAACATTCAGTTTTTCATTCACCATTCACCGTATTTTAAACTGTGACACTTCGCTTTAATAGTTCCCTCTAACGGTCCCTGGGAACATAAAAGATAAGATAATACCGACCATCGACACTGTGAACGGAAAATTTCCACAGTATTTGATCGCCGGGGCGTGGATAACAGGCCATGGTAAAATTTTAAAACTCTCATTTGATCTTTATTCTTTATACCATTGGTCGTTGTCTGTACATGCTGACCGACAAATACTGCGGAGGGACACTTTCGTTATTATGTGTATTTTGTGGCTGTTTTTGGATACTACCTTAGTGACGCGTTGTCGCCTGTATTATCATTTTTTATTACCAGGAAGACTGAATCTGGTATTTTTTCGACACATTCTTTCCTTATTTACTTATGAGCGTGTGACCAACTCTAGTGAGAAGTCCAAAGAACGGCTTCCCACTAGAGTTGGTCACACGCTAATCTTGCAACTAACAAGTTATTCTTGTCTTAAAAGCAAGAACCAACGCCTTTACTTATCCTCCAAAGCACGTAAGCTCTCTGATGTAAATGAACATTGGTGGACACCGCTTGTTGGCGTGGCTTTTGATTTAGATTTTTTTAAAGACTTTATAATAATATGGTCATATTAATATCATTACAATTTTGTTGCTGATTCTGGCAAAGGGTTGCAACCCTTCAAAATTAAAATTTTACAGCCTTTAGTTACCAAAGACAGCAATATCTTGCGAGTGGCAAAAGTTACATCTTCCAGTACAGTAGTTTATAGATTCACAGTCACAATGCTTCGCATGTATTTTCCAAGTTTATTTAAAACGCCAGAATCCAAATAAATTCAGTTTCATTTACGGATTTATTCGTGTGTTAAGCAGCGTTCCTCCGGAGAGCGTATAAATAAATTCAGTTGCAGTATCCGTTGCAATGACCCTATTCTCTAAGGTTGTCTCATTTGAAAGCTTAAATAAAATGGTCATCGATACTTGGAGATAGTTCTCGAGTCTCGGGAGACTTGACACCGGCTGAGGGTATAAAATATTCAGGGGAGCAACTTGTTGGGTTTCGGGATTATCGTTGTGCCAGATAGCGACAATGTCTTTAGTCTATCGCTTAAAATTACACTGTTAATATTTTGATCAATCTACAAGTACGAGTAATCGTGTCGTTTTTAATTATTTTATAAATAATTTTGTGTAAATTAACTGTTTGATTTTCTGGTGCGTGCACCATGAACTAAATATAAACAATTACTTTTAAGATAATTTCAGAGTGTATGACAGCACAAATGACAATGAGGATCCTATATTAATTAGACCTTCTTTTATAAAAACATAAGACCTTAAAATGTTGCAGTTCTCGACGACCGACGACGTTGTTCGAATCGCAGGAAACGGATAGATGCGGGTTGTGAGAATTGTGTGCAGTTTGAGGCGTCACGGCTAAGATGAAGACAAGACGTAATAATTCAATATAAATGAACTATAAAATAGCAAACCTATGGTGAGACGGAGACTCGTTTGTCGTGTGGGGTATTCATCTACTACGGAATTCAATATTCGAAATATAGATAGATCTGTAGATTTTAGATTTGGTTTTGACAGTTTTTGACATAAGCTCCATACAAAATATGTCAAACACGAATAAAAAATCTACAGATCTATCTATAGTTCGAATATTGAAAATGGCCGCTAAACGCAACAACCGACAAGACTCGACCGTTTTGCGGAACGCCGTAGTACAGTAGCATGACAGGCCTGTGAGCGCGTCCATCTGAGCGATTCTATGTTTATTTATAAGTCTCTTAACTCGGTATCAGTGAATTTCGTAACAGTATATCGCAACGTTCGTTTAAAAAATAGAAGAAAAGTTCAGCTCACTCATTGTTATGTTTTGTTACACCCATGTGTTAAAAAACTGATAAACTTTAATTTACGCTTAAGTTTAATAATCAGTATTTACAGAAGAATTATGTAATAGAGCAAGTAACAGAGTATGGTTTGGTTTAAAAATAAAAAAATAACATAGTTACTTAAATATGTTACCGTATTTGTAAATCGTATCGCTTCATATTTGCACTCGTAACAAGGTAAACAACACCAGCTGCAACGAAATATACTCCGAGCGTACACTTTCTTCAAGAATTCATAAAGGCATCTTTGAAATACAGAATCTCGAAATCTACAACCTGACCCCTTACCAAATATTGACGAGAAGTAAAAAGTGGTAATTTTCATTAGCATATAGCAGGGGTTAATTCGGTAATTGGCAGAGGAAGAGGCTTACAATGAGCCTACCAATCCGCTCTTTCTATTCTATAAGGATAAGCAAGAGAGAGAAATGAAAGCATAAAAAGCAGAAAGCGGTTTTGTAGAGGATACCTTCTTCAGTCTTGCTTTAGAGTTGTCAAGGTAGTTATATTTTTTTTGTTGTCTACTGTGTAAACTCTCCTTATGAGCCATCTCAACTCGACTCCAACCCGTCCAGAGTGTGATCGACCGGGCTTGGGACTGGCGGAGGAGGCGTGTGGAAGCTCTCCCCTAAAGGCGTTTGGGGCATACCTACTAAAACCACCACGGTATCCCTACGGGTCCCGTGTAGTGGTGGGGTCACGAGATTCGCGGATAGCATACTTTTCCGTGACCACGTCCGGGATTGGCCCGCCGTTGGTGTTGGCGGGCCCCATCTCGTTGTGACTTGGAAGGCGGCGCGGACACTACGCCACCGCCATGTCTTTTGGCGGACGGGGAGCAGTACCAGCACTCGCCGTCCACAGGCACTAAAATCTAGCGGCCACAGAGGATAGGGAGGACGGCAACCTGACAACTTCTCTGCCTCTGCGGCCCCACTGCAACGCATCACATGGTGCATGGTCCCCCGCACCCGCAACTTTGGACGCATCCTACGCAGGCTTCACCTAAGTCCACGTGGAGCGTCCGCTCCCGGGATCCCGCTTAGCTTCACCGTGGGTGTCCAAGCCACGTTTACAGAGCCCCCTCACCACAACAAGGTGGAGATCCCACAGGTGGGAAGGTAGTTATACCTGCCAAGCATCACTAGTATATATTTTAGATAAGGCAGGCATCTTGTAACTAATCTACCATCCATGTTATATAAGAAATTATATTTAGCGTATCAAAATCTATATAACATTGAAAAATTTTACCAACAAACATTGCTATACATGGTGACACAAATCACATGCATTTTTACTTAAACGACTTTTTCATCGTTAAAACATATAAACCACGAACAAGATTTGTTACACAAATTGCTGGACAAGAGCAATTAGAATAAAATCTCTATATTACGTGCCGAAGCAAACTACTCTTAGTAGTTGGGTAAATCCAAATGATATGAAGGGTAGCTTGTCTAATTACAGTGGCATTAACAGTAATGATCCCTATGCACATCATCAGAACACGCGACCAACATCGCTTGCTATTAAGGTCTAGATGGATTATTTTTGTTTTCTTTTTTTGCGAGCAAATGGCAAGCTGGCAGATTTATCGGATTTAAGTGAAATGGTGGTGATTATTGCTGGTTCTTAATTGCTTTTGTAGTTGTGAATGTTTATGTACTGCTTTTTAAATTTATTGACTGCTTGGAGATTCATTTAGTAGAAATGTACCTATATTTTTCAGAGTTCTGTAGCTATATCGGTAAGTCATTGATCAATGGTTTGAAATATTAGAGATTAATCATCATCATCAGCCTTAAACAGTCTACTGCTAGACTAGCACTCTCCTTTGAAAGGAGGAATTGGCCTACCATACCACGGCACGCTGGCCAAATGGGTTAGTATAGGGTTTGTATCAAGTTTTCCTTCTCTTACAGTGCTGTTCTCTGCATAATATGCTCCCTCTGTCAGCTCTTACGACACCCATGGGATGATATGGGGTGGTGACATTCCGTATTCTTAATCTGTCACCAAACGGACATAAGAGAATACTAGAGGACCCATGCTGCTCCACAGCATATTTTAATATTATAAAAAAGCTCTTACATAGGAATAGCAGTTTTGGTAGCAATCGTAAGTGACAGTTCTACCAAAACTACTATTCGTACCGAAAATACTATTCCTATCAAAACTACTATTTGTACCAAAACTACTATTCGTACTAACACTATCATATGTACCATATTTTTAAAACTACCATTTCTACCAAAACCGCCCGTGCTGTCCAAAGTACCTTTTCTCTCAAAAGTACTATCTAGCTACAATTTCTACCATAACTACCATTTGTAATATAATTATATGACAATAGTACTATGAAGCGCTGTAATATATTTCAAATAAAAAAAAACCGTGTGGTGACGGATTAAGAATACGGATTGTCACCACCCCATATCATCCCATGGGTGGCGTAAGAGCCGACAGAGGGAGCATTTTATACATAGAACAGCACTGTAAGAGAAGGAAAACTTGATAAAAATCCTATACCAACCCGTTTGGCCAGCGTGGTATAGTAGGCCAATTCCTCCTTTCAAAGGAGAGGCCTAGTCCTGCAGTGGCCTGATAAAGGCTGATGATGAGAAAAAAAAATTAAGATGCCCGAAGAAAGTCCGTAATTTAAAAACACAAAAAAAATCCTAACATAAAACGTAATTTACCCGTCTGTAGGTTTGATTTTCCCAACATTAGGCGGCAATTTTACTACCATTGGGGAAAATTCCTCGGGTCGCAGGTATAGTGACGTCGTTACCGCGACCCCGTCATGAGGTTCGATACAGGAACACTGCGGTATTTTAGTGGGTATGCCCCCCCGAATATCTAGGGGGGAGAGCCGAGCCACACACCCCCCCTCCACCTGCCCCAAACTCGGTACAGAGTTGGTGGAGGGGTCCCTTTAAGGAACAGTCCGTAACTGGATTTCATCGCGATATAAAAAAGGGGGAAAATTCCTTAAGGTTAACTGGTAACATTCAGGTAATATTACCTGCCATCAGCGATAATTCACTATAGTGATAATTTTACCAACATCGGGTATAATTTTACACACCACCACACTCACACCCGTATGAAAGGAGGCATAACGGTTTTTCCTGGCAGTTACGGCAAGGAACTTATTAGATGCCATAAAAATATTTTTGAATTTAGAACCGTCCATGTAGAGAGAAAGCAATGGAATCTTAAGAAATTTATAGAAAAATATTGAAAAATAAGTTCAATGTCCACACCTATCTTTCTTCAAACTTACCCAATTTAAATGAGCATACTATCAAATGAAAGAGCTCTTTTCAGCGCGTGTTTTAGGTCTAAAACGAAACGCCTACCTCAATAAAAAGCAGATATATAGAAGCAGAAAGTCATTGACTACAGCTACGAAAACGTAAAAAATGTATGGGAGAAAACTGTTTTTGCATATAACTTGATGAATGTGCAAGTTAGATAATTTCTAATGCTTGATGACAAATCTATGCAGCGAGAGCTTTCATTTAAAAAAAGAATCATGCGAATCGGTTGGGTAGAACGGGCTGGCCGACTCGTATTATAAAACACAAATTCTTTTAACATATAGATCTTTGATGCCTGGGAGGATTCACATGATGCTTTAGGTGTCTTCTCTGATTTGTC
The DNA here is from genome assembly GCA_944739405.2 of Euclidia mi. NCBI lineage: Eukaryota > Metazoa > Arthropoda > Insecta > Lepidoptera > Erebidae > Euclidia > Euclidia mi. The sequence continues at coordinate 9,278,153 of OX123186.2, read as the reverse complement.
CAAGGCCTTTGATTGTGTAGAACATAATACATTGATCAGGAAATTACATCACTATGGTTTAAGTAGTTCTGCTATACATCTTCTTACTTCATATTTGAGTAATAGGATTCACATATTGCCCGAATACACCGTTTTTGTGATAAAAATATTTTATTAAAATCTACTGCCTCAGTAATAAAATAATAATATATACCCCACAATAAAATACCATATCTAAGAATTGATGCCACATAACCATGGTATGCCTGAATAGCAATTTTCCGACTTGATATTTTTGTGAATCTCCAGAGTGCATAGACATACCTGTTTAACTTTGAACATATTATATTTATATGCAACTTCCAGGTTAGTTGATTATCAAAGGAGGCATAACGGGTTTACCTGGCAGTTACGGCAAGGAACTTATTAGATGCCATAAAAATATTTTTGAATTTAGCACCGTCCATGTAGAGAGAAAGCAATGGAATCTTAAGAAATTTATAGGAAAATATTGAACAATAAGTTCAATGTCCACACCTATCTTTCTTCAAACTTACCCAATTTAAATGAGCATACTATCAAATGAAAGAGCTCTTTTCAGCGCGTGTTTTAGGTCTTAAACGAAACGCCTACCTCAATAAGAAGCAGATATATAGAAGCAGAAAGTCATTGACTACAGCTACGAAAACGTAAAAAATGTATGGGAGAAAACTGTTTTTGCATATAACTTGATTAATGTGCAAGTTAGATAATTTCTAATGCTTGATGACAAATCTATGCAGCGAGAGCTTTCATTTAAAAAAATAATCATGCGAATCGGTTGGGTAGAACGGGCTGGCCGACTCATATTATAAAACACAAATTCTTTTAATATATAGATAAGAGATTAATGTCACGTTATTGTCAGCTTACAGCTTTTTTAAATTACTCGTTATAGTCAACGTAAAAGTTACAGTTTACCCTGTTTAACGTGTTTACCTTTTTATGGAAATTCAATAAAAATATTTTGATTGAAATATCCAAACTTACATAATTATTTATTTTCTAAACATCGACTAATTACTATGTTTGTTTTTATAGGTCGTAGAAAAGTTCTATACTTAATATTATAAAGCTGAAGAGTTTATTTGCTTGAACGCGGTAATCTCAGGAACTATTGGTCTGATTTGAAAAATTCTATAGGCTATTATATCATCACGCCAATACAAATAGGAGCACTAAACACTTGTTTTCATTGGCGATGTGTGGTCAAATTAAATGTAGGTGTATTTTAAATATCAACGGCTTATACTCGTAACTAGTCGTAGGCATTTTTTGCCAGCAGCATCTATTGTAGACAAAGCCTGGAAAATTACAGTAAATAATACACATTAAAAAAACTAGTACCAGTTTGCACTCGATCGTCACGGTGGACGATAGCCTAGATGACAGGAACAATTTCCATACATTTTCTAAATGCGCCCCCTAGCGGTCTCTATCGATCGCTTCTCTCCATCAGGGGCGCTTTAACTCTCTCTGTACGAGCACCCATACAAAGAGTACCTACTATTAAGATAGTGGTAGATGGAGTCTACTATGTATGTATGGGGACACCCTTAAATTTTCCACTTTTTTTTTTGTAGGGGTACATAGGAGATATGGTCAAAATTAGGTTTTTGCGAAAACTTGTAAGTACCAAAATTAACCTTAATTTTCAACTTTTTGAAATTTTTGTAATTTTTCCTTTATTTGTGCTGTAAGACCCTGCTTTTGGCCAAATTTCGTGATTCTAGTTCAACGGGAACTACCATATAGGTTTTCGACCCAAAACCTATAGGGTACTTACGGTTGACCTAGAATTGTCAACTTTGGTCAAAACCAAGGTCTTACAGCACAAGTAAAGGAAAAATTCCGAAAATTAAAAAAAGTTGAAAATTAAGGTTAATTTTGGTACTTACAAGTTATCGCAAAAATCTAATTTTGACCATATCTTTTTATCGGGTTGACCCAGGACCCTAATTTTATTTATTTTTTTTGTGGACCTAATAGGAACCACAGACCTCAGTATCTGTTATAAATTTCAATTTGCTAGGTCCACCCGTTCCTGAGAAAATCGGTGGTGACACACGGACAGACAGACAGACAGACAGACAGACAGACGGACAAGAAAGTGATCTTATAAGGGTTCCTTTTTTTACCTTGTGAGGTACGGAACCCTAAAAAGTAATTGGATGTCATTTGGTTCGTTCAGATGGAAACCTCTTTCACTTTAACCCCTATCCTGCGCAAGGCCCGCTTTGCCCAACGCACGAAATGCAACGTCATTTCATATACTTTTTAATTTTTACGTAGACTTGCGGAAAAACGAAAAATTCGTCTACAAAAATATAATAATATGGCATGAATTATACCTTCCTGGCTTCGTTACGAGTTTATTTAACTAGTTATATCTTTCAATATATGTAAAAAAACTGTTCTCGCAGCGATGTAATATATTTTGATTTCGAGAAATTTCATTGGTATAACTTGTAAACTTTATCACAATTTATCGAATATCCACACATAATCACCAAACAAACACTTTATTACGTTAAAACAATATACAATGTGCAAAGATAACTCAACTCATTTTCTTTAGAATCATAATTTCACCATAACACGTTTTTGTTTACGCGACGAAAAATAACGGCATCCATTCTTTGGAAACGTATTAAGTGCATTACAAAAGTTTCGTTACTTTTTCACTGCAATATTTATCACTTTTCGATAAACTATAACTAAATATGAAATTAACACTTATTTGCCAGTAGTTCTGTATATAATACTTATAAGGTTACTCAATGTTTTCTCATTACAAACATTTTTCTTTTCTCGTGCACACTTATTTCAATATCAAAATGGCCAATATGTTGTCGTCGCAAAATTCAATGGCATACGTATTTTGTTTAATTAATTTTCTTTCATTCTTGCTCGTTTCCAGTTTATAAAAGTATTAAAATTGGTCAAGCGGAAATCGATGAATCGAATGATGTAACAAGATCGTGTTACAAGTGCAAAAACCGTTAAATATCAACGACCAATGATAGACGTCCCTTATTTACTTATGAGGTTAATATTGCAGTCGAGGGGTTAATGCCACCGAATAACTTATCATTTACTTTATGGATTGAATTATTGCTGTGCAACGCATTCCAATTTAATTTAAAAGGCGACTGAGAATTGTTCAACAGAATACCGAAAATGTTGCACATCTTTTGGATTAACGATCTCAAATAAAGATGGCTTCATCTGATTAAATAAATGAAAACTTAATACGCAAATATTATATTGCTAGTTAGTAAGTTTGGTTATAAAATACGGTGTAGAGATCGAGTTTCTAAACCAAGAAATGCGGGCACCTTCATATTATATTACTTTGGCCAGTACGCCATATTATATTATGCGAAAGAAGTCGAATAAACGTGTTTATGTATAAGATGTTTTCTTTGATCTCTAGTACTTTTGAAAATAAAATAAAAAAGGTACCAATAGGTTCTAATGAGTTGAGCCTCCTAATATAAACAATTTCTTTTTCATAAACATAATGATTAGATTTCCAAAAGTATTTTCGTTTCAAATATTAAACTACTATTTAACAAACATTTACAGATATTTTTTTAAATAATAAATATCGAATATTTTCCAGCAAACATGTAAAAAAAGAGAAAAAGGCCTATATCAAGCAGTGGACTCTTGCAGGCTGACGATGATGATATTCAATGATATAAAAACGGCTAGTAAATTCACTTCACAAATAATTTCAACTAGTATTCAACTTGAATAAGAGTATTCAATCAAAAACTAATGTAACTGAGTCCGATATTAATCACAAAGGGTTACGATCACTTCGGTCACGATAACCAACCCAACGCAGATAGTATTAACAGCAATTAACCAAACAAGGCTTTAAATCAAAATTTCAAATTATGCTACTCCCTGCGAGGGTGAGATGGGGTTGTATCCGTGAAATCGCATTCATCAAAACTTGGGTATTAGCTTCGTTCCTTAATTAAACCTGTCGGTTGTTAAGTTCGCCCCGATTCCCCGCGGGTTCCCGAATCTTACGTAAATATTAGGTTTGAATAAAAGTTTTATTATTATAGCTTTATTGGTGCTTAATACCGTGATCCTTTGTGTAAAGTAAAAGATGATTTGAACGAATTCTAATTTGAAGGGCGAGGTGACTTCGTCTCTTTGAGTGGGATGGGGCAAAAAGATCACCCATTTCGTATTCATTGCGTTTACTGTCGTCGTCAAAAGTACTCTTATGTTATGACTAGTTCTTGAAGAGATCGCTTTTATATTGTAATCAAGAAATGTTTATAGGCGCAACTTGGAGACACGTGTCAGAAATTCCTTGAACTTTATGTATGAATACGGTAACGCTGTTCCTTCATTATACTTACTAGAAAAGAAACTCGCTTATATGTATAACTCTGAATGTACTGAGACGAAGAAGATATACAAAATATCGTTAAAATTATAAGTATGGCTTGAAACTTACACGTAACATTTTGCCCGCCTTTTGGTAACTCGTGCATTGGTTATAATTTATAAGCCATTTTATCGGTGTCCAGAATAAATACACATTTTGCCAACACGTGCCGTGAAATTGCTACTGCCAGACTAATCACTTCTTACATAACGCATAACACCTTTAATATGTGATATGTTTAAAAAAATGCAAAATACATAAATGATCGTATATTCAAACAATGGAAATGATAAACGTTATTTATTAATTTCACTCTTTATAAAATGTACTCATTCATACTTTCTTTACGAAATTATGATTTGGCAATTTGGTTTAAAATTAACTGATATTGTAACTTGAGTCTTAATTTATGAAAAGCAATAGCGTTAGAAGTTTATTGTAATGTATCTCTAAAATTATTTGACTATGTGTTTGTAATACTAAACATTATCACCCAGATTCGCAACTATGCAAGTTTCCAGTTTAAATTCAACACGCGTTTCTATGTCGGCAAAAGCACAATCGTAAAAGTTCGTTTTGGAAGATAAAGCAACAGCTTGTGGATTTAAATAATAACTTTCATCTGTCTACGAGTAATTATGACTGCATTGTATAAATGAACGACCCAAAACTACATTTTAAGGTATAGGTATCACCTAGTAAAAAGGCGGGATATCCAGTTGCGTTGAGCATGGATATTTTATAATTACAGCCTATTTTTTGTTCTGTAATAAACGTGTATATACAACATTATATGTATTAATTTCTAGAAATATACGTTACAATGTTTAATTTTTAATTTACTCAGGACAAACATCGTACATTTTTTTACTAATAATCGATTTTTTTCAATTCTCATTAAATTTGAAGATCAATTCTATTTTAACAATTTACTAGTAGAACGAGGAAATGGACATCAATAAATAAAATACACAAATTAAAACAGAACTTTCAATCCCGAATCAAAAACCATTTTTTTAAAAATAAACAATTTTAAATCTACAGCACGCAAAAATAAATGAATACAAAAATTTGAACGCAATAAAGCAAATTAAAAGTAAAAATACATACTTCATTCACTTGTTCAATTTCGACGCATATCAGCTTAACTCGGTCGGACAGAATATTGTATTATTCTGATACAATGTTATTATGACGATTTCTTTAGAAACGAGTGTTCAGTAACATTGCCGAATGTCCAGGTTATTGAAATGCTTTTACAGAATTACACCGGTAGCGATCAATTATAATTTGATTATTTAAAGTGTTTGTCATCATTTAAATGCTCCGCTAGGGAGAATATTAATTTAATCGGCAATACACCAAGTTGGAATTGTTTCGTTTATGACGGGGATTTTCGTATGAAAATCAAGTGTGTGATGTTTACTGATTGAATCATTGACAAGTACATTAAAAAAAGTAATTTAAATAAATAAATAATAACTTTATTGTCCAGAATACGGTAGTAACCGGTTCTTAAATCATATATTGTGCGACATATTCTGCCATTTGAGGCGTGAATTTATACTTCAATCATATTATATCTAAAATCATACTACTAATGAGATCTGTATATTGATAATATGATGGGATACATCCCATACAGATATATGCCATCCCACTTCTGAAATTTTAATTAATTAAAATTTTAGTAAGAAAAGTTGAGACTATATGTGATCAAGGCTATTTGTAATAAAGTAAGACGTAGTTTTTTACTTAATTCAATTTGTACCAAGCCCAATAACAAAAATTCTAATTAAATACAACAACAAAGCCAATATTACTTCAAGACAATATCGTCAAACTACTCGATGACAATATCAAGAACTGGAAACGATTTCTAATAATTGAGCTTTCAAAACTTATTGTGAAAAGGTTCTTTTGTCGCGAAACCAATAAATGCTACCTTATCCGATTGTCACCTTATTCTAGACCCGCACTTTGCTTTTTGAAGGAGAGAGCAATTGCTAAAGGAATATGAAAAGAATATATGTCTGCAGAAAAATACACTAAAGAAGAATAAAAAGATTTATACGTGTTATAAAATGAAATCACCATTACTCTGTTTGTCTGTTTGTATAAACGCGATAAACTTAAAATGTATTTTGTACAGCTTTCACAAATATATCTATAGTGTGATTCCTGACGCAGGTTCTTAAGTTTTTAATTCACGCGGGCAGAGCCGCTGGTGAACACTATTTTTATAATAACAATGAGATAAAAATACGTTACTGTTCAGATGACTATAATGACGGAAAATAATACCTTGTATTTTCTTGCTTTTACGATAAAATGAAATCTCAGTCAAATCAAAAAACACCTGTTTCTGAGCTTGTCCAAATTAAGATCAACCTCATAAGAGGTGAATAGATCCAAATATTTTATCTACGTCTCATAATCGTAAAATCGTTCCTCATAATTCTTATCCTCCAAGCGTAATCTCAGTTAGTACCTGGTGTCCGCTTTCTAGCAAACTGGATTTGACTGAATATTAGCTTTTCCACGGAGCGACTGCCTGTCTGACCTCCGCAACCCAAAGGGGTTTCTTTAAAGTGAACAAAAATACTGTGTAGTAAGATTGTATAATAATATGATAAAAACAAACTATTTTCTTATTTATTTAAAATATAACTTCAAATAAAACCAAATTTACCAACCGGATCTTTTACCGCAAAATTCTTATCGCAAACCTTCTTTATTATATTAATTTATGTTTAAATGCGAAAATTCCTGCAACTTCCATGAGGTATAAGTTAGTTTGAGAATCAGATATCATTATTCTTTATTATGAAAATTTTCAGTATAAATCGGTAAGTAAAAAAAATTAGTTTTCAGCAAATACTAAAGATCTTTATCAAAAGAAATCCGGTTAGCAACTACTATTATAGCATATTACTACATGTGTTACAACGATTTCTTTTAATTAAGTTGAATATATTTATGCGTTTTTAAAAAATAAGACATGTCCCATTCCTTATTTTAAGTTTGACAAGCCTCAACATAACTTTTTGACACGAACTCCATTGTCGCTTAATTATCTGAATTCCCTTCGTAACAGAGCAAAGAATTCCCAACTCTTTGACTGAGAACAAGAAGCTCCCTTTGAAATGCATAATTAATTTTATTAAAAACTTCCGCCCAAATGGTCTCACAGCTTATTGGTCTTACAGTTAATTGTAACTTGTGATTATTATTGCAGGGATTCAAGTCTCCGGAGTTGCAATCCGTAAATATTTATACTCAAAGCAGGACTTCTGAATTATTAAGGCAATGAAATATAACTGTCGGGAAGTTAGTTACACCCAATGATGTTGCTCGTAGATCTGTTTTCGATGATAAATAGCATGAATTATTTGAATTGAAATTAGATTTGTATAGTGTACTGGTTAGCTTTTGTATCGCCGATTTAATTTTGATCGGAATATGTTTAATATTTATATTAAAAAATATTGTTTAAAGTGTAAAACTAGGTCTATTGCTGCTTAATTTTCACCTCATTACATTCTCTTTGCAATTATCGATGCAAATGGTGAATGTGGTAAGAACAATAATTAGAGTGTGATGAGCATTTCCGATAGCATAAACCAATAAAAGTTGGTTGTATGTTTGTGAAGTCCCCCGCGACACAGGATTTATTCCTAGTGCGGGAGTTGTCTTTAAAAAAAATAATACTTATATACATACATAGACTTACGCCTGTTTCCCGGAGGGATAGGCAGAGACTACGGAACGCCATTTGCAACGATCCTGACATATCTCTCTTGCTTCATTGACTCCCATCAGATTCCTCATGCATGCTCTTCTGTTCAGGGTACTTCTCACCTATCCTGTTTTTAGGATGTCTCCAATCTGGTCAGAGAACGTCCGCCTAGGTCTTCCCCTTCGTCCTGTCCCTTCCACACTTGCCTTGTATATCTGCTTGGTCAGTCTTTCGTCATCTATCCTCTCCACGTGCCCAAACCATCTTAGCATACCTTTCTCGATGCTTGTCACTACATCTTCTTTTACCCCACAACACTCTCTTATCACACAATTCTTTACTCTGTTAGTCAGAGAAACACCACACATACTTCTCAGTGCTCTCATTTCTACAGCATTTATTCTACTTTCATGACTCTTCTGCCATACCCAACTATCACTACCATACATAAGTGTAGGTACTAACACCCCTCTATGCACAGCCAAACGTGCCTTTTGGACACGTTTTGGCTATTCATAAACGCCTTCAGAGCTCCATTCACTCTATTACTTGCATTAACTCTTCTTTCAATATCTTGTACATTCTTACCATCTCTTGTAAACAGCGTACCTAAATATACAAACTCATTCACTTGCTCCACTCTCTGTCCATCGATTATAACATTACAAGCCGTAATGCATTCCTCCTTTTCAAAAACCATAACTTTCGTTTTACTTCCATTCACTTTCATTCCTTTCCTCTCTAACGCACCATGCATGACTGTTACCATCTCCTGCAACTCCTCCGCTGAAGACGCAAGTATAACCTGATCATCAGCATAAAGGAGGCATTTGACGAGTAACCCATTCATCCTTAATCCGCAGTCACTATATTTTAAATCTTGCAAACAACTGTCCATGAAGAGGTTGAACAGCCACGGCGACGCTACACATCCTTGTCTAACACCTGTGTTGATGGTAAACCAGTCAGTGTATGCCCCGTTTATCCTCACACAAGCTCTAGAATCCTCATAAAGGGATTTCAGAGCTCGAATGAGGCTGCTGTCCACCCCATACATCGACAGTACCGACCACATTTCATTCCTCACCACTTTATCGTAAGCCTTTTCCAAATCCACGAATGCGCAGTAGACCTTTCCACCTTTGGCCAAAAATTTCTCGGCTATGCATTGCAAGGAAAAACCTTGATCCGTACACCCCATACCCTTTCGGAATCCCGCCTGTACATCCCATAATTATATTCTTGTCGGTTACTTTCATAACTCTTTCAATCAGTACCTTCGCATACAATTTGCCAACAATGCTGAGAAGGCTAATGCCTCTATAGTTTTTGCAGTCTTATTGTGAGCTTTTTCCTTTATAAAGAGGCACAATTGCTGCTGTGGCCCAGTCATCAGGTACTCGGCCGGTGCTCCAGCACAAGTTAAATAAACGCTGCAGCTGACTAACTATGATGCCCTGTCCAGCCTTCAGCATTTCGACTGTAATCCTATCATACCCTGCAGTTTTACCTAATTTTATACTGGCCAGTGCCTTTAAAATCTCATCCACGCCAATATCGCTTTCATCATTGCTATCATTACCATTAATTTTACCTGGTGATGTCTCTGTCGTCGTTCTTTCAAATAATCCTTCAAAATACTCTTTCCATCTCTTCAGCACACACGATTTATTTTTTTATTTATTCATTAGGCACAATAACAGATATCAAATCGTAACTTAGAAATAGGTACAATATAAGTGAAAGTATACATGTCAATTTGTTATCAGGTTAAAGCCGTGCAAAACATTTGCAGAATAATTTAACTAAAGACAGGCAAAGAAAGGTGTAGAATTATTGAAATATGCTAGGTCGACAGAACATTTACATAAAAATTAGTTTAAAAAAGAATAATTGTGAGTAATAAATTTAATCATTAAATAATAAGTAGTAAAAATAATAATATTAAAAAAAAAATCTTATATCTAAGGTTAGAATAAAATGAGGTCAATATAACATAATCAGCAGGGCAATCATTAAAATTAAAATCAGTCAACAAATAAAATACATCTTGTATACTATACATTAGAAACAAATTAAATTAAATACAAATAAGCAATGTCAATGCAAATTAAATTAAATTCAATGAAAATCAGAGGATAGCCAGGATCTGCTTACATTTACTCAAATATTCATTGTATGTCTGATAAAATAAGTCTAGGTCTTTGGTGTGGTTGTTGAACTCTCTGCACATTCTCAATATTGGATCATGATAATTATGTTACATTATTGTTAGTCAGAGGCAAAGAAAATTATTTTGTTTGCGTTTACTACCACCCACCTTAAGAGAGAGATGGCTCAACAATTCACTAGCGTCCCATATAGAATTCACGATCTTATACAATGTAATCTTGTAGTATACGTCTGTTCTCTAGTGTCTTCATTTTAAAATATTAGAGTCGAGACTCATATGATGGTAATTTCCGTCGCAAACCAAGTTTAGAGCTTAGGTGACGAAGAAAGCGTCGCTGTATAGCCTCTATTCTATCTACGTGTATGCGGTAGAAGGGAGACCAAATCAGTGAGGCGTATTCCATTATACTTCAAACTAGTGCTTTTTACAACAGTAATATTCTTTCTGGTTTTCTAAATGGTTTTATGATTCTTTGCATGAATCCCATGGTTTTATTAGCTTTGCCTACCACGATGTCATAATGCGTACAGAATGTAAGCTTGGAGTCGAACCATACTCCAAGGTCCTTGAGGACGTTCTGGCGTGTTAGCACTTCCTTATCAACTGTGTATGGGTGACATATAGGTGACTTACTTTTCGTAAATGAGATCAGGTGACATTTGGCCGCGTTAAGAGACATATGATTGTCAACACACCACTGGTGTACGCGATCTATATCATTCACCATTCATCTTTCCATTGTTGTCTCTGATTGCTGTGTATTCTGAGGATTGAGTTTTTCCTTGAACTGCAGATTTCCAGAAAAACTTAATGTTTCTCTGAAAGTCGTCAGATAATCTACTATCAAACTCATCTTTCTTTTCCTCTTTTTCTTTTTAACCATTTCTTTCAACATCCTTTAAGACCTAACAAACTCCTTTCTTGCTTCATCTATGTCATCACTCGTTGCCTTTCCCATTCTTTCATTTGATCTGGCAGCCAACCAATCTAACCACGCTTTCTTCTTCTCTGGTACTGCTGATTGTACATCCTTGTGCCACCATGTATTCTTAACCTTTCGTAGTTTACTTCTCTTGATCACACCACATACTTCAGACGCTACACATACTACCTCTTCTTTAAAGGAATGCCATAATTCTTCCATATCAATTTTCAACCTCTCAAATCTTGCTATCAATCTTCGTTTATACTCATCTTTAAAATCTTTCTCTTGCAGATTTTCTACTTTTATTCTTTGAAAGACCCTCTCTTGATTATTTTCTCGGTGTCGCCATCCTCTAAAGAGCCCACTTATCCGGCTTAACACCAAAAAGTGGTCTGTATGGATGCCGACCCCTCGAAACACTCTCGTATCCAACACATTCTTTCTCAGTCGTTCATCTTCTATTACAAAATCAATCATACTTCTTCTTTCGCCTCACGTGTATACAAATGTATCCTTTTGGGATCAAACATGGTGTTTGTCACACAAAGGCTCCCCTAAAAAAATAATAAATAAAATAAAATAATAAAAAAAATAAACTACAAAACGCCACAAAAGGGACTGAATGTATGCCAGTATAAATTCAGTAAAGTTGAATAGGATAACACTTCAATAGGGTTTGTATCAAGTTTTCCTTCTCTTGCAGTGTTGTTCTCTGCATAATATGCTCCCTCTGTCGGCTCTTACGACACCCATGGGACGTTATGGGGTGGTGACATTTCGTATTCTTAATCCGTCACCACACGGACATTATGTATAATAATATAAGTATTACAAAAATAAGACCTTTTAGACGTGCTGTTATATTCTTACCCTTCACAGTTAACTCTTCTTTTATCTTAAATGCTGTCAAGTAAAACTGATTTTGTAGGCATATTAACCACATATCCTATTTTTCCTCATACTGTTGAACATATACATACTCTATTCTTAAATATCCTCGCAGGCGCCACTCAAATTTGAAACCCTTCATAATAACCTTATTGCTCAACCTAATTACAGATACAAATCGGATTTAAATACAAAATACGCGTAGCTACATTTTTATTTGGCGTAGTAACAGTGAAATTAAGGCAATTCGGCGCGATTGACATCTAATTAAGACCTTAATACATTTAAACTCTTTGGTTAATTGGGGAAGGTATTTGTGGTCAGGTTTATGATTGTGTTTTGTGTTCAAGGACAGTTGTTTTGGTGGTTAGGTAAGTGTGAATCTATTATTATTTTGTACTAGCTGTTTTACGTTCACTAGTTTGCTGCATATAAATCTTCTCTATTCTCGGAGATTAAGGAAGTAAATGATTAAAATGCATCAGTTTTGCTATCACTAGTCATTTTTGCAATGCAACAACCCTTGCACTAGGATCAAATCCTGGGACTTTACAAAATCATCATCCTCCTAGCGTTATCTCAGTCTCAACCTAGGGTCCGCTTTCTAGTCTAGCCGTATTTGGCGGAATATTAGCTTTTCCACGGAGCGACTGCCTGTCTGACCTCCGCAACCCGAAGGGATTTTATTCCATGGTTTAGACTAGTGTCAGTTAATTTTAGAGGTACTGACGCCCTATAACGACTGTCAAAGATCTTCATGACAGCCGGGACCGACGGCTTATCGTGCTCTCGGAGGCACGAAACAAGCAATAATTAACAATTCAATACGCACATAGCTCCGAAAAGTCAGTGGTGCGCGCCGTGGATTTAAACCCGATACCCTCTGTATGACAGTCCGTTGGTATCTTCTTCTGCTATCGCTGCCTTTACAACATAACGGTCTCTACAAAATAACGGTCACAAAATGTACAGACTCGAAACATCAATTTGTGGATCACACAAAGTGTGGTCTCGAGTGAAGATCGAACCTACGACACTCAGCACAGTTAAATTACACGTCACCCGTTCAACCAGATATGGAGTAGACCGACCGAAGAAAATGTAATATTAGTTACTCATTTGACGACCGGTTGGCGCCGCGGGAGTGTAAGCGACTGCTACGCCGAAGGTCGCGGGTTCGATTCCTGCTCAAGTCAAACATTTGTGTGCATGAACATGGATGTTTGTCTTGGTCTGGGTGTTTCTATGTATAATATGTATGTATTTACAAAAAAAAATAGTATATATGTATGTTTATCCATTATCTAGTACCCATAGTACAAGCTCTGCTTAGTTTGGGACTAGATGGTGTTGTGTGAATGTGGTAGAATACTATTATTATTATTCTCTTTATTAAACAGTATTCTCAAAGTCACATTTTACATAATTAAACCTAATATATCAAATAAATTTAACTATATAAAATAGGACCACGGAAACCCACCGGTGTCGGGTACAGGGACCAAGCCACCGGTGGTTAGGGCCTCAGAGAAAGGAACTTCCTCACGATGCTTATTATTATTATTCCTCTTTATTACGTCTTTTCTCATGGTAGAATTTTATACACTTAAATAAATAAAAAAAATTAACCATATAAAATAGGACCACGGAGACCCACTGGTATCGGAAACAGGGACCAAGCTACCGGTGGTTAGGGCTCCAGAGAGAGGAACCTCCGAACTATGCGCGTCGTGTCCACAATACTGCCTTCTGTATAGAGGACTTGATCCAGCCGTCTAACGAGAGCCTCTTGAGATGGTGGTCGAGGCTCTTGGCAATAAGACCATTAACTGACACGACTATCGGTACAATGATCGCCGAGTCCACATCCCACATATCGACAATCTCGTGAGCTAGGTCCAAATACTTGATTTCCTTATCTTTTTCGGCTTTCACGAGATTCTCGTCATGGGGAATAGTAACATCAACGATCATTGCAAGGCGTTCTGATCGATCCATCACCACAATATCGGGCTTGTTAGCCACGATAGTCCTATCGGTGATGATAGATCGATCCCAGTACATAGTGGCACGACCATTTTCGAGAACTGGATCGGGCACATACCTGTAGTACGGTACTTCAAAGGGTACAAGGTCATATTTTAAGGCAAGCTGCTGATGGACGATCCTGGCTACTTGATTGTGCCTGTGCAAGTATTCGCCGTTGGCAAGACGAGAACAACCGGAAACTATATGTCTGAGGGATTCGCCGGGCTGGTGACACGCCCGACATATGTCAACAGTCCCATCCTTCAGAATATACTTACGGTAGTTGTTCGTCATGACAACTTCGTCCATAATTGCACAAACAAAACCTTCGGTCTCTGCAAATAAATCACCAAACCGTAGCCAGGCTACTGATGACATGAGGTCTACATCGGGCCCATGCAAGGCCCGATAAAAACGTCCATGCAACTCTTTGCCTTTCCATACTTCCCTGCGCTCTTCAGTACTATGTACAACAGGTTTGCGCCAGCTCTCTTTTGCCAGACCCAACGGGGTAAGTCCGTTGTCTACAGCAACAATATCACGATGCACACCCGTATCAGCCTTAAGAAAATATTCTCTAAGATTGTACACCTCGCGGTTGTGGAGGTCCTTAGCACTTATGAAAACACGACCACCACATTTCCGCGGGATGTACAACCTCATTACTGATGACCGCGGGTGATGCATCCGATATTCAGTCAATAGACAACGGACCTTTCTGTCCAGGGCTTCCAGTTCTGATTGAGTCTATCTGAGTATGCCGAAGGAGTATGCTAAGACTGGCATGGCCCAACCATTATAGGCACGCACCCTGTTGCCGCCTGATAAAAAACTTCTCAGTATTTTCTTCAGGCAGCCCAAGAAGCGCTCCCGCAATGATTGTTTCATGGCAGTCTCAGCAATACCTAAGGCCTGCGACATACCCAGATACTTGTAGGTCTCGGCCGCAGATAGAGATCTAAGTTGTGTGGAATCTGAAAGCTCTATACCCTCAGATTCCACAATCCCACCTCGTTTTACATGCATGACCGCACATTTACCCACACCAAATTCCATCTTGATAGAATTACTAAAAGTTTCAGTTACTTTTAGTAACGCTGTCAATTGGAAAGTGGAGGGGGCAATTAACTTCAGGTCATCCATATAAAAGAGGTGGGAGATAACTTGACCCCTACGCTGCAGCCGATAGCCTAACCCAGACCCCTCTAGCAAAGTGCTGAGAGGATTCAGAGTTAGACAAAACCACAAGGGACTCAAACTGTCACCCTGGAATATACCCCGTTCGATTTTAAGAGGAGCACCGCAATCGCGAATCTGCCGACATCCTGGATAGCGTAGGACTAGTTTACTTTGATATTCCATAGTTGCATAGTAGCACATCCTGAATCAAGTCGACCTATTGACTACACAAACGGTTATATTACGTCCATATTCACGATGAGGTGTTGATGGTTGAGCTTGCCCATTCAAGTTATAATACAGAGGTTGTACGCCTTGACCTGTTTATAGCTAGTTCCTTGGTAACAAGTGCATACGGCGTACCTTATAATAATGATCATCTGGGATACAATGATAAGCACCGTCAACTTGGGTAACTTTGAATATAAGTAGTGTGTAAAAGAGGTGGCTAAAAACAATACTGTAGTATCTTTGCGAAGAGCCGGAAAACTCGACACTCAAACTCCATACCAACGCATCTGGCCAGCGTTTTACAGTAAGTGAAATCCTCCTGTTGAGTCACAATGCTATTGTGACTCTCTTACAATCTTAATATATAAAATCCTTGCGTTACTGACTGACTGACAGACACGCTACAGCCAAAACTATTGGGCGCAGGAAGCTGAAATTTGGCATGTATGTTCCTTGGGGACCGTAGGGGTGCACTAAGAAGGGATTTCGCGAAATTCCCACGGGATCGGCCAAAACGGGTAAATTAAAAAAAAATGCAGGCGTAGCTGCTGGCGTCCTCTAGTAGATACATAATTATTTGATATAAGCTCCATACAAAATACATCAAATAATCTCTAGTAGCTAAATCTATTTATAGATAAATTATTGGCACCGTAAATCTGTTCGTAAAAATCATATTATACTTACTCTGGTTGTTCTTTCTATGTAGGTTATCAAAATCTTAAGTAATATACATTCTCTATCAAGCAATTCTCATATTAACTAAGCTTCAATATCCCAATCGAAGCGTATCGAAACGTATAGAAACGTCAACTAAACCGTTTGGTACAAATATCCTTCAGGCGCTTGGTGCTATCTCTGTAACGTCTGAGATAACTAACTACTTTGACTGTGGTATTCAAGTCAAAGTTATATGTGTTAAAGCTCGGTTATTGATATTAGTGATCGCATAGTGATCACTATTCTACTCTAGTAGTTTAAAGTCACTATAACATTTAAAAGGATTGTAGTCAAACATAATTAAGAAACTTTGACAATCTATCTGTGATATTGAAATTAGGGTAATGGAAAGAAAAATCTGTTATTATTTTTATAAGGCACGAAAAGCAATTACATTTATATAGTATAGGAGTTCGCCCGCAGCTCCACCCGTGAGAATTATACGCCTAAAACTTTCTCAGGAATATGTTATCTATTAGTGACAACCATACAAAAATACGTTTGGTAGTTTTTGAGTGCTTTGCATTCATACAGACAGACGGGATAAAAAGCAGAATTTATTTTATAATAATTATATATATATATAATACGTAGTTAGACTACAATAGAATTACTTAAATAACACAGATTAAATTATTATTTAACAAATAGTGAACACTATTATCACTGTCCACGGATTAACAATTTACTAAATTTGACAATTGTTGTTGAACAAAGTCTAAGATAATACGTTGGCCTTAACCTAAATTGCTTTAAACGGTTCAATAGTTTTGCGTTTGAATTACATTTGGCCAGACTTTGTAGAACAATGTGTACACAGTATATCTACTTAAAACAGAGCCCTTAAATTATGAGCCTAGTGCATCGTGGCATGGCTCACTAGATTGAATGTAAATTTTGGTTTAGCAAAGGCTAGCAGGCGTAGATGATGACGGTATACAAAGCGACACATCAAGCTACTTTTTTGTATAAAATAGAAAAGTAGATATAAATACGCTTAGCAAAGTAGATATTTTGTATTATTTACATTCTATAAGCAGTGAGCCTATCGCTGCTTTTTACTCTTTCCCTTACAGCCTTTCATAGTCCACTGCTGGACTTAAGCCTCTTCTAAAGAGCTTTACAGTAGCACTATAAGTCAGGAGAAGGATTTGGCCTAGTGTACCGTGCGCCAAACGGGTGTCCCAGTCATATTATTATTATAGTTATTATTATTAAAGTACATACAGTTGACTGCACCTTTGGCGTAGTGGTTTTAGCGGTCGCCTCGCCGCTTGGTACTGCGCCGCGTGACGTGGGTTCGATTCCCACAAGAGACAACACTTTGTGTGATCTACAAATTGTTGTCTCGAGTCTGGGTGTGCTTTGTGACCGTTGATTGAATGTTTGTAAAGTTCCCGCGACACAGGAATTTCTTCCTAGTGCGGGAGTTGTCTTTTTAACAAAGATAAAGTCATATATAGGTAAATCCATATTACTGATATCAATAATTTGCTAAAGAAATAACAAATACTCTATTTACCTCGGCATCAAACTGCGGCTTTCAATGCATACACACTAACTAAAACCACTGGATTACCAGAATAAAAAGAGCTAAAAAAATATTTAAGAACACAATTCTTATTTCAAATGTGGTTTTGAGTCTGTATTAAGAAAAAGAACAACAACGAAATTCCATTGTATCCTTTAAGTGAAAAGTTGTTTAGAAACAATTTGTTCTTACTTTTTCTAACATTTACAAACGAGGCTTTCACTGTACAAAATTGTAAGTGATAGGTACACTTTGTTTTGTCCAAGCGAGCTTCCAAATATTAATCTTATGAGTGTGGCTAAATGTAAAGAATCGCAAATATAAAAAAAAATGTAGCAGTGGCTTTGTTACCAAGTCAGTATCGTTAGAGCAATGGGTAAGCAGTGAAAAGGTTTCCAGGTACTTTCAGGTCCTGGGACTAAGAAATTTTGGAGGTGGCAAAAAGATTATGTGGTACTCATTGATGCATCCGTGAGATACAATAATAAATGTTTTTGTGTCGCCTTGTTCTTTTTCTGTCATACTTTTTTGGTTAAGATTTTGCATGTATTTTTTAGGTTAAAGTTATTTTCGAATTCTTTACAGGAGTCATGGTCACGGCAGTTTGAGGTGATATTTGTTATTTTATTAAGTTACTTATTTGTTATTTGTTCTTTTTCTTCAGAAACAATATCACAAGACAAATATCACCTCAGTCTGCCGTAACCATGAATCCTAAACATTTAAACCTAAGAATTCGAAACGTCTGCTAGTAATAAACTCAAAATGTAGTTTCTAGATCATTCGGTTTAAATGTAATAACTCAGTGAAACTACTAAAAAAGTGCATTTGGATAGATACAACTGAATACTTGAATACTGTGGAATTAATAAAGGAATTGAATGAACTGAATTTTGAAGACTAAAGTGGCTCATCCAGTTACTCTATAATTATTATTGTCATATCTATCTCATTGCCGTACCTTTCAGCATAATTTATTGTTTGTTAACGGTTGTTCTTTTGCAATAAACAAAACTGACCACTGCTTCTCACAGTTCCTAGCGATCCTTTGTTTGAGCACAAGGCTTGGCCGCAAGTAATCCTATTGGAGGCACCTGCGCTAAAATAAACGGCGGTCGTAAATCCTTAGAAATGTCAAGGCGGCTGTGACACGGTTATTGTTATTAGCTGACAGACGCTTGATTCGGCTCCAGCCGTAGATTTAGTGGAAGCTGC
This sequence comes from Euclidia mi, assembly GCA_944739405.2. NCBI lineage: Eukaryota > Metazoa > Arthropoda > Insecta > Lepidoptera > Erebidae > Euclidia > Euclidia mi. The sequence goes on along the minus strand of OX123186.2, from coordinate 9,259,092 downwards.
TGGTATTGTTGAAAATCTAAATGATGTACAGACTTGTACCTAAATCAAACGGATTAATGGGCTAGCGTGCGAAAAATTGGACGGTTTTATTCGTTTTGAATTCTGTGACGGATTTGAGGTTAGTTGTTGTGTTGCACTTTTCTTTCTCATTACATTTTTCTAAGAGCTACAATTGCTAGAGTTTTTCTATGCCTTATATTTGTTAAAGCCTCAGAGCGCAGTTTCTATTTAAGTCGTACCGAATATTTAATGGCATTTTGTAACAATTTTTTTCTAGTAGTACATTCTAGATGTGAATAAAGTAGGTAACTACCTTATAAAATATTCTTGGACCGAATTTGAAACTTCTTTCTTGCCAAATTGATATTTTCTTTAATTATTTTGATACCTAACAATCCTGTTTAGAATGGAAAGCATATAAATGAATGGACGAAATTGATAACAGGCAACTACTTGTAGAAGCAGTCAACATCGACTTAATTTACGAAACGAAACGGATTCTTTTCATCATACTGCGGACACCTCAGAGTAGTCAAAATGACTGTTATGCATGTACGTAACAGAAAACCATAATTATTATAGACGTTGCAGCATATCCAACACTCTTCTTTACTAACGTATTCGATGGTGAATACCACTCATCTGTTCTTACGTGGATTGTTGAATTCACCTATGAATTCAACAACCATTGCTAAACATTATTTTATAAAAGTCTTATTTATTGTTGTTACATTGCATAGCTGTTTCGTGTTTCTTTTCACTAAAAGTTCCTTGTAGGTTATTCCATGCTAAAGAAGCTTGGAAACTCTTTTATTTGTTTACATTCAAAGTATTTTGTTGGAAGAAAATTTTGGACTTTATTTTATGTTATATTATGGTAATTACTCACTTGGAAATGCTAAGAATAGTGATGTTGCAAACTCAAAGTTTTTGTCTGTGAAGAATTTTGTTTGTCTGTTTTAAGAATAAGTTTAGTTTAGCGCACCTTGTAAAGTAAATAAATATAAGAAATTTTCTATTCTCATAATAAAAGTAAATTCAACGTTTAAAATCCTCTAAGACATAGACAGAGGTCGTAGTCTTATGACTTATTTCGGCCGTTTGTAATACAATGGTGCTGATACACTTGAGCATTCACCTGTAATGAGCATTCGAGCGAATGTTACAAGACACAAAAACAAACGAGTGTGATTTAGCGAGCATTCCTACGAACATTCTGGCGAGCCTTAGAATATACAAAATACATAAAACCGCGCTAAAATGGCGGTTAAACCCAATGTACTTACTTTACTTTGACTTATAATTTTTATAAAATGTAAGAGAATGATAAATATACACAAATAACGTTTCGCATCTACGTAGGTTGTCACTAATTTTAACTTGTATAGTGATAGACTTACTCAGAATGAATATCGATAAAATTATTATGTCTACAATAAATCCTTAGATTTGGTTTACTCAGAATAAATACCGGTTGACTGTGGATAAATACTCAGATTAAGTAACATGAGCGAATGAATCAAACTTAAGCACCAATAAATAAATTACGATTAAATTTATTTTTCTAATTACTTCAATAAAGCATTGATATTTATTATATCACTAACATGCAAAATACTGATTAGATAGATAAGATCATTTCCACGTAATGGTTTTCGAATTTAAAACCACGGTACGCATCTCTGACTTTTGAAATTTATGTGCTTATTATTTAGATAATTATTATTGCTTGCTACGCGACAATCGTCAAATGTTCTTCAGAAATCTTCCAAACCAAATTAGCTATTAGCACAGAATAGAATAGAATAGATTTATTTGTTTGCCATGAATGTAGGTATTAAAATGTGATGTTACAATATAAATGGTGTATCCTTGTACATTCTGCTAGAATATTTATTTATTTTTTATTTATAGTCTCACGCCTGTGTGTGTGTGTGTCGGGGATACCCCCGAAGGGGTAGGCAGAGGTGTAAACGATATTTACACCTCTGCCGTTACTCGTTTTAATTTTTGCATGCTAGAAAAGCATGCAAAAATTAAAATGAGTCTTAATCTAAATTGTACATAAGGTTTTGTATCATAAAGAATTATCAATAAGAAAATCGTTTACAGAATAATAACACTTATAGTCGTTGTGGAGCGAAAACTCACTAACAAAAAATAAACTTTGAGATAATCGCTTCCAAAATATTTTGAAGCTTAGAACTTAAATAACTCCTAAATATGTATCATATGTAAATAAAATTAAATAAATAATTTAAAATGTATAAATTTTACATCTGGTTTGGTAATTCGATTATATTTGAATTAATGATTTTTCGCATAAGTAAAAAATATTTTTTTGGTATTTAGTTATTTATTCACGCAATTTAGTTATTTTTTGCTGGCTGTTAGTGAATTACAAGTTAAAACATGTTCCAACGAAAAGTAATACGTTTAGTGACATTGCAAATAAAATATTGGTACTAGTTTGCCTAAACGATCTAATGTGAGATTTAACCAAGTCTTTTAAATTTATTTTCGTGTAAATTGTTCCCATTGACTTAGTAGTTAGGTAGTTATCGCATTTTTATAACACCGAAATTATTAAAAAAACAGCCTTAAATATTATTTCAGAAGGTAGATAATGTACTTTTAGACAGCTTGACATCAATAACTCATTTTCACCAATAATGTTACTTAGTGAGTTTTCGCTCCACAACGACGATATATTAACAAATTTACTAGTTCTTTTTTGAAACTTTGCAGTGGTTTGGTTTTAAAACTATTAGGTATTTTGTTATAAACCAGAGGTGCCATGCAGATTACACTTTTTTTAATAATGCTGTCTTATAGAAGCCTGTGTGAAGAAAATTTTGGTATTGAGATCTCATGTTTGTAGATCTTTTCCTTGTGTCGTTAATTGAAGGAAACAACTATTTATTTATTTATTTATAGTATCACGCCTGTATTCCCCGAAGGGGTAGGCAGAGGTGTAAATATTACACCCACAAGGAAACAACTGTTTATTAGTTTTAACGAATATAGTTAACTCTAGAATATACATACATGGAAATGTTAATAAATGATGTTTCTTGAAAATAGGAGTGCAAATCTCAGTAACTTTTAATCCAAACATGGCTCGAAGGCATCGCTTTTAAGCTTTGGAAATGCTTTCTCTTTCGCTACAATTTCCCCAAAATATTAACCCATATCTTAAAACCGATACATCTAGGCCATGATAAGCCATTAGTAATGTTTTAGCGTTAACTTTTTTGACAAGTTAAATAGCGCGTAAGCAGATGTGCTGATTTTTCTACAGATGCTCTCGACTTGTGCTTTCCAGTTTAATTGATCATCTATTAGAATGCCTAGAAAATATGTAACGTTTTTGTGTTAACATATTCACCATTATAATTAATATTTATACTAGTAGGGCGAATTTTTTGGTGGAAATGCATGATTATCGTTTTTTGAATATTAATAATTGGGTTGTTATTATTTAACCAATTTACAACGGAATAAAACGCATTACTGATTTAATGTTCATATGTTTCTTTGTTACGGCATTCTACTAATAAAGTGCTATCATCTGCAAATAAAATCATGGAATGTGGAGTTTGAAGGGGAAGATCATTAATGTATAACTAAAATAACAACGGCCCGAGCACGCTACCTTGTGGGACTCCAAATTCTATAAATCTACACGGCGACAGGTATTTTAATTAAATTTTTGATTTGGTACAGACTCTAGAGATTTCTTCATATTGCTTGCGATTCTTTAGGTATGATTTTATTAAATTCAGAGCGTTTCCACTTATTCCATATTGTGGTAATCACGGTGCATGTATTGCTTTAAACTCTGTAAGTGATTAAATTTAGTAGAATCAATGTTTAATGGCCTATATGTTCCACTCATCTGTGTGGCGTAGTTTATACTTCACATTACCATTTAAATACAGAAGTCGTTTAATGTCTGTTATCGTTTCATCTTTGGGTTTTCTTCCAGGTCTTATACTTGAAAAACCACCAGGTACATCCTCATAATTTAAAAAAGATGAATGCTCTAGGAGCTTCTGAAAGCTGGCGGCAAAGCTTCCGTGGAAATGCTTCGGAAGCTGTTCAATTCCGGCATAGTGGAGGGCAAAACACCACAGGCAATGCACAGAAGTTTAGCGGTGTTTTTCTTCAAGAAGAGCGACAAAACCCTTTTGAAGAACTATAGACCTATCTCACTTCTGAGTCACGTCTATAAGTTGTTTTCTAGGGTCATTACGAATCGTCTCGAGACTAAGCTAGACGAATTCCAACCTCCCGAACAAGTCAGATTCCGTAAAGGCTTTAGTACCATAGACCACATACATACGGTGCGGCAGGTTATACAGAAGTCCGATTAGTATAACCAGCCTCTATGAGAAAGCCTTTGGTTCGATGGAAACCTGGGGAGTGTTACTGTCTCTCCAAGGGTGCCAAATTGACTATCGATATGTCGAAGTGCTGAAGTTTTGGTGCGAAAATGCCACTATGTCAGCCCATTTATCGAGGAAGGCTATAGGCTATATTATTATAACATCACGCTATGAGCGACATGCCCCTCATGTAGCAGTAGCCTTAAATAACGTGGGTGTAACCGCGGGCATCTTCTAGTACAGTATATAATGAATAGTGCCTGCGTAACAAATAAGGGGTACTTGATGTCCAATAGTGTATAAACACCTATAAAGTTACATAAGCCAACTATTGTGCACCGGAGGTTGCAAGAACGGACGGATGGATTACTTCTTCACGCAAAAAATGCTGAACGGATTTTGTTAAAACTTAGCAGTAATACAGTTTACGAATCAGAATGGTTTTGGTTCATTTTGTCGCCATAACCGATACGTACACGAGAGCCGCAGACAAACTGTAACTATTCATAATATTAGTATTAATATTCACTGATCATTTTAACCTCAACCATACTGTTATATGTTTAAAAAAAAACATGTTTTAATGTAAACAAGGGTTGGATTATGCAGAAACATTCGAACGCCAGCGGCTGAACTACATACTAGTTTAATGAACTTCGGCATCTAATCCAAACAAACTTAATTTTAACAACAACATCGACTATGTTGCATAAATGTTTGTAGATTTGTAGATTGGGGTTATTAGAATAAGGTATAAACTGAATACTTTATTTGACGAAAATGTATATCCGTGAACATATCGGCTACTCGAAATAAAGGTACGTATATCCCGAAATACATTTTAAAATAGTGATGAATACTCTTTTGCAAAATCAGTATGACGATTGCTGTATAAACAGTTTCTTTGTTCATACATTTAATTTGTAAAGATGATTCTTATAATTCGGACTACAATTGAGGAAATTAGTTTTACAACTAACGGACATCTTATGACATATGTAGAAAATTCTTCCTCAGTGGGTTCCTTTCATGAGAGTAAGGGATAGCTCACAGCAGTGAACTAGGTCTAATCATCTTTTAAAAGCGTAAGCAATATGGTTGTCATAAATGACTTACGTTTATAGTAAAACTAGACATAATAAAAGGTATTTTTTTATATGAAAGGAAAGTATCAAATTATTTAAAAACCTACGTACTATTGGGCACCTATATTTTATCATAGCTATTGAAAGTTGCTCACACAAAGTAACGCTCGAGCTTTGCTGTCCTTGCAAAAACCTTTTTAGTACCTTTCTAAGCGCGACCCTTGCTATATTCCCTGGTAAAAACTTTGACAAGAATCTTATTCAATAACCTAAACTAATGAAGAATATTGAGCGGTATCATCATAAAAAGTTGCCATCATACAAAAAATCTTTCGAAATATATACCTATATTATATCTTTGTATCGTATAACACCATACTACTACAAAGTAAAATAATCAACGAATATTATTTTGCGCAAATTGGTAACTTGAATATAATATTGTAATCGACAATAAATATTATTATTGGTTTAAATTATAACAAACTAACAATAAATGAAGAGAATACATCTGTGGCCCATATTACCACGGTGTCTCATAAATCTCTAACAAACTTGGTGCATGTTATTAATTCAAACGACTTTTCATATGTTCGCACAAACGTGTTATCTCAACTGTAAAACAAACTATGTTGCTTTGAATTTGGCCACAAGGTATTAAGCTGCTGTGACAAATACAGCAGCCATTCATGACGGATAGTAGAGCTTTAATCTAATTCTTACATCGATAGATAGGGTGCAGAGGGGAAAAATGATATATTGCCTTACAAAGGATCGACGGTTGAACTCAGTATCATCTGTACATGATGAGATGTCATGCCATTTGATTTGAGCTACGGTATGAATCATTCTTGCAAGAAAATAACACTAATACTCCTAGAATAAGTAGACATCCAAATTAATGTATCATTTGTTACTTTGCCCTTAAAACTGAGTAAAAACTCACACTCAATGAAAATTTCTACTTAGACCCACAATGTTTTGCTCTCAATAAATCAACCACTACATCTCTGTGACACAGAAAAGGTGTCAAAAAACAAATAAATAAGAGAAAGTGAAATAAGAAAGATAGGTATGCTCCAGTGGTCTGTCTTGAAAAAAGTGATGAGTGAGAGGCGATTAACGAAAAAGGGTTCATGCGGAGTGAAGTGGCAAAGGACGTAGAGGACACACTGACCAAATTGTTGGGCCCCTAAAAAGGTCAGGTGTACTCCCTGTACATGTATATATTACACGATACACAATGAATGGAAGAAAATGGGATGAGAATGATTGAATTACACTGTCTTCGTTTCACACTGTGTTCGTTCGCCTTACTGCTTGGGTTCTAAAAATAAATGGCTAGCTGAAATACTAGCAGACACTTTTGTTTTGTAGATGCAACAAGATAATAACATCCATTGTAACCTGCAGATACGAGGCAAAGCTGATACTTATATGTAGCTAAACACAGTAAATAAGAGTAATTTCTGAATAAAATATAAATATCCGACATATATAGCACACTTGCTTTATAAGGAAAGGCATCGCATTCCAGTCTAGTTCAGTTCAATTTTGCTGTGCAGTTAATAAATCTTCCATCATGCAACGTCTTATATTAAATATCATCATAGTCATAATACAACATTGAATGCCTTAATCCAAGCAAGTTTTCTAAACGTAGAATATAGAAACGCACAAAATTAAATTGAACTTACGTTTGGCGAACCAATTTGGCGTTGACTCAAATCGTGGAGAAAATTCGCGATGTTCATAACTTAGTGAAGTCAACTTAAAACTGAAAATTGTCATTTTGTCTGTTCCAACATAATTTTCAGAGACAAAGAGGAAGTCCGAAACTACCCGATGCAATAACATTTAAAGTACTTATTACAACAAATGGCCGACATAAACTATAGTTCAATAGCATTTTATAACGACAAATTATCTAAAATGATGGACACTTAGCTCTTGCTTTTGTGGAAAATACGATACGTTACCGTTTATATCCACAGCAATTTTTTTTCATTGCAACATCACGCGATGAATCCCACATAAGACAACGTTTTGAAGACCAGGTACAAAAAATATATTGCATATTTTTGTATTTTTAGCCAGCGGCCTGGGCTATAAAATGATATACAAATAGTATCTTTGCCAAGAGACGGAGAACTCGATATCAAGCCCTTTACCAACGTCGTGCCGTCTGGTTGGCGTAGTATATGACTGCCTCCGTGGTCCAGTGGATAGTGTATGCGACTGCTGATCCGAGGTCCCGGGTTCGATTCTCGAGTCGGGCGAAAGTGTTACTGGGTTTTTCCGAATTCTTAGTAGCAGCATGGAGTCTGATGATGTGCCCGGTAATGGTAATATGCTCGCCCACTATTACGTGGGACCTAAAATTTCATGGCGAAATGGGGGTGTAACATTACACCTCTGTCTACCCCTTCGGGGATACAGGCGTAAGTCTATATATATAGAGTAGTACACCAAATTCTCCAACTGATACACAATGTTAATGTGACTCAAATTAAGAGGCGCCTAAGTTCAACTTTAGAGTCCAAAATGTTGTAAAGAAGAAAATAAAATCAAGGGTATAACCTTTCCGTTTGTCACTTAATTTTGACGTTAAAATGTGTGATCATTAAAATTAATATTGTTCACCTAGTTTTTCATACAGCAGCAAAAAGGAAGTCAAACTTGCTACTTGACGAAGAAGAGGGGTTTCTAACCGCAGTCATTCGCTTAAATACAAATCTTACAAGCTCTAGAAACAGGGCCACTCTACCAAATGTAAATTAATCAAATTGTGTGGACTAGCGAGAGTTGAGTCCGGCACTCGCCACTGCCGGTCTTCTCAGTAACAACGGACTCCCCCAGTTAACATCCTGCACTACTCCTTATATACTAACTAATAAGATAACTTCGATAGCGCAATGCAGACGCGCTGATCTGATTGGTTGGTGTTTTCATTATAAATTCAGTTTCACTGCGGTTGCATGATGCGGAAAGTTTTATTTAACAACGCACAATAATTTTGTTTCATCTTATTACGCCAGTACGCATAATAATAGTATGCGTGATAATATAAGTTGGCATACTTATATTACTACGCATACTGACGTAACAATATAAGTATGTCAAAATTGGACTAGAGCGAAATTATGGGATTCAATTTTAATTCCAAATATAATTTTATTTTTATTGCTATAAACTTATAGCGGCGATAGCCCAGTGGTGTACGTAACGGACTTCAGAGACGATGTTCCGGGTTCGATCCCCAGGTACCCCGGGCACACATCTGATTTGACGATAACAGTCAACTATTGAAGGAACGTGTTGATAGCGAAGAAGAAATTAAATATGTCAATGATAAAGTATCCCAGCTGAAGGCGCAATTGACGGAACTCCACATTGAACACATGGACATCTTGGACCAACAAGACAGACCACAGGATGAAGTAAGGTCCTACAGTAGCTGTGATGAAACCTACCTTAGACAACTCAGTCGAATTATGGAGTTGGAGGCGAGTCTGAATGAAGCCCAAACAACAATTATATCACAAGAGGAATCAATCCAGACGCTCAACACCACAGCAAACAAGAACCTGTTTTCAAAGGTAATCAGCGGTAATGCTAGTGTTATTAAGACTGTAAATTAAATTAAATAAAGAGTGTGAGTCTCTTTTATTAAAGGCCGGGCCAGACTGTTCTCAACAAGCTTTCAACAGGGGTCACCTTGGTGGGAGGTTTGTGGAGCCCACGGTTGGTGTTTGCGTCCACACTGTTTACAACCAGGCTCCCACCTCAGTTTGTTGTCGATTCTTTGTTTGGAAGCACGCGTTGCAATATGGCTCCTTATTTAACTAAACTTAAAAGGTTGGCCTGGCATTAGCACATGTGTGTGCAAGTGAGGAGAAAAAAGAAAAAAAGAAAAGAATTTGGATGAAGCGTTGGCTTAAGGAAAGAATAAAACTTAGTCATCTAAATGTAATGAATCTACTTGATTTTGGTGACCTGCGCAACTTTCTCAGAATGGAAAAGGAAACATTCTATGAGTTATTAGAAATGGTGAGGCCATTTATAACTAAAAAAAATACGCATCTGAGGAAGGCTGTTTCTGCAGAAGAAAGACTATTAGTCACTCTCAGATACCTAGCCTCTGGATCATGTTATATAGATCTGAGATACAGCTCTATAATATCACATGAACTATTATCGGAAATCATTCCTGAAACTTGTTGGGCAATTTACAAAGTTTTAAAAGAAACAATAAAGGTAAGTTTAAAAAAATATTTATTTTTTAATATCGTAAACGTTCGGACGCAACGGTTGCTGCTGCGCGACTGCCCTTGCATGGTTTACAACAAGCGTTTACACTGTGGAATACGTCTTTACAACGGCGGCATCCACACGCGGTTGGCAACGCGCGTCCGTCCACAGAGGTTGTTGAAGGTCAAACGAATTTTTGTTGCAAACAAGTGTTTACACTGTTGTAAACCGCCGGTGGAGATCGATGTGGAGGGCTTGTTTACAACAGTCTGGCCGGGGTTTAAAGCTTGAGGGAAAAAATGAAGAATTAGTTTCTGCTAGGTTGTTATATGAACAACACACAAGTGCGTTGCAAGCACAAATATCAAATCTACAAGCTCAACTCACTAGAACTATAATGGAACACCAGAATGAGACTCATGAATACATCTTAAAATATGAAGGAATTTCAAGAGTTGGTCGAGAAAATTTAAAACAACTTATCTCATTATTCAACTCTAATAATTACTGTTCCAGTTGTACAACTAAGTGTGCGACTACACCTGCTGAATCAATAGAATTGAATGTACATGGATGTCAGTATAATACACAAAACAAACTGCATCCAGTAAAGACTGACAGTAAGAATGTAATATTTTTTTCAGACCAACTGGGAGTGGGTTTAGGGAGCTTAATTGATCATTACACTGAGCGACTAATACAGAACTTTTGTTCACCTGGCGCTCAGTCTTGTACCCTACTTCATAAGATTAAGAATGCTGACTTGAATGCACAAACTACTGTCATCATATTGCATGGTGACAGCTCATTAGTCTCCAAAAACAGTCTCATAGAATTAACAGACTTAATGATAGATCTTAGCACAAAAATAGGATGTAGCTTTATTATTTGTGCATTGCCTTATTCATATGCTCTCACAGATGACCAAAACAGGCAGATAGGCAAATTAAATTTATTATTGTACAAAAGTACATGTCATAGTGACAGTATTTTATTTTTTGACACTAATATTTTTATTAGTAATTTCTTTTTAACAAAAGATACTATGTATCTTTCTTATGTACATAGGCGACAACTTGCTAAATTATTAGCATTTAATTTATATACTGACAGGAGTACTACTAGAGTACTTAGGAATTTGGTAGATAATAGTTATACCAATAGTAGTATTGACACATCTATTAGTTTAAACTATTAGATGAGACAACAGATAGGCATTCATGTGTTTTAAACTTAGTTCATCAAAACATACAAGGCCTGTCTGGCAAAGAATTAGAAATAGATTTATTTTTAAATAAACATAAGATTGATATCTTATGTATTACGGAACATTGGTTGCGATGTGACCAATTAATATTTAACAATCAACATTACTCAGTTATAAGTGCATTCGTAAGAAAGAAGGCTATTTGTGGTGGCTCTCTAATATATGTATGTAATAGTTTGAAATGTAAAGAACGTAAGGATGTAGCTAAACTTTCTATCGAGCGCACTGCTGAGATTCCCTGTGTTGAGCTTGAACAACATATTATAGTGTGTGTGTATCGACCACCACAAAGCGACTTTACTCAGTTTGAAAGCATTATTGAGGATGTCTTAAAACACATAATTTCTAGTAGGAAGTCTATAATCGTATGCGGCGATTTTAATGTCAATTTGTTAGAAAAATCACCAATTTGTACTAGATTAGTTAGCTTACATATGTCATTTAATTTAAATGTTTTGTTCTCTGAACCAACCAGAATAACCTCACATTCTTCTTAATGCTTAGATAATGTTTTTTGCAATTGTCTTTATTTAAGTAAGGCTGTTTTAACTGACTTGACATCGGATTACTGCGGGCAAAAGGTTGTAATTCCAACTAATACAACCCCTAAAGTACAAGAAATTACATGTAGGCCAATGACCTCTGCTCGCCTAAAACACTTTAGTTATGATGTTGCTGCCAAGATCGCCAGTATTGACTTAACCGTTGATGATCCTGATGAATTATATAAATGCTTATTTAAAATTGTTAATGATGAGTACAATAAATTTTTTAAACTGAAGACGTTTGCAAGGAGCATTAAAGTAAATTTTTGTGATTGGGCAACAGTAGGTATATACAAAAGTAGAGCTAGGTTGTATGATCTATATGGTATGAAGAAAAACAATTTTAATCCTGAATTTATTCAATATGTTAGAAATTATTGTAAGGTTTTTAAGAGGACATGTGCTTTAGACAAATCCTTATATTTAAGTAATAAAATCAAAGAATCCAAGAACAAAATTAAAACTACTTGGAGCATTATTAACAATGAGACTGGTCGGGCTAAATTGGTAGATAACAATTATGAATTAAAATTTAATGGTGAAATTATTACTAGGAAAACTGATGTTGCTCAGACATTTAACAATTTCTTCATAAACATACCAGTGAACACAACCAGCTGTCTAGATTCATGTCCAAGCAAAGCAGAAATGTTGGTTAGGGGCAATGTGAATGAGTGCGATGTGCTTTTTAATTTTAAATTTATTGACACCAATGACAGTAATGAAGGTGTTCAAGACGTTCAATAATAAAAAATCTGTTGACTTATGGGGCATTTCTGTTAAACTTGTGCGACAAATTATTTCTAGCTTAGCTCCATATTTAGCTGCAATAATCAACAGATGCGTAGATACAGGAGTATTTCCTGATCTAATGAAACACAGTAAAGTAATACCATTATTCAAAAAGGGATCAAAGAGCGACCCTAGTAATTTTCGGCCAATTTCTATCTCGCCTGCTATTAGTAAAATTTTTGAAAAGATTATTTTGCATCAACTAGAGAGCCACTTTCACACAAATAATTTATTTCACAGTGAACATTATGGCTTTACTAAGGGTCGCTCCACCGTTGATGCCGGTGTAACTTTGTTAAAGCATATTTTAATGCTTGGGAAAACTCGAAGGATGCAATTGGTGTTTTTTGTGACCTATCAAAGGCTTTTGACTGTGTGGCACATAATACAATTTTACTTAAATTGAAACTTTATGGTATTAGAGATACCGCACTCAATCTTGTTGCCAGCTACCTTAGTGATAGAATTCAGTATGTAGATGTTAATGGGAGTAGGTCTCTAGGTTTGCCAGTAGGAATGGGCGTTCCACAGGGCTCTATTCTCGGGCCATTTCTTTTTTTTAATATATATTAATGATTTGCCGTTCTTTGTACAATATTTATGTGATATTGTTTTGTTTGCCGACGATACGTCACTAATTTTTAAAGTTGATCGTAATTTAAGTAACTTTGATACCGTCAATAACACTCTTGCACAAGTATTAGATTGGTTTTCGACGAATAATTTGGTACTCAACTCAAGCAAAACCAAATGTATTAAATTCTCTTTGCCTAATGTCAAAAGTGTTCCTACTAATATAATTTTAAATAAGGAAACAAATCAACTAGTCGAATCAACCGTATTCTTAGGTGTAACTTTAGATAGTAAGCTTCAGTGGGGCGCCCAAATATCCTGTCTCGCAGTAAAACTTAGTTCTGCAGCGTTTGCAGTTAGAAAAGTTAGGGAATTCACAGATATAGATACTGCTAGACTAGTTTACTTTAGTTATTTTCACAGCGTAATGTCTTACGGAATAATGTTATGGGGTACAGCTGCTGATATACAGACTATTTTTGTCATTCAAAAAAGGGCCGTACGTGCATATTATAGGTTAGGTGCTAGAGATTCTTTACGTGATAAATTTAAAGAAGTAGATATATTGACAGGTGCATCGCAATATATATATGCTAACTTAATGTACATTAAGAAAAACTTAATTCTATACCGCAAAAATAGTGATTTGCACAAAGTGAACACAAGGAATAAACTGGTGGGAACTAACTACCGTCTACATAAAGTTCAGAACTCATTTGCGGGGATTGGTATACGATTTTTCAACAAATTGCCTCTTGAAATAATTAATTTACCCATGCACAAATACAAATGGACAATTAGGAACTTTCTTTTACAAAGGGGTTATTACACTATTAAGGAATTTTTAAATGATAAGACACCGTGGGGATAGGGTTAGGCTTGTTTAACTCACGATTATTTTATTTACATGTTAAGTGGAGGTGCCTCGTGAACACATGATTTTTGCAGGATTTGGATATTTTTATGATTTGTTGAATGTAGTTTAACATTATTTATCCCTGATCATAACATTGTTCACTTGTCACCTTCAAAAAATTCTTTCTACATTTGCATTCCTTCACGCGTTCCACTGACTTATGTTAATAATAACGATCTCGAAAATGGAGGTAATTGGCGGTCATGGTCAGTATACCTATAGATTGTTTCTTACTGCTGGTTCGTATACCGTTGTCGTCATGCTCACTAAAATGTCATTTCTTGTGGTGGCGTCGTGTGTCGGGTCATCCCTGTCCCTCTAATATGGCGAGAGGGATAATGGCTGGCACATGCGTCATACTCGTGAACGAGTGCTACTTGCGATGACTGGTCGATGACGGTCTTGCGGGCTGGTATTAGATTTTAATATTTAACTGCATCATTTCCATCATGGTTCTGATCACTTTCGCGGATTGCCTGCATTATTAGGTATATATAATGTAAGTGGATGCTTCTGTTCACCATGTTTATTCTGAGGAGGCTAACCAAAAGTATTATGCTTGAGTATTATTATGTACAGTAAATATATACAAGTGATATAGAAGGTGTAAGAGTTGCAGCACCTTACAAAATGTAAATTGTGTATTATGCAAAACCTGGCGATGAAAAAGAGTGACCGTGAGTTTTATTGCCCGTTCTTTCTCATGGTTCTACCTATTGCTTTGCGAACGTGGCAGTAAATGTAAATATAGAGTCTATAAGTAATTATTTTAAAAATTTATTATCTTGACGTTCATAAGCGTCACATTGTGACCCAAATGAATAAAGAATTTTGAATTTGAATTTGTAAAATGTAAGTGCAACTGTAAATCTAAATTGATAACCAAAAGAAAATTTAGGCAATTATCAAAATTAAATAAATTGATAAAGCGACTTGAATCCAGTCACAAGGGGTCAAATAAAGTAAATAAATTATCACAAATTAACCATGACTTGGTTAAGGAGCAGGAGTCATTGATGTTGAAGCTTTAGGCTAGCAATGAACAATTACTCAGTAGTAGATTATTATATGATCAGCACACACAGGAGCTACAAACACTCATATCAAAACTGACTGCACAGCTCGACAAAATGGCAATAACACAACAGAAAGAAACTCAAGAATACATATTAAAATATGATGAGATTTCTAGAGTTAATAGAGAGAATCTAAAACAACTACTCTCTATAGCCAACAAAAAATGTTGCTTAAATTGTTCAAAATTAAATAATGATTTAGAAAGTAGTCTAGTACTAGAACAACCTCACAAAATATACAATGACTTCGGTTCTGATGGTTTGTTACAAACAAATCATATATGTTCACTTGACACTCATAGTAATAACACCGTATTGATGATTTCTGTCCAATTGGGAGTGGGTTTGGGTAGCTTAATAGATAGTTACACTAACCGTCCATTACAAAACTTTTGTTATCCAGGAGAACGAATGTCTTCATTAATTAATAAGTTAAAACATGCAGAATTAAATAAACATTCTACAGTTATTATTATGGATGGTGATAGCTTACTAGTTACTAGGAAAGATATACTAGCTTTATCGGATATAATGACTGATAGAAGTTCTAAAGTGGGGTGCAATTTTATAGTCTGTGCATTTCCTTATTCAAAGACCTAATGTGATAAAGAAACCAACCGGATAAGTAAATTAAATCTATTTTTATATAATAGTACATATTGTCGTTATAACAAAATTTTATTCTTTGACACTAATACTTTTATTAAAAGTAATTTTATTTTAACAAAAGATACTATGTATCTTACTCGCTCTTTTAAACGACAACTTGCTAAATTATTAGCATTTAATTTATACAGTGACCCAAGTACTGTTAGAGTACATTTTATTGAACCTGACATAATATATGATAATTCCATTATTGACATTCATAATAATAATCCGTGTGGTGACGGATTAAGAATACGGATTGTTACCACCCCATATCATCCCATGGGTGTCGTAAGAGCCGACAGAGGGAGCATATTATGCAGAAAACAGCACTGTAAGAGAAGGAAAACTTGATACAAACCCTATACCAACCCGTTTAGCCAGCGCGGTATAGTAGGCCAATTCCTCCTTTCAAAGGAGAGGCCTAGTCCAGCAGTGGACTGATAAAGGCTGATGATGATGATAATAATAATTTAAATTAAATTCTGAGACAATAGAGAACACCTCTAGCTATAATAAGATTACTCGTAACTCATTGACTAATACACTTAAACATAATAACAAAAATTTGATTAAATTAGTACATCAGAATATTAGAAGTATGATTAATAAAGATTTAGAAATGGAATTGTTTATGAACTGTAATGCTGTTGATATATTTTGTATCACTCAACATTGGCTAAAAAGCAACCAGTTCATGTTCAATTTCAGTAATCATATATTAGGAATCTCTTTTAGCCAGCAGCAAGCAGTAAATGGTGGCTCGATGATTTTAATTAATAAGCAACTTAAATTTAAGGAGCGTCATGATATTGTAAGTCTGTCTGTTGAGCGAACTATTGAGGTAGCCTGTGTGGAACTGAGGAGATTTATTGTAATAATTGTATACAGGCCTCCTTCAGCATTGTATGATAGCTTCGAGCGTATTATGGATGAGATATTAAACAAAGTTGCAAAAATAAATAAAAATGTTGTTGTGTGCGGTGACTTTAATGTAAATCCCAGCCATGTGGCGGAAAGCTTATATTATTCCTCTTCCTAAAGTCCAAAACCCTTCACATCCGAATCACTTTCGTCCCATCTCTATTCTTCCTTTCTTGTCCAAAGTCCTAGAGTCCTGTGTCCAAAGGCAATTGTCTAGATTTGTTTTTTCAAATAACTTATTAAGCCCGTACCAATCTGGTTTCAGGCCTGGACACAGTACTTCAACCGCCCTTCTCAAAGTGACTGGCGAATTTAGGGAGGGCATGGAGAACACCAAAGTCACTGTGTTGGCTTTGGTCGATTTTTCGAATGCCTTTAATACCGTCAGTCACGATGTCCTGCTGTCCCTCCTAACCCATCTTAAGATCTCATTCGAAGCTCTGGATTGGTTCTCAAGTTATCTTCGAGGACGCCAGCAGTCTGCCCGCCTCGATGAGTCATAGTCAGGTGTTCCTCAAGGCGGTGTTCTTTCTCCTTTATTATTTTCTATCTTTATTAATCTCCTAACTCAAAATCTTCAATGCGCTTATCATCTGTATGCCGATGACTTGCAGATATACTCTCAGGCATCCGTTGAGGACGTTCCATCCGCAAATCAGGAAGTTAACCGCGAACTAAGTGCCATACAGAGCTGGTCGGACAAGTTTGGATTGTGTGTAAATCCGAGCAAATGCCAAGCGATTATAATTGGTAGCCAATGGACAATTAAAAGATTAGACGTCTCCACCTTGCCACCACTAGTTTATGATGTTAATATCATAGATATGTGCCCAGTAGTCAAGAACCTTGGCCTACATATGGACTGCACGTTAAGCTGGCGAAACCATGTCACTCAAACCAGTAAAAAGATTACGGGTACTCTACGTGCAATCAATCGCCTAAGAAACTTCCTACCACCCAAAACTAAGACAATGCTTGTGCAAACTTTGGTATTTCCCTTGATCGACTATGGTGATGTATGCTACTATGACCTGAATGCAGATCTTCTTAACAAACTTGACCGTCTTCTCAATAACTGCATTCGATTTATTTTCAATCTTCGCAAGTATGACCACGTGTCTACTTATCGTTCCCAGTTGAAGTGGCTTCCAATTCGTCAAAGACGCAGTCTGCGTGCTCTCACTACTCTCTATTCTATCCTCATGTCTCCCAATACTCCCAAATATTTAAGTTCTTACTTTCAGTACTTATGCAGCAACCACGATCGTAACCTTCGTTCATCTGATAACCTTCTTCTTCTTTGTCCTTCACATAGATCTTCTTTCATCCACTCTTCTTTTCCTACTCAAGCTATTCTTCTTTGGAATGACCTTACTGTCGAAATCAGGACGTCCACCACTCGGTATAGCTTTAAGACAAAGGCAAAGCAGCTTTTATTGGCTAAGTTGGCAGAAGTATCGTAACATTTATACTTATATATTTTACATATATATTTATTACTTGTGTACCTATATATTTATTTATGTTTGTATATATAATATGTATGTGTACGTAAGTATATGTATTTATATATTATTATTATTAAATTTTATGTAATGTATGCGTTTATCATATCTATTAATTTCTATTAAATATATAAGTCTAACTTCACTTCTAAAATACACCTAACATTAATCTCTGCACCACTCTAAGGTAGACTGGTAGAAAATGCCTGAGGCATTAAGTCCACCTTTATACCTTTATGTGTATATAAAGATAATAAATAAAAATAAATAAATTTATTGGAGGATAGTAGTCTTAGTACAAAATTGAAAGCGCTATTTCTATCATATAATCTGAAGAACTTTTTCTTAGAGCCCACAAGAGTTACTTCCTCTACATCTACTTGCCTAGATAATATATTTACAGATATCATAGTAAGAGACAAGCAAATTATTAGTCAGTTAGACTCAGACCATTGTGGACAGCAGATCTCCTTTAATGATAGCAGTAAGAATGTTTCTAGGCAAAATATAGTTGTAATACCTAAAACTGCAAGTCGTTTTGCTAGGTTTCAAAGTAAACTAATGATTAGCTGGTCACTGTTACATGATGAAGGTGACCCTAATTTGTTATATAATAGCTTTTTCAAAGCGTTTTGTACAGAATTTAATTCGGTTTTCACACCTAGAACGATAACAGTTGGAGGTAATGCAACCTTCTGTGAATGGGCAACAACTGGGCTTCACAAAAGTAGAAAGAGATTGTATGAGCTATATGACGAGAGAAACTTTAATTTAAGTGAACAATTTCAGGATTATTTTAGAAACTATGCTAGGATATTTCGGAAACTTTGCAAGAAACCTAAATCTCTTTACCTGAGTTCAAGGATTAGGAGTAGTGACGATAAAATGAAAATGACATTGAATATAATAAACAGCGAGACTGGGAAAGTTAAAAGTAAAAGTTCAAAATTTAGTTTGAACATTGATAACGACACTATTACATCAAACTCAAAAGTTGCATCGGCGTTTGAAAGTTTTTTTACTGATAACCCCGTTATTATTACTAGATCTTTGGACTCATCAACCAATGCAGCGGAATCTCTTTTAAAAGAAAACATGAGTACAACCTATAGTAATTTCTCATTTCAGTATAAAAATTCAAATGATGTTATAAAAGCTTTTAATACTATAAATTTAAAGAAGACTGCAGACTTGTGGGGAAATTCCGTTACTATTACCAAGTCCATTATTGCTTTAGCTGCTAACAGATTAGCTTTAATATTGAATAAGTGTATTGACTGTGGTGTATTTCCTGATCTTATGAAAGATAGCAAGGTAATACCTTTGTACAAAGCAGGTAGCACATCAGACCCCACCAACTATAGGCCAATTTCCGTGCTGCCCACATTTAGTATCAATTTTCGAGAAATTGATACTAGACCAACTGCAAAGTTATTTTAATAACAACGAGCTTCTACACTCTAAACAATTTGGTTTTACAAAGGGGCGCTCCACGACAGATGCCGGTGTTGAGCTTGTAAAACATATCTTTGATGCCTGGGAGGATTCACATGATGCTTTAGGTGTCTTCTGTGATTTGTCCAAGGCCTTTGATTGTGTAGAACATGATATATTGATCAGGAAATTACATCACTATGGTTTAAGTAGTTCTGCTCTGCATCTTCTTACTTCATATTTGAGTAATAGGATTCAGAGAGTTGATGTCAACGGGACGCGTTCGCATGGGTCTGTAGTCAAAATGGGCGTCCCACAGGGTTCAATCTTCGGTCTTTTTTATTTTTAGTTTATATTATTAATAATAATAATAAAATCTTTATTTTCAGATCAAAAAATCCATAGATATACCTACTTAAAGTTATTTTATGTTATTTTATTTTATTTTATATAATTATAAGACGGTCGATGACTCGTCATCCAATGCCACATAATGGGGCTATCTAGCCTGTTTGCTGCAGTGCTAACCAGGCTATTGGAGCTGTCACGCACTCGCCGCATCAGGGATGCCATCCGATTGCGCATAATTGCATAAAAAATCAGGCACGCATATTAATGACTTACCACACCTCGTTAATGACAAGCACGGGATAGTACTGTTTGCTGATGATACCTCACTTTTATTTAAATTAAAACGACAGCAAATTGATATGGACGATGTAAACATTGCTATCTCAAAGGTGGTTCGCTGGTTTGAGGTTAACAACCTACTTTTAAATAGACTTAAAACTAAATGTATTCGATTTTTGATGCCTAACGTCAAACAAGTGAACACCTCAGTAAAGGTTAAGGATGATGTGTTGGATCTTGTGGATAACACCAAATTTTTTGGCATTACACTAGATTCTAAGCTGCAATGGGGACCACATATTAGTAAATTGTCGAATAGACTCAGCTCTGCAGCATACGCAGTCAGAAAAATTCGCCAGTTAACTGACATTGACACTGCCAGGCTTGTATATCATAGCTATTTTCATAGTATAATGTCATACGGTATTCTCCTGTGGGGAAATGCTGCCGACATTCAGACCATCTTTGTTCTGCAGAAAAGAATATTCGAGCAACTTATAATTTGGATTATGGGCCTTCGTTAAGGAATAAATTCAAGGAAATAAACATTTTAACATTTGCAAGCCAGTACATTTATTCTAACCTAATATATTTATTCCAAAACAAGGCCTCATACTCAAAGAAAAGTGATATTCACAATTTGAATACTAGAAATAAGAGTAAGCTAGTAGTGCCGGCTACCCGGCTAGAGAAAATAAAAAAATCTTTTCAAGGTCAATGTGTGCGCTTTTACAATAAAGTGCCAAGCAATATTCAAAATTTTAGTTATAATAAATTCAAAAAGAGTTTTAAAACGTAAAGATTATATTGAAGATAAAAATGCTTGGGATTAATTTGCTCGAGCCCACAGGCTACTTATGTTTGATTAGTGTTAAGTTTCATGTGAGTGTAAGTTATTGTGTCTATATTATGCTAGTTTAGTACTTTTATATTATTATTAAAAAAGCCTTATTAATTGACAACAACATTATAGACACGCCAGCTCATATACCTATGAAAAATTCAATGTAGTTACTAAGTTTTTAAATTGTATAGAATCAAGACGTAAAAAGAGTGGCCCGGAGTTTCTTGCCTGATTCTTCTCACGAGGCTCTAATTTCTGAACAGGCATTATTTTCAATGCTCAACTATGTTAATATGCATTTAAAGTCACTTTTTTATTTTTTTATTTGTATGACTTTCTGACGTGTCCAAAAAATTTAAACATTTTTATGGAAATAAACATATTTGAGTTTGAGTTTGACATCTCTGAGTTTTTGAAGTTGTGTGTATTAAACATGTTAATTATTGCTCGCTTAACAAAGTGCCCGGTAGATGGCAATAGGCTCTCCCCCTATTACATTGAGACCGAAACATAACTGGCAAAGTGTGGGTGTGTAATACACCTCTGCCTACTCCTTTCGGGGATAAAAGGCGTGAATTTATGTTATGTTAGGTGATGCTATAAACTTTTCTTTATAACTGTAAGGTGTAAGTGACGAAACATTCTAAAATTCATTTTACGTTCTATTGGGCAATTCAAATATTCGATTGATGGGTGTAACAAGCATTTATTGAAGCGAATTAGTAAACTGCGTCGTGACACACAAGAGCTGTGTTTCATTGCTCAAGCGGCACAGTAGTGAAGATAACGAATGAATGAATTATACTTGTGATGACTTGCCCCAAGGTTAGGGTATTATCTGGTGGTCTAATACTAATATTATCCACTTCAATATCCTAATATTAGGTCTTTTTATGGACTATTGCCGACCTTGTTGAATTATATTTTTATTCAGTAGTTGGGACTGGTAAATTTCTGTAGTTTATGTAGGTACCAGCCAGACCACGTTCGACGACACACTGCATAGCAGATGACTGTTGTAGATATAAGATTTACTAAAACTTGAGACTCTTGGGCATCCTTTGTACTTTTTAAACCTTGCTGGTACTGATTACCATTCCTTTAATCATTAGCACAACATTTTGTAAGAGAATAATTGAATCTGTAGAGGCAGTTTAATATACTATTCAAGATATTATTGATTGCACCTTGAACTTTTTTGCAAAACTAATCAATGAGCTGCCTGTACTATGACCGCAGTGAACCGGGACGATGCAATGGTTCAGACCGTGATAAATAAGTTTTTTATTTATTGCATAAGGACCTAATACTTCCACGAGTGTTTGTTATTCTTTGTTAGTATCAAATATTTTAGTTATTTATATATTTGGTGTGAACGACGTTATGCCTTGCCCAGAAGTGGGACCGTTCATATGAACGGGCCCACTTTTGGGCATGGGTATTTTGGCCTTATGAAAAGGATAATGCCATATTCCATCATGCTAGATGAGTGCGGGTTAGCAGACTTTTCATATCTTATATGAAAATTATGAGGAACTCTCAAAGAGGCTCCGAACTCTCAGTTTTCCTTCACCGTTGAACAATCAATAATTAACTAACTAATATTTCAGTTTTGCCACATCTCAGAATGTTAGAAGTGCGTTAGTCTCTTCACTAGTTACCACTGCTTTCATTTTTGACAAATTGACAAAAAAGTCGGAAGAAAATATTATTGGCAGAGTCAACCTCTCTCTTCTCCACTCTTCATAGCTGAAGAGATAAAAAGGAAGTCAAACTTGCTACTTGACGAAGAAGAGGGGTTTCTAAACGCAGTCATTCGCTTTTATACAAATCTTATAAACTCTAGAAACAGGGCCGCTCTACCAAATGTAAATTAATCAAATTGTGTGGACTAGCGAGAGTTGAGTCCGGCCCTCGCCACTGCCGGTCTTCTCAGTAACAACGGACTCCCCGAGTTAAGACCAAGCAATACTCCTTATATACTTACTGGCAAGAAAACTTCAATAGTGCGATTCAGACCCACTGTTCTGATTGGTCGCTTTTTTCATTATAAATTCAATTTCACCACGATAGTAGTCGATGAGCGTGACGCCACAAATAATATCCACCAGTTTTTGCTTGCATAAAAACTGCTATAATACATTTAGTTTAACAATGCTACATTATACTTGTATAGCTGACTATTGTTTGTAAGGTCATTGAACGCAAATTGTGATTCATACTGGGTCAATACTGAACGTAATTGTACAAGTAAATAATTGTACCGAAATTCGTTCGAGCGTGAACTGAGTACTCATATATTAATTTATGGAACCCACTATTGATTATCAGGTCGACTGATATTATGCTTGCGCTCTCCAGTTTATTCTGGATTGTTCCATATATTAATACAATAGACAACTACCATTTGATGAAAAACACCTTTAATCCGACATGACTAAACGTCAAATATATGAATGGCTGAACGTAACTTTCAGTACTACAGCTAAATGACGCTGATAATGCTGATTTATATGTTTTATCACAGCAGTTTTATTTAATGACATTCAGCAATTTATTTACCACATTGGATTTCAAGTGTGGGAATATTATAGTCAAAGCCATCAGTTTCAGTACAGTCGTTTTTAGATACGATCAGTTCAAAGTATAGTCTTGATTGGCTAGTGAGGCGTGATAGCAATCAGCAAAATGAATACGATCTTCACTCACTTGTGGCTAAATTTGCCATTGGGTCGATTATGATTTAACATTAAAAAACAAAGACTGTTTGCTTACTTGGTCCTTTACATAAACAATACATACAAAGAGCTTTAAAATACACAGAAGACAATACCAAAGTAAATACAGTGACACTAGAACTAAGTAGCTCACTCTGTGCCGGACCTTAGCTCTCTAAATGCACGAAGATACATAACTCTCCGTGTGATCCCGCGGTACAAGCCATGGATAGCTGGAAAGAGCATGAAAGCAAAATTAATGCGGTCTGCGGTGGTCTGCAGACGTGGCCACTTTTAGTTGCCGGTACAGGCAACTTTTTATGGACCTCATTTTTAGATTATACAATTGCATATAACCCATGGGAATCGAGGAGCAACGATAATAACGATAGCAAATATTCGATCAAATAAGGTGAGACTAGCTGCAATACCTTGGTCTCTAAGGAGGAAGCCTTGAATGCAACCGTGATGAGGCTGGAATAGTGATTCAAAATTATATTTCTATCTTAGTTTACATAAAACCTTCTAATGTGATCTTCAAACCTTCTAATCTTTAAATGTGAATTCCTCCGTGTGGTGGCAGATTAAGAATACGAAGTCACGAACCGATCTCATATTGTGTATGAAGAAGCAACTTAAGAATACTAGACTTAATATACAAACTAAGAGTAGTTTCTGCGGGAAAATAACGAAAAGTGGACATCAAACCGATGACCAGTAGACCATACAACGCTTACGACCAGCGTAGTTTTAATCTATCTATTTACTCACAATGTTGTCAGGACGCAAATTAACAAAGCCCTATGTCCAGCTGTGGATTGCGAATTGCGAAAGGCTGTACGATGAAATGAAATTGAATAAATTGAAGTAATTAAAAAAAACTTAATAATTTTAGTCAAATTTAAAATCGAATGTTGTCTTTGTCTACCCCGACGGGTAAAATGCGTGAGTATATGTATGTATGTATTTTAGAAACAAACGGCTCATTGGCATGCAGTAGGAGAGGCCTATACCCAGCAGTTGACTATGGCGGGCTTATGTTGTTGTTTTAAAGTCAACAACTTGTAAATGTTTCCGTCCCATTTATAGCATGTTACCAACTTGAACATACAATTTAAAAAGAGTGGCCATGCGTTTTATGGTCTGGTCTTTCTCGTGGTTCTACCTATTGCATTGGGAATGTGGCAGTAAATGTGAAAAAATCATTATCATATTATCAAATCAAATATTTTATTTCGCGTGGCATAGACGCATAGATAAATACCTTACAGTCTAACATACATACAGTGGTTGTTAGTATAAATATACTTATAAACTATGTTAGTATCGCTTCACTTGCACGTTGTTGATGTGCGCTCGTGTGGCACTTGGCCGCAGAAGCGACGGAACACTACTCCCGTCGGCCAGAAGTCCTCCGCACCACAAACGATTTGAAATTGACGTTCCGACGCTACTCCAGCAGCTGTACTCTCGGTGTGTTTTTCGTCTTTTAGCGCATAATTAACTTAAATTTTGACGTTTATAAGCGTTGCATTGCAGCTTAAGTAAATAAATAATGTTGACTTTGGTAATTACAGGCGATAATAAGTGGCAAGATCTGCATCGCGCCTAAATGTGAGCACCGCCGGGTATGTGAGACTCGCTCGCAGATTGCATAAGGAATGTAGATATGAGCTCTGTTTGCTTTGAAAGAGAAAGTCGCTCTAAATGTGAGGAAAATGCGCTTTAATGGCTTCATGGCTGGAAAGAATGTTTGAAGTCGGATTAGAGTGGAATGTATAATATTGAGGCCAAGCTAAGAATGCAATTTTCAGTATTAATGTGTTTACTATAAATGTATATTTGTTTGGTTCTGACAACTGCGCTTGGTATAATTCTGTGATGAAGTAATTTGTCAACCATTTTACTGGGGAAAACAATTATTGGATCTTATGAAGTGTTGTCTAGATTGAGAATCGAGCCCACAACGCAGGACATAGTTCTAAATGAAGCGGCGCGACCGCTCATGCTTCTGTCCCGTACGTGATGTTTTTATGTATGTCCACTATGAAAATTTAAACGAAGTATTAATCAATTGTGTAATATTGATGCTATTTGTTAAAAACTGAGATGATAATAGGTACAGTATAGATTTAAGCGTAACGTTATTGTTGACGTTCTTACTCATTGTGCATACATACACATACATACATACATATCGTCACGCCTTTTATCCCCGAAGGGGTAGGCAGAGGTGTATTTCGACACCCACTTTTCGCCAGATATAATTTAGTCCCACGTAATAAGGGGCGAGCCTATTGCCGTACCGGGCACATTTCCAGACTCCGTGCTGCTACTGAGAATTTCGTGACAGAAAAACCCAATAACACTGCCCGACCCAGGAATCGAACCCGGGACCTTCCACGCGCACATTTATGCCGCGAGACCAACGAGGCAGTCGTATAGGGTTTGATGTCGAGTTTTCCGTCTCTACGCAAAGATGGTATTTGCATCGTGTTTTCCCTTAGTAGCCTCTTACGACACCCACGGGAAGATAGGGGGTGGTGACACTTGTATTCTATGCCGTCAACCACACGGCCATTCACTGCACTGAGCCATTGTGCTTTCTAAATTATTCAGAAAAGATTATTTTACATCCTAGCAGCTTCAATGATATGAACAAAAATACATGTACATGAACAAAAAAATATAAAGAGACAATGTATATTCGGGGAACCGAATTGCGCTTTTGTCAACATGGAAAATGGTATCCCGTAACATATACCGATTTCATAGAAGGCTCAGAGACAAAACAGCGCATCATTATTTCACAGACAGCTTTGTTAGCCATTCTATTTGTCACGATTCCAAGAACCTTAAAGAAACGTCAAAAAGTTTTGCGAAAGCAATATACGAGAATGAAACTAAAGGAAGTACATCAGCTGTTTTGCAGCACATTGCACTCTCTCTTAGAAGCATCAATATTTTTTGCAGCCTTTGCCACTGACATTCAATTTATGTTCGCATAAAATATCGCAATTACCACCAGTGTTGTTTAATCAGCTCATATCCGTGTGCCCAGTCAATGGAACGGACACGCTCACTTTCATCCGCCAATCAGAATTGTGGGTCTGAATCGCACTATTGAAGTTTTCTTGCCAGTCAGTATATAAGGAGTTTTGCTTGGTCTACGTTCGGGGAGTCCGTTGTTACTGAGAAGACCGGCAGTGGCGAGGGCCGGACTCAACTCTCGCTAGTCCACACAATTTGATTAATTTACATTTGGTAGAGTGGCCCTGTTTCTTGAGTTTGTAAGATTTGTATAAAAGCGAATGACTGCGTTTAGAAACCCCTCTTCTTCGTCAAGTAGCAAGTTTGACTTCCTTTTGTCTCTACTGCTATAAACAGTGAGAAAGAGGGAGCACGCATTATTGGCTCTTAGCGATAATATTTACTTTTTCAATCAACCATTTTGTTTCTTTGAAAGTTTAATTAGCTTATTTTTAATAAGTTCATTAGATTTCCATACCAAAAATATTTGTTTAAAATAAAGATAAGCTGAGATATTAGTATGAGTTTTATGCCCTAGACCTAACTTACTATACAACAACGCAATGCAATTATACATTATTTCGATATCTAATAAATCTTAACTGTCTGTCCCTTTTTCTTTTCAGCTTATTACAGTTTAATGCTGGGCTTAATTTGTTCCTAAATTGCCTCAAAGTAGCACTGTGAGTCCTGTCTTTTAGCACATGTCAATATTGTTTCTTCACTAAATTATGCCTATATCCGTGTATTGTCGTATTAACAATACAGAGTATCACCATCCCATTTCATTACGTGGGTGTTGTAAGCGACGACTAAGGAAAACAGATGTTCGTAGTAAAACCTTGCTGATTTCAGCATGACTGGGCTTGCTCGGCCGAGAAAGTAGACGGAATATCGTCGTAAAGTAACAGCATCTATAACATAACATAACTTCACGCCTTTTATCCACGAAGGGGTAGGCAGAGCTGCATTACACACTCAATTTTCGCCAGTTATGTTTCGGTCTCAATGTAATAGGGAGCGAGCCTATTGCCATGTACCGGGCACATTAATTAGCGAGCGATAATTAACATTTTTTAATACACACATAACTTCGAAAAATCAGAGGTGTGTGCACGGGGTACCTGGGGATCGAACCCGGATGGACCCGACCATCGTCTCAGCACTCCGTTACGTACACCACTGGGCTATCGCCGCTACACAGTATCTCTACATTTGCATTTTGTTCGTTAAGTGAGAGTGCCGGAGACTTCATCCCCTTTTCCTTCTCGTTCATCCAGCTCCTCCTCCTTTTCGCTCTCATTCACACTGGCAACGCACTAGTGACTCCTCTGATGTTGCAGGTGTCCATTGACCGCGATAATACATAGGTACGTTACATAATTAAAAATTAAGTTCAACGTGGCCAGTATGCGATGAATCATTTAGAATTTCACAGATAAAATACCTAGTAGTAAATACAAAAATTTGGTTCAATAAAATTAATTATGCTCCGTAAAACATTCCGTAGCAAACACCCGCAGTGAAACTGAATTTATAATGAAAATACTCTAATCAGATTAGCGCGTCTGCATCGCACTATTGAAGTTTTCTGACCGGTCAGTATATAAGGAGTATTGCTTGGTTTACGTTCGGGGAGTCCATTGTCACTGAGAAGACCGGCAATGGTGAGTGCCGGACTCAACTCTCACTAGTCCACACAGTATGTTTAATTTAGATTTGGTAGAGCGGCACTGTTTCTAGAGTTTGTGAGATTTGTGTAAAAGCGAATGATTGCGTTAGGAACCCCTCTTCTTCGTCCAGTAGCAAGTTTGACTTCCTTTTTGACAGTGATAAATACATTTTTTTGAAAAGGTGCTCTAAGAATAAATCTTGTTCCTCAGGGGACTTAAATCCATGGTTACAAAGTACGTACAGACGTGAAACAATATTTGTAGAAGAATCGACTGATAATACCCCAGGTATTTCTCAAGGGTGTACGGCGACCCTTAAACGACTATGTGCAGTCGTTCAATTTT
This sequence comes from Euclidia mi, assembly GCA_944739405.2. NCBI lineage: Eukaryota > Metazoa > Arthropoda > Insecta > Lepidoptera > Erebidae > Euclidia > Euclidia mi. Next base: position 9,230,449 of record OX123186.2, on the reverse strand, counting down.
AATAACTATAGCTATATTGAACTATGAATAACTATATTGATATAACTATACTACCTTTTGCCCGCGGCTTCGCTCACGTTAAATTCGGGGTAACATAAAACTCCTTCATCGTTCGTTAGTAATTTTCGATTTAATTCTATTCATAGGGACTAATAATAAATATAACCGCAAGAAGTATTAGAAACATTTCTGTAAACAGTATTTTTAGAGTTCCGTAGTCAAAATTGGCTAAACACGGAATCCTTATGAGACGCGCTATTGTCGTCTCTATCTATCCTTATAGACTTCAGTCTATCCGTATATCATAGCTACTTTATTTTTTTATTTACACTTTGAACTATTCAGTTTACACATTTGAAAATTAGATGTATTCTGTGAACCACTTTACGACATTATAGAAAATAAAACATATTGAATATTAAGGGTGGCTCTTCATACATAGAACTGATGTGGAAAATGGGTTGTTAAAAAATACTTTGAGGTTCCTAAAAACCATTGTTTCTCAAAGTCAATCGTTTGAAAGATATACGCTTCCAAAGTGGTAAAATGGGTGTGTGTGTCCCTCTAACTTTTAAAGTAAGAGAGTGACAAATCTAAAAAAATATATGCTGTAGATCGTTATAAAAACTTCCAACGAAAATTGGTTTAAACGATATAATATAGCAGCAGTTTTTGAAATGATACACATCTTAAAAACCGCAAATATAGCTTTATCGTTTCTTGATCAGCTTTTAACAGTCCACTGCTGGACAGGCCTCTCCTTTGAAAGGAGGAATTCGGCTACTATACCACGCTGGCCAAACAGGTTAGTATAGGGTTTGTATCAAGTTTTCCTTCTCTTACAGTGCTGTTCTCTGCATAATATGCCCCCTCTGTCGGCTCTTACGACACCCATAGGATGATATGAGGTGGTGACATTCCGTATTCTTAATCCGTCACCACACGGAAGCTTTATCGTTTATACAAATACTATTAATAGTTAGTCGAAGATAATGGCTATGGTAAGTGGATACCTCCATTACCTTTCCTTTCACATTTATGAATAGGGAATATTGGTCCAGCCGGTTTAACGTGAAATTGGTACATTCATACACAATTTCGCATTTATACCTAATATTACTAGGGATTAGCCAAGGCTGTTACAATAATTATTATAAGTTTATTTAGGTAAGCGAACGAAGTAATGACAGTGCACCATAGGACAATGTATAATGTGACAGTACTGACAGCTAGCACATGCGCAGAACTCAATTATTACAGCGCATGCGTTCTTACTGTCAATAGGTAGGAGGTTTGTCCCTACAAACTTCGACCCTATCTAAAATCCGTCCTTGATTATTTTTTTCATTTTATTGTATCCTATGTGTTTTTCCTGGTTCTGAGCTACCTCCCCACCAATTTTCAGTCAAATCGGTTCAGCCGTTCTTGAGTTATAAATAGTGTAACTAACACGACTTTCTTTTATATATATAGATGAAGCTATATAAAACTATATTGTAGAAAACAGCATCTGCCATTTCATTTTGTCTTGTCATAATACATATTTTACAAGGACCATTATATAACTTACACAAAAAGAATAAGCTTTATATATCGCCTCCTACGTAGATCGTCCAAAAGCGTATCGTATTCTCAAAATGACGTGTAAGTCTTTAGAGTATATTTGTACTTACGAAAGATTATTACGTTTGTTTTGTCAAAGACGTTTTATTTATAGAATATTATTCGTTTATAAGGATTCTTATGGATGAAAAGGGCATTTATAAAAATTATAGCATATTCATGAGACTTATTTGTTGCTATGTAGGAAATAATTTCATTAGCTGTTTTTCATTTCTGCCACAGAAGTTATAGGTATAATTTATTTCTGCTTTCATACATATCAAAGGACATTAGATTTCTTTATAGCGGCTGGAATGAGAATAAATCCAATATACGCTTATGAGTGTACTAATAATATATTTGAATCAGATATTATTACATACACCTAATATGAACCACTGAGATATGATTTTTTATAGACTCACGCCTGTATCCCCAAAGGGGTAGGCAGAGGTGAAACATTGCACCCACATTTCGACATTATTTTTTTAGGTCCTACGTAATAGGGTGCAAGCCTATTGCCGTTACCGGGCACATCACCAGACTCCGTGCTGCTACTGAGAATTCGGAACAACTCAGTAACACTTTTGCCCGACCCAGAAATCGAACCCGGAACCTCCAATCAACAGTCGCATACGTTATCCACTGGACCACGGAGGCAGTCACTGAGATATGAGTTCTATATAGGTATTTTATTCTGTCCCACCGCTGATCACAGGTTTTTCCCACTACGAGAAGAAACCCGTGCTTTATATTATAATTGTTAAGGTTAGCGTTTGTCTAATCATTATTTCAGAAAAATCTTTTCGAAATATTATTTAGTTTATGCGAATCATTGTAAATCACATAGGGATCTGAGCAGCTACTGCATTTTAACGTAGGAGAGAAAAGAACACCAATATAGAACACCAATATATGTCTTCATATAAATTAGGTCATGATATCAAATGATGTTTATATGTTTATACCGTCTCGCTGGCCTTACTCTTTACTATTACTACTGGTTTACGGCTAACTCGCTAGCTAAAATCTCGATTACACAGAAAACAATGATACCTGAATGAACCCGAAAATAATTAAACACGCGTAAAAGCCATTAACCCTCTATCACATTGGAACAAAAGGCAACACCTTTAAACAGCATGTCCATAAAAATATCAATAAAAATAATCTGAAGTACATTGTTAATTGCTCCCTTGGTGTTAAACGAGGATTTCAGGCATATTAAGGCTTTGCCATATATTACGTGGTAAACGCATCGTAAAGTCTTACTTTTACGAGTACGGCAAAAAGATTTACCGTACTACGGCAGGTTTATTAGGACCCCCGGGTAATGCCTGTTTTAGTAGCGGTGGAGAGCTTTCGTTGCGTCTTATTGAAGGAATTGTATATGAGCTCACCCTTTGATTTGAAATGCGTTCGAAGTTTTGGCTGAAGTGCATTTTAGGAATTTGTGACGGATTTGGTTCTGTGGGATTTTAGTTTTGATGCTAGTTTGGAAAGCTTAATTGTTTAATAATTTTAGTAGTAGGTCATAACTTCACAGTTATTTTCTAGTACAAGATAGCGACTACCATTTTGTATTAAAATATAAATTACTTTGCCTGATGTGTAATCACCCCGTGGATCATATATTGCAGATATATAATAATGCATACAGAAAAAAAACCTAATTAGTTACCATTATTGGATCAGGTAATCAAGCATAGATAGGTACCTTTTTGTATTAGGGAGTTTATCCCATTTGAAGTCCCTAATCTTAAAGAACAGCAAAATTATTATACAATCGATAGCGCAAGACACCAAGATATTTTTTACAAACTACACACAAAGCAATCAAAACTATGAATATAAATATAGCTTGCTAATTAACAATAATAAAGTTGTAAAATTGAAAGAGAAATTACGAAATCTTTTATCCGCGGAAATAAACGAACCATCATTCATCCACGAAAGAGTTCCACACATCTTTTACATCCACTAAGAATCGAATAAAACAGCCAATTACGCAATTTAAAAAACATGACTCATATAAAATATATGAAGCGTGAATCATTCAAATTCAAACTTACCGCTCGAGTGCCCGATTAAATAATATAAATGAAGCGAAACAGAATCTCTATGAAATATCTGAATGCCATTCTTTGTCTAAAACAAAATGAAGATGAGCAAAATCGTTCGGGCGTAAAACAAACGACCCAAGGCCCAATTAACTTTTTTTATGAAGAGTATCTGTTTTTATGTTCAATCAAATACGTATTATGTCTCCAAGTCATCAGCAAAATCACTTTGTGTGTGTCTTATCTTCGAGCTAAGCGTTTTGTTTGCCGGTTTGGGCCATGTTAGACGTAGATAACGGTAAAAGCAAATTCAGCATGCATCTTCTTCTTCTATGAGTGCCATTCCCAAATGCAACTTGGCAATCTTTAAAGAAATTACCAGGGGCTGCGTCCTAAACATCGATCGAGTGTTCTTTGCGAACTCTGGCAATTTCATAAGACCAGCAGTTATTTCCAACTATAATTTTCTAATAATAATTTCAGTTATTACCAACTACACTTTTCTTGCCCTAGGTCTTTTCTTGAATGACAAATTATTACAATTTGTAATTTTGATATCTCAGTATCTAATTAACTACGTAATCTGTTAAATAATAAGCGCATAAAGCAACGAAAGCGTTCTGGCGCGTCAATAGGACACTCGTTTCTCAAAATATTTTTGATGATATAATTATTAATCATAACTTTGCGGTAACCCTTCTTTTGTTGGTCTAATGTATTGTTATAAAAAATCTTCAGATAAGTATTTTTTTCTGAATTCTTACAGGGTCTCATTGGGTCACAAGGTCATGCTTTTAAAATGATGCAAATTCAAATTATCGAAAAGCTGCCAATTGTCAGGAAAAATTCAATATTCGATTTCAGGGGAATGGGATAAATGGGTGAATTTCAACATGTCCAAAAAAATCTTCACTTCCGTGGATTTTTTATTCTTCAACTTTAGAACAATAAAAAATAGTGTTTACTCAAGTTTTTGATAATATATGTAATCTTGCTTAATATCTAGCAGATAGCTTAAAAAACTAACGAGGTATACAAGATTAAAAATTTCGTGCCACGGCGATGAAACATGCATGCACGGCAATAAAACATGCGTCCAAGGCAATAAAAGAACTGTGCCACGGGAATGATAGAATCAATCCACGGTAATGAAAAAGTCCAACAACACATGATATTTTTTATATATTATACTTACCTGAAATAGATACATCCCTGGCTCTGAGAGAGAAAGGCATACAAAACACACATACGCTCTTATACCCTCTTCTCAATAACCTTCTCGCATCGGAGTAAAATTAAACAAAACGTTAATAGAATCAAAGCAATCATTTATTTTAAGTGCCTTCACACAAAAATTAACAGAATAAAAATTAACAAATAATAAGATACTTTTCTTAAGTATGCAATAGCTATTGCCAACAATATATATTTAACTATTTATAATATAACAGGGTCGCTTCTTAATTTTTCGTCGCTTTTGTTCGGCCAATCTTTTCTTTCCTTTCTCTCCTCTTCCGATAGTTTCAGTTTAGGCATCTTGGCTTTCTAAAAATAAACAATCCATTATTATGTTTATAATTAGACTGTAGTATAATATATGTGAGTGAGTGAGTGAGTGCGTGTGATTGTGTTGTGTGTGTATGTGTGCGTGTGTGTGTGTGAGTCTGTGTGCGTGTGTGTGTGCTTATGTTTGAATGTCTATCGTGTGATGGAGTCCCAAATATATATCATTTTGTAAGGTTAACGTGGAAATATCTTTTTGTAGTAGACTGTACAGTACAGATTGCTTTTTTTCTTAATCATGCCGTGGCGATGAAAACATAAGTCACGGAAATGAAAAAAGTGGTCATGGCAATGAAACTAAATTGTTTTAAAAGGCATGGCAATGAAATTTTGTTTCATCGCCGTGTCTTTTATTCATTGCCATAAATTTTTGCCAAATTTTGCCCACGGAAACCACGGCAATGAGAGCACGGTGATGAAAATCAAGGCAAAAACATCAAGTAACCAAAAATCTATTAATAATTCACAGTCATTAACACAGTTCAAATAAACATAAGATAAATGGCATTCTATCGAATGCTTAATCAAAAGGACAAACTTATTCAAATAGAAGTTAGACCTATCCACGGCGATGAAAGAAAAAATGTCCAGTAACTAAAAAATCGAATACTTACATTTATGGCGCAAAAACGCAGGCATTATACATACACGTCGTTCCACGTCGAGCACCAAGCGACACTACTATGCAACGTTTAGCGCACAGGGGTGGGGGACGCAAGTCCTTAGATAAAACAATATTCTTAAATATATTTAGGACATGGCGATGAAAGCTAGTTCTAAGACAAATGTATTTTACGAACCATTCGTCGTATTGTTTAAATATATGAATAAATGTATTCTGTAACAATACTTTAACTATCCACGTATCAAATAAAACTAGGTTTTTATATAAATAACCAATACATTTTTATCAATAACGTATAATACACATCAAGGTGATGTGTGGACAAACACGGCAATGCAAGATTTCGAGGTTTAATGTTTTTTTTTGAGTATTAATTAATCATACATACATACAGATACTTAGAACATTATAACTATGTTTTATAGTACCGATTTCTTTGATGCCACGTAATTTTTGGTCCCGGGAAATTCACCCAAATATATCTCTAGGGAATACAGTTGCCATAAGCCTCTCTGAGTTTTACTCCTTGATATTTCTATGAAAACTACATAAATGGATGGAAATACTACACGCATAGTTGCTGTTCGTTCATTCGAGAATACCTCATGCCGTTGAATACGTAGTAAATCTTTTCATTGTATAAAATGCACCAGTGATTTTCTTAGTGCCGCCGTAATTACTTTGTTGTTTATTTAATAGTATAATAAATCATTTTTCCTAAGGACTTTGCTTTAAGGAAATAATCATTTGCTTCTTGAATGTAGTTGATAATTTTTATGATACACAACTTGTAACGTCTAACCCACTGTTTTATTAATTTTAACAGACCTTTTACTATAGTTGTTAATATTTACATTCTATCATGCTAGCGGTAACACCGATGCATTTTTTTCTTTTAGGGTAATAGGCGGCAAAAATGCAGATGGATCGCCTGATTGTAAGCAATTATCGCCGCCTATGGACACAAGCAACACCACATAAGTCACAAGTGTGTTGCCGCCCCTTGGGGTTGGGATGAGGGAGAAGGAATAGGGGATAGGGCCTCCGGCACTCGAACTTACTGAACGAAACGCAGCAGTTTAGGTACTGTTACTTTACGTCGATTTTCTGTGAGAGGGTAGTACTTCCCCGGTCGAGTCGGCTGCTGAAATCAGCAAGCTCTACTACCTTGGCATCCAAGATATTTACACACCTTTGATATTCTGTGATGTTCGCTTATTAATTTAACCAGACATCACAGAATATCAGCTTTCCATAGAGTGACTGTCGTCTGATCTCCGCAACCCAAAGGTTTAGACTAGTATCAATTTTTTATTCCAAAAGTCAGTGGTGCGGTGCACAGTGTGGAATCGAACACGATATCCTCTTCATGGCAGTCTGTTGGTATTTCGATTAGGGTACCGCTGCTTTAATATTTACATTCAATACCTACATTTATTATCTAATTTCATATACCCTCCACTAGAAACTTAATTTATACAATAATAAGAAACGTTCACAAAGCACGATCTAGGTTTCATTTCCTATCGAGACAACGAATCCAATCAAATGTTAAATTCATTCCATCCCAATTAAAATTTTATTGAGACGACGACGGCTGTTTAAGCACTTAGAATTTTTTATTATTATGCATTCAATCATCGAATGTCGTTACTGTTTTATGTTGATAGCTTACAGTTAATTGTGTCTTCCCTTAGTCAGCGGTCAAAATGTTCGACTCACTATAGTCATGATTGACGAGTATTTTCTTTACCATCTTCAATCCTGTATTCATATACAGGCCTACTTACGAGTGTCTCACTCTAAACTTACATACATACATACATAGAATCACGCCTGTTTCCTGGAGTGGTAGGCAAAGACTACGCAACGCCATTTGCAACGATCCTGACTTACCTCTGTTGCTTCAGTCACTCCCATCAAGTTTCTCATGCGTGCTCTTCTGTTTAGGGTACTTCTGACCTGGCCTTTTCTTGAGATTTCTCCAATCTGGTCAGAGAAAGTCCGCCTAGGTCTTCCCCTTCATCCTGTCTCATTCACACTTTTCTTATATATCTTCTTTGTCAGTCTTTCGTCATACTAAACGTCACTGGCAAAAAAATAAAGCCATAGTTTGCCTATGTGTGGGTTGACAGTCTTCATATGTAATTTAGAATGTTATGGAGAACCCTCAGACATACAGGGTTCCTCACGATGTTTTCCTTCACCATTTAGCAATCCATAATAAAACTGATACATTTTGTTAATTGATTTTCCAAATGCCATCGTCTTCACTGCAGATTATTAAATGCTTATTGAAAAATGAAAAAGTTGTAAAATAAACTTAAATATGTTTCTAGAATGTCCCACATTCCTTGTACACGTTGGCCCGTAAAGAATTTATCGCCAGTGACGTTCAATTCTTGCCTGCTGCAATACCTGTTTCTTTTTAGTTTGGCGACGTGCACCGGTGCTATTTTATTTATTTCTCTGCAAGAAAGAGAAATAAGCACCTATTATAATATATAAAACATGCTTTATTCAAGTAATTTGGCTTATTTAACCCTGAACGGGAAATCGGACCTAAACGCTGACGAAAATCTCAAAAAACAAGAATAGTTATTTTATAGAATTTATCTTTGGACTCAATAATTATTATTATTTAAAAAGTAAAATTGTAAATTAAATGTAAGTCTGGTAGTACCGTTAACAGTAACAATTATTAAATAAGAACTATTAAGAATTCAAATTAAAAATAACATCTAAAACGCAACACTAGTAAATAATTGCAATTATAAAAATTGTTTAAGAGTAAAAGAAAGAAGCTAAGAAAATAGTAAGCTTTTAACTTTTTGTCCTAATAATTATGCAATATCGATCCGTTACGTAAAAATGATAGGTACAAATTGATTGCAAGCGTTTGAAATTATTCATGGTTAAACTCTAAGTATTTAAATAGAGTCATTTTCAATTTTATATTTTGGTTAATCTTATTTTCGTTTAAAATATCAATATTGTATCGTTTTTCAATAAATTGATGTAAATAACATTTATGACTTCATACGGCGCTGTACAGTATCTTTAGTTTTCATTAAAACTGTTTTTATTTTACGCTATTTTATTTAATAGTGTTTCTGTAGTTAGTCAAATAACATATAAATACATATCTATTTTAAAATAATTAAACATAACTGCCTCCGTGGTCCAGTGCATAGCGTATATATGCGACTACTGATCGGGTCCCTAGTTCGATTCCCGGGCCGAGTCAAAGTCTTACTACATACATACATACATACATAGACTCACGCCTGTTTCCCGGAGGGGTAGGCAGAGACTACGGAACGCCATTTGCAACGATCCTGACATACCTGTCTTGCTTCATTCAATCCCATCAAGTTTCTCATGCATGTTCTTTCTTTTTAGGGTACTTCTGACCTGTCCTTTTTTTAGGATGTCTCCAATCTGGTCAGAGAACGTCGGCCTAAGTCTTCCCCTTCGTCCTGTCCCATTCTCACTTGCCTTATATATCTTCTTTGTCAGTTTTTCGTCATCCATCCTCTCCATGTGTCCAAGTGTTACTAAGTTTTTCTAAATCCTCAGTAGCAGCACGGAATCTGGCTATGTGCCCGTTAACGGCAATAGGCTCGACCCCTATTACGTGTGGCCTAAAAAGCGAGACAATAAAAATAATTAAACATAAAGGTTTTGTTGAAATACTTAACAAGGAAAAATCTTTTTCGAGCCACTTCTCGGCAAGCACACGCCTATGGCCTGTATTATGCAGTTCTTAAGAATTTAAAATGTGAAATAATTAATAACGTAGCTTCGTTCTTATAAAGAACCCTCCTTTTTTATATGTCAGGAGCCACACACAGTGGATAATTATATACCGACCTAGTAGGGTGTCTAGATTCTATTTTTTTATTTTAACATCAGAAACACAAAGTTTACAGGCGGACTTAATGCCATAGGCATTCTCTCCCAGTCTACCTTAAAGTGGTGCGGAGAGAACAAAAGTAGGTGTATTATATGACAAAGAAAATGAAATAAAACTAAGAAAATTACGTCAATTTCTAGGTACATACAAACAAATAATACATAAAGATATCCAAATTATAAACCTACGTACACACACACACACATATATATAATATCTACGGTATAGTACATATAATATCTACGGTACGGCAATAGGCTCGCCCCCTATTACGTGGGACTTAAATAAATCTGGCGAAAAGTGGTTGTAGCAATATACCTCTGCCTACCTCTTCGGGGATATAGGCGTGAGACTATGTATGTATGTATGTATTTATATTAAATGAAATCGATAATTTCATTAGGTAATATTTTAGTATTACCATGAATCTCGCTTTAATGTAAACTAGTAAATACATTATGGGAAATACTTTTTACGTAGAATATTGATTACATAGAACTCACATTCGAGAGCTAATTAACGCAACATGGAATTCCACTACAGAGGCCGCAGGCAAAAGCTTGTTATTTACGTACAACTATACTAGCTAAAGGTGTTGCCATACTGTGCTTTGTGGTTTAAAAGCAATTATATACTATAAGAGGTAAAAATAAAATAGCTTTGTATGTCTACTCTAAAAGGAGAACCAAGACGCCAGAAAATTAACATTAAATTAGAAAATTATGGTAAATTGAATCTAAAGCTAGGAACAACTCACTTTATGACTGTAAAATTGTACCAAACACTCTTTGATTACAACTATGATATAACATGATGCGAGGAGACTAAATAATATGTTTAGTAATGATTAAGTTTTAAAGCTAGGCACAAATAAATAATTATATAATAAAATGAGTACTCGCGACACAGTTGATATCCGGTATTGGTCTAACTTTTATATAAATGTAATGCATTACGGAAGCATAATGGTGAAAATGCTAATATGATAAAAATGTAATTTTGCAATACTCTTTTTCATCGTACAGTTATAAACAGCACAGTTCACAGTAGGCGGCATAATAAGTGCCAAACAAATTGCATAAAGAGCTCCATTAGCCGAATCTATGAGAAATACAAGTTCAGATATATAATAGTAATTGGAGTATTATTAGATCCCTGTTGCCTTTAATGTAAAAACAGTGTTTGAGCAGTAGTACATAGTTCGCAGCCGATATTACAGCGCATAGTGTGGCCAATCCTTTATAACACATTTGTACGTATTTGTTATACACGGGAAACTATTAATCTTGCCCATGAATAACGTAATTATTGGATATAACTCCAAATGAATATATAATAGGTGGTAGGTTGTAATGTAGGTGGTGTGCCTACGTGTAATCCAATCGATTGAACAAACATAATACAACTTTTACATTGATAGTTCTATTTATAAGGCAAATAAGGTTGTGGTTCATAAAACTACCCATTATTATCATTCATAATAGATTCGCTGTTCACCTACATATCGTTTATTTTACTTTAAATGTTGTCTTTCACGGTTGGCGTAGTTGTTTAAGTGGGTGCCTCTTCGCTTGACAGTGCGCTGAGTGTTGTGGGTTCAATTTCCACACGAGACAACACTTCGTGTTGTTTCGAGTCTGGATGTTCATTGTGTCCGTTGGTTTTAAATTTCGCCACGACATAGGATTTATTCCTAGTGCGGGAGTTGCCTTTTAAAAGAAAGAAAGAAATAAATAATAATTATGTTTTTGTTTGTTGGCAGGTTTACTTCAGAGGCCAGGGAACAGGGGACTGATTTTAGAATATTGGGGAGGACTCAAATTGTGAATGAAGGTGTGGGAGTGAAGTTAGGTGCATTGAGTGTACTGTATCACGCTGGCCACTTTTTTTTTTTTAACTCAAATATGTTTATTTCTTGTAACTTTAAATGCCTCTTTACATAATTGAGCATTGAAAAATAAAATGCCTGTTCAGAAAGTAGAGCCTCATGAGAAGAATCAGGCAAGAAACTCCGGGCCACTCTTTTCTTTGTCTCGATTCTATACAATTTAAAAACATAATAACTACATTGAATTTTTCATAGGTATATGAGCTGGTGTGTCTATAATGTTTTTGTCAATTAATAAGGTTTTAATAATAATATAAAAGTACTAAACTAGCATAATATAGACACAATAACTCACACTCACATGAAACTTAACAATAATTAGACATAAGTAGCCTGTGGGACTTAGCAAATTAACGCGAAGCATTTTTATCTTCAATATAATCTAGTTTGCGTTTTATAACCTTTTGGAATTTATTAAAACTTAAATGTTGTATATTGTTTGGCACTTTATTGTAAAAGCGCACACATTGGCCTGGAAAAGATTTTCACTCTGGTTGGTCTATACCTTTTGGGTTTGGGTTTTCCGTTTTCTATCTCCGAGTTTAAATATTTTCCTGAGTTGTCTCTTACGAAATCTACGGAATGAAATGAGGTTATAACGCTTCTTAATCCGTCACCACAAGGACCATGAAATACTTTCGCTCATAAATGCAATATGAATTACGAGCGTATCAGTAAATACTGGTACTGTCTCCCTGCAACGGCTGTCCAAGATCTTCATGACAGCCGGAACCAACAGTTTAACGTGCTTTCCTAGTCAAGCGTTCATTAACAATCCTTGCCAGAGAGACTAAAATTACATCGTGACCAGTTAGTAACGTATTTGATCAACGTTCGCTCTCGCATAAACTTACACACTCACATACACATGTCCCATCGATAGACACCGCTAATCTCCATTAGTGATTGGAAATGGATTGACTTGGTTTGGTTTTAGTTTTCATTGCTATAATAGTTGATATAAACTGGCTATTTGGGCATATTATGTAACGACCCGAATACGCTACTATTCTGTATCATCGAAACGTCGCATATCGTAAGTGACAACAATGTGACAAAGTGAATGGTATTAAGTTTTACTGGTGATGAAGTCCTCATTTTGATTTCTTTGTTTGCATTTAGCATTAAGGTTTCCCGTCTGATGATACTGAGGGGCAGAGTCTGCAAACAAATTATTGGTGAATGATAATCTTACATTTATATGGTTGTGTGGTGGGAGATCTGGTCTTTAAATCTTATAATACTGAGCAAACCTCGGATCAATTTGTTGAAGTTCAAACATACACAAATCATAGGTTTTTCAGTCTGTCACATTTTAAGTAAAGTGTGGTGCCTACAGATTGCAATCAAAATGTATTTTACACGACATTTTATAGTCGAATAACTTTCGATTCGAATGCTATCCATTATTACACAAACTTAGACTAAACCCCCGGGTATTTCCATCACCCACAACCGTTTCATACAATTCAAAAATTCTCGCGCTTCCATGAATCGTCGCTTACTACTAACATGAAAGTGAATTTATAAGAAAAAGTGTTAAAACCACCCCTCCCGAAAGGTCCGTCCCTACTTATATGTTCCATCGAAAGTCACTTAGAGGGGCCACGTGTGGGGTAAATCTGCAATCATTGGGTTAGTTGGGGAGCAGAAAAATCGAAAAAAATATTTAATTTTGTTTTCAGGTTTAGAAGAAGTATTGGTTCATCATTAGTACTTTATGGCGATGTTGGCGATGTTCAAGTTTAAATGACACTGTGTCGTTTGTTTACGGGTGCCACGCTTTTGTGATTAAGACAAAGAAGGCAGGTAATGGTGTCAACAAAGTCAACCCCTTGTCGTGATTTCAACACCTGCATAAAAGTTATTTGGATGGAGGACAGGCCCTTGAAAGTCTATGAGTTAACTGTTTTATGATAATTGAGATATACAACTTTCACTTTTTCTTATAAGTTGGCGGACATTCACACTAAATCACACTCTGCCCCAGTTTGTGGTGAGCATGCTAATGATGAAGGTGTTTGACAGCCGCTAAGAGGAGTCGATATCTTCAAATAGTTTGATACTGACTATTCTCAGCATATTATTATGCTTACAGGTTACAGCGATCAGACGGCAGTAAAATTGTGGAAAAGGAAATTTTTAGGGAAATCTGGTTAGACTAGAAAGCAAGACCTGGGCTAGGCTCCAGGCGAATAATTTAATTTGCAACTAGGACAACTGAATTTTTTCGTTACACGTATGGCATAAATTATTTTCAGTCAGTGGATTAGTGGTCTTTTTTACCTGCACAGGACAAAGTTTGTGCTCGTTAATATCACCATAGTAACATGAATAAAATAAGCTAGCACAACATAACCTTCACTTCAAAAACGAAACTACAAAATTTCATTCCCCTACACCAAAAAATACTCATCCTCACCTTAACCTACTTTCCTGCGAGATATTCTCAGCTCTGAAATGAATTCCATCTAAAACGATATACATTCATAGAGATCATTAGTACGCGTAGACCGTATCAATTAAAACGTCGATTCAACGCCATGAATAGTGTTGGCCATCATGCCGGATAAAGCCGTTGGCACTCTGAGATTATCGAGCGTAGAACTATTTTTTTATAGACTCTCGCCTGTATCCCCGAAGGGGTAGGCAGAGGTGTATTTTTATGTTCAACGAATCATACTGTGAAATGCTGCCATTTTGTGTTGCGATGGATGACAGGACGATGCTGGTATTGTACTATCTGTATATTCATAGATTATTAAATGTACCAATGAATATAGAATCATATAACAGAGAATTAAATATTATTTATCATATAGCTCAATCCAACGGGTATAGTAAACGCCTAATTGACAAGATGATTAGAGGAAAACAACTTAGAATGGCCAAGTCACTTTTAGATCCCTCTATAAAAGAACCTATAAATAAAACCGCTGTTCTTACCTATTTTGGAAGCATAACTGACCGTATGGCGCGTATACTGAGGAGGAACGGTATAAGATCAGCCTATAAACCATACAAAACGTAAAAATTTCTTTGCAATGGTAAAGATAAAGTATGCAAGAACAAAAAGTCCGGTATTTACTGCTTAACATGCGACCAATGCCAAAATAAGTACATAGGACAGACGGGTCGAAGTTTTGAGCTGAGATATAAAGAACATTTAGCGGCGTTTAGAAACAACCAGCCGGAAAAGTCTCATTTTGCCGAACATTTACTTGAATCGGGTCATACCTTAAATAGCGGACATTCATTTGACGTCATACACACTTGTCAAAAGGGTATTAGAATGTGCGTATTGGAATAATTTTTAAAGCGGGACAAGCATACATTACTGAACGATCAAACCAACTTTAACGGGTCCCCATTGCTGAATATATTCGCACACCGACATAATGACTCACATCAGTCGAGCAACGGAGGGAGGGGATTAGAAAGTACAATCGTTTATAAGACATGCCCACGGTTGGAAAGCGCTCAGTCGTTGCCCATCGTTCCTGAGGATGCCTCGTGCAGAGGCGAAACACGTGTCGAAGAATAGTCGGCGCATACAGCGGGATACTGCAAGTCAGGTATCTTCCTGGAACCCATACCATTCCTATATCCCTT
The DNA here is from genome assembly GCA_944739405.2 of Euclidia mi. NCBI lineage: Eukaryota > Metazoa > Arthropoda > Insecta > Lepidoptera > Erebidae > Euclidia > Euclidia mi. Next base: position 9,215,183 of record OX123186.2, on the reverse strand, counting down.
ATCCTGTTAGAGGAGTTCGATATTGTCAACCTTTTTCTATTGCAATAGTTGGGGTGGTCAATTCGAGGGTGCGTGGTGGGTTCCTCTTTCCTTCCATTAGGTTACAATGGAGTTCCGCCAAGTAACGCCTGATTCAATCAACTATGTCTGCGAACTAGTCGTCGTATTGTTGATAACATGTTCGATACCTGTATATAACAAGAGGGAATTATTTAAGGATACATAATGTATAATATTTTGTTGGACTTACGAAGTGGGAATTTATTAGATAGACCTAAAATAGTGGGTTCGGTTCCTGTTGCTACGATATTTTGAAATGTTTTCAACAAACTTACTGAAATAGCGGGTTCGATTCCTGTTGCTACGATATTTCAAAATGGTGTCAACAAACGTATAAAATTACGAAATCTAGTAATAATATCTATGTTATGCATACGCGTTCTTTGGACATGCATCTATTAGTTTATTACGTTGGTTGAGTTGAGATTCTCACACGAGCTTTAATTGAGAAGAGGATTATTCTTAGGTCATATACCAGCAAACTTAATTTTCTAACGTGTTAGTAAGTAGATAAGGGTAATATTTGTCTATTGCAGTATTTTGGTATTCTTTATAAACGCTCTAGGTTCGATTCCTAAGCATTGGTGAAAGTCGGTGGATATTATACTTATGTACCTAATGATCGGCGTCGGCTTTATAGAAGTCGTACAATGTGATTTTAAATATGTTGGGTTCGATTCCCAAACATAAAAAGAATGCACACTATTGTTGAACACGAATCTATTTTGTTAATTGTTTTATTATAGCAGGAATTAATACTTCGCCGATAATGTGCGTCTGGCGCTGGGTTTAGTGACCATTATTTTAAAATGTTTTGTTTTAAAATTGTTGCCCAAACTAGAAAAGCAATGCAATAAGCCGACATCTGGCACATTTTGTTTCCAAATGCCAGCGTGTGAAAAAAAGGGATAAAACAAAAAAAGGAAACACATTTTAGATGTTTATTAGTTAAAAGAAAGAAGGCTAGAAAGGAACTATTGTTCTTTTGTATTATTGATGTGCTTTGTCCAAACGTGCCAACGCGCACGTGAAAAGGACAGGATGGGCTACTTTGTTAAGATATGATTGCGCATGTGGCGCATTGTTTTAAGGAACTGAATGGCTTTCGTAAGTCATTTACGCCGTTTTTTAGGATGGGTTCGATTCCCATCGTGAAGGGAACCATAGTTCTTTTGTATTATTGATGTGCTTTGTCCAAGGGCCAAGATCGGCTACTTTGTTAAGATATGACTGCACATGTGCCGCATTGTTTTGAAAAACTGAATGGCTTTTGTAAGTCATTTCCGCCGTCATGGATTCGACTCCCGCCGTGCGTCATATGAAATAGATATTCTACACGTGTTAATTCTAAGCATCAGTATTATACCTAACTGTTACAGTTTAGGCTATCTCAGAATTGGGTTTAGCTGAGTATTTACAATACTTATTCATCTGTGTTACAATGTGATTGCCAGTGGCAATGATGTATGTATTTGTTATGCCTGGTATATTCTACACATACCTTTTAACCACGGTTTTTTTTACCAGGGTTCGAGCCCCGGGTTTACTTAGAGTTTGACATTGAATTCATATTTCTCATGAGATTCGAGAGGTTTGTAAGTAGTACTGTATGCAAACAATGTCTTGAACTAGACTCATAGACATAATTTAGCCCTATCGTGTAATATTCGAAAGCAGCTAACTTGATTCTGGAGTTCAAATAAAAATAATATTTTGTTGCTAGACTCATGCAATATACTTAATACGCATACTGAAAAATACTCATTGGTGATCCGCATCACATCTTCTAAGTATCTGTTAGTTTGTATCCGGGTTTAGTACTCAAACAGAAGTGGTATATTATATGAATAATCTTGGAAGTTTGATACTCGTGCCATTTCATTTAAAATTCCAGGACCCTGCGTCATCTACCGCACGTGGTGTTGCGACCGTGGAGCTGTGATTACAAAGCAGCAGCGTTCCGGTAGCGTGAAAGGCAGCTGCAGTATGCATCGAAGGACATATCTCACATTGGATCATCTTACACAGAGCTAAGTTTTCATTATCTTTACTAACTATAAACGCGCACATCGACTAACTTCAAGCAAGTGGATGCCCTCTGATCCGAACTCTCAGATATACAATATTAAACGAAGGTTTAAGTTACATAGGGCCTTATGTGTGTCGTTAATTATATAGAACTTTTCTTTATGACATAATATATTTGGCAACTGCACCCAACTACACGAGTAATAATAGTGATTGTTATTTACGTTAACTAAAATCAGAGCCTTAATAATGAGGTAGACATAGTGCCGATACACTTGATGATGCGAATGGAGAACTGATTGGAGCGGCCATCTCGCCGGACGTTGTGGGTTCGAACCCCGCGCGTACAATTCAAGCTAAATGGGAATCATTCCTAGTGTGGGACCGAGTTGAGAATTGTTTAGTTGTAGGGACTGTCGAGCTATGGACTGGGGAAAACGACTGCTGCATTATACTATTGTTTACGACTATTTAGCTCATTATATAAAACTATTGAAACTACTTGTCTGTCAATTTTGATAAAACTAGTCTCTTATACGAGTGTGTGCGAACTATTTCAGCCACTGTTACCTGACGCTATGTACACCCGCTACTGAACCAGATTTCGACGAGTGAGAATGGCGAATCAGGTACCTTGATCATACCACGCTGCCCGTTTATAAAGAAGACATCTGGTATGTACACTCCCATTCTAAGCATGGATAGGATGTCTTATACAGATTATACTACTATTTTGAGAATTTATTGCTAAAACGCCATTTGGCTTATTAGAATACATAGGTTACGGGCAACTGGTGATCTCGGTTATGTGCGCTAGTTCTACTAAGAAGTTTAGGTCTAAGGAGAAGTAGTATGCAGATGGATAAGAATTTCAATAATTTCTCATAGACAAAGCAAAACATTCGTATTTGATTAGACACAGTTGAGGCAACAATTGCTACAGGATTCTTATAAGCATCAATGTTGTCATAATATGGAGATGGGCGGAGTATAGTTAGTTAGTGTATCGTACGGTGCGGCCTTAGCAAGGGTAGTAGGGTTATTATTATCAATCAACTATAAGTTAGGATAAGTGGTATTAAAGCAGTGCTTATTTATTGGAAGTTGTATGATACTTGCCTATAGTTAATGGTGGAAGACCAGATGCAGTTTTAACTGGCGTACTCTAATACATATGCTATTGTATCTGTAGTGAAAGCTCATACGCTATGACTTAGTCTACGCGTCTGATTTTCAGAGGGGGGGATGTAATGGTGTTGCTGGCTACACCAAATTAAATAATAATATATTGTCCTTAGGTGGCATACTTGTTTCCACATGTGTTTGTCTTATCGCTACGATGGCGCCAACGTTCTGCAATTAGTAAACTCATAAATTCTAATAGTTTGACAAATTTATAAGAGTTATGTGACAGGCATATAAGTAAAGAAATAGCTATGAAATGTGAGAAAATATTGGCACTGTAGTGTTCACATGCGGTGTAGTTGAGGATCATAAAAAAAGGGATCAACGATAAGAAACGGACCTTGTCAGGTAGTAAGGATTCGAGAGGCGTTGCGTTGGTTGTGTTTGACTGGATTGTCGGGTCTTAGAAGGCGGAGCTAGCGGGGTCCCACGACAGCGTGACGTGGTAGTGTTGGTGTTTGACGGGGACAGTCAATTTGGGGACGCGGAACCGGGCGGATCTCGGACAGTCAGTCTTAGAACGCGGAAGAGGGCAGATCTCGGGAACGGACTCGCGTGGTAGTTCAGACAGTTGGTCTTATGGCGCGAGAGAGATCGGACCTGGCCTAGAGCGAAAGAGGTTCAGTGTTGGTCGATAATTAGTGCTTAGTGATATCGAAGAACAAGGCGAGCAGCTTCAAGAGAAGGTGATCAACACAGGGCAAGGGGTAAGATTGGCAGCGACGCAGCTAAAAGTCCGGTGAGTGTCTGTTATTCACTTTACTGTAATTTATTGCATGAACTGTATAACATTAATAACTCTGTTGTGTATCTATGTCTATATCACACCATATATATATATATATATACCAGGCTGACTAAAATATAAAGTTCTCTATGAGATATTGTACATAGTTATATTATTAATAACCGCGTGTACCATTAGTAGTGGTTCGTACCTTGTTGATGATGGATGTGAAGACGAGCGGTGTATGATGGGAGTCTCCGTATTCGCGATCAGGTGGTAGAATGCAGGACTTTCACAATCGCTGTCTAAACCTGCGTACAGGCCAGTACATAGCAGCTGACAAGGTTTTAAAGAGCGAAAGAAGAGCCACCTGTCGGTCACGCGGTAGACGTAAGTCCTGGCGACTAATCTAGTGGCGATTGTAACGAGAGCTTCCCTGCAAACTATGCGCGATGGCTTAATACGTTTTAATTGACTATGTTTGTATGGGCTTCAATGTTGTGACTTGCGGCAAGGAGGCGTTTTGTGACATCAGTTCTGAGACTGTTACTGTACGCTCAATACTATACAATGGATATCGCTGAAATACTCGGCGCCGATAATACTATATGACTAATATACTTGGATCGTGGTCTTCGTCTCCCTGGAGCTGCCGTCTCTGAGATGCGCTGCCTTGTACTCAAGTACCAATATGCGAAGCATGAATATATGGAGAGTGATTTTGTGATGACAAACCAATACTAATATATCGCTGTCTTTAGTATTTTGATGTCCACTTTCATTCAATTATAAGCATTTACGTTTGGTAAATGCTGTCAGCAGAGGAATATAAAGTATATATAAGTGCGCGGGAACCCTGGCCACAAAATTACTTGGCGGGGCTGGCATTTTAAACCCAGTTATTAAGAAAACTAAAATTTTAATCAGCCTGGGGTCCATAGGATTCCGTTACAATGGAATACATTTAAAACAAACATTCCGCCTTCAAAATTCAATATTCGTAAGATAAGTATATATTTTAGTATAATTATACTTTAATCATTATAACAGACTTAAATTACAACGTTTCGTGCTAATTGATAAAAAAGCACTTCAAAGTTAATCTTTATTTACACTTCAAAAATCTTACATAAATATATCTCCCGCATTAGAAGTAAATTCAACGGTAAAAAGAAACAATTGTTGCCTCGTATGGCGATTGCATCTACAACACTCGGCACATTCTCGCAACCGGTTAAGCAAACACACCATCGAACACCCCATACAGGTTGTTAGCTATCCCCATGTCAGAATGCGCAGCGCCTTTCAGCTTAATGAATGTAATCTGATGATAACAAGCGGAACTAACATTATTACGTCTACCGATACATCGGACACTTTTAGCTCATTTACCACTAAGTTCTCGACGATTCATGGGAAACCGTGTTGAAATTATTGTTAAATTGTTAAACTTCATCTCGTTGTAATAATTCTGATCGAATATTAATGAAGTACATATAGGTATTACATGCAAGTGTAATTCTATTTTAGACTAGTTGATGCTCGTGGCTTCCCCCACGCATAAAAATTACATTATATTTTAACTTTCATACAAACTTGCGAGAAACCCTTTTAATCAGCCCTTTCGCAAAATCCGTTCTTAGCGGACGCCTTCTAAGTATAAACTACTTCCCTTCTTCTACTACTATAACAGCTCTTCCTAAATATCATCTTTATACTTTTACGATTATATTCAATACTTACTCCTGTTGGAAGTGTACGTCTGTATATAAACTAAATGCCGTACAAGTGTTAAACATTATACCTTCAAGCTGTGATAATCGCGCTTGCAACTGAAAATATCCGCACCTCAACTATCAGACATTGCTCAACATGTTTGCTTTCATCATTTGGCTAGCAATTGAGTACACACAACTTCGAAAAGGGATTGGTGCGCACAGAGGGCATATTCAACGTGGGTGCTTATAATTTTTATCGCGACCTTTACTTTTGGTAATACATTTTTATGTCACTGTAATTATAAATTCTATAATATCAAGATATTTAAAAATATTGCCACTTTTCCTCAACTCACAGTAAATAAGATTAAAAATTATGAAGAAAGATATTCTCAAAAGAAAATGAGCCAATTACTTATGTTGATGGCTACTAAAATTTCATCCTGGACATTAAAGATTACCAGGTGCGCCAACCGTTAGATATACTCGTAATTCACTCAAGAATAAAATTATCTAAACTTTATGTTGACTTTAATTCAAACAATTCCTGTGAACCCATGAAGTACTTCAAAATCCTCGAGCTACATGCATATAATGAAATGTGACATTTAAATAATCAAACATTTATCCGTAGATGCCAAAAACGATGCGGGAGCTGTTCTAAACGCAATAAGTGTAATAAAAGTCAATACTATAATCGTACGGTCAGCCGATTTCATCTCAGTTTCTCTAGTCGCAATAGTGGACATCATTTTGATAATTTACTATCAATTTCAGTTTGAGGCGGAGGTCTGCTTAAGACGTAAACAACATCTGTGATACATGAAAATGTCCTTTAGAGACCATTGTTACTAAGACAAACCGTCTGTTCACATCAATTCTTCTCAGATCCTTCAAGTGTGAACAGCGTCATATAAATTCTACGTTCACTAGCATATGTGTCTTTTTAAACATACAGTATGGGCTCAGGCGTTGTGTATTATTTGGTGACAGTCTACATTAGATCCTCAGTCCTTAAAGTACTTACGTCATTTCATTGAACCTCGTATCTTTACAAAGTAATTCAATGTTCATTTTCGCTAAAAAAGCTCATAAAATTCATAATACATTTTGTATGGTCCTTATAACAAGGTCCTATGTTTCATAATCTTTTTTACTTTAAAAGTTTTTATAATATTTACTAATATATTAACAAGAATCCTCGGTGTACCGCAGGTGTACCGTTAGCCGCCACGGATAGTACTCGTAACTCATTTCAGCCGTGAATGGATCCACCGATTTTTATGCCGACGGTACCAGTAAAGGATTAGAGTGGATGAGTTTCAGTTAGTTTGATGAGGTTAGTAATAGTATTACAAGCTTAGTATAGTACTTAGTGTAGTAGTAGTAGTGCTTAGTGTAGTAGTAGTAGTCCGTGTGGTGACGGATTAAGAATACGGAATGTCACCACCCCATATCATCCCATGGGTGTCGTAAGAGCCGACAGAGGGAGCATATTATGCAGAGAACAGCACTGTAAGAGAAGGAAAACTTGATACAAACCCTATACCAACCCGTTTGGCCAGCGTGGTATAGTAGGCCAATTCCTCCTTTTAAAGGAGAGACCTAGTCCAGCAGTGGACTGTTAAAGGCTGATGATGATGAAGCTTAGTATTAGTAGCGTACGCAAAGGATTTATTGAAGTAATAACATTTCAAAGATGAGTTTGCTACGAATGACGTCGTGATGTAGGTCAGTTGTGTGGATCTGGGTCTTGTAATGTATTTGGAATTGTAGTGTCACTTTTCGTAAAATTAATGGTAATATATGTCGGTGCGTATAAGAATTTTTGGTCCTTCTCTGACGGTTTTAAACCAATGTAGAAGCATTTGGGTCTCGTGTAAAGTACATGGTATGATAAACTGAAATTATTTAAACAACAAGAATGTTTTAATTACATCTTGGCTACTTGTAGGTATTAAGTTATTTCTGTTATAATATAATCATACTTTTCCTTTTATATAAATCCGATTTTAACACGAATCAATAAATTAAACTTTTTTGTATTTATTGAATTATATTTATTTCCTGCGGTAATGAAAGAAGTCTTCGTTCTACTAACTTACCCGTGTCCTCCATACAGTGACACACTAAAGTGGTTTATATTAAAATCACGATACCTTTAGTTCACCTCTCACCACAACAAAAGCATATCCACAATAGCACAACACCTAGAGACAATGCAGGCAAGGTACAAGTGGATCGTTACCGTTGAAAATCATCAGATATTATTGTCCGAATGCATGCATAGTATGGCGACGACACGGCTACGGAAGCGAACCATTTCGTCTCTTTTATATGGAGAATATTATGTTTTGCGAAGCCGTTTTACTGTCGGATTAGTATAAGGTTTTCGGAAAAAGATATCAGATCTTTTGCATGCGAAGTTTTTGGGTTTTAGTCTTCATTTCGTTCTTCGTGACGACAAATTCATATTTCTGTGAAAGTCTTGTAGAAGCACTATAACTGCATCTCAAGGATTCTCTCTGTATTCTATATATATTATGTTCTTACTATTTTTAAAGTTTTGTTTAAGAAACGTATAGAAGCCTTTATTTTTATTCTAGCTGTCCCGGCGAACCCTGTATCGCCTTTTAAAGGTCTTTTTGCTTATTCCTTTTTTTTCAAACCACTTTTCCAGGTAATTCTGAACAAAGTTACCAAAGCCACCAATGCTTAATCTAAAATTTCAGAGTTTACAAAGGTATACAAACAAAGGAAGATTGAATTTTATATACCTTTATGTATAGATAGATGACCCAGCAAAAACCGTCCGCCATCTTCGATTGCCCATTTGCCATCTTTGATCACGAAATAGATGTTGTATTTGCATTCCTCATAGCTTAAAACATCGGAGAGGATACCCATATTGACTTTAAATTTGTTTTCATCCACCATCTTTGATTTCCCATCCGCCATCTTTGATCACGAAATAGATGTTGTATTTGGATTCGCCATCCCTTAAAACATCGGAGACGATGACCATATTGAATTTTTAAAACTTTCCCATCCGCCATCTTTAATTTCCCATCCGCCATCTTTGATCACGAAATAGATGTTGTATTTCGATTCCCATCCCTTATAATATCGAAGGCGATACCCATATTGAATTTTAAAATTTGCTCATCTGCCATCTTTGATTTCCCGTCCGCCATCTTGGATCACTAAATAAATTTCATATTATTAATCAGCGTCCCGAAAATCTTGAAAACGATACCCATATAGATTGTATCCTATTCGTTTAGCCTTTTTTTGCCTTAGACCCAACCCTCCCCCTTCTCGTTTGACCATTTTATTATTTTTGTCAGGCCCCTAAAAGTTGTGGCGTAATTTAATATAGCCTATAGACTTTCGGAATAATTGGGCTATCATGATAGCCCAATTATTCCGAAAGGCTTTTTTAAAATACAATTTTTTAAATCCGACTGCTAGTTCCTGAGATTAGCCGACATTATCTTTTAGCCCTTTTATCCTTTTGCCCGGCCCAAAGGGTCGAAGCGTTATGTTATATAGCCTATAGCCTTCCGGAATAACTGAGCGATCTTTTTGTATACGATAGTATACAAAAAGGTTTTTTCAGATCCGACCGGTAGTTCCGGAGATTAGCTCGTTCAAACATACAAACAAACTCTTCCGCTTTATTATATTAGTACAGATAGTAGAGCATCGTAGACTTACTATTCGAGTGTTACTTTTTGAGTGCAAAGATTCAAATTAACGAATAATTATGTAATCCGGCCAGATACAGGTTACTACTTTTCTAATACAGTAAGTAAGAAACTTAAATATGAGTGTGAGTTTCTTCATCCGATCATTATGTTATTTTACATTATCAAGGCCACAGAAAGGGATATTTACGGGATACCGATTTCCACGCGGGCGAAGCCGCGGGCACAGCTGGTACCTAATATTAGTAGGGATTAGCCAAGGCTGTTACAATAATTATTATTAGTTTAATTAAGTAAGCGAACCTTAAAAGCGAACGAGGTAATGACAGTGCATCATAATTATGTCAATGTATAATGTGACAGTATCACAGTACCGACAGATATAGCACATGCGCAGCAACTCAATTATTACAGCGCATGCGTTATTACTGTCAATAGGTAGGACGTTTGTCCCTACAAATTTCGTCCCTCTCTAAAATCCCTCCCAGATTATTTTTTGCATTTTATTGCATCCTATGTGTTTTTCCCGGTTCTGAGCTACCTCCCCACCAATTTTCAGCCAAATCGGTTTGGCCGTTCTTGAGTTATAAATAGTGTAACTAACACGACTTTCTTTTATATATATAGATATTAATATTTATTTTTCTGTACAACAGAAATACAATTCAATCTTAGTAGAACTAATTTACTAGCTCTCCATAGCAGCCTGTGTATGTCCCAGACGAGAGCCTGCTATTTCCATGACAGAGATTACCAAGTACATTTCTCATAATGCAATCTGCGCTTTAGACAGCTAGGTAGGGACAGTAGCTACTCGCTTTGACGCCGAAGAAAAGCATCTGCATGTCTGAGAGGTCTTCAAGGCATATGAAGATAGCAAATAGGAATGCGTAGTCATTATTTACACGCCAAGTATGCATAAGTCGAAGTACGTATGCATGTATGTGTAAAATTCGCGGACCTACTCGTAGCCAACATTTGCAAATACTTTTTCATAATTGACCCCCTCAATTTGTTTTTTCCTAGGGGCTCAATCACACAGAGAGCGGTCACGCGGGCAAGCGTTCAAGCGGTCAGTTTTGCGTTCTTTGTTATATTACGTTACATAGACCGCGTGACCACTCTCTGTGTGATAGGCCCTATGTAACGTAATATAACACAAAGAACGCAAAACTGACCGCTTGAACGGTTGACCGCGTGACCGCTCTCTGTGTGATTGAGCCCTAAGACTCTTTGATAGGTACATTTTTGATAAAATTTCAAGCGACGAATTCTATAGGGTTAAACGATGACTTATCTATTAATCAGTTTTAGTTTTAATATGTAGCTAGGATAATAGATTTCCTCTTTGAATTCTAGATTTAGCAACAAATCAAAAGAGACTGGAGCAAAATCACGGTTATATCTAAATAGTTTCAATTATAATCCTACGCTGCCTACATAAACTACGACTAACCCGTCCGAGACGCCGATCTAGCTATTTAATCGAAATGGACAGATAAGTCAAATCAGAAATTAACCGAACGAATTCGGTCCATTGTACTGAAGTAATTGCTTGAGTTAACTAAGTGTGAACTTTCTTGATTCAAGCCAACTGAGGCGGAAATGTCAATCATTGGATTTGAATTACGCGTATTGATGGGTGTTGGCTTGCCTTAAGAGCCAAAATTTTGTTTGCCTGCGGTTGCGAGGTTTTATTTATAAATGATTTGGGATAATTATTGGTTAGTAAGATAATCAATTATTTATTTGAAATTTTAATGTAAATTTTGTTTTGGTTTTTAACGTTCATTGGGTATCTATATTTTCCTGAGACTTATTTATCAATTCATTTGATTGAAAAAAGCATATATCTTGAAGCATGCCATTACATTCGCATATGAATGTTAGCGCCTGCTATAACTTAATAGCAATCAATACTAAAAGTAACTTTGGTCACTGCTATTTATTTTACGGTAGACAAAAATTATAATTTTAAGCTTTATTACTCGTCTCTTGTTAGTTAGTACGTGTGTGTGGGAGTCAAATCTTGCAAGTTGTACCTATTATAACTTCTTGTCTCGTTTACTTAGTCGAAATTTTGGGTATAGTTTCAGTTCCGGTGAGATGTATTTCCATGACGAACGTGCTCCGAATCCACATCAAGACTGATTCCATACTACGGAACTCTTCAGCAGATACTGTGACGCATTTAAAGAGTCATATAAAAACAGCATATACATAGTTCTAATAATTCAACTTGTCGTTGCATATCTACGAAACTCCACCATGGAAAATTCTGGAAATGACAATAACTGTAGCTTCTAAATAAATCATGATGACAATTATTTGATTGTACTAATTTACACGTTAAGCAAGCAAAAATCTAGTTTCAATAAATATAATATTTACTCACCACGATAAAATTTTGCGACCTTTTAACTAGTCACCAATCTATCAACAAGCTCTTTGCATAAATATTTAAACGCGTGGACCGATCGTAAATAAAATTGGACCACTTCTCATAAGACTATACTGTGGCCTTCTAGCTCTTAAGAGGGTCTAGCACAAAATTGGATATAAAATCCCAGAGAGAAAAATACCAATATGTTTTCTATCTAAACCTAATTGAATTACTGAAACAATACTGCTGCTTTTAAAGCCCCCTATATAATTCGTATTGCCACATTAAGTTGAATTCTTTTACTGAACTCAATACATATTTTATTGGAATCTGATTACTTACCAGATCTTCAGGTAAATAATGTTGATTATTAAAAATAGCGTTCCATTTGAACTAATGAAAAGCTATACAGGTCTGAATTCTGATGAGATTGTAAAGGTTAGTTCATATGACTGTAAATTGTTACGTCAACAAGGTATATTTGCCAGGAATTTGTCTTCAGATTTTCATAAATTTATGTTAAAAATTACATTACATTGAATTATTTCGGATTTTTGTACAACATATTTGTATTTGTTGTCTTGTCTATATCTATACTTTTATTGCAAAACAAAGTTCAATAAATAAACTACTGATTGTGATTTGGGGTTTGAATACCTCTGATTAAGTACAATTTTTTCATAATTCAACCTAAAGGCAAAAGGCAAAAAGAACAACCTAACTAGGAAAAATCATTTTTGCACACTATATTCAAAGTCCAAATTGGTGACGTTCTGGAAGACGTTCTCTCTAAAGAGGAAAGGTCCGAGGCACCCGGAACCGGCTCACATGTATAAAAAGAGTAATTAATGTAGAGGAAGCGCGTGAGGTTTGTAAGGATAGAAGCAAGTGGCGTTCCGTTGTCTCTGCCTACCCCGACCTACGGAAACCGACCTACTTACCCTACGGAAAAAGGCGTGAGTATATGTATGTATGTATATGTAATTCAAGATGCATGTTTTGAGTATTATAGTCACAAGTATAAATGAAACTGATTGCTGTTCGACCAGACTGTGACTGAATCGGCCAACTAGCATAAATAAAGAAGTAAGAGCGTATTAATGGCACGTGACACTTATCTCGATCACTAATAGCACAATTGCTATCCGATAATCTCCCTTTGCATGAAATAATTATGACACATACATACATAGGCACAGATAACAGAACGCCACTTGCTTCTATCCTTACAAACCTCACGCGCTTCCTCAACATTAATTACTCCTTTCATATACACTCACTAATTTCGATTGCTTCAGACCGGTCAGTTTCTCTGAACGTCCCAATGAGTTCAACCAATGAGTTCTGCCGCAACCGACTTGCTCACACACATGTGCCATATACATATATTAGTTTCGTCATTCATTATCACATTAGGAGAGATCTTAGTCCAGTGCTGGACTGCGAAATGCTATATGATATTAAAGTATTCGTCCAGAAGATTGCATGTTTTATAAAATTAAAACGCAAAGTAAGTATTCATAACTGCTTTTGTTCCAAGCTCATACCCGTACATTATTTAGATCAAAAATTGCTAAAATATCGATCCCAAACCAAATACAACGGTGATTCAACATTATCTTCATTTTTTATTGTATGTTCAAAGAAGTACAATTTCCGTCGCCAGATTCGACATACTAAGTAACAAAATGTTAATCAAATCGTCCCATTAGTAGAACAATGTTTTATCTACAAAATGTCTACTTTTCGGTAGAGTGATTTGAAGTTTGCGCGTGCATTATTTTGCTTATAACTCTTTTATGGAAGACTTTAGCCATTTAATATTTTTACAATGTACATAGACATAAATACAGCTTTTATTGTTATAATTATTTATTCTAAAAACTATTCCTGTGCGTAGATAGTGTGTCGCATGTGCATACATAACATTGTACTGCCAACGAGAACAGTTCAAGAGCTGTCTCTTGAACACATGGATCGTTATTTGACCAAATTAATCACGTTATATCTGCATGTGAAACAATATTTTACGGAATCCTAAAATTATGTCAATGTCTTTCGTGAATATGTTTTATATAATACTAGCTCCTCGGCGCGGCTCCGCCCGTGTTAAGTATTAACGTAAGTAATGACGTGAATTTTACAAGTATTGAATGCTCTTCACACTTGTCTTGTTTAGTCGTACTTACCTATTTATTTGTACAGGTATCTTTAAACAAATAAAAACAACAAGTTGGCAAGTTATATCTTTAATATAATCAGTATAAAATTTTACAAATTAAGCTGTAACATAAAAAGTAAACATTGAGGGATATAGGTACTAATTTTAACAATTATAAAATCACAATAAAATCTAGCTTTAGGTGTTTCACAGCCTAAAAAGTTTCGTACTCAGAATATCACATTTATTTTCCTTCACGTAATATTATTATTTATTGTCATTATTATTTTTAATTGTAGTATAGTTATAGATAATTAAAATATAAAGCTACGTCAAAAATTTAAATTTAAATAATTACGACTATAAGAAGGTACACGTAATTATGATAATTATTGATCATAATTATGATGTGCTGATTAAATCTGAGATCAGTCTTTTATTAACTAAATAAAAACTAAATGATCACAACAATAACAATTTGCAACCCTGTTAATGTAAATTTTAAAAATAATTATCAAGAATAAGTAGTATTTTTTCGGTATTTAGATTGCTAAAGAATTTTTATACTTAGATGCTGAACTTAAAATAACTTTGTTTTAAATCACAACCACTCATTAGTCTCCAACATAAAAATATGCTTTTCTATCTAAAGTCTACCACTAGTCAGTCAGAATGTTCACTATCGGTAATGTCACAATTGTCCCGAGTATTATCGTTGCCTAGACGAGGTAAAGACATAAAATCTTTATACTGTTCGGGAATAATACCTGAGTTACATAAACTTACAATATCTTTATATTTATCAATATTCAACGGCGCATCATAAGCTTTGGCAATCACCGGAAGTCCTTGAGATCGTCTAGTTGTGGGCTTAATAGTTAAGGTTTCGTATTCTTCAGTCAGGTTGTATCTGTACTTCAGTTTGTGTGGGTCTTCCTTGTGAACAAAAACCTCTTTAATACGAGTCCACTCTATTTTCTGACCACGGCTATTTTTGTTCCAAGCGCTGTTTTTAATATGACTTTTAAAATCATAAAAGTCGTTTTGACTCATGTTATTGACTTCATACGGGGGGCCATTACTTTTAGACCATCGCACAAGTAAACTCCACTCTTCTGGAGTGTATATGGTTTTATTTGCTGAGGCGTTTTCTATAACCGAAAGCAAACTGTCGCCCTCATTCTGGGTGTGTCCTTTTTCTAAAAATGAGTGTTTAATATTGATTTTATACTTTTGTGCAGCGTACATATAAAAAAAGAAATTTATTCGCTTTCTATTTTGTCCGGCGCAATTATCGGACCAAAACCTAAATTCTTGAACGCCATTTTTCCAATTGATATCTATGTAATCAAACAGACAACTGCTAACTTCATTAGCACCCCTTTTCGCCACTCTCTCATCCCACATATAACACGTAGCTTGTTTTGATGCCATGTCATACACTGTGAAATTTAGACACGACAGTTCTTTTTTTAATAGAAAATACTGACTTGACCATGAGGACAACTTAAAACCTTCTCAAAATCAAACACCGCGCAAAGTACTTTACTATCGGACGACATAGCTTCCTTTTTATCCTCGCCTTTTAGGCTACGAGCAACTGTTTTTGCTGTTTGATGTTTTTGATACTCCTCTATTTGTTCGGTGGAGGGATTTTGTAAGTTGCGATGTGCATGGCAAACATCACATTGGTCTTTCTTTGGTATAAAAAAACATAAATTAAACTTTTTCTTTACTATCTCTCGATATTGTCTCTCAGTTTCAGCTTTAGACGTATATTTGTCAGTATCGAACCATTCCATGTACAACTTAAACATTCGAGCAATATTAAGACTACCGTCTAGGTACAATTTCGTAGTCTTTTTTCTTAAATAGTGTGATTCAATGGGCACAAACGAGTTCACATGATCGCAAACGCTGGTAATCATGTCTTCAATGATGACCTTCCTGTGATTTTTATGGCGACCTCTGTAATCATCTTCTACAATAGTGCTATTGTCGTATTTATCCCAGGCCGTTTTAATTATTCTATCGCTTAAACTTATAGTATTCAAGAACATTTTCTTGCAAACATTTATGGAAGACGCTTGCTCCTTACTTTTATCTAAAGATAAAGGAAGATAATACTTATATGTAAAAGTTCGTTTATTGGTTGTATCCTGATATAAACATCTCTTCTTTTTCTCCTTGGTAGTGTACTTTAATACAAACTCCCAAAACTTTTTAAATATATCTAACCGCTGTACGTAACTAATTCTATCAAAGCACTTAAATTTACAGGAACATGGTGGACCCATTTGTTTTGCATTAAACACTTTGCCAGTTTTAGTAGAGTACTCCTGTCCAAGGTTCTTTTGTCGTTTCCTTATTGTTTCTGCCCAATTATCGCGACATTTTGAGCGTTTTTTGGATTGGCGTGGTATCGCAAGTTCAGAAACAGAGCTATCTGTACCATAAAATGATTGACTTTGAGCTGATGGAGTGGGAGATGCCATCGCAGTACTCTCAGTGTTGGACCGAGTTGGGCAAGATTGAGCAATGGGGGATGTGGGAGCATCTTGTTGCTTCACAGAATTAGACGAATTAGGACCTTCTGAAGAATGTTCTTCGATAGCTTGCACTTGTGATTGGAGTGGTATGACAGTATTAGAAACAGAGCGATCTACACCATGAAGCGATTGACTTTGATCAGAAAGAGCGCGTAATGCCATCACAGTACTCTCAGTGTTGAACTGACTTGAGCAAGATTCAACGATGGGTGCATTCTGTTGCGTCACTGAATTCGATGGACCATGATCTTCTTCAATACTCTTCAATAGCTTGCAGTTTCATCCAATACTTTCTGCCAATACTATATAAATACGTTTGTCTTGAATGTTTGACTGGCAAGTGGCGCTTTTTTAGCCGACTGCTGGGGAATATAATTTCATCATAACTCGAGTCAGATTCAATTGACTGATCTGAATGTATCGGACAAAAATCACTATAACACTTTGTGTGATACGGGGGTGGTGATGGCATAGGCGTAGGTATACAAATCTTAGATACTATACTTGAAATCGTTGCTGTACTGATAGCAGGTGATGCTTCATAACTGGATACAGATTGAATTTGGAACGGAGTTACTGGACGCAGTTCAGTAAGAGTCGTTTGATCCGCTGATCCATCACGACAAGTAGAAACGTCAGGAACATCACTTGATGAATTATCCCAAAAGGGTAGTACGTTGATTTTCTTAGCACCTGTAAATATTTTTTTGCGTTTTCAAATGTACACACGGCTACCGTTCAACCTATACAGAACCAGTGTAAGCTGGTCTCGCGTTTGGTTGTATTATGAAACCATCGCGCGGCCAGCTTAGACTGATTATGTGTAGTAAGTACACACAGCTGTGTGTACTATGAAGTTAGACCTAGAATTTTTTTAAACGACATTAGAATTGTAAAATTTATTGTTATTTATGTACATTTAGTTGAAAATGAGTTATTAAGAATAGTTGCGTACAATTAAAACTGTATTTAACAATTTTATAACACTTTTAGATTTCGAATAATGTTTTACGAAAAACTAATTAACAGAAAAAAGTAGCACAAGCGCTTACGACGCACACTTTAAAAAATAATTTGGTCGAATAATGCTTCATGTGTACATGCCGACGAAAAGAAGATACAATTATGCGTAGTAAAATATAATATGTGCATAAGAAACTACAAAATTAGAGAAGGAAATAAGACAAGCTCTATTGTATATTAACATGTTAAGAAACATATCAGTAAAGTATTGTAGCGGATTACACTTAAGTTTAAAAAGCCGCGGCAACTTGGTAGAAAAATGTTTTATGTGATCTTAAATACTGTTTCTGTGGTAATGTTAATAATTTTGTGTAATAGACCCAAAACAATGTAATTAACATACTAAAAATGTTTATTTTTCCATTAAATTAAATTTTATTGTTGTTGTATACATTTTAGAAAAATCCAAGAAATATGTATTTTACGTATATTCTATTCCGTAAATAATTTTCTTATCACTAATTTAAACGTTTAATTCTCAACAGTAATGAACAACGTTGTGTATGTAAACAAAATAACAATAATTTAACTGATTTCTTACCATTTTGATCGCCACTGTCGGTATCCATTGTCACAACACCTCACTCTCAGCGACTACGTTGAACAATGCGCGTTGTAATGAAGGAACGCGACGCACGGAGCCGGGAGCGCCAGAGCGGGATAGAGATCATCGCGTTATGTGTTCGTGAGACGTTATTTTAGGTATGCCGCGTGGCAAAAACTTTATTCGAACTTAATAACTTTAAAAATATTGAATGAAAATTATAAAAAAATACATCATTGGATAGCTTACGTCATTATGATAACGAATTTACCATAATATCATTTTTGTTACATGTGATGATAAAACAATATTCTACTAATGGGACGAAATCCTGCAGATACATTTCGGAGAAAATCAACAACAATCTAAGAGGACAAAATAAGCCATTTTTCGTCACAAATAAATCCCACAAAAACTTAATAAAGTGACCTTCGCAGTAATATTCAGCAAAAATACGCAATATTTTTTTCAAAGAAATATCCGAGCACTGTACAAAGTAGTCTTTACGTGAAAAAATAACTAAATAAAAATAAGTCATCTGTATTCAAGTGATGTACAAAAGCATCTTTGGGGCCGTCTGTACAAATGCTTACAGATTATGATGGACAGGCGTTTCATCGTAACTCAAAGAACGAAAAGATTTGATCATGTAGTCTGAGTGTTGGCAGGAATTCGGAATGTGATATGTCAAAGTAAAACTTTTGAAAGAAATTCTTTGGTTTGCACGTTTCTCTTTAAATAATAAACGAAGGACATGATTGATGGAAAATATTATTGCTTCCTATGGGTGGGTGTTAGGTAGTATTGGGACGGACGTGTTGCCAGCTGACCCATTTTTTTATTCAGTTAGCGTACGTAGTTCAAGAGGCAGATATGACGTAATTTGTGCTTCTATATAATATCCATTCGTATATGGAAGCCTATTGTGTACTAAACCAATCTGATATTGAATGCGTATGGAGATGTACATAGAAATAGGCAACATACAGAGTTATGCCTAAAATATCTTTCAACATATACCTGGGCCAAAGAAAAAAGACTTGCATGCCTAGCGGCCACGGGCTGCATGAAAACTACACCTACAGCGGCATTCGAGGTGTTGTTGGACCTGCCTCCATTGCACCTGTTCATACAACAGGAAGCTACGATGTCGGCGATTCGGCTAAGAGCTCTGAAGCTCTGAAAAGACACCAATACACCGCACACATTTTAAGATTGAACTCATTTGTGGAGCATGTATATATAATTTATTTTTTTTATGTTTATGTCCGTAATAGATTTATTTAATTTATTATTTATTTATTTATATAAAGGTCCCAACATAATACCAGTGCCATCTTGTGTCTCAAGATGGCAATATGCTGAGTTGGGAACCGATTCCCTTTATGTTAGGATGTTAGTTTTTATGTTTATATTTCTGTCAAAAACTTAAACAGAATAAATGGGTTTTTCTTTCTTTTTCTTTTCTTTTCTTTCACACTAGCAACTTAAATACACTCTTCAAAGAAGTTCCTCTAACACAAGCCATTGGCGACCGAATACCAAAACAATTTGTGTTCGACAAGAAATACAAAATCCAACTGTACGAGGACCTACACGGAAGAGCGGTTAACCACAACGAGCTCACGATGTTTACAGATATGTCTAAGATGGATACATGTACGGGTTCAGTAGTATTCTCCGAGGACCTAAACATCAACATCGCAACATCGCAGCACCATTTAGGCATGATCCTAGCTGCCACAGCAATCATGGCACGTGAGGTAAGAGAACGATCCGTTAGGATCCTCTCAGATGGTATGGCTCTCTTTTCTGCCCTCAAAAGCCATACTATCACCTCGGCACTCACACTAGTAAGCCACCAGAAACTAACAGAGGTAGGTAAACTAAACAAATTAACACTACAATGGATCAAGGGCCACAGTGGCTCAAGAAGGAATGACGCAGCCGACGTAGGTACTTGCCAGAAGGCTCGGGTCCCACCAACTCCGAAGTGGAGCACTTCGGAGTTGGTGGGACCCGAGCCCATTATTCCCCTCCCTTCTGGTTTTTATCACAACCTGGTAAAAAATAGAACATGATTCTTATAATTAAACTAGAGGACGCCCGCAGCTACGCCTGCAATTTTTTTAAATTTACCCGTTTTGGCGGATCCCGAGGGAATTTCGAGAAATCCCTTCTTAGTGTACCCCTCCGGTCCCCAAGGAACATACATGCCAAATTTCAGCTTCCTGCGACTAATAGTTTCGGCTGTAGCGTGTCTGTCAGTCAGTCAGTAACGCAAGGATTTTATATATTAAGATTATAATGCAATACCATACATTAAACTTCACGGTCCACATACTCCGGATCAATTTATTCAGATATTAGTTCGCATAAACCACAGAACAGTTAAAAGGAGTAGAATGGCCTTGTGGGCGTGGCAGGCGCACCGTGCGTGTGAGCAAACGCTCATATTTCGACAAAATTTGTTTGACCGGTCAACAATCGCGCTCATATTGCGACAGCGTACAAAGCTCTGAGAAAAAAAAATATGCCATCTTGCGGTGTTATAACGTGTAGAAAAAGAAGCCAGGCATGTAATGTGGCTCGAGAAGGGATTTCTTTTCACCGGTAAGTCCAAAAACCTTAAAATACAAATGATATTTGTAATAATTGTAGTTATTACAATAGTATTCTGTAGTTTGTAAACAAAAATGATACTATCGCAAGCAAATAAAAAAAATATACATTGCTGGCAATACGTGGGTACCATCTAGTATTACGTAGGCGATTCGCGTAGACCGGCCACTGCTGCTCGAAGCGGCCGGTCGACGCGGTGATGTGCTTGTGCAGATCTACTAACGTGATAGTGTTAAATGTTCTTGTACTAATTGTTCTTTGTGAGTAAATTTGACGGCGCATGGTAAATAAACGCTATGTTTGACAGGCTAAAGTCAATAATTGATTTTTTTGCACGTTCTGATTTAAAAAATGCGAGTGTGTGCGCGACTGCGTTTCGATTGATTTTACTAAAGTGTATGTGTAGTAGTAGCCGTGTGGTAGGGGCAAACCGGCGACACAGGTTTCCGATACATTTTCGTCTAGAGGGCATATCTACTATAATTAATATATCTATGGCATAAACTAATCGACAATTCCGGAAGGATTATACGCAGATTACATGAGTTCAATTAGGCTATCGTTAGTTATTGCTTGGCCAGATTGTACTGCGTACGGTATTACTGTTATGGTGTTGATACACTTGAGCATTCACCTGTAATAAATATTCTTGCGAATGTTACATAACAGAAACACAAACGGCACTCACAGCACCGCACGTTCGATATCGGGCTTTCGGGCGTATCTATACATCTATACATATAAATAAAATTGGAGTGTCTGTTTGTAATATTAAAATAACCGCTTTTTACTAAATGCATATGGATGTATATGTTACGGGCAACTTGAGAATTCTGGTACCTATGAATAGTGACCGGCCTGTATACATAATTCCTATGTCAGATGGGCAATTTGATTAAAATTGCATGCCTCATCACTTTTCCCGGTCAGTATGAATAAGGGCAAATACGTTTTGGGCAAAATAATAAAACAAATGAAATGAAGGTTAGGTGAGACTGTAACTCAAGTAAGGAAATGGTAAATCTTACTGGTAAAAAATACTAAGTTGACGGAGCTCTGCTTCACAGGGCTCCTATTTTTGGATTAAGGGTCACAAGAGAACCTAACATAACCTACTTACTTGAGTTACAGTCTCACCTAACCTTACGGGCTTACGTAGATTTTTTAAATGGACCACATGCTGTCGGGCATTATAATATTGACCGGTCTAAGTAATTAAAATACTAAAATTTATCAAATAGCCCGATGATCTTTGGAACTATTCATAATAATCGGCCCTTATTCATACGGGCTGGTTAATCACGTTGCCCGTAACATATACACGGTACATATACCGAAATGACATTTTTTACAATTTTTGTCTGTCTATCTGTCTGTTTGTTCTCGCTAATCTCCAGAACGGCTGGACCGATTTTGACGGGACTTTCACTGGCGGACAGCTGATGTACCAAGGAGTAACTTAGGCTATAAATTAACCGGGTACGTGAAGTAGTTCGCTCAGGATGTGGGTGAAACCGCGGGAAACAGCTAGTAAAAAATAAATTTGCGTCAAGTTTTCTGCTGATTCTAGTGTCCGCGAAAAATATTGTAAAAAAATGTTCGTAGCGATGTTTGGCTGTGCGTTGTTCAGTTCAACTAATTTAGAAACAACGAATGCTCGATGTTCTGTCAGAAGTAAATGCTCAAATATATCAGCACCATTAGCTGAGATGTCTACTGGTGCGTGTAGTTATAATGACTTGAGAGCAATATGATAGTTTCGAACCTATTGGGACTGGTTGTTGTGAAGATGAATTATTGAAGTTGAAGGGATCGATGCGAATATATGTATTTCCCTATTATCTGGTATGAAAGCGCTCTCTCTGCGTTAACTTTGTGCTACAGAGTGATCGCGTAGCGCACACTCGAGCGCTACGCGATCGAGCGCATGTGCGTCCCGAACATGCCCAATAAGAGGGAGGAAAAGTTGAGTGTCGTTTGCTGAGGTCGCCATTTGGATGGGACCGATATGACTGTGTGAATTGTTCCAAAATTAATTTTGCCTACTATTGCATTATTTTAGTTTTTTATTTCGTATTCCAATGTAGTAACCCCTTTTGAGATCGATATCATTTCAGATACTTAATAAATTTAGTTATTATTGCTACAATGTACCTACAATAAAATATTGTAACTGTATTCAAATACTGCCAAACGTAATAATAAATAAAAATTACCTGTAAATTACAAAAGGATTCACATATTAATCAACATTCAATCCAACAAAAGTAATACATTAATCAAATGGATAATCCATTCAATAAAGGCTTCACCTTCAAGCACTTAATGGTACATGGAAACGACGCTGCAGAACGTCCAATAAAAATTAATCAAAAGCATCCCCATTATGAGACCATTTTAAAAAGGAGGTATTGTACCGATTACCCGACTCATTTAAAATGATACAAGGCTCTCGTCGAGCTTGCCAAATACTCGTGTTTTCTGTAGCAGCGGTGGACGTATTCTGTGTATCTGAAATGGAAATAACATCTGTAAATATGTCACAGAATATATACAAGTACTAAAGTAGTTATGTGATGAAACAGATAAGGTATAGAATGAACTCATTAGTCAGCCTAATCTTTTAATCTGTATGTATAAAATTCTTCCGGTACTGACAGACAACAAACAGCCAAAACTATTGGGCATAGGAAACTGAAATTTGGCATGTACATGCCTTAGAAACCGTAAGGGTGCACAAAGTGGGGATTTCTCGAAATTCCCACGAGATTGGGAGGAAACGGATAAATTAATCGTCATCTAGTTTTGTTATAAGATTAATCTGTAATTAAACCTTAAAAACCTCATTAATGGAAAAGTTTATTTGATCGGTAAGTACTTTACATAGGTAAGAGCAGCGATAGCTGAATGGAGAGACCGTCGGACTGCCACGCAGAGGGTCTCGGGTTCCAATCCACGGCGCGCACTAATGACTTTTCGAAGTTATGTGCGTATTAAATTGTTAATTATCGCTTGCTGAACGGAGAAGAAAAACATCGTGAGGACATGTCTGAGAGTGCTCCATAATATTCTCGAAAGACGTGTGAAGTCTGCCAACCTGCACTTGGCCAGCGTGGTGGACTATGGTCTTACCCTTTTCATAATAAGAAGAGGCCTGTGCCAAGCAGTGCGACAGTATAAAGGGCTGATGATGATGATGATTATGATGAAGTACTTTATATTCTTTATAGCTAATAGATAAAAATGCGATAGAATTACCAAACTGGTGTGTAATTCATTTCCAAAACTTAAAACTTTAGTAAGTTATAATAATCCAACATTCAATTCATCCAAAAAGTGAGTGATTGATTTTATTTGTTTTTCTTAGAAGTGATTGATTGTAAAACATAGTAATCAAACTAATGCTGTCAAAGAAATTTTTTTATATATTTTGTGTGCTAACAGTATACGTATAAGTAGTATGCACACAAAGTCGTCGGGCTCGAATTTTGTCACAGAACAAAAAACTATGTTAGGCCATGTCGGAGGCCTTCGGGTGCTCTTTAAACTCCGACAGCAAAGTTGGCCACACACCCACATAAAATAAAGGAGACTTTGATGTACGTGATTATAATTTAAGAAAAACATGACTTTAACCCTATTCCAGTCCCATGAACCACATGTGGCTCAGGACAATTGAATTTCTATTGTGTCTGGCGGTCGGACAGTCAAAGTGTTAAATCCATTTTAAATCGAAAACCGAATTTAAAACCTTAACCGAAATGGAACATAAATTCGATTTTCCTTTACCGGTTCAGTTTTTTCGGGTTAAACCGTTGCCAGCGTAACGCCTACTGCATAGTTACTTTACAGAATACATCTGCAACCGAGTTGTTAAATTTAACCGAATGCATAAATAACGAGCTTAATTGGGGGTGAAATCATGCTGCAGTTTTGATGAACAACTCGAAATTTTAAACGGCACCCAACTCTCTCGGTGCTAGGGTTCACAGCTCCTTTGCACTTAATTATTTTCCTCGTTGAAGTGCATACGATTTTTCACTTTGAGGAATGATTGGCTTGGTTTAGCTGTGTCTTTGCTATTTAGAAGTCGTTGATATTTAAGACTATTTAGTCGTATATTGGCGTTTCTTGACTGCACATTTTCCGTTCATGTGTTTACACATAATAACAAACATTTTCTATACAATACTTTTACTAGTATAAATTGCACAGCTTTTTTTTTTGCCCAAATTAAACATTAAATTCAATCAATCGGGAATTGGGTGAACGACGTGTTGAATTTCTTATCGTATCCACTTTCATACAATATGGTTACAATTATGTTTTATGTTTGTTTTTATTCATTATACATGCATAAAGTTTTTGACCGAAAGTTTATCTATGGTTCGGAGTTTTGTCAATTTACTATATAAATTATTAAACTAGCATGCATAGTAAAATGCCGAAGGCTTTAGGTACTTAAAACACACTCGAGTGAACGCAGAAATATCCCTATTCAATTAAAAATGAACTCACTAGGCTTTGAAATTAAGATTGCTATCAAGTCGAGAGCTCTAATTTTAAATTGGTTGTGAAGACCGAATAAATTTATATGTGATGGGTATCAGCAAACATAAAATGTATGAATGACAATAGATGCATCACAAAAACGGCAATTGCAAAAACATTAACTTTTGAACTTTTGCAAGATATTGGTCTACACGTACTTAAACTTGTGTGACGTATTTCATTCCCAGAAATATTTTAAGAACAAGGTCAAATGCCTTATACTTACTTCGACGGTTCGGCATGTGTTGCACTTACTATGGTCACAGGATGGCCAAAGTGATTCACTTGATATCCCAAAGGTATTTTTAAATAAACAGCATTAGGATTGGACTATAATCGATTTTAAACTTTCGCGATTTGTATACATCATACAATATTATTTAGCGGGAGGGAGTCCCTCCGCGACCACAACCGTTGCAAGCCGGTAGAAACGTAGAAGAATAACAGAGGTATTTATGCCTTGAAATAAATAAATTATCGCGACTAAGACCCGCTAAATAATATTGTAGGATACCTATACTATATTAGGATACAAACAATTACGCGATTGAGACTAGATACATAATTATTACTGTATTGGTTTTAACCCTAGAATCATAATCAGGTGTCTGTCATACACCTCAAAATAGTAAAACTCTTCTAAAGTGCGGCGCGCAAGAGATAGCAAAACGCCTATCCCAGTACCTTCCTGCCGCGGCAAGACTTCAGTCTCACGCTAGACATTTTTGCGCGTAAACGTATAGGAACCGAGATACGACGTCGAAGGTGTCTGAGATTAGTATGTTAATGTATGGTTAAACAATTTTATAACTTTACAAATTTTACAATTTGCGGTATAAAACGAAAATACGTGGAGTGATTATTGGAAAAAGGTGTGAATTAGTTTGATTACATACTGTGCATCTCATAACATTTGGTCGAAGGTGCATTGACCATAAAGGTCGTTGACACCTTTGACCAAATGTGTAATAATATGTCCTGTAGTAGAAAATGAAAAGATGGCCACTGTGCTGCTTTTACGGTATCTGGAATATATCCATGGTCAATTCCTTTGTCATACACGTCCACAACAATAGCAGTAATCAAAACCAACTACTGACAAGTCGATTTTTTATCAAAGATGTCTCGAACAAGCCTTGGTAACGACGCCGACGTCACCGTGAAGCACCAACTTTTGAGGCGATGCCTTAAGCAGAATATCGATACCATTCTAGGCGATACTTTGTCTGATGCACCAACCGACCTTAGTAACCGAGCCAGAAAACTTTGCAAGTTCTGCTGCTACAAAAAAAAAACATGTTACCAGGTTTGTTTGCGCCTCCTGCAAACGGTAAATGTGCATAGGGCATCGTGGCAGTTTGTGTCTGGAATGCTCCGAATTATCTTAACATTAGTTTTTCAATGCTTTTATTAATGTAAAAATTATTTTTATTCATACCTCCCATAGTTTACAAACTAGGTGCGCTAAAAGATGTGGTGTATGAGAGACATATGAGTATGAGATTTGTAACTATAAATATAGATTATGATTCTAGGGTTAAATAAACGACATTTTCCATGGTTGTAAAATTATGTTATTTTGCATTTCAGCTAGTAGTTGTTCAACAAAAAAAAGGAATTGGACATCTCAATCACCACAGCAATCATCATCATCCGCCTTGTACTTTACTATACTCTGCTTGGCACCGGCCTCTTCTCATTTTAAATAAAAAAATACTGGTCAAATCATCATTATTGTCCTAGCGTTATCCCGGTTGCATCCGAGACTTACATGCCTCGGAGCCCGCTTACTGATTTTACCAGATTTGACACAATAACAGCTTTTCCATAGAGCGACTGCCGTCTGACCTCCGCAACCCAAGGGGATAGCGATATTCCATGATTAAGACCCTACATTGTACTGCCCAAATGAAATACACATTTAAAACAAAACTCACTCATTGTAAATGAAATACTCAAAGCGGAGACTAGTGACCCTAGCAAATAATCGCTCTCGAGTGTACCAAACGCCCAAGGGATGTTGCGTGTGCGGGAAACAATCACACCGCTATACCGCTTGAAACAATTCTGTTAACATACATAGACCGGTTTTTCCCACAAGGGGTTCATAGTATTACATTCGCATTTAGTTCGAAATGTGTTGAGCGCATCGATGTAATAATCTTAATATATAAAATCCTTGCGTTACTGACTGACTGACAGACAAGCTACAGCAGGTACAGGTAAGAATAATTACAATAACATCTAATACAAAGAATAACCCAAGAGTTGCATTTCTCTATTCTATAAAATAATCAAACCGCATTCACTGCAACTCAAACAATGTAACTGGCCATAGAAAAAACCGTACAGAATTCAAAAAACTAGCGCCAAAACTTTTTAAAATAATCCCGCTTTTTATCGGATCTCGTAATTGTAACATAAGGGGCGGAACATACCTGACCGAAGATGCGTCGAACGTATCTTCGGTCGCGTCTATTCCGTCAAATGAATCGGTACACATCTGACGGAAAATGCGTCGAGCGTATCTGCACACATTCGCTGAAAGCGTGGCTATTATGCACACATATAAGTTTGTTCGTACAGGGCCGTACTCAGGGCAGCTCAATATTTTACTGTCATATTCTTTTACCTAATCATTTTTCGTGTTCCCTGATGTTATGTAGTCACTGAAGTCTTGTAGTTATTTATTTTGCAATTCGAGTACTATTAAAAATATGTCGGACTTCGAAGATTTTTTATAGTAGCCAACAAGCGTTATTTAAATATATATCCTATTTAGGTATGGAGGTTCAAAAATAAAAGACGATAATACGATTTGGTTACGGTTTTTCACAAAACTTATACAAATGATATAGAAGGGGTTACAGACTACAGTTGCAGAGCAAGACACAAAATGTTTTCTATATAGGCATGTATGGAAATTGTTCCCGTGGACCTTTAGCACCTCATACCCAAAAATTGGCCATCGATCCAAGCTAGCAAATATGCGTACACTCATAGCAGATACTAACACTACATTATTCTACACATTTCGTTTCTGAAAAAATAAGTAAGTTCTGGCGGCCCTGGAATCTTACGATCTTAAAATCACCGATCTGGGAATGACATGGATATGGTATGTCCAATACCTACGAATTTAGCGTGCACACCTACGAAATTAGCGTGCACACTTACGAAACGTTGAACAAATAAAATGGTTGCCATTTGGGTTGTTCTCCAGAATGTAATCGATAACGATATGGAGCCGGTTAGAGGACAATAATACATTTTTGTAGTAAGTTACCTTTGTTGGTTTAAATCTTTTGCCAGATTAGTTTATTCCATAATGCAAATGTGGGCGAAAATGGCAAAGCGAAAGACGACCCTTGTATGAAATATGTAACAAAATATTCTCTGAGAGCCAATATCGGTTTTTAGACATATTTATGCACAAAAACAAAATTATTATGTTCGATAGACAACGATTTCACAGCAGATGTACCACAAACCTTGGCGAAAAATATGGCGATAGTGGCACGAATGACATTTCTAATAAAATATCGTCATGATTAATTTATTCAGTAAACTATGGCTATCTCTTTTTTCTGACAGAGATATCCCTAAGACAAAACGAGACAACACTATGTTTGGTGGCTTTATGTCGATTTCGTATATATGTGTACAAAAAAATCATGGCGAAATGTGGGTGTAATATTACACCTCTGCCTACCCCTCCGGGGATACAGCCGTGAGTCTATAAATATAAAATATAATAATATATGTGAATAATGTAATTTTTCTATATGTACCTACTATTTGCCCTCTCCATTTATATTCCTTACTCAAAGGTCAAAATTCACGTGGTGCGTGGTGCGCGCGACGTCGACGGATAATCCGTCAGTACGCTCGACGTACTAACGGATTATCGGTCAGGTGTGAATGGTTGAACGTTTTTCTATACATTTGTATGTATTGGCGTTACGCGACCGATAAAACGCGACGGATCTTCCGTCAGATATGTTCCGGCCCTAACGCCAGTCGTCTCCGAGGGCTGCCTCCATTCGGTTCCATTAGAAAAATGGAAATTTATCCGCTTCCTCGTTCCAGAAAGTAATTTTCGATAAAACAATTTGTCGTAGGAACCGTTCAACACATCTGTTCTGTGATCCGGGCTTCAATTTTTCCGTTGCTACATTTGTGTGTGCTAAGTAAGTTTCGTTCGAGGTTTCTTAGTATTATTTTCTTTTTGTTTTATTTTCGCTTGGATGAAGTAAACTGATTCATATGGCAATAATGACATATGAATCGGCAAACACCATAAGGTGGAGTGCATTTCTGGCTTCGTATAAGTAGCGTATCTTTAGGTATACTGAAAGTGAAAGTAATAACTTTCGCAGATCATAGAATTAGTTGAGGCTGACAAAGTTCCAAATGTTCAAATGCTCGGAGTTCTCTGCGAGATCAAATTTGAAATGAGGAGATCCGCAGGCGAACCAAATTCACTGACATTGCTCGCTGAATAGTCAGGCTGAAGTAACAGTGGGTCGGGCACATAGCCAGAAGAACCGTTGGAGCAGAAAGTTTCTGAAGTGGCGGCCACGCACTGGACGTCGTAGCAGAGGTAGGCCACCCACAAGGTGGACTGACGATCTAGTTGGGATCGCGGGCAGCGGATGAATGCGGTTGGACTGATCCAACCGCATCCATTGATCGGTCCATGTGGAGAGCCAGTTGGGGTGGCCTATATCCAGCAGTGGAAGTCTTTCAGCTGTTATGATGACGGTGATGATGATTAATTTATTTCAATCACAGTTATTTTATTTATTTATTTATAGTCTCACGCCGAAGGGGTAGGCAAAGGTGTAAAAATCACAGTAACAGCGAATAAAATAAAATATGCTGGTCTGTATATTAACCGACAATCATGTCTATAAGCTTGAATTCTATTCGATAACAAATAATCTGGCTGGCTCACCCGGCACGAGTACGAGTATTGCAGTTGCAGCACCTTACAAAATGTAAATTGTGTATTATGCAAAACCTGGCGATGAAAAAGAGTGACCATGAGTTTTATTGCCCGTTCTTTCTCATGGTTCTACCTATTGCTTTGCGAACGTGGCAGTAAATGTAAATGTAGAAGCATACAGTAATAATGTTTTAAATTTGAGTATAAGTAATTATATTATAAATTTATTATTTTGACGTTCATAAGCGTCCCATTGTGACCCAAATGAATAAAGGATTTTGAATTTGAATTTGATATTCCAAGTGCAAATGCACTATTTTTTTAATCGAATAATTATTTTCTAAAGATACTTTCTCAATTACCAATATTGATTGTTATCTTATCAAATAAATTCGGCAGCATAAACTAAATGAAATTACACTAATCAAATCAAAAAGCAAACTGATATAAATATTGACTTTTTTTCAGTAATAGAATTTGAAATCGAAAATGAAACGTCAAACGTAGTGAAACGAATCGTAATTTTTTTAATCAGTTTTAAGTTGAAATTACTATAATTATGTTCAGCTGTTATATGTTGTAAATATAATATTACAATAATAGATTGCATGAATGGCGATGGCTATTTAAACAGGTACCTAATCTTCCGCATAGTTAACCATTCAATAGCAGAATAATTATGTGGGCACAATTATTAACTGTAGATATTGTCAATATATGAGTGAGGACATCCATCGCATGTCCGAACAGACGCATCCATGTAGTTACAGAAGCTTTGAATGAATTATAGAGCACTCGTAAGCTCTAACCCTAGACCACTAAAAATCTAAAAAGCGTTTAAAAACCTACCTTTCCTTAGGCTAGCACAACTCAATGCAAACTACGCTAAACAACATAAACACGAACAAGCAATCACAATCACGTCTTTATTTCAGATACATCTTACTTTATCCGTCAAATATTCCCAAAGGGGCAATGACATCCCTAAGCATATTAAATTCGTAAGAAAATTTTCCCAAAAGAAACAACGCTTTCAAGTTCCACGGTCATCAATAATATTCATCATTAATCATCCTGTGAAATTTCTGAAACCCTTCTCTACTTCATTAGATTCGAAACATCGATCTTGCAAAAAAAGCCAAGCTAAAAGGGCAAGGTAATCGGCGAAGTTAAACGAGTACTTGTCAACGCCTTAAAGGCGAACTGAGTGATTCCTGAGCACCCTGTAAGGCTGCTGGCTTAGACTGCGGTGGAGGCGGAAGCGATTTTAGTAAGTTAAAAACACAATATACTATAATAATATATTGTGCTTTTATGTGATACTTCCGAGCCTCGTGACTGTGTCGTCTATACGACGCTATGCTTTGTAGGGTAAGGAGGGCGGGATTGGAGAGATAGTTTGTGCTATGGGTCAGATGGTTTTTAAATTCCGAAGTTGTATTTTACTCTCATTAGAAATAATACACTGTCTAATCTAGCAAATCTAATAACGATGTTTAATTCTTATTGCAACCAGCAAAAGCCTATAATTTACGCTACATAATATTCACTTGTATAAAAATAAATTATTATATATAATTCAACACGTCAAATCTCTTAAAACAGGGATTATTTGTTTAGCAGTTGTAATAAACATCATCAAATTATATTCCACTACCCGTTAGCAAAACATAATTTATACAAACTATAAAAATGACTTTATAATTTACACGGACGCACACTGCCCAACTTTTGCAACTGATATTAAATCTAGTGCTGACATGGCTGCCACCGCAAAAACGCTGCCGTGAACCTAACTTCACCTTATTAACTAGTTACGCTTTTAAACTCGAACAAAATTCACGTACTAAATATTATACCGACGGCAGAAGCCACGTGTATCAAAATTGTTGAATAATTATGTTTCGAAAATGTTAAGTGATAAAGGTAACGTCAGTTACAATTAATGCTACACCAGAGGATTTTTCTTTTATTAAGGTAAACAAGTATCGTAGCCTCCTTAAAGAAGCTAGAAAAAATATATAAAATTAGCTATATAGTCTAGTCACTTTACGAAACCAAAAGATAATGCTTGTACATGAAGCATTGTACCAAGGGAGACACAGCAAAATATGGACCTGCCATTATCGTGGCCTCAGTGCTTTGATACCACAGATTTCTTAGTAACAGGGAAAAATCACACACACCCTTTCTATCTGTTCTAAGGAAGCAGTTCAGGAGGGAGTTCGCAGAAGCGGAGGATGATCCGGTAATCTAGGTTTCCACTTTGAAGATTTTTCGAAACTAGTACGGTCTATTGCCATGCCGGGCACCCTGCCACCAGGTATTACTGCGCATGAGAAGACTTAATTACATACGTCTCGTCGGAAAAGTTTAGCTGTGTCTCTGATATGGCCAAAGCCTATTGAGAAGAACCTAAGAGATAACGAGTTTTAGTACCAGTAAACAGTACTATTGTCTTGTGCTGTTTGTAGCTTTTTAGTAGCAGTACGAAGTCTGCTTGGTAACATACATATAGTATTACTAGAGGACGCCAGCAGCTACGCCTGCATTATTTTTTAATTTTCTCGTTTTGGGCGATCCCATGGGAATTTCGGGAAATCCCTTCTTAGTGCACCCCTATGGTCCCCAAGGAACATACATGAAAAAAACTGTGTTCATGATACAGAATACCAAACGAACCATCGCTGAAAGGGTCAAGGAACATATCGCAGCTGTAAAAAACCGGCAAAGTAACAAGTTTGCCATAGCTGAGCATTTGTTGGAGTCTGGACCAAACCACTGGATCGAATTACATCAACCAAAGCTCTTATCTACCGATCGTCACTATTACTCCAGGATAGTACGTGAAGCGGTTGAAATGAAAAAGTATAAAAATTTAAACCGCGAAGATGGATACAGACTGTCTACAACTTGGAATCCAGTAATCAATAAATGTAAACCCCGCCGCAGTAACACAGCTCATCAGTGTGTAGACGTCATAAGTGTCGTGTGTCAACGTACCGACAGTTCGGATAAAAATAAAAAACAAGTGAGGGTAGCTGCCGAAACCCGCACTTCACAAGGACGACGCTGAGATGACATCAGTCCTGCCGCGACCAAGGCTGTTGTAAGACGGCCGAAACGTTGGTAAAACATAAGTATTTATACCTCAAATTAATTAAATATCGCGAATAAGACCCGTTTAAATAAAATTGTATGATTAAATATATGTTTTTAATTGTTTCCAATTTGATAATGCTAGTTTTTTTTATTTATTTGTAACAATATAAGCTTACAGTTTATACACCAGAACGCTTACATGTTATAAGTACTAAATCTAGGAGCATCAATACAAACAAAATTAACAAGTACTTAAAGACTAAGACATAATATAATTTAAGTAAATAGGCACAAGAAAAGTCAAAAATTTAATTTATTATGGTAAATGGTATGTCAACAAATAATTATTTTATATGGATTGAGTGCATAGCTGCATTAAATTGTGTTTAGGCAGGTCATTACATTACGCATAAATATAATTTATAATTTGTCAAAAAATATATCTACATCTACATTACTCTGTAAGAATTTATTGAGTAAATGTATGGCTCTTGCAGTAGGACTATTGGAAGCACGTGGAAGGCGCCAAGTTGACGGATAGGCGAGGAGGTTGTGATGCCGACGACAACCCCGCAAATAATTATTGGGTACATACAGATTGATACACTCCATTACAGACAGATTATCGATTTTATGATTGAGCATTAAAATATAGTGCATTGTGTGTGTAAATTTCCTTCGAAGTTCAAGCGTATCAAGGCCGACCATCCCTGATCCAAACATCGAAGGAAACAGAAAAGGGTAATAGCCTAATTCCCGCTTGTATATGAATCTGGCAAACTTTCTTTGAACACTTTCAATCGCCAATGTGTATATTTTTTCTTGCGGACTCCATACGATTGAGTTATACTCTAATCTACTCCGCACGTAGGCATTGTAAAGGAGTTTAATAGCCTGTATGTTTTTAAATTGAGAGCAAGTTCTTATAATGAATCCCAAAGCTTTATTCGCATCTTTACATGTTTTTCTTATGTGCTCGTGGAAGTTAAGTTTTTGGTCAAGTGTTAATCCCAAGTCCCGTATTTCACTGACGCGCTCGAGAGGTGTACCCGCCAATTTGTATGTCATAGATATTGGGGAGCAAGATCTGGTAAATGATATCGTCTTACATTTAGATATATTAAAGGATAGTTTATTTTTTGCACCCCATTCATAAACCGCATCAATATCAGATTGTAGTGCTGTACAATCTGCTATATCGGTAATAGAAAGGTATAGATTTAGATCGTCTGCGAACATTAGACATTGAGATCTAGAGAGAACTGACGGTAGGCCGTTTATCATTATGAAAAACAGCGTAGGCCCTAGGGTACTACCTTGACTTATACCAGATCGAGTATAGTACTCATGAGAACGATAGTTGACAATTTTCACAAACTGTTTACGATCTTTCAAGTAATCGGCCATGAAGTCTAGGAGCTTTGGGCTGAATCCGAAAGATGAGAACTTTGTTAACAGGACATCATTATCGACCAGATCAAATCCCTTTGAAAAATTGAAATATGCCGCATCAATCTGACAACCTGCCGTCATTTTAGTAGTCACATAATCAACGAACTTTATATGGTTAGTTAGCATAGAACGCGATGGACGAAAGCCGTGCTGTGCATCATCTAAACGGCTTCTAATTTTCTTAAAAATGCAGTCATTCAAAATAGTTTCAAATAGTTTACCAAATACAGACAATACTGCGATAGGTCTAAAGTTAGTGATATTATTTGATGATGTACTTTTTGGCACAGGTGTTACTCTAGATAGCTTCCACTTTTTAGGATAGCTACTGCATTGCAAGGACAAGTTAAACACATGTTGGAGTGGGTCTTCAAGAGCAGATACGCAGTCATTAACTAAAAAAGTCGGTATATCATCAGGACCGCTAGCAGATGATGATTTTAAATGGCGTACTGCTTGTCTCAACTCAAAGAGGCTTATGTGGTCAAATATTATATTTGTTACACCTAGAGTATCTGCATCACGTATAGCAATTTCTGAGTTCAACATTGGGGAGTTAGTGTGAAAAACGGAGCTGAAATAACTTGCAAATGCAGATACGGCCTCCTGTCCTTCAACCGCCTTGTTCTTATAGATAAACTCTCTGCATTGTTGTCTGTTTCTTCTTTTGTCCTTAACAAATTGCCAGAAAGATGACGGGTTATGAGTAATATTATTTTCAATCGTATTTATATATTTTTTAAAATAATTATTAATAAGTCCCTTTATTTTACACCTATAGAATTTAAACAGTTCTCTATTAAATTAAATACCGTACATTTTATAGTTCTTTAAATTAAAATATTTTAATTTGATGTAATGGATTATTTCTCGAATATACCATGTGGCATAAACATATTTGTGATTATATGAGATTCTCTTTAAAGGGACATGTTTACTTATTACATAATTTAATCTGTCGTACAAAATATCAACAGCTATGTCAACATCGCGTTGGTGCATGAGATCTGTCCAGTCAACTTTTCTCATATCATTATACAAGCTGTGAAAATCCGCTCTACGAAAATTCCAATTTAACATTTCCCCTTAGTATTGGCGATGATGTACTATCCATTACAGCACCTCTTTCATGGGCGACCATTATCTCCAAGGCAAGGTGGTACGAATCCAACGGTACTAGAGGCTCGGTGTCGGATGTTACGTTAATATTTTTGGGGTCAAGTGATGATAGGACCAAATCTAAAATGGAGCCATACTTATTACAAATATTATTAAAAATATTATTACATTGACGCAGTTTACATTAGTCTAAAAATGATTCAAAACTGAATTTAATAGAATTTGTGCAAGAATTTAAGTAAAAATCACCAACTATTACACACTGCTATTCACATCCATATACACTCATAGCATTTTCTATACATGTCAAGACATCTTGATACTGCTTCACATTGTAATTGGGAGGCAACTACAATACAGCTATAAATAGTTTTATATTTTTCCACGTTACCGTGGCAAACAATAATTCTTCATCATCAGTTAGATCGTCAATATTGGTGACTCTTTTAACTGCATAACAATTTCTAACGGCTAACAGTACGCCACCCCATCCTACGTCACCCAGTGTATCCTTCCGTAGTACAGTATAGTTCGAAGGAAATAATTCAGAGCTATTTACAGAACTATTTAGAAAAGTTTCTGTCAGAGCAATGAAGTCACAGGCAATTGAGTTAACATTAGTGTAGCAAACAGTTGTTTTTGATCGGAGCCCTCTCACATTCTGATAGTAAAATATATATTTTTTGACATTGTTATGTTTTTTAAGCTTACATTTCTTGTGCAAATTGTGAACATAGTTAGGTTTACAAGATTTTATACCCCACCAACAACTTAGGGTCCCAAGCCAACCTCACCTGCAAGTGGTGCACCTGCCGATCAACGGACGAGGCTCTGGCAAACCAAATATCCCGATAAGCGGCAATAGGCTCGCCACCTATTACGTAGGATCAGAACACTGGCGAAAAGTGGGCGTTTAATATGCCTCTGCCTACCCCTTCGGGAAAACAGGCGGGAGTCTACATAGACTACTACAGTCCGTTCACAGTTATTTTACCTCTGACAGATGTCGGTGTTTATTTTCTTTATGTTGGAATTGTACTCTGTGATGACAGGAATGTAATATAGGGTTACCCGTGCATAACATTTTACCCAATATTAGTGGAAATGCTTCAAAAATTCAAATGCTTGAAGCTCATGGCCGCAAAGTGGTTAGATTACCGCCGTACCACTGCGAGCTAAACGCAATCGAACTTATGTGGAGTCTGAG
Organism: Euclidia mi; assembly: GCA_944739405.2. Lineage (NCBI taxonomy): Eukaryota > Metazoa > Arthropoda > Insecta > Lepidoptera > Erebidae > Euclidia > Euclidia mi. The sequence continues at coordinate 9,178,097 of OX123186.2, read as the reverse complement.
TCTCATTAAAAGGCGAGTCACAAGCAAAAATTTAGGACAAGAGGCAACCAACATTGTGAATTTAGCTGAAGAAGCTTTTCAATCTATCACTGCAGAAGACTGACAAAAACAATGCAAACATGAGCGCCACATTGAAGACAAGCTTCGTGAAACGGATGGGTCTACGGATGCTGAAATGGACAGGTTCATAATAGAATTAAATTCTGAGTCTGATACAGGATATGACAGCAGTTACGAATCATCATAACAGTCCACATGGATCATTCTTATAGACTCACGCCTGTTTCCATGCAGGGGTAGGCAGAGGTGTAATATTCTACCCACATCATTCTTATTCAAAATAAATATGAAAAATAAATTTGCAGTTTTTGTATTTGATAATTAGAACCTCACGTTGGCGTAATCATGATGCGTTTACCTTTATGTATTAAATAGACAACATTTTTATTACAACTACTTATCTTCGTAGGAAATTAGTTATTTCGTAAGAAAATAAATGTACATGCATATAGCCATGCCAATATCAAGAGGTTTTGTTACAAACATTACTTCTAAATATTTAATACGATCGCTTAGGCAATAAAAAAATAAGTACATTTTTAGCAATAATGTATATTCCATAATTAAAATGGGAGTATTATATACCAAATATAGTAACACAACGCCCAGGTTGGCCAATCTAACAGCTAGAGGTAAAATAACTGTGAACGGACTAGACTATACATACCTTGATACATACCAAAGAGATTGATACATACATATTGTGACGGCCGATGTCAACCGTCGTCACGAAACACAATATTTAGCAAAGAGGTTTGAAGACTATTTTATTATTTGGAAATGAGTTTTTAGTTCGATGACGTATACACTCTGTCAAGTGTTCGCCAAATTCACCAGTCATTGACAACAAGGCGATGGCCGTGCGGATAACACATTCCGTTCACGTTCTGAAGGCGTTGGTTCAAATCCCAGTCATAACAGTTATGTGGATTGTGGTTTTTATGAAATTTGGAAAATGTTTATGAATATTTGGCAAATATTTAAAAGATACTATATTCAATAATTTTTTTTTTCAACATACTATATTAAACTATATTTTATAAGAAGCTTAATCTAATCTAATCTAATACAAAAACCTTAAAAACAAATTTAGAAACTGAAAATATTTACATGGTTTAGGCGTCGTAAAATGCCTCCGCATCAATGTCATCGGGTAACGTGCCCAGAAGGCTGGCAGCATTGCCACGCTGGATGGCAATGCTGATTCTCTGAGCAAAGAATAAACCAGGTTCTGGTCACGTGAGACGTCGATTAACCGTTTCGAAATTTCCCGGAATAGAGAACGAGCGCTCGGACCCCATGAGCCTAGCGTTTCCACCCCAAACGGCTCAAACACGTAATTACTTACTAAATTACTGTATTTGCGCCGTTTGAGGGTTTCCGCAGTTGCAGCAGCAGCGCCAGCATGGCCTCCCGTGCTTGGAACGTGTGATGGCGCGAGGGTGTCTACGCAGGTTGCGTCCCACACCAAAGGCCTACCCATGTTCCAAGGTAGCAATGACATACCATCAGGTCTCTTACCATCGTCGCGTACCAAGCCATTTGGTTCAAGTACAGCTGGTACGCCAGACGCGACAAGAGCATATTCGAAATATTTAAAAGATTATTTAAATATTTCGAGTAAAAATTAGAAAATTCTAGAAACTTCAGGAAGGAATGGAAAGGTTAAAAACAGACAGGAGATGGAAACACATATTTAAATATTTCGAATAAAGATTAGAAAATTCTAGAAACTTCAAGAAGGAATGGAAAGGTTAAAAAGAGACACGAGATGAAAAAAAACAATTGAATAACGAAAAGATAATCGAAATTAGTAGATCTAGAACATTCCTAGGGGTATATAAGGCGGTGTAGACGCGCTAAGCGGCAGTTTTTAAGTTGAGAAGTGGTAAAGTGAAGAAGAAAAGGAAAAAGTAGAAGGAAGAAAGAAGTAGTAGTCAATAAAGTGAAGTGAAAGTATAGTGCAGTGAAGTGCAGTGTAGTGCAGTGAAGTGCAGTGCAAAAGTCGCTAGTATTGGTGCTGTCCGCGTCGAAATTGAACGACGCGTCGTGTGTGTGAAGTCGAATAAAGTGTTATCAGTGCTACTCGGTGTTTCCTTCCAATCCCGTTACCCCGTCCGCAACAATATGTATGTATGCTTTTTACAACTATATTTACTAGAGGATGACCACAGCTACCGTTTCTCCCCGATTCCATGGTAATTTCGAGAAAGCTCTTCTTAATTTCACATGTATGGACCCCGTACGGGTGCCTACGCTCTCCAAGAAAAATACATGCCAAATTTCAGCTTCCTGTGCCTACTAAATTTGGCTGTAGCTTTTTTGTGAGTCAGTTAATAACTCCATAGTAATTTAAGTCAGTAACAAAGATTTGATATAAACAGATATCATAGACATAAACGTAGTGGAAAACGCTCTCCGACTAGGTGTAGTGATGACGTAGTGATAAAGGTTACGTATGCAAAGTGACGGTAGCGAACGGCCGAAAATGGTGCACAGTGGAGTGCATTCTCTTGCTCTATCTGTATCTGTCTTGTTCTAAAGCACTTAAGCTAGTAAACCAATAAAAGTAATAAAATAACATCATCATTATAACCAGCCTTATTTATATTCTTGTCGTTATAACAAGGTTAAAGTTAAGTCATCACGCACATTATCACGCAGGTTACAGTGTGACAGTGACAGGTGTGCGAAGTAACAGATGCACATCTTTCACATGTTCTTTGTTCAGAGAAAATTATGGACAACTAACCGGTTACCAAGACATAATAATTAACAATTCAATACAAACCGAACACCAAATTGTTAGTGGTGCGCAATAATATAGGTTTGAACTCAAAACCCTATCGCGTAACAGTTTCTTAGTCTCTACTAGGCTTTCGTTTGCAATAAAATATGCAATGTAATAAATAAATAAGATACATTCACGAGCTTACGAGCCTAGCGTTCACCCCTTGAGCAACGACGTAATGTTTTGCTTGATGTATTTTTCGAATGCGTTCTATAGATGGTGAAATCTAATAGGCGCGTGTTGCGGAAATCGATTCGAAAGCCAAACCAATGTTTTTGCTTTGATTCAACTTGGAATTTGATGACGTATATCTGTATATTTCCAAGTTGTTTTAAAGTGAACCAGACAGCTATTTGGTATTTAAATGTAAAGTACATCATGTTGTATATTTTGTATTGTATCTTCTGGCTATAGATACTAATTGGTTTCAATATAATATTGTTAACGTAATTTAATTATTTTGTCAAACAATGCGTATATTAAGTTAAAATAGGAAAATAAAAGCATCTAACAAATCTATAAATATAAATTCGATGAGCCTGACTAACACATGCAATTTGGACATAAGCTATATTTTATGCCACGTGCACTAAGGAGGAATTGTTTGATATGTACTTTACCCCTGAGAGGAATAAAAGTTTGGTTTAAAATCCGACAATTTTGGCAAGAGCTATTTTAATATAAACTATTTTAGTCCTGAGCCGCCAACGTAACATGAAGCTCAACAACTTAATCTAGTACTCGTAAGACTTCACGCATGAATCGATTTCAAAGCAATTAATCTTAAGAGGAGAAGTACCTTACATAATATAGGCCATAGAATTTGATCCATTACTGTCTGGCCACGACTTTAGGCTAGGCGACGAGCGATGGGAAGCGCGGTGGGTGGCGAAATCATCTAGAAGACTAGAACAACCGGCACTAGTTGATAGGCCAGTTGACAGCCAGTTACTTTGCCGTTAGCAAAGTCTGAGTCTTAGTGCAACGAAATAAAGACCATAATAGGGACAATACACATTTATCACACAAGTGCGTTTACTCAAGAGTTGATGGAGGTACTATTCAAATAAACATGGCAACGCCGTCATCACAACTGCGCATCTAAAAGAAACAGCTGGCACTGGTCTAACAATCAGTTGAAAGCTAGCAGTTATTTTTCAGTTAGGTAAGTCTGTGCTTATACAAAGGAATATAGACCAAAATCCCTTACTAAAGAATCGTTTTAGATACTATACATGGCGTAGGTCTCCTCGCCTTTCGCGTTTCACGTCGCCAGTCGCCCTTCTAAGCCCGAAGCTTGGCCGTAAAGGCCCTAACTCATTGTAAGGTCTAATTCGGCCAAAGCCTAGAACTTAGGTAATTGTCGGCATAGTGAACGTTCATTGGCACAGTGGTTCACCCAGCCGCGTTGATAGTTCCAAATTATAATTAGAAAGTTCTACATGTCAAAGGGATTGTTGATGGGTTGGGTCATTTATACAAAAAACTACTACTAAGCTTTCAACCATTATTTTACACAAGAAATCTAAAAAGCAGCGGTAAATTGTGATTCCTCTGGTGTTGCTTGTGTCCATGCAAGCAGGGGCAATTGCTTACCATCAGACGATCAGTCTGCTCGTTTGCCACATATTACATAAAAAATCTTATTCCTAGCTTCATTAGTTTGGGTTCTGCGATGTTATATCAGGCGATGATAGTCAGAGCAAGTAATTTCATATTTACCTAACTAGCAGGTGCCAACCCAACATTACAAAACCCTATAATTTTTTTCTCTTCCTTTCTCTGTCTCCCTTCCTTAGTGAGCTTTAAAATAGCTTCAATAGTTAAAGGCTCTGTAGTGATATTTCAGATAATTGATAATTTTATAAAAAATATTAAAATAACACTTTAACCAATTGAGAGAAAAAATGTGGGAAGATAAACCCAGTTGCAAAATGGGCGAATCATATTCGTTTCATGGATATCAATTACATGTTAAAAGATTCCTCAGGCAACATTACAATACAACTGACATAACCTATATTAATATCGTAAAAAATAGCAATTTAAAAAATTACGGTAATGTCCGTACGGCCCGGTACGGCAATAGGCTCGCCCCCTTTTACGTGGGACCTAAAAAATCCTGGCGAAATGTGGGTGTAATATTACACCTCTGCCTACCCCTTCGGGGATACAGGCGTGAGTCTATAAAAAAATAAAATTAATAAAATCACTCAGTGCGAACTTTTAAATAAAAAGTACGCCATCTTTAATAGCGGGGTCTATTTAATTGGATTGTAACGAAGTATATTTGCATAGGTTGATTGCTGACGCAAACCAGGCGCGAGGAGAGCAAAACGGAGTATTTGTATCCAATCGGATGTCAGTCTGCTTCAGTCGGCACGCGGTCGCATTCGACATCTAATTGGTTGAAAAATCACCACTTCGCTCGAATTCGTGACTAAAATGTAAGTCGGAATAACTCGCTGTGCAGCAGGAAATATTAGGGTCACGGCGCATTATACTGGTATGACAACGGCGCCCAATGCGCCCATCTCACCCAGTATAAATCCTTGTGTTTAGATTAGAACACGAAGATGAATTCTATACATATAAGTAAAATTGGAGTGTCTGTTTGTAATATTAAAATAACCGCTTTTTAGATACTAAATGTATATGGATATATACACGGTACGTATGTATACCGAAATGACATTATTTACAATTTTTGTCTGTCTGTTTGTTTTCGCTAATCTCTGGAACGGCTGAACCAATTTTGACGGGACGTTAACTTGCGGATAGCTGATGTACCAAGGAGTAACCAAGGCTATAAATTAACCGGGTACGCGAAGTAGTTCCTCAGAACGAGAGTGAAACCGCGGAAAATGGCTAGTTTAGAATATCTATATTTAATCATTAATAATGCCGGTATTAAAAGGGTAATGAAGATCGACCCATGGTATCAACTAAAAAACCACTAAAATTTATTACAAGTGGTTTGTCAGAATGAAACGTGTTTATTCCGCGTTTCTTTTTTATTATTTGAAGTTGTATTTACTTAATTAGCATATCGCTGTAGGTGCAAACTATGTGTATAAGCTGACTTTCAAAAGGTAAATTGCACGTGCCAAACGCGCTGGTGGCTACTAGTAGTTAAAACTGAAACCCAACTGCACAGTGGCTTAACGCCATGACTGTTCGGCACAACGCATGACTTTCTAAAAAAACACGTGTTAGGTTTTTGAAGCAGGAAAATAATTATATTCGAGTGTGCCAAATAATTTTCTGTTCATCCAATTTTTTGTCGCTAAATGCATTAATTTAGTGATATACTGGATAATATAAATATTTTTGTATTGCCAGAACAGTGCGCGATGATCCTAAGCTCAAGCTAGTTGTATAAAGTAGAGTATTTGACTCAATTACATTGTTCGAGTGGTGCGTCAGTACATCAGTATTCATATTACTGTCTCGAAGATTTATTGGCATTACCCTGATTCATGTTGACTATCGATCTTAAGAAATAAAATGTCACTAGAGTAAGGGGGCAGATTTGAATAGAATGCGATGCAGGAGATCTCAGGTATAAACGCAGCATTTTACTACTCTTACTTACTTATTTATACACATAATATTGTATTATGTGGATTACCTCATTTCAGTAACTGAATAGTAGTTTAGTCAAAACTAGTGTATCTTTTTATTTGCCACTAAAGTCACCATGGCTTGATGTACGATTATAAAAATTGTGATTTACACTTCACGATTTTTTGTTTCAGTAACAATTATGTTCCTTCTTTTAAACATAGAAATTAAATGTTTGTTGTTACTAGATAGGAAAATCAGTTCAACAGATGTAAAATGTTAGACAGGGCCACAATATGCGTTGAATTGAGAAGACAACGGCAGATTAAAGTTAAATACTGATTAAATGGGATTTTGCAAACAGAGGCATGCAGTAGCGAATAAACTTTTTTGAGGTATTTATTTTGTACACGTTTATGTATCAAAGGGTTTTCTAATAGAACGGATATTTTACCCTTCGTTTGACTAGTCTATCTAGCAATACAGAAATCAAACAATATCATTTCATCATACAGCGTTCATTCACTGTAATCTGCCAGGCCAAACAATAAACCCCTTCATATATTACAAGAATAGCCCTGCATCAGTATATACCTCTATATCACTAATATCGTTAGCCTCTTGTAACAAACTTCCTACAGTTTGCTAGCGACGCTCCATAACCCTCGCTATGAATACATAGGCGGTAACCACAGTTTTATGTGCACGAAACTTTTTGACGCCACGCTGTCGAAAACTTGGTGCGTTTACGTACGGATATAGGAAGTGAAGTCGATGGTCTTTAGTGTTATGATAAGTAAACGTTCACTATATCAATGTATCTGCAATTATATTAGGTATAGGTACTTAAAACACTTACGTAGGTACAAACTTGGCTGCCAAACGGACTTAACGTCACACCACACAGAGTTTAGTTTACTTGGAATTGGTAGCTTCAATAGCAAACGAGTTCAATAGATTCATATAAAAACTCAGCTAATGAACCAGCGATTAACAAAGTATCTCATATTCACTGTTATCACTAAAATCCCAAAAGGCCTTGCTCCAAAAATATCAAAGTTTAAGAAATAGCTGATTTACAACAAAAATGTTGTAATCGGTATGTAGAAAAATAAACATTTAAAAAAGAGAGTAGCAATATCATTGTAATATTTACCTGAGTTCAGGTTCAGGTAAGAATTTCAATAGGCTTGTTACGCGGCAGTAACACTGACTATGTACTCGTATTAGATAGCAATATAACATATAAAATTTATACACAGCAACTTATACACAATACGTATAGAAAAAAAACTAGCAAAATGAAGAACTACTCAGATTGCCGATAACTATTAGTGTGTATATATACTCATTTTCGCATATGACAAGGACATAATATATCATACTAGTTACTGCTCGCAGCTTCACCCACGTGGGGCTAGGTTATCAATATAAATAAAAGGTAGCTCATGAACTATTCTGATGTATAAAGTATATCAAAGCAAAGTTTCATCTATATCTGTCGAGTTGTTTTTGCATGAAAGGTTAACAAACATTTATACATCCATAAATCCTCACAAACGTTCACGTCTATTATTGTAGTAAGATACTAAAATATATTTTTTATTTATAGACTCACGCCTGTATCCCCGAAGGGGTAGACAGAGGTGTAATATTACACACACATTTCGCCATGAATTGTTTGGTCCCACGTAATAGGGGGCGAACCTATTGCCGTTACTGGCCACATCACCAGACTCCGTGTTGCTACTGAGAATTTGGAAAAACCCAGTAACCCTTTTGCCCGACCCGGGAATCGAACCCGGGACCTCCGATCAGCAGTCGCATACGCTATCCACTAGACCACGGAGGCAGTCCAGTATTAACGATAAGAAATCATTGTATTAAAATATTAATTTTAAAAGCATACGTAATACAACTGATTCTCAGGGATCTGTGACACCTCAAACTATGAACAAAGAACTCGCCGCAAACGATATTTTTCTCGTTCAAGAGCCACTCGAGTACAATCGTTATTATCGATTATCGATACGCTCTGTAGACACTGATCGCTCTGTTCATTAGTTCTTTGTTATTTTGACAAGTTCCAAACCAGACTGGTGGATGAGTTGAGAACTAAATGGATAGTTTTCGTGTGTATCATACGAAAACTATTCATAATTATCCCAGATTGAAAGAAAATACTTCATGATAAATCTGCAGGTACTTATTATAAGACTGGATCACAATAGCCTCTAGGCCCAGAAGAATTTTAGAAGATGGAGAATGTTCTCAAAAACTTCCAGGTCAATAACAAATACATATTTGATACTAGTGCTTCTGTCTTACTTGTGTACTTACTATATTATCGCTTTGTTTTACGACCGGACCGATCACGAACTCCTGTATTAATTACCCGATCTAGTATATGATTTTCTAACAACACTTTTATCTTCTTGTCTTCAAATTGGGTAGCAACATTACAGACTCATCCTCTGTGTCTTGGGGTAGGTACGGATGGGGTTTATGACTCTTCTCTTCTCTCACTTTAGCCGTTGTGTATTCTCTAGGTCACGCGAATCGCAGTTAACATACTTTGATATGATCTAGTCTAGACTATTCAGTCGCTACGACAATAACATCGTTCATGACAAAGCAAAACTAAACAAACTGAACATCAACATAAAAAACTAGTACACTTATTTATTTTGAGGAACAGGAAAACCTTTTTTCATTCGTAAGGCATTTCCGTAAAAACATTGCAGAACTTACCCTTTGGAGCATTATTTGGGCTCATAAAACTTTTATTACTCAATACCGCGAACTCTTCATTATAGGTATGTCCTGTTCGTTTGTTCGTCACGGTGGATTGTGGCTATTTCGTCACGTTTTTATTCATTTCCTGTTTATCTGGGACAGACGTTGATTTCGTTTTATTCGCTAGTTTGTGTTTTATTCCTTTTATAGATTGTATTTTCGTGTTGTTGTGAAAAATATTGGCGTCTACCGATCTGGTACATACTAAAATACTTGTGTGACAGATCAGTAATAAAATACTTATTTTTAACAAAACAAGCCAAAGCTAAAATTCAGGCTTGTTTTTTTATATAGTAGCTACTATAAGCTACCTGTAGTACCTCCTTTATAAAAAAACTACGGGGAGATGATGAGACGGGGTCTCAGGTAGGATTGTCGCGGTTCGATGAAAACACTGCTAGACTGAACAGGTTTTTATTATGTCTCACTACCGCTTACATACAGTATGACCGAACTAGGTAAGCACTGGCCTGAAGGCTGGAATGTAGACTCCTGCTGTACTCCGACGTTCGCAGGGTAGCTGCTCGTAGGGTCGCCGGTGTAAGCTGAGCGGAGACTTAGGCGGTGCAGCCGATGTGGGCCGAGCGGTATTGCTCAGGCGTAAGCTAGTGCAGTCAGGCACCAGTGGCAGCTCGTTGGCAGGAGCGGATGCTTGGGCGGCGGCTAGTAGCGGTACGGCGCCAGCAGCTCGTAGCTTGTAGCCGTAGGGAGAATCGTGGCCCGTAGGGACAACGTCAGGTGCAGACCGTAGCGGTGTAGACAGCCTGTAGGGAGAACTGGAAACAGCACAGAGAATATACAACAACCGGTCAGGAACAGGCGGTCCCTAGATCGGCTATTATGCTTAGGAGACACAGATACTACAGACAGAACATATAGGCACACAGACAACTAGAATATAGTTACCACCAGCGGGACAGTAGATAGAGAAGTAGAAGACAGAATTAACACGAGGTGTAGCGGCAGCGTTGCGTCGTCCAGGAAAAGTGACCGATTTAGATCGCGCACCTATCGGTACATGACCATATAAGGTAACAATTCCTGGCGAAGCGCTCCGCGGCTAAGCTGGTGTTAAGCGCCTGCGAGATATTAAAACGCAATACGTAGTGTTACGTTACACAAGCCTCAATTTTATTTATTTATTCACATAATCTTTCTTTTTGTTACATAAGAAAAAGAAATAAGGCAGGAGGGATTAAGGCGTCGTAGTATTCCTCCGCATCACTGTCATCGGGTAACGTGCCTAGAAGGCTGGCAGCATCGAAGTAATAAGCCAGCCGTCTGATCACGTGAGCCGTCGATAAAAAAACGTAATTGCCGTATTTGCGCCATTTGAGGGTTTCCGCGCTTGCAGCATGACCATGACCTGCCGTGCTTAGAATATGTGATGGCGCAAGGGTGTCTACGCACGTTGCATCCCACACCAAAGGCTATCCATTTTCCATGGCAACATTGACATACCGTCAGGTCTCTTCCCGTCGTTTCGTACCAAACTATTTGGTTCAAGTACAGCTGCTACTCCAGACGCAGCAGAGTACGATGAATTATGTGTCATTCAATTGTGCATGTCGAGGTATTCTAGCCTCATTAGTTGTTATAAGTGTATATTTAAATTTTTCTTAAAATATATTTTATAGTATCTTCTAAGAAGACTACCATCTAATGTTTGCCATTTTGTGTCTGTCTTTGACTAAACATCAGGTGTCGTCTAAAACAAAATAAATGGTAGCATTTTTTCATGACGATTCTATTAAAATAGTCTGCGCCCAATTATTTAGTTTCTAAGTTAAGTGAAACTTAGTATTTTCTTGGATTTACGCGAATGTTCATTGAAATTAAAGTACAGTTTACGGATTTTATCGCATTATATTGGTTTCATTTAAACTGAATGATCTAGAAACTACATTTTTATTACTAGCCGACGTTTATAGGCCACTCTGTGTATAGGAAAAAGACCCATACAAATAAGTACTTAAACGGTGAATCTCACCACCTTCCTAAACAGTTAGCTACTGTAGGAATGTCTCTGTTTCAGAAAGCCCGAGGGATCTGTGACAAGAAACACCTGGACGCTGAGCTTAAACATGTCAGGCAAGTTCTGCAAGACAACAAGCTCCGACTACCGCGCCACTGTCACAGATCCCTGAAGAAAGAAAAACCAGCCACAGTAAAAAGACAACCTGCTGTCCTCCCATAGATCAAGGGCGTGACCGACAAAATTTGCTACATCTTGAAGCGAGCTTCAATCAAAACTTACTACAAGCTGCCAACGAAGATATGTCAGTTTCTACCATCTGTAAAAGGGAAGACGGTTGGAATTCTCCAGCTTCGGATCCTCCCAACCAGCAAAAACTAGGCTTACAACAATCTCAAGACTACTGTTTTTTTGCTCTTTCATTACTCCTATATAATGATATAAGCCTGGATTTGGGCACCAATTATAAGCATATTTAGATTAATATCGTTCTAATATCAGTTTAATTGAATGCTGTTTGCACTTACATACACAAAATCTAGCCAAAATTAATTTAAGCTGACATGGGCTTATATTGCTTTTACGTAAGTATCTTGTAAGCCTGCATAGGCTTATCCCCACTAATATTATAAATTCGAAAGTGTGTATGTATGTATGTATGTATGTTCCGTTTTCACGCGAAAACGGCTGAACCGATTTTGTTGAAATTTAATATAGAGATATATTAGACTATGGAGACGGACATAGGCTACCATAAGTGGCAAAAATTAAACTGGGAGGGATTGTAGGGAGGATAGAAGTTTGTACGGCAGAAATTTTCCTCTTGGAAGTAAGTACGCATGCGCGAATAATTGAGTGCTGCGCATGTGCTTTCTGTCAGTACTGTCACATCAAATTGTCTTAATGTGCACGGTGAGTACATTGTTCACATATCTAAACTAATAATTATATTCTACGCTCAAACGGCTGAAACGATTTTCTCTACCTACTAAAATTATAAATTCGAAAGAGTTTGTAGATATAAATTGGACATGTATTGAAACATGGCTTTTGACATTTGTCATGGATACTGACCGAGTTACTTTGTACCCTATTGAGCTTCCGACTCTTTAGAATAATCAGGAGTGTCTTCACACAACTTGAGACTGAAAGTAGATACGAGTATGTGTTACCCCGAATTTAACGCGCGCGAAGCCGCGGGCAAAAGCTAGTATTGGTCTAAAGTTAAAATATTTTGAGAATTTTACGTCAGATCCAACTTATAAGTTCGTATGAAATGAAATGTAAACATTTTTTTTTCATTTAAGATATGTTGCGTAAAGATAATACATACATATCGTCACGCCTTTTATCCCCGAAGGGGTAGGCAGAGGTGTATTTCTACACCCACTTTTCGCCAGATTAGCGATGCCCGATACGTCGCTTTGTATCGATATATCGTATCGTAATGTATCGCAACTGATTGTATCGATACACGATATATATCGTATGCCTTTGTATCGATATGGTAAATATCGTATCGAAAATATCGCATTGAATTTTTAAAATAAACTCATAAGTAATTCAAGTTTAGTAAATTTAATCGGTTAGCTAGAAGTGATAGCACATTCGAATGTGTGAACATAACATGACCGTTACGATGCTATTTTTATTTTACAGCTGCCAATGTTTAAAATCTAAGCTTTTAAGAAACAGTGATTTCGACAACCGTTGTGGGTCTAGTCTGTTTCGATTTTCAGTTAGCGTGTTATTAGTTCAAAAGAATAAACGCTCCGACGGTACTGACGTCGCAACCACAGATAAATATTTAAAGTCTTTCGACTGTGGGTTAAGGGATTTCTACTGCATTCTTTCCATTTTATCCTTCTACTATCGTTTGTTTCTTCAAATTATGAGCGGGCGTAGATTTGCGGGCGAGGAGATGGTAAGTAAAACAGCATTTGTACATCACTTCAGTTATTATTCTATATTCACAGTATAATTGATTAGGTATCGCAACAATTACAATTTCTATAAAAAATTAGCGTCCACCGTCCACGTGACCGCGAGCGCCTGTTCAGCTGTTTCCTCGTTGACTGCGATTCGAACAGTGCCCACCTCGCCAGAGCCCGGTGTTCGCTATTGGAATGTCGTTCTTCTTGGCGGCCTGCAACATTGTAGCAAACCTCATTGTTAACCACCGATGAGGTTAGCCTACACGGCCATTCTGACGAATCGCACGACCTCGTGCGCATGTTGTCCAGCATCTACAGGACGCAGCATTATTTCTCCAGACCTGTTCAATTAGAAAAGATGCACATTAACATTCGCTCGGCTTTTCCTGACCAGAATGAACTACATCGCTACTGCGTAATAACAACTACCGACCATGGTACAGGCATAGTATAGACCATGGCACCCTCTTGGGGTACCAGGTCTTACTGACCGAATACCGAAATGCTACACACTAGGCTTATCAGGCTCAGCTGACTAGGCCCTTTCGACTAATCATCAGAGTGCGGACCGGGCGTACAGGGCCCTTTCGACCGACTCACAGCCATGGACAGGGCATACTGGACCCTTCCGATCTATTTAAATCATGAACAGGGCATACTGGACCCTTCCGATAGACTCTCAAAGCGTGGACCAGGCGTACGAGGCCCCTCCGACCAGCTTTGCTACTGCTACAACAATACAACACACGTAGATACACACATACCTTTACTCAAGTCACAATTACTTAGCGAGTCATCCTACGGTGCGGAGACTATCGACGCTGGCAGCAGTCATGTCTTCTCATCAGGAATGGACGCTGTCTCACCGTCGGTTTCTTAGGACTATTTTCAATTTCGTTACCATTAATCGCAGGCACTTCATCATCATCGAAGATCTTGGTTAGAGTAGTAAATATTTCTAGCAGGTCTTCAAAATCCTGAAGCATAAAAGTTTTAATGAGCCTACTTGTGAACAAGGTTAAAGCTATTGATGCTTTACTTTTATTCATCATCATCTTAGTGTTGTCACGGTTGCGCTCCAAAACCCACGCTTTGGAGCCCGGGGTCCGCTTTCCAGCTATGTCACCTCCACTTCGCACGGTCTTCAGCATCCCTGGTGGTTAGTTGGTAGGCACGCATATCATCCCTTACGACGTCAAGCCAGTATTCCTTTGGCCTTCCCCGTTTACCGGGACCCGGCGGAGGTAGCATGGCAAGACATTTGTTATCCACGTAAGATGCCGGTTGACATAAGACGTGGCCATACCAGTGTAGACGACACTCTTGCAGTTTGTCAGCAATGTCACGGACATGAAGGCTACCCCGGATGCGGGAGTTCCTAATGCGGTCCTTCCGCGTGACACTACACATCCAGTGCAGCATATTCATCTCCTATACTTTTATTCATAGAGACTTATCCAAAACTAGTTATGACGAATTGTTACTCTACAATTTTAAGTTATCTTCCATGCACTAGCTATAAATAATGTGTAGCGGGGGACTTTACAAACAAACAACCAACAGATATTCAAGTACATCTAAACCACCATTTGTGAGTTACATACAGTGTTTCGTATGGGGACTGAACCCATAACACTCAGCTCAGTGTGAAGCGGTATTTGAGGACCACACAAAGTGTTGTCTCGTGTAGGAATGAACCTACAACACTCGGCACAGTGTGAAGTGGTGAGATGGTCGCTTTAACCACTACCCCAATCGTGCACTATTTGTGTAACGGACGAAGATGATACATAGGTAGTAGGTACGATGACATATAGCGGATTGTTTTAAGCTAGGCATGTGCCCACTTCACCTGACCGTTGAATCCAACAGAGGCTTATTCGTGCTAGGTTCTGAATATCGGGAGCCTGTTTCTGCTTTACCTGTAACCAATCAATCAGCCTACCGGAATCCACTGCTGTGCATAGGCCCTTTTTGAACATGCGCCACAGTACACGGTCTTCAGCCTTCCGCATCAAGTCCAACTTAGCTAACTTATTCAGGTCATCGGTCCACCTAGCAGGGGAAGCCGGCCGTCCTTACGTTTACTGAGTCACGTTCTCCACTCTAGAATACGCTTGCTCCATCGCCCATCAGTCCTTGTATTGTGCAGATTTGACTAGCTCACTGACACTTAAGCTTACCTGAAATCAACTATTGTTTAATTTGACATAATTTACCACCTTAACGAAAGTCTAGTGTTCAAAAGTAAAGGAGTTTGAGGTTAACTAACTCACAATAAAAGTTTTAGGCTCTATAAGACAAAGAGATTCTAGACAAAAACTCAGCATATGCCATTTGACATCTCACTGTAGACTCACGCCTGTATCTCCGAAGGAGTAGGCAGAGCTATAATATTACACCCACATTTCGCCATGAATTGTTATGTCCCACGTTATATCAGGCGAATCTATTTCCGTTACCGGGCATAATATATCACCAGACTCCGTGCTGCTACTGAGAATTCGGAAAAACCTAATAACACTTTTGCCCGACCCGGGAATCGAACCCGGGACGCACGTTATCCACTGGACTACGGAGGCAGTCACGTCTCACTACATGACATCAACATCATACTACATGACAGCAACATCATAGTATGCTAAGAGAAACGGATGCAATCTATGAACATGTGACAAATTGTCTTAGCTTTAAACGCTTTCAAGGAATAGCAGCGAAATTCTATTAGTCTGAATAGTAAGATGTTGACCATCAAGATACTGACGAAAACTGACTAGTTGTGTCACTGATAGGATTTTCAAAGCTCACAAGTGGTATTCAGACTCAATCTCGGTCGTGAGACACCATTAAATGTTCTGTTGTCCCAAAATTTATACTGTAGGTACCATATCTTTCAAGCAGTAACTATACCATGCTATTATAACCATAAGTGTAGAACACAACTCACCCTTCGCGGCTGTGGTTACGGATGCTAAACATAGACCAAAGTTAGGAATAGTCTTACGTTGTCTTACTTGTCTCACTGTAAAATTATATCACCTGAAGGACTGACTTACCAGTTAGTGTCGATACCATACCATTTACTAGTTTCTGTTCACAAACGTTAACGTTTTTTTTTCTAAACTGTGTATTCTCGGATATCTTTTGAAACCTGAAAATAAGTGGCGACTTCTCTCCAGCATTTTTATAACAGCGACACCATCTTTAACTTTACTTTACTGCCATCTTGTGCCTATGACGATCACGGTGGTGACAGAATCCGTAAAATTATAAATCAGCAACTAAACACGTTTCCTTCATCATCATAGCAGCGCGATATTTTAGCTCTCGAATTTTTCTACAGCGATATTGTAGGTGCATGATACACAGGTGGTCTGTGGCATGACATAATTGTATTGAGCTGTCATCGTGTTGTCAAATTCGTATTTGCGGCCAGTCGCATTACAAAGCAGGTCGGTTATCCTATTCAGGTTGCTAAAGAGATATCTCCTTGCTTACATGATGGTGTATGTATTGGGTTCACAATCAATCCAGTAATGACCTCTTCAATTTGCCGAACCTTGCAAGTAGCAATTCCTTAAAATGCGGCCGTCACATTTCATATTAACGCGGCGCGCCTCTTCAATGCGTCGCTTAAGGCGATTCCAATAACGCAATTATGATGTTGGTGTTTCTTCACCATCTTGCAATATCAGCTTCAACATCGTCAGGAATGTAATTTCACGAGCAGAATCGGGTTACGTTGCTAGTAACGGCTTTGCCCAATCGCTTCGTTATGGATAAGAAAACCATGGGTACTCACACGGGATCTGTCTTTCCATGATCGAATGCCATCTCCTGTTCATCTGCCCTTCGTAACCACTTCTGATAAAGTCTTTCGACTGTGGGTTAAGGGATTTCTACTGCATTCTTTCCATTTTATCCTTCTACTATCGTTTGTTTCTTCAAATTATGAGCGGGCGTAGATTTGCGGGCGAGGAGATGGTAAGTAAAACAGCATTTGTACATCACTTCAGTTATTATTCTATATTCACAGTATAATTGATTAGGTATCGCAACAATTACAATTTCTATAAAAAATTAGCGTCCACCGTCCACGTGACCGCAAGCGCCTGTTCAGCTGTTTCCTCGTTGACTGCGATTCGAACAGTGCCCACCTCGCCAGAGCCCGGTGTTCGCTATTGGAATGTCGTTCTTCTTGGCGGCCTGTAACATTGTAGCAAACCTCATTGTTAACCACCGATGAGGTTAGCCTACATATTTAAGTGCTAAAGTACTAAGATTTGGCCAAGCAATAGTCCTTGCCAAAGACTAGTAAGACGATACTACGTATGTCCTTGCTGTCCAATACGGCAAGGGATCTGATACCTATACCATAGTACCTACACATTACATTAATAAAAATCATCAAAGTCATATTTCGATCTACCCACATCGTATTACACAAAAATCGAGCCGGCCGCACCTACAAGTGTGGCAGCAAGCAGCATTACAAAAAAAATAAGTTTGTTTACATTTTTAATCTTTGTTTTTGTTAGGCTTAGTAAGATAGCTTCATAGAAATCGGCCGCCGCCGGTTTGAATGTACGGTCTAAATATTTCATAGATTCAATCCCGGTATGATACGATATTTTTGATACGATATTCGGGCAAAGCGATACGATACAGCCAAATATCGTATTGATGTGTATCGATACAAAATATCGTTATATCGCATTCCGTTGTATCGATACAGCAAAATATCGATACGTATCGGGCATCGCTACGCCAGATATACTTTAGTCCCACGTAATAAGGGGCGAGCCTATTGCCGTACCGGGCACATTTCTAGCCTCCGTGCTGCTACTGTGCTACTGAGAATTTCGTGACAGAAAAACCCAAGAACACTGCCCGACCCAGGAATCGAACTCGGGACCTCCCAATCCCACGCGCACATTTATGCCGCGAGACCAACGAGGCAGTCGTATAGGGTTTGATGTCGAGTTTTCCGTCTCTACGCAAAGATGGTATTTGCATCGTGTTATCCCAGAGAGGGCGTTACTGTGCTCGCGTTAACTTCAGCTCCATAGTATTTTACGATTTAAAAATAGTATACAGTGATTATTTACACGTACAAGTGCTAAATTCAGTGCATTATCGTTAAAATCAACTGTAGATAATATCATATCAGCAGATAAGTGCAAGAAAAACAACAAAACGGGCAATATACCGACACACAAAACATTGTTACAACAGTTGGATTTACAGTGTAAATAACAGGAGAAACATAACAAAATACAGCAAATCATCGTCTTAAAGGTCAGTCCATGATTACTAGTGCAATAAATCAAAGATCTACGATACCGCTAATTTCAAGAAATAATTCATAACCTACAAACGAAACTGCAAATCACTTTCATCAAATTATTGATAATTCCGCCATCTAGTGACAGGTGAATAAACTACACGCACACTAACCTGTGTTTGCGCATTAGCTCTGTCAACGCTGACACCGTGATAGCTAAGGACATATTTTAGTAACGCTATTCACCACTAGGGGTCACCACTAGTACCAAAACATGGATAATGTTATGAAAGTTTTGAAACAAATCCAAGACGACCTAAATGATCAAAAGCAGGAAATAAAAAACATGCAAGAAAATATTACCAAGGCTATTAACGATAATATTAATGATAAATTTACTCAAATGGAAAATAGAACGAACAACTTAGAAATTAAACTAAACCAACAACAAAAAACAATATATCACTGGGAAAAACAATTCAGGAAGAAAAATCTAATATTTTATGGAGTGGAAGAGACCGAACAGGGATACAAGGAATTACAAGATTTGCTTTTACGATGCATACGAAATAAGACGGGTATCACTATTGAACAGTCTGAAATAGAAATTGTGAGAAGACTTGGCAAAAAAGGGAGCAAGACCAGACCCCTGTTAGTAACATTTACAACTATGGGCCGAAAAATTGAAATATTGAAGAAAAAAGAATCACTGAAGGGCTCACACATTAGCATTAAAGAAGATTTCCCACAAGAAGTTTTGTTAAAGCGTAAGAAACTGCAAGAAGAAGTTGAAAAAGAACGTAGACTTGGAAAAAATGCTGTATTGCGCTATGACAAAATAGTAATTCTTCCAGGTAGCCCTAAAAACTGGAATTCTGTATCAGACACACGGAAACAAAAACGTAACCTATCGGCATCCCCTGACTACCAAAACACCTCGACCAACGTAAACAATGTTAAACAGATACCAAAGAAAAATAAAACAAATAACATTACCTCCTACATGAACAATGCAACACCGAAACAAGCGTCTGAGTCGAGCTCCAGTGAAATACAATCAGTACCAAAAAACTAATAAAAGAAGCCCCTCTACATCTCCCAATACGGCTTGTCACCGCGGGAGATAACGACAGCAACCCTCCATCTCCACTACAAAATCTCTACATTTGTACATTCAATGCTAAATCATTACTATCAGAAGAAAGACTACTCGACTTTAAGAGAGCTATATCAACAATAAAATATGATATTATTGGCCTGGCCGAAATAAGAAGAACAGGATACAATATTCTAGAAGATGGCGAACATATCTTCTGCTATTTTGGGAAAACAAAGGGTCATTATGGAGTCGGATTCCTTATAAAAAAGAAATATAAACGAAACATTGAGAGCTTCATCGGAGTCTCAGAACGTATATGTGTCCTGAATCTCAAATTTGACAATAGAAAACTTACATTAGTCCAAGTACACGCGCCAACTATTGATGCAAGTAACCAAGAAATCAACAGTTTCTACAATCAAATACAGAATACACATTGTCAATATAATAAACAGAAAATTATATTAGGCGATTTTAATGCTCGTATTGGACAACAAGTATCAGGTGAAGATAAAATACTAGGCAAATACTGTTACGGGAATAGAGACAAAAGAGGTGAAAGATTGCTCCAGTTCTGCTGGGAAAATAGATTTTACATTACAAATAGTCAATTCAAAAAGAATATTAAAAATATGTGGACATGGCTCTCACCAAAGAAAAGAAAAAGCCAAATCGATTATATTCTAACAAATATAAAAGAAAACGTCACAAATTTTGAAATAATCTCAAATATATCATTTCCCAGCGACCACCGCCTCCTAAGAATAACAGTACAGATGTCAACAATTAAAAAAAGTAGAGCAAATTTCAAAAATTATAGAACCACACTAAATACAACAGAAGAAAAAGAACAATTTATACAAACTTTAAGTCTAAATATTAACGAAATAAAAGTAGAAGAAAATGAAGAAGTAGAGTCCCTATACAACAAGATTAAGAAAGCCCTATCCACTAGTTTAAATTCAATTCAGCAGAAATCAACATCAAAATCGCAAACCATCCCTGATAATATAAAATTCCTAATTGCAAGAAGAAACGAACTGGTCCAGAAGAAAACTCTGACTAAGGAAGAAAAAGACGAACGCACTTACCTCTACAAGAACATTTACAAACTAATGAAACAAGAACGTATGGAACACAGAATAAAAGTTATAGAAACACATCTAAAATTAACTGGTAGCCTTAAGAAAGGTTTAAAAAATCTTAATACCACCAAACAATGGATACCCTATATAAAAGATGACACCACGGGCAAGAAAATATTATCAAGAACGGAAATAATAGAAAAAGCAACAACATTTTATAAGAACCTATACTCGGCAAATGACTCGACCTCGGAAATCATAACAACTAACCAGTATTCTACTAGTCTAACTAGATTCTCTACACACGAAATCATAAAGAAAATTGAATCTCTAAAACCCGGCAAGAGTAATGGTCCAGATGGAATCCCCAATGAGGCATTACACTTAGGTAAAAGGATACTAGCACCATACATAACAACCTTATTTAATTTGATTCTTGACGACAGAGTTGTACCGAAAGAATGGGCAAAATCGGACATCATTCTACTTTACAAGAAAGGAGACCCTGCTGATATTGGAAACTATCGACCCATAAGCTTACAACCAAATATATACAAATTATTTGCTTCATGTCTTGAGGATCGCTTAGCAAAGTTTACAGAGAAATTTCAACCTCCAGAACAAGCCGGCTTCAGGAAAAACTTCTCCACGACAGATCACATCCATACTTTAAATCTGATTATAGAGAAATACATAGAACACAGTAGACCACTCTACCTGGCTTTCATCGACTACGCAAAAGCCTTCGACTCTATATCCCATAACAGTATGTGGAAAGCCCTACAAGAGTGTGAAGTACCATCAGAGACCATCGATCTCATAAAAGACATCTATCACAAAAGCAGAAGTCGTGTAAGGTTAGAGAGTCAAGGCCCCGAAATAAACATTTGTAGAGGCGTCAGACAAGGCGATCCCCTCTCACCAAGAATTTTTATAGCTGTACTACAAAGTATAATGAAAACTCTAAACTGGGAAAAGAAAGGAATTAATATAAATGGAAAACTTCTCAGTAATCTTCGATTTGCGGACGACATCATACTTTTTTCTGAATCACCATCTCAATTACAGACAATGATTAATGAACTAACAGTGGTAAGCAGGGCAATAGGCCTAGAACTAAATACTACCAAGACTAAAGTCATGACGAACCACCATGCCATACCAATAAAAGTTAATAACAGTACATTAGAATATGTTCAAAGCTACGTTTACTTAGGACAACAGGTATCTTTCTCTACAAAAAGACATGAAGATGAAATCAAAAGGCGAGTAAATATGACGTGGAATAAATTTTGGAACAATAAAGAAACCTTAAAATCAAAACTCCCTGTAAAACTTAAGAAAAAAGTTATGGACTCTTGTTTACTACCCTGTCTTACGTATGGCTGCCAAACATGGTTATATAATAATTACACGAAAAACAAAATACAAGTATGCCAGCGAGCGATGGAAAGAAGTATATTGAATATACAAAGAAAACACAGAAAAAGGAACACAGAAATAAGGAAAACAACGAAAGTAATAGATGCTTTATCATACTCTCGAAAACTAAAATGGAAATGGGCAGGTCATATTGCACGCATGGATAGAGATAAATGGACGCACAGAGTCACTACTTGGCAAGGACCACCAAACAAAAGGAAAAGAGGTAGACCTAAAGAAAAATGGATAGACGAAATAATAAGAATAGCCGGTGACAACTGGATCACAAAGGCAAAGGACAGACAGACGTGGAGTAAAATGGAGGAGGCCTTTACCCGTTGAGGGGCCCTTAATGAAATATTTTAAATTTTAAAGTTTTATTAATTTGATAATTGAATAATCTAAATAAATTTTGCTAATATATTATTTTAATTAGTAACGAAAAATATTATAGAAAAATCAAAATGTTATAAAATGTGATAAAAAATTAGTAGTAATTATATTAATTGAAATAATTATATCATGCATGCATACAATAATTTAATTAAGTACTATAATTATGTAATTCATTATGGGAATAAATGAGGCTATATTATTATTATTATTATTATCCCTTAGTCGCCTCTTACGACACCCACGGGAAGATAGGGGGTGGTGACACTTGTATTCTATGCCGTCAACCACACGGCCTAAACGTAAAGTTAATGTTTATACTAAAGTGCCGTTATTATCAAGTGCGTGTATTAAAGTTTAACGGTAATTAATCGTATTGGAAATTATTATTTACTGTTAATTAGACCTCGTTTACGCTTCAAAATTCATGCGCCTTGTTAAATACGGTATTTCATGTCGACGTTTAATTATTTTATTTGTTAATTTTTGTTGATAGTGTCGCCATTAGTATAGCTGCATTTTACAAGTGCACTATTAGACTAATGTAGGATTGTTTACTCTAATTTTAGCATTCGGTATACTAAAGATAACTCGATATTCAAACGCTCTTATATAGGTCTTGTCTCTTGTATTGTAAGTATGTTGATCCAAAATTACTCTAATATCATACTTATCCAGTGCTATTGATCTTATATTCGTTTCAAATAAGATCAGAAATGCACGTACTCACAGTGCTCTTATGCTATGCTGATATTAGTCTGACATCTTACAATAGCATTTAGTAAGTCTAAAAAAATACCCATATAAGAGCAAGGTTTTCTCAAGTGCAACTAGTCTTAGTAAATGCTCTTATATACATATATGAGACTTGGTTATAAGACTGAGCGTTCTTGAGGCCATACCGGCTTGTCTAAAACTAATATAGGATCGATGGTATGTTCTAAAACAAATATAAGAGCGCTTTAAGCCTACCACTCTTAAAAAGTGCGAGTTCTGAGACTGTTTTGCTTGTTGGGGTCATAAGGCTAATGAAACCCAAGAAGGACAAAGTTACCAGAAGATCTAAGGACACTGTGAGCTCATTCTGCGTAAATAGTAACACCAATAGTTGAAAAATGTTCAGGTACTTTGAGATAACTTATACATTCAAGAAATTAAGACAAATATCACCTCAGTCTGCCGTGAACATGAATTCTGTAAAGAATTCAAAACGTCGGCTAGTAATAAAAATGTAGTTTCTAGATCATTCGGTTTAAATGTAATAACAGTGAAACCAACATAACGCGATAATATCCGTAAACTGTAGTTTAATTTCAATTAATTGAAATTACTAAGAGGATATAGACTTATCAAAGAAAATAGAGAGTTCTCTTTGTACCTAGTCTCACGTCAGCGGACCTCCTGGGTAGAGTACAATGATGCACATGAGTGGAATGTCTACTTAAATAATTACACGGTACCTTTTACAAACTTCTTGTTAGAGTTATTTGAGGAATGTGTGGTTAAATAACCAAAGCACTGGAGCTATTTTTACGCTTCACTTATTATCCTATTTATCCAATTTTTCCTTGTTGCTGATGTAATAACTACTTTAATAGTTCATATGGATCTTTCCATTTACTGCAATAAATAGTATGGAAATAAAAGAGTATAATTCTTAATTATAATTGGATGGGATGGGCTTTGCTGTTTGATGTCAGGACAACGCCATAAGGACACTGACTACTCGTATTGACTCGGATATTGACTAGCACAAAAGCTCTTGGTGACAGAAACTGAAACTTATGTTGCTCACAAGGGCACGAGTTTACACATTACCCAAAACGATACAAAGAAGATCTCAACAAACATACTTATTGTACTATATTTAAATATAATTATACTATATTTTTTCGTATGGCAAAGAAGCAATACATAACAATTTAATAGGCTTTTTCATCCTCCTAGCGTTATCCCAGTTTCTAATTGTCAGTAGCGTTCTATTACTTCACTATGAACAAGCTCTAAAACAATACCGTTATAAAGACACATGACTTAAATCTGCTCGTTCCGAAAAGAGGAACGGTCAACGGTTCCCTAACATGCCAACGCCAACGTAATCTCTGATAAGAACAGATCTTTAAGATACTCTATTTTGTAAACAGTGCTCAACATTTCTATAATTCATATACACTTAAAAGAACTAGTTCCGTAACTATGGCCATTCTGATGAGGGTGAAAAGGATGAGAGCCCCTCCAATTCCATCCAAAGTTTGTTTGCTTGATGAATCGAATAAGTAATGTTGCCAAGCTGAAATTAAATTCAAGGGATGAATTCTTCCTAGAATTTAACTTCACGGCTCCGAAGGAAATGGGTTGAATATTTGCCTTTAGCACAGTGATTAGATAAATAGTCGTTTTGAAATTACTTTTACGGGCACCGTTGGGTTCATTTGACAAATTTGTTTGATTTTAAAGTTTTAATGCCGTTTTGGGTAATTTGCTGAATAAAATTTGATAAAATAAATGGTTTTGGCAAAAAGGATATCGTAATTATTAGTTTCACTAAAATTTAAGTTGGGATTTCTGTCAAAAAAATATTTGTGGCCAGGCTCTGTGTCGCGTGGCTAAGTTGAGCGTGATGATAAGTCTTGTGATACAGTCAATGAAACTTACTATGTCAAGGTTGAATTATATTCTTAAAACTGTCACCTTTAGGGCTATGGTTAGTTTAAAGATCATGTACTGCACGGTTGGCGTAGTAGTTTAAGCGGCCGTTTTGCCGCTTGATACCGCGCTGAGTGTTGTGGGTTCGATTCCCACACGAGACAACACTTTGTAGTATCCATAAATTGCTGTTTCGAGTCTTGGTGTTCATTGTGTCCGTCGGTTGTATGTTTGTAAAGTCCCCTGCGACACAGAATTTATTACTAGTGCGCGAGTTGCCTTTAAAAAATAAAGTTAAGAAACGATTAAATTCAAGTAGGAGCATTACTACAATTCACTGAATAATTCCTAAAAATAAACACCCTCCGTTATTAGGGCACAGATGACACAGCTAAAGTGAAAGGATCAGAATGAAAGAAGAAGATTTCAGAGCTTCAGTCTCGTATCTACGCCGTGCTAGCAAAGCTATCCATTGCGCTACATCATACTGAAAGAAATACTCTGGGATCATAGCACAACATCTCAATTGGCTCCAAGCTAATAGAACGAAAAAACGTGTAAAACTTTAAGCAATATAATTATGATGAGCTGTCATCTCAAAAATCGGGGGAGACCCTCAACATGATCATCAAAAATGACATACACTATCACTACTACTCACTGTTTAGGAAAAGCTGTACCTATATGGCACCTTTAATATATAATTTTTTACCCAAGGGAATGACCGACCTGCCGTATAATAAGTTTTGTAGTGCCTTGCGAAAGTGGCTAATCCAGGAGAGTTTTTACAGTGTCAAAGATTTTTTGAACAAAAGCACGTGCCGATTTGTTGCCCACTAAAATACTCTATTCTCGTGACTGGTTTTGTAATAATAATCAAAATATTTGTTATAATTATAATGAAACCAATTGTGCTAATATTGTATTATAAGCTAGATGTAGTAATTCGAATTCCATTTATAAAATTAATGTAAAACTATATTTTGCATACCCGTAATGAGGGTGGAATATGTTTCAGCACTATACCTACATTGACTTAACATCCTATGTACCACCATATTTCAGCAAATAAATTATTTATTATTATTATTACTAACATCACAGCCACTTAGTAACAAAGAAAATAATCGGAAAAGTTTCGCAATAAACATTAATTTTCCAATCGATTCCGCCAAATATTACTATTCGTTTATTTGTTTACCCGACATCTAACAGTTTTAGTTGTGCAGTTTCAAATCAACTATTCGCATTCAGAGGGGCTCGCTGAAAACAAGATAATATAATATGATTAACTGTGATTGTGTTTATGTTAAAGTTTTTCAGTCGAGCATGGAGGATGTATTGGCCTAGAAATGTTGGAATTCCAACTGTTTTAAAAATGTACATATATTTATTATTTTATGCAAGGGCTGCAAGAGAAAATATTGTTTTATTAAAGACTAGAGGACGCCAGCAGCTACGCCTGCATTTTTTTTTTATTTAAATGTTTTGGCCAATCCCGTGGGAATTTCGGGAAATCCCTTCTTAGTGCACCCCTACGGTCCCCAAGGAACATGCATGCCAAATTTCAGCTTCCTGCGCCCAATAGTTTCGGCTGTAGCGTGTCTGTCAGTCAGTCAGTAACGCAAGGATTTTATATATTAAGATTTCTTTCTAAATTTTATGTCAATTGATTAAATGGATACAATGATTTAATTGTTTTCCTAGCATATTGGAACTTGTGTATATAGATGAGTTATAGCAAATGACGCCAGGTGTCTCCTATACGTACCAATGTAAGTTGAGAGCTGCTTAGTTATATTCCAACTTACCATAATTCAACTCTAAGTTTGATAATCTTAACCAACAAGCTGTCGTGTTTCTCACATAAAATATATTACAACCGTAATGCAATAGAATAATTCTCATACATTCACTTCCATAGTTATTTCCCCACACAAGATCAAAACGCAAACTCCCCTCGCAAGTCGTAGGTACATAATATAAGTTTTATTTGTGCTTTAGAGACTTCACATCATAGCAAATGCAACTGGGAGCACAGTGCGGAACTTCTCAATAAGTATTGATTGAGCTTGATAACTTGAGAAAACTTCTACCCTGGACACTGCTGTCTGACAATTTTGAAAAATATTGAACAAGTCGTGCGGAAGTTTCTAGTGACAAAGTTTTCGTTGACTTTTATTGGTGGGTTTAATTTCTTAAACACTTTTTACTGTGTGCCAGAGTTGTGGCCGTTTCACGAGTTGATTAGGACTTGTTGTTGGGTTTCGACGTGTTTCGTGTAATGTGTATCGATGGGTTTGTTTTTGTTTATTAGCCTATTGAAGCGATATATTTTCAAGGATATTATGAAATTTTCTTACTGGTTGCCTCGTGACATTCTTTACTCGCAGATCATTCTTATTTGTATTAAAGTAAGTGTACAAAAAGCACTGAACAGTTTTATAATAGCATGGCCATAGTTTGTGCGTTTGACTTAAGATATACACAGTTTTGAATTTATCATTTCGTCTGATCTATGATACATAGGCTGCACTAAAAGTATCGGGAATGGAATATTGCCACTGTTCCTGTCATATTAAAATCTTTTTGATTGAAAACTCCTTCTTTTCTAACTGTTCTCCTTCTAAACATCGAATACCATTTATTTATTTTAAAAAAGATTCTCGGTTTTGTCACAAGGTTTTGTCAAACTTGTTTAGTCTTTGAGTAAATGGAATTGACTCGAGAAAATTCAAGAGCGATGATTTATTATGACTTTCGAAGTGGTTTAACACAAAAACAGTGTGTTGAACGGATGATTTCTGCATTCGGTGATTAAGCCCCATCCAAAACCACAATTTATGGCTGGTTTGCTGAATTTCAACGTGGACGTGTCAAGCTCAGTGATGATCCCCGTCAAGGTCGTCTAAAAACTGCAGTCACCCAAGAAAACGTTGATGCTGTGCGTAAGCTGATTGAGGAAGATCGACATGTGACATACCGCGAAATTCAGGCAACTTTAGACATTGGCATGAGTCAAATACATATAATCTTGCATGAACAATTAGGTGTAAAAAAGTTGTTTTCCCGATGGATACTGCATTCGCTCTGTGAAGAGCAAAAAGCGGCTAGCGTTACTTGGTGCGTCAGAACTCTCGAAAGATTCCACGCAGGATCCTCGAATGCTGTATACAACATCGTATCAGGTGACGAATCCTGGATATTCGCGTACGAACCCGAAACAAAAAACCAGTCACGAGTTTGGGTGTTCGCAAATGAGTTAAAGCCAACAAAAATTTTTCGTTCACGGAGTGTTGCAAAAAAAATGGTGGCCACGTTTGTCTCCAAAACTGGCCATGTTACGACTATTCCTCTTGAGGGATAAAGAACGGTTAATGCAGAATGGTATGCTAGCATTTGTTTGCCACAGGTCGTTTCTGAACTCCGTAAAGAGAACTGCAACCGCCGCATCAGCGTCCATCACGACAATGCAAATTCTCACACCGCGCACAGAAGAAAACAGTTTTTAGAGCAAGAAAACATAGAATTATTAGACCATCTGCCGTACAGCCCCGACCTAAACCCTAATAATTTCTATACTTTCCCTAAAATAAAGAATAAATTGCGTGGACAGAGATTTTCATCACCTAAAGAAGATGTGGACGCATACATAACGGCCATTTTGGAGAACCCAACTTCCGAATGGAATGGTTGCTTCAATGATTGGTTCCATCGTATGGAAAAATGTGTCAAATTTCGCAGAGAATACTTCAAAAAGCAATAAATATATTTTTAAATAGTAATGTTGTGTCACTTCCTTGATTCCCGAAATTTTCAGTATAGTCAATTATATCGCTGAACCAAAGTTTATTTTTAATCCTGTTATATTTATTTTTATGCTAACATTTGATCATGATCTCGACTGAGGCTAAGTGATGATATGCTCGAAGATGGAGCACGTTTACCTAGAAATTATGCATAAGTAGGATCCATTCAAAAACATGCTTATTTAGCTTTATTCCAGTGCGATATCTTCATCTCCATGCACCTGAATATTTTGTACCTTATATTCAGGAAAACAGCGAAAAGTCTAGCAAACCACAAATCTCGATACACAATGTCTTTGCCACATAACCAAATCCCACAATTCAATATGATTTTAAATTTAGGTGTCGGAAACTAAAAAGAAAAGAAATAATGAAGTAGATAGCAAGGAACTTGATATCCTAAAAGCATATAAAACAGCTTAAACAATTTAATCCTCGTAGCAGTCATTTGAGCTACATTTCTTACCAAATCAGCTACAGTAAGATTTAAAGTCGCCGTCTTAAAAGTTAGCAATAAACTTTTGAACCAAGACCCTGGAGATACTAAGCGCAGATTCAAAACTAATTTGGCATACAAAGCAGTTATTTCTAGACTTAAAACTTTTAGGCATTCACCTTAAGTAAGATTAGAATACAGCTTATTGTAATATTACTGAGGAAATTGGTAATTTAAATTGTATAATATTTATTCAAAATGATTACAGGAAACTGAAATACCGAGAACTGGGCTTTTTTATTTAAGAATTCCCTAAAATTAAAAAGACCTCAAAGGATCGTGGGCAGTGGTTGGATGTGGCCGGCTCAAATTCGATCTATGTGGAGAGTCTTGAGGGAAGCCTATGCTTTGCAGATGCTTTCAGCTAACATTATGATAAAACATGAAATAATGCATACAGATAACTTTCTTTGCTTAGTGGAAAATGTATAAGCGTACCAGTTGACTGCTAATAATTATTTAACATGAATAAAGTTGATAATATAAAGTATGTTTACCAGATTTATTTTCTTTATAACATATATACAACAAAATAAAACTACTTATATAACTAAACTATCCTAAACTAAACCAATGAAACTAAATAAGTAATAATAAATAAAGTATGTAGGTACTAAAATATGGTACAAAAATAAGTTTAAAAACTATAAGCCGACTACGTAAAAAATGTTTTTCTGGTCGCTATGAAACGCAAAATACACACAAGAGGTAGCCGTAGTATGCGCCTGATAGTTTTACGTTGCATTTATTTTGCTAAGAGAAGACGACCATAAAATAATGCAATTCTTTTGCAGAAGGTTACTGTATTGTCAGTAACCTTCTGCAAAAGAATTGCATTATTTTAGACGAAGACGACATAAGACGATAAAAATATTGAATTCCATAAAGAAACACTACACAATATACTCACAATTTCAAAAATATAACAACGAAAAGAAAGATAAATAGTGCACCAAAAATAATTTCAACGTAAGGTCAACGCCCCTATGTAAAGCCCAACTAAAAATATAGCAAAACTGTAGTACCTATCGATAGCAGCAGATAGATTAACGGATTAAACTTTACCGATTGCGAGCACTTGAGAATTGCTATTGTTACCGAATGTATTGAAAACTAGCATCGAGTCGATAAACGAGCGTACATGTATCGGAGCATGATTCGTACCGCTGGGAATACGAGCAAAACTGAGCACTGTGCAATTGAATTTATGATTATTTCTTTAAATGTTCGCAAATTGCAATTTCTTGGATTGATCAATAATTGGTAAGGTGCAGTATACTGATTTTTAATTGTTATTTTTTTATTTTATGTTTTTTTACAGTCTCGCGCCTGTATCCCTGAAGGGGTAGGCAGAGGTGTAAATATTACACCTACATTTCACCATGAATTTTTAGACCCCACGTAATAGGGGACGAGCCTATTGCCGTTACCAGGCACATCACCAGACTCCGGGCTACTACTGATTATTCGGTAAAACCCAGTAACACTTTTGCCCGACCCGGGAATCGAACCCGGGACCGATCAGCAGTCGCATACGCTATCCACTGGACCACGGAGGCAGGCAGTGTTTTATAATTGACTTATCAAATATGCAACTGCTAGATAAATATTAAAATAGGGTGAAGAATTTCTATGACTTATCTGACGCAAATGAGATTTGACAAATTTCGGTTTATGCTATAAAAATTGTTTTAGCGTTCAAATAATACACTTTTATTTTATAACAATCAAACTCTCGAAGTTGACTGAACTTAAGATTTCACTTCTAATGCAGCTCGTATGAAATTAACTAAGTATTTGAGAGTACCTTATAGAATAGTTACACACAAACTGTAGAAACTGGTAGTGTATTTTTGGGTTTGCTCCTAAACAATTCTTGCACTAGGTATAAATCCCGTGTCGCGGGGGAATCGAAACAACAATTTAAGTATCACACAAAGTGTTGTCTCGTGTGGGGATCTTACCCACACTCGGCGCAGTGTCAAGCTGCGAGGTGGCCGCTTGAACCACTGTGCCAACCATGCAATCAAAATGCAATATTTAAATGAATTATACACTTCAATTTTTAATAATTTTGTAGGCTGTATTTTATCGACCATTATTTTTTGTTTTGAACAACTTACACACAAAACAGTTTTACGTATATTTATATTTAAAAAATGCACTCCTCGGCATTACTAGGTACTACATATACCTCACATAAAATGATGACGTCAAAACACCACCATCACTGATGACCCTAACACGAAACTGAAACGTCAAATTCTATGACCATTGAATCTTTTTGTCTTAAGACAACATTCTACTATACGTAAGAAATTTCCAGCCGCGAGTGCAATAATTTTTTTAAACAATGCTCAGCTGTGTAAGAACAATGATGTTAGATAAGGTAATCCAAAAAGTTTGTAACACTTAAATGCGTATGAAAATCTCACTTGTGTAGTTGAACGTGATTATACAAAGATTTTAAATTTGAATAAAACCCGGTTCAGATTATACAGACAGACATCTGCCTAAAGTAATATTTGCCCACGGCTTTGCCTTCGTGGGTACCGGATTTTGCAACAAAAGGAAACTTATGTATTATTCTAATATATGAGCTATACTATTGCAAAGTTTCACCAAAATCTACTCAGCTGTTCTTGCATGAAAGAGTAACAAACATCCATACAAACTGGCTGATCAGCCAAATTCTACCCATGCGCGTTTAAATAGCTTTTTCAATTTCCTACGTCAACACCCGTGTGGATCATCGGATGATGACCTTAGGCACTCGGTTAATTGACTGCCTAGTAAAAGCAGCAACAGCTATAAAAGTAATTTTAAAAGGACTAATATAGACAAAATCTTCAGTAACGTATAATATAATCGAATGAAATTATCACTATATATAATTAAAAATAATCAATTTCATATTGAAATGGAGACTAACGCAAATCATGAGCCACAATAGCAAGGCGATCATACATTTGAGATGGTAATTGTGTTAGCCTATTTGTAATTCATGATATGGATATGCTATAACCACTGGCTAACTTCGTTTACAGCGCTATTGATTTATTGATTGGCCTGTGTTAATTGCTGGTGATTGAGGTCTTAGAGCAGATGTTTATCTAGTCTATAAATCGGATAATCTAGTGCCTATATTGTAGGATTATGTTTCGATGGTACTTAAATTCCATGTAACGGGTTCTGGTAGTAAAATGGGAGCTATTGTATTTACAGTTACCGGTCACATTACTTTACTGCATACTGTAGTTAATGGATATTCACAAATTGACCTGCTAAAATTAAGAATGGAATCATTACCATGAAACGAAAACTTGATCCAAACTAATATTGTAGATGCAAAAACAAATTCGCTTGTTAAGCTCGAACAATTTTTTTTCCCTCTACGTATATATAGGGTAACATGAAAATACATGTTAGCCGCTATCGAAGCCGAACATTTATTTATAAGATTTTTTAAATGGATTTATATTTTATGTATAAGATAACAAAAAGTTTGTGTTTCGATATCTTGCCTTTTCTTGTATTAAATACAAAATACTAAAAAAATAAACTGTTTTTGACAAAATTTGCCAAAAACAGTTTTTTTTAGTATGAATTTCATGGTAACGATGATATTGTGCTTTGTTAGCATTGATTTAAATACTATATGTACCTACGGCTACGTAATATACGTTTTTGAATAAAATATTTCGCTAACCCATTGTTGAAACATGAGCAGTGATAGGGTTAAAATGCCTAGCGGCGTAATCGGCGTAGAGTTTACTCAAACGTACAATACATCTTCTATTTGCTAAAAAGAATCATCAGTGTAGATATAAGCCATCTGTGCTTTAGACGGTTTGTCTTTGTTATAAAGTGGTCAATGGGATGAGGTCGAGAAATACAAATAATAAAATGAAGTACTTAGCATTTGGTATAGTTGTGACTTGGGTGGCGGCACAGGATTACATTTATGAAGGTAAGTTTTATTATCTTATTAATTATTAATGCATATGACGTGATGATGTGACGATAAGATTTTGAATACGGTTTTAGTGGGTCACGTGCGTGAGTGAGCCTAAATAGTTACCGAATTTCAGCTTCAACTGAGGACCATAGAAGCATTTAAACGTTTAATCATTTTTATTGGATAAACTTGGCAGATCAGTAAACTTGGAAAAAAAGTGATGGTGTATTTATGTTTAGGAAGGCAAAACCTAAATTAGTCGCCAATACATTGAAAAATACGATTGCATACCAAAATATAGCAAAAAAAACGTGTTGAAAAATATTTTCGCTAAGTTGCAGTGTCCTTTGTGTTCTTAGTTTAAGTGTTTCTGAAGTTTATAATGACATTGAGACAGTCTTTTTTTGGGTTTTATGAAGATAAAATCATTTTAAAATTGTGTAATATGGATGATGTCTCACAGTTTAATATTTTTATCAGATTTACACAACCCAAGATTCGGAGTACACTTCAAACAAATACCAAAACGGTTCGAAGTAAAAGGTGGCAGTGATGGCAGCAGAGACTTCCAAAGGTACTTTGAGGAGATAGAAAATTTAGCAAAACACGAAAATATCTCAGTCGTGTACAAAATAAAGTTAGAAATAGTGAAACCAGTAAAGTCGTATGTGAGCAAGAAGTCAGTAACAAAGAGAATGAAATCAAAGAAATACAACATACCACTGAAGAAGAATAGCATGAAACTATCAAACTTTGAAGTAATGTTAAGAAAAATAGCGGAGAAATCTAGCCATGGGAATGTGCAAACCAATGAAAAGGTCTACAAACCTTCTGCTACCACGGAGTCAGATAGAAAAATATTATCAACAAAAGTGATACAATTAAAATATAAGCCGATAATATCCAAAGTGAAGACGAATTACACGAAAATCATAAAGCCAGTAAGAAATAGGGAAATAACGTTAAACCGTAAATTTTGAACAAATTTGAAGTAGTAAATTAGTGTAAATAAATATCTTTTTATGAATTACATATAGATTTTTATTGTAATAGAATTAGCCTAGCAATATTCGTGCAGTAACAAGGAACGCTATGTGAGTCATAAATAGTGTGTATCACTCTACGCAGCAATTTCTGTTCATACTGTTGTAACAAATTATCATCATCATCATCATGCAGCCTTTCGTAGGTCACTGCTGTACTTTAAAAGAAGCCTGTGAAGTTACCTGTCCTAAATTGTAATTGCCAATGGATTTGTTTAGAGTCGTAATATGCAATATAAACAAATAAGCACTAGATCAAATGTGCAATTTTAGACGATACAGACGTTTTGACCTGAAAAGAACACATTAGTGTTAATAGGCGTTTCAGGTAAAATATATATTAATATATTTCGCTACTATAAAGGCAATCCCAAAAAAGACAAACGCCTGAACATTGATAAACAAATAACGATTTGCTTAACATACAAGTATTCTTCATTATCTGTATGACAAACGCCTGAAACATTGATAAAGAAATAACAATTTGCTTAACATACAAGTATTCTTCATTATCTTTATGTTCTTGGCAAGATCTAACTTTGACCATTGCATCAACTAAGTAACCGTTAACTTTGGGCAAAATATATTTATTTTTCCTCGGCTAAACCTGATGGCCGACCTTTTAAAACTTATTCCTCTTTAATTTCTCTTATTTGATGCCGTTTATGTTATAAAACCGGCTCGGGTGATCTATAAAAATCCTTGCAATATGCAATTCTATACAAAGTTCTTCGCACGGCTACTAATAAAAACTTTGCGGTGTATCAGTTTTGTTTTTTCTCACCAGGGGCCGCGGTTATGAAACATATTTCAGCCAAATTGCCATACATGAAACCCGGAAGAGCTTTGGAGATGGTAGATATTAATAAATTATTGCATATCTAAGAAATATTTCTCTTTGCAGAGTGTGGTACGAGCACTAGGTTTAGGTTTGCTAAATATTTTTTATAACATATGAGAATTAGTTTCTAAAACTATTCGTAGGTATTATTATTAGGTAACTATCTAATAAATTAATTATTTATATGTTATCATGATCAGTAATCCTGAATCAAGGTGTCCTCAAATCAAGATAAGTTCTACATGAGCTTTGAAGATGAAGACAATTAAGCCACCGGATTTGAAATACAGAAGTTTTAATTGAGTATACTGACATAAAACAGTTTGCTTTGGACTGCTTGACAACGTGGGTTATGATTTTTTGTACAAAAGTAATCTTGTAAGAGCAGTGACATACTCCGACATACACATACAGTCATACTTCCATTCATAGGCAATACGAATTTCACACTGTTGTTACGCCGTACCGTTACCTCGTTTTGAGTCACCTGATCACTCGTAAATTATAACACTTCGTGCGTAGGTCCAGGTCATTAAAAACACCTAAAATGTAACACATAACGAAATCGGTATAGACGATAGTCAAACCAAAGATTAAATTGCTGATTGCCATGATTCGCACATTCAATTCTACCACACACAAAAATACCACAGAAAAAGCAAAGGCCGTTCGCAAGCGCCACAATAAAAGCATCACAATGTTTAAAACCAAACTCCCACATCAATATTAGGCCGCAAATTCGAATCCATTTCTAAATCCTCAATAAAAAATTGTTGAGGGCGAAATTCTTGTATACCTCGGAGGCCGAGGCTATTTCTATTCCAGTCACACGCTTTTTCGCATTCCACGGTGTCGCACCAACGAAAGCTACATAAAACCTCTAGGGGCTGCATAACCACTGCACAAAATTAAATATTGTTCTTGGTATGTATATGTGTGTGTTTGTTTCATAAGTCGTAATAAAATGAAGAGGGCTGGTGACGTCAATGTTTTGTTATGTATAATATGTTATAGGTACTATGATGTGATGTATGTAGCTATACACATATTATTACTCCGCTGAAGATGTTTTATGACAGAAATTTTCTTATTATTCTGAAATTATGATCTTAAAATGTAAATGAATGTTTAAAAAACTCACGTTATGATACTGACAATAGTCTTTAAATCTAGCACCATTTTAGAAAGTACAGAAACTATTCCACCACGTTATACAAATTTAGGTTGTGGCTTTAATTAATAATGAAAATTGGTTATAAAAATAATAATACCGCGTAGTCATAAAACAATTTTAGTACGAAACAATATGGAGGGTCTTTTAACAACCGAACCTAGCTTCACTAGTGCAAATTGGATTTGATTACGAGTATAGCAACGCATGGAGATTAGAATAATTTCTTACGGCACCGCAACATGAAAAGTTACGTAGCGGTTCGGCACATTATACTCGACGTGGTTCATATTCACCAAAGCTAAAACAGCAAGTAATTTATACGAAATCTTAGCAATAGGATTGAATACATCTTCCAGAGTGGCAGTATTTAATCCGTGTGTTGACGCATTAAGAATACAATTAAGGAAAATACACGAAGCAAATAAAATCTTGAGGATGACGGAAAGCTGGATGTCAAACCCTATGCCATCGCTTCTAGCCAAAATGCACTATATATAGAACAAAACCTTCTATTGGCTCACAGCCTAGCAATATTTATATGTTACCTTCTATTGGCTCACGGCGTTACTGTAACGCAAATTAGTAGAAGATTATTTCCACAAGTGGGCTAAGAGGCGGTTTTCCACGAAACCTCTTCTATAGTAACTTTTGAAAATAAATGATAGATGGCCGACGATAGATGGCAATAGGCTCGCACCCTATTACATTGGGACCGAAACATAACTGGCGAAGTGTGGGTGTGTAATACACCTCTGCTTACCCCTTCAGGGATAAAAGGCGTGAAGTTGTGTTATGTTAAAATAACGATGGGCGTATTACCAGATTGACGTCACTATAGTTACGAAAACAAGAATACGTAACCATTAATCATAATAAAAACAGACACCTAAAAAATTCGGAAATAGGATCTTGAAAGGTCCACGAATTTAATAACATGAAAATCTTACTACACAAAATCACTTTCGTCCCAACAAAGAGCGTAGAAAATAACGACCACATTTTTTTGATATCATGTTCCCAATTTCAGAATTTTCTCACTTATTATACATTTTATAAGGATTTATGGAAGCTGAAAGTAGAAAGAGGCGTTTAAATAAACGTATATACTAAGTATTTTATTTAAATATAATATACTGTTCTATTCGGTAACACCCGTGTTTTATGTATCTCGACAACGGAACCATCTACAAGACTTTGCGAATCTAAACAGTCCCAGCAACCACTCAAATAAGGCTATACATTTCTGCTTCGCCAATTGAAAGGGTATTTGTAAATTATTTGATTTCATTCTTGCAAATTCTAATTCCCTGGCATATTTATTTTCACGCGAGAACCCAAAATATTTCTAGGGTAAATTGTAGCATATATGTAGCGTCAAGAAGTTGGCTATATCTCAGTAAAAGTCCCATCTAAATCAGTAAAGTCTTTCTTTAAATTACCCCGGATACGGAAATACTTTTCTATGCCCAAGATAATTTTAGGGACAGACAATATTTTGATGATAGGCTATATTATTTTAAAAAATTGCCAATGTTTTGGTGGAGAAAATTACAGAAAACTTAGCTATTTCGAAATCACAAACACGTTTATCTAATTTATATGTATAAACTAAGTAAATGTAGGTAAACCAGCATTTCATCTGATTAAATGATTACGTTAATGGTCTGTGTGCACTCAAGGCACATTATTGTGTTGTGCAATGTGCATCTCAGTAGCAAGTGCTTAGTAAATTGCAAATGGCAGTTCTCTAACAATGGTTTGGTAAACGAATAGTACAGTATTTCTAAATTTACCTGCACAAGAAATACAAAATTGTCTCAGAAGAAGGGAGACGATTTTGTTGTTTCAGGAACTACAAATTTTATTACTAAGAAAAATATTACTATGCATTATCTATGATATTGTAATCTACCCGTGTGTTGTAGGCAGAATTTTATTTGTAGTTAGTCATTAAAAATATACTAATTGCAGACACAGCTTATAAAATTATTACAGTACGCCTCTATGCAATAACGAAATTTGATCTATTAAAGATATTTCGATCTTTCAAGATATTAGATAGACTATTTAACATGTTCAAAGGTTCCTCCATTGAAGATCTTAAATAGTCGATCTCAGAGAACACTCCAAGCCATCATAACTTAGAAATTAGAAGTAGAAACCCAGAGGATTAATTACGAGTAATAAAACTTGTTGCTGCAATAAAATCATCTCTAATCAAGTCAAAAATAATTATTACTACTTACTTTATTTAAACATTTAATAAGCACACTACGAGTGTAGTAAGGCTATGCCTAACATGCTAGATCAAAATTAATCATTAAAGAAAGTCAATAATAAATTTGTAAAATGACATATTGGGTGAAACATATCCTCAACTGCAGCCTTTACAATGTAAAAATCCAACCTTATTCTTTTATATGATTGTATTTTAAAGTGAATTAAATCTCAATCACATTATTTTTCAACCTTTCACATCGAGACTAAAAAACCTTCAAAAAGGGGCTGTTTAAAACTTGAGCTTTGTAAAAACCCGTGTGTGAGCGTGTAAAGGTGGTCGACGGAAGCGCCCCTCGATTTAATCAGATGAGAGCGCTGATGTTGTTGTTCCGAGCACAGCTTAGCGATGCGTCGCGATACTCGTCGACACTAACCTTGTACCGCTCTAGTGATGTGACTACTATCGATAGTATTGTTGGCTGGTTTAATTTTCTTTTTTGCCGCCCTATCTTTTGTTCGCATCGGCTCGATCGTAATAGTTGCACCATCTCTTCTGTAATTGACGTAAACAGTAGCCCTACAGCTATAATATTTTGATCAATTTGATCGGTGCGTGTGAACGCCGAAGATCCAAGTACCCTTATCATTGTGTTTTTCTTTCTAATGAAAAAGTGGAGAGAATAAGGTGACGGCTGTTCGAAAGAAGATGACGGAGTAAGCTATGTTTCTTGTGGTTTAATGTGGAGTAGGCATGCGCTAGTAGACTCGTTTGCAGTTTTTATAGTAAAGAAATAATTTTATTTGTAGTAATAAAGGTCAATACTGAAATAACCGTGAATAAATGGAGTAATTCTGATTATGTCTGAAAATAAGGATTTTACAAGCTCAGTATTTTCTTGCCACGTTAACATCTCTGCCGCCAAAGCTAGATTATTGAAAAAATGTGCAACCTCTAAAACCCTTATCACGACCATCATCAATGCTAGCTATAGCATTTTATGCTGTAGTAGTATCTAGTAACTAGATATTTTCTGTTATGAAATAGTATCGACAAAGCTACATCGCTAGTTCTAGCTTGCATGTCGCGTAAGTGTTGATGGTATCGCGATGTTATGTCGAGTACGCGATGAGACGGGCTCTACTAATGTAAGCTCCTTAAAGCAAACATGTAGCCGCTGTTAATGCCGACAAGTATCATTCTTGTAACAACACTCTTTACTTTCGCGCGGTTTTGCTACACGCGTGAGTATATTGACTCGCGACTAATTTTTATAAGGTAGGTATACATTTTGAGTTTTGAAAACGTTTGAAGTCAGTTCAGTAAAGCATCATCCTAGCTTTATCCCAGTTTCAAACTGGGGTCCGCTTATTAGTCTTACCGGATTTGGCTGAATATTAGCTTTTCCACGGAGCAACTGCCTATCTGGTCGCCCCAACACGAAGGGATAACGATATTCCATGGTTTAGACTAGTGTCAGTTTATTTAGAAGGTACTATAACGACTGTCAAAGATCTTCATGACAACCAGGACCGACCGTTTAATGTGCTCTTCGAGGCACAGGGCAAGCGATAATTAACAATTCAATACGCACATAACTCCGAAAAGTCTTTGGTGCGCGCCGTGGACTCGAACCCGATACCCTTTGCATGGCAGTCTGTTGGTATATCCACTAGGCTATCGCTGCTAAAACAAATGGGATATTGCCGAAAAATAAGTACTAAATGGTGTTGCAGTAAATCTGATGTAGATTCCGAATTGCTAAATATTTTATTATCTTCTACTTAATTCTCTTTTTGCCGTACTTGACATTTCCTTCTTTATAATTAACCTATCGTATTTATTGGTCGCTACACGATGAGTGACGTGAAACCAAAAATTCAGAACGACTGAACAACGTAATAATACACAAAATAGCCAGAGTAGATTATGCTACAAAAACAATCCAATTACTAGTACTTAACTTTTCGTATGCAATCTGCCAAAACCACTTACGTTTTCCACTACCACTTATAATTCTAGATTGTTCCAAAAAGCTTTTATGCAATTTTATAAAAACCTAACGCATAACGTTTACACGTAATTCTAGTAAAATGGCACGTTATTTATGACTGCCGCAAGAATGCATTTTAATTTGTTTTAGACCATCAGCGATATTAACGCCAGGCACCGTGTCGTACTTCGTCTTAATAGAAATATCTTTATGTGAATATTAAAGTAAAGTGTGCTTTATTCTGAATAAATAATTGAGTCATTTTTTACTCGTGAGAAGGTAAAAGTCACAGTTAAAGGTGAATGTCGACTTGCATTTTGGATTTTGGAGAAATTTCTAGGAAAGGTACTTTGGCATAAAGCAGCAGCTATATTTAGGAAATCTTTCTGTTGCGCAAAAGGCTCGCAAAATAATGATTTTCTGTAGTTTATTTTTATACTTCTTCAAATTCAGCCTTTTTACTATCAATGATAGGATCTGTGGTCCCATTCGTAGTATACATAACTGTTATTGATAGTGAAAAAGATTTTTCTCTAAGTACTCCAAACTGTTGTTATACTTTGGGCTACATAAACATGAAGTTTGTAATAATGTAATTGATAATAACTTATTTCATAACCCGACAGTTGAAAGTGACTTTAACTTGACATTTAGTTTTACCGCGAACTTAGAATTCATTTGCCAACTGCGAGGTAACCTCACCATGAAACTGACAAAACATAGAGCCAAAACAAGATTAAATTCAAATATCTAAGCGGCAACTTGGTAAGCGTAGTGAACCGTAATCTCAACAATTAGTTGGCAAAACCTAGTTGGGCAATTGTCGCTTTGAAAATAAAGTTGCCAGTTGGATTCGCTCACATTTACTCGAAAACAACGTTAAATATACGATCTGCGTGATCCTTAAAATTTAGCTCCTAAGTGTCAATTTAGTTTAATTTGATTTGCAGAAACAGCTTTGTAAATCGCTAACACGGCTTAAGGGATTTTGGATTTCCACTTTGATGCTAAACAGGAACGTTTTGAGTTTGGTTTAAAGGAAAGTTCTATCTAAAACTATTTAACGAATACTTTGTCTAGTTCTAAATTTACAATTTTATTTGTTCCGAATGATGCTTTTACATTTGATTAGAAGATTGGACCATTGTTTATTAGTTTTACTTTTAGAGTGAAATGAGTCTGTTTTTCCCGTTTAATTTTACCAAACCCTATGTTTCTGTAATCACATATATATGTATGTTGCCAAAAGCGCATCAAGGCTTGTTTTTTCAAATGTTGTTTTTTTTTTTATTTGTTCTCATAAGACATCATCAATCCAAAGGTAATCATTAGAAACATGCATATGCCTTTGAATAATATGGAAAGGGATATGGCGTGGGCGTTAAATATTACAACCTAAATTAAAGCCAATTTCTGTCATACATTGAAATTTTGCAAGTAGGTTAGTTGATTCAGTTCCTATAACAATGCATGTTCAATATGTTCATTCCGAGTAGTTTGATTCTATATGAAAATCGTCTTAAAACTAAGAAAACCTGTACAGAATAGACTTTAATTTTACACATACCCAACATAATAATATGTACTTCTTTTAATCGGCTACATTTATGTGTTTATTACATTAGATTAGACAGTATCATACTTTATTTTAGTGCTAAAATAGCTGCCTCCGTGGTCCAGTGGATAGCGTATGCGTCTGCTGATCGAAGATCCCGGGTTCGATTCCCGGGTCGGACAAAAGTGTTACTACCTAAGTTTTTCTGAATTCTCAGTAACAGCACGGAGTCGGGTGATGTGCCCGGTAACGGCAATAGGCTCGCCCCCTATTGCGTGGGAACTAAAAATCCATGGCGAAATGTGGGTGCAATATTACACCTCTGCCTACCCCTTCAAAGATACAGGCGTCAGTCTATTAAAAAAATAGCTTTATATAACTTTTAACGACCTATTACTTAAAATTGAGTAATCAAAACCATTCCGTTAAGCACACACCTCCAGGCCAAAGAAGCAAAGGAAAT
Source organism: Euclidia mi (assembly GCA_944739405.2). NCBI lineage: Eukaryota > Metazoa > Arthropoda > Insecta > Lepidoptera > Erebidae > Euclidia > Euclidia mi. The sequence continues at coordinate 9,135,498 of OX123186.2, read as the reverse complement.
ATACAGTTAAATATTTCCAAGAATTTTTAACAAAACGTTCAGCTCCGTGAGACTTTCTCCTAACAGTCACTTCTATTCCATTGTTATGAAACTCAACAGCAAAAATATTCAAACTTATTCCACTCCAATAGTTGCCGTAACTAAAATTCTCAGAGTATCGGAATATCGAATATCTAAAATACAAACCTATTCAAAACTTGATCATTCCGACTCCGAAACTTTACCGTGTGAGATCTCACAATGGCGGCGGTAATTTCTCCTGATTCCAACCGAACTTGGTCACCGCATTCGATAAGAGTAAAACCAAACAAGTGTATAAATTAAATCGAGAAGTTTCTCTGTTGCGGAATCAGACGCCTCTTGTATTCCCTAAATATGGATATCGTGTTGGAATATTTTAGAGATCCGTGTGAAAAATATTGGTAACCATTTTAGGAATGCTGAATTCAATCAACCAATTGTCCTACAGATTTTCTGTCTGCAAGTTATTACAAAATGTTTGTATCTGTTTTCTGAAAGTAATCGAGAGCAATCTGTGACGAATAACAATTAGACAGCCGTTTATTCCGATACTTAACAACTAAACTAACATACAACCGGGTACTAGAAAAAACTTGGTCAGCACTTTCAATGTTAGCACCATAATATTTATGCTTGTAATTTTGGTAACTGCTGTCGATCTTGAAGCTCAATGCTCTTTATGGAAGAAAACTTAAGTATCATCTTGATAGTCATCAAATTAAATATATTTCCAATACAACAATAATATGCGGAATCCATCAAATACTAAGTCCAAACCTATAGAGCCACAATCAGCCCACATTCACAACTTACCGTCTGGGGGCAACTGAAGTTACAAATTCACTTCAGTCAAATGCGAACTCTCAAGTTTGTCCCGAGTTAGACGCCAATTTGACACGCCCTAACCTAATAACACACAGTTATGTGTTCGCAACTTATAACTAAGATTTCATTGGTATAAGTTAAGTTAGTTTGAATTTACTAAATAAAGTGGTTTTGGGGTTAAGAAGTTGCACGTGTTTTTGTCTCGTTAGCTTTGAAAATTATAATGATTCTGCCCTTTGATGATAAAGGACCGTTAATTAGAAATCTAACAATGGGAATTCAATGAAACGAAATATATTTACTTGCTAAAATATTAAACAATATTCTTTCAGGATACACGTGTTGTGTTTTCGGCAAATAATCTGACGTAAAAGTTGTTTTTAAATCATTAGGTAACGTAATAACTTTATAAAAATTGTATGTTATAATGATTTTCTTACATTTATAAGAAACATAATTATGACCACAATTTTGCTGTGCGGTTGACGGCATAGAATACAAATGTCACCACCCCCTATCTTCCCGTGGGTGTCGTAAGAGGCGACTAAGGGATAACACGATGCAAATACCATCTTTGCGTAGAGACGGAAAACTCGACATCAAACCCTATACGACTGCCTCGTTGGTCTCGCGGCATAAATGTGCGCGTGTGATCGGGAAGTCCAGGGTTTTATTCCTGGGTCGGGCAGTGTTATTGGGTTTTTCTGTCACGAAATTCTCAGTAGCAGCACGGAGTCTGGAAATGTGTCCGGTACGGCAATAGGCTCGCCCCTTATTACGTGGGACTAAAGTATATCTGGCGAAAAGTGGGTGTAGAAATACACCTCTGCCCACTCCTTCGGGGATAAAAGGCGTGACGATTTGTATGTATGTATGTAATTTTGACGTACCTGCTTACTCATATGGATTACTTGCCTAAACTTGTAGACTAAAACAACAATAATTATTTTAAAAGCTGCATTAACACCAATTTTATTGAATTAAAAATATAAATAATATGTATCTTATTTCATAACAGATCTCAAATAAATACAGATACTGGAAATTCTCGATATCACTTTGACTTATTTTCAAAAAGCATCTTTACTAGTAGAAAATACTGTATTATGTAATTGTATAAATAAAAAAGCAATAGACGTTACTTACATTTAACGGTACTCAGTCTCCAATATAGAAATTATAGACCAGCGAAACTCACGGCGACTTAGTAGCGAAGTATTTAATTATAATAATATTTAGTTCTGATGGAAGCGGCCCAGGGGGAAGTCTAGATCAAGAAAAAAGGGAACGACAACGTATCTGTGTCACTTTCGTACTACCATCTTGAAATTTTTTTCTATAAAGAAAATATGTATATTTTTGTAGTAAGAATATTCTTACATAAGAAATCATTCGTTTACGTGCTACTCTTTATGTTTCAAATGCTGAGTAGAACTATCTTGCTTTTCTTCTCGGTGATATCCAGAACAAAAACACCCAGTATTAAAAGTATTTCATTATACAAAGAAGAATTCTACAAGGAGAGTAAATGCCAAAGAACAATGCCCATTTTTCTTAGAGACGCCGGCCCAGATGTGAACAGTCAAAAATCGTAGTAGTTGTTATTGCATTCGATAAAAGAGTGTTAAACTAGAATTTTGAGATTGATTAGGGGTCCATCACATTCATAGTTTTATTACAAGAAGTACTTTTATATGCTCACAAAACATTAGATGTGTACCCACTTTTATTAGGATAGTTAAAGTATTTCGTAGTTTTGATCATTTGGTAAGGGTAAAAATTCCGAAAGAAAAAGCCAGAAGCCGTAAAAGATCCAAAAACATAAAAAGCATTCACAATGAGCACGAACAAAACCAATAGGTAACAAACAAAATAAACTGAATATGACATTATTGGCATTTAGTTAAGAGTCACAAAAGTGTTGCCATTTTACAGTTTTAAATGATATTGATTAATCGATATGGATTTCGGATATAGGTTATCTATACATATGAAATGAAATGAAATGAAAAATTGTTTATTGCTTTCACAACCAAACAAACATAGTTATAGGCATACAGAAACACAAAAATACAAAAAAAAAAAGAATAGAACATCGATGTCATATTCACGATAAACATGTCAGGGTTAGGTCGTGATGGCAATAGGATCCCGTTCAGCATGATACCAGACATGCTGGCACTGATTTTCTACGGGACCCTAATAGTGAACTCACGAAGGCGCAAAGCAGTGGCCAAATACGATGAAGATGATACATAATTATAGATTTTTTTTTTTTTTTTTTTTTTTTTTTTTATTAGCCTATACTTTCCCACTGCTGGGCAAAGGCCTCCCCCATATCCTTCCACAATCGCTTGTCATGCGCAACCTCATACCAGCTGTTGTGGTAGGCGTCCAATTCGTCTCGCCATCTTTTTCGGGGCCGGCCTCGGCGGCGCTGTCCATCTTCGGGCACCCATATTGAGGAGATCTTTGCCCAACGGTCTTCGTGCATTCGGGTAACGTGTCCCGCCCAGTCCCATTTGAGGCTGGCTGCCTTTTTTCCCACGTCTGTTACCCCTGTTCTGGCGCGCAGTGTGGTGTTTCGGATCTTGTCCCTTAGTCTGACACCCAACATGCTGCGTTCCATTGCTCTTTGGCAGACTCCGAGGCGAGATCGTTGCGATTCAGTCAATGACCAGGTCTGGGCACCATAGGTAAGAATGGGCAGGATACACGTATCGATGAGCTTTCGCTTTAGGGAGATCGGCAGATTACCCTTCATGAGCGTCTTCATGGACCAGTAGCTCTTCCAGGCGTTCTCGATTCGGCGATCGATTTCTCTTTCTTGCCTGTTTTCGAAGGAAACTAACTGGCCCAAGTAGATATACTCATCGACGTACTGTATCTCCTGCCCATCCACCTCGACACGGTATTTGGAACTATTAGTCATTACTTTGGTCTTTGACCGGTTCATCGCAAGCCCCACCCCGAAGCCTGCTGTGCTCAGTTCTTGGAGCATGGTCTGTAGTTCCAGGGCTGTGGACGCAAAAAGGACAATGTCGTCGGCAAATCTCAGGTTTGTAAGCCTCTTATTGCCGAGCACTATGCCTTTGGTATTCCACGAGGCTGCCAGTGAGTTGAATACCTCCTCAAGAGTGCTGGTAAATAATTTGGGAGAGAGCGGGTCACCTTGTTTAACACCCTTTTGTATGCGGAATGGTCGTCCAGTGATATTGAGCTTGATGTTGGCGGAGCTATTGCGGTAAATGCTTTTAATTAATTGAATATATTGTTGCTCAAGTCCTTGGTTTTCTAACGCTTTGAATATTGCGAAATGCCGAATGCTATCAAAGGCTTTCGTATAGTCTACGAAAGCCAAATACACTGGTTTATTAAATTCTGTAAATTTTTCTAATAGTTGGTTTAATGTTTGGAGATGGTCAGTGGTTGAGAAACTAGGACGGAAGCCAGCTTGTTCTGGAGGTTGGTGTTTGTCTAATTGTCCGTCTATGCGATTATGAATTACTTTGATAAAGGCCTTATATATGTGGGATGTTAAACTGATTGGCCGGTAATTATTGATGTCACTTTTGTTGCCCTTCTTATACAAAAGGATTATGTTCGAGTGACACATATCATTTGGGACTTTGCCTGTACGTAGAATGGTGTTAAATAGGTTTGTAAGTGGAGACAGTAAGGAGGTGGAGCCGACCTTAAGAGCCTCGGTAGTAATGCCATCCTCGCCTGGACTTTTGCCGTATTGCATAGTCTTAAGCGCTCTATGCACCTCAGAATCACTTATAAGTGGGATGGTATCCGGTAGGTGATATTCTGTGCTTGCAGCATCTGTAGTGTTGTCGGAATATAATGACTCATAGAAATCTGTTGCTATGTCTATAATTTTCCCTCTGTTGTGATGTTTTATGCCATTACTATCTATTAGGCTATTAATCCAGGATTTCCCTATAGTAACTCCTTGTTTCAAAACCCTCAGAGATGTGTGTTTTTCCAAAGCTGTTTTGACTAAATGTGTGTTTAAATTTCTTAAATCCTTTCTGATATTTCTTTTGACTTCTTTATCTAATTCTCTATATTCTGGTGTTCCTATTTGTTTCTTTGTTCGTTCTTCTATCAATTTCAAACTCTGTGCTGTTAATTTGTTTTTAGTTCTAGGTGTGCTTTTTATAGTTTTCCAACTATTTTTTATTCCAGTGACTATGGTATTGTACTGATTTTCTGAGCTTATGTCATCAATATTTAGATCTTTAAAATAATTTGATAATGTCAGATTGAATTGGTCTTCGTTATTAATTAGTGTGTCTTTGGTAAATCTCTTGAGGTGTTTTGTAAAAAATTTGGCTCTTTGGATTTTAAAGTCTAGTCGAACTTTGGCTCGTATTGGTCTATGGTCGGAGCTAAATTTTATTCTGTTGATAACGCTAAGGTTCTTAATTATATCGTTGTCAGAGGTCAAAATATAGTCGATTTCATTATGTGTATATCCATCCGGCGAGACCCAAGTCCAACGACGCTGTGCCTTTTTCATGTAGAAGCTATTAGCTATATGCATATTTTGACCAAATGCAAATTGAGTGAGACGATTGCCTCGCTCGTTTCGATCTCCTAGTCCAAAATATCCCACGGTATCTCCACAATCCAGATCTTTCTTTCGTCCTACTTTTGCGTTAAAGTCCCCAGTCACCAAGTTCCAAGTGCCTCTATTTTCATCGCAAGCTTTGTTGACAAGATCGTAAAAATCTTCTATGTCTTCGTCAGTGTGTGCAGATGTTGGTGCATAAACTTGAACAATGGTTAGTGTTTTATTATGGCTCAGTTGGAATCTTAGTACCGCAACTCGCTCAGAATAGCCCAAGAATTCAATAATGTTATCCTTCCATTTCTTTGCTACCATGAAACCCACCCCGTGCTGTCCACTGGTCTCACCGAAGTGAAAGAATATAGCATCCTCTCTCTCTTCTGTGTTTTCACCTTGTCTCCTAACCTCCGAAAGTCCTAGTATATCCCAGTTGACAAAGGTTAGTGCGTTTTCAAGTTCTAATAAACGCTCGTCACTCATGAGCGTTCTAACATTGTACGTGAGAATATTGAGAGTACTGGTATCCTTTATACAATTTGCCGAAGTCGTTTGACGGTTTTTCAATCTCGCCCGGAGATTCTTAGCTCCCCTGGCTCCAGGGCCGTGATTGCGCCCGTCTACGCCTCCACAGCCTCTGGAGTCGCCGGGCACTTGGGGCCTGTCTTTTAATCTTCTATCCATGATGGGGGGTTGTGGACCATAACCCACCACGCTGGTCCAGTGCGTGTTGGTGGGTCGCCATTGCCTCGTTCGTTTTTCAGCAGAGTGTACCGCGGGCAGGAGAGGTTGGCTTGAGCCCCTTTAGTTCTTAGTTAGGGCTCCTTACACTCCCTAATTATAGATACATTATCAAAAACTTAACATGCCTAAGTCTTAAAATAATAACATCACGCATTAACGGTGCGGGCGTGGGGGCCATGAGGCAGGGTCGACGTCGCTTCAACTGGGGGAAGAAAGACAACCGACCCTTGCGACCGACAGACCGCTTACCGCACGCGTCGCGCATACGCGCGATGCGCTGCAAATTTACAAGATCGTAGTACAATACCGAAAACATTAAATTATGAAATTAAATAGCTTTATCAGCCGTACTATTAATAGTGTAGCACATTTACTTTTTAAAATAAATATCATCAAAGTCGTTACATCTCGTTGTTTAACACTAATAACACTTTGGATCGTCGAGGAACTAATTGTTTACCAACAGTTGACAGCGGAGCCCGATGGCACGGTAATATAATCTAACAGTATTGTAACTCGGCCGTCTTCGTGAGTTATATACCTACCAGACGCGCCGCATGCGAGCTGCGGCACGATAGCGGCTGCGGGTACTGTAGGTACAGTCCGCCCAGTCTAATGGGTACTCTGCTCGCGGCGCGTAGGTATAACTCGAGTTTCGTGCGTTTGTATGGAGTTACAATACTGTTAGATATTATTACCGTGCCGATGGCCACACTCCATAGGTAAGTGTACATAAATAATTAACAATAGCTAAGTACCAAACTATAACATAACAACAGTGAGAAATAAAGTGTCGTGTCAGTTACAAAGCCCTCATGAGAAAAAATACAATTGAATAAATTCGTTTTAAAATAAGAATAGGTATTTAATAATTTCAGGTCACCCGCCCGCTTTGCAGTCGGGAAGTCAACGAGCCTTCTAAGTGAAGTGAAAAGCCACAGCCAGAAACGCCACTCCCGCCCAAGAAACAGCCACCTACATCAGCTAAATTTGTAATAGTTATTTTGTTTTTCTATTCATATATAATAAACAGACCCAACCAGTACCTGCATCCACGCGTAGCTCCACTTCTAGCATAGCATTCCTCAGTATCATATAAATGACGTGTGACATACATACATACATACATACATACATAGTCTCACGCCTATAACCCCGAAGAGGTAGGCAGAGGTGTATTTCTACACCCACTTTTCGCCAGATATACTTTAGTCCCACGTAATAAGGGGCGAGCCTATTGCCGTACCGGGCACATTTCTAGACTCCGTGCTGCTACTGAGAATTTCGTGACAGAAAAACCCAATAACACTGCCCGACAAAGGAATCGAACCTGGGACCTCTCGATCCCACGCGCACATTTATGCAGCGAGACCAACGAGGCAGTCGTATAGGGTTTGATGTCGAGTTTTCCGTCTCTACGCAAAGATGGTATTTGCATCGTGTTATCCCTTAGTCGCCTCTTACGACATCCACGGGAAGATAGGGGGTGGTGACACTTGTATTCTATGCCGTCAACCACACGGTTATCTATATATTAGGTTCAAAATCGAAAATACCCTAAAAATACACACATTTTAAATGTTTAAGGACCAAGTAGAGATTTGCTATTATCTCAAATCATTTTGAGTAGAGAAAACGTAACATCTATAAAGAAGAAGTGATAATCGATTTCATATTATGATTTCTTTACTGGCAATTTCTGATCTATTACATGTTGGCTATTTAGACGTCAACACATCTTTTTAAACCTATTTATTGAATAAGTTTCTCGCGCACACATTTAGTAATGCCTATAAATTAAGTTATAAATAAAAAGGATTATTCAACAACTAATTCAAACTTTATTGTGCTGTTCATGAGTTCCAAACTGGGCCTGAAATGGGCATTGTTCTTTCAGCCAGTAACTTTCGCCTAGTAGCACAGAGTACCTTTTTATATACTCGTACCTAGTAGTTTCGGCTATGCAATATCTGTCAGTCAGTCAGTAACTCAAGAATTATATTTATACAAATGAAGATGATATATTAATAACACGTCAATATTAATATTGACGTAAAGAGCAAGACTAAAACAAGAACATGACATGTGTTGTAGTTCAAGAGACTGGGTTAAATTTCACCGGTCGTGAACAAACATGCTAAAAAACGTACGCAAACATTATTCTATGTGTTACACGTTTACATGCATTAAAATTTTGTTCTACTAACGTGTCTCTATTTTAAGTCAAGGTAGTCCGTTTCCTTACCTATGTTGAAGGGTTACTATACTAGCCACTGCATCGATATTTTATAGCTTAAACAATCTATGTCACTGTTTAAAGTAAGCGTTAATTGTTAGTAAGCGCTTTATACAGGGGCTCTATTCAAAGCTATCGCTCCTAAAGCTATCTTCTTTGAAATCACATATTAAATCGTTATTTTAATATCAGGATATAATTTATAATGCTATTAAAAACATTCTTAAATTTGACAACACTCTTGGTAGGGGCAAATGTAAACCTGGGAAAACTAAACATTCGATACATATTATTAAGATTCACTGATTGGGTCGGCTCAAGGCTACAGAAATTCGCCCCCTCACAGTCTCTTTACATAAAATTTGCATTATCGATTGATTGTATACTTTCAGTAGGTAACTTCGGTAGAGATTATACGGGCCTACTTAGTGTGCTCCGGCTCAATAAATTTGACCTCATCATTGGAATATTTTCGTTGGAAGGTGTTTCAAAGTTTATGCCTTCGATTTACGTAGTAATTTCTTTCTTGTATTTTTTAGATTAAATTTTATTTACCTGAGGCTTATTAGATTTTTGATAGCTTTTGTCTCTTATTTTGTTCCTGTTTAAGCTTATTTTTATTGTATCTTTATTAAAAGCATATCTCTAGAATGCAGCAAAATGATCATTACACACACAAAGTGACACATCACATAACTATTATAAAAAGTTAGCCTCTCCTTGCCCATATATAAATTTATTTCGTTACTGATTGACGACAGACATAACAATCATAATAAATAATCTGTTTATTGCGAATAAAGATTCATAACAATTTAAAGGCACTTTATCTAAATATAAAAGATTATGTGCGCCCACTCTGTTCCTCAATGCCGCACAGAGACTAAAGTTTTACAAATTATTTTCATAGGTACAATAGGTAGGTTTTTGTTACATAATATAAATACATGATATAAAGACTAATAATACACTTTATGTTTTTTGATCCGCAGATGCATCGTTGCAACTTTGTTGGATATAATAACATTTTAATATACATTGTGCTTGCTTAGTATTTTTACTATGAATAATTTTATTTCTTATGTTTATTGGTAAATCGTTCATTATGGATGGAAGAGATCGACGTCGCACAGCCAAAACTACTGGGCACGAGAAGCTGAAATTTAGCATGTTGTTTTGGGATTTTAGAGGTGCACTAAGAAGGAATTTTCGTAAATTCACGCGGGATCGGGAGGAAAGGTGTAAATTAAAAAAAAATGTGTGAAAATACTCTAGTGAATACATAAAATCACTCCAAAACTCACTTTAATTTATTTTTCTCAATTTTATACTCGTCCCCAAAAGCCTTCCATCCTCTTTATCGCCCTTAATTAACATTCAATAATACTTATCACCTTTAAAGTCGCCATCCCTCGCCCAGTATAATCCTTAGCTAAAGGTATTCTCAGAACAAAGCTAGGGTTGAGGTACAATAAATTGTACCGCTAATCCCCCACTCTGGCGTTTAGGTCATAAAGATTATGGCACCGACATGATGTATAGTTTGTACATTTTTATAATGTCAGTGCAACGTTGTTGGTAGTTTTGTAGTTCGTTATTTTTAATTTTATTTAACTTCGAAAATAAATATGTGACTGGGTCAGTGATTTACTATTGAATATTATAATTATGTATTTGATTAACGCCTGTCAGCATGTCTAAATTAGCAAAGTTGCAAAGATGGATAATAAGACAGGATAACATGATAATCGCATAAATTGGGTATTATTATTATTTGTTTCTCTTTCACGGGTATTATTCAATTTGTTTTTAGATAGAGCTATACCCGGCCCTTTTTTTCAGGCGTACACGTAGGGACACTACTGCGGAGCCTCCATAACTGCACTGTTAAGTACAGTCACGGATTAGCCGCAGCAGGTGTGGGACTATTGCTACTAGTATAGAAACTGATTGTTTTGGGCTATTGGGATGGGAGCTAAATGGTTTATAATGGTTTGATGAAAACCATGGATGAAAAACCGGCGTCTGCCCTAACTACTCTTATAGTACGTCAAAAAGCGGCAGACGGTGACTCGCCAACTCACTAGATGGATCCTCTCTAAATAGCTATTATTATGTTTCTCTTTATCACGGGTGTTTTGTTATAGCCTATCAAAAGTATCTCCATGCCGCTTGAACAGAAGGCATGCATCCTAAGTAGTCATAGAGCCCCATTGCAAAAGTCATCATATCAATAGAATATAAAAAATAATGGCATGAAATTTGTTACAGTAGTAACTTTAGATGCATTTAAGGGCTTTTATGAGTTTGCTGTTCATGTGTTGATAATAATAACTTTAGAACAAAACTCAAATGTCAAATTTGAGCATTAATCTGAAAAAAGGCAAACCAATGATTTTAGATATAAATTATAATTATATTTGAAACGCTGTACAATATAACTAAACATCAAAACTGTTGAAGGAAATCAAAAATATTTCACATAGACAGTCCATTAGTCCTTGAAAAGCTATTCATCTGCGTCCATTCGGATTGCCAACGAAATTCAACATAATATTAGGGTGCTTCTACACGGTGCATGTAGCTGGAGCAAGTAAAGGTGCGGGTTACACGCGTGGGTAATATACGCAAGCTACTTGATCAAGTTACTTGCTTGTACTTGTACATGGTGCAAATAACTGGAGCAAGTAAAGACGCGGGCTACTTGCGCAAGCTGTACCTATTTACAAGTTATTTGTTCGTGGTCAAGAGCTACATGTGCATGCTATTCCTTCGGTAGCTTTATGACTTGAATCGCGTCAAATGTCTCGAAGAACGAAAATTATTTTCAAAATCATATGTTAAAAATGTAATTTTAACAGATAACATGCGCGAGTGACCCTCGCGCGTCGCAGAGCACGCGTATTACTTGCGCGGGTGGCTCGCTTTGGTACATGCTCGAGTCGCTGGACCCGCACATTGTTTTAAACGATATCTTTACGGTGCATGTAACCCGCGCAAGTGCCTCAACATGCTCAAGCTACATGCGCCGTGTACAAGCACCCTTACTAACGTACTTAAAACCATTGTATTTGCTCTTATCCATAGAGGACTTCTAAATCCGAAACCCATTTTGAACCTTATACAGGCACATTTAGAGTATATTTTTGATTGAATTATGGCCGAAATAGAAACGGATTCGGTAGAACAGTTGGTAAATTAACAGGCTGTGACAGACAGTACACGGCTGCAAATATCCTAAGCTTTATTCGTTGATTGATGCAGGCCTCTTCTATACAAATAGAGATTGCGTTTAATTCACTTAGTTTGTTCTATTCACGTAGGAGATTCTGTATCGACAAGGATTCTGATGTTGGTAAACAACTTTACTGATTGGTTTTCAACTAATTCACGAGGGTTGAAGAGGTTGTATGTGTTATACAAACGAAAGTGGTTGATTTTTATTATAAGATTACTTACACAAGGTTTTCTGATTGCAAATTTTGTCGAGCCTTTAATAATTATTATTATGGTAATACAGACTGCCTCCGTGGTCCAGTGGTTAGCGTATGCGACTGCTGATCGGAGGTCCCGGGTTCGATTCCCAGGTCGGGCAAAAGAGTTACTGAGTTTTTCCAAATTCTCAGTAGCAGCACGGAGTCTGGTGATGTGTCCGGTAACGGCAATAGGCTCGCCCCCTATTACGTGGGACGTAAAAATTTATGGCGAAATGTGGGTGTGATATTACATCTTTGCCTTACCTTTCAGGGATACATGCGTGAGACTATAAATTAATATTATGGTAATGAGACAACCGATAAACCAAGACTGCACGGTTGGCATAGTGGTTTAAGCGGCCGCCTCGCCGCTTGACATTGCGCCGAGTGTTGTGGATTCGCTCCCCACACGAGACAACACTTTGTGTGATTCATAAATTGTTGTTTCGAGTCTGGGTGTTCATTGTGTCCGTTAGTTGTATGTTTGTAAAGTCCCCCGCGACACAGGATTTAGTCCTAGTGCGGGAGTTGTCTTCTAAAAAAAAAAGGAAAAAAAAGGAAAAAAGAAGATGTTTTTTACCGTTTTCATTGCTGAAGGGCGTGACCAGCAGCCATTATATTTTATCGTAATAGGCCGCTAACGTGCAGGCAGATCGCCTGATCGTAAGCATTTACCATCTAATCATAAGCCACGACCTCCGCCGTAGTGGTTGGAGAAACGAATGGCTCAAATAACAGGCCAGTCAATATTGTTTTAGGTTGCTAATGGACCAAAAATTGATATTAATGACTAAAGAAGCAATATGGTATTTGAGATATAACAAGACGCTTTATACACCTTCTCAGTTTCTTTTTTTAATTTATTTATTATGCACCGTTCATCTTATCTAACCCAGTCCAATTGGAAACATACAATATTTCAAATTAAGTTATACTCATACAAAGCTGTAAAAGCAAAAATGTGAAGCAAGTGAGGTATGTCAGGATCGTTGCAAATGGCGTTCCGTAGTCTCTGCCTACCCCACCGGGAAACAGGCGTGAGTCTATGTATGTATGTATGTATGTAAAGCTGTAATAAAGAAGAAAAACAACATAGTTGCACTCACATCAGACACTGAACAACATCACATAAACATCCATTGATATCGATTTCCCGTACAGTAACAAGTAGTTTAATATAGACACAAGTAAAAGTCTCACAACTAGGGACACAAATAGCTTGTGAAAGAATAACACGTGAACGCAACTCAATTCTCCACATCTGCTGACCTCTGGCTTACGACCTCTGAGACAGAACTACTGGAAGCGATTGGGATATTTATGCAATACATTGCGAGACAACCTCTTTCTATTTGAATTTAAACTTTTTCTATTTGCTCAACAACAATTTTTTATCAAGATGAACAAAGTTTAATAATTATTAAAACAGAGTACATACTTACGTATTTATGATCTTTATGTGAAGAATATATTACAAATTGTAGTGTAAGTTCTTTTTTGAAGATCCGAAATAAAAAGCAGCATCATCGCTTCTATTATGGGGTCCAACACCAACATAGTTAGGTACTGCAGCAAATAGGTCGGTAAACAATTTTTCAATAAGAACCATCTAATCGTAAAGTCTAAAATAAGTTAGAACCACCAAAAACTTTCATATAGTTATAACTGAAATCTTTTTATTCCGCAATATTACTGCCCTAAAATAGCGTACCCAAAAGGACCCGTTAGTACAAACAACTCAACCCTGCCCACAACGTGGGTTCAGACCTTTCTACTAAACAAGGGCCAATTATATATAGAATAATCTCTCGTACAGCAATTTCCACAAAACACGTTAAAACGGTACGTTTAAGCCTAACAAATGATCACATTTATAAAGGTACTCTCCACTATCCATAATTCTGACGTCATGTTTGTTTGTGTTTGGCGACTTACTTTAGGTATGAGGGGATATGAAGTTTAGGACAAGAACTAATGGACTTAGGTTGTCTTGAGAGGGTTTTGTGTAGCGTTCTTTTTTATTCTGAAAACCGCAACAATGAGGTCGATCAAAAAAGTGTCATGCTTGTAATATCCACAATTGCTGACATGAATTAATATTTTAAAGCCGAGGGAATCCACTTAAGGATTCCCAGTATAATATACTCTTAATTTTCTTTACTATAATAGTAACAATTCTATTGATACATACATTCATTCTGGCAAGAGCTGCGTGTTGATAAACAGACATAAAAATTAACCGGGGCAGAAAGTGTTTTCTCAAATCCGACAGTGATGTGTTTCTTCAAGCTCAACGTAAAATCAGTACAGCAGTTTTAGTATAATCATGCGGAATTGATTTGGGTTGAACAAAATTCTAACCAGTCTAGCAATAATAATATCGTTGCCCGACCCAGAAAGATTCAAAGAAAATATGGTTTCCAGGCCGACAGAGCCTAACTTAGATTTTGTTTTCTTAATATTACTCGAAGCCATTATAGGTACGCAATAGGAACGCTTCATATGCTTCACGGACTACGGACTACTAAAACCTGTTTTAAAATTCGATACTCGTTGTCAATTATTCAATTTAGACTAAGAGAAAATATGGATTAAAGCTGTTTTAAAATGGCTATCAATTTTTCTACAATTTATTTTAGAAGTGTCAGAATTGAAATCAAATGGCAATCAGCTACATAAAAATCTAGTCAGTGGTTTGGATGTTCCTAATGTTTGTTAGTTCTGGCCTCGGCAGTCAAATTTTACTCACTTTTATGAACTGAAGCTGCCGTAATAGACTATCTACTGACATTTTGTGTTGGTTTTCTAGTATTTTAGTTTTAGTATTAGAACTCAAGTTCACAGTGGACGTCCGTGGGTGTCACTCTCTCAACACGCGTTTGGATTTCACGAAAATTGCGGTGGTATCTTTTGTCGTCCCATATTAGCGAGACAACGTGAATTGCGGTAAGCATACTTTGACGCGTTAGACACGATTTTGATTATCTAAAATTAAACAAAATTGGAATTTATTTTTACTAATAAAAAATCAAATAAAGACGTGATCGACTAGATCTAAAATACAATCAGTCCCAAAGACTTTCTCCAACTATTTTAACAATCTCTTCCAGTAACCGACAGTTTCTTGACGAGAAGGTATTGAAACGCTATAAATTAACCGCCTTATCTCGCTGACCATTCGCGGCACATGCTCTAGGATTACTCTTGTAAGGGGAATCTTTTATTTCCTTGCTCTCAAACTAGAAATAAGGTTAGCGATGCCAATGGAATTTGCGAAGCGGTAATTGTATTACACGATAAAGAAGGAACTGAGTGTAACTAGTTAGGATGGTGTTGCGATGTAAGAGTTTGATCTTATGTTTAATATAGAGAGTGTTACGTTGCTCTATATGTTAGTACAATACTGGATTCAACAGATGCTTATAGGTAAATTTTGTGTTAGGTTATGAGCGTATCAAATAGTTTATTGTATTAGAAGTCGTTACGAACATAAATTTAATACCTACGGTAAACTTTCCAAAACTTTATTTTTTGGAAAGCTTATTTTATATCTCTTGTAAAATTAGAAAGTAAATTCCTAGATCTCAACGGAAAGATCTTGTTTGCAAAGATAAGGTTAGACGAAAACGGTAAGATCCTCCAATTGATAGTCATTTTTCAAATCGATTTAGGCAAAAAAGGTGCCTTGACTTCTCACATGATAAAAACATAGATAACTTCACGCCTTTTATCCCCGAATAGGTACGCAGAGTGTATTACACACCCACACTTCGCCAGTTATGTTTCGGTCCCAATGTAATAGGGGCGAGCCTATTGCCATCTACCAGGCACATCATTAAGCGAGCGATAATTAATTTATAATCTTAATATATAAAATCCTTGCGTTACTGACTGACTGACAGACACACTACAGCCGAAAATATTGGGCGCAGGAAGCTGAAATTTGGCATGTATGTTCCTTGGGGACCGTAAGGGTGCACGAAGAAGGGATTTCCCGAAATTCCCACGGGATCAGCCAAAACGGGTAAATTAAAAAAAAAATGCAGGCGTAGCTGCTGGCGTCCTCTAGTGCACATATAATTTCGAAAAGTCAGAGGTGTGTGCCCGGGGTACCTGGGGATTGAACCCGAGACCATCGTCTAGGCAGTCCGTTACGTACACCACTGGGCTATCGCCGCTTCACGTGATAAAAAGTGCTGATAAAAAGCGTATCTTTTAAAATTGATTAACGGTTCTCAATCACGTTAGTTATCATAATTATATAAGCTAAGGTCAACACATCTCTTTTTTAAGCTTATCTCGGGCGTAGTTATGGGGCAGGGTAGACCTAAAGATTTTTTATTAAACAGTGAGTAATCTTTATCTCGTCATATCATTGGCGATATTAAATTAATTATGATGTGTGTTAAATTAAGTATGAATAAATCATGTGCAACCAGTAATCTGACACAGATATGGCGTTGTTCGTAGCCTCATACACCTCGTCAAGAAAACAAATAGCTGGACAGAAGGGACAGGACAACAAGTGTGACATGTCCTGGTTTTTAGCCCTGCATCCCCACCGCAAGGAGTTCGCAGCCACAAAGCCCCATCTGTAGAGGTTGCACCTGCAACGGCCCACTTTTGAATGAGCTGTGTAAACAGAGATAATACCATAAGCACGGAAATTTAAGCTCTTGACATATTTAAGTGTCATGTATATGACGGCGCGCTGATTATTTAAGAGTGATTTTTAGGTTTAATTAAACCATAAAAGTTGTCTTTAGAAATTGTTACTTAATTTACTGATGGTTGTAATCGATTACTCGATTAGTAGTAAAATAAATTTAAGAGCGGGTAACCCCGAATAGAATAGTAGGTGGCGCCAAACGCGGTGACAGTCGTCCATTACTCTGACAGCTATTGCACCGGGCGGGCACGTGCTAAACTATTGGGTCACAAATTCATAATCGTGTTTCATCCTCCATATTTTATTGTATTTCGTGCCAAATTGTTATAAATACGAGCAATACAGCGTGTACAAGTAAAATGGTGCTTTTATTTTGAATCTCGTGCCGCCATTGCGCCCACGAAGGAGAAAACCTACGAAGACTGCTCCGAGAGCCCTCCTGAAGCTTCCACATCAGAATTGGGATGGGCCTACAACGATCCACGTGTTCAAAATGAAGACGCTAGTAACGAAAAATTGCTGGGCCTGTTGGAACTACAAAATCGCAATTTTCTGACGCTAACATATCGTCGCATGGCCTTTGTTTACCGGACTTCGATCCTTAGCAACAAGATATGCACGTGCTTGGGTGACGACTGTAGACATGTGATTGAAGATCAAGACCCGCATGACGCCCCGCTTGTGGTCGCACTAATGCGTATCGTTTCCTGGGATGATATTGTGCAATGCAGTGTGCAAAAGGTGCGAGCGAAAGCTAATGCTAACGCTGCTATGTTGGTTTCAACGGCTAACGTGGTGAGCGTATTTTGTCAGTTTTTTTTTTATTTGTAGTGCCAATTTTATTTAGTGACGGAAGTTGTGAAACATTACGCGTTTAACCTTGGAAATATCGTAATCGTCGTGCTGATATCGCCATCATATCGTACCGAGTGTTGTAGGTTCGATTCCTACACGAGACACTGAAATGTGGAACCATTTGACCTTTGCCGTATTTTATGCTAGCTAGGTTGTCTGACTACCACAGTGATCTAGCTATAGCGTAGATATCGAACGGAGGTTTTGAGTTTGATATGCTGGTTAAAAAGAAAGCGATTATTTTTATTTCTTCATGCGAGGGTGGCTCGCACTCACGAACCTTTTGATCATATTATGCTTGCTTGCAAATAGATTATCTTGTCTCGGGCTTACTTTATGGACTGTATCAGTAACGAGAGTGAGCGTACAGGCCGACTTGCATTATTCTAAACAAGTGTGGTTGCTTGGTTAGTGTAACCTGACCATAATCGAAAGATATTACCAGCGCCATTATTTTATCGACTCGTGGTGTTGATAATACCTAACTGTTTTCGTTTGAACGTGATCAGAGCCTAAGTAAAAAGTGGCACTGTAACTCGTTGTAATTCTGAGTTGTACAGACGATCTCGGTGTTGCAATTACGCCTGCTTCTTTGTGTGCATACATTTTTAACATGGCAAACTAAAATGTTTCTTACTCATGATTATTAGATGGCACCACTAGCAAAATTAAATTCAATTTTAAGATTTTACGCGTGAAAATTACCTACTGTGTGTTTTTAAAATTCGTGTGGCACTCTGGGAATTTTTATCAAGTGCCCCGAGTTCTCTGGCCAATTCCATGTTATGCTTAGGACGTTTAAGAGTGATAATAATTCTAGTAGAAGCTGTTAAACTCGATTATCAGACATAGAAGAAAATGATTGAGTTATCATCGTAGTGCGTTAAGATAATCAGTTTCAGAGATTTTAATTTTCATTGTAGGTAGAACTAGGTTAGTGATCGTTAGTGATGATTGTATGCTTAACCTTATTCTCATTAAATGGGTACTTTGTTAGTCGTTGCTGTGATAATTTTGTGGTACCCACGTTACCGTCAGTATAGATTTGCATAAACTGGATAAGCCGTTTGTGCGGCTGCATGTTTAGCCATGCCGTTGCCATTGGTTGGACCAGTAAAGTGCCTTTCAGTTTAGCCTAGTTTACCCTTGAGCTTTTGTGCTAGGAATAGTCTCCGTTGATGCGCAAACAAGACAGCCGTTAGAACATTGTCATAGTATCACAAACGTTGTCCACGGTCTTGGAACGCGAAAGGTCCGTTGCTGTATCGCTAATGATTAGGTTAGGTTATGCTTCGTATTGAGACTATCCATGACAAAATTATTACGCTGAAAAGACTGAATGGATACTTAGTAGTAAACTTAACATCTAGACCATCAGCCTAGTAAGATTTTTTTATAGTCTGCCATGTGATAAGGAAAACCAAAGCAACATGTTGAACAAACCTAGTTTAAGATTACTTTGTTACGCTCGAAATGATTATCTGGGTGGTGTTCTGTAACCGGATGGAGGAACGTTGCATACCGTGATGTTGAAGACCCGGTGGATGGATGGATTTCTGTGTCGTATGACAAGAGCATGTTGCGAGAATCTGAAAGTACTCATGACATAGCTCATTGAGAGTATGGAGTGGTTAATTGGAGTTACGTTTTGTGCAGTTGTGAAGTTGTAAACGAATTTGATAATCGCTTAAAATTGACGAAGTGCAGACGTTGAGTTAGTCTGAAAGAACAGATACTCTATTTAGTGGGTATACAATGAGACGAATCTTTGAAATACTAATGGTAGATTTATTTCCTTTTTGGGTAATTCTGGTGGCTAGCGCGGTCTGATAGCTAGCGCGGTCTGATGGTTGGCGCGGCCTGGTGGCTGGCGCGGCCTGGTGGCTGGCGCGGCCTGGTGGCTGGCGCGGCCTGGTAGCTGGCGCGGCCCGGTGGCCTAGTGGCCGGCGCGGCCTGGAGGCCGGTGCGGCATGGTGGCTGGCGCGGCCTGGAGGCCAGCGTGGCCTGGTGGTCGGCGCGGTCTGGTGGTCGGCGCGGCCCGTGTGTGGCGCGCGGCCCGTGTATGGCGCGCAGCCCGTGTGTGGCGCGCAGCCCGTGTGTGGCGCGCGGCCCGTGTGTGGCGCGCGGCCCGTGTGTGGCATGCGGCCCGTGTGTGTCGCGCGGCCCGTGTGTGGCGCGCGGCACGTGTGTGGCGCGCGGCCCGTGTGTGGCACCGACGAGCCTGTGTGGCACCGACAAGCTTGTGTGTTGTGTGGCACCGATAAGCTTGTGTGGCATCAACGAGCCTGTGTGGCGCCAACGAGCCTGTGTGGCACCGACAAGCCTGTGTGGCAATGACTGGCCTGTATGGCAATCACTAGCCTGTGTGGCATTGACTGACTGGCCTGTGTGGCATTGACTGACTGGCCTGCGTGGCATTGACTGACTGGCCTGTGTGACATTGCCTGACTGGCCTGTGTGGCACTTACAAGTCTGTGTGACATCGCCAGGGTTGTAGACGTTAACCGACGTAAATGATTAAGTTGATTTTGTCCCTTCAGTGTGTGTGTATTGTTTGATGATACATTCAACGAATTTAAAATTGAAATGTTTAATGTATTCTGTGTGAAACGAATAGTTAATCATAATTGATTAATTGGTCAGGAAGGCCAGGACGAGTGTGGAGTAAATCACTGTATCTGTTGTTCACAGTCGAGAACGTTACACACGAGGACGTGTGAAAACGCAGGACGGCCGCGACGGCACGCTGATTATTTAAGAATGATTTTTAGGTTTAATTTAACCATAAAAGTTGTCTTTAGAAATTGTTACTTAATTTACCGATGGTTGTAATTGATTACTCGATTAGTAGTAAAATAAATTTAAGAGCGGGTAACCCCGAATAGAATAGTAGGTGGCGCCAAACGCGGTGACAGTCGTCCATTACTCTGACAGCTATTGCACCGGGCGGGCACGTGCTAAACTATTGGGTCACAAATTCATAATCGTGTTTCATCCTCCATATTTTATTGTATTTCGTGCCAAATTGTTATAAATACGAGCAATACAGCGTGTACAAGTAAAATGGTGCTTTTATTTTGAATCTCGTGCCGCCATTGTGCCCTCGATGGAGAAAACCTACGAAGACTACTCCGAGAGCCCTACTGACGCTTCCACATATATTTTATGAATTAAATATGTCACTGAAATTAGATAGCCAATCAGGATATTTCTCGTAGAATTTTTATGGCGTACTCGGCATTTTGCCATTTATGTAAATGTTATTCAGGCAGGATAAGTGACATGAATTAGTCATATCTATAAAAATATGATCCTTTAATTTACTTTAATGATTTGTTTGAAAAAATAATCATTAAAATAATTTATATTTGAAACTAGATGAGCCCGCAGTTACACCCGCTTTATTTAAGGCTTCTGCTCCGCTCCGTGGCTCATAACGTGATGTTATATAGCCTTCCTCGTTATATGGGCTAACACTGAACGAATTTTTGAAATCGGTCCAGTACTTCCTGAGATTACGCGCGTTCAACTAAACAAACAAACTCTTCAGCTTTATATATTCATCATCATCATCATCATCAGCCTGCCGTAGTCCACTGCTGAATATAGGCCTCTCCAATGGCACGCCACTGAGCTCGATTTTTGGCTCCTCGTGTCCAGCCGCTGCCAGCCACTTTGCGTATATCGTCACTCCACCTCGCCGGAGGGCGTCCTACACTACGTTTGCCAAGGCGCGGTCTCCACTTTAGAACACGACTACTCCATCGGTTATCGGTTCTGTGACAGATGTGACCAGCCCACTGCCATTTCAACGTGCTAATTCTCTGAGTGCTGATTTCTCTTCACTTCATTACGAATTCGATCCTTCAGAGAAACTCCGAGCATAGCCCTCTCCATAGCTTCCTGAGCGACCTTAAATTGATGGACTAGTCGCACCGTCAGTGTCCACGTCTCGGCACCTTAAGTCATAACGGGTAAGACGCACTCGTTGAAGACTTTTGTCTTAAGGCTTTGCGGTAGGGATGACGAAAAGACTCGACAGAGCTTCCTATATGCTGCCCAGCCAAGCTGTATTCTTCTGCAAGCCTCTCTCTCGAAGTTGTTTCTACCCAACTGCAAGGTTTGCTCAAGGTAGACGTACTCCTCAACAACTTCGAGAGGGACCCCATTTAGATTTAGGATAATCGGTTCCGGAGAGACATGTTCATTGAACATTATCTTGGTTTTATCCAAGTTCATCCGGAGACCGATGCGAGCAGAAGAATCAGCTAGGCTGCTCAGCATATACTGCAAGTCTTGCACGGTTTCAGCCACGATAACGATATCGACTGCAAATCTTAAGTGCGAGAGGTACTCGCCATTTATGTTAATACCGCGTCCTTTCCAGTGCAGCGTCTTGAATATATTCTCCATTGAATTTGTGAAAAATTTGGGGGAGATAACATCCCCTTGTCTCACACCTCGATGCAGGTGGATAGGTTCAGAATGCTGGTTCTGTACTTGGACGGTCATAGTCGCGGCGTCATATAGACTTCTCAGCACTTGGACGTACCGCCAATCGATTTGGCACCGTTGCAAAGACTCCAGAACAGACCAGGTTACGATGGAGTCAAAGGCCTTCTCATAGTCCACAAACGCTAAGCACAGGGGCTGATTATACTCCTCTGTATTCTGTATAATCTGCCGCACTGTGTGGATGTGGTCTATGGTGCCATATCCTCCTCGAAAACCGGCCTGTTCGGGCGGCTGAAACTCGTTGAGTCTACGCGCGAGACGGTTCGTGATGACCCTGGAAAACAGCTTATAGACGTGGCTCAAGAGCGAGATCGGTCGATAGTTGTTCAAAAGAGTTTTGTCTCCCTTTTTGAAGAACAAAACGACTATGCTCTTGCTCCACGCCTTTGGAGTTCTCCCCGAGAACAGGACAAAATTAAATATGCGTTGGAGCTGCACCAGTATAGGTTTTTCCACCTGCCTCTAGCAGCTCCGTCGTAATTCCATCTTCCCCGGGGGCTTTTCCATTTTTAAGCTGCCTCAGGGCCACCACGATTTCGTCTTGGCTGACGTCTGGTAACTCTTCCGTGAAGTGTCGGGGTAAAGTGGCTCTTGGATCCTTGGAGTCGGGTTGGGGACGGGACGCTTTCGAGGTGTAGAGGTTGCCGTAGACCCTCTGAACCTCCGCAAGAATCTCCGGTCTAGAAGTGGCCACTTTCCCGTCTGACGTGGTCAACTTCGTCAGATGAATTCGACCTAAATGCTGAGTAAAAACTTTCGACCTCCGATTTCGCTCGATTGCATTTTGTACAGAGCGTATATTGGAGCTACGGAGGTCGCGTCTTACCAGCTTAAAGATCTTTTTATTTAGATCTGACGAAGTGCCTGCCGGTTTTTCTCGTCGCGTCTCTATTAGCTGCAGAGATTCTCGCGAAAGTTGAGATCTCCTGTCGGTGTGCTGCGTCTTAAAGAGTTTCGTCCCCTCATCCCGAAGGATTTCCACCACTTTATCGAGTATATTAGTATAAGATAATTATATATTACCAGAGGATGCTCGCAACTACGCCCGCACATTCTTTTAATTTATGCGTCTGCCCGATCCTTTAGCAACTTCGAGGAATCCCTTCTAAGAGATTATGGGTGCACCATACAGTTGCCGAGCAGCGATAACCGAGTGGAGAGACCAACAGAGAGTCTCGGGTTCGAATCTACGGCACGCACCAATGACTTCTCGAAGTTAAGTGCGTATTCAATTGTTAATTATCGCTTGCTTATCGGTGAAGGAAAATATCGTGGGGAAACCTGCATGTTTGAGAGTTCTCCATAATGTTCTCGAAATGTGAAGTCTGCCAATCTGCACTTGGCCAGCGTGGTGGACTATGAGTCTTTTGACTAGACTTAGATTGACTGCAAGGTTGGCGTAGTAGTTTAAGCGGCCGCCTCGCCGCTTGACACTGCGCCGAGTATTGTGGGTTCGATTCCCACACGAGGCAACACTTTGTGTGATTCATAAATTGTTGTGTCGTGTCTGGGTGTTCATTGTGTCCGTTATTTGTATGTTTGTCAAGTCCCCCGCGACACAGGATTTAGTCCTAGTGTGCGAGTTGTCTATATAAAAAAAACTTCTCATAATGAGAAGAGTCCCGTGCCCAGCAGTGGGACGGTATAATATAGGGCTGATACTGATGATGATGTTTCCAAGGATTGTGAAAAACCTACGAGGACTTACATGTTAAATTTCTGGTTGTGTCCAACAGTTTTGGTTGTTCGTTGCCTGTCAGTCAGTCAGTAACGCAAGAATGTTTTACATAGAGCTAGTTGTGACGTCAGAAAATAGCCTGTCGGTACTGTGATGACAACCAACTTAGGCTATTCTATAGTTGGCATTATAATATTTCGTCATGTTTGAATTTTGTGGCTGCAGTATAGAATAGAATATCTTTATTTACTGTAAATAGGGTACATTACAGTTGTTGATTTCATGATAATATAATGATATATCTTAATATATAAAATCCTTGCGTTACTTACTGACTAACTACTACAACTAAACTACTGACACGCTACAGCCGAAACTGTTGGGCGCAGGAAGCTGAAATTTGGCATGTATGTTCCTTGAGGACCCTAGGGGTGCACTAAGAAGGGATTTCCCGAAATTCCCACGGGATCGGCCAAAACGGGTTAATTTAAAAAATATGCAGGCGTAGCTGCTTGCGTCCTCTAGTAATGATATAAAGGTGCAAGCCCGTTTAGCCAATTTTAAATAGCATGCAAATGTAGAAACATGCAATGTGAAGTGAATAGGTAACAATAATATTTAATACTATTAATGTCATATACATATTTATTAATAGGTCAATTAGGCATTCATTACACCGAATCATTTAATTGTTTGATAAAAATCTTTAATAAAATAAAAGTTTTTCTGTATGAGCCAACTACGTAATGCTAGTATAAATTTATGTATATATGTATTTTTACAAAATTTGGCAATTTATTGTAAATTTTAATACTCATAGCGTATGAATTGTTTTGAAGCCGGCAACTTCTGGGTATCATATTTAAAACAAGCCTGTCCGGATTTCTTATATTGTCATGTCATCTTTTGCCTGTTTTAACGAATCTGGATTTTGTTTTATAAATTTACCTATTTCTAATATGTAAAGACAAGCTAATGGGAGTTTTCGCAATCTTTTAAAAAAGGTCGACATGATACGTCAGGGGCAATATCGCAAATTGACCGGATGCATCGTTTTTGGGCCACAAACACTTTCTGTATGTGCGAGCTGTTGCCCCATATTAGTAACCCATATCTGAGGACGGATTCTACGTATGCAAAATATGCTGTATGTGCAATGCTTTGGTTTGTTACCTTTGCCAATTTATAAAGTGCATATGAAAAACCGTTTAATTTGTTACAATTTTTAGGGTTCCGTACCTCGAAAGGAAAAAACGGAACCCTTATAGGATCACTTTGTTGTCCGTCCGTCTGTCAAGACCCTTTTTCTCAGGAATGCGTGGAGGTATCAAACTGAAATTTATACTGAATACTCAAATCTACGGTTCCATAGAGCTGTAAAAAATTCAAACTTCTAATCCAACGCAATCAAAAGATACAGCCGATTATGCTGCAAATTGCAGCATATTTTCAAACTCACATTGGAATCAAAACTTAAAGGGTACTTCCCGTGAACTCAGAATCTAGAAATTTGGTACAAAGCAACGTCTTATATCACATATAAAGGAAAAATTGCGAAAACCGTAAATTTTTTGTTACAGCATATAAAAAAATATTTTTAATAAATTTAAAAATACTACCCCTTTCTCTTGAACGCGTGGAAGTATTAAATTGAAATTCATATCAAATACTCAACTATATAACACCGTTTGGCTGCAACAAAATCAAGCTTCTATGTCAACGCAATCAAAAGAAAGAGCAATATAAGCATATTTTCAAACTCGCGACTACTCGCAAGTGAATCAAAACCTACAGCGTACTTCCCGTGAACTCAGAATCTTGAAATTTGGTACGAAGCAACGTCTTACAGCACATATAAAGGAAAAATTGCGAAAACCGTACATTTTTAGTTACATCATATAACAAAAACATTTTTAACAAATTTAAAGTTACTACCCCTTTCTCTTGAACGCGTGGAGGTATTAAATTGAAATTCATATCAAATACTCAAGTATATAACACCGTTAGGCTGCAAGAAAATCAAACTTTTATGTCAACGCAATCAAAAGAAAGAGCAATATAAGCATATTTTCAAACTCGCGAATACTCGCAAGTGAATCAAAACCTACAGGGTACCCCCGTGAACTCAAAATCTTGAAATTTGGTACGATGCATGCAACGTCTTATAGCACAGATAAAGGATGCGGAAGGCTGAGGACCGTGTACTGTGGTGCGTGTTGGGAGAGGCCTATGTCCAGCAGTGGTCTGCGATAGGCTGATTGAGATTGAGATTTCAAATAATTACATAGTCTTCAAACCTTTTTGCTAATAATTCTGTTTGACGACCAGCCAGCTTGTCATGTAGACGTCACTATGACATACGCGCTCTTTTATAACCAAAGAGTATACAAATACTACGTAAGATTTATAACCGTAGTGTGGACATGGTGTGGACAGTATAACATACTATCACAATATAATTATGGCTATAATTGCATTAATTGTCAACGAAAATACTATTTAACATAGTATAATACCTATGCCTCCCGATGGAAGTTGTTTATTTCATACAATAGCGATCTCTATTTATAATACCACTAATTTTGAACAAACACAAATACTAAGGACCACAATACTTGTTTATATTTATAATAACTGGGACGAATTTCATTTATATACAAGCGATGCCCGGAGAGATCCTTTCTCTTCACGACATGAGTACAAAGCTTCGATGCTCCAATCCTCTAGCTATGGCGGTACTGCTGAGGTGAAGGCAGCAGGATGTTTGTATCCAGCGAGGTTCGAAGTGTATGAACGTAATACGGATATTCTGAGGGGTGTATTTTGGCAGAGAAGGATATGCAATAAAGAGTTTACTTCTTTCAGGCAATTTATCATCAGGTCATTATGATTTTTGTTTGCCAATTGTGTGCGAAGGATTTCTTAATAATACATACAATCATATTAGGGTAAGCTTGTTAAAAAAAACCCTAGACTCAAAGGTTGGCCGTCCTAAACGCAATAAAAGTGGTCGTCCTAAAAAATCTGAAATGTACTGCTCAGAACAAGAACGGCCAGCTGTAGCGTTGCATAAATACAACAATATACGGCAGTAACCTCAATAGATATAATTCGTGTTCTCGTCTGATTGTCGTGGGAGACTTCAATATTGATTTTAGAATGAATCCCCAAAATGGAATGTCTACATATTTTTCATCTATAAACATGTTTCCGTTAATAAACACTAGCACAACACGAAATAGTACAACTAAAGATAACTTTTTTTCGAACTTCAATATTCAATGTGGTACTATTGCTACCTTTTTCCGTCACCATTTACAGGTCTGGTTCAAATTTGATACTTAATTTCATACTTTAAAATTTTCATATCCATTTTTATGTTTTTTTTTTAATTTACATAACGTATCACATCTTTACATACATCACGCCTTTTTATCCCCGAAGGGGTATGCAGAGGTGTATTACACACCCACACTTCGCCAGTTATTTTTCGGTCCCAATGTAATAGGGGGCGAGCCTATTGCCATATACCGGGCACATTACTTAGCGAGCGATAATTAACGTTTTAAACACCCACATATGTAACGCCGAAATGACAGTGATGTGTGCCCGGGGTACCTGGGGATCGAACCCGAGATGATCGTCTCGGCAGTCCGTTACGTACACCACTGGGCTATCGCCGCTTACTTATTTTTGTATTTTTTTTTATTAAGAATATTAATTATTTGTGTGCAAATAGTCACCTAGTAATAGTTTTATTTTCATCGCAAATAAATACTATAATTATTAAAAAAAACTTTATAAATATTAAGTCACTAAAAATCTTTGTAATTCAAAAACTTTGATAAAAAATCTCACCATCATTCATCAGTAGACTTTTGCAAGGCTGCTGCAACTATTAACATATATCGCTTATTTTATATTATAAAATAAGCGATATATGTTAATATAAAATAAAGGATGACTGATTACAAACGACAAAGAGGCCTTTTTCTTTAATTTATGCTCCTCCAGCTTTCCATACTGTGATGTCTTTCTTCTTTACTGTAATGGTTTACATTTTGCAATAAAAATACCATAACTATGACTGGTGAACTTTTAACGTGTACGTACGGAACCCTCGGTGCGCGAGTCCGACTCGCACTTGACCGGTTTTTTTTCTACTTGTTCTATCCAATTAAATTTTGAATTTATTATAATTCCCAGAAATGTCACACAATTTGTATTCGATAAGGTATATCCATCATAATTAATTATTATATTATTATTATTAAAATTATTGAAATTAATTATACGTGTCTTTGATAAATTTATTTTAAAATTATTTTTCTTCAACCAATTAATAACTAAAGTCAGAGTATTGTAAATGTCATTTTCATGTTGTTTGATTAACATTTTTTTTTTGTTTTTTTTAAAAGACAACTCCCGCATTAGGACTAAATTCTGTGTCGCGGGGGACTTTACAAACATACAACTAACGGACACAATGAACACCCAGAATCGAAACAACAATTTGTGAATTACACAAAGTGTTGCCTCGTGTGGGAATCGAACCCACAACACTCGACGCAGTGTCAAGCGGCGAGGCGGCCGCTTAAACCACTACGCCACTACTACTACTACTACTATTTTTATTTGTAGTCACTATTATCGATACTTCATCTGCAAACAGGTATTGTTTTATGTTCTATAACATCAGGTAAATCGTTATATACACCAGGAAAAGTAGAGGTCCCAATACACTTCCCTATATGTTTGTATATAATCATGTGAGTTCAAATTATTGAGAGATATCCACACTTTGAATCCTATCTTCTAGGTAAGTCTTTACCCAGTTATGTGCTGGTCCTCTTATACCATACTGTTCCAATTAGTAATAATGTGCGCATGTCAGTAACTTAACTTTACACTGGTACTTTGGACTCTTTTCATCCTGCGTTTTTGTAACGGTGTACTATTCAGACTGCGCTGTCCAGAAGACAGCTGTCGAAATGCCGGGGATGAGTGAGGAGCGAGTAAATCTATCAACTGAAAGCGAGTGTGTATTTTCTATAGTTTTGTTTTCGATTATCTTTCATTACCTACGCGGGTTGCTTGTCCGGGAATAAAATATATGAATCAGCTTGACCTTAAATTTGTTTATATACATCTCTTTTGTATATATTTTCTTGCAGAGTTGTACATTATGTGCTGTACTACTCACCAGAGAGACAAGTTTGTCTCCGTTATTCAACAGCACCAGGTTTCGAATATTTTAGAAAGGGAAAGAGCAGGTAATTACGTTCTTCAACGTTGATTTTATTGAATACTAGCCGTTTCCCGCGGTTTCACCCGCGTCCTGAGGGAACTACTTCGCGTACCCGAAAAACCCAAATATCTTACAGACCCCTATATTTTCTAAAATAAAATATAGCCTATGTTACTGGCAGATAATATAGCTTTCTAATGGTAAAAGAATTGTTAAAATCGGTCCAGTAGTTTTTGAGTTTATCCTTTACAAACAAACAAAAATACAAATTTTTCCTCTTTATAATATTAGTGTAGAAATACAAAAAATTGCTTCATTGAAGCTCTATTGTTACTTGTATAAACCATTTTATTTCACGCAAAATATTTTATTATATTAATAACTCTGCATAAACACATTTATAAAGTTAAAAACATTGAGTTCGCAGAAAACATCGTTCATTACCAGCAAGGCGTCAGCTTAGAACACAATTTTGTTTTGCTTCGATTCCTGTTTTTGCTTCGAAACTTCGCCGCCTTATCTCCATGAGTAAGTTCTGCTTAATTAGTTTATTTACAGATTCTGATATCTTCCGGACGAAGAATTTGTGTCACGGAAAGTTTGTGAGCGATCAAACATGTTTTTGTCCGTGTATTAATCTTAGTAAAATAAGCTTGCCCCAAGATTATAAGTAGGTATTCTTTTGGTTGTATATTGAGTCAGAAAGTATATTGCTTAGGCAGAGCCATTCCATGTAAGATTACATTTACGCTTAGATGAGGTTTACAAGTCAATGCTTGGATGGAGAAATATCCAATATACGTCTATCGTCATGCTTATTAAAGGCGGGCACTCCAATTTAATAATTGACATATACTCTAACGATAGACGGAGCATTCCCTATAAATATTTTGTTCAAATTGTCTAACGAGTGACGTCTAATCGTACACGCAGGCGCCAGCAGCGCCAATGATTTAGAGTAGGTATCTAGTTATTATTATAGCCAATCAACAACAACCAGTCCTGGCATCTTACCAATGAGTAGCCAATAGTTCTCTAATGCTATTGGCTGCTCAATGGCATTTGCAAAGACTATTTATATCACAGAAGAGATGTTTTCTGCCGACAATATTTCATCAACATAATAAGAATAGTTTATTTATGACAATAAAAGGAATTAATTGCTGTGTGGTTTTTTTATGTAAAATAATAGAATCTATGAACATATTCAGTTGTTTTTATTACTTGAAGGCAGCGATAGCCTAGTGGAGATACCAACGGACTGCCACACTACAGAGGGTATCGGGCTCGAATCCAATGACTTTCCGAAGTTAAGTGCGTATTGAATTGAATTGTTAATTATCGCTTGTCCCGTGCCTCAGAGAGCACGTTAAGCCGTTGGACCGACGGCTTAACGTGCTCTGGTTGTCATGAAGATCTTTGACAGTCGTTACAGGGCGTCAGTACCTTCTAAATAAACACTAGACACTAGACACAGACACTAGTCTAAACCATGGAATATCGCTATCCCTTCGGGTTGCGGAGGTCAGACAGGCAGTCGCTCTGTGGAAAAGCTAATATTCAGCCAAATCCGGTTAGTCTAGTAATCGCGGTATAACGATCAATATACAAAAAAATTAAAAGAACATAGAATTAGTGTTATACAACTACTAAAATTAAAATATTAAATACATTACAAATAAATAAGAAAATGTATATTCAAAGGGCGTCGTGAAAGTCCTCCACATCGCCGTCTATTGGGAAAGTGCCCAGAAGACTGGCAGCATTGCCACGCTGTATGGCAATGCTAATTTTTTGTGCTAGATACATGCCAGCCTTCTGGTCACGCGAGGCGTCGACAAGCCTCTTCGCAAGCTCTCTATAGAGAGATCTAGCACTTGGATCCCATTTAATATTCTAATTTAATTTTAGTAGTAGTATTTAAGTAGTTATAATTGTGTTATTCTAATATTAATTTATTTTGTTATTTAAATAAATCTGTGTTATACAATATCAAATTGGTTTCAAACTAAAAAGCTCTTAAAACTAATACCTTCACGAAGTCTGGTCTTAGCCATATATTTTTACCTACTATCACTTCCAATGTATGTCTGCATAGTAGGTAGTCTATGATCGTAAATTACGTCACAAAAAAATAAAGAAATACATTTTTATGTGGTTTTATAATACATTTAACTATTTTATTTACATCAATAATAAAAAATATTTACTAAAGCTACTACAGATACAAGTTCTGATTCAAATCAATCGATATATCGTCGCCACGCAGTCATTAAACGAAGCGGACCCACACCGCAGGAAAGTCAAAGTGACACTAATGCTATTTTGTATAAATATTGTAAATCAGTTTTAGACGCTAGAAAAGTGACATTTTAGCATACGATTAACCCTTAAAGGCTTTATACATACATAATTATATAGACTCACGCCTGTTTCTCGGAGGGGTAAGCAGAGCCTACGGAGTGCCATTTGTAACAATCCTGACATATCTCTCTTGCTTCATTCACTCTCATCAAATATCTCATGCATGCTCTTCGGTTAAGGGTACTTCTAACCTGTCCTTTTTTAAAATGTCTCCAATCTGGTCAGAAAACGTCCGCCTAGGTCTTTCCTTTCCTCCTTTTTTTTGTGTCGGGTTGGAAAATCCTCATGGAGTCCCTCCGCCCTGGGGGGGAAGGGCGAAGGGGACTGTCAGACTCTTACTGATGAAAAACCAACCCGTGTTCCTCATGTACCCATTCACACTAGCCTTATATAACTTCTTGGTCAGTCTTTCGTTGTCCATCCTCTCCATGTGTCCAAACCATCTTAGAATACCTTTCTTAATGGTTGTCACTACATCTTTTTTTACCTCACAACACTCTCTTATCACACAATTCTTTACTCTGTTGTCCAAATACACACCACACATACTTTTCAGTGCTCACATTTCTACAGCATTTATTCTACTTTCATGACTCTTCTGCCATACCCAACTTTCACTACCATACATACGTGTAGGTACTAACACCCTTCTATGTACAGCCAAACGTGGCTTTTTGACACGTTTTGACTGTGAGGCTTTCGTTGACAGATAAATGTTTCAAAGTTAT
Organism: Euclidia mi; assembly: GCA_944739405.2. Taxonomy (NCBI): domain Eukaryota; kingdom Metazoa; phylum Arthropoda; class Insecta; order Lepidoptera; family Erebidae; genus Euclidia; species Euclidia mi. The sequence continues at coordinate 9,103,563 of OX123186.2, read as the reverse complement.
TCGTTCGGTGGCATTTTCATTTTAAAATCATTTCTTATTATTATCAGCCCTGTATATATACTTATGTACCACTGCTTGACACGGTCCTCTTCTAACTGTCAGAAGGGTAAGGCCATAGTCCACCACGCTGGCCTAGTGCGGGTTGGCAGACTTCACATGTCTCTCGAAAACGTTATGGAGAACTCTCAGACATGCAGGTTTCCTTAAGATGTTTTGCTTCACTGTGAAGCAAGCGATAATTAACAATTTAAAATTATAATTTTGAAAAATCTTAGCTGATCTTTCTGCAGTAACCATTAACCATTAAAATCCTACTGTTATCGTGTAATAAGATTTTTTTAATAATTAGTAAAAGCCACTACTACAATTACTTTTACGGGCCTGTGCAAACCACGTTTTTTAAACGCGCAGGATAAATACGCGCGTTTTTATAACGCTCGTCGACGGCGCGTATTTATCCTACAGAGCAGTTTGTTGTCGTTTGTATCGATACAAATGCGCGGCACCGGTGCGTCTGTATTGATACACACGCGCGTTTGCATCTCATCTGTATCGCTACACAAGCGCGTCTGTATTTCTACAAATGCGCCGTCGACGCGCGTTTCTGAAACACGCGCGCAATTTTCCCTCAGAGCAGTTTGTTGTCGTTTGTATCGATACACATGTGTGTTTGCATCGCGTCTGTATCGCTACACACGGGCGTCTGTATCGCGTATTTGAATTTATACAGGTTTGCCAAGGTCTACAGCCTGCGTCTGACTTGCGTGCGTATCGCGTCTGTATCGCTACAAACGCGCATCAATGGCGTGTTTAAAAAACGTGGTGTGCATAGGCCCTAAGGCGTAAGATTTTCGTCTCGGTCAAAGTACATACGCGATATTCAACTTTATTATTAACGGTTTAGCAAGAATCTTCCTTGTCATACCCAAAACCCACCACAGTCTTACCAAACTATAATTAATGTATCACTAGCTTTTGCCTGCTGCTTTACGCATGTCCGTTTCAACCGCGCGGCCACCTCATAGTATTTGATGAAACTTTGCCAGGAATTAGTGTTAATTTGTTACTTTACACACTTCTTTTCGTGAATTTGTTACAAAAAAAACTAAGACGCTATGACAAAAAATAGTTGGCCGCTAGAACCGCCACTTGCCGTAATCATCACCCGTGATTACACAGAAACTATATAATGCAGATAGACGAATGATGGATCAAAAGAAAGGCCATAATTTGTTCAATTTGTTACAAAAATCAAAAACGTCAAAACGTAAATAAACAAAAAGTTATGCAATATTTAGTTTTCAGGTTATGAGTAGGTAGTTATGTCACCATAAATATCAAATTAATAGAGGCTAATGTGTATGGACAATTAGTTACTAATTTGTTACAGCGAATAAACAGAAAAAATATATTAGAAAGTAGGTTCAATAATTTGTTAGAGTCGATTTTAGTTGGCCGCTCGGACGGCAATATGCCTAAAATACAATGGCGTTTATCTCGTTATTAAAAGTAGGTTTAAGCTTAGTTAAAGTACTAAGCGACGGGTAACGTAACCTAGTTTGGATAAATACGGCGAATATAACTGCAGCATTCATATTTTAAAAGATATTTACAAAAAACAGTAGTATGAAACCTTAAGAGAGTAGGGTGACCATGCATTTTCACAATGAAGTGAGACTGAATAGTGACTGTTGTAATGTTCGATATTTATATCTTATTTTTTTAGGGCGAGTGCTTATATAAATACATTTTAAGTTAAGGCATCCTGTAGCATACTTCATAAAAGTAAAAGTCAGTTATCGATTAAAATTTCTTTATTCAAAATCAACACAAAGGCAAAACAATCAAGTAATTAAAGTCAACAAGATAAATATAAAAACTTTATAAACTAACATAATATTTATAAATTAACTGACTCGAATATATGACACAGAATGTAGACAAATTTTCTTAGAGGTACTTATGTCGATTTTAAAAGAATTGTCGTCGTAACAAAAATATGTATTGTTATTTAAAAAATGACATTTATAGTGGCCTATTTTTGTGCCTGGTATAAATTCTATAGTACCAACTAAGAAATAGTAATTATCCTTAATGTTAATAGTAATCGGCAGCTCAGTGAGTAAGACTGAGTCTGCAGCTCCGTTTAAATCAAATGTTATGATCTCGCCTAACTTAAGTTCTCCTTTCAACTGTGTGTCACATTTCTGACACATTGTGTTAATTTTTTCATCGAAACAAATTGCTTCTTCTAAACTTGATATTCCAAATAACTTTAAAATATCAAGGTTAATTAAAATAAATACATGGTCTCTTTTCAATTGTATGTAATTACAATTTGTACAGGTTTTCAAGTATTGAGCACTTGTAAAATATTTTATAAATATTTTTTCAAATATGTAAGCCACATTGCAACTGCAGTCTTTATTTTGGAAAAAAGTTTTTGTTATTTCTGATCTACAATTGTAAATTTGCTCTATATCATGTGCACCGTTCAAAAGCATAAAAATGTAATTAATAACACAATCTCCTTTTAATTCACTCAAAAAGCTTTTGAAAGCAGAACTTCTAATACAGGCTTGACCTATTAAATAAAATGCCGAATCGAAGGCACATGTATTGAAATAACCCGAGCTTTCCTTCAAAGCTAAATTCCCGTTTCTTATAATTACTATTTCATCATCTTTTTTCAGGCGATTATGTGTATTCGATTCTCCTCGCCAGTTCTCCAAATAGGATGGTCTATCACTAAATATAGAATCACTGGAAAAATATAATTCTTTTTGTTTTTGTTGGATTTGTTTTTTAGGATTTACCTTTTCTTTTTTATAAATATTTTTAGTCATGGCACGCCTAGTTCGGCGTGATTTAGATTTTAGTAAAGTAGTGGAACCTAAGTTTTTTAATTGATTTAATGCTAAATGCAATTCTCCTTTGATATAATCGTAATGATGCTGCAAATATTCGTCAATTCGTTGTCTCGCTATTTTTGTTTTAAAAACTAACTGTTTTAAAGTGCGAAAATAGCTTTCTACACATGAAGACGATGCGTTTAAGGTTTCCGATTTGAAATAAGAGCACATTACGTTGCTCCACAAAGGAAGTTTTATAAATAATCTTTTTAAAGTAGGGATGAAAAGTGGTAAATAATATGAACTACTTTTACCAACATAGGAATTTGCAGGGTTACTTTTTTTTTCATTATCTACCAACAGATCGAACCATGCGACAATGTCTCGAACGCCGGCATCATCAATGACAATTTGATCATATTCAAATTCTTCATTTTGATCCACATTTTTAAAATCAGCATACTTATGACTGTTTAACAAATTGTCAAGGATTTGCTTGCTCTCCTTCAAACCTGAATCATCGTTTTCAAAATCATTTTGATGTAGGCAAAGTTTTATCATTTTTGTAATGATTTCCTTTACAAGTGCAAAGTCTTGACATTCTTTAATGTAGCGGATACAATGAATATAATACATTTTAATTTTTGTGTCAACATTTTCGAAGCAATTCAAATTATACAGAGTCTTTATAAAATGACTGGTATCTAATCTAATAAATGTTTTTGGTAGTTCTTCTTTATTTCCATTCAAAATACTAAAACAACGAAGTAAATAGTCTTTCACACATGTAAAATCACTGAATGTTCTAACATTTGCTGCTACTAACGCAGAAGAATCGTCTGTTATAACTTCGTCAGGATGACAACGAACATTTTTCAACCACTGTAATAACCATGCAGAAACAGACGCAGTGTCATGTGAATCGGTTATCATCTGACATAAAGGTACACACACATCGAATTGATTTATTAATATTATTACGTATAAGAAAAGTCTCTTACTCAATTCATAACCATTTGGTAATTTAAGAGGTTGAAAGATTGAACCTGTAGCATCCAATGTGATAGTTAATCTTTGAAAACAAGATTGATATTCACGGCAGTATTGTTGTTGTTCATCAGTCCAGTAATAAATGTGAATTCGAGGAAAAAAGTGTATATCACGTAAAAAAATTGGTTTGGTCACAGCCATCGTAAGAATGCTCAGAATAACGTTATTGTGTAACCACATTCTTTTTCGTTCTTCGTACTTAATTTTTCGCAATGCATTGAGTGTTGGGATTACTGGTGCTGTATCTGTAATTCCTTGTTTAGACATTTTTGCTGCCAGTTGTTTATGAACCAAAGAAGCTGAATCGTGTTTGAGCTTTTTAGCTAATTTTCGTCTGACCAATGCATTCATTCTATATTTTTTTCTCGGATCATGTTTTTTATTTTTTTCTCCGACTGTGATTTGGCATTGTCCTTCAATAATATTATCTGTTATTTTTTGACACGCTATTTTTGTAAAAGCGCTACATTGACTGCATTGACCTTTTACTAAAATATGATGCTCAGACTCCACTTTGTAACTTTTGAAATTCCATGTGCATGGTAATCTAGAAATAAGCCAAATCTTTTCTCTTAAAATATCCACCCATTTGTACTTAGGCAGTATTTTATATTTTTTAAATGGAGTACATGTTCTCAAGTCATTTCTTTTATACAAGACATTTAATGGTTGCAGTTTTTTCCATTCATAGATATCTAATTCAAACTTGAAGTTCTTTGTGTCGTTTTCACTATGATGCTGGTTGGACTCGACATGAGAATGTGATATTTTGGATGAGGTTCTCGGGCTATTGCTTGAGGATGATGATAAAGATGACGAGGACAGACATACAGTTTGCTGCTTACATTCAGTGTTTAGAAACTCCCTGAAATTCCTTTTCAGTGACATGTAAAGGGCTGCCGGTGTCATAAGATTATCCAAATCACTTGCAATTGTATCAAATATAGGGTCTCTCAATTTAACATCCAGTAGTTTGTCGGCATATTTCATAAAAACTTCTCTCTGTTTTGATTTCTCAACAATAGGTTTTCGTCCAGCTTTACCCATTTTTGCTGCAATAAAACAATTGATAATATGAATACAAAGGTCAAACATCCGTTGACTGCATCACACACAAAATATACATAGGTACTACCAATTACTGCTATGTAAGTACATACTAAGGGCAAGAACTTTCTATAATTAAGAAAAGTCGACGTTACTGATGCAGCGAGTTATTTTAAAAAGATTTCTTTGATGTTTGTAAATATTAACGATATCATTTTTTTTTATTCCCCATAGTCATTTAACAGCGACAATACATTAATAAAATTTTTAAAAGGAGATTTTTTTTATTTGGGAGCAGCCACCGGATTGTAGAGACCAGTTATAGCGCTTAAGAATCTGTCCCTAAGACAGAAATCCTTACATTGGATATTACGCTCGTCACTAGGGGTTGCCTGGATCTAGGTCTCAAGATTCAAGATGCACGTTGATGCACTTTCACACAGAATGTTCACAGTTAAGTGAATTATCAGTTAATTCTTCCCTAGGGAATCACTATAGCAGTTAATAAGTTTGTTAATTTAAATTTTACGTATTCACTGTTTGAAAACACGAAACGTGGGTGGGCTGAATTGTCACTCTTTTACTATACCTAGACAATTGGCGGGAAACGCATATATAAAAGCAGGCTTGCGATTGGACAGAACTTAAGAGCCCTTTAAATAGAGCTCTGCCATTGGTTTAAAAAAAAGAATACTTAAAAGCCGTGATTTATCCTGTTCTATATTATCCGATTTGAAATTGGCGCCGAATATTACTTTTTAAATAACGAAAGGAGTGTGGTTACCACAATTATATTATACAGGTAAATTAATGTAAGTTATTAAGCTAAGAATATTTTTAAGACTTCTTCGATATGACCACGCGTAAAGTGAAGTGAAATCACATTAAAATGTGGCAGAGACGAATTTCATGTCTTTTTATAGATACTTAATAATTATTTCCGAAGATATTATGATACGTACTACAGTTCATTACTTTATTCAACTCATCATAAAATTGTAAAAATTAAACTTACCGCAGTCGATTTCGATCCCTCTGAGTCTGCAATACACTTTTTGGTGGTGAGTTCTACATTAACAAATCCAATATATAAGTGGGCACAACTCATAGCTAAGCAGTTTTAGACACTTCTGAATTTAGTTTTAATTGTCTCAGTAACTTAGTAGTATGAAAATCACGGGAATTAAATACGTACGAGCACACACTTCAAAATTCAGCACAGTAATGACAATATTCACAACAAAAAAATATGGTTTTTTAAACCCCATGCGACAAATATTTTTAACAATAGTTTGGGAACAAAAGAGATCCTTTTTCTGGAATCGTTCCCATCATAAAACACCTGCGGAAAGTCAATGAAACGAAAATCTTATCAGTAAATACTTCAAAGAATTAAGAACAATAGACATCAATATGGCCGCAAAACGTACCGCATATTCGTTCAAACAGAGTACAACATTAAAAACATGCCTTTGTACTAATGTGATCATGGTCACCCTACTCTCATACGGTTTCATACTACTGTTTTTTGTAAATATCTTTTAAAATATGAATGCTGCAGTTATATTCGCCGTATTTATCCAAACTAGGTTACGTTACCCGTCGCTTAGTACTTTAACTAAGCTTAAACCTACTTTTAATAACGAGATAAACGCCATTGTATTTTAGGCATATTGCCGTCCGAGCGGCCAACTAAAATCGACTCTAACAAATTATTGAACCTACTTTCTAATATATTTTTTCTGTTTATTCGCTGTAACAAATTAGTAACTAATTGTCCATACACATTAGCCTCTATTAATTTGATATTTATGGTGACATAACTACCTACTCATAACCTGAAAACTAAATATTGCATAACTTTTTGTTTATTTACGTTTTGACGTTTTTTATTTTTGTAACAAATTGAACAAATTATGGCCTTTCTTTTGATCCATCATTCGTCTATCTGCATTATATAGTTTCTGTGTAATCACGGGCGATGATTACGGCAAGTGGCGGTTCTAGCGGCCAACTATTTTTTGTCATAGCGTCTTAGTTTTTTTTGTAACAAATTCACGAAAAGAAGTGTGTAAAGTAACAAATTAACACTAATTCCTGGCAAAGTTTCATCAAATACTATGAGGTGGCCGCGCGGTTGAAACGGACATCTTTACGCGCGTTAAATTCGGGGTACCTACCTAACACAAATCTACTTTGAGTCTCATGTCCAATATATATCTATAAACATTTTCGCATTAATAATTGATATTAGTAGGGAAAATCGTTTCAGCCGTTAAAGCGTAGTATATAATTTATAAGTTTATATACCTATGCGAACAATTTAATCAACGTGCACAATATGACATTATGTATGACGTGACAGTACTGACAGATATGCGATACCACATGCGCAACACTCAATTATTAGCGCATGAGTTCTTACTTTCAAGAGGTAAATTTGTGCTGTACAAACATCTACCCTCCCTACAATCCCTCCCAGTTTAATTTTTGCAACTTATGGTAGCCTATGTCCGTCTCCATAGTCCAATATATCTTTATATTAAATTGCAACAAAATCGGTTCAGCCGTTTTAGCGTGAAAACGGAACATACATACATACGTACATACACACTTTCGAATTTATAATATTAGTAGGGATAATTAGTCTATTGAAAAGTTACATTTGGGTTGCATTTGTCAGAGAACGCAATTTTATTTTTTAGATGTCTAGGGAGGGCTAAAGTAAAGCTAAATCCAAATTTGTGGGGTCGTGCCTCTTGTCCTGCGGCCGCCATCTTAGAAGAAGTGGTGGTTTGAGTATTTTTCTTATTTATCTGGTAAACTATTGATCGCATAAAACATGGGTTCAGGCATTTTTGTTGCAAATTAAATTCTCGACAACTTTGGTTCAGATACTTTTTGTCGAAAAACTAAAAAAAAATGTTTTTCTTTTTGTTATTTTTGCATTATGGTAATTATAGTGTTTTTTCATTATTACCAGTGTCCTTAGTCTGTTTTATGAACTTATGATCTAAAAGAGCGTCGATATTCAATTATTAATGAAAAACTATAGATAAAACGCATTTTGTCGGTAAATAATAATTTCCATTGATTTTCCCATAATTGCTACATCTCTTTCCAGAATATTGAGGCGCTGCAGAACATTGTAGTTTCCTTCGCATGGGCACTCTATCAAGTTCAGAAGCCTGCAGAGTACTTTAGTTTTAGAGTTTTGTCCATATATTGCTAACATATATTTCCACGGTCGATGTAATGAGTGAAAATTGGACCTTATGGTAGTTTCGGAGGTTGCGAAGTCTCGAGTTGAAGGCCTGGATCTTGTTTTGGAAGAAGAAAAGACAAATTGAATGCATTTTTGTTTCTGACTACGAAAAACTTACAACATATTGAAAATAAAGTTTGTTGCAAATTTAATTTTAGTGAATGAATTTGTTGATCTGAATACATTTTTATTTAATGAATTTATTGACTTTGTAATTGAACTTTTAAGGTGCTTACCGTAATATAATATAGGTATGTAGATACTCAATATAATCTGGGTGCAAATTGAATTTAATGAATTTAACAGAATTATGTAAGAAGGCACTTGAATTGAACTGTATTATAAAATTTTGAATTGTATTATAATATTATAAATATAAAATTTTGTTTCTTTGTTAAATTAATCAAAGGAACAATATCTTATGTAAATTATGAAATGTAATGTAATGTAATGTAATGTGTAATGGGTGTTTACCTGAAAATAAACAATTATTATTATTATTATTCACTCCATTTATTATCTTACTCATAGTTTCTTTTATATTAATAAAGTATATTTCATTTGAAATAAAAAAAAAATCCTTTAGAAATATAAAAGGGACCACGGAGGCCCACCAGTGTCGGGTACAGGGACCAAGCCACCGGTGGTTAGGGCCTCAGAGACAAGAACTTCCTCACGATGCGCGCCGTGTCGAGAAGAACTGCCTTCTGAATCAAAGACTTGATCCAGCTGCCTAGTGTGAGCCTCTTTAGGTGTTGGTCGAGGCTCTTGGCGATTAAACCATTCACCGACACGACTATCGGTACAATGATCACCGAATCTACATCCCACATGTCAACAATCTCGTGAGCTAGGTCCAAATATTTAATCTCTTTTTCTTTTTCTGCTTTCACGAGATTGCCGTCATGCGGTATGGTGATATCGATTATCATTGCGAGTCGCTCTGCTCGGTCTATCACTACAATATCAGGCTTATTGGCTACAATAGTCCTGTCTGTAATGATAGACCGGTCCCAGTACAACAATGCACGACCATTTTCGAGAACTGGGTCGGGTACATATCTGTAGTACGGTACCTCAAAACCAATGAGATCATATTTAAGGGCTAGTTGCTGATGGATTATCCTGGCCACTTGGTTGTGTCTGTGCAAATACTGACCATTGGCAAGACTCGAACAACCGGACACTATATGCCTGAGAGATTCACCGGGCCGGTGACACGCCCGACATATGTCAACCGTACCATCCCTCAGTATATACTTTCGGTAGTTGTTTGTCATGACAACTTCGTCCATAATTGCAAAGACAAAACCTTCGGTTTCTCCGAAGAGATCACCGAAACGTAACCAGGCTATGGAAGCTTTAAAATTGACTTCTGGGTCATGTAAAGCTCCATAGAATCGTCCATGCAGCTCCTTGCCCTTCCATATTTCTCTTCGGTCATCAGTACTGAGTACTGCAGGTTTGTGCCAGTTCTCTTTTGCCAGAGCGAGCGGGTTAAGTCCGGTATCAACAGCGACTACATCACGATGCACATCCACACTCATCTGCAGAAAATATTCTCTGAGGTTGCACACCTCGCGGTTGTCGAGGGTACATAGAAAGCCTCCACCCCCACATTTCCGCAGGATGTACAGCCTCATTACTGATGAGCGTGGATGATGCATGCGAGATGCAGTCAGCATTGACCGGACTTTTCTATCCAGGGCATCTAGTTCAGTCTGGGTCCACCTGAGTATGCCGAAGGAATACATTAGGACTGGCATGGCCCACCCGTTGCAGGCGCGCACCTCGTTGCCACCTGATAAAAGACTGTTAAGTACCTTTTTCAGGCGGCCAAAGAAACGAGCCTGCAACGTCTGTTTCATGTCAGTCTCAGCAATATTCAAAGACTGCGACATACCCAGGTATTTGTAGGTCTCGGTTAAGGAGAGAGGTCTAAGTTGTATGGAATCTGAGAGTTGTATCCCTGCAGATTCCATAATCCTGCCTCTCTTCACATGCATGACCGCACATTTATCCACACCAAATTCCATCCTGATAGAATTACTAAAGGCTTCCGTTACCTTAAGTAATGCTGTCAGTTGGAAATTGTTGGGGGCAAATAATTTCAGGTCATCCATGAAAAGGAGGTGAGATGTAACATGACCTCCTCTCCTTAACCGATAGCCTAGCCCTGAAGCCTCTAACAAGGTACTTAGGGGGTTCAGGGCCAGACAAAATCACAATGGACTCAAAGTATCGCCCTGGAATATACCTCGCTCGATCCTTATTGGAGCACCGCAACCCAAACTCGATCGACACCCTGGATAGCACAGTACGGTCCTCCATTGCCCCATACGTGACCTTAAAAAGGTGCATAGAGTTGCATCTACTTTATACAACTCCAGCACCCTCAAAAGCCATGTATGTGGCACGGAGTCGTAGGACTTCTTGTAATCTATCCAGCATGTCGATAGATTCTTTCGGTTACGGCACACCTGTTGGCTAATGGCCATGTCTATCAGCAGGAGTTCTTTAGTGCCACGGGCCCCACTCCTACATCCATTTTGAGAGACAGATAAAATTGAATTATCAGTTACATGTTTCGACAATTTCGTTCTCAAAATGGATGTAAGGAGTTTATACATCGTTGGCAAACAGGTTATCGGCCTGTAATTCTTGGGGTCCGTGGCACTACCAGACTTATGGAGTAGGTGAGTGACGCCGGATGTTAGAAAATCTGGTAGCGATTCCGATTCCAGTGATGACTGTAATTGAGATGCTAAGCAAGTATGCGAACTACGGAGCCATTTGAGCCAAAAATTGTGCAGCCCGTCCGGTCCCGCTGATTTCCAGTTTGGTAACGAACGGACTGCACTGGCTATATCATCACCTGTTATTGATATTGGCTCCATTGTTGGTATTTGTTCGCATACTCGCTCAACAGTCCCAATCCAATCACTCTCAGTGTGGCTGACAGGCGTCGACCAGATGCTGCGCCAAAATGTATTAGTAGCATCATCATCCGGTCGACCCCCATCAACGTCACTGGCCGTGGACTCGGGTCGCTCCCATCTTCTGTACACCCACCTCTCGTCCCTCTGGAATGTGCGATTCAGGCAATACCGATCCACTTTTTTTTTGTATCGCCTTAAACGGTTTGCCCATGCATAAAGTTTTTGCTTTAGGGTGTCGATGCGCTCTGTAACCCGAGATAAATAATCTTGGGAACTGATATTAGTTCCCGCAAAGGCTCGAGTTACAAAGCGCATCACTCTCGGTCGGGTATTGCCCATCCTAAAACAAGTGAGCTTGCCAATGAGTGTCCTAGTCTCAGCGATACGACGCTCAATCCTGCGTTGCCAACCTGGCACAGCAGCGGTCTGTCGAATAGCGGTGTTATTTACATGAAATGTAACCCCCGCTACTCGACATGCCGCAACCGCCGCACAATACAGGATTGAGTGTGTGTCGCTGAGATTTTCACTATCCTCAAAATAAATTGATAGTAATGCATCTAGGGCACTCAACAGCGCTATGTTTTTCTTATGCATGGGCAAACGAGGCAAACGAGGCCGAACATTTGGATCCATGGATCGGTATTCCGCAATAGCACATTCCAAAGCACTCCTTAACTGATCGTTGTACTAGGTACTTACATGAGAAGTCTCGTCATCTACATCTTCAGCAGCCGGATTTAACAGTTGTTGCTGCGCAACCACTGGGTCAGTCTGCGCCGAAAAAGTGATGGGGAGACTTCTCTGCACGTCAGAGCGAAGTCTCTCAAGCACGGTATCATCCAACAGGCGACACCGTTGGATGGCCCGCACTTGATCCGATAGCCGTTGTGTTGACACGTTGACAGCTGGCTCAAGCGCCTGAAACAAAGGCAGCATTCGATCACGGTACGCACTGAGGTTAGTTCCTCCCTCTGTGGCCACAAAATATGCCCGCATGACGTTTTCATTCATTGAACTAGTCCATCTCATGCGGTGCACACCACCGGTAGCAGGGGCCCTGTTCGAGACCGGTGGGTCTCGGGGTCCCAAGCGTGTCGGTGGCCGGCCTCTCCCTCGCCGACGTACAGGTGGTGGCGACGTCGGCGGAGAGAAATACTCGTCGCTCGATGAGCTCGACGCCTCAACACTCGCCGACGACGCTGGTGCAGGTGCCGGCGGCTGCGAGGCGGAGCTGAGCGACAAGTCCGGGGATCTCAGGCGTGCAGCAGCTGCTCTCGTCAACATTTGCTCATCATTTTATTTGTTTATTTGTTTACATTATGTGTTTACATCTGTTGTTTATATTTATTTTGTATGGTTTTCTTTTGACATTAGATGTCATCTTCACAATATTTTTGGTAATTATTTTCTTAATGTATTTTATGGTTTCTGTAATTTATTATGATATTTATTATAAAAAGAAGTTCTTGTAATTGGAAATATAATATATTGACTCTGAAGTATGAAATAAAATACAAATAAAATGGACTAAGAGAAAATTCAGGTTGTCTTGTTGATGTTTTTTTTTTATTATTATTATTATTAATTATATTTTCGTTTCTATCATTCTTTGTTATTTTTGGTTTTATGACTGAATGCTACGGGACCAAAGTTGCAGAAAATTTAATTTGGATCTAAACGTGCTTTGAATTTTTTCTGTGGGTTCAATAGTTTGCCAGATAAACTAGAAAACCAAACCAAAAAAAATGAAATAAAATACGATTATGATTTCTTTTATTTATTATTTTTACCATTTATTGTATACAAAAGAAGCAACAGCCGCAACGAAGCTTAATAAGTGATATGACAATATCAAATGATTATCAAATGAAATAAAATGATTACAAAATAAAATAAATGATTACACATCATCATCTAATAACACATCATTAAGGAATAGGCAGGCAGGGGCTACAAATCGCTCGTGCCTGGCGTATCCTAGGTACCACACGATGGACACGATGTGAGCACAGGTACCTACAGTAGGTCGCCCAGTCAGGCATAATTAAAAAACACATTTCACCAGTCTTGGCACACTTTATTAACACGTCATTGTCTACAGGAGAATACCCAAACTTCCTAAAGAAAGCTATGATACGCCCTATTTATAAGTCAGGTGGGCACACTGACTATGCTTATTACAGGCCGATTGCCATCCTATCTGTTATTAATAAAATAATTGAAAAGATAGTGGTCGGGCAGGTCAGTGCTTTTCTTGAACAAAACAGAATACTGTCAGATGCGCAGCACGGGTTCAGGCGCGGCCGCAGTACCGCCACGGCATTGTCTGAGTTCTCAGATGACATAAATAGCAGCCTAGATCAGGATCATCAGGTCTTGGCTCTATTTATTGACTTTAAAAGGCCTTTGATACGCTAGAACATGACACGCTACTCAGAGCCATGGATGAGTGTTGGATACGGGGCCCGACTAACAGATGGTTTCGTAGCTATCTGAGCGACAGAACACTGCAGACTTGCATTGCAGGAGTGCCCGGACAAGATGCCGTGGTGAACCTCGGTGTGCCAAAGGACTCGGTATGCGACCCGTCGGCTACATTATGCACGTCAATAGTGTTAGTAATGTGGTGGATAAATGCCGTGTGTACATGTATGCTGATGACATGTGTTTGCTGATGACTCGTCAAAAAATATACAGGAGGCTAGAACTGTGCTGCAGGCAGACATCGAGAACATCACCAAGTGGGCTCACGACAATGGCTTTATTCTCAACCTGAATAAGACCAAAGTTGTGCATATTTATTCACCATAATATAATAGAATAGCAAAAAACATCAATAATTCAGAAATCAGTATAGAAGGGCACACGTATGAGTGCATGCACGCAAATAATACCAATTGTCATTGCCAAAGATTAGAGTTAGTTCAAAAATTCAAATATCTGGGTCTATGGGTGGACACTGACATGAACTGGGGTTTGCATGTAGAATCGGTGTGTACGAGACTCAGAGCGGTGTTAAGTAAGTTTTACACACTAAATGCGCCTCTAAGTAAGAAAACGCTGCGTTTCATCTACTTTGCTCTTGCGGATTCGCTGCTAAACTGTGGGTTGAGTACGTATGGGCGTACATTTAAGACATATTTATATAAGATAAAGTCACTACAAATCCGCTTTATGAAATATAGTAGACAACAAAACAAAACTTAAACGGAAAGATAATTATGATACGTTATTGAATATATGTAAAGTACTGCCTATACATAAAAGGGTCGAATACTTAATGGTTGCGGATCATTGTATGAGGATAGGTTCAAAATAAGTGTGAAAAATACATATAATACCAAGAACGTTAGAGAACATAAATTTATAATACCCTCAGTAAGAAACTTTTATGGAAAAAGAACTAGCAAATATATGATCCCTACTTTGTTTAACCAAACACACCTGGCTTAGAACAAATGTTAATATGAGATTAGAGAGAGAAAAAAGTGGCGGGTAGTTGTGACAGCAAGTAAAATTTGAAATTGCTCTACATAAAAAAAATAATAAAACAGTTAATTTTAAGTTTATAATAAGTTTAATGACCAAAATAAATAGCTAACAGTAAATACCTGCTGGTTAAGTATTATCTCCATAAACTGACATATATACACAGAATCACACACAATGGAAGGATTTGATGTCTCCAAGATCCTTGACATGCAGACATATTTTGAGGAGCGTATGGCTTGGTTTGAGGCAGAGCTTCAGAAGAAACCTCAACAAAGCTCGGGAAGCTTGGCAGATGACTTTGCCATGTTCAAAGCCTTCGTGTTGCAGTCCCTGAAGACATTCTCGCAGCAGCTTGAAGTTGTGGGTCGTGAGGTGGACAAATTAGAAATGAGGAGCCGCCGGAAGATATTATTGCTTCATGGTGTTGAGGAATGCAAAGATGAGGTGACAACTCATGTGGTGGTGGAGACTGTCAAGCAGCGTCTTAAGATGGACACCTTCTCATCTGATGACATACGCCGCTGTCAAAGGATGGGGCGTCAGACATCCAGCGGCAAGGCAAGGCCCATTCTTATAAAATTTGAGTCTCCTGTGGTGCGGGACAACATGTGGTTCGCCAAGATGAAGCTGAAGGGAACGGGAATCACGCTCTCCGAGTTCCTGACACGCTCGCGGCACAACGCTTTTATGGCTGCACGGGCGAAGTTCGGCGTTGCGAAGTGCTGGACACGGGAGGGCTACATTTACATCTTGGGTCCCGACGGCAACCGCCATCGCATTACGAGCGTCAGCAATCTAGGCAGGATTAAACTTGCAGACGAGGAGAAGCCCGCAGCCAAACCACTTGCACCCAAGATCAAGCGAGCAGCCGCCACGAAGAAGTAGGCCTTTTTCATTATATTCATTCATCCGTAGGTAATTAACGTTATACATATTGTTATTTCACCCTCACTGTTACTTTAATCTCACTATTTTTAGTTTTATTTTTGTTAAGTCATGTCAACAATGAATGGGAAACTAATCTGTCATAATATGCTAGTTGACAAAAAAAAAATATTAGTCCGTCCTTAAGATCATTCAAAAATAAGCGATACGTATTTTTTTATTTGTAAATTAAACCAAAAATGACCAAGATATAGCTCATTAAAGTTACGTACAACGTCACGCCGTGCTGCATTTTTTAGCACTAGATGACGTCACACGTAACTTTAATGGGCTTTAAGTTTGTTATTTTTTATTTAAACGAAAAAGAAAAAATACGTGTCCGATATTTTTTTATAATCTAAAATACGGACTAAATAAAATGTAATTATTTTGACCCTGGAAACTACCCTATTGTCAGTTGTCAATTATGTCACGCAACGTTCCGTTTCTCGTAAAAAAAAAATTATGTAGTCTTTAGATTTGGAAATGTACGAAATTGAAATAGTGTTAATGCCCACTCTGAGTAATTTTATGTGTTGGTATACTATTTTATCTTAATTTTATTGTTATATTTGTTAGTTTTAAATTTATCTCTTCACATTTGTTATCTTTCTTCGATAATGCATTTAACTTGCGGGTGGACAAAATGAATACGCTTAACGTAGTTACAATTTTTATTGTGTATTAAATTATTTATTTATATAGCCTATATAAGTACTATATATTATATATTTTATTATTATTTTATATATTACTATATTTATTATTATTATTTTATATTAATATGTCAGTTACAGACTCAATTAGCGACGATGACAGTTTTCTAACAGCTACGAGCTTTGATGATAGCTTTACTAGTATACCGTTTCTGGGAGACACTCTCCAATCACAGTTTTCAGACGTGCCCAAGAACTTTAATGTAGTCCATTTAAATGCACAGAGTATTCCAGTCCATTTCCCAGATATGCTGGCCAATTTTGATTGCAAAAACATACATGCAATTCTTATCTCTGAGTCATGGTTGAAACCGTGTCTCTTATCGACTTCTTATTGTCTTCCAGGTTTCCAACTAATTAGGAATGATCGCGCGTTTGGCGGTGGTGGCGGCGTTGCCATATATTTACGTGCTCACATTCCGTATTGTTACGAGCTGGGGTTCGACGATAAATTATAACACTATGCCAGAAAAAAACTGTACTTTATTTACTAACACAATAACACTATATACAAACTTATTTCACACTTAATTCTCACTAAACACTTCCGAATTACTTCCCTTCGCTTGATGATTATCGCTTCGATATTCAATTGTTACTGTCCGTTCCGTTCGCTCGTGCTCTATTTATACTGGCCGGATAACATCACTAGCGCATTCTAGATGCTTCTACAAAACTGTCGAAATAATCTCGAACAGTCGATTACTCGATACAGCAACGCCATCTAGTACAGAGTAGCTGAATTACCTTTAAACCACCGATACATTCAATCTCTTCTAGTACTTTCACTTTTTTTTTCTTTCATTCACCGATAGATGGCGTAACACTGCCCCCCTCATAAACGTGTTCGTCTCGAACATCGTTGGACCCATAGTAACGAGCTAACCGGTCCACATGAACTATCTTCGGTGCACCTCGCGACCCCTTCTGGATTCAATAGGTGACGTCGTTCATCTTGGTAATTATGCGATATGGCCCGTCCCACCTGGCTTGTAACTTAGGCGATTTACCTTTGCTTCGTACTGGGTTATGAAGCCACACCAATGATCCCTCATCGAAGCCTTTGTTGTTCACCTTCCGGTCGTAGCGAGTCTTCATCTTCTCAGACATTTGTTGTCCTGACTCCCCTGGAGCTCCTACATTGTACACCTTCAATGTACCTCTGCTCCGAGTGTGTATCCTCTTGACAGCCGCACAACTTGTGCATTTGCGGCACCAATTCTCGACGCCATCCCGACAGTGGAGCCAATAAAACCGCTCTCGGATCTTAGTAAGCGTCTTCTTAACTCCCATGTGACCTCCCGAAGCACCATTGTGATAGAGCTGCAGTACTTCCGGCACCTTAGTCTTAGGCACTACCATTTGCAGATGGCATTGGTTACCTCGAGCGTTTTCCCATTTGCGGCACAGAACTCCATCCTGGACAACCAAGCTTTCCCACTGTGCCCAAAAACCTTTGGTGACAGGGCTCATTGCTGCGATATCACTCCATTTTGGCCTAGGAGCGCTTGATTTCTTCCATTCGAGAATCGGCTTTACGTCCTTGTCTTCTTGCTGGGCACTCTGCAGAGCTTCTTTCCATCCGTCGCTCAGATCCGTCTTGAACATTCTCACTAGCACTGCCGGCTTCGCTTCCTGTCTTGCACAGTGTTTGCGTTGGTCGGGGTAAGGCCTACACGTCAGAGCATCTGCGCTACGTTGCTCTTGCCGCCAGACAGGTACGTCAGGTGACCCCTTCGGTGGAGACAGGGTACCAACGTGCCGCTTACGCTTTGGGCAGCTCAAGCGGATATAGCCTCTTTCCTCGCAGTTGTAGCACCGTGGTGAAGAAACAACTTCCCTGATACGGTAAGTTCGATCCTCGTGACGCACTGCTTCCACCTCGAGAGCATAGGCTAAGGCTTCCTTCAGGGACTTGAAGTGCCCAAGTCTTACCGCTGCTCTAACTTCCAGGTCCCGGACCCCATCCGTAAACGCTTGTACGAGGTTCTCGTCAATAAGCGCAGGCGACGACTGGTATGCCTTCCTGACCAGCCTTTCCACCTCTAGAGCCCACTGCTGCAGAGTTTCTCCGGTGCGTTGTGCCCTGTCCTTCAGCTGAGCACGATACACATGTACTAGGTGTGCGTCACCGTATCTCGCCTCCAGCGCCTCCATCAGCTTTTCATAGGAGACGTCTTGCCCAAGCACCTCCAACACCGTCAAGGCCTGATCACGAAGGCCCAAGGTTAGGGCGGTGAAGGCCTGTTCTTTGTTCCACCCATTCGTTCGCATAACGGCCTCAAATTGGACCTTGTATGCAGACCACGATGACGAGCCATCAAATGGTGGAACCTTAAACCAACGAGGCGAGGGCGCCACAGCTGCAGGTGTAACGTCGTAGGACCCGAGCCTACACAATTTCTTCTCCACTTCGGCAATACGGGTCTCGAGGTGATCATGTACACGCTTCTCAATAGAGGCGACGCGAGTCTCAAGCTTGGCGTGCACGAGCATCTCTACGTCGCTGATACGGGCCTCGTGCTGCTGAAGTTCCTCCTTGACCGCCTTCAAGTCCTTCCCCACTGCGGCGCTGAGGTCTTCCATGAGCACCAGATGTTCCTGCAGACGGCGGGCGTGCTCCTCCTTGTCGTGCTGCAGCTGTTCCTCTAGGCGGCGCGCGTGCTCCTCTTGACGGCGAGCCTGCTCCTCTTGACGGCGGTCATGCTCCTCTTGACGGCGGGCCTGCTCTTCCTTGTCGCACTGTAGCTGTTCCTCTAGGCGGTGCGCGTGCTCCTCTTGACGGGGAGCCTGCTCCTCTTGACGGCGGTCCTACTCCTCTTGACGGCGGGCGTGCTCCTCCTTGTCGCGCTGCAGCTGTTCCTCTAGGCGGCGCGCGTGCTCCTCTTGACGGCGAGCCTGCTCCTGTTGACGGCGGTCCTGCTCCTCTTGACGGCGGGCCTGCTCCTCCTTGTTGCGCTGTCGCTGTTCTTCCATGCGGCGCGCGTGCTCCTGCATGAACGCCATCAGAGCCACGATGTCGGGCACCGCCATGGAGTGTGCGCTTGCAGGCTCCACTGCAGCTGCGGAGTCGCCTGATCCACCAGACGATGGAGAAGGAACGTGTCCGAAGCGTCTCTGGTCCAGGTCTTGCTGGCGCTGGTTCCTGGTACGCACTCCGTCAGTTTCTTCCTTTGGCATTACCGGCATAATTTATCCCTTTCTTCTGACACCAATTTGTTACGAGCTGGGGTTCGACGATAAATTATAACACTATGCCAGAAAAAACTGTACTTTATTTACTAACACAATAACACTAGATACACACTTATTTCACACTTAATTCTCACTAAACACTTCCGAATTACTTCCCTTCGCTTGATGATTATCGCTTCGATATTCAATTGTTACTGTCCGTTCCGTTCGCTCGTGCTCTATTTATACTGGCCGGATAACATCACTAGCGCATTCCAGATGCTTCTACAAAACTGTCGAAATAATCTCGAACAGTCGATTACTCGATACAGCAACGCCATCTAGTACAGAGTAGCTGAATTACCTTTAAACCACCGATACATTCAATCTCTTCTAGTAACCCCATTCACCGATAGATGGCGTAACAGTATCATATAGTCACTATGTCATCGCAGCCGCCACCGTCGAATACTGGCGAGCATCTCTTCTTAGAAGTGGAACTCCATCATACAAAAGTGTTGCTTGGCGTATATTATTCTTCTTCGTGTCGTATAAATTTCTTTTCTTCCTTCGAGCAAATCCTGGAAAATCTTACTCCATCTTATGATCATTCTATTATTATGGGAGATTTTAATACCTGTCTCCTTAAACGTGATTCTCGACGAAAAGACGTAGGTATTTTCGTCGTGTTACAGAATCCTGTTATATGACTATATTAAACCTTAATGCGACACATCACTTTCCTAATTATGTTCCTTCTCTACTAGACCTCATCTTAGTTTCTTCTCCTAATTTCGTTTACAGGCATGGTCAATGCTCTGCCGATGCATTTTCCTACCATGACCTTGGGCCCAATTCTGCTATTTTAGATGACATCGACATCATATTTTGAATGGAATGAGATTATATTTTGAATTGACTCAAAATCGGTATTCTGCTACACAATGTCATTCTATTCTAATTTCGATATATTCAATTTAATGTCAAATATCCTGACATGAGTAGGTATTGCCATTATTGAAATAATTAACTTTCTTGCTGGTAATTTGATGTTACAGCGTTGCCTATGATTTGTTTTTTATGTAATATGCACGCAAGTACGCTCTCACATTTTATTTCACTTTAACAGTTCCTTACGATCTGGTAGATGTTTCGGGAAATCTCTTCTAAGTCAGGGCACATGAGTAAATAAACCGAACAGAGAGACAGCTTCTTAAGAGCTTGTAAATTTGATACCTATTTTGGTAGGGTTGTCACAATAGGTTAAGACAAATCGCTTGTTCGGTATACGACAGATTCTGGATTGGACAGATTCGTGATTTGGCAGATTCCCAACTCGACAGATTCGTGGATTGGGCAGATTCTTGGACTCGACGGATTCGCTATACGGCAGAAGTACAGCTGTTGTAAATAAAATAGCGAGTGGAACCAAAAAAGGCATGCACCTGAAACTTTTAAAAGCACGGAATAAAAATATACATTTCTTACCAAGGACACAACGTGACGACGTGATTTATTTGACATTCCCAACGATACCACTAATCGTGTTGAATATGTTCTGGTAATATGATCTATTTTGCTAATAAACATAGGAATCTCCTTTAGCTATTATGGCCACTAGTTTTACCACGGGGATAGGTATCTAAAATAAGTTTAAAAAGAAATTGTGTAAGACAAATTAACGTCTACAAAACAAATGACTATAAAATGATCAACCATCGATAGGGCTTACAAAAAACAGGTGCATGCGATTTTCGACCTTATTGACAATTCATGACAGACTTTTATTTGGTATTTTCTTGCTTTCTGACATTGATACGTTATTAAAATTGTAAATTCTGAGTTACGTCAATAAGGTCGAAAATCGCATGCACCTGTTTTTTGTAATCCCTATCGATGGCTGATCACTTTCTGATAGTCATTGGTTTTGTAAACATTAATTGATTTTACACAATTTCACAACTAATGAGTTGTTAAGTATTTCGTTACCAACATTGACAATATTTAGTTCAAGATCGAAATATTCGCGAAACTTTTGCTCGAGCAATTCAACAAATGCGACAAAATTATCAGGAGTTATACCTAATTAAAAAACCCAATTTTACGTTACCATTGTTAAAATCTTTATACTGATTTAATTATTTCATCTAGTATTATTCATACACATAGAACAATAAACAACCATTATTAATAATAAAACACCACTTTTTTACATTAAAATATTAAAACTTGCAACGTACAAAACAAACAACGTGCGTCGTAATAACCCTAAGATTATCAACTGCCTGTGCCTACGTAAACCGGTTTTTTCCAGTCTCGCCGCGTACACGACAAGCGGCCAGTGGTCACGCACACATAAGCCGCGTGCTCGTAGTAGTGCAACCGATTCGCGCTGTTGTATGAAGCTGTGTCTCTGTTCCGTTTATCTACTCATGTGGTCATCCCTGACCACATGAGTAGATGGGACCGTAACGGTGCAACATACGGTCCTCGAGGAACGTACATGCCAATTTTTAGCATCTTGTGCCCAGTAGATTCAGCTGTGCATTGCTGTTAGTCAGGGAATTGTGAATGAATTTTATATATACAGATGATACTACCTAGCAGTGCAATATGGCAGTCTATAATACTAACCAGTACCATTTTAGTAAATGAATTTATTCGTTGGATTGTGAGAGATTTTTTGATACATAATCAATAATGTTACGTACGATTTGAAATCGAACATTTAAAATATGGGTGTTTTGAATATGTGTATTTACAGTTTGACGTTTGTCTTTGTACAAAAATATATTTAGCAGAATACCGTTTATGTATTGTTCAACTCTCAATATATTCGCAATATCATTTCAATGTCTCTTAATTTAGGAGAATACCATTATCACGTAAATATGACACTGACATCATATCGAAACTGCATTTTGAACAAATATAATTAGCAGAATTGGGCCCCTCTTATCTATCTCTCATACAAAATACGCCCACCTAAAGCGAAGCCGACAATACTTTTGCAGCGCAATTTTGGTAGCATGGTGCTTGACGAACTGCGTGAGGATGCTGCCAAAATAGACTGGGAACCACTGCTGTCCCCCGAGTGCGTGGACACGAAGGTGCACATTCTGACAACCAATCTCTTTAAGCTATATGACGTTCACGCCCCAATTCGCGCTATAAAAATAAAACATTTGCCCGCACCTTGGCTTACTGAGGGCATCAAGAAGATTATGACAAAAAAAGGCTACAGCGAAGACAAAAGTAAAGCACAGACCAACTCCTTCAAATATGGAAAATTATGTGGCTAAAAGAAATCACTGCAACAAGGTGTGTAGGAAAGCACAACGCCAACATATACATAAATCCGTTGAAAACGGTGATCCAGCAAAGGTCTGGAAATTTCTAAATACTTTAGGAGTTGGTAAGACTAGGCACCAATCTATCCCAAACAATATAAATCTAGATTCTCTTAATGCTCATTTCTCTTCTTCGCCCAAATTTGATAGAAATGTTAAAAATAACACATTACAATATATTTCATCCTTACCAACCCCAGATTATTCTCCTTTTGTCTTCTCGCAATTCACCGATTGTGATGTTAAGAAAAGTATTATGGCAATTGCGTCCAATGCAGTCGATGATGACTGTATCAGCAGGAAAATGATCCTTCGCATCATAGATATAATCCTTCCAATCCTATGCAACATTTTAAACCAGCCCATTATCCGTGGCATCTTTCCGTCAGCGTGGAAAGATGCACTTATAATTCCTCTATCTAAAAAACCTAAGCCATGTTCCTTTTCAGATTATCGTCCCATATCCCTACTACCTTTCCTGTCAAAAGTCCTTGAACGCCTAATCCACACTCAACTCAGTTCCTTTCTCCATAAAAATTCGCTCCTTAACCCATACCAATCTGGTTTCTGTCCCGGCCACAGTACCGTCTCTGCATTGGTACACATCACTGATGACATTCGGAGAGGTATGGATTGCGGAAATCTAACGGTTATGTCCTTGCTCGATTTCAGCAATGCTTTTAACACCGTGGATTTTCACATCATACTCGGCATTCTCCGCTCTCTTAACATATCTCCAATGGCAATTGACTGGTTTCATAGTTACCTGTTTGGTCGCCGGCAACGTATACGCATTGAAGACTCTTATTCCACTTGGTCTAACACGAATGCCAGGGTACCACAGGGTGGCGTGCTATCTCCGTTACTCTTCACGATATTCATGAATTCTATCTCTAACCAACTACTTTCATCCTACCATCTTTACGCAGATGATTTACAGATTTACACGCAAGCCCCCTTAGATGAGTTACCAGACGCATGTAGAACCATTAGCACAGATTTGGCTCAAATCTGCGAGTGGACCAAGAAATATGAACTGATGGTGAATCCTGATAAATCTCAGTTAATTTTTATTGGTAGCCCAAGAATGACTGCAAAAATTAACTGGTCCGATCTGCCACTAATTACTTTCGACGGAAAAGCTCTCCTTTATACTAAGAAGGTTAAAAATCTGGGGATCTACCATGATGAGAATCTATCCTGGGTACCACAAATACAGGAGGTGAGTCGCAGACTAGTTGCATCAGCCGGATCTCTGCGTAGACTACGCAACTTTCTTCCGACTGCAACTAAAATTGTGCTTGCACAATCGCTGCTGTTGCCTATTCTCGACTACGCTGATGTCAGCTATCTTGACCCCACGGAGGAGCAGCTAGACAAACTTGAGCGCCTTCAAAACTTCTGTATACGATTTATATTTGGATTACGCAAATATGATTATGTCTCAGAATTTCGCAACAGACTCAAGTGGCTCCCAATTTGTCTTTGCATGAATACTCACATTCTTGCATTACTTTATAATGTTTTATTTAATCCCAGTACCCCCTTTTATCTCAAAAAACGTTTTAAGTTCCTACATGACACACGTATAAGGTCCTTTAGGTCGTCTGAGAATTTGACCCTGGCGATGCCAATCCATTCTAGCAATTACTATGGAAAATCCTTTACAGTTCAAGCTGCACGCCTGTGGAATGGATTGCCACTAGAAATCCGTAAAGCCAAGTCGCTTAAAATATTTAAGTGTGTGTTAAAAAGACACTACCTGTCAATCTAACGTCAATAATTATAAGCATTGTGAATTTATCATAATTATATTGTATAGTTGTCGTTCTACAAGTGTTCTGTTCACTGCATCCTTATAATTATATATTCATATTTTATTTATAATATGTATTGTATTATTATAGCACCTATACTTATGTATGTTATAGTAGTATAATATAGTATGTATTTATGTAAGTGTATATTGCAATATGTATATATTTGGGTACTTATATAAATAAGTACCCAAATATATACCAGTAGCCTCAGTAATCTATAATAATTATAAAATTATTATAGATTACTGAGGCTACACCATCAATGTACATGACTGTTAACTTACATCATTTCTGTCCATCCGCGGTTGCCTGGAAGAGATCGCTCTATTAGCGATAAGGCCGCCAATTACACACTAGTTTTAAGTTATATACTTCTGTAAATACTTTGTTTGTTTTAGTGTTCAATAAAGTATAATCTTTCTATCTATCTATGAGAAATCAAACTCTAAAAAAACTGAAAAATGTATTGCTGCGTGAAACAGACCTTAACTTTTGAATGATTGTTTGTCCTTATTATTTATGTTTAATGTACCTAATCTGATATAACTGTTATAAATTCTGTATTACCGATAAAGTCAGTAAACCAAGAGTGTAATACCGGTTACATAATTTAATTATAATATATTATGTTAGAATACTCGAGCGCTAATCCCGCCGACAAAATGTTATGCAGTTTGTTGGATTTATCTAAAATGTACCATGTTTTTATTTCAATAAAGATACTTATATTAAAAAAAAAGATTATTATTATGTACAGTAGTATTGAGAAATTGGATACGACCGCGCATGTGCGAAAAATCTTTATTTATCCCATAGTCAGGCAAATCTTCAAGTCCCCCCCGTGGGATCTCCACCTTGTCGTGGTGGGGGGGCTTAGTAACCGTGGATTTGATTTTCTCCCACGGTGAAGCTAAGCGGGATCCCGGGAGGGGACGCTCCACGTGGGCTTGCGTGAGGCCTGCGTAGGATGCGTCCATAGGTGCGGGTGCGGGGGACAGTTCTGTCTGTCCCTCGCAGTCGGGTGCGGTCGCGGGAGGAGAGGCGTGTCGGTGTTGCGTTGCCGCGCGCCCTATTTCCCGCGACCAAATGGGGGCGCACCATCGTTGCGTCGCGGTGGGGCCGCAGACGAAGAGGAGATGCCATCCTCCTTATCCTCTGCGGCCGCTGGGTGTTTTGGCGGCGGAGCCCAACACCTTCATCCGCCGCCAAGGGGGTTTCGTTCGGGGCCCGCCTGACCATCTGGCGGGCCAATACCCGTCGGGGGGTAGCGAGGAATGCTTTGGTGAAACCCTACCCTCCGACACATGGGTACATGAGGAGCACGGGTTGGTTTTTAGTCAGTAAGAGTCTGACAGTCCCCTTCGTCCTTCCCCCCCCAGGGCGAAGGGACTCCATGAGGATTTTCCAACACGACACAACAAAAAAAAAAAGGCAAAGCTTCATGTGCATTTTGTCTATAAATCTCTATTGTGTATATTTCATTCTGTAGATGCTCATTGCAGTAAGATCTTGCAAGCTTTATTTGATATGACCCTAATGCCAATATAATAACTTGCCTACTGAAAAAAAAAAAAAAAAATAAGTAGTCGCTGAATAGTACGGGGAGACGGGGAAGCGCAGTCACACACACAATACAAACTAACGACTGAAGCATAGATTATACAGATATACTAGTAGACTGAAGCTATCGTGCGCATTCCCTCCCCGCCCCCTGCCCCTGGTACCTTGCCCGCCTTCCCGGGCAGGTGAGGAAGTGATTCATAACCCTTATTGATGTACAAAAGGGTAGTGAATTATGGAATAATAATAATACCCTTATTCTATCCTTGCTACAACTGGCATGTTATAGTACTTGTTATTTCTGAACGGACTAAAATTTGGAACTAGTGGCCATAATAATTTTTTTTAGCTCACAAAGAGCTATCCAATAACGTATTACACTAAGCTATTGGTGGGGTACCAAGATTTTGCATCATCCTTTACGCGTTTGAAGCAGTGGGCAAAAGCTAGTTCTTTTATAAGACCTATAGTTCATTTCTCACCACAACAATGGCATATCCAAAATAGCACAACGCCCAGAGACAATGCAGGCAAGGTACAAGTGGATCTTTACCGTTGAAAATCATCAGATATTATTGTCCGAATGCATGCATAGTATGGCGACGACACAGCTACGGAAAGCAAACCATTAAGTCTCTTTTATACGGAGAATACTATATTTTGCGAAGCCGTTTTACTGTCGGATTAGTATAAGGTTTTCGGAAAAAGATATCAGAACTTTTGCATGCGAAGTTTTTGAGTTTTAGTCTTTATTTCGTTCTTTGTGAAGACAAATTTATATTTCCGTGAAAGTCTTGTAGAAGCACTATAACTGCATCTCAAGGATTCTCTTTGTATTCTATATACCTACGTTCTTATTATTTTTAAAGATTTATTTTTTAAGAAACGTATAGAGTTCTTTATTTTAATATTTGTTTATCATTACAACAGAAATACAATTCAATCTTAGTAGAACCAATTTACTAGCTCTCTATAGCAGCCTGTGTATGTACCAGACAAGAGCCTGGGATTTCCATAACAGAGATTACCAAGTAAAATTCTCATAATGCAATGTGCGCTTTAGACAGTTACTTCTCGCTTTGACGCCAAAGAAAAGCATCTGCATGTCTGAGAGGTCTTCAAGGCATATGAAGATAGCAAACAGGAATGCGTAGTCATTATTTATACGGCAAGTATGTACTCATAAGTCTAAGTACGTATTCATGTATATGTAAAGTTCATGGACTTACTCGTAGCCAACATCTTCAAATCATCATCATTAGCCTTTAACAGTCCACTGCTGGACTAGGCCTCTCCTTTGAAAGGAGGAATTGGCCTACTATACCACGCTGGCCAAACGGGTTGGTATAGGATTTGTATCAAATTTTCCTTCTCTTACAGTGCTGTTCTCTGCATAATCTGCTCCCTCAGTCGGCTCTTACGACACCCATGGGATGATATGGGGTGGTGACAATCCATATTCTTAATCCGTCACCACACGGACGGATCTTCAAATACTTTTGCATAATTGACCCCCTCCATAGGTTTTTCCTAAAACTCTTTGATAGCTACTTTCTTGATAACATTTCAAGCTACGAACTAAATAGGATTAAACGATGACTTATCTATTAATCAGTTTTAGTTTTAACATGTAGCTAGGATAATTAGATTTCCTCTTTGAATTCTAGATTTAGCACCAAATCAAAAGAGATTGGAGCAAAATCACGGTTTCATCTTATAGACATATCGATCAATTTAAGTCAATAATTTTTTTGGCGGTAGGTGTAAATAAGTTAGAACATCTTAAAAATTTTGCAAATGTTATTTAATTAATTTTACAAAAGTTAACCGAATTTGTAAAGTATTTTTGAGTGCTGCTGATTACAAATAGTTTGTACTCACATTTGCTACATGTAACAATTAGTTTAGAGTTACATTACCACCTGTCAGCTGATCACTACACACTTGAAACATCACACTTAATACAAGTTTTTTTATTTTGCTGAAACACACATTTTGTCACAACTATTGGAAATACAAGCTGCACAAAAAAGCCTGGAAGATTTCTTTTCCAAAAGAATGGAGGAGTTGGAAGCCCAGATATAGGGCAGTGCACCTGCCAAGGACACTGTTGCAAAGCTAGCTGAAGAGTTCCGTACCTTTCGCGAACTTGCTTTCAATATGCTTGGGATTCTCAGAAAGCAGATTAACGAATGTGTCAAGATGTATGATACTATGGAGACAAGACATCGTAGGAAGGCTCTGATATTCACTGGATTCACCGAGTCAGCAAAGGAGGATTGCGTTGCACTCATCGTGAGCACCCTACAAAACACTTTGGGTCTGAAAAATCTATCAGCCGGATCCATAAAAACTTGTCACAGACTTGGTAGCCTGAGTAACGATCATCCTCGCCCTATTTTGGTGCGTTTCGGCTGCGTGGAGGATAAGGTGTCAGTGTGGAGGGCCAAGAAAGCATTCAAAGACTCTTCCATATCCGTCAAGGAGTTCCTCACTAAGTCTCGACAGTCTGTTTTCGTGCGTGCGCGACGGCATCATAATTATCAAGACCCCGGATGGCAGTCGTTCTAAGATAACGTGCATGGATGGCTTGAATTGGCTGATGGCCAAGCACCCAGGACGGTTGGATGGCGCCTCGTCTGCTGTTGGACCTACTGGCGGTGCTGGGAGTGGAGGTTCGTCAGGTGTAACTAGTAAGAACACCTCGCGTAAGAAATAATGTTACACCAGCGTTGTTTTTCTTGTTCACTTTCGCGTCTCTTCGGCGTAGGCTTCAGCTCAACGTTAACGGCATCTGTAGTTTGTTGTTCACTGGTGATTCGTTTTCTTGACGGCTTCGGTTGGCTGGCTGTAGGCCATGTATGATGCGGTCCTAGCAGCGGCAGCTTATTGCGTTGCTTGCTGTGGAACCTTGAGGATCGTTGCGGTGGATATGTTAAGTACCTATGTGTAGTAGGAAAAAACAAGGTATATTTTATATTTAGTCAACATGCAGTTGTTTTGTACCATTGCATGTTATTCACCCCTCCAGAAATTCCATCCCTTCTCTTATTTAGTAGTAGTAGTAGTAGACGTTGTAGTAGTAGTAGTGTAGTAGTAGTAGTAGTGTAGTAGTAGTAGTAGTGTACTAGTAGACGTTGTAGTAGTAGTGTAGTAGTTGTAGTAGTAGACGTTGTAGTAGTAGTAGTATTCGTTGTAGTAGTAGTATTAGTAGTAGTGTAGTATTTGTAGTAGTAGTAGTAGTAGTGTAGTATTTGTAGTAGTAGTAGTCGTTGTAGTAGTAGTAGTAAACTTAGTATATTCGTAAAAATTTAGCGCCCATGAACTCTGATCGCGCAGAACTCGTATACAAGTGTGTATCGCGGCTGTGGCAGTAACTTGTTACGAGGACGATGGCGGTTTGTCAACACTGTGGTTTTCTGGGAGTCAGGTTCGATTGGACTTCATGACTTGTAACATGTTCTTAATTGTAAAGGTATGGGTCCTTGATTTGTCTATCTAAGGCCCTTGTTATGTATTCATTGTTATTTGCTTCCTCTAGCCAATCCTAACTTGTTTACGTAGATATGTCTTTCACTAAACTTGGTTGCAATCTCGTCCTCGAAACGGTAAGTGCGACTTCTCGAGTACCGGGGCGACCCGCTTGTGGAAGACCGATACCTGATTCGCTACCGCCCGACGCAATCAAGTTAGTTAGTCTCTTACTATACCACGAGACTAGTGCGATTGGGGAACACTAGCCCGCAATATAATAAGTGTCAGTCAGTCAGCTAGTCAGCCTACGGGAACAGGAGTTCCAGAGATGTTATATCGCTTTTGCTCGAAGGACCAATGTACAAGTTAGGGCCTAACCTTCGATAGCTCTTAAGTATAGCCCTAAGCTTGCACGTACCTAAACCTAGACTTATCCTAATTTAAGCCTACTGGTTCCTATATCTAGCCTAACCTATCTTATGATATACCTATCCCTATTTTAGATCTAACTCTAACCTAACTCCCTAGTCTACCCTAGCCCTGTTATATATAGTGTATAGCGAGGCCGTGTACACTGTGGTCACACAGACTGTCGCGTATACAACCCTCATCCTTAGTTCCCTAGCAGTCCCTGGGATCCCTAGGCCGGGATATCTGTCGCCGGGAGACCTAAGGCGACAGACGGAAAGTGGGTAGGATTAGGGTGTAGTGAAGTGGGTTTTCTCACTGCCGGTCGAGCAGACTCACAAGACCGATCATGGTGACGGCTAAGGGTGTCTTGGCCGCAGTGAGAGGTGAGGGGTAGGGTATGAGTCAAAGCCGGGAGTGAGCTAATGACTGGTTTATTTCTTAAAACTATAATCTTATATACTAAACTTATTCTATGTACACATATACACGTATTTAGTTGTGTGCCGTCGGTGTATTGTGCCGATGCAGCATGTCTGAGCCGACCGCCGTACGTGATAAATTACATGATCTTAAAATATCACGCATCTTCCTCGGTGATAAGTTGGATGTGTGTTGGAATGCCAAGAATGTCATGTTCATGTTTGAACAAACTTCTTTCTTGTTTGTTTTATTACTTCATAATTTAGATTCACTAGTTCTGTGAGGCTTAACCTGTTTGTTTACTTTTTGTTTTTAAGTTCTATTTACCCACTTATTTCTTCTCAAATATGTACATTATTGTATTACAACAAATCCAGTTAATTTATATTACATTGACAGTTGACATATGTCAATAATGTCAGTCTTTAAGTTTTAGATGCGTTTAGTTTTAACTCATTTCAAATGTGTTATAATTGTTTGGTTACTACTATCGTGTGTATGTTTCATTTCTGTTTTATTTTCTTTTTATATTTAGCATTTATGTGTGATTTTAGCTGGCGGGTGGTGCAGTGATGAGAATTTTATCTGGTAAATTATTAACTTCATATATTTTAATTTATTGATATTTTTATTTTTATGAAATATTGTTATATATATATTTATCTACCTATATTATGATTACTAATGATGATTTATTTCTTTCTGCCAACAATTCTTTGGTTTCGTCTGCTGATGATAGTTTTTCTTCGATTCCTGACGTATCACTTGGTGATTTGGTTCGTGATACATTCAACAGCAGATCAAGTCGATTATTGAATGTGTGTCACATAAATGCACAAAGTGTGGCAAGTCACTACAGTGATCTCTTTGAAGCGTTTGCTGATGCAAATGTTCATGCCATCCTAATTTCGGAGAGCTGCCTCAAACCTCAACTTCTCTCAACTACTTATCCTCTACCAGGATACGTTCTCATTCGCAACGACCGTTTAGAGAAAAGAGGCGGTGGCGTCGCAATTTTCTTGCGAAGTGATTTCTCTTTTAATATTCTTGCCTCTTCCCCTTGTAGTACGTGTGCTGAATTTATTTTTCTTGAGGTTTGTGTCAGGAGGACTAAAATAGTCCTTGGATTAGTATATTGTCCCCCTGCAGTTGATTATTTCACCGACTTAGAACTGGTATTAGAATCTTTAGGGTCTGAGTACGAACATCACGTCATCATGGGAGATTTCAATACCAACCTCCTTTCTATCCAGTCTCCTCGAGCCCAAAAACTCCTTCATATCCTCAAGTCAGCCAATCTTAGTGTGTTACCACTGCAAGCCACTCATCACAAAAATAATGGCGATGACACCTGGCTTGACTTGATGTTAACCTCTAGTCCGTCCTTAGTATCTTTCCATGGTCAGTATCCTGCTCCCGGTTTTTCCCACCATGACCTCATTTTTCTTGTATACGCCCTCAACCCCCCAAACCTCAACCTAAAGTAATGCACAAGCGTTGCTTTGCTAGGATGAATGTGGAGATGCTCTCCTCGGATGCCTCCTCAATTGACTGGGATCCTTTGATGGCGGCAGTCACTATAGATCAGAAGCTTGACTTTTTTAATGCGGCTGTTAAGCAGCTTTACGACGATCATGCCCCTATTAGGAAGGTTAGGTTAAAACGTTCACCAGCGCCATGGATGACTAGGTTGGTTCTAATTGCGATGAGGAGACGTGATCGTGCATTCAGAGCATACAAAAGGAACCGTTCCGATGATAGCTGGGCCCATTATAAGGCTGCAAGAAATCGCTGCAACCAGATGATACGCAATGCCAAACGCCGACACATCATTAGCAACATTGACTGTGGATCTCCAGGTGATATCTAGCAATTTCTAGGGACTTTGGGGATTGGCAGATCGAGGCAATGCAGTCTACCGGGGACCATTGGATTAGACGATATCTACACCCATTTCATTACCTCAAATACTTTGGATCGGCTAACCATGCGTCAAACGATTGACTTCATTGCGGGGCTGCCTCCACCTAATATAGATCTTTTTAATTTTTCTCCTGTCACCTCAGATGAAATTAAAAAGTCGATCCTTTCCATCAAGTCGAGGGCAGTGGGCTACGCTAATTAACTTTTCCCTCTCCTCTGGTCAATATCCTGCCGTCTGGCGAAAAGCCTACGTTCGGCCTCTTCCTAAAATCTCCAATCCCACCATGCCTAATCATTATCGGCCCATTTCCATTCTCCCATTCCTATCTAAAATCCTAGAGGCTTGCGTACACAAGCAGTTAGCCAGATTCATCCTATCCAATAATCTCCTTAGTCCATTCCAATCCGGATTCCGGCCTAGTCACAGTACTGTTTCCACTCTTTTGAAGGTGACTGGCGATATTAGGGCGGCGTGGAAAAAGCCGAAGTAACTGTGTTAGTTTTGGTGGACTTCTCAAACGCCTTTAATACCGTCAGCCACGACATACTTTTGGCCATCCTCTCCTACCTTAATATTTCATCTGAGGCTAAGGATTGGTTCTCATCATATCTTCGTGGTCACCAGCAATCAGTTCGCATTGATGAGACATCGTCAAATTGGTGCGATCTGGACGCTGGTGTTCCACAAGGCGGAATTCATTCTCCTCTTCTATTCTCACTATTCATTAATCTCATTACTCATGAACTTCAGCGTGTGTATCGTCTGTATGCTGACGATTTGCAGCTTTACGCTCAGGCAAGGGTGGACAACTTGTCAGATGCAATTGCTAAAATTAACAGAGACTTGCATGCGATACGGATGTGGTCTGACAGATTTGGCCTCTGTGTTAATCCAACGAAATGCCAGGCCATCGTGGTGGGAAGCCCGCGTATGATCACTAGAGTTGATTTCACAAGTTTGTCGCCTGTAATTTTTGACAGCTGCGTTATACCATTTTCGACATCTGTTAAAAATCTTGGTTTGCACATAGATAGCATCCTTGACTGGCGGACTCAGATTTCAGTTGTCAGCCAGAAAGTATTTGGGACTCTGCGCTCACTGTATCGACTCAAGAATTTTCTTCCATCAGAAACCAAAGCAATGCTTGTGCAAACTTTAATCTTCCCTATAATTGACTGTGGTGACGTATGTTATCTCGACCTGAATGCAGATCTACTCAACAAACTTGACCGACTTCTCAATTATTGCATTCGGTTCGTTTTTAATCTGCGCAAGTTTGATCATATTTCTAAATTTCGCAAGGAATTGAAATGGTTGCCGATTCGGCAGCGACGAAATTTGCGTACCTTGTCGACTTTATACTCCTTTCTCCACTCTCCTAATAGTTCGTCATATCTGGTACCTTACTTTCAATATCTCTGTTCCAATCATGACAAGAACTTGCGATCTACTAATAACCTTCTTCTTCTCTGTCCATCTCACACTTCTAGTCTAGTACATTCTTCTTTTAATATCCAATCCATCCTCCTGTGGAATGCACTCCCTCCCGAAATTAGGATGTCAACTAATCGTGCCACGTTCAAATTTAGAGTCCGCCAGCTGTTTTATAGTGAATTGTTGGAAGCTTCTCAGTAGTACTTTATCTACCGTTAGTAGTCTATCTATTTAAATATTTATTTTTATCTGTATACATTTACATATTTATATGTATTTATGTATATATTATGTATATATGTATATTATGTATGTATTTATATATGTATACATTTATGTATATATTTATTTGTATGTATGGATCTTGTATGTATTTATAGTATGTATTATACCGTGTATTCTATTTTATTTTACTCTCTTTGCGTAAGTACACACCTGCCATGACCATCTCTGCATCACCCAAAGGTTGACTGGGAGAAAATGCCTATAGGCATTAAGTTCGCCTTGTGCAATCTATTTTGCAGGAAGTTTTAAATAAATAAATAGTTTCAATTATAATCCTATGCTATCAACTACGACTAACCCGTCCAAGACACAGATCTAGCTATTCAATCGGAATGGACAGATAAGTCAAATCAGAAATTAACCGAACAAATTCGGTCCATTGTACTGAAGTAATTGCTTGAGTTAACTAAGTGTGAACTTTCTTGATTCAAGCGAGCTGAGGCGGAAATGTCAATCAGTGGATTTGAATTACGCCCATTGAAGGGTGTTGGCTTGCCTTAAGAGCCAAAATTTTGTTTGGCTGCGTTTGCGAGGTTTTATTTGTAAATGATTTGGGCTAAATTATTGGTTGGTGAGTTATTCAATTATTTATTTGAAATTTAAATGTAAATTGTGTTTTGATTTTTAACGTTCATTGGGTATGTATAACTTGAAACTTCTTTATCAATTTATTTGATTGAAAAAAGCATATAGCATATTAATTGTTCTTTGAAGCATGCCATTATATTTGCATATACATTTTAGCGCCTGCTAAAAGTTAATAGCAATCAGTACTGAAAGTAACTTTGGTCACTGCTATTTATTTTACGGTAGACAAAAATTACAATTTCAAGCTTCATTACTCGTCTCTTGTTAGTTAGAACGTGTATGTGGTAGTCAAATTTTGCAAGTTGTACCTATTATAACTTCTTGTCTCGTTTACTTAGTTGAAGTTTTGGGTTTAGTTTCAGTTCCGGTGAGATGTATTTCCACTACGAATATGTGCCAAATCCACATCAAGACTAGCTAAATACTACGGAACTCCTCGGCGTTTACTAAGAGAATTTTTTCTAGGTTCAACGAAAATAATCGAGGATTTATAGTTTAAATAGAACTTGTCAGTACATACATAGGCTGCACTAAAAGTATCGGGAATGGAATATTTCCACTGTTCCTGTCATATTAAAATCTTTTTAATTGAAAACTCCTTGGTTTTAAAAATCGAATAACATTTATTTATTTAAAAAAATATTGCCGTGTGGTTGACGGCATAGAATACAAGTGTCACCACCCCCTATCTTCCCGTGGGTGTCGTAAGAGGCGACTAAGGGATAACACGATGCAAATACCATTGTTGCGTAGAGACGGAAAACTCGACATCAAACCCTATACGACTGCCTCGTTGGTCTCGCGGCATAAATGTGCGCGTGGGATCGGGAGGTCCCGGGTTCGATTCCTGGGTCGGGCGGTGTTATTGGGTTTTTCTGGCACGAAATTCTCAGTAGCAGCACGGAGTCTGGTAATGTGCCCGGTACGGCAATAGGCTCGCCCCTTATTACGTGGGACTAAAGTATATCTGGCGAAAAGTGGGTGTAGAAATACACCTCTGCCTACCCCTTCGGGGATAAAAGGCGTGACGATATGTATGTGTATGTATGTATGTGTAAAAAAAGATTCTCGGTCTTGTCACAAGGTTTTGTCAAACTTGTTTAGTCGTTGAGAAATAGGAATTGACTCGAGAAAATTCAAGAGCGATGATTTATTATGACTTTCGAAGTGGTTTAACACAAAAAAAGTGTGTTGACCGGATGATTTCTGCATTTGGTGATTAAGTTCCATCCAAAACCACAATTTATAGCTGGTTTGCTGAATTTCAACGTGGACGTGTCAAGCTCAGCGATGATCCCCGTCAAGGTCGTCCAAAAACTGCAGTCACACAAGAAAACGTTGATGCTGTACGTAAGCTGATTGAGGAAGATCGACATGTGATATACCGCGAAATTCAGGCAACTTTAGACATTGGCATTAGTCAAATACATTTAATCTTACATGAACAATTAGGTGTAAAAAAGTTGTTTTCCCGATGGATACCGCATTCGCTTTGTGAAGAGCAAAAAGCGGCTCGCGTTACTTGATGCGTCAGAACTCTCGAAAGATTCCACGCAGGATCCTCGAATGCTGTATACAACATCGTATCAGGTGACGAATCTTGGATATATGTGTACGAACCCGAAACAAAAAACCAGTCACGAGTTTGGGTGTTCGAAAATGAGTTAAAGCCAACAAAAATTTTTCGTTCACGGAGTGTTGCAAAAAAAATGGTGGCCACGTTTGTCTCCAAAACCGGCCATATTACGACTATTCCTCTTGAGGGACAAAGAATGGTTAATGCAGAATGGTATGCTAGCATTTGTTTGCCACAGGTCGTTTCTGAACTCCGTAGAGAACTGCAACCGCCGCATCATCCTCCATCACGACAATGCGAGTTCTCACACCGCGCACAGAACAAAACAGTTTTTAGAGCAAGAAAACATAGAATTATTAGACCATCCGCCGTACAGCCCTGACCTAAGCTCTAATGATTTCTATACCTTCCCTAAAATAAAGAATAAATTGCGTGGGCAGAGATTTTCATCACCTGAAGAAGCTGTGGACGCCTACAAAACGGCCATTTTGGAGACCTCAATTTCCGAATGGAATAGTTGCTTCAATGATTGGTTCCATCGTATGGAAAAATGTGTCAAATTTCGCAGAGAATACTTCGAAAAGCAATGAATACATTTTTAAATAGTAATGTTGTGTCACTTCCTTGATTCCCGAAATTTTCATATCCACGAAACTCCACCTTGGACAATCCTGGAAATTACAATAATTGTAGCCTCTAAATAAATCATACTGACAATTATTTGAGTGTACTGACTTACACGTCGTGTAAGTATAAATCTGGTTTCAATAAATTTAATATGTACTCTCCATGATAAATTTTGCGACCTTTTAAATAGTCACCAATCTATCAACAAGCTCTTGGCATAGATATTTAAACGCGTGGACGGATCGTAAAGAAAATTGGACTGTCTCTGCTCATGGCTATACTGTAGCCATCTAGCTCTTAAGAGGGTCTAGCACAAAATTGGATATAAAATCCTAGAGAGAAAATACCAATATGTTTTCTAACTAAACCTAATTGAATTTCTGAAACAATACTGCTGCTTTTAAAGCTCAATAAAGTTCGTATTACCACATTAGGTTGAATACATTAACTGAACTCAATACATATTTTATTGGGATCTGATTACTTACCAGATCTTCAGGTAAAATAATGTTGATTATTACAAATAGCGTTCCATTTGAACTAATGAAAAGCTATACAGGTCTGAATTCTGATGAGATTGTAAAGGTTAGTTCATATTACCAGATATTACTGTAAATTGTTACGTAAACAAGGTGTTTGAAATAGAAATAGTTTTTATGATAAGTCAAGTCAATTATATCGATTTAGTAGCATTTGTTTAGTCTATTGAAAATTTCTGACCATGGTCACACTATGAACTGTCAACTTCCGTTACTGAAAATTGGCTCACGCCATTTGGTCTGTCTCGCGTGGTTATGTAATTGATATAAATTGGAATTGGCCTTTTGGAAAGCTCGTCCTTGTAGCTTCGCGAATTGTTTTAGACAAGACATTGTGAAATATTGAATATTGTAAAACGTGTGAATCCGATGCACGTGCTTGGTGCTTGACGACTTCGCTGATGAAGGACGCCGAACTGGATCCTGTGGTATTTATTCGATTTTCTTGTTATTTTGGCCAAAATTATGAGTTAATCTTATAGGTTCACTCAAGAGCATCATCAGGAGCATCAGTGAAGATTTGGTAAGTCAATCAATATTGTAATTTGGATTTCAATTCATCACTGTGCAACGCAGTGCATTGTGTTTAGGTCTTTGCCTTACCGTGATCAGGTGGATGTATAACAAACTTCCACTGCGCACACTGAACAATTTCCTACCTGCCTACGGTAATTCTAGACATAATTTTTTGGTAGCATGAGCTGTGGTTGAAACTTAGCCGCTGTTGTATTGCTGAGTACAAACCTCAGATTGGTATAAGCTTGTATCTTATCACCTTGTAGACAGTATTGTAGTGTTTGTCAGGTCAGTTTTTGCCTAAAATACATATTACTTGTTTGTATAAGTTGACCTACATAACTTGAAACACATTGTCATACATAACCTCAATCAGTAATTGTTGATTTGTATTGTTGAAATCTAACTTAAATTTGTTGTTCTTAGCATTAATAAGTCAGTTTGTTTGGATACATAACAGCTGTATTTATCAATAAATTTAATAAATTTAGTTTATTGCATGTATTCATATATTGAGTTTAAAACATTATAACAACCAACTTGACCTTGCATCTTGTTATAATTTATAAATAATATTGCTAGGTAATACATATTCTGTGCTTACTTACTATTGTATATCTCAAATAACACAGCCAGTCTGTCTGTTGTAAGTAATTAATTATTTGAAGTTTCAACTTTTGATAACTTTGTTTTTGTGTCAATATACTTAATTGAAACTATTAATTCTGTTGGACAGTAGATACCTGTCACTTGCCTGCACTTGCAGTAAACAGGCTAATACTTTGTTGGTTTCAAAGAATTAACAAATATTAAGTTTTGATTGTTAACATTATTTAACGCTTGTCCGGGCTCTTTTGAAATTTGATTATGTCAGCTATCAAGGACTTGCGTGCGGCTGCTGGTGCTATTGCATCAGATTTGCGCTGGTTTGCCTCGGCTAGTGCCTTGGTGAACCGGCCTGATTGCCAGCAGGCCTTATTACAAAGGTATGAGCGGATTGATGATCGCCTGGTAAGTGTGGAACAGCAATTTCGCATTTTCAACGCTTGTTGTCTCGAAGTGTCAGTTAATGATTTCACCGCTGACCAGCGAAATAAGGTCAGCGAAGATTATGCCCAGGTCTTAGACCTCTATGATGCTGTCTCCAATAGAGCGAGACAACTAGTTGCCGATAGGGAAGGGCAACCCGGCTTGAAGCAGGAGCTTCCTAGGTCAG
Organism: Euclidia mi; assembly: GCA_944739405.2. Classification (NCBI taxonomy): domain Eukaryota; kingdom Metazoa; phylum Arthropoda; class Insecta; order Lepidoptera; family Erebidae; genus Euclidia; species Euclidia mi. Next base: position 9,064,361 of record OX123186.2, on the reverse strand, counting down.
CACCGGGGCTGGTGAGTAGGCTTCCTACCTTAGACCTCCCCCATTTTGATGGCTGCCTAGGAAGCTACCTGGGCTTCGTTAATTTGTTTGACAGCCTGGTCAATGACAGGGCTGACCTTCGGCCGGCACAAAAATTGGCATATTTGATGTCGGTTCTGGATGGAGAGGTCAAAGGCCTCATCCAGCATCTGCCCTTGTCTGACGAGGCGTACCAGACGGCTCGGGACTTGATTACCCGTAGGTACCATAACAAGCGTGGCCTCGCCGACACGCATATTGAACAGATTTTGAGTTTGCCGACACTCACCCGGGTCTTTGGGTTGCGCACCCAACTTTTGAACCCGCTTTTGGTGGCCATCGACGCACTTAATTGCCTTGACCTGCCCGTGGATCAATGGTCCTATCTATTGGTGCACATTGTGTTGAAGAAGCTGCCTGCCGACCTGAGGTCGCGTTTTGAGCAGCGCTTTGGTGGGGATAGCGCTACCCATCTGCCCCCCTTTACTGACCTTGAGAGGTTCCTCGAGGATGAGTGCCGGGTCTTGGACAACTCCGGTGGTGACACGCCCGCTAAGACGCAGCCGCCCAAGGTCAAGGAGCAGGTTCGCGTTTACACCCGAGTCAACGCGAATGCCCGCCGCCTTTGCTTCTCTTGCTTGGAGTCCCACTACCAGCGAGACTGCCCAAACTCTCGCCCCTGTCCTCACTGTGGAGGACAGCATTTGGACATTCTCTTCATGAATGCCAGAGAGGTAGGCCGTTTGTCCAACCAGCTGACGCTGCGCACGGGCGGGTGTTTTGAAGGTGGCAGCCGAGGCGCAGCGGCGCGCAGCCGAGAGTCGCCTCGCTTAATTGATCGCCGCTCGGGGTGAGCGGAGAACCATAGCGTGCGCACGCCTCCTCTCTCTCGCGCACCAGAATGTGCGACTGCTCAACGTCATCAGCACGATGACTGCTGCCCCAGGTATTCCCCTCCTTTGGCGGAGCGTCCCCGCCTTGACTCGCGCCCACCTCGTTTTGGGCGGGTGCGTCACTATGACCCCCCACAGATGGCGCGCGGATCGAATCATCGCGCTTTTGAGGACTTCAAGTCAAACCCTCATTTTGATTTGCCTGGTCCTGGCCAATGGTCGCCGCCCAGGCAACAATAAATCATTGACCCCTGCCCTTTAACGCCAACCTCCCCCATTGAGACCGTTATCCTACCAACGGTTGCTGTTAGGGTCTGGGGACCCACGGGGACCTCAGGTTAAATTAAATATGGGTTCATTTCCAAATTCTATACGGGGAATAGGTGAAGAAGCCTCTAATGTTGAAGGGCAAGTTAAGGTTTTGTTTGCCCCTGTTGAATCTTCACACCCGAGGATTAAAACCTCGGCTATTGTGCTGAAGAATATTTTGGGTATGCATCCACAGAAGCAGCTACCTGCTGCTGTGGTGAATTTGACATCGGGATTGGAACTGGCAGACCCCAAATTTGACACACCGGGACAAATCGACTTGTTGATTGGCTCTGATGTTCTCGGTGGAATTTTGATTGGTGGGAAACGGGTCTTGGTGCCAAATGGTTTGACTGCCATCCCGACCATATTTGGATTTGCTTTGATGGGACCTGTACCTAGGGACCCCCCTCCACCTGAACTTGATAATTTGTTGGCTGTAGGCTCTGCTTTCTCTGATGCGGTTCAGAGGTTTTGGGAAGTACAGGAGCCCGCTTAAGCTGCCCGTTTGAATCCAGAACATGAGGAGTGCGAGCTGTTCTTCCAGAACAACACTGGTAGACTCCGTTTTGGTCGGATCATTACGAGGCTACCTTTTCTTTGTGTGTGTTCGGCCTCCGCTTGGTGAGTCACGAACTTTAGTCGAAAAGAGGTTGTTGGCCATGGAGCATCGCATGGGTCGTGATCCGGAGCTCAGACAGAAGTATATTGAGTTCATGAGAGAATATGAACAGTTGGGACACATGTCCGTGTCAAATTTGGATTGGCGTTCGGTGGAGCACTACTTTCTCCCGCATCATGCGGTATTGAAGCCATCAACTGGCAAGCTGCGCCCGGTGTTTGATGGTTCTGCGCAGACTTCTACAGGCGTATCCTTGAACCAGTGCTTGCATTCTGGTCCCAAGTTGGTCAAGGACCTTTGTGACGCCATCACCAGCTGCCGACGACATCAGGTTGTCTTTGTGGCCGATATAAAAATGATGTTCAGGCAGACGATTATCCACCCTAATGACCGTCGCTTCCAGCTGATCCTTTGGAGAGAGTCTCCTTGCGATCCCATGGTCGTCTACGAGCTCAATACTAATACGTACGGGTTAAGGTCAAGCCCCTACTTGGCAATACGTTCTCTTTGGGAGCTCGCAGACCGCGAAGACTTACGTTTCCCACAAGCCTCCGCCATCTTGAAAGACGATATTTACGTCGATGACATTTGTTCTGGCGCCTCCACAGCGGACGAGGCAATCCTCCTGCGGGACGAATTGATAGGTATTTTGGCCTCCGCTGGTTATGAGTTGCGCAAATGGATTTCCAACTCACCAGCGCTTTTGGAAGGCTTGCCAGAGGATCATCAGCAGGATCCACATTTATTTGAGATTGTTGACAACCCTGCCATGATGGCTGTTCTCGGCGTCCAGTACAGACCAGTAAAAGACATCTTTACGTATAACGTAGACCTGAAATTGCCTTGTGCTTGGACTAAACGTCTCTTGTTGTCTACTGTTGCCAGAACCTTTGATCCGAACGGTTGGATCTGTCCTGTCATATTTTGGGCAAAATGCTTCTTGCAGAAGCTTTGGACAGCAGGATTGACCTGGGACGAACCTCTACACGGTACTCTTGTTGAGGAATGGACCTCTTTTGTATCCTCACTTCCTGCCGTCAACGAGATCTCCTTACCTCGTCCCATCCTTCCTCCCGGGAAGTACAAGGCCACCCTTCACGGGTTTTGTGATGCCTCGGAACGTGGTCACGCGGCCGTGGTGTACTTGCGCACAGTCAGTGCCTCAGGTCAGGTGAGAGTTTCCCTTATCATGGCGAAGAGCAAGGTTGCACCCCTTCGGATATCTCCGACTATCCCAAAATTGGAGCTCTCGGGAGAAGCCCTACTTGTACGCTTATTAAACCACGTGTCCAGTACTTTGGGTAAAAGCATTTGTTTTAATGGGACCTACGCCTGGAAAGACAGCCAAATTGTTCTTTGTTGGTTGAAGGCTTCTGTCCATACCTTGGAGATATTTGTTGCATATCGCGTCTCCCAAATCCAAAAATCTGAAGTCAAGCTTGTTTGGAGACACGTGCCAGGTGAGCTCAACCCCGCTGATTGTGCCTCGCGCGGATGCTTGACGCCTAGTTTGATAGGTCATTCGCTGTGGTGGGGTCCGGAATGGTTGAGTCGACCAGAAATTGATTGGCCTCGAACGCCAGTTTTGAATACTTCCAATTTGCCGGGTCTACGAAGACTCGCTCTTGAGAAGGTAGAATGCGCCTTCGACACCGATTTTTTGTCGAATCTTTACAGCTCCCTCGACAAGTTGTTAGGTGTTACTGCTTGGATAAAGCTTTTTGTTTTTAACTTTAGGCACCCACAACAGAGACGTCTGACACCGTTTCTCTCACCACAGGAACGACAGGAGTCCCTCACCTTTTGGGTTCGTTCTGTGCAATTGGCGCATTTTGAGAAGGAGATTGGTATCCTTAAGACAGGGAAATCGAAATTGTCGGGAGCAATATCTAAATTGAACCCCTTTTTGGACGAAACGGGTCTCTTGCGCATTGGAGGGCGTCTCAAGAACGCCAACCTCCCTTACGGGGCACGTCACCCCCTTTTGTTACCTAAGGACGGTCATTTGGTACGCTTATTGGTAACTGACCGTCACCTTAAAAAATCGCATGCTGGTTGTAATGCCCTGTTGGCTATTTTGCAACGCGAGTTTTGGATTTTGTCTACCCGAAATTATTCGGAGTGTAGTCTTTCGCTGCATCCCTTGCTATAAGCTCAAGGCTTCTACCATGCAGCCCTTGATGGGAGACTTACCAGCAGATCGCGTAACAGAGAGCAGGACGTTTGACGGTGTTGGCACGAACTTCGCTGGTCCCTTTTTGGTGAAAACATCGACACTTCGAAACAGCAAGACTGTTAAGGCCTACTTGTGTGTTTTTGTTTGTCTCTCCACAAAGGCCGTACATTTGGAACTGGTCTCCTCGCTTACGACCGAGGCGTTTGTAGCCACATTTGACAAATTTGTATCCCACAGAGGGCTGCCTTCCTTGATCCGTTCTGATTGCGGCACTAACTTCAAGGGCACTTATAATTATTTGAATGATGTTGTTAATTTCCTTGAAACCAACAAGGCTGATATAGGCAATAGGTTTGCCCGACCTGGGATAAATTGCTTGTTTTCCCCACCAAATTGTCCACACTGGGGTGGTATTTTTGATGCCGCTGTAAAATCGGCCAAAACACACTTCCGCAGGACAATCGGTGAATCTGTCCTTACCTTTGAGGAACTTGCAACTGTGTTTTGTAAGATTGATGCCGTTTTGAACTCTCGGCCATTGTGCCCGATCTCCTCAGATCCGAATGATTTGGAGGCCCTTACGCCGGGCCATTTTTTGATTGGTCGCCCACTTGTCGCCTTGCCTGAGTACCCCTATATTGATACGAGACCTGGTCGTCTCTCGCGTTTTGAATTGGTACGCCAGATTACTCAGAGCTTTTGGAAACGCTGGAATTTGGAATATTTGCACATACTCCAGCAACGCGTTAAGTGGACCGACAAGACCGATCCACCCAAGATTGGTGACCTCGTTTTGATCAAGGAGGCTAACCTTCCGCCACTCAGATGGCGCAGGGGGCGCATTCTTCGTTTGGTAACTGGGGCTGATGGAGTTCCCCGATTTGCCGAGGTCTTGGTGGACGGTTCGATTCTGAGGAGAACGGTTGCAACATTGTCACGTCTACCAACCGATTAGCGGACCAGGGCGGGTGGATATTTGAATTAGAAATAGTTTTTATGATAAGTCAAGTCAATTATATCGATTTAGTAGCATTTGTTTAGTCTATTGAAAATTTCTGACCATGGTCACACTATGAACTGTCAACTTCCGTTACTGAAAATTGGCTCACGCCGTTTGGTCTGTCTCGCGTGGTTTTGTAATTGATATAAATTGATCGCCTTTTGGAAAGCTCGTCCTTGTAGCTTTGCGAATTGTTATTAGACAAGACATTGTGAAATATTGAACATTGTAAAACGTGTCAATCCGATGCACGTGCTTGGTGCTTAACAACTTCGCTGATGAAGGACGCCGAACTGGATCCTGTGGTATTTATTCGATTTTCTTGTTATTTTGGCCAAAATTATGAGTTAATCTTATAGGTCCACTCAAGAGCATCATCAGGAGCATCAGTGAAGATTTGGTAAGTCAATCAATATTGTAATTTGGATTTCAATTCATCACTGTGCAACGCAGTGCATTGTGTTTAGGTCTTTGCCTTACCGTGATCAGGTGGATGTATAACAAACTTCCACTGCGCACCCTGAACAATTTCCTACCTGCCTACGGTAATTCTAGACACAAGGTATATTTTCCAGGAATTTGTCTTCAGATTTTTATAAATTTATATTAAAGATTAGGTACATAACTTTGAATTATTTCGGTTTTTTTGTACAATACATTTTTATTTGTTGTCTTGTCTATATCTGTACTGTTATTGCAAAACAAAGTTCAATAATGAAACTACTGATTGTGATTCGGGGTTTGAATGATTTGGTTTTTACATAATTCGTCCTAAAGGCAATAGGCAAAAAGAACAACCCAACTAGGAAAAATCATTTTTGCACACTATATTCGAAGATCAAATTGGTGACGTTCTGTAAGACATTCTCTTTAAAGAGGAAAGCGACGGCCCCCGGTATATAAAGACATGTCGAAAATGGCACATTTTTTTATTGCATCATTGGCTTTAGATTATCTATGCGCACACACTGACATACAATTTTTTTAAAACTTTATTTATTTACCTTGTTTTACAACACGTTTTATAATTAAAACGAATAAGTGTCGAAGATACGGACATCTGTACATATCTTTTTGTACGGTGTTTTAAAATGCGTGCCACTCGGTGCGAATGCGGTCTTGTATAGGAGGTTAGTATAGGGTTTGTATCAAGTTTCCTTCTCTTACAGTGCTGTACTCTGCATAATATGCTCCCTCTGTCGGCTTTTACGACACCCATGGGATGTTATGGGGTGGTGACATTCCGTATTCTTTATCCGTCACCATACGGACAGCGTATAAAAAGGTATAATAGACATGGCTGACATTCGGCGTAGAAACGGTCATCTATCAGTTTTTTCAAGAAAACGTAAAAAAAAAGTTGTGTAAATAGCATTGTAAATCTCTTTAAAACTGTTAAAATATTGTAGAAAGAAAATATTTATTATTGGTCATAGAACTATTTCTAGGGCGTGTTGAACACAAATTACGCTCTCCTGTAAACCTCGATTTTTGACTTGACCTTATGTACGTAGGAACCGTCGAAGGTCCGAAGCACCCGGAACCGGCGAGCATGTATAAAAAGAGTAATGAATGTCGAGGAAGCGCGTGAGGTTTGTAAGGATAGAAGCAAGTGGCGTTCCGTTGTCTCTGCCTACTCCGACGGGAAAAAGGCGTGAGTATATGTATGTATGTATATGTATTCTAAGATGCATGTTTTGAGTATCATAGTCATAAGTATAAATGAAACTGATTGCTGTTCGATCAGACTGGGACTGAATCGGCCAACTAGCATAAATAAAGAAGTAAGAGCGTGTTAATGGCAACCGTGACGCTTATCTCGATCACTAAAACGATTGTGCTATCCGATAATGTCCCTTTGCATGAAATAATTATGACACATACATAAATAGGCACAGACAACAGAACGTCACTTGCTTCTATCCTTAAAACCTCACGCGCTTCCTCAACATTGATTACTCCTTTCATACATGCTTACTAATTTCGACTGCTTCGGACCTGTCAGTTTTTTAGAGCATCCCCAATGAGTTCAACCTATGAGTTCTGCCGCGAACGACTTGCTCACATGCATGTGCCATTTACTTTTACAAGATTCGTCATTCATTATCACATTGGGAGAGATCTACGTCTAGTGCTGGACTGCGAAATGCTATATGATATTAAAGTATTTGTCCAGAAGATTTTATGTTTTATAACATTAAAACGCAAAGTAAGTGTTCATAACTACTTTTGTTCAAAGCTCATACCCGTACATTACTGAGATCAAAAAGTGCCAAAATGTTGATCCCAAACCAAATGCAACGTTTATTCAACATTATCTACATTTTTTTGTACGTTCAAAGAAGTAGAATTTCCATCCCCAGATTCGACATACTAAGTAACAAAATGTTATTCAAATCCTCCAGATACATTTCGGATAAAATCAACAACAATCTAAGAGGACAAAATAAGCCATGATTTAGATCTAGTCACAAATAAATCCCACAAAAACTTAATAAAGTGACCTTCGCAGTAATATTCAGCAAAAATACGCAATATTTTTTCAAAGAAATATCCGAGCACTGTACAAAGTAGACACATCTTTACGTGAAAAAATAACTAAATAAAAATAAGTCATCTGTATTCAAGTGATGTACAAAAGCATCTTTGGGGCCGTCTGTACAAATGCTTATAGATTATGATGGACATGCGTTTCATCGTAACTCAAAGAACGAAAAAATTTGATCATGTAGTCTGAGTGTTGGCAGGAATTTGGAATGTGATAAAACTTTTGCAAGAAATTCTTTGGTTTGCACGTTTCTCTTTAAATAATAAACGAAGGACAATATTAATGGAAAATATTATTACTTCCTATGGGTGGGTGTTAGATAGTATTTGGACGTGTTGCCAGCTGACCCATTTTTTTATTCAGTTAGCATACGTAGTTTAAGAGGCAGATATGATGTAATTTGTGCTTCTATATAATATCCATTTGTATATGGAAGCCTATTGTGTACTAAACCAATCTGATATTGAATGCGCGATGGGAATGTGAATAGAAATAGGCAACATACATAGTTATGCCTAAAATATCTTTCGACATATACCTGGGCCAAATAAAAAAAGACTTGCATGACTAGCGGCCACGGGCTGCATGAAAACTACACCTACAGCGACACTCGAGGTGTTGTTGGCCCTGCCTTTATTGTACCTGTTCATACAACAGGAAACTACGATGTCGGCTAAGAGCTCTGAGGCTCTGGAAAGACACCAATACACCGCACACATTTTAAGATTTAACTCACTTGTGCAGCATGTATATACATATAATTTATTTTTTTATGTTTATGTCCGTAATATATTTCTTTTATTTATTTTTTATTTATTTATATAACGGTCCCAACAGAATACCAGCGCCATCTTGTGTCTCAAGATGCCAATATGCTGAGTTGGGAACCGATTCTGTTTATGTTAGGATGTTAGTTTTTAAGTTTTTTGTTTATATTTCTGTCAAAAACTTAAACAGAATAAATGGGATTTTCTTTCTTTTTCTTTTCTATTCTTTCACACTAGCAACTTAAATACACTCTTCAAAGAAGTTCCTCTTACACAAGCCATTGGCGACCGAATACCAAAACAATTTGTGTTGACAAGACATACAAAATCCAACTGTACGAGGACCTACACGGAGAAGCGTTTAACCACAACGAGCTCACGATTTTCACAGATAGGTCTAAGATGGATACAGGTACGGGTTCAGGAGTATTCTCCGAGGACCTAAACATCAACATTGCAACATCGCAGCACCGTTTAGGCATGATCCTAGCTGCCACAGCATTCGTGGCACGTGAGGTAAGAGAACGTTCCATTAGGATCCTCTCAGATAGTATGGCTGTCCTTTCAGCCCTCAAAAGCCACACTATAACCTCGGCACTCACACTAGAAAGCTACCAGAAACTAACAGAGGTAGGTATATTAAACAAATAAACACTGCAATGGATCAAGGGCCACAGTGGCTCAAAAGGGAATGACGCAGTCGACGTACTTGCCAGAAGAGGGGCCACTTTGAAGTTGGTGGGACCCGAGCCCATTATTCCCCTCCCTTCTGGTTTTTATCGCAACCTGGTAAGAAATAGAACCAGGACCCAGCACAACCATTGCTGGATTTGGACTGAAACATGTAGGCAGGCTCTTCCCGCAGTAGACGGTAAGATAACCAAACAAGTCCTCTGGCTGTCCAAACAACAACTGCGGACAGTCACAGCCTCCTACACAGGACACGGATTCTTTAATAAACACTTATTTACTATAGATATCACCGACAGCCCACTGTGCAGAGCCTGTATGGCAGCAGACGAGACGGCAGCCCACCTGCTCCTCGACTGTCCTGAGGTCGCACAGTACATGCAGCAGTACCTGACCAGACACAGCTACCCTGATGGAAGCAGTGGGCCACATAAAGAGTCTGCTGGCCTTCCTGGAAGTGCTGGGGTGGCTTGAGTGACAAGACCATTCCCACCCGCACGCAAAATACACGCCAGGACGCTAGTCATGCAAGTTTTTTGGAGTTGCGGAAACAGCCCGTACCTCGGCCAAATCCTTTCACGACTTACACATTTTCAAACATGATTCGTATAATTAAATTATAATGCAATACCATACATTAAACTTACGGTCCACATACTCCGGATCAATTTATTCAGATATTAGTTCGCATAAACTAATCGACAATGCCGGAAGGATTATACATAGATTACATGAGTTCAATTAGGCTATCGTTAGTTATTGCTGGGCAGATTGTACTGCGTACGGTATTACTGTTATAGTGTTGATACACTTGAGCATTCACCTGTAATAAGATTTCTTGCGAATGTTACTTAACAGAAACACAAACGGCACTCACAGCACCGCACGTTCGATATCGGGCATTCGGGCGTATCTTAATATATAAAATCCTTGCGTTACTGACTGACTGACAGACACGCTACAGCCGAAACTATTGGGCGCAGGAAGCTGAAATTTGGCATGTATGTTCCTTGGGGACCGCAGGGGTGCACTGAGAAGGGATTTCCCGGAATTCCCACGGGATCGGCCAAAACGGGTAAATAAAAAAAAATGCAGGCGTAGCTGCTGGCGTCCTCTAGTCTATACATATAAATTAAATTGGAGTGTCTGTTTGTAATATTAAAATAACCGCTTTTTACTAAATGCATATGGATGTATATGTTACGGGCAACTTGATAAGTCTGGTTCCTATGAATAGTGACCGGCCTGTATACATAATGCCCATGTCACATGGGCAATTTGATTAAAATTGCATGCCTAATCACTTTTCCCGGTCAGTATGAATAAGGCCAAATACGTTTTGGGCAAAATAATAAAACAAATGAAATGAAGGTTAGGTGAGACTGTAACTCAAGTAAGTAGGTTATGTAAGGTTCTCTTGTGACCCTTAATCCAAAAATAGTAGCCCTGCGAAGCAGGGCTCCGTCAACTTAGTATTTTTTTACCAGTAAGATTTACCAGTTAATCCTAAGATTTACAGAAACAATAAGTTGTCGGAGCCCTGCTTCGCAGGACTCCTATTTTTGGATTGAGGGTCACAAGAGAACCTAACATAACCTACTTACTTGAGTTACAGTCTCACCTAACCTTACGGGCTTACGTAGATTTTTTAAATGGACCACAGGCTGTTGGGCATTATAATATTGACCGATCTAAGTAATTAAAATACTAAAATTTATCAAATAGCCCGATGGTCTTGGGAACTATTCATAATACTCGGCCCTTATTCATACGGCTCGGTTAGTCACGTTGCCCGTAATATATACACGGTACATATACCGAAATGACATGTTTTACCATTTTTGTCTGTCTGTCTATCTTTCTGTCTGTCTGTTTGTTCTCGCTTATCTCTAGAACGGCTGGACCGATTTTGACGATTTTCACTGGCGCACAGCTGATGTACCAAGGTGTAAATTAGGCTATAAATTAACCGGGTACGTGAAGTAGTTCCCTCAGGACGCGGGTGAAACTGCGGGAAACAGCTAGTAGACAATAAATTTGCGTCAAGTTTTTGGCTGATTCCAGTGTCCGCGAAAAATATTGTAAAAAATGTTCGTAACGATGTTTAAAAACGGCGAATGCTCGATGTTCTGTTAGAAGTAAATGCTCAAATATATCAGAACCATTAGCTGAGATGTCTGCTGGTGCGTGTAGTTATAATGACTTGAGACCAATTGGATAGTTTCGAACCTATTGGGACTGGTTGTTGTGTAGATGAATTATCGAAGTTGAAGGGATCGATGCGAACATATGTGAGTACTTTTTATCTGCTGTGGAAGCGCCCATAGATAGTGTGACTTGCTGTATGTCGGCAAAGTTAGTGACGTTTTCAGCGGGCGCCACTTGGACAGGATGGACATAACTCTGCGGGTTGTTATACTGGGTGTAAGGAACGCCGCTGTATAATATAATATTATAATGACATGAACGCACATGTTCTAAATTACTTTCAAATTTCAACTGAAATATACAAGTAAATGTTAAAAACAAACGAAAAACAACCTGAAAAATACAAACGAATTCACGAGAAATCATATTAATCAGCATCCAATACAACAAAAGTAATACATTAATCAAATGGATAATCCATTCAATAAAGGCTTCACTTTCAAGCACTTAATGGTACATGGAAACGACGCTGGAGAACGCCCAATAAAATTAATCAAAAGCATCCTCATTATACGACCATTTTAAATAGGAGGTATCGTACCAATTACCCGACTCATTTAAAAGGATACAAGGCTCTCGTCGAGCTTGCCAAATACTCGTGTTTTCTGTAGCAGTGTTGGATGTATTCTATGTATCTGAAATGGAAATAACATCTGTAGTTACGTGATAAAACAGATAAGGTATAGAAGGAACTCATAAGTCAGCCTAAGCTTTTAATCTGTATATATAAAGTTCTTCCGCTACTGACAGACAACATACAGCCAAAACCATTGGACATAAGAAACTGAAATTTGGCATGTACGTGCATTAGAGACCGTAAGGGTGCATTAAGAGAGGATTTCTCGAAATTCCCGCGAGATCAGGAGGAAACGGATAAATTAATCGTCATCTAGTTTTGTTATAAGATTAATCTGTAATTAAACCTTAAAAACCTCATAAATGGAAAAGTTTATTTGATCGGTAAGTACTTTACATAGGTATGAGTGGAGAGACCGTCGGACTGCCACGCAGAGGGTCTCGGGTTCCAATCCACGGCGCGCACGAATGACTTTTCGAAGTTATGTGCGTATTAAATTGTTAATTATCGCTTGCTGAACGGTGAAGAAAACATCGTGAGGATGTCTGAGGGTGCTCCATAATGTTCTCGAAAGACATGTGAATTCTGCCAACCTGCACTTGGCCAGCGTGGTGGACTATGGCCTTACCCTTCTCATAATAAGAAGAGGCCCTTGCCCAGCAGTGGGACAGTATAAAGGGCTGATGATGATGATGATAAAGTATTTTATATTCTTTATAACTTATAGATAAAAATGCGATTGAATTACCAAACTAGTGTGTAGTTCTTTTCCAAAACTTATAACTTTAGTCACAGATTTAACAAACAAGAACCAGATGGAGCGCATTCGTCCAACTAAGTGAGGCACGTTGACAGCTATGTGTGCGTGACATTTGGCGACTGGCACTGTACGGACACGCGCGTCTATGTGTGTGTAAAGTTGCCAGATTATGAATAATCTCCCACTATTTTACATATCGTTTTTGCAAACGAATATAAAAATATTACATAGGTAATATTTTATATTCGTTTGCAGTTTTGAAGAATTTACCATGGATTTAATTAATACTTTTAATATATAATGCTGTTGTGAAAATTATTCAAATAAAAGATACCATTAAAGTATGCTTTTATAAATACATTTCTTAAATGTAGGTACCGAGTTAAGTTTGAACTAATTTTATTCGTGAATTGAGAAATAAATAGATTATGTTTTGTGATTCATAGCCTCGATCCAGAAGAAATACTTATATAATACCAACTACATATATTTACGAACACCAATCATAAGGTTCAGATCTTAGATCGGCGAATATGTTGTTTATTTTTTGTTTAGAAATTCTCAGTATAGTATCTGGAAATGTTTGTTTAATTGCAATAGGCTTGCGTCCTAAATATTAATTAGCTAAAAACATTTTGTCATGCACACAACAAATTATGAATATTATGATTCATAAATCATAACCAAAAAAAAAATGCAACTAAAAATAAATAATGGCTGCAATCAATAATTTCTGTTTCTGTACGTAATGTACAAACGGCGCCAAGTCAAGCTAACAGTTGCAGTACGATTTTGATACTTATTCCTACGCCATAAGAACGGTAAAAAGATTTATTCTGTGACAAAGTGTATAGTATATGGGGATCGAACTCAAAACAATGTATATACCAATGGAAATTCTATTACTATATTTATAAGAAAAAAGATAATCTACAATAGACTTTTACAATACGTTAATGTATTTTTCATTAACATGACAATAATTATTACCTACATAATCAATTGACAAGTGCATTTGCCCTAATTCAGGGCAAACGGTGTCCACGTAAACTGGCAACACTTACATATTTTCTGCAGAAATACGAATTTTATCGAAATAATATTATAAAACAGTCAAATAATCCATAGTTATCGGTAAAAATATATTCCATCTTCCCGTTTTTGCTTTTGGAAACAACTTTTACAATGTTTAAAAACGCAAGACGGCATTTTATGAATTTAAAAGCTGGATTGATCGTGGCGTGTGAACTGTGCGATGCTTCGCAGCGCACTTTTGTATTTGCTTTAGTGGCCTCACGCAAGTGTTCCGCGCGCTTCGTCTGCCTTTTGTTCTGTAGTCTTAGACTTTAGTAATCCAACATTCAATTCATCCAAAAAGTGAGTGATTGATTTTATTTGTTTTTCTTTGAAGTGATTGATTGTAAAATATAGTAATCAAACTAGTGCTGCCAAAGAAAATGTATAAGTCTGGCATATATTTTGTGTGCTAACAGTATACGTATAAGTAGTATGCACACAGAGTCGTCGGGCTTGAATTTTGTCACAAAGCTGTTCTGAGGCTGTTTTGAGGTGCTCTTTAAACTCCGACAACAAAGTTGGCCACACACCCACGTAAAATAAAGGAGACTTTGATGTAGGTGATTATAATTTACGGAAAACATAACTTTAAATCCATTTTAAATCGAAAACCGAATTTAAAACCTTAACCGAAATGTAACATAAATTCGATTATCATTTACCGGTTCAGTTTTTTCAGGTTAAACCGTCGCCAGCGTAACACCTACTGCATAGTTACTTAACAGAATACATTTGCAACCGAGTTGTTAAATTTAACCGAATGCATAAATAACGAGCTTAATTGGGGGTGAAATCATGCTGCAGTTTTGATAAACAACTCGAAATTTTAAACGGCACCCAACTCTCTCGGTGCTAGGGTTCACAGCTCCTTTGCACTTTATTATTTTCCTCGTTGAAGTGCATACGATTTTTCACTTTGAGGAATAATTGGCTTGGTTTAGCTGTGTCTTTGCTATTTAGAAGTCGTTGATATTTTAGACTGTTTAGTCGTATATTGGTGTTGCTTGACTGCATATTTTCTGTGTTGTATGTGTTTATACTTAACAATTTTTTTAAACAATACTTTTACAACTATAAATTGCACAGCTTTTTTAACAGCCCAAATTAAAGATTAAGTTCAATCAATCAGGCATAGGAATTATTCCTCGTTTCGTACTACGAGTTTTTCCTACTATAGTTCGAATCAAGAAATTATTATTTTAATTTATTTTGTGTTCCTGTTTCGGCCCATTGATTTAATTTCTACATTTTATATGAAAAAAAATTCGAAGTACAGTCAACAACAAAATGCTTTAAAATATTTGTTTAGAATATTTATTTTGTTTGATTCTGTTTCTACGCGATTTTAATAGGGTTGATGATACTACTACTACTTAAATAATAATGCGGGATGTATTTTACATTGTTCAATTTCGAATACAATGGATTACTTTTAAGATGGAGTTCGGCAGGTAGAAAGGTGCGCTGTCCTTTCATGTCCTAGAGCGGGATAGAACCATGACTGCACGGTTGGCGTAGTGGTTTAAGCGGCCGCCTCGCCGCTTGACACTGCTCCGATTGTCGTGGGTTCGATTCCCACACGATACAACACTTTGTGTGATCCATAAATTCTTGTTTCGAGTCTGGGTGTTCATTGGGTCCGTTGGTTGTATGTTTGTAAAGTCCCCTGCGACACAGGATTTATTCCTAGTGCGGGAGTCCTATTAAAAAAAAAACATAATGAGTGCAAAAAAGATAGCGGCTAGGAGATAATTTTTTAACCTCAGTCATACTTTGTACTGCCGGCTACGTCTCGCACGTTTATTCTACATCGTGATGTAGTTAGTGTGTGTCAATCAGTGAAGTTATGTGTTTAAAAAGTGATATCGTTTTAAGGTAAGTCTTTAACTGTAATTTTGTTGACAGTTATAATTTTTAGTATAATATGGCTGTTTTATTAATATATATTTCTTACAAAGTTAAAAAAATATATAAATATAGCTCAAATAAACAACAATATCGAAATAGGTTAACCTAATCATATAAATAATGATGCCTAATATTAAAAAATGCAATATTATTGGCAATTTACGGTTAGTGTCATGAGCCGCCATTTTGTTTGGATTTGAGGAAGTAGATAACAAATCCAATGATATTTCTAGGTGTTTTACATTAAAATAATACGGTTAGGTATAAAAAGATACATTATATAATATCCGTACTTATTACAATAGATTTTTTTTATTTATAGATTTGAAAATGTCGCAGCCAGAGCCTTCAACTTCAGTCAACAAAATTGAATATATGTAATTTGGTTTCATCGAAAAGAGTCCCTTCTTATACGTGGCGGCTACAAATATGACCTTAAAAGAAAAAATAAAGATGGTTCAGCAGTTTGGCGTTGTGTACAAAGACTAAAGTTGCAAGCAAGTTTAAAAATGTCCTGTGATAATTTGATAAGAAAAGAAGACAGACATCATTGTGATCCAGACTTCGTTACAAGACAATATGACACGCATTTCGATAAATGTAAAAAAAGAATTGTATCTGATGTGACAACACCTGTATCAAGTATTTTTAAGAGACTCTGTTGCTGATATTAAAGACTCAGGCTTGAATCTAATCAACCAAATACTGATGTTAAAACAGGTTAAAACCAAATTGTAGAGGATACGGAATCAATCATTAGGAGTTTCTAAATTGTGTTTTCAAACTATTTTTTTAAAGATGTTTTAATTCCTGAAAATTTTCATCATTTCTTACTTGCTGATTACAGATATACAAATAATAATAGGATTTTAATATTTGCAAACAAAAAAGCGAAGAGCATACTAGACAATAGTAATTATGATATTTTATGTGACGGCGCATTTAAATTTTGCGTTAAACCTTTCTATCAATTATACTCACTACACATAGATTTTGGAAGTACAAATAAATATAACAATATAGCACCCGTTATTTTGGCCTTACTGCCCAATAAGACTAAAAAGACTTATGAAATCATGTTTCAATTAATCAAAAGCCAGATTCCTAGCTGGAATCCTAAATGATTTACTTTCTATTATGAAGTCGCTGCGATGCAAGTAATCATATCAGTGTTTCCTGAAACTCCGATCAACGGTTGTTATTTTCATTTTTCAAAATGTGTATGGGGTAAAGCCAAAGAGCTAGGTATTACCAAATATACGCTTAAGAGCAGACATATTAAAAGATGTACTGCTCTAGCTCATTTACCACCACAAGCGGTAGATAATGACTGGTTATATGTTATGTCTCGTATTCCAAGTGACCAAACAGTAGTCCAATTTAATGACTATTTTGTAGACACATGGTTAAAAAAAATTCGTTCTATGCAAATAAATGGTGTTGCTTTAGTTGAAAGCATAGAACCACAAATATGGTGGAGAGTTGGCACGCTATTATAAATAAAAAAAAATATTGTAAACCAAAGAATATTGCTCAACTTTTTGACGATTTTGGAAAAGGAAACAAATTATTACGTATATAATAATTAATAAAAAAAATATTCTTGCAAAGAAACAAAAAACTATTGAAATCGACGAAAACATTGTCAACGTGGTTCAACAGTTCTTAAGGGGTGAAATCCCAGTACATCTCTGTGTGGAATTGTTAACCCTATAAAAAATTATGAGACTTAGTACAAGGGACTGATTTGATAATTCTGTAAGGGTTAAGCTACTTCTGTCAGCACCGAATCACACTTTCCCATGCTTCTATCCTTTTTTGTTACTTAGAACTGTCATTTACTAGAGCGAGAAAGAGAGCGTGCCGCCAATGGCCTCGGCGGTTCCGCCGCGTGCTGACGCGTTCCCGTTCTCTTTCTCGCTTCAATAAATGACAGAACTTAGTGACAGAAAAGGATATATAACATAGGAAAGTGCGATGCGGTGCTGACAGAGGTAGCTCAACCCTTACAGAATTATCAAATCAGTCCCTTATACTGTAATAATACACTTATACACTAATTCTTTGCTGTGATTTCTTTTCAATATTAATGTAAGGGGTGAAATCTCAGTTGATTTTTGTTTGGCATTGATAGCCCTATAAAACAATTTATAAGAATTAGTATAAGAGAATGATTCGATATTTTTGTTATTCCTTACTGTGACTTTCTATGCATATAAAAAATATATATTAATGTAAGGAGTGAAATATCAGTTGATTTTTGTGTGGCATTGTTAGCCCTATAAAACAATTTATGAGACTGAGTATAAGGGACTGATTTGATAATTCTGTGATTCTTAACTGTGATTTTTTATAAGAAAATTGTTAATATTGTTAATGTAAGTGGTGAAATCCCAATTGATCTTTGCGTGGAATTGTTAGCCCTGTAAAAGAATTAGAAGACTTTGTATAAGGGACTGATTTCCTTATTCTGTGATTCTTTACTGTGAATTTTTTATGAACATTAAAACTATTAATGTTATCAAACAAAACGAAAATGTTCTATTTTACTTTTATGTTACTTTATTAGTCACGTTTACTCTTTAGACTTTAAAGTCCGTGTATAACTAATGTGGTTTTATTTTAAGATGGATATAGTTAAATATGATTTGAAGCTTATGAAAGTAATCAAACAGTTATATCGTGTCAAAGTTGACTTTATTGTTACACAAATTTTATTTCATGGGATTTTTTTTTGTAAACCACACTTACTACTTTTATGTTGATTTGTTATTTGTAATTGATGTGTTATTTATACATAACTCTATTAGATTTTAAGATTTTATCTTTTTTGTTGATATTATTTTAAGACAGATTTATTTTTATATGTTTTGAAAATTATAAGGTAGGAATATTTATTTTATGATTGGATTGAGTTGTACTGTGATTTATTACCAAAGTAAAAAATTTAAACTATTGAGGCATTCCATTTTGACCTACATTTTACACAGTTTTATTCTAATACCTACCTACTTAATCGCAGTGTTACGTCTGACGATTTACCAGGACTACATAAAATTTTAGGAGACTCAAGTAGATAATTTTCTTAAACCTCTACTAATTGTAATGGGTTGATTACACCTAACGAGTACAGTGGCGAGTCAGTGTCCTCGGCCGAGTACTTGGATGGTATAAACACTTTAACGAGTGCTTGGCCGAGTACTAGGTCCAGCAGAGAGACGAGAGAGTCACTAGAATACCTGTCTGTTTACTAGGCCGAGTACCCACCTCCCCGCATCATTGTTCTACCCCCACAGCGACTCGGTATCCCGCTCGGCACTCGCCACTCGTTCGTTCGGTAACAGCCGGTTGAAGACTCGTTTAAATTCTTTTTTTCGCGATCCATTGCAGACGTAAGCGTGATCAAAACTAAACTGACTCGACATTATAGTAAATACGTGTGACCACCCACTCGGTTCAGCGACTCTCTCGGCCGAGAACGCATTTACTGACTCGGCACTGTACTCGTTAGGTGTAATCAACCCATAACTTTCTATGAATAGAAAAACATATCTTAGTGTGTTATGCAACCCCGGTATAAGAACCTGAATAAGCCTGAGACTGAATGTCTCGAAATTTTGTTACAAAATTGTTTTGATTTTCAATAAAACATATTTTTTTAAATCCTGAGTATTTTATTTAATCACTTATTATCTTCCTTATAAAATGTTTGTTGCTGACTGTACTAAAAACATAAATTTCGTAAAAGTCAAGTCAAAGGGCCGAAACAGTGAACGATAAATAAATTAAAATAATCTTTCCTTGATTCGTACCATGGTACGATTTAGTCGTAGTACGAAACGAGGAATAACTCGGGCATAGGGTGTACCACGTGCTGAATTTCTTATCGTATCCACTTCCATACAATATGTTTACAATTATGTTTTATGTTTGTTTATATTCATTATACATGCATAAAGATTTTGACCGAAAGTTTATCTTTGGTTTGGAGTTTTGTCAATTAACTATATAAATTATCAAACTAGCAGGCATAGTAAATTGCCAAAGGCTTTAGGTACTTAAAACAAACTCGCGTGAACGTAGAAATATCCATATAACACACTAAGCTTTGAAATTTAGATTGCTATCAAGTCGAGAGCTCTTATTTTAAATTAGTTGTGAAGACCGAATAAATTTATATGTGATGGGTATCAGTAAACATAAAATGTATGAATGACAATAGATGCATCATAAAAACGGCAATTGCAAAAACATTAACTTTTGAACTTTTGCAAGATATTGGTCTACACGTATTTAAACTTTGTGACGTATTTCATTTGCAGAAATATTTAAAAAACAAGGTCAAATGCCTTACTTCGACGGTTCGGCATGGGTTGCACATACCATAGTCACGGGATGGCCAAAGCGATTCACTTGATATCCCAAAGGTATTGTTAAATAAACAGCATTAGGATATACTATAATTGATTTTAAACTTTCGCGATTTGTATACATCATACAATATTATTCAGCGGGAGGGAGTCCCTCCGCGACTACAACCGTAGCAAGCCGGTAGAAACGTAGGAGAATAACAGAGGTATTTATGCCTTGAAATAAATAAATTATCGTGAGTAAGACCGGCTAAATAATATTGTAGGATACCTATACTATATTAGGATACAAACAATTACGCGATTGAGACTAGATACATAATTATTACCGTATTGGTTTTAAATAAACGACATTTTACATGGTTGTAAAATTACGTTATTTTGCATTTCTGCTAGTAGTTGTTCAACAAAAATAGGAATTGGACATCTCAATCACCACAACAATCATCATCATCCGCCTTGTACTTTACTATACTCTGCTTGGCACCGGCCTCTTCTCATTTTAAATAACAAAATACTGGTCAAATCATCATTGTCCTAGCGTTATCCCGGTTGCATCCGAGATTTACATGCCTCGGAGCCCGCTTACTGACCTTACCAGATTTGACACAATAACAGCTTTTCCACAGAGCGACTGCCGTCTGACCTCTGCAACCAACAGGGATAGCGATATTCTATGGTTAAGACTCTACAATATACTGGCCAAATAAAATACACATTTAAAACAAAACTCACTAATTGTAAATGAAGTACTCAAAGCGGAGACTAGTGACCCTAGCAAATAATCGCTCTCGAGTGTACCAAACGCCCAAGGGGTGTTCGCGGGAAACAATCACACAGTTATACCGCTTGAACAAATTCTGTTAACGTACATAGGCCGGTATTTCCCACAAGGGGTTCATAGTATTACATTCGCATTTAGTTCGAAATGTTTTGAGCGCATCGATGTAATAATAATACTATATGTATGTTACCAAGCAGACTTCGTACTGCTACTGAAAAGCTACAAACAGCACAAGACAGTAGTACTGTTTACTGGTACTAAAACTCGTCATCTCTTAGGTTCTTCTCAATAGGCTTTGGCCATATCAGAGACACAGCTAAACTTTTTCCGACGAGACGTATATAATTAAGTCTTCTCATGCGCAGTAATATCTGGTGGCAGGGTGCCCGGCATGGCAATAGACCGTACTAGTTTCGCAAAATCTTCAAAGTGGAAACCCAAATTACCGGATCATCCTCCGCTTCTGCGAACTCACTCCCGAACTGCTTCCTTAGAACAGATAGAAAGGGTGTGTGTGACTTTTCCCTGTTACTAAGAAATCTGTGGTATCAAAGCACTGAGGCCACGATAATGGCAGGTCCATATTTTGCTGTGAGTCCCTTGTACAATGCTTCATGTACAAACATTATCTTTTGGTTTCGTAAAGTGACTAGACTATTTAGCTAATTTTATATATTTTTTCTAGCTTCTAATGGAGGCTACGATACTTGTTTACCTTAAGAAATGAAAAATCCACTGGTGTAGCATTAATTGCAACTGACGTTACCTTTATCACTTAACATTTTCGAAACATAATTATTCAAAAATTTTGATACACGTGGCTTCTGCCGTCGGTATAATGTTTAGTACGTGAATTTTGTTCGAGTTTAAAAGCGTTACTAGTTAATAAGGTGAAGTTAGGTTCACGGCAGCGTATTTGCGGTGGCAGGGTGGTAGCCATGTCAGCACTAGATTTAATATCAGTTGCAAATGTTGGAGGAGTAAGTTGGGCAGTGTGCGTCCGTGTAAATTATAAACTCATGTTTATAGTTTGTATAAATTATGTTTTGCCAACGGGTAATGGAATATTATTTGATGATTTTTATTACAACTGCTTAACAAATAATTCCTGTTTTTAAAAGATTTGACGTGTTGAATTATATATAATAATTTATTTTTATACAAGTGAATATTATGTAGCGTAAATTATAGGCTTTTGCTTGTTGCAAGAAGAATTAAACATCGTTATTAGATTTGCTAGATTAGACAGGGTATTATCTCTAATGAGCAGTGATCGGAGTAGGTAGATTGAAATGACGTCATTAATCCGAAACGTATATATTAATATGGACATTCCTCTGGAAATGGATGATTATTAAAAAAACGGAACTTAGGTAGGAATTGTATTCTGCCAGGATTGCGGAATTTACGAAGAGTTACCGCGGCCCTGAAACGCAAAGGCCACTTGATGGAACACGGGTGGGTTTTAGTCAGTAAGAGTCTGACACTCGAAAAAAAAATGTAATATGTACATATTTAACAATAAACAATATTGATTTTTACTCTTTTTATTTATTCTACCCTTGTAAATTACCATGACCACTATAAAAATATTGAAATTTGTAACAGTGCAACAATTTATAAAAAGTTGTGGCCGTAGAAAGGCTAAAAATAAAAAAATATTAAAGCTTCGATCGGAATTCGATTGTTTTTTTATTATTTAACAGATAAGTAAATAACGAATTATTTTGTTTTAATACTTTCCTTTAAATTTTGAATTGAATAGTAATAATATCACTACCAACATTAACAATATTTAATTGAATCCGGAAATACCGGAATTGCTTTTCGGAAAAATGGCTTATCCATGTGCTTCTTTCTGTGTGTATTTATGATACAAGTACCAAAAATCTATCTACCTACTCCGATCATTGCTAATGAATGTAAAATACAACTTCGGAATTTAAAAACCATCTGACCCATAGCACAGACTATCTCTCCAATCCTGCCCTCCTTACCCTACAAAGCAAGCGTCGCCGTCGTATAGACCACACAGTCACGAGGCTCAGAAGTTTCACATAAAAGCACAATATATTATTATAGTATATTGTGTTTTTAACTTACTAAAATTGCTTCCGCCTCCACCGCAGTCTATGCCTACAGCCTTACAGGGTGCTCAGGAATCACTCAGTTCACCTTTAAGCCGTTGACAAGTACTCGTTTAACTTCGCCGATTACCTTTTCCCTTTTAGCTTGGCTTTTTTTGCAAGATCGATGTTTCGAATCTAATGAAGTAAAGAAGGGTTTCAGAAATTTCACAGGATGATTAATGATGAATATTATTGATGACCGTGGAACTTGAAAGCGTTGTTTCTTTTGGGAAAGATTTCGCACGAATTTAATATGCTTAGGGATGTCATTGCCCCTTTGGGAATATTTGACGGATAAAGTAAGATGTATCTGAAATAAAACTGTGATTGTGATTGCTTGTTCATGTTTATGTTGTTTAGCGTAGTTTGCATTGAGTTGAGCTAGCCTAAGGAAAGGTATGGCCCATCGGTTCTTTTGGCTATGTGCCCAACCCACTGCCACTTCAGCCTGACTATTCGGAGAGCTATGTCAGTGACTTTGGTTCGCCTGCGGATCTCCTCATTTCAGATTCGATCTCGCAGGGAACTCCGAGCATTTGAACATTAGGAAATTTGTCAGCCTCAACTAATTCTAAGATCTGCGAAAGTTATTATCGTCACTTTCAGTAAACTTTAGGTACGCTACTTATACGAAGCCAAAAATGAACTCCACCATAATGCCATATGAATCGGCCAACTTCATTCATCCAAGCGAAAATAAAACAAAAATAAAATAATACGGAGAAACCTCGAACGAAACTTATTTAGCACACACAAATGTAGCAACGGAAAAATTGAAACCCGGATCACAGAACAGATGTGTGGAACGGTTCCTACGACAAATTGTTCTATAGAAAATTACTTTCTGGGACGAGGAAGCGGATAAATTTCCATTTTTCTAATGGATCCGAATGGAGCCAGCCCTCGGAGACGACTGGCGTTATGTTACAATTACGAGATCCGATAAAACGCGGGATTATTTTTTAAAAGTTTTGGCGCTAGTTTTTTGCATCCTGAACGGTTTTTTCTATGGCCAGTTACATTGTTTGAGTTGCAATGAATGCGGCTTGATTATTTTATAGAATAGAGAACAACCCTTGGGTTCTTCTTTGTATTAGATGTTATTGGAATTATTCTTATCAGGTTGATTAAAGATGAGATCATAAATCATCATCTAATTAACTTTAATTAGATCATTTGTACATAAATAGGGTCTCTTGCTTATCGGTGAAGGAAAACATCGTGAGGAAACCTGCATGTCTGAGAGTTCTCAATAATGTTCTCGAAAGACATGTGTAGTCTGCCAACCCGCACTTGGCCAGCGTGGTGGACTATGGCTTTCCCCTTCTCATAGTGAGAAGAGGCCCGTGCCCAGCATTGGGAGAGTAGGGCCGATGACGAGGGCCAAGACTACCTGACCTTATTTGTGTAAAACTCGTAAAGCAAAAGCAATATAGTCATATTTTTGTGTCGGGTCTATTGCGTAATTGTTTGAAAATACAGGTAAACCAATCCGAAACATCGAGGTAAATATAATAAATACGCTTTTATTTACCTGTATTTTGAAATTTTATTTATATTTCTTTTATTATTATGGGTGCAGGTCGTGAAAGTTTAAAAGTATTCAAAAGTAATATGTGGATATTTTGCTGTATCCTGTCGACAATAGTCCATTACGTAACTTGAGAAACAATTCACCTGTAATATGATTATTTATTTATTTATTTATTTTAAAACTTTATATACACAATGCGTATACAAGGTGGACTTAATGCCTTAGGCATTTTCCGCCAGTCTACCTTAGGGTGGTAGAAGTAAAGTATCGAGAAAGGTATGATAAGATGGTTTGGGCACGTAGAGCGGATGGATGACGAAAGCCTGACCAAGCAGATATATAAGGCAAGTGTGGAAGGGGCTAAAAACAGGACAGGTGAGAAGTACCCTGAACAGAAGAGCATGCATGTGGATTCTGATGGGAGTAAATGAAGCAAGAGAGATATGTCAGGATCGTTGCAAATGGCGTTCCGTAGCCTCTGCCTACCCCCCGGGAAACAGAGGCGTGAGTCTATGTATACCTTAGGGTGGTGCAGAGATTAAAGGTAGGTGTATTTTACAATTAATTTGAGACTGATGTAGTTTTACTTAAATATAATACAAAATACATAAATATATACTATACATAAATATACACTAAACAAAAATAAATATTATGCATACATATTTTATGATAATACAAAACAAATACCTTTATTAGTACCTACTGTGTAAAGTAACACGCGTAACGGGTACTTAGGGAGGCAAAAGTATTTATTATTCTTTATGAGCATGAATGCCAAAAATTCATGAACTGCAAATATGAAAAACAAGATAAATATTTATGAAACACGTAAACTATGTTTCATTGCCGATCTTAAATAAATTTATTGCACTTACTTGACTCATGTTTTACCCGGTAATTTACTAAATTAATTAATAGTATGACTGCACTAATATGAATGACTGCATGGTTGGCGTAGTGGTTTAAGCAGCCGCCTCACCGCTTGACACTGTGCCGAAGTGTTGGGGGTTCGATCCCTACACGAGACAATACTTTGTGTGATTCATAAATTGTTGTTTCGAGTCTGGGTGTTCATTGTATCCCTTAGTTGTATGTTTGTAAAGTTCCCCGCGACACAGGATTCAGTCTTAATGCGGGAGTTGTCTTTAAAAAAAAAATCTTATATCAAAGATATAAAGGTAATTAAAAAGCACATATTGCGAGAATTGTTAAAATAAACTACAATATACGGACTTCATCGTGGTTTTACTGAGATTAAATTTAAACCGAGTGATCTATAAACTACTACTCTCTCTCCACTACTCTGTAACTATTGATGTTACTATTTACGCAGAATCAGCTCTCAATTGTATAATTATTCGGATATAAGGCGAAACGTCGGCTTCTTGCCCTGATACTCCAAAGATGAAGCGTCGCGTCGCGACAAATCTATACATATAATAAAATGGTAGGAAAGTCAAAACTTTACATTGAATATTTTCTTAAATGAATACTTGGGGTGTGATCTACAATCGATACCGAAGCCAAAAATATATTTTTTAGAATTTTTTTCTGTTTGTCTGTTTGTCCTCATGTCCGGGATAAACTCAAAAAGTACTACATGGATTTACTTCAAATTTGGCACGAATATTGTTAGAATGTCGGGTCAACATATAGGCTACATATTATTACGTTATCACCTACGGCGAACGTGCAGTGAATCTTTATTTCTTCAACGCATTCTGTAACAATGTGTAATCTAACGACGCATATTTGAATGTTGTTATTATGTTAACCATGCTATAAGCTAGCTTCACACTATAAAAATAACGCAATATTAGTAACTTAGGCTGATAAACATAATTCAATGAATATAAGTAGTAACAAGACAATTTTAAAGCAGCGTCACCTATGAGAGTTCAAAAACATCAAGTTGAATTAAATGTGTAAGCCCTTTTTGGATATAAATAATTTAAATTTGATCATGTTGACGAAGTTGTTAGTTGTTTTCAAAAGTCATAGATGGAGTTGTATTGTTAATTCGTTTCAGAGATGAGCAAGACAATTGAAAAAATTGTTTATGTAAATTTTAAGCTGCTTCATCTGTCTCATAAAATTCATCGAGTTTGTCTGTATGTTGATACAAACAGAACTCAAAAAAAACTGCATAGATTTATAACAAAAGTTAAACTCGAAAACGGTACGCTATTGCTGTAAGCAATTTGAGCTTAATAACGAAGTAAGAGGAAAATTAAGCATGTCATATATATTTTAAAGATAAAAAATGCTTATTTTTTACAGTACAGAATAAATAGTAATGGATTTAGTACTTGCCGTGTGGTTGACGGCATAGAATACAAGTGTCACCACCCCCTATCTTCCCGTGGGTGTCGTAAGAGGCGACTAAGGGATAACACGATGCAAATACCATCTTTGCGTAGAGACGGAATACTCGACATCAAACCCTATACGACTGCCTCGTTGGTCTCGCGGCATAAATGTGCGCGTGGGATCGGGAGGTCCCGGGTTCGATTCTTGGGTCTGGCAGTGTTATTGGGTTTTTCTGTCACGAAATTCTCAGTAGCAGCACGGAGTCTGGAAATGTGCCCGGTACGGCAATAGGCTCGCCCCTTATTACGTGGGACTAAAGTATATCTGGCGAAAAGTGGGTGTAGAAATACACCTCTGCCTACCCCTTCGGGGATAAAAGGCGTGACGATATGTATGTATGTGTATGTATGTATTTAGTACAAAATAAACATTTTGGCCACATTGGTGTAATTATTGCTTCTTAATGAATATAACGATAGGCAAAAGGGTATATTTAACCCGTCGATGAAGAGGTGCTGTGGAAGGTTTTCCGGGAAGTTTCAAGGACGCCACATTTTGTAGAGTTCATACCGTACACACGAATAATGGCGAATGCTATTTTCTACGGTTGTTACTTTACACGGTCCGAGGCCCAACGTCTTTCGCCTTTCTGAGGACATTTGATGGCGTGGAGTATCCCACTTACCGCACAGCCTGCGTAGTACGTCACTTTCTCGACGGTGACCAAAACTGGGATGACACCCTCGCGGAGGCGAGCGGCAGTGACTGGGTGGCTGGGCCGCATGCATTATCTGTTTGACGTCATCTTGGTATTTTATAGAGTCGCAAATACAGTAGTTTTGTGGGAAAAGTATCGCCATCATCTGTCTGAAGATTTTCTTCGAGCTTTGAGGCGTGCTACTGGAGACAAAGTCGAAGTAACTGATGAACGCGTGCTGAACACCTGTCCCAGTTCAATTCAAGACATGGTCATTTCTATCAGCGGCAATATACTGGTAGAATATGGGTTACCAGCTTCCCAATCATCACCGCATCAAGACCGTGGCAATTGGGAGTATAACTCTGAGACAATTTACGATCCGGGTGAAATGACCACCACACGAAATTTATGACACCGTCTTTGAAAGCGTTGGGCAAAGCCAAGGTATAGTGTTTTTCTTGGATGCTCCTGGTGGAACAGGAAAAACATTTGTTACTACTGGCATACTTGCAGAGGTTAAGAAGGAAGGCAAAATTGCCTTTGCCGTAGCGTTGTTGGGAATCGCTGCCACTCTGCTTCCGGGTGGCAAGACAGCACATGCCATGTTTAAAATTCCCATCGATTTACAGAGTGCCGAAACGCCTGTTTGTGGTGTGTCACGTAACAGCGATAAGGGGCACGTGCTCAAGGATTTCTCTCTGATCGTATGGGATGAGACGTTAGGGCCGTGGACAGAACTCTGCAGGGCATCCGCAGCGAGTATTTGATGGGTGGTCACAGTTCAGTTCAGTGGCGATTTCCAACAAACGCTTCCCGTGGTGACGCGGGGGTCAAGGGCTGACAAGGTGAGTGCTTCGTTGAAACGATCTTCGTTGTGGTCACGAGTTCGTACGCTGCGCTTGACCAGTAATTTGAGAGCTCGGTTCGGCGTCAATGCACGTGCTCAAAAATTCTCCAATGTCCTTCTAAGTCTTGGCGAAGGCACTCTACCAGAGGAGAGAGCTGGACAGGTGGTGCTTCTAGAGTCTCTCAGTAGAGTTGTATCCAGCTTAGAAGAACTCATTCGCTGTGTGTTCGGGGACATCAGTTGAATACCGTAATAGCAGAATTCTTGGGTGTGTGAGCGGGCTATTTTGAGGCCCAAAAATGATCAGGCTGTAGCAATAAATGAATGCATTCTCCCGGATATAGAGGGAAATGAAGTTATCTACATCTTTGTAAACACCGTCGTCCAGCAAGATGATGCCACAAATTATCCCGTGGAATTTCTGAACTCCCTGTCAGCAAGTGAACTTCCTGACTGAACTTCTGCTTTAAAGTCATCTCACTCCACAGACACACCATTGAAGCGGAAATTCTTGCGGGTTGTGGCGTCGGCGAGGCAGTATTTATACCACGCTTTCTCTTCATACCTCATAACTTCCCGTTCCCGTTCAAGTATGTACAGTTCCCCGCGAGTGTTTGCTTCGTGATGACCATCAATAAGTCGCAGGGGCAGACACTGAGGGCAGCGGTTGTCGACCTCAGGACGAGCTGCTTCTCACACGGGCAGCTGTACGTCACTTGCTCCAGCGTCACCAGTCCTGACTCTCTTTACATTTTGGCTGCGAAGAGCCAGACCACTAATATTGTTTATCGAGAAGTCCCATAAGTATGTATTATTACCCTATTCAGTATTCCTTATTTTCTCCATCTGCTTCAGTCACAACTTATAACTTAATTCAGCAGAATCACCATAAAGTAATTTATTCAAAGCAGGCTGAAAATCAGCACTTTTTGATGGTCATTTTTACAGTCTCCATCTATTATTGCACTTTCTGCAGATATGAAATATAAAGAAGAAACGGGTAAATGAATGTTATTTTAAAAGGTATAATCGTAGGTATTTGTTTAATAATTTGGTGCTGTATAACGTTCATGCAGACGACGTCGCCGGCAGCAGCTAGTTTCTAATAATTACGGAAACTGTAATGCGAGTTTCAATTGTGCAATACAATTGAAACTTGCTACGCAAATATTAGTATTGTAAGTGCCACGTTAACCAATGCATTCAAATATCTATCCTTGACAGAGTATTGATAATTCAAGACACTTCTTATCCGGGTATACATTTATCCATACATATAAATAGACGAAAAAAATTCCTCCTCAAGTGATTTAGTGTTGATTCCGATGTAACAGACGGTAACACTCGGCATTGATGTCGCTAACCCGTTAGAGGGTGAACTGATGGCTTGTAATACAATGCTCATGTTCGCTGTTTGTTATCGAAAGATATTTTTTAATTTGTTTACTTTGGATATTAAAATATTTGTTTTTAATTGTATTTTGATGGTACTAAAAATATTAAATACATAACATAGGCATAGCCGTAGTGGAAGACGCCATCCGACTAGGTGGAATGATGATAAAAGCA
Source organism: Euclidia mi (assembly GCA_944739405.2). Classification (NCBI taxonomy): domain Eukaryota; kingdom Metazoa; phylum Arthropoda; class Insecta; order Lepidoptera; family Erebidae; genus Euclidia; species Euclidia mi. Next base: position 9,034,562 of record OX123186.2, on the reverse strand, counting down.
AAGTGGCCGGTAGCGAATAACCGAAAATGGAGGTTATTAGTGGAGTGCGGTCTCTTTCTCTGTCCGAGTTTGCCTTGTTCTAAAGCACTTATACTCGTATAAGTGCTTTAGAACAAGACCAATAAAAGCGATAAAAGAGCATCACCATCACAACCAGCTATATATATATAATCTTATCGTTATAATATAAGTAAGGCCATAAGCCAACACACAGGCTAAGTGCGAAGCAACAGATTTCACATGTTCTTTGTTCAGAGCAAATTATGGAGAACTAACCGTTTACCAAGACATTATAATTAAAAATTCAATGCGAACTGAACACCAAAATGTTACTGGTGCGCAATATAGGTTTGAACTCGGATCTCTCTCGTATAACAGTTTCTTAGTCTTTACTAAGCTTTCGTTTGCAATAAAATATGCAATGTTATAAATAAATAAGATACATTCACGAGCCTACAAGCCTAGCGTTCACACCTTAAGTAACGACGTAATGTTTTGCTTGATGTATTATTCGAATGTGGTGAAATCTAATAGGTGCGAGTTGCGGAAATCGATTCGAAAGCCAAACCAATGTTTTTGCTCTGATTCAACTTGGAATTTGATGACGTTTAAATGTATATTTCCAAGTTGTTTTAAAGTGTACCAGACAGCTATTTGTTATTTAAAATGTAAAGTACATTATGTTGTATATTTTGTATTGTATTTTTTGGCTATTTATACCAATTGGTTATTTAATTATTTTGTCAAACAATGTTAATTTAAAATAGGACATTAAAAGCACGTAACAAATATATAAATATAAATTCAATGGGTCTGACTGACACATGCAATTTGGACATAAGCTATCTTTCATGCCACGTGCACTAAGGAGGAATTGTTTGTTATGTACTTTAACCCTAAGATGAATAAAAGTTTGATTCAAAATCCGACAATTTTGGCAAGAGCTATTTGAATACAAACTATTTTAGTCCTAAGGCGACAACGTAACATGAAGCTCTACAACTTAATCTAGTAAGACTTCACACATGAATCGATATCAAAGCAATTAATTTTAAGAGGAGAAGAGAAATACTTTACGTAATATAGACCATAGAATTTGATCTATTACTGCCCGGCCACGACATTAGGCTAGGCGACGAGCGATGGGAAGCGCGGTGGTGACGAAATCATCTAGAATACTAGAACAACCGGCACTAGTTGATAGGCCAGTTGACAGCCAGTTACTTTGCCGTTAGTAAAGTCTGAGTCTTAGTGCAACAAAATAAAGACCATCATTGTGACAATAAACTTTTATCGCACAAGTGCGTTTACTCAAGAGTTGATGGAGGAACTATTCAATTATACCTGGCAACGCCGCCATCACAACTGCGCATCAAGAAGAAACAGCTAGCACTAGTGGAAAGCTAGCAGTATTTTTTCAGTAAGTAAATTCTGTGCTTTAACATAAAGGAATATAGAATAAAACCCCTTGCGATGGTTAGGTACTAAAGAATCGTTTTAGATTCGATGCATGGCGTAGGCATCTCCTCGCCTATCGCGGTTCACGTCGCCAGTCGCCCTTCTAAACCCTAAGCCTGGCCGTTAAGGCCCTAACTCATTGTAAGGTCTAATTCGGTCAAAGCCTAGAACTTAGGTAATTGTCGACATAGTGAACGTCAATTATTGGCACAGTGGTTCAACCAGCCGCGTTGATAGTTCGAAATTATAATTAGAAAGTTCTACATGTCAAAGGGATTGGTGATGGGTTGGGTCGTTAATACAAAACTAGCAGTCGCCCGCGGCCTCGCCTACTCTAAGCTTTCAACCATTATTTTACTCAAAAAAACTAAAAAGAGGCGGTAAATTGTGATTCCTCTGGTGTTACTTGTGTCCATGCAAGCAGGGGCAATTGCTTACCATCAGGCGATCAGTCTGCTCGTTTGCCGCCTATTACATAAAAAACTTATTCCTAGTTTCATTAGTTTGGGTTTTGCGATGATATGTCAGGCGATGATAGTCAGGGCAAGTAATTTCATTTTACCTAACTAGCAGTTGCCAGCCCAACATTACAAAACCCTATTATTTTACTCTCTTCCTTTCTCTTTCTCCCTTCCATATTATATAACCATATTATATAATAGTTAAAGGCTCTGTAGTGATATTTCAGATAATAGATAATTTTGACGACCGGTTGGCGCAGCGGGAGTGTAAGCGATTGCTACGCCGAAGGTCGCGGGTTCGATTCCCGCTCAAGTCAAACATTTGTGAGCATGAACATGGATGTTTGTCTTGGTGGGTGTTTCTATGTATAATATATATGTATTTACAAAAAAAAAGGATATATATATGTTTATCCATTATTTAGTACCCATAGTACAGGCTCTGTTTAGTTTGGACAAGATGGTGTTGTGTGAATGTGGTAGAATATTATTATTTCCTTTATTTATTATTTTTCTAATTAAAATTACATTTTTAAATATATTATTTACCAAAATAAACACATTTAAAAATATAAAAATAACCGTGAAGTCCCACCAGCATCGGGCACAGGGTCCAAGCTGCCGGTGGTTAGGGCTCCAGAGACAGGAACTTCCTCACAATACGTGCCGTGTCCAGAAGTACTGCCTTCTGCATCAGGCCCTTGACCCAAGCACCCAACGCGAGCCTCTTAAGGTGACGGTCGAGGCTCTTGGCTATTAGACCATTAACGGTCACGACTATCGGCACAATAATTGCTGAGTTCACATCCCACATGTCGACAATCTCGTGAGCCAAGTCCAGATATTTAATCTGTTTTTCCTTTTCGGCTTTCACGAGATTCTCGTCATGAGGAATAGTGACATCAACAATTATTGCGAGGCGCTCTGATCGATCTATCAACACGATATCAGGCTTGTTGGCTACAACAGTCCTGTCCGTGATGATAGATCGATCCCAGTACAATGTGACATGGCCATTTTCGAGAACTGGCTCTGCTACATACCTGTAGAACGGTACCTCGATGTCTACAAGTTTGTACTTCAGAGCAAGTTGCTGGTGAATAATTCTGGCTACTTGGTTATGTCTGTGCAAGTACTCGCCGTTAGCAAGACGTGAACAACCGGAAACAATATGCCTGAGGGATTCACCAGGTTGGTGACAGGCACGGCAAATATCAGTAGTGCCATCCCTCAGGATATATTTCCGGTAGTTATTCGTCTTGATAACTTCGTCAGCAATTGCACAAACAAACCCTTCGGTTTCCCCAAAGAGGTCACCGAAGCGTAGCCAGTTCACCGAGGCTAATAGGTCAACATCGGGTCCATACAGGGCCCGATGGAACCTGCCATGAAGCTCCTTGCTCTGCCATACACGCTTGCGATCATCAGTACTAAGTACTACAGGCATGCGCCAGTTCTCCTTAGCCAACCTGAGCGGGGTGAGCCCATTGTCTACCGCGACAACATCTCGATGCATATCCACGTTCGCCCGGAGAAAATATTCTCTGAGATTGCACACCTCGCGATTGTGTAGGGTCTTGACATTCAGAAAGCCGCGACCCCCGCACTTTCGCGGGATGTACAACCTCATCACGGATGAACGTGGATGATGCATACGATATGCCGTCAACAGAGTGCGAACTCTTCTGTCCAGGGCGTCCAATTCAGACTGAGTCCACTTGAGTATGCCAAAGGAGTATATAAGAAGTGGCATGACCCAACCGTTGCAAGCACGAACCTTGTTGCCACCTGATAAAAGACTTTTCAGTACTTTTTTCAGGCGGCCAAAGAAACGCTCTTGCAACGATTGCTTCATGACGGCTTCATTGATACATAAAGCCTGTGACATACCCAAGTACTTATAGGTATCAGTTAAGAGAAGCGTTCTTAGGTTAATGGAATCTGAGAGTTGGATCCCCTCAGATTCCACCATCTTTCCCTGCTTCACATGAATGACAGCACATTTATCCACACCGAACTCCATATTGATAGATTTACTAAAGTTTTGGGTTACGTTTAGTAAGTCTATCAATTGGGCCTCAGAGTGGGCAAATAACTTCAGGTCATCCATGAACAGCAGGTGAGATATGACCTGACCACTTCTCTGTAACTTGCAGCCTAACCTTGAACCCTCCAGTAAAGTACTGAGAGGGTTCATGGCTAAGCAAAACCAAAGAGGACTCAGACTGTCGCCCTGAAAAATTCCCCGCTCAATTTTAATACGTTCGCCGTCCTCCTGGATCCGTCGGCATCCTGGATAGCAAAGAGTCGTATTCCATTGCCCCATACATGACTTTAAGAAGGTGCGTAGAGTTGTATTTACTTTATACAACTCCAACACCCTCAAAAGCCATGTATGCGGCACGGAGTCATACGCTTTCTTATAATCTATCCAACATGCCGCCAGATCCTTTCGGTTACGGCGAACTTGTTGGCTAATGGCCATGTCAATGAGGAGGAGCTCCTTAGTACCACGAGCCCCCTTCCTACATCCATTCTGAGAGGCTGACATAATTGCATAGTCTTCAACATGTTTAGCTATTTTAGCTCTCAGAATAGATGTAAGAAGTTTATAGACCGATGGTAAACATGTTATCGGTCTATAATTGCCGGGCTCGCTAGTACTGCCTGTCTTATGGAGCAAGTGGGTAATTCCAGTCGTCATGAATGTTGGTAACGACCCAGATTCCACAGCTGATTGGAATTGAGATGCCAAGCGTTCATGCGAGCTACGTAGCCATTTCAGCCAGAAATTGTGCAGCCCGTCCAACCCTGGAGATTTCCAATTCGCTAATGGACGGACTGCTTGTAAAACGTCCTGGCTAGAAATGGCCACGCATTCCATTTCGGGAATATGTTCGCATGCACGCTCGACATCTCGCATCCAATCACCTTCAGTATGACTAATGGGCTTCGACCAGATGCTACGCCAAAACATGGCTGTGGCGTCCGCATCCGGCCGCTGTACATTAGTCACACATTGGTCTGGTCGTTCCCAGCTTCTGTATACCCACCTCTGGTCCCTCTGGAATGTACGATTAATGAGATACCGGTCCACACGTTTTTTGAATCTACGAATACGGTTTGCCCATGCATAGACTTTCTGTTTTAGGAAGTCAATGCGCTCTGTGACACGGGATGTATAATCTTGAGGACTTATATTAGTCCCCACAAAGGCCCGTTTCACAAAGCGCATTACCCTGGGGCGTGTATTCCCCGCCCTAAAACAGATCAGCTTGCCAATAAGTGCCCTTGCCTCGGCAATACGCCTCTCAATCCTGCACTGCCACGCCGGTACAGCAGATCTTTGTCGTATAACAGGGTCAGTTTCAGGGAACTTAACACCTGCTATACGACATGCCGCCACGGCAGCACAGTACAAGATTGAGTGAGTATCACCGAGATCCTCACTATTATCTAAATAATTAGATAATAACGAGTCAAGAGCACTTACCAGCGCTATATTTCGCCTATGCATAGGCAACCGCGGCAGACGAGGTCTAATCGTGGGTGGCGTGTGCCGGTAGTCCCTAATCGCACATTCCAAAGCGTCCTTTACCTCCTCATTGCACTGGGTACTTACATTATCAGCCATGTCATCATCCTCCTCGACGGCGCTGCCACCTATTGGTGGTGCGTTCGGTGTCGGCGTTAGCGTAGGCCGGACGGGATTGACATGACTCGAAGGTAAGTAGTCTGAGCGAATCCTATCAAGTACGGTATTATCCAACTTGCCACTGCGCTGGATAACTCGTACCTGATCCGATAATCGTTGAGCCGTGACGTTGATGCTTGGTTCCAAGGCCTGAAACATAGACAGCATGCGACTACGGTACGCAGTGAGGTTAGTGCCCCCCTCTGTCGCCCCAAAATATGCGCGCATGACATGTTCGTTCATTGATGTCGTCCACTTCATGCGCTGCACATTACCACCGGCAGCGGGAACCCTGTTTGGGGCCGGTGGGCCCCGAGGTCCTAAGCACGCTGGTGGCCGGCCTCTTCCACGCCGCCGCGCAGGTGACGGTGTCGACGGCGGAGAGAAATACTCGTCGCTGGAGCTCGACGCAACTGCAGCTGCCGGCGTTGTCGGCACAGGTTCCGACGGCTGCGAGGCGGAGCTCAGCGACGAGCCCGGAGGTGTTAGATGTGCTGTCTTGCTCAATATTATTATTATTATTTGTAAAAATGGTTAAAATAGCACTTTAACCAATTTTATGGGAGAGAAAAAAATGTGGGAAGATAAACCCAGTTGCAAAATGGGCGAATCATATTCGTTTCATGGATATCAATTAAATGTTAATTCCTCAGCCACATTACAAAAGAACTGACATCTTACCCCAGAACCTTATATTAATATAGTAAAACATAACAATTTAATACATAGAAACAGTGAGAACTTTTAACTAAAAAGTACGTCACCTTTAATAGCGGGGTCTATTTAATTAGATTGTAACGAAGTACATTTGCATGGGTTGATTGCTGACGCAAACCAGGCGCGAGGAGAGCAAAACGGAGTATTTTTATCCAATCGGATTTCAGTAGAACTAAGCTTCAGTCCGCACGGGATCGTATTCGACATCTAATTGGTTGAAAAATCACCACTTCGCTCGAATTCGTGACTAAAATGTAAGTCGGAATAACTCGCTGTGCTGCGGGAAAAGGTCAATATTAGGGTCACGCGCATTATACTGGTATGACAACGCCGCCCAATGCGCCGACTCACCCAATAAAAATCTTTGAGTTTGGATTAGAACACGAAGATAAATAAAATTGGAGTGTTTGTGTGGTACCAACTAAAAAAGCACTAAAATTTATTACAAGTGTTATGTCAGAATGAAACGTGTTTATTTCGTCTTTTTTTTATTATTTGAAGTTGTATTTACTAAATTAGCCTATCGCTGTAGGTGCCAACGGTGTACAAACTAACTTTCAAAAGGTTAATTGCACGAGCCAAACTTTTTGATGCCTAGTTGAAACTGAAACCCAACTGCACAGTGGCTTAACGCCATGACTGTTCGGCACAACGCATGACTTTCTAAAAAAAAACATTTGTTAGGTTTTTGAAGCGGGAAAATAAATATATTCGAGTGCGCCAAACAATTTTCTGCTAATACTATTTTTTGTTGCTAAATTCATTAATTTAGTAACATACTGGATAATATAGTGTAACGTATGTCCGGTACTTACCGCGTTGCGTCACAGTACCTCCCATACGCTCGGCCAATCAGAGAAAGCCATCGTCCGCGCTCGTAAGTTTTGCCCTTATTTGGTAATGCACCGACACCAACGCTGATGGAGGGCCGGTATATAAAGGGGCCGACAGAGAGGCCGTCACCGCTACTCTACACTAACCTACTACCGTTACTCTATTCTGTACCGCTATATCTTTATACATTCTACGTGTATCCTGATCCCAGCTGTGGGTAAGTTACTACATTTACTGCGTTAGCGTACTGCCCATCTCTCTACCTGCTAGCTGAGGCCGGCTGACGCCGCCTGCCTGACTCTATTGGTTGTGGCTCTCCTAATGCTGCTTTCCTTCAGGTTCCAGGTTCACCTTAAGACTCCGGCTACGCTCCTAGACCGCTACACCTTCCTGCATCGCCTTCGGCGTCACCTCTGCCGAAGAGTCTGGCCTGCCCCGCTCATCGCACACACACCGCCGGCACCTGCCAGCTGAGCCAATGGCCTGCGAGGAACTGCCGCTACGCGCAGCCCTTCGAGCAGCCTCCCTACACACTACCGGAGGGACAGCATGGGAGACTGCAGCCCTTAGTGTTCAGGCCAGTGTCGTGTTGTTGGTCGGTCATACTCGTGCAAGGGAAGTGAGACAATACTCGGCAATAAACGCATCTAGAACCTCTTCTGCGTTTTACTACACCAGAACCCGTTACAATAGGTAAATGTTTTTGTATTGCCAGAACAGTGTGCGATGATCCTAAGCTCAAGCTATTTGTATAAAGTAGAATATTCGCTTCAATTACATTGTTCAAGTGGTGCGTCAGTACATCATTATTCATATTACTGTCTCGAAGATTTATTGGCATTACCCGGATTCATGTTGACTATCGATCTTAAGAAATAAAATGTCACTAGAGTAAGGGGGAAGATTCGAATAGAATGCGGTGCAGGAGGTCTCAGGTATAAACGCAGCATTTTACTACTCGTACTTACTTATTTATATACATAACATTGTATTATGTGGATTACCTCATTTCAGTAACTAAATAGTAGTTTAGTCAAAACTAGTGTATATTCTGCCACTACAGTCAACATGGCTTGCTGTACGATTATAAAAATTGTGATTAACACTTCAAGATTTTTTGTTTCAGTAACAATTATGTTTCTTCTATTAAATATAGAAATTAAATTTATGCTGTTACTAGATAGCAAAATCAGTTCTACAGATTTAAAATGTTAGACAGGGCCACTATATGCGTTGATTTGAGAAGACGACAGCAGATTAAAGTTAAATACTGTTTTAATGGGATTTTGTAAACAGAGGCATGCAGTAGCGAATGAAAATTTTTGAGCTACTTTTTGTACACATTTCTGTATCAAAGGGTTTTCAAATTGAAGGAATATTTTGCCTAGTCTATCTGACTCCAGCAGCAATACAGAAATCAAACAATAGAATTTCATCATACAGCGTTCATTCACTGTAATCTGCCAGGCCAAACAATAAACCCCTTCATATATTACAAGAATAAAAAAAGCCCTCCATCAGTATATGTCTCTATATCACTTATATCGTTAGCCTCTTGTAACAAACTTCCCACAGTTTGCTCGCGACGCTCCATCAACTTCGCTATGAATACATAGGCGGTAACCACAGTTTTATGCGCGAGAAACTTTTTGACGCCACGTTGGCGACAACTTGGTACGTTTACGTATGGATATAGGAAGGGAAGTCGATGGTCTTTAGTGTTATGATAAGTAAACGTTCACTATATCAATATATCACTATAGCAATTATATTAGGCATAAGTACTTAAAAAAAATTGTTCAGAGTTCGTTGCTACATTTAAATTAGCGTACGAGGAGTTGACATGCATTTGTAAAATATTTTAGTAATACACTGTAGCCATTATATTTATTCACCTAAAATTATTTCAAACAGTGTGCGATAAGATAAGACCCTAATTTCATTAATTTTACTTAGATAGTAAATCAGAATAAACTGTTGAAAGGTGCTGAAGAAGACTGCACGATAGGTACGTGTGCTTGTATGTGTTAGGTAACTGCAATGTGAGCTCGCGGAGATCAGCTGAGCGAGGACGGCAGTCAATACAATGAGCTGATTTTTAAAATGCATGACTACAAAAAAATATTTGTTAAGTTTTAGTGACTTTATTTTCATGTATTCAGTTATAGTAGTATATTAACCCCTGAAAATATTTTGCAAATGGATATCAACAGCTTGTATAGCGTTTATTTTGCGCTTAATGCAGTTCAGCACAAATCGGTTGGTTAGTTATATAATTGTTCATCAAAAATCAATCACCTTTGTATGAGTACCAATAGTGCCTTCAAAGTAATAACTTTGAAGGAATCGATGAAGGAAGACATCAATTTTCTTATATTGATCTGAAATCAGCAATCATGAAATAATTATTGCATAATGGATTATGCAATAATTATTCCTACTGGAAAGTGGACCGCACCTATTAGTGGGACGGCTAACAAACTTGGCTGCCAAATGGACTTAACGTCATACCAAGAGTTTAGTTGAATTGGGATTAGGAGCAGCAATAGCAAACGAGTTCAATAGTTCCATATTAAAATTCGCACATGGCCAGCGTGGTGGACTATAGCATATCCCTTCTCATAGTGAGAAGAGGCCCGTGACCAGCAGTGGGACAGTTTATATACAGGGCTGATGAAGTATATTAAAATTCAGCTAAAGAACCTTCACTGTTATCACTAAATCCCAAAAGGCTTTGCTCCAAAAATATCAAAGTTTAAGAAAAATCTGAATTACAACAAACATGTTGTAATCGGTATGTAGAAAAAAACATTTAAAAAATTGGGCAAGTGCGAGTCGGACTCGCGCACGAAGGGTTCCGTACCATCATCTATAAAAGGAAATCACGTTCGTTGTATGTATACTTAAATACTTTTGAAGTTTCTACCTGTTTATTAAGATTGAGTAACGAATTGCTTAAAAATAACGTTTGTTGTATGGGAGCCCCCCTTTATTATTTACTTTTTTTTAAATTTAATTATTTATTTTGAAAGGTAATATAAAACTACATATTCTGTGAAAATTTAAAGCGTCTACCTGTTACAGTTAGTAATTTTGAGCAAAAAATACGAAAAATAACACGTTTTTTGTATGGGACCCCCCCTTAATATTTTCATTTTTTTTATTTTTAGTATTTTTTGTTATAGCGGCAACCAAAATACATAATTTGAGAAAATTTCAGCTTTCTAGCTATCACGGTTTATGAGATACAGCCTGGTGACAGACAGACAGACAGACAGACAGACAGACAGCGGAGGCTTAGTAATAGGGTTCCGTTTTTTACCTTTAGGTACGGAACCCTAAAAAGAGAGTAGCAATATCATTGTAATATTTAACTGAGTTCAGGTCCAGGTAAGAATTTCAATAGGCTTGTCACGCGTCAATAACACTAACTATGTATTAGATAACAATATACCATATCAAATTTATACACAGCAACATAAACACAATATATATAGAAAACAAAACTAGCAAAATTAATAACTACTCAGATTGCCGATCTCTTAGTGTGTATATATACTCATTTTCGCATATGACAGGGACATAATATATCATACTAGTTACTGCTCGCAGCTTCGCCCACGTGGGGCTAGGTTATCAATATAAATAAAAGGTAGCTCATGAACTATTCTGATGTATAAACTACATCAACGCAAATTTTCATCTTTATCTGTTGTGTTGTTTTTGCATGAAAGGCTGACGAACATTATACATCCATTAAATCCTCACAAACGTTCACGACTATTGTAATAAGATATTAAAATATTTTTTTAATTTTTTATTTAATAGACTCACGCCTCTATCCCCGAAGGTGTAGGCAGAGGTGTAATATTACACCTACATTTCGCCATGAATTTTTAGGTCCCACGTAATAGGGAGCGAGCCTATTGCCGTTACTGAGCACATCACCAGACTCCGTGCTGCTACTGAGATTTTGGAAAAACAGTAACCCTTTTGCCCGACCCGGGAATCGAAACCGGGACCTCCGATCAGCAGTCGCATACGTTATCCACTGGACCAAAGAGGCAGTCCAGTATTAACCATGAAATCATTGTATTAAAATATTAATTTTAAAAACATACGTAATACAACCGATTGACACCTCAAACTATGAACAAAGAACTCGTCGCAAACGATATTTTTCTCGTTCAAGAGCCACTCGAGTACAATCGTTATTATCGATTATCGATACGCTCTGTTGACACTGGATATCGCTCTTTTCATTAGTTCTTTGTTATTTTGACAAGTTCCAAGCCAGACTGGTGGATGAGTTGAGAACTAAATGTATAGTTTTCGTTTGTATCATACGAAAACTTTCCATATGGCATTGGAAAACGAATTGTCCTGGATTCAAAGAAATACTTCATGATATGTCTGCAGGTTCTTATTATAAGACTGGTTCACAATAGCCTCTGGGCCCAGAAGGCTTCTAAAAGAAGGAGAATGTTCTCAAAATCTTCCAGTTCAATAACAAATACATATGCAATGCAGTCCGCTGGAGCGCGTTACAGAAATTCGCGACTTGGGTTTGGTTGTTGATGCAAAGTTAAGTTTTAACGCCCACATAAATAAGATGTGCAGTCAAGCCTACAGGTCGCTCGGCTTTGTCATGAGGTAGTCTGCTCGCTTCAGTGGCAGGGATGCGCTAACTGCTTTATATTTCGCATTTGTTCGCAGCAAGCTCGAGTACAACTCTGCCATCTGGGACCCACACGAGGCAAAATACAAAATATTAGTAGAACGAGTGCAACGAAAGTTTTGCCGATTTCTTTATAAAAAAATGTACGGATATTATCCGTACCTAGATCCGTCTCTGTTTGTATCAGGAATGGTGGGTATTGATACTCTCGAGTTGGGACGTAAGTGGCAACTTATGGCACATTTCTATTTGTTGCTTCATGGGCAGATTGACAATCCTGAAGCGTTGTCTCGTAGCGGACTGTCTGCACCGGACCAGTACTCGTGGCTGCGGCACAAACACCGCACAGTTCGCTCCTACAAGTCAGGCCATATGCCAAACCTTCTTAAGTACCACATAACATAACTTCACGCCTTTTATCCCCAAAGGGGTAGGCATAGGTGTATTACACACCCACTTTTCGCCAGTTATGTTTCGGTCCCAATGTAATAGGGGGCGAGCCTATTGCCATCTTCCGGGCACATTATTAAGCGAGCGATAATTCTAGGGTCAGCAGACTAAAGTACATAAGTCAAAAAACCCTACTTTACAGGAATTAAAAAAAACTGTTTATAAAATCATTGATTTGGATAGTTTAAAATGTTTTTATTAAGTTTATTTGTATTATAATGACTTATTACTACGATACAATATTTTAGGAGAAATTTTTTGTTGTTTAATATTTAGATGACTTAAGTTATAAGGACACAGTTAGTAGTATGACTTATGTGAAAAAAAATAAATGAAAAAAAAAAAAATTAAAAATTTAAATAAAAAAATAAATGAGAAAATAAAGTAAAACATTGACGAAAATAAAAAAAAACGTAAAACGAATAAAAAAAGATGTAAACTAGTAGATGTCACTTAAATTAAAACCCACATTCTCTAAACACACTTCACAATTGATGTTCTTTATAACATAAGTCAGACCTCTTGGCTCAAAAACTTCACACTTAAGAGTGAGTCCTTATAACATAAGTCAAGTTATGTTTTTTTGTGCGTCCGACCTATATTAGAATAGGATAAGGTTGATACGGTCCACCACTTGAATACGCCATTAAATAATTCAGTTTGACTTATGTGCTTTAGTCAGACTGCGAGTGGAATAAAAGGAACACCGAATATGTAATAAAAAAAAATATGAAAAATTTGACTTATGTTCTTTAGTCTGCCGACCCTAGAATTATTAACATTATTAATACACACATATCTTCGAAAAGTCAGAGGTGTGTGCCCGGGGTACCTGGGGATCGAACCCGAGACCATTGTCTCTCGTCTCGCCAGTCCGTTACGTACACCACTGGGCTATCGCCTACCTTCTTAAGTAATTATTTAAAATGCATTAATTAATGTATGTGATCACATGTAATTTATTATTATTATCTGACATTGTACGTAGTATTATGACAACACAGTTTTATGCTGTATTGATTGTATTACTCGACATTATATTCATTTTATCATATTGTAATTTCTGACATACTTAATTCAATCTTATGGTGAATATGACTTATGTATGTGATCACATGAAATTAACTATAATTATTTGATTTCGCAGTATGTATTATTTGACATGATTGTATAACTTGACATGAATTCGAATGCTATTGATTTTATTGTATCTAGTGTATTATTACCGTATTTATTTATTTTAAATGACTCTCAGCACGTGTTGGGCAACAAACCTGTAAGTGCTGAGAGTAACTGAATAAAATAAATAAATATTTGATACTAGTCCTTCTGTCTATACTTACTATATTATCGCTTTGTTTTACGATCAGACCGATCACGAATTCCTGTATTAATTATCCGATCTAGTATATGATTTTCTTTCAAGGAAATACATGGAAGCCTGCCAAAATCTGTCAATGTGCTCTGTAGATAGCAATTAGCATACTTTAAAAACACCTTTGTCTGCGCCTTCGAACTTAAATAGGCGTCGACAAAGATCTTCAAATAAAATAATTCTTTAATACCATTTCTTTCTTATACAAAGTGTAAGATTTTTCTCTACGCCCGCTAGAAATAAACCCTGTATCACAGGAAAGTTTACAAACATACAATGAACGGACACAATGAAAAACCAGACTCTTAACAACAATTCATGGATTACACAAAGTGTTGTCTTAAAGCAGGCTCTACTAGGCAGCGACAGCCTAATGGAGATACCAACGGACTGCCATGCAGAGGCTATCGGGTTCGAATCCACGGCGCACATCACTGAATTTTCAAAGTTAAGTGTGTATTAAATCGTTAACTATCGCTGGCCTGTGCCTCGGAGAGCACGTAAAACTGTCGGTCCCGGCTGTCATGAAGATCTTTGACAGTCGTAACGGGAAGTCAGTATCCTCAAATAAACTGACACTGGTCTAAACCATTGAATATCGCTATCCCTTTGGGTTGCGGTGGTCAGACAGCAGTCGCTCTGTGGAAAAGTTGATTTTGACCAGTAAGCGTACCTCGGGCTCCAAGGCGTGCCAGTCTTGGATGCAACCGGGATAACGCGAGGGCGATGATGACACAAAGTGTTGTCTTGTTTGGGGATTGACCCCATAACATTTGGCGCAGTGTCCGGCGCAAACCTTGTGACTTTTGTACTGAAGTATAAAATAACAGCACTTCTATCTTTTTGTCTTCAAATTGGGTAGCAACATTACAGACTCATCCTGCATCCTGCGTCTTTGGGTAGGTACGGATGGTGTTTATGACTCTTCGCTTTTCTCACTTTCATTATCATCATCAGCCTTTAACAGTTCACTGCTGGACTAGGCCTCTCCTTTGAAAGGAGAAATTGGCCTACTATACCACGCTGGACAAACGGGTTGGTATAGAGTTTGTATAAATTTTTCCTTCTTTTACAGTGTTGTTTTCTGCATAATATGCTCCCTCTGTCGGCTCTTACGACATCCATGGGATGATATGGGGTACCTAGTGTTATTCCGTATTCTTAATCCATCAACACACAGACTATCCATCACCACACGGACTATCCGTCATCATACGGACTTCTCTCACTTTAGCCGTTGTGTATTGTCTGGGTCACGCGAATCGCGGTTAACATACTTTGATACCATCTAGACTATTCAGTCGCTACGACAATAACATCGTTCATGACAAAGCAAAACTAAACAAACTGAACATCAACATAAAAAACTAGTACACTTATTTATTTTGAGGAACAGGAAAACCTCTTTCATTTACTAGAAATTTCCGTAAAAACATTGCAGAACGTACGCTTTGGAGCATTATTTGGGCTCATAAAACTTTTATTACTCAATACCGCGAACTCTTCATTATAGGTCTGTCCTGTTCGTTTGTTCGTCACGGTGGATTGTGGCTATTTCGTCACGTTTTTATTCATTTCCTGTTTATCTGGGACAGACGTTGATTTCACTTTATTCGCTAGTTTGTGTTTTATTCCTTTTATAGATTGTATTTTCGTGTTGATGTGAAAAATATTTGGCGTCTACCGATCTGGTACATACAAATATACTTGTATGGCAGCAGTAATAAAATACTTATTTTTATCGAAATAAGCCTAAAGGTACCTACTATATAAAAAAACAAGCCTGAATTTTAATTATTTATTCACATAATCTTTCATTTTGTTACATAAGAAAAAAAGTTATTCAGGAGGCATTTAGGCGTCGTATTATTCCTCCGCATCACATGTCATCCGGTAACGTGCCTAGAAGGCTCGCAGCATCGCTGAATAGTAATACTGATTCTTAGGGCAAATAATAAGCCAGCCGTCTGATCACGTGAGACGTCGGTAAAAAAACGTAATTGCCGTATTTGCGCTGTTTTAGGGTTTTCACGCTCGCAGCGTGACCATTTCCTGCAGTGCTTGGAATATGTGATGGCGCAAGGGTTTCTACGCACGTTGCGCCCCACACCAAAAGCATACCCATTTTCCATGGCAAAATTGACATACCGTCAGGTCTCTTCCCATCGTCTCGTACCAAACCATTTGGTTCAAGTACAGCTGCTACTCCAGACGCGGCAAGAGTATGATGAATTATGTGTCATTCAAATGTGCATGTCAAGGTATTCTAGCCTCATTTGTTGTTATAAGAGCATAATTATTTCAATTTTGGTTAGAACAAGTTGCATAATGCTAAAATATATTTCATAGTATCTTCTAAGACGACTACCATTAATGTCTTTCATTTAGTGTCTGGCTACGACTAAAACAAAATTAAATGGTAGCATTTTTCAATGACGATTATATTAAAATACTAGTAGTCTGAGCCAAATTATTTTGTTTCTAAGTTAATTGAAATTGCCAAGAGGATTTAGAGTTATCAAAGACAATACCTAATATGATTTCTTTTAGTTTTCAGTTTTAGGGTTACTCCAAAAAAAAAAAATTAAGAAATATGCTTCGTCAAATACCTGCTACAAGTCTGAGAGTTCTCTATGTACCTAGTCCCACGTCAGCGGACCTCCTGGGTAGATTACAATGATATACATAAGTGGAATGTCTACTTAAATTACACGGTACCTTTTACAAACTTCTTATTAAAGTTATTTGAGGAATGTCTAGTTCAATAACCAAAGCACTGGAGCTATTTTTACACTTCACATATTATCCTATTTGTTCTTATTCCTGATGCAATAACAACTTTAATAATTCATATTGTTACGCCATCTATCGGTGAATGGGGGTACTAGAAGAGATTGAATGTATCTGTGGTTTAAAGGTAATTCATCTACTCTGTACTAGATGGCTTGCTGTATCGGGTATGGACTGTTCGCGATTATTTCGACAGTCTTGTGGAAGAGTCTAGAATGCTTTAGTGATGTTATCCGGCCAGTATAAATAGAGCACGAGCGAATGGACCACAGACAGTAACAGTTGAATATCGAAGCGAAATACAAGAAGCGAAGGAAGTAATTCGGAAGAGTTTAGTGTTGTTCTTATTAGTGAAGTGGAAAAGTGTGAAATAAGTGTGTTTTTACTGGTTGTGTAAATAAGTGTGTGTAGTGTTTGTGTATAAATAAAGTTCAGTTTAAGTGGCATAGTGAGTTATAATTTATCGTCGAACCCCAGCTCGTAACAAATTGGTGTCAGAAGAAAGGGATAAATTATGCCGGTTATGCCGAAGGAAGAAACTGACGGAGTGCGTACCAGGAACCAGCGCCAGCAAGACCTGGACCAGAGACGCTTTGGAGACGTTCCTTCTCCATCGTCTGGTGCATCAGGCGACTCCGCGGCTGCAGTGGAGCCTGCAAGCGCACAATCCATGGCGGTGCCCGACATCGCGGCTCTGATGGCGTTCATGCAGGAGCAGGCCCGCCGTCAAGAGGAGCACGCGCGCCGCATGGAGGAACAGCTACAGCGCGACAAGGAGGAGCAGGCCCGCCGTCAAGAGGAGCACGTGCGCCGCATGGAAGAACAGCGACAGCGCGACAAGGAGGAGCAGGACCGCCGTCAACAAGAGCAGGCTCGCCGTCAAGAGGAGCACGCGCGCCGCCTGGAGGAACAGCTTCAGCGCGACAAGGAGGAGCAGGCTCGCCGTCAATAGGAGCAGGCTCGCCGTCAAGAGGAGCACGCGCGCCGCCTGGAGGAACAGCTTCAGCGCGACAAGGAGGAGCAGGCTCGTCGTCAAGAGGAGCACGCGCGCCGCCTAGAAGAACAGCTCCAGCGCGACAAGGAGGAGCACGCGCGCCGCATAGAAGAGCAGGTGGTGCTTATGAAGGACCTCAGCGCCGCTGTAGGGAAGGACTTGAAGGCGGTCAAGGAGGAACTTCAGCAGCACGAGGCCCGTATCAGCGACATTGAGAAGCGTGTACACGACCAGCTCGAGACCCATATTGCCAGATTGGAGAAGAAATTGCGTGGGCTTGAGACCAACGACGTTACACCTGCAGCTGTGGCGCCCTCGCCTCGTTGGTTTAAGGTTTCACCCTTTGATGGCTCGTCATCGTAGGTTGCATACAAGGTCCAGTTTGAGGCCATAATGCGAGCGAATGGGTGGGACAAAGAACAGGCCTTCACCGCCCTAACCTTGGGCCTTCGTGATCAGGCCTTGACGGTGTTAGAGGCACTCGGGCAAGACGTGACCTACGAGAAGCTTCTGGAGGCGTTGGAGGCGAGGTACGGAGACGCGCACCTCGAACATGTGTATCGTGCTCAGCTGAAGGACAGGACACAACGAACTGGAGAAACTCTGCAGCAGTGGGCTCTGGAGGTGGAAAGGCTGGTCAGGAAGGCATACCAGTCGTCGCCGGCGCTGATAGATGGGAACCTCGTCCAGGTATTTACCGATGGAATCCGTGACCTGGAGGTTAGAGCAGCGGTAAGACTTTGGCACTTTAAGGCCCTCAAGGAAGCCTTAGCCTACGCTTTGGAGGTGGAAGCAGTGCGACGCGACGATCGAGGTCACCGCATCAGGGAAGTTGTGTCTTCACCACGGTGCTACAACTGCGGGGAAAGTGGCCATATCCGCTTGAGCTGCCCCAAGCGTAAGCGGCACGTTGGTACCCTATTTCCACCAAAGGGGTCACCTGACGTACCTGTCTGGCGGCAAGAGCAACGTAGCGCAGATGCTCTGACGCGTAGGCCTTACCCCGACCAACGCAAACACTGTGCAAGACAGGAAGCGAAGCCGGCAGCGCTAGTGAGAATGTTGAAGACAGATCTGAGCGACGGATGGAAAGAAGCTTTGAAGAGTGCTCAGCAAGAAGACAAGGACGTACAGCCGATTCTGGAATGGAAGAAATCAGACGCTCCTAGGCCCAAATGGAGTGATATCGCAGCAATGAGCCCCATCACCAAGAGTTATTGGGTACAGTGGGAAAGTTTGGTTGCCCAGGATGGAGTTCTGTGCCGCAAATGGGAAAACGCTCGCGGTAACCAGTGCCATTTGCAAATGGTAGTGCCTAAACCTAAGGTGCCGGAAGTCTTGCAGCTCTATCACAATGGTGCTTCGGGAGGTCACATGGGAGTTAAGAAGACGCTTACTAAGATCCGGGAGCGGTTTTATTGGCTCCACTGTCGAGATGACGTCGAGAATTGGTGCCGCAAATGCACAAGTTGTGCGGCTGTCAAGAGGCCACACACTCGTAGCAGAGGTGCATTGAAGGTGTATAATGTAGGAGCTCCAGGGGAGTCAGGACATTAGATGTCTGAGAAGATGAAGACTCGCTACGACCGGAAGGCGAACAACAAAGGCTTCGATGAGGGATCATTGGTGTGGCTTCATAACCCTGTACGAAGCAACGGTAAATCGCCTAAGTTACAAGCCAGGTGGGACGGGCCATATCGCATAATTATCAGGATGAACGACGTCACCTATCGAATCCAGAAGGGGTCGCGAGGTGCACCGAAGATAGTTCATGAGGACCGGTTGGCTCGTTACTATGGGTCCACGATGTTCGAGACGAACACGTTTAAGAGAGGGGCAGTGTTACGCCATCTATCGGTGAATGGGGGTACTAGAAGAGATTGAATGTATCTGTGGTTTAAAGGTAATTCATCTACTCTGTACTAGATGGCGTTGCTGTATCGGGTATGGACTGTTCGCGATTATTTCGACAGTCTTGTGGAAGAGTCTAGAATGCTCTAGTGATGTTATCCCGCCAGTAAAAATAGAGCACGAGCGAATGAACCACAGACAGTAACAATTGAATATCGAAGCGAAATACAAGAAGCGAAGGAAGTAATTCGGAAGTGTTTAGTGTTGTTCTTATTAGTGAAGTGGAAAAGTGTGAAATAAGTGTGTTTTTACTGATTGTGTAAATAAGTGTGTGTAGTGTTTGTGTATAAATAAAGTTCATATAGTTGATTGAATCAGGCGTTACTTGGCGGAACTCCATTGTAACCTACTGGAAGGAAAGAGGAACCCACCACGCACCCTCGAATTGACCACCCCAACTATTGCAATAGAAAAAGGTTGACAATATCGAACTCCTCTAAAAGGATAAGGGATATAGGAATGGTATGGGTTCCAGGAAGATACCTGACTTGCAGTATCCCGCTGTATGCGCCGACTATTCTTCGACACGTGTTTCGCCTCTGCATGAGGCATCCTCAGGAACGATGGGCAACGACTGAGCGCTTTCCAACCGTGGGCATGTCTTATAAACGATTGTACTTTCTAATCCCCTCCCTCCGTTGCTCGACTGATGTGAGTCATTATGACGGTGTGCGAATATATTCAGCAATGGGGACCCGTTAAAGTTGGTTTGATCGTTCAGTAATGTATGCTTGTCCCGCTTTAAAATCTCTAATTGTTCCAATACGCACATTCTAATACCCTTTTGACAAGTGTGTATGACGTCAAATGAATGTCCGCTATTTAAGCTATGACCCGATTCAAGTAAATGTTCGGCAAAATGAGACTTTTCCGGCTGGTTGTTTCTAAACGCCGCTAAATGTTCTTTATATCTCAGCTCAAAACTTCGACCCGTCTGTCCTATGTACTTATTTTGGCATTGGTCGCATGTTAAGCAGTAAATACCGGACTTTTTGTTCTTGCATACTTTATCTTTACCATTGCAAAGAAATTTTAACGTTTTGTATGGTTTATAGGCTGATCTGATACCGTTCCTCCTCAGTATTCGCGCCATACGGTCAGTTATGCTTCCAAAATAGGTAAGAACAGCGGTATTATTTATAGGTTCTTTTATAGAGGGATATAAAAGTGACTTGGCCATTCTAAGTTGTTTTCCTCTAATCATCTTGTCAATTAGGCGTTTACTATACCCGTTGGATTGAGCTATGTGATAAATAATATTTAATTCTCTGTTATATGATTCTATATTCAGTGGTACATTTAATAATCTATGAATAATACTGTGAAATGCTGCCATTTTGTGTTGCGATGGATGACAGGACGATGCTGGTATTGTACTATCTGTATACGTCGGTTTACGATAAATTTCAAATGAGTGTGAGGTACCCTCCCTTTTGATAGTCAAATCTAAGAAGTTTATTGAGCTGTTTTGTTCTATCTCCAATTCGAACTTAATTTTGGGGTGTATACTATTGATTTTTGTAAGAAAACAGTGAAGCTGACGTTCTGTGCCCTTCCAAGCCAGCAAAATGTCGTCCACGAATCTATAATAATATAAAATGTTCGGTTCTTTTACCAAATGCTCGTGTTCGTAGTTATTCATAAAGATATCTGTTAACAACGGACTAAGCTGTGAACCCATGGCCAAACCCTCCTTCTGTAAGTAGTACTCGTTGTTGAATTGAAAATAATTTTGTTTACTGCATAACTCGGTTAATTTCAAAATATTCTGAATCTGTTCTGGGTGTATTCTATTTCTTCCCAGCAGATTTTTAATTATAACTAAACATTCTTTATACGGGACATTTGTAAATAAGCTTTTTACATCCAAAGACACGAGTTTTGTGTTTCTAGGTAGACAGATGTGTTTTATTTTGCTAATCAAATCATAACTATTTTTCAGGCTGTATTTTGCGGTGAATGACGTCTTCTCTTTAATCAATCCGTTTAAATATTTCGCTAATTTATAAGCTGGAGCGTTGACATATGAGACAACTGGACGGATGGGCACCTGATCTTTATGTATTTTTGGTAAACCATACAACAGCGGACACTGAGGGTTCATCGGTATAAGACTTTTCGCTAAATAGCAGTTTTGTGGAAAAAGGTAAGTACTTGACTTGATACTGAGTTTTAATTCTGCATGAAATCGTTTGGTAGGATCGTA